>CM069084.1:1295833-2591666 GCA_035578085.1 Solanum pinnatisectum | reverse complement strand
AGAGACTGTATACTCAGTCTAATTTTGCTAAGCAGTACCAGTTGGAGTATGATATTCGTGCTCCCCTGCATTGTGATAATAAAAGTGCGATACAAATTGCAAAGAATTCTGTTTTTCATGAGAGGACGAAGCACATTGAGATTGATTGTCACTTCACCCGTCATCATTTACAGCTTGGGACAATATCGCTTCCTTTTGTTCAGTCGTCCTTGCAGATTGCTGATCTTTTTACGAAGACTCAGTCGGCGTCTCGGTTTCGTTTTTTGTGTGACAAACTCTCAATGCTTATTGTTGTTACATTGTGAGTTTGAGGGTGGATGTTAGCCCATATGTTTGGGCTTTTGTTATTGAGCCTATTTTCTAGGTTAACTTTAGTTAATGGCTTCTTATATAGCCTTCCTATTTTTTTTGTATTTATGATTATTCTATTATATTGTAATACAACTCTTGCCTCTTATTCTTTAATTAAAATAGTTCTGTTAACAGTTTAAAAAAGAAAATCTAGAAATAAGATAAGAATGATAATATTGTAAGACATTTATATATATTATTATAAAAATAATTGAGATCTACCGGATGCAATAGCAACAAAAAGACAAAAAATTAAGCAAGAAACTTTGTCATTTGCAAATAGTGATTTAGTGAGCTGTATACCTTGATTATCCATTGTTCAATTTATCAACTTAAACTATTTTTTTACGAGTTTCATACCTAATTTTTATCAACTTTTATTTATTTATTTATTAAAACACACTTCGATATGTTGAGTTGATCTATACGAGATTATTATCTATTGAGAACAAATATATAGCCAACTAAACATTGATGTGTGTTTTCGTTAATTGAAACCTTACATATATTGTTTTCTTGTCTCTAACTGGTGACAATATTCATAGCAAATTTAACAATAATCATTTTTTTTTTTTGGTTAATTTACCCTCCCAAACAAGTGCATGTATTAATACCTAGAATGAACTTAGATGGCTTTCATTTTTCTTCACATTAATTAAAATTCAAATTTAATGAATTTGAACTTTAAAGTCTTCTTATAGTTTTGAATTCACTTTACTTAAGAAACTATAGGTTTAAATCTAACATTTTTTTTTTGTTGAAAATAAAGTGCGCTTATGCATTATGTTATACATCAAAAATAATGAATTTGTATAAACTTAATATTTGTGAGTTGCATATATCCCTACTTCAAGACCTATGGTCAAGGGATACCACACTAGTAAAAATAATGCAAAAATTAAGGGTTAGAAAATCAACCGACATGGTCGATCCAAAAATTTGAGGGAAAATCGACCCAGTCCATTAGTTTTTATTTGAAGATCGATGGATGTCTTTGGATTTTTTTTATACAAAATTGAGAAACTTTATCAGTTTTGATGTGTAAAATTGCGAAGAGTATAAATAATATGAAATATTTCATCAGAAAGCATATATATGATTGACGGGTAGAATTGAACAAAATCATATAAAGTACATGAACTTGATTCCATGTAGTGACATTTTATACGTATATTTCTTAAAAGTCGACATTTCTTAAAAATCGTCATTCAGTACATCGATTTGGGCCAATATACCGACTATATCCATTAGTTTTAGCCCTCGTTTTTTATCAGTTTTTTTTTGTGACAAAAAATAGATCAATTTTTTTTTTTAAAACAGTTCAAAATATTTAAAAAGTATTTAAAATAATTACTGTTAAAGAAAATATACTTTAACTCTTTGAATATTAATTAGGACATAAAGTAAAATAAATGGAGTAATATTTTGAGATTTTGTTTAAAATAATTGAACCAAACATTGAATATAATTCAAATTTCTAGCATTAGAGTTTAACTATTTAAAATCATTGCTTAAAGAGATGAGATAATCTCTTCCCTAATTTAAATTACTTTTGAACATTGACACAAGTTGTGAATGTATATATTTCTCCCATTATTCTTAATATATATATATATATATATATATACACACACACACACATTAAACGATACGAAAATTATACATTACATAGATTTTTTTCTTCATATGACTAATATTAAGTCTTAACAACATTTTGTCTTGCAACAATCTGTGCCATCGTTGGTGACACATTTAAATAAACATTTGCAATATGAAGTACCATTTTTGTGTAACTTGCATATTGCACTATCGACATAATGAGGATATGCTCGTGGAAGACATGTTAACATACATTCAAGATCAGGATCACCAAGTTTGCAAATATGATTAATTTCACGATTGCATTCCAAAGTTGTACTTGTTCCATGTATCATTGGTACAATTCTCATATCTGCATTTATAAAAATTAAAATAAGAACAACAACGATAATATTGCATCAGTGTAATTTCATAAGTGGTGTATCTAAAGAAGGCAAAACAAGTGTATGCAGATTTTACCCCTACCTTGTAGAGATAGAGAGGTGTCAATAGACATCCTTGTCTGATTTCATAAGTAGTGTCTGAAGAGGGTACATAATGTACATAGACCTAATTACCCTACCTTATAGAGATAGATAGGTTGTTTCCGACAGACCATGGTGTAATTTCATAAGTGGTGTCTGAAGAGGGTACATAGTGTATGTACATATACCTTACTCCTCTACCTCATAGAGATAGAGAGGTTGTTCCCAATAGACCTTAGTGTAATTTCATAAGTGGTGTCTGAAGAGGAAACAAAGTGTACACAAATGTTACACCTACCTCATAGAAATAGAGCGGGGTTGTTTCCAACAGACCCTAGTATAATTTCACAAGTGGTGTATGAAGAGGGCACAAAATGTACACAGACCTTACGTCCTACCTTATAGAAATAGAGAGAGGTTGTTTCCAACATACCTTAGATGTGTAATGTCATAAGAGTTGTTTGAAGATGGTACATAGTGTAATAGACATTATCGCTATCTCGTAAAGATAGAGGGGGTAATTTCATAAGTGGTATATGAAAAGGGCACAAGTGTACACATACCTTACGCCTACCCTTATAAAGATAGAAGGTCGTTTCCAACCGACCCTCGACTTAAAATAAAGCATATCCAATCAATAAGAGAAAGGAAATACATAAATAGTATAATTGAGATATACCTGATGCAATAGCTATAGCAAGGAGGACAAACAATAAACCAAGAAACTTTGCCATTTGAAATTTACAATACTCTTCTCTTTTTTTTCCCTTCTTTTTGGGTTGATGAACTCTTGACTTGGGCTTCCTTTTTATACTTGATTTTGTACTACATTTTTGGTATATAATTATTATAGTTATTAGAATACTATATATGGTTATAGCCTAGGAGAATTGAATGAATTTTGGCATTTAATGATTTTACCATTTATGGATATAAGAATATGCAAATAATTATATTAATTATAAACTTTACAAACAAGTCAAAGATTTTTGTTTGTTTTAATTATTTTTTCAAAAAAGTTTAAACTTATCTTGTGAAAAATTAATTCATGGATCGTCGTTAGACTAGACCTCTATTGCACCAAATTATAAAATAAAGTTTTTATTCACGAGACCATGAAGTAGATTGATCTATAGTCCGTAGATAAAATCCCTAAACGTGAGACAGTAGCTATGTTTTATGAAATTTAATTCACGAGCTCAATTATCCACGGTCGGTGGCCTGATTCATGACCCATGATTTGAGTTCGTGAAACTCATGTTAAAACTTACGTTTCTAAAGTTTGATCCACGAGTCCAATCTACGACCTGTGGTCTGATTCACAATTCGTAGATTGTGTCCGTGAAACTCAAGCTCAGATTCTAAATTTGATCCTTAGCTTAGAATTTTTTGAGGTATAACAATATATACATATTTCCTTGTTTTGGGTCAAGTCCCGCACTATTCTCTCAAAAAATAAAGTTGAGAATATATATAATTATTTGTAGATATCATTTTAAGATCAAAGGCTTATATATTAATAAACTATATGAAATGTATGGATTACATAGATTTTCATATAACGAAAATTAACTCATGTAACATTTTGTTGAGACATTTTTACAATCTTCAATTGTTCATCTTGATGTATGTCTTCGTTACAAGTATATTCGCATCTGCAACATGTAGAACCATCTTCGCGTGACTTACACCAAAAATAATCAACATGAGCGACGACTACTGCATCTTCGCATGGTTTCCTACATTGACCTTCATGTTCATTAAGGGTGCAAATATTATTACCAATATCAATAGTGCAATCTTTTCCATATACCATTGGAACAATTCTCATATCTGCATTCACAAAAATTAAAATAAAATAACAAGTTAGAACAACAATATATTCAGTGTAATTCCACAAGTGAAGTTTGTGGTATGCAGATCTACTACTACCTTGTAGAGATAGAGAGATTGTGTATGATATACAACTCGACTTAAAATAAAAACATATCGAAATAGTTTGAAAAAGAAAAAAATACTTAAATAGTATAATAATTGCAAAATTGTAAAGTATATGTATATATATATATATCTACCTAATGAAAGAGCAAAGAGGACAAAAAATAAAGCAAGAAATTTTGCCATTTGCATTTTGCAAATACTTTTCTTTCTTCTTTGCTTTTTGGGTTGATGAACTCTTGACTTGGGCATCCTTTTATACTTGTTTTTATATCTGTTATTATTATAAAATAATTATTAGAATACTATATGGATATAGGAGAATTAAATGAATTTCATAATAAATGATTTTATCATTTATTATTGATATAATAAGAATATGCAGATAATTATATTAATTATTAACTTTATAAACGAGTCTAAGATTTTTGTGACTTTAATTTTTTTTCAAAAAAGTCCAAATTTATCATGTGGAACGTGGGATTGATTCATTATTGTCTTTAGACTAGACTTTTATTGCTAACAAACTATTAAATGTGACAAAATTGCATCAAATATATATTTAAGCCGCTCAAAATACTTAAAATAATTATTATCAATGAAATTCTATTGCAACAAACTATTAAATGTGAAAAAATTACATCAAATATATTTTTTAGCCGCTCAAAATACTTTAAAATAATTATTATCAATGAAAATATATTTTAACTCTCCAAATATTAATTAAAACATATCAACTAATGTCATGATCTTGACTTGTCGAGAGTTACATCCACAATAATTCTCGGTGGGAGAACCAACTGACTACTCGTAACAGTGGTAACACAGTCTAGTAAGCAATCAAAATAAACAATTTCAAAGATTTCTAAGCAGTATTTCAATAAATTAAATTAGGTTTATAAATGAGAAAATCATAGCCGTCGATAATGCGGAAGTAGCCCCATAGAAATGAAAGTTGCAGTACAAAAATTCTAATTGTCTAGAATAAGGGATACAATTCCAAAACAAGAAAAACATGAGCTGAGTCTGAGTCCAAACAAATGGACTAAGAAGATAAAGAGGAATTCATAGCAGTTCGGAGGGAGTGGCTCACTGTTGGATTCAGGTAACAAAGGTCTCATAGTTGAGATCACGAAGTATCTACCTGAATATGCTATGTACTCAATAAGAAGAAGTATCAATACACAATTACAGTGTATTAATAAGATCATCGACTAATTCCATTTATATGGGATTTTTCATCAAAGAGCAGGTCGAGTCTTAGAATTGTCCAAAGCCATAAAAAGTACCTGAATTTAATTCCATGTAACTATGTTTTATGTGTATATTTCTTAAAAATTGATCCTGCCCATCGACTTTTAAAATTTGTCCCTTTATTTTAGCTAAACATGTCCGTCCGAACTTTGAACACGAGGCACCAAAATCCTTTGTAATTAAGTATATCGGTTTGGCCCATTATACTATGTCCGTCAGTTTTGAGCGTCGTTTTTGAGTGATTTTTTGTGACAAAAAATAGATCAAATATTCTTTTAAACAGTTCAAAATATTAGAAAGTGTTTGAAATAATTTCTGTCAAAAAAAGTTGCGACACCCCTTCTTAAAGTTCCGCGTCGACAAAACACATGAGAGATATTGGGTATATAAGTGAGCGGGTCTTACCAACTAGTGATGCATTTTCATATCGAAATCCAAATTATAAATTCTTTTACTTATATAACGAGCAGAACTACTCATGATTTTAAATCATAAATTCGTCATTTAGATATTGAGTGATGAAGTGAGGAATTTCTAATTTCTTCCATAGTTCTTTTTCGCGCACACAAGATAAAATTGAGAATATATATAAAGACAATAATTTTGAGATCAAAGACTTATATGTATTAATAATAAATGATACGAAAACTATAGATTACATAGATATTTTTGATACAACTAATTAAATCTAACAACATTTTGTCTTGCAACAATTTATGTTGTAGTCGTTGGCGCATGTATATGAACATTTACAATATGAAGTACCATTGTTGTGTAACTTGCACCATGCCTTATCGATAGGTTCAGTATATGTTATTGAACCACATGGGAGCATACATTCATCATCACTTGTGCAATTCGAATTAAATTTAAGATCATTACATACAAAAGTAAATCTTTCTCCATATACCATTGAAACAATTCTCATATCTGCAACATTAAAAAAAAATAGAATAAGAACAATCGTAATAACATATCAGTGTAATTTTATAAGTGGTGTCTGAAGAGGACGCAAAGTCATGTACACAACAGATCTTACCTTTACCTCGTAGAGATAAAGAGATTGTTTTCAACAGACTCTCGCTAGTGTAATTACATATATAAGTGGTGTCTGAAGAGGGTACATAGTGTACACAAGCCTTACCCTACTTCATAGAGATAGAAAGGTTGTTTTAAACTGATCCTAGCGTAATTTCATAAGTGGTGCATGTGAAAAAGGCACAACGTCATGTACACAGACTTTACCTTTACCTCGTAGATAAAGAGGTTGTTTTCGACAAACCCTTGCTAGTGTAATTTTATAAGTGAGGGTACATAGTGTAAACAGACCCCTACATATCGTAGAAATAAAGAGGTTGTTTTCGACAAAACCTGCTAGTGTGATTTCATAAGAGGTGTTTGAAGAGGACACTGAGTGTGCACGTAGACCTTACCCTTATCTCGTAGAGATAAAGAGGTCTCACTAGTGTAACTTCATAAGTGGTGTCTGAAAATGGCACAAAATCGTGTATACAAACCTTCCCCCCTACCTTGTAGAGAAAGAGAGGTTGTTTGTGACAAACCCTCGTTAGTGTAATTTCATAAGTGGTGTATGAGGAGGGTAAATAGTATATAAATGCCTTACCCCTACCTCGTAAAGATAGAGAGGTTGTTTCCAAAAGATCTTAGTGTAGTTTCACAGGTGGTGTCTGGAGAGGGAACACAATCATGTATACAGACCTTAAGAGATAGAGAGATTGTTTGTGACAGACTCTCGACTTAAAATAAAAGGAATACATAAATAATATAATTGAGATATACCTGATGAAATAGCTATTGCAAGGAGGACAAACAATAAACCAAGAAACTTTGCCATTTGAAATCTACAATATTATTTTTTTTCTTCTTATTTTTGGTTGATGAACTCTTGACTTGGGCTTCCTTTTTATACTTGATTTTGTACTACATTTTTTGGTGTATAATTATTATAGTTATTAAAATACTATATATGGATATAGGAGAAATAATGGGTTTGGCATTTGATGATTTTACCATTTATAAATATAAGAACGTGCAAATAATTTGTTTTAATTATTGACTTTACAAACAAGTCAAAGATTTTGTGACTATAATTATTTTTTCAAAAAAGTCTGAAGTTATTCTGTGGAATATGGGATTAATTCATGGATTGACTTTGGACTAGACTTTTATTACAACAAACTATGAATATAATTTTTTTTATGACAAAAGAATAGATCCTTTTTTTCTAAACAATTCAAAAGATTTAGAGAGTATTTAAAATAGTTATGTTTCATAGAAAATATACTTTGACCCTCCAAATATTTTTAATTAAAATGCATAAATTAAAATAAATGGGGTAATATTTTGAAGTTTTGTTTAAACAATTGAAGCAGAATATACTAGCATTAGAGTTTTACTATTTAAAATCATTGCTTAAAGAGATCAAATGAGATGATCTCTTCTCTAATATATTAGTTGTAGAAAAAATAAGATCTAATGGTAAAAAAAATTTAAACTATTTTCTTTTTGTGAATTTCATATATTAATGGTTCATTATTTTATTTACCTATCTAAACTACTATCTTTTTACGATTTTTATATCTAAATATCAAAAAAAAAAAAAAAAGTATTAAAACACATATTGATATGTTATATTACCTTACACATACTTTTTATTCATTAAGAACAAATATTTGACCTGAACATCGAAACGTATTTACATTTCAAACTTTACACATGTTATTTTCTGGTCACTACAATGATGACAATATTCATAACAAATCCTTTTTTTTTTGGTTAGTTTGCTCTCCCAAACAAATCATTTAAAACAAAGATTTTGTGTGTCATGAAGAAATAGCTTGTCCAAGTACTTTTAATAATGAACTTAGGTACCAATATGGGTTGTGGTGCACTGGTAGAAGTGCTTCACTCTTAATCAGCTGTCTCGGGCTTGAGCCCTGGATATGGAGAAAATCCTTAGCGCGATCCGAATTTAGTCGGAACTCCAATGTGGGCTCCGGACACCGGATTGAAAAAAAAAAAATGTACTTAGGTAGCTTTCACTTTTCTTCGCATTGAGAATTTAAATTTGATAAATTCGATCTTTAAAGTCTTCTTATAGCTTTTAATTCATTGTACTACAATATTTAGAAGTTTCAATCAAACATTTGTTGAAAATAAAGTGTGATTGTGTATCCATATTATGTTCTACATTGAAAATATTGAATTTATATCATGAATTCAATATATACGAGTTTCATATATTCCTAAATTCCTATATATGAGTTTTTTAAATTCATGTAAATTTGTCTCAAAAATTCAGTTACACGTTTAAACTATCATGACGATTTATTACATATTTTTACCACTCAAATTATTCTATGTGCATTTTTTTTTGTGAGGGAATATATGTATATTTCTTTCATTATTTTCAATTATTCGTTTTGGGTCAAGCCTTGTACTATTTTCTCCAAAATAAAGTTGAGAATATATAGCTATTTATTTGAAGACATCATTTTGAGATCAAACGTTTATATATTGATGAACGGTATACGAAAACTATAGATTACATAGATTTTCATATAACTAATAACTCCTACAACATTGAATCCAAAACATCAATAAGATGCAGGTTCAGATGTTGTTGCAATCTTCAATTGTTCGTCTTGATTATGTCTTTCGCACAAGTATATTCACATTAACAAAATGTAGAACCATCTTTGCGTAACGTACACCACACAAAATCAACAGCAGCAGCTAATGCATCTTCACATGGTTGCCTACATTTCTCATCAGGTTCAGACATGGAGCAAATATTAAAACCAACATCAAGAGCACATGGTTTTGCATATATCATTGGAACAATTCCCATATCTGCATTCACAAAAATCAAAAATAAAACAAAAAGTAAGAATAACCACAATATTAATAACATATTCAGTATAATTTCACAATAGAGTCCGAGCTACGCAAATCTTATCCCTACCTCATAGAAATAGAGAAGTTGTTTCTGATAGACCTTCTCCTTAGAAAAGGTATGTATATATAAAATTTTGAGATTTACCTGATGAAATGGCAATAAAGAGGATAAAAAATAAAGCAAAAAACTTTGCCTTTTGCTAATATTAATTTTTAATTTGAAAGCTACAATACTTTTTTTTTTTTTTTGGGTTGATGAACTCTTGATTTGGGATTTCTTTTTATACTTGTTTATTTGACAACAAGAAGATTACATTTTTGGTAATTTATTTATTAAAGTACTATATGTAGAAGGATTAAAAGGATTTCACATTTGATTATTTTACCATTTTAGACTAAATAATTTTATTGTAACAAATTACTAGCATTAGAGTTATACTCGTTAAAATCATTGCTTAAAGAGACGAGATGATCTTTTCTCTAGTTAGAAATAGAAAAAATTAAATGTTAATGACAAAAGAACATATCTAAATTATCATTTCTTTCGAGAATTTCTTATCTTAATGGTCCATTGTTTTATTTATTTATCTAAACTATCGCCTTTTGCAAGTTCATACTCAAACTATCATCACTTCCTTTTTATTAAAATATGCCTTGATATATTAAGTTAGACTACACGCACTTGTTATTGAACTTACTATCAAAATGTGTTTTCATTTGAAACTTCACATATATTGTTTTCTGGTCTAAAAATTGATGATAATATTCATAGAAAATCTAACAACATTTTTTTTATTTTCTTTTTTTTTTTTTGGTTAATTTACTCTCCCAAATAAGTGCATATGGAATGACTTAATATTATATTTAAACAAATATTTTTTTGTCATGAAGAAATTGGTTGACCAAGTACAAAGAAAGAACTTACTTAACTTTCATTTTTCTTCTCATTTAGAATTTAAATTTAATTAATTTGGTTTTGACGTTTAACGTCTTCTTAAAGATTTTAACTCATTGTACGTAAAAATGTATTTGTTGAATTTATTGAATCTGCAAATAATTGTATTAATTATAACTTTATAAACAAGTCTAAGATTTTTGTGACTTAAATTATTTTTCTAATAAGTCCAAAATTATCCTGTGGAATGTGGGATCAATTCATGGATCGTCTTTAGACTAAATTTTTATTGCAACAAATTATAAAAATTAATTATTTTTCTTTGACAAAAGAATAGATCAAATATATTTTTTTAACTAAATAAAAATATTTTAAATGGAAAAAGATCTAAAATATCCTTAACTATGTGAATTGAAATAAAACTATCCTACCTCTACCTATTGAACTTTGAATACCTCTGATATCAATCTTTTGATCTTACTTTATCTTTATTTAACTGTCCAAACACTAATCCTCTTTCGATCTTACTTCATCTTTATTTAACGGCCCAAACACTCATCCTAATTAACAACTTTATTTAAGTATGACGTCTCGTCATTATATAAGCCACTCTAAAGAACATGATCAAGAACACAAAATTGTTGAATAATGGTTATTATATTCCCAAAAACAAGTGATGTGGATTTTTATGGGTGGGTAATTTTGATGAAGCAGAATCGGGTAAGAATTTTTTTTAATTAGTTCAAGTTAATTTTAGGAAAGTCAATAAGATAGTGACACGTCATAAATAAAGTTGGTAATTGAGGTTAATTATTGGGCCGTTAAAAATAAGGTAAAATAGGATCAAAAGGTTGACGTCAGGGATATTTGAGATCGGTAGGTAGAGATGAAGGGTGATTTTATATCAATTCACATAGTTAAAAATTATTTTAAACCTTTTTTCGTATTTTAAAATAATTATTGTCAAAAAAAAAATATCTTTTAACTCTCCAAATATTAATTAAGACGTATAAATTAAATAAATAAAGTAATATTTTGAGAGAATTATAATGCATATTACCGGCATTAGAATTCTACTATTTAATATCACTGCTTAAATAGATGAGATAATCTCTTCTCTAATTAGAAGTAGAAAAAATAGTAATAGTTGAGTACATTTCTTTAATTACTAATATGGTAATTACTATCCTAATAATTATTATCCTAATAATTACACAAATTCCAATTGCGTGATGGCTTTCCAAATAGACCCCAAATGATAACAACAATAAAATCTTTGGTTTGAAACAATCTTTACCTTATAAATAATTTTTAGATATTAATTAAGGCATAAGGTCCATTTTTTTTTATCGCACTCTAATAATTATATTTTCTTACTTTTAAAAGTTTTTAAAAAACTGTCTTTCATGATTCCATACTCTCAACACATGTGTATCCAACAAATATTTTGTTCTCATTTTCCAAACAAAAATCCAATTTATAAATTCTTTTACATAATAATCAAGTCAAGGAATATGTTGTTTTGTTATCTCTTTCACACATATAGCTATTTGGAGACATCATTTTCAGATTAAAGACTTATATATTTATAGATTATACGAAAATTACATATTACATTTTTCTTTTACAACAATTTTTGGTATCGCATGTATACAGACATGTACAAAATGAAGTATCATTTTTGTGTAACTCGCACATCACCTTATCAATAGGATATGCATATACATCTCCCATCATGGTAGCTTACATTGCTCATCAGATTTGCAATTATAATCAAATTCAACATGACAATGTGATGTTGGAATTGTTCCATATACCATTGGAATAATTCTCATATCTGCATTCACAAAAATCAAAATAAGATAGTAATAACAATAATAACATATCTATATAGTTTCATAAGTGGTGTTTGAACTCTGAAAAGAATATAATGTATGCATAGATCTTTCCCCTATCTTATAAAGATAGAGATAGTGAGATTATCTGTAACACGCGCTCGACTTAAAATAAAGCATATGCAATTGATTTGGAAAAATACAATAATCTATGTATAAATGAGATCTACCTGATGCATGAGCAAAGAGGACAAAAAATAAACCAAGAAACTTTGCCATTTAAAATCTACAACTCTTTTTCTTTTTCTTCTTTTTGGGTTGATGAACTCTTGATTGGGCTTCATTTTATACTTGTTTTTTTGACAACAAGAGCACAACATTTTTAAAATGTAATTATAATATTTATTTATAAAACTATATATATGGATATAGGAGAAATAAATAGATTTCACAATATATGATTTTATCATTTATTGATATATAATCTACAAATAAGTATATTAATTATTAACTTTATAAACAAGTCTAAGATTTTTGTGACTTTAGTTATTTTTTCAAAGTCCAAAGTTATCCTGTGAAAGTGGGATTAATTCATGGATTGTCTTTAGACTAAACTCTTATGGCAACAAATTATTCAAAAAAAAATTGTCAAAAAAAAATATAGATCAAATATATTTGTTGACCAATCAATATATTTAAAAAGTGTTTAAAATAATTACTGTAAAAAAATATATTTTAACTCTTCAAATATTAATTAAGACATATAAATTAAAATGAATGGAGTGACATTTAATTTTGACATTTTGTTTGAACAATTAAAGCAAACACGAATATAATCCAAATTACTAGCATTAGAATTTTACTATTTATGATCATGTTACTCTTATATTAGAAAATGTGTGTTTCAACATGCATGTTTCATAGCTCTAAAGGTATTTTGGTCTTTTCAATTCTTCATTATAACTACGTGTCTTCTTGCTATGGTTTCAATTTACACATCACTCTGTGTCTATCTTCATCAGTTTATACTCCATTGTTCTGTGCACATCAAAGGTCTTCTCCGTTCTTCAGCATTCTATCCAGGTAAGGCTCCTCTATGTTTTGTTGAGTTTTTTTGTATCAACTTTATTTTCCTCAAAATTGAAGTTCAGAAATGTTTCCCTATTTTGTCAATATTTCCCTCTTTTTTAGGCAATGAGATAATTTCTAATTAGAAGTCAAATAAAAATATTGATGGTATTTTGAGTACACTTCTTAAGTTATTACAAACGCTAGAACTAAGTCCAACAATTTTTTTTTTTAAAAAAAGGATTAATTTGGAGATATGACTAAATATATACGACCTTTAATTATTAAAGTAATAAACTTTTAATCTCTTCTACTTGTGATAAATTATCAACTATTATTAAATATTGAGGCATTATGTTAATTATGTACTAATAGTATTCAACATGTATTGTTCAATTATCTATCTAAATTATTACTTTTTCACGGGTTTCATATATTAACTATCACTTTTTTAATATTAAAACATATGTGTTATCGATTGTTAATTGGAGGTTCAATATGTTTAGTTAGAAATTATATAGATTTATACATTAATTTATTAATAGTTTAGGGACTAAAAAATAAAATCCCTAAAAATAAATATAAACCACTTAACAGAATTACCTGTTCCATTTTCCGCCACACCAAAGAGATACCACTACTGAGCTTCGCCGGAAAACCATGACCGGAGTTCTCAAATTTTCGCCGGCGCCAATTTTCCGGCCATTTTCTTCTCACAAACTCTCTAGAAACCACAGAGTTTTGCTTGTAAAGTCAATGGCGCAATCTTCAGACAGTTCCAATGGTTCCACTTCTGTGAGCACTCAAGAGGAACCTAATTCTTCATTTTCGCCGCCGCCGAACTTCAAACCGCCGAAACCTAAGCCATTTACACCGAGAGGTGATAAGATTTTGGACATATTGGGTGCTTCTCTTGCTTTGATTTTTCGCCTCGGTACTGGTGCTCTTGTTTCTGGGTATGTTACTTCATTCAGTTTAATTTCATCTTTAATCACCTCAGTTTAGCTAAAATTTGATTATATGTTTGTAAATTAGTTTAATTATGATGAATTATCTGAATATGAATGGATACAGAGGATTCTACTAGCTGGCCCGAACTAATTTGGGATTGAGGTTAGCTGATCTAGTGATTGATTGATTTTGTTGGAATAATTATATAGCATTGGGTTCCTAATTGTTGTAGTATTTGTGAATTGGAAAATGGAAAAGTGTTTCCAGAAATGGAATGAGTTGTGCACTCAGGGTGAGGCCTAATGGTCAAGTAGGTTGGGAACTATGATGTCTTAGGTTCAATCTCAGCAGAGAAAAAAGCATTAGGTAATCTCTTCCCATCTCTCCAAGGATGTGGATATATTTATCTGGTAATTGTGCTAGTGGAAGGTAACAATAATAGTAGGTACTCTGTGGAATAAGTTAAGATGCGCAAGTTGGCTAGACACCACGGTTATTAGGGTTATTACTCTTGTTTTGTTGAGAATTATAAGCAATGTTAACATATTCTTCTGGATGCTTTTAATTTAGTTCAAGTTTGAAGAACAAAACATCAGGAGCTAAGTAGTTGGAAGGTACTAGTTTTGATTTGATACGAAGTTGTGGTTTTGCATTTAGTATTGTAGTTATTTTAAGTTTTGTGACTCGACTTACAACTCTAAGGACTCTGTCTAGTGACCAATGGTTGACCTGTGTGTTAGGGCAAGGAGATGATGAGCTTAGTCCTAGGGGGTCTCAATGGATGAGAACTTGCCCAAGAATAACCGGTAAACCAATACAGGCAAACTTTAATATAATATTTTGTTTAGTGATCCCAGTTTCTTGCAAGAACTTATCGTACTTTTGGGCAACTAAACTCCAAACTGACTAGCTGCTACAAAAGAATTCCCTCTATAACTTAAGGGTGAGAATATGAGTCTCTCATTTCAGTTATTTGTACTTCAGCCAGGCAGTAACTTCTTCTAATAACCCCTTGATTTGACTTCTTTATGAAGAAGAAGCTTGTCCAGTATACAAAATCTACTTACTAATACAAGAGGAGGACACAACAAGATAATAATCAGCTTTTGTGATGGACATTTTTAACTAAAGTTTTCTGAAATGACATTTTGTGAGTTCTTCTTTTCAATTATATGTGCCATCAGGCAGCCAGGAAGTGCAATAAAATACTCCTTTTCTTTTAAGTTTTCTCCATGAGTAACATGTTCATTCCTGCGTAAAACCAATTTGCTGGAATGGACCAGCCAGGTATCTGTATTGAGCACTATTGATTTTGGTATGTTATAACTTATTATGGTCAGCAATAAACAGATCGTTGGCATGAGAGATGAGATGCCGCTTTTTATGCCCAAAAAAAACTCACGAACATGAAAACTGAAGGAACAATTCTTGTAATCATAGTGTCCAAGATGTATTGTTCTATGAGGAAAGCAAATTGAGAAGGAGTATTTGGGTAACTAGAAGTAAAATGACATGGGCAGATAAACAGTCTTCTACCTTGTTATACTTTTTGTGCGGAACAATCAGTGATAGGTTAAGGATCCCAGGATCTCATTAATATGTGACCTTTCATAGTAATTGTGAAACATTTTATCTTAACAAACTTAATAAAACACATCAGTTAATCAAGACTGAGATATAGAGGTACTGGTAGTTCATAGCATGAGTGTAGGATGCCTGGTGGAATTTTCAGCGACAAGCATACTATTTTTAGTGTTAATAAGAATTTGACGTTTGGTCCCTTTTTCTGTTCACTGGGTATGTTGTTGTTGGTCCCTTTTTCTGTACTTATTGAGGGCAATACATGGGATGTCATTTCTAAATTTTTTGCAGAAGATGAAAACCAAAAGTAAGTAGATAACCAGAGAAGGTTCTATTTTTATACACTAGTAATGAGTCAATTCATAGAGATGCAGCTGGTAGGGTATTTATAGCTTGATTGAGAAGTAAAATGCAATGTGCTTTTATGTGGTAAAAGTAATTGCGATAAATGAAGAAGCACATGTACAGTGCAATGATGCTTTTTTCTAAAGTTCAACTTCAATTTAGTGGTACGAGACAATGCAAGGGGTAACTTCAAGATGTACAAAATCTAAGTTGGAGTGTCTAGTTGTCTTCAATACGTGACGTACACAGTTATTCATGATATGATTTGCATGGAATCCAGAATGCCACTTGTTGTAACATTTCAGTCTTAGGAATGATGAGTTGAAGCTTATCTACATCTTTCTTTTGGGTTTTCTAAAAGAGCTTTGTATTAATTCTTCTGAAATACAGATGTTGATAATATCTAGGATACCTATTCTTTATGTACTACTGCAGGTATTCAGCATCTTTTGTCCCCAAAAATGAGGTTCCATCTGATCAGTATGCACTTGAAATTGCTGGTAGTTATTATTCTCATCCACCTTTAGTTTGACCTTTTGAGTATAAGTCTTGGGTGATGCTTTTCTGACACGAGATGTTTATAATAGGCTTCAAGGTGAAGGAGAGTTCAAATATAGGTCGTCGACCTGAGAAGCCAATCGAGATATATGAGTTTGAAAGGTATTTTTGCTGGGGAAGTGTTTTAATACCCACTATTACATTCCGCAGTCAGAATCTGTTTATTACAAATTTGTGCTTCTTATCCATTTAGTTTTTCCTATTTCCTATCCAAGTTTTGGACATATTGATATTGTAGACGTAATTCACCTGTTTCCTCTCTTACATTGCCTGGCATGGAACATGTGGGGATTTCTTCAGCTGCCCGTTTTGTAGGAAGGTAACTGCAGATGCATTTGCTCTTTCTTTCTCATTCTGATTGAGGTTCATAGTTATAATCTACTCTTCTTCTTTATTTTAAACTGGTAACATAAGTATGTACAAAAAAGACAAGAACCCCACTGTGCAAAAAGGAATTTACAAAGAGCCAATCAAATCTATCAAGGAGTCTGTCTCCTTTATTCTACTATCTTAACACCAAAAATAGAAATTCCATAATACAACTGATCTACTGCTGTTATGTGAATTAAAGCTGGAATTGACACATTTATTTTCCAGTTTCAATAAAAGAAGAAGCTGGAATTCCAGTTACTGTTACTAAGCATCTCCAATGCTCCTTCACATGGAGTTCTTTCAATTGTTAAGATGGTTGATAGTGAAAGTTTACACTAATGTCTGTAGAACTACTTTTAAAAAATGTGTAGAACTATTATATTTATGCTTTCAGCTTTGGTTAGCCTACCAACTCTATGGAGTTCTAGAAAAAGAAAAAAGAATCTTGTGACATTTTTCTTCATCAGCCTGGACCATCTTTTCTTTGAATATTATACAGATTGAACTACTCATTTGATCTTTTTTCTTTCCTTTTTTTCCAGATTGTTAAAGATGTCAATTTGTTGCAGGTTAGGGAAATAGTGGCTATTTTAGATCTTGACGTCCTCTATTATCCTTGCCCAAGAAATGGTCCGAATTTCCGTCCCAAGGTTGGTCAGATGGGTGGAAAGCAGCAGTTCCCCTATATGGTTAGATAACTTCTCTCCTACTGCTCACTGTAGATAAAATAAACAGTCACAAGCTCTTATGACCACAAACCTTCTTTTTTTTTTTTGATAAGGTAAAGGTTTATTGACTAAGTACCAAGAAGGTACGAAAACCAAAAGTTACAAAAGACCGCTGGAAATATCCATACAGTCAATTACAAACCTTTTACATTCTTTAAAATAAAATAGTATGGCGACTTGTAACCTGCATCATCATTTTTAAAAGTTCTCTTAAAACTAACTTAAATTTTATATTTCAAAATGTTCTCCTCTTGTATTCTCTTGATGATGTGCGACTGTGAGTCAAGAGAAGGATCATGTCAATAATTATGTTCAGACAAAAACAAAGCTGTGAGGAAGACAATCTTTGCTGAAGTGATTGTTTGTTAACATGCTTTTTTTTCCTTCAGAAACCCTCAACCACTATGTTATTGGATGTAATTGAAGAGCACAAGGTGTAGTTCACCTGCCAACTAAGAAACTTTTTGTGATTGATACTTCGGAATAATTTACTAAAAGTTCTTTTGAAAACCATGTTCTTCTAACACAATTATTTGATGGCCCAGATTGCTTAAAACACGCTTAAGTAGTTTGGTCGGACATTGATGTCTTAAGTTGTATTGAAATGCAAAAATGACTAGCTATGCTGTAACTCCACTGAACTTAGCTTCTTCAAACTAATTAAGTTGTTTTATTCTATTCATTGATCTGGTCTATTACAACATTATGGCATCTAATTTTTGTGTTACTTCACTGCAGGTTGATCCAAACACTGGAGTTTCCATGTATGAATCAGATGAGATTATCAAGTACTTGGTAGGAAAATATGGTATGCTGCCATGGCCAACTTCTATTGAAAAGCTATTTAAGTTGTACTTCTTAATGTTACTATTGTAACTTGTTCATACATCTGAAACTTCAAGCTATATACTGGTGTCCATATAGTTTTTTATTGTATAAAAAAGGGGAAAGCAACATTTAGATTTTCGATTCGCATGAATCACAGTTGATTCCAAATGACCCATTTAATAAATTGTTTGGTTTGATACACATTGAGCTCCTACTACTTTTCTATCTTTTTGGTAGAACTCTTTCTTAGTGAGTGCATCAATTCTGTTGGTTTCCTTGTGCAGGTGATGGAAATGTCCCACTTATGTTGTCCCTTGGTCTTTTCACTGTAAGCTACAAACATTGGTCATCAATGAGTTAGATTTCTAAGATATAGCATTTAATAGATGTACAATTTACTGAATATTGGATATTGTCATCTCAGACACTTACTGCAGGCTTTGCCATGATTGGTCGAATGGGGAAGGTATAGGCTTTTCGCTCTCTGCTAATAAGTTTATGGGTTTTGGTGCTACAACTTCTTCTCCATAATCCTCAAGTTAAAAGACTTCCAATGCGCATAATTTCATTCAAAGTTAAGATTTCTGTATATAGATACTGTTGTCAGAAAACTATTAATATTGAGAACAGGACAAATAGATGATCTTTTTGTGACTTTTCCAGGGGTCTTCTTATAAGCCATCTAAACTGCCCCCCAAGCCGCTTGAGTTATGGGCATACGAGGTTAGACTGTGTTTTTTGCTTTCAGTTTTGGTTTAAATGAATCTAAATTAATAATTCTATCAGATTTCTAATTCAATCATTATGTTAAAAGAATTTTTGCTGAATAGTATATCTTATCACATGACTTACTTGCACTTGTGTCATTCTTTCAGCCTTCTCCATTTTGCAAAGTTGTACGTGAGGTACTTGTAGAACTAGAGCTACCCCACATACTTCACAGGTACATGTTACTATGAAATGGATGATGAACAAAACCCATTCACTGTGCAATATAGGATGCTGTTGGCACTATGATAAGCTGAATAAATTAGAATGTTATCTGTGAGAATACCATCAACGATTAAAGTTACCTATTTCAAAAAAAAGAATACCATCAACAATTAAATATGTTTTCTATGAAGTCTTCTATTAGTTCATACATTTGATTTAAGTAGGTTCCATGCAAAGGATTGTTGACATTAATTAGAAGGGTTGAACAGAGGATCCTCCTTTTAACTAAACAGAAGAGAATCTGAATGCATTTAGTTCACTTGTCTTTTGAATTGTTGATTTATCGTCAAAAGTATACTTTGCCACTGGTTTCAAGAATGAAGTTCCTCTTAGCTGGTTTCGGAGAGAGGTTTGAAGAAATTTAATAGATGATATTTATAGCTGGTGTGGAGCTTCACTAATTGCATTGTGTTTCCAAGAGGACTATTTTGATCAACAAGATGCTTCTATTATTTTTCATGACTTATTTAAAATAAGAAAATAAGATACATGTCCATTCCATTTCACTCCTTTTAATTTGCTCTGAACACACTAAAACCAAATGGTGCAGTTGTGCTCGTGGTAGCCCCAAACGCCAAGTATTATATGAGAGAGTTGGTCATTTCCAGGTTTTGCTTTGCTTTATGTTACTCTACCTTTTGGATATCTGTTAAGTGTTACACACATTCCCACAAGAAATGTGGAAAACTTAATAATGACTCTGTCTCTAGGTCCCATACTTAGAAGATCCAAATACTGGAGTCCAGATGTTTGAAAGTGCAGATATTGTGGAATATATACAGGCAACTTATGCTCGTTAAGGTGTGAGGCCTTCTCCTTTTTTTTATAGTTTAATTTCTTAATGCCTCTGTAACAAAAGGTCAAATTTGTCTGAGCTGCTTTCTTTCTAGATAATTTCACAGGAGAATACCTGCTATGAGGCTCAAAGTTACTTCTCTTATAAATGAACTGAAGATAAATTTTTATATGGAGATAAGTATATAAAAGGAAAGATGTTCTGGAGTACATTGATGTTCCATCTACATCCTCACCAAATCTGTGTTTTCAGTCTGTAAAAGTAAATGGCTTTGACACAGTCCAAAAGATTGGCCTATGTTACTAAAAGCCGACAGGAAACTTCATCCATTGCCCACTATTCACATTATTATTAATTCAATATGTTATTATTTCATGTCGTGTTGTTTGTATTAACAGTCAACTTCAGTTAAATATTTTATGTTAGACCATAGCTTGGCTATATAGGTGATTAACATTGTAAATATGTATTCTCCAGAGAAAAAATTATGGTTCACAATAAAGGGATTTGCTATGTATGACTTGTATATCTAGTCCAAAAAACTGTGAGCAGCCTTTGGTGTTTATATTTTTCATTCTGGTAGAAAAGATGTTCCATCTTTTCACTTATGCAACTCGTTGACTTATAATATCAATTACGAGTGGTGCTAATGAGATGTTATGGTTAATTCTCCCATTATTGGCTAATTCAACTTCTTAAATTGTTAAAGCTTATTCTGGAGTAACATGCCTTATAAACCACTTCATCACCCTTCCATTTGCACGGTATAGCAGGTATGGCCATCAGGTCTGTCATCCTCAAGTTTCTCTCTTTCATGTTCTTAGTTCGTCTCTTGATTACAATCAGCTGAGATATGTCCATGAATTGTACTTATTCTACCTAACTGATGCAACATGTATTTTCGTGTTCTGTAATTCTCTTGACCGTTTATGTGCTCCATCTGCTTTATTCATCTTTTGGTGCCTACCTATACTTGAAGGAAAATGAAGAGATTCTTCCCAAGTATAAGACTAATACTATATCAAGAACAGGCAAATAACTTCTATTCCACTGTGTGTTTTCTCTGATTGATACAGATTCCTTGTGAAAATCACTGTCTATGTCACTTACCAAAGCACTACTTTTCTGTAGTGCACCATAGTGTTATTTTTTGTGAAGGAATATACATTTAGTGTGTTTGAAACATAGGATGATGAGCTGGTGAACAAGGAATAGTAGAGGATGGATAAAGTTGGAAAGCATTATAATATTTTGGCTAAATACCTAGATAGCCCCTTAAACTTGGCACGATTTGTAAGTTAGACACTTTAACTTAGCAAGTGACCAGACAGACACCTCTACTTGACAGAAGTGTCTAAATGAACACCTCACCGTACCACTACTTATTCATCTCCTGGTGCCTAGTGCCTACCTATAATTGAAGGACAATGAAGAGATTCTCAAGTATATGAGACTAAAAATTTCATTAAGAACAAGCAAAGAACTTCTTGCAGTGTGTCTTCTCTCTGATTGATACAGACTCCTGATAGGATGTCGCAAAAACTACTTTTCTTTTGCATTACTATAGGATGATAAAGTTGGAAAACATTATGCTATTTTTCACAATCTTTAGTTTTGAGTTCTCATTACAAGACAGGTTGGCCCTGGAATAATCAAGGACTGCACCTTGCTTTGAGATGGGGGCTAAAATATTACTCCCTCTGTCCCAATTTGTGTTTCATACTTCTCTTTTTTAGTGTGTCCCAAAAAGAATGTCATACTTCCTTAATTAGAGACAATTTAACTTTAAATTTCTCATTTTACTCTTAAAGTGATTAGTAATAGTCACACAAATGTTTATGGCTTGTTTTGGACCACAAGTTTCTAAAGTCCTTTCTTTAAACGCCGTAACCAGTCACACAATACCACCTAAATTAGGACCCATGGAGTATCAAATTTGATTGGGAATTCCTAATGTCTTTTTGATGCTCAGAAGAAAAGAAATCAATAGTAGCCATTTATTGTGGAAGTTGGGTATTAGCATGTTCTGTGGTCCAGTGACAGGCTTCCTCCACTTTCACAATTCATAGACTCTGCTACTTTGAAGCATAGTGATCTTTTGGTAAGATATGGTTCTTGCACTTTGAGTAGCTATAAGATAACGAATATGGCTTTTAGTGCTTGCATTATATGCTTATTTTGAATCCTTTTGGCCCTACATTTTGCTTTCTGACTGATCAGGCTGATTATGATATCATTTTTGTCAATACTTTGTTCTTTTCTTGTTTGTTCTAGGATTCTCTTAGTCACTTTGAGTTTCTTGCAATATTCTCTGGATCTCTTAGGCATATTTTCTTTATCAATGTAGTTGAATTTTACACACGTGCACGGTTAGAAAGTGAATGGTTCAATGGAATATTACAACATCTGTTCGACTTAAATATGCTTTCGTCTACTTTCTTTCCTGTAAGAGTAGACTGAACAATGCAGAAATCCACTTCAACATGCATAGGCTCAGTAGTAAATTTGGTAAAATCTAGTTTGTTCAACTTTTTCTTTATATAATTTGGTCTCTTATGTGGAATGGGTGTTCAACTTGGCTGCTTGAGAGAGGCTTTCAGCTGTTGATTGTTAACATATCTGATTGATAATACTCTAGTAAGTTAGTGAATCCAGGATTTGAAATTCGGGGTAGATCACTATTGATACACACTAGTTGATGACAAAAAAATGCTTGGTGATTTCTTTTCGTTTTGTCTATATAAGCCTTGATTGCCCAAATATTTGGTACGTGAGCTGCCTAAATCTTGAAACTATTGAACCACATACTTTCTATAGGAAACTCGAGACTCTATATAATTATGAATTTCTAGTTATCACCACACATTTGGTATGCTTGACTTTCTTCAAAATAAGAAAGCCTTCTTTCTTCGCCTAAGGTGGCTCTGCCCTTGCTAGCTAGGTAAAAATCTACTGGTCGAATTAAGTTATGATCCATATTCATCTTAGGATTATTTGCCCCCTAGTTGAAAAATAAATAAGGTCTGACAGTCCCAAAAGTTATTTTTTTTATTTAGAACTTTGGTTCCTCGTGACTAATTTTGTATATATACATAATAAACTTGTAGTCACTAGCTGGTGCATTGTTTGTAATTGTCACAAGAAACAAGATTCAAGCTGGAAAATCTTGGCCTATTCTCATCCAATTGCCAAATATGGTTCAGACTTTCCAAAAGTTTAATAAAGTTATGTAAGTGGTATTGCTGGAAACTAAAATTTAGATCTAGCACCAGTGAGGTTGTATATGCTTCTAAAGGAAATAATTTTGTATACTCTCTCTTTGCCCTGTTTTATTTGACATCATTGACTATATAAACAACGAAAACAACATTCTCGGTGAAATCCAGCAAAATAGAGTGTGAAGAGGGTAGTATATGTAGACTTTACCCTTAACTCGTGGAGGTAAAGAGGGTGATCCTCGGGTTAGACTAAAAATGTTAAAGTTAAAAGTAAACGTTAAAACATCAGTTGTAAAGTTAATTTTGGTAATGAAAATATCAATCAAAGGTATCTTGGATAGTTAAATTAATCTGAATTCTTAAAATTTTGGTAATTATGTGTAAACAGTATTGCTAGGGAAATTAGTTTAAGACACTTTGAAACAAAATAGATTTCGTTTGTGTTATCTAATGTCATAGGAAATAAGTTGATAATATCATTTATAGTGACGTGGTAAGTATATCTCTTTTTCCTTAGTTAGAGATCTCGAAGTTAAGTCCTGTGTGAATGAAATCACCTTTGAATAGAATACCTCGACTTTTCGACAGAAATTTGATCAAAGAAAAATAGATGAGAAAGAAATTGTGTCTATGACTTGTCAAATCCAATCCCTTTAGGTCTTCCCTATACCACAACTTTTTTATGTTGTGGAATGTTATACCTTTTTGAGATATTAGTGACCTCTAAATTAACAGTGGCTTCTCCAACAAAGATATATAATTTGTGGTTGTCACCATCCACTTAGGGGGGAAAAAGAAGATAGAAAAATTGGAAAAATTCACTAACCCCTAATTAGTTTCTAGTTTCTTCTTCTTTCTTTTTCTGTGGCCAACTTACATTTTGGCCTTTCAGTTCTAAAATAATCTTCAAGAATCAACTCATCATATACATGTAATCATACCTTTTTCGGGGTCGTTTGATTGGGTACAAGTTATTACGAGATTATAATGAATTATAGATCAGGTATTTATTCTTTTCCTTCGGATTGAAGATTCTATTGTATCTTTTGATAAGTAAATCAAGCTTACAAAAAAATAATTATATTGATGTATCGTATTCTCTCAATAGAATCATCACAAGAAAAAACAATAAACTTAACAATCAGCTGAAAAACACTAGCGCGCAATAACTATCTCTGATAGGGACTTGCTCCTCCTAATCTATATAGGGCGTTGCTCGCTTTTTCTCAGTTACTTGTTTTGTTTGCTAGGTTGATACAATTTCTTTTCTAAAAATCTTCAAATAATATACCGAAATTAAATAATAACAAGATTATTTAGTGAATAACAATATTAATAAAATTTTGATACTACTAGTTTATCTATACATTCCATAAAAATGGAATCGATAACCTAAAATACAATAAAATAAATTACATGTTACAACTTGTTAAAACATATTAATAGGGAATATATATACGTCAAATTCAATATTAATCATTACCAATTGGGGTAACATATGCATTTTTTAAAAATGTTGTCTGAATGACAATAATAAAATATTTCATTTATCCAAAAATATATCATTACAAAATTTACTGGCTCAATGTCACAGGTCACGGGATAACACATTTCAGAAAAACAATATTACTATTCTAAAAAGTTCACAATATTTATATTCCTTCTAACAATATATCATAGTAATGATAAATGCACCTCTCAATAATTTGATGACCCTCATATTACGTTTATCTGTTTTGAAGATCAATTAATTCGAATTTGCAGTATTTTTTTATTTTTAACGAAATCACTCCACTGGATTCTTAAATGAGATTCTACTCTTAGAAAATGTCTTCCATTATGAGATCTAAATATGACAACAAAAATTTAAAGAGTTAAGATATTATAAGCATCTCATATGAACCATATTATAAAAGATAAAAGGTTCAAAACATATAGTCCAACAAAGTTAAATAATTTGTTATTTCAAAAGAAGAAGAAAAATCCCACAATTTAGTAACTTTTTTTTGTTTCTCACCCACATTGGGGGTTGATAATTTAGACTCGTAATGGAAAGTCTCACTTTGTAGAACAAAAACTTCCTATCAAGAGCGGCTTTATTTCCAATTCAAATATGAAATCTCTGATAAAAAATGAAAAGATCTATCTCCTTTGATAGTCGCAATTAGTAACTAAGGCTATAAGAATTCATGTCCATGTAAAATTAAAGTGAACAAATAAAGTCATTAATCGAAATTCTCACGCGTGAGATAAAATTCAAAATACATAATTATATGAGTTTAAATTATATACACCATCAATATTTAAAAAAAAAAAAAAACCAAAATATTTTTTTTACTTGTTAAATTAGAAAGGAACTATATCCTCAAACAAAAAAAGCAAAAGCAAATAATGGACAACTGCTGATATTATATAGTAAAAAGGTTTGTCCAAAAAGCTTATAAATAAAGGACACAAATTGAGTTAATGTTCCAACAAAAATATAAAAAAACTTCTCAGACATTGAGTTGTCCTTGGTTCAGACATCCTCTGTAAGTAATCAATAATACAAATTGTTTTTCAAAATTTGTTGTTTCATTTAAATACTTGATTTTTGGGTTTTCAAGAAAATTGATGTATTGGATTTTTTTTTTTTTTTTTTTTTGGAACAGCAATGGCTGATGTTGGTGGAATTTCAGTTTGGGTGATCAATATATGTGTAGTTCTTTTACTCAATCTATTTTCTACTGCATCTGGTAAGTCCACTATCTTGCGGTTTCAACTGAATTCAATATTTTTCACCTTGCGAAGCTAATATGTACAACAAATATTAAGTATCGAAATATAATTCTAAAATTATTGTGGATGGTTGAGAATAGTGATATCTCTATTCTTCATTAGAAGTCTCGAGTTTGAATCTTAGGAATAAAAAAAATTATGTGGGGAGCATTGCCCCAAAAATGGATCCTACAATGCGTGAATTTGAATTAGTTTAACTCCTTTTATTAATGAATAAAAGGGGGTAAAATTATACACATTTGAATGAATTGAAAAGTGGAAAAATAGCATACCTTTTGGAAGATTTTAGCTCAATAGAGAAGAGAAAGGATAATTTTACTTGGTTGAACTCCAATGCAGATATCGAAAATGACAAAACAACTTGCTTTTACCTTATTTTGCACCATATAAGTTTTTGGATATGGAAATTCAATAAAGTGGCTTTGGAACCATGTATAGCAAGTGTGATGGTGGACGTTTTGGTTTACGGGTTCGGCAAAGTGCATAAACTTTGGTCTAACTTTCATATTTGTCTTAAGAAATCTATTTAACATGTACAAACTAGCATGTTTTAGAACTCTATAACTTTAGAATGGTTAAAATATTGAATCTGAATTCTCAATTGCACATTCTTAACTAAACGAATCATGTGAATCGAAAACCTATGGTAAAAAGTGTCTCGTTTCTTAAATTGCTCATACGCGATACAAATCAAAATTAGTTGAGGTAATAAATTTCAAATATTAAATAATTAATAACTTAAAAAAAACAAAAGTATACGCAATAAAACCATCCTAGTTTGAAGATTTGCTTTAATTGTTGAAAAATCTTGGACGTATTTGTGATGAGAATATGCTTTTAAAAGAACAAAACATCATGGTCATGCTTTTTAGTGTAGCTTTATGATTTTTTTATATACTATGATCCAAAGAAGTGTACATAAAATCTTTGGAAATTGTTTCTTTTATTTAATTTAAGTTATATGTATTATTATGTCATCTTTAATTTACTTGTTATAGCTGGTAATTTATATTATTTTTAAGATTAAAAATCACATAATTTAATGAGGCTTATTCGTAGTTGTAGATATCATTTGACTGATCGGATAAATATTATACTGTTTCTTTTATTTAAATACTAATTCACTCTATAGTTTGAAAAAATTACATATTATCGCACTAATAATAACTCTGTATCATATATCAAGTTAGAAACATGTATTAAAGATACTAGATATATTCTGAAATACAGATATATAGGGAAAAAGGCGAGCGAGAGAGTCATTGTATCCTAGATACATGTATCTTTAATACTAGATACATTCTGAAACGAAGATCCACTGAGAGGGAGAGGCGAGCGAGAGGGGGGAGATAGGAGAGAGCGGGAGAGTTATTGTATCCCAGATACGTACGAATCACGCTTGGATACAAGGAACAAACTACACCTAATTTGACATACATGTATCTGGCAAAGTAAATGTGGTACAGAATTAATTTCGAAAACTAAACTGAAGGCACATTATTATGCCCTAAACTTATGTGATTTGTATTATTTTCTCTAACTTAAACTCTTTTTGGGTTAGGTGATGCTTTGGGAGTCAAATTTGGTTATACAGGCCCAGTAGGCCCAAATGGTTGGGGAAGGTTGAGCCCAACATATTCAGCCTGCTCAAATGGCAAATCACAGTCCCCAATTAACATAATTAGCCATAATTGTGTTGTTAACAAGAAGTTAAAGCCCTTGATTATGCAATATAATCATTCTGAAGTTGCTACTTTGGTTGATAATGGCTTTAATGTTGGGGTTAGTTTTCTTAATCTTTTTTATCCTCCAAATTTACTTTTTGCCAATCACATTACTTACATATAATTTTATTTTTTCAAAATTAAAAAAAAAAAAGATTTATAGCACATTTGATCATTCAATTATTGATTAAAAAATTATGATGTTAGTCCTTATGATATATAACTAAGTATATTTAATCCTTAATTAATTTAATTGTGTCCTTTGAACTCTTTACTTGTGAATAGTCTCAAATTTAGTACGATTAAAACCTATTCTGACATTTAATTAACCATTTGTTATGTTAAGTTTGTATTGTATAGTCATATTTTGACGTTTATATAGTTCCAAGAATAATACAAGTATAAAACAAGAGACAAAAAAAATGTATATTTTAATTAATTGATGATTAATATGCTGAGTTATATGTGCCAATAAGTGAATGATCAAATGTGTTATCCTTCTTTTCTTTAATTTTCTTTATAATTTTATATATGTCTTTGATCTTTTGCCTAGGATAATATTTTTTCCATTATTATTAAATTTCATGAGATTAATTAATAATTACCAATATTTGCAGATAAAATATGGTGATAATGCAGGAAGTTTAATTGTGGATGGTAAAACTTACAACTTTAAGCAAATGCATTGGCATTCCCCTTCTGAACATACAATTGATGGCAATCAGTATGATTATTCTTTTCTTTCATTTGTATATTTATTTAATAAAATAATATATTTTTCTTCATCATTATAATGAATTAAATGTGTTTTTCTAATGAAAAAAAAAGTATTATTTATTTAATAATATTTTTTATTTTATTTTTCAGATATGCAGCAGAGCTTCATCTAGTTCATTTTGCTCAAGACAATACTATAGCAGTTTTATCAATCCTCTTCCATTTGGGCCATCCTGATCCTCTAATGACCAAGGTATTATCACTTTATTTTTGGAGCTCAAACTCGAGACTTCTAATGGAAATAAATTTGCCCGGCCCGATCACAACTTTTGGTGGTACTTGAAATTTTATTAATCATTAATTATCAATGACGAGACGTTAACCAAAGGAGAACGTATTGTTAATGTTATTAGTTCATTCGAACTCAGTGATTTTAGTTTAGATCTCTCTCACACACACATATATATAAAATAGATTTGAACTTGATAAGTAAATCAAATGTGTTGTGTATAATCTTGAATCTACAAAATTTAAATTTTAGATTCATCTATCAGTGCCATAGCTTGAAGCGCTAGAGGGCTCATATAAATCTCCATCCCCAAAAATTACAATGTCTATACAAAATCCCCCCAACACAACTTAAGAGTTCTTATATGTTTACTTCTTTATATTTTGATGTACACGTTGTCGATTGTATCAAATGTTAACTAAAAAAAATCTTTATGTTTGAATTTCTTTTAACTCAAATTCTGACTCCAATACTGTCATCTATGATGTTATATGATAACAATGTTAGACATATTAGCTTTTTAAATCATATTATTAATCTAGTTATTAGTATGAGGTGAAAAAAAAAGATACTCCATAATTAATGTTGTAATTTTTATTTTTTTTTTAATGTTGAACAGCTTCAAAACAAACTGAATGAGCTAGCAAGGGATGTAGCAACACATAAAGAAACACAAGTGCAGCTTGGAATAATTGATACACATGAATTAAGGAAACATTCTCACAAATATTATGCATACACTGGTTCTTTAACAACTCCACCATGCTCTGAAATTGTCTCTTGGTATATTCTTGGCAAGGTATGCAAATCTTTCTTGATTAATTCCACGTGTACCTAATGTCTCTGATCAGTACATGCACTAGATAACTCTGAAATCACCTATTATCTTTGTCTAGATTGAAATTTGAATCCGAGACCTCATAGTTTTCAATTTACTTCACTGATCACTAAATAACACGTCAGCACCATTAGGGATGACAATGGGGCGGGTCGGGTTTAAGGCTATGCGGAGCGGGGCGGGTTGAAGTGGGATTTTTTTACAACTAATGTGGGGCGGGGCGGGTGCATGTAATTTTATGTGGGTTTAAACTTAATTTTAAATTTTTACATGTTACAAGAGAGATAGAGCATTATTTATTAAGATAATTTCTTTAAAGCTACTAAAATATTCAAGATAGTAAATGAAAATGGTTCAGTAAAAAATAATTCAATTTCTTACATGTTTTCCAATTGACCTCTAAAAAATAAAATTCTAAGTCACTATCCTATTAAATTAATATATACAACTTAATGAAAAAATGAATTTATTTTTTGTATCAAACTTAACTAGAAAAAGAGAATATTAAAAAAAATATGTGGGCGGGTCGTCTATGCAGAGCGGGGTGGGCGGGTTGAAAATGAAAAAGAAAAATGTTATGCAGGGCGGATTAAAAAATTTACGGGTTAAGCTCCACCCGTCCCCGCACCGCTTCATTGCCATTCCTAAACACCATCGAATGTCATAACTAGTACTCCCTCCGTTTTAATTTATATATGTCGTTGTCTGATTGGGCACGAAAGTAGTATGAGATTTCATAGTTAAATGAAATGATGAAAATAATTTTTCAAAAAAATTGTGAATATTATAGGTGAGATCAATATCAAGAGAACAAGTAGAAGAATTGAGAGCTCCATTGGATCCAACATGCAAGAGAAATGCAAGACCAACTCAACCCTTAAATGGAAGACAAATCCAGATGTATGAAGCCCAACCCACCCCTTAATTAAATGGAAGACAAATAAATGTGTTACATGTGTACAAAAATTCCCCCTAATAAAAGACTCCTATGAAAAAAGAAAAAATATTTCGATGACGACGTGGGTGACACATACTGAATCTTGAAAAATGACCTCTGAGTTATAGTAATGAAAATTGTGCAAGCTTAGCTTAAAGATCAGAACGAACGAACAATATCATATCTTGTTAAGAATAACGTAGTTATTTGATGACTAATATTCTTTCCAAAAGCACTTCTAATAAGTCGCACAATTTGAGTAATTGATTCTCCATCTTAAAAATGAAACAATTAATTTGTTTTCAACAATCTCAAGCTTTTCACTTTTCACATTAATTAATCAACCCGTTTAAATGTCAAAAGCATGTACGACTAAATTATTGTCTTTTACTTTGCTGTTTTTTTTCAAGGAAAATAGATCTTTTAATCACTTATAGACTAATAATATGAAAGGAGTAAGTAAATAAATAAATACAGCGTCGTGGAAGCAAACTTCATGTGCGAAGTCCACAACTCTGCCTCGACAGTCTGTATGATTCGTCCCTATTTGCTGTAAGACTTTTAGTTTTTTCGAATCAAAATTTTTGATAATTTGGTATTCAATAATTTGATATGTATTCGGAAGTAAAATTTTAGAATTACAGTATTTGAATTTGGATTTGGTATGAGATATTAGTACCATTTGGTATTTAGTATCTTTCAAATACCAAATTATTTTCTTAATGCGAAGATCATATAGTACCAGGTACATTACTCATTAATACAAGTTTAAATAAAAAGTTAAAAACTAAACATAAACAACTCAAATACATATGTCTTTTAGTTGTTTCAATTTGTGTTCTACTGATTTCTTGTTACTTGTTGATCTTCTATTGTACCTCCACATAGAAAAATATAAATAATTGAAGTAATAGTATGAATTTTGTAACACAATCGGTTACAACTTCAAATATGGTATTACCGAATTCCATATTGAATCGAAATTTGATTTACCGATTATCAAATTACCGAAATGAATTTTATAATTTTGGTATTCGATATCTACTTTTAACTACCAATTACCGAATTATTGAACCTAAAATTCAGAAACTCCAAACTAAATAATGAACATGGACCCAATATAGAAGACCATGATTACAACAATAACATACCTAATGTAACTCCACAACTAGGGTCTAAAAAAGATAAAATATTGTACACATGGATCATCCATCGTCTACTTCATAGAAAAATAGAAATTATTTTCAATAAACCTTCAATTTAAAAGAAAAGTAACGACTAACAACAATAAAATAATATACAAAATAAAAAACTATACTCAATATATATTAAAAACGAATAATAACAACAAACAAAATAAGACGATAACCAAACCACAAATAATTAACAAACACAAGTGATAAAGCAAAATAAAAAATTAACAAGAAACTAAATAAAACACCATGATTATTATATAAAGGAAAGTGTAATATTTTCCACCAAAGAAATCCAATATTAGTAGTGGAGTCCTTGTTGTATCAACCATAATATCTTATCTTTGTTTGTATTCACATTTAACGAATAAAATCGCCTCTAGTAAGACACATTTTACTCTTTAGTGAACTTTCAAATATAAACAAAAATCTAACTCACCCCGCAAATCTATTAATTTCACGAGATATATATCACATCTTATCACCAACCATAGATATCAGATAGCGTAAATCTACTATTTCACAATACATACATCCCATTTATCACCTATCAGATAATACATCCATCAAAGCTAAGACAAATAAGAAAAAAATCATCTAATATTTAAACGCAACAGAGATCTGTACGTGAAATCTTATGATTCTGAAATCAATCGAAACAAAAAGAATACTAGACACTAGATAATAAAAGAGCAAAAACATTATTTCCAAATCATTTCATTATAATATTCTAAACTAATAGAACATAGTATAAATTACAAACTTTCAATCCAAAACCAAAATATATTTACAATATATATATATATATATATACAAAAAAAAAAAAAACCCTATTCATCATCATTCTATTATTGAAAAGGTCAAAAATAAAATAAAAAGGAAAAAACATTTTTATAAAAAGTAAAATAAATTCCAAAAACATTTTTTTTACCTCGAAATTTAACCGAATAGGTGAACCAAAGCCGTTAAATTTTCCTGCCAAAATTCCAACTACCATCAAGACTTTTCGTGCTTTGCTTTTTTTCCACAACTTCTGTCAGTGGGACCCACTTAAACAACTGCGTTGATTTCATCGCCTCCCCATGATTCCGATCGCCGGCCGGAAGAGAACCGTTTCATCCCTCCTAAACCAGCCGGTTCAGTAAAAACCGGTTCAACACTAACCGGAGCTCCTCCGCGAGTTTTCCCTACACTCACACTTTTGCTCTTTCTCAGCGGTTTTATCTGCTCCGTCGTCGACTTTGAACCTAGCGTTTTATCAGTACTGGAACGTGCCGGCTTTTTGTTACTCCGATTAGATCTGAATATTGATAGTAATCGTGAACAGAATCCAGATTTGCGTTTCTCTCCATTGTTGCTTCGTGATCTCTCGAGTGAATTTTTTTCACATTTTTTTGATTTTTCCGATGATCGTCGGCTTCGTGATCTACGTTTCGATCTTACTCTTCCCATACAAGATACCTTCGGTGACGACGGTTCCGTAACCGAAGCCGATTTCAACGTAGATTCAGACCTTTTCGCCGGAAAAAGCCTAATGTTCGCCGGTTTACATGTTCTCCGTTTCGAATCGACGTAACTAGTCTTCTGAGTCTTCGGAAATCCAATAATCGAAGCCTTACTTTTCAAAGTCGACGAAAATCTCTGCGAACCCGAATTTGAACCTGGATTCATGTTCGTCGTATTTGGACCGATACCTTTCGTAGACTGTTTACGGTCCAAAAAGGCGTTCCGATCGAACCAATCGAACTCAGCATCTTTCGAAAGCCAGAACGATTCGGGCGGAAAATCAGGCGGATGTTCCGATTGCTTCTCCTCGTCTTTCACACGTTTTTCGCCGTCGTCGCTGTCAGCCAAAGTCTCACATGCAACTTTCCGGTCACTTCCGCCGCCGGCACAGGCCGAGACTAGAGTTTCCAAATCAACTTGAGGCATTCTAGAGAGAGAAAGAAGAAGAAAATCTATAGAGAGAGAAAATATAAATGTGAAAGTTAGAAATCCTTAGGCAATTTGAGTATACGAAAGTAGATATTTATAAATAAATTTTAAAAATTGAAATTGATTTATTTTTATATCTTATAATATACTCCTTCGTCCTAAAAAAAATTATAATTTATAATTCTTCTCGTATATTTATGATACTATAAAATGAGTTTAAATGAAAAATGATATATCTATATATATATATATATATATATATATATATATATATATATTCGATATCAACTTGATAGAATTGAATCATAGTTATTATTGTTATTACGACTTTCCTTATCATAATGACAAAAACATATTTAAAATACTGATCAAACTTTACATGATTAAAATTACGAAAAACAACAACATGCTATCCATTCTAGTCTAATTAAGATTTACGTAAATTTTATCTTTATTTTTATAAGATTGAGGAGTTACGTTAGATAGATCCTCGACTCAAAGGAACGGGAATAAATAGGGAATAATATAGTATTTTAAACAATGGACTAATGGGATTCTTTTTCTAGAAGGTGAAATTCATTTTTGCCAAAATGAAAGTGAACCGAAGGGAAACTTCCAAAACTTCTTTTTTGTTGCTTTTTGAGATAAGTCAAATGATTTGATGAACCTTTTTTGTACATTGTTTACTATGAATCTGTGGGGCACTTTAGAATATTTTTTATTTGTGCTGAGTTTTAAGATTGTATTTTTTATTTATGGCAAAAAAATAAAAAGAAAAGAGAAGTTAGTTATAAAGAGGGACAAATATTTTTATAAATTTAGTGTATTACAATATTCATAAATGATTTAAGAGATCTTTAATTAGTTCAAATGTCATTAACTTGTTAAGATTTTTAAACTATCAAATTGTTTTTTTGTGTTTGTCTTTACTACTTTTTGAGTAACTAATGAAAGTTATTATTATTATTATTATTTAATATTAGGCTTTAATACCACAATTGATGTTTGTACCTAAATTTTGTAAAGTCGTTATTATTATTATTAGGCTTTAATACTATAATTGGCTTTTGTATCTAAGTTTTGTACACTCAAACTTTAAATTTTATGATTTTTTCAAATAAATATCTCTAATTGATCGGAACACGTGTATTTAAAAATATCTTTTATTGTTGATCATATGTAGCATATGTTTGATTGATGTGGTTGTAAGACATTTGAATCATGCATTTGGAGAGTGTGAATCTAGATTCACAAATATTTTTAGGAATTCGAACAACGTGCTATGAAATATAAGATAGCTTTACTTGGAGCTCATTCCTCTATTTACTTAAGAGCGAGGTCAAATTCCACACTTTATTTTATTTTTAAAACTTTGACTAAAGGAGAAAATGCCAAAAAAAAAATCTCACACTTGAAGATGTTTATAAGAGGTAGCTAGCTAGATTGATTGTTCTAATGGAAATTGTAAAGTACATGAAGATCCACAAATCTTAAAATTGCAAAAGTAGGTATACGAAGCTTCAACTATTGAACGAACAATAGATTAAAGATACAGATTTTTTTACAAAGTTTCACGATGAAGTGTGAGGAGGTTTTGACTAGGAACACGAAGGAGTTGATGGTGGTGCACCTCTTCCCTCGATGGAGAGTAGCCTTTTAGGATTTGTTTGATTTTTTATTAAAAAAGGTGATAGTGACGACTCACTATTTTCTCCCACGTGAATTTGATGTATTAATCACGTTAGTACAATGAGAAACACAATAAGTTAGAACTATTCCAAAAATTGTTTTCGACTAACTAGAAAATTGAAAATTCATGAAATTAAGTATTTTTATAAATTTAGTGTATTACAGTATTTGTAAATGATTTAAGAGATCTTTAGTTCAAATGTCATTAACTTGTTAAGTTTTTAAGTATCTAATTGTTTTTTTTTTTTTTTTGTGTTTGTCATTACTACTTTTTGAGTAACTAATAAAAAGTGTTATTATTATTAGGTTTTAATACTATAATTGACATTTGTATCTAAGTTTTGTAAACCCAAATCTCTAACAATTTTCCAATTAAGAACCTCTCTAATTGGTCACAACATGTATTTTTTAAAAAATATATTTTTCTTAATTGTTGATCATATTTATATAGTTGTGTGATTTATGTGTCTTTAAGACGTTTGAATGACAAATTTGGGGAGTTTAAATTTGGATACGTAACTATTATTAGGTGTTCGATCATGTCATGAAGCATGAGATAACTACTTCTTGGAGCTAGTTTCTCTCTTAAGTTAGAGATAATGTTATTCAAGTTTTATGTATCTTTAAAACTCTGACTTAAAAGAGAAAATACAAAGGTTTTTTCTCCACTCGAAAATGTTTATAAGAGCTAGCTAGATTGATTGTTCAGTCTCAAATTGTAAACTACATGAAGATTTACAAATCTCAAGATGATAGAAGTAGGTATGCAAAGCTTCAACTATTGAACGAACAATAAATTAAAGAAATAGACTATTATTTTTATCGAGTTTCACAGTGAAGGGTGAGGAGGTGTTGATTAGCAACAACGAAGGGATTGATGGTGGACTGGTGGTGCACTTCTTCCCTCAATGGAGAGTAGCCTTTTTAAGTGTTTGATTAATTTGGTTTTTTATTGAAAAAAGATGATAGTGATGTCTCACTATTTTCTTCCACGTGAATATGATGTATATTCACGTCAAGACAAATGACAAACGTCTGTAAGTTAGAAATATTCAAAAAAATATTTTGGACTAACTAGAAACTGAAAATTTGTGAAATTAAATAATCGACTTACAAAATAGTGCCATTAGAAGCATCGATTTGTATATTAAGCCATTTTAATTTTTTTTTATTCTTCACCCCCCCCCCCCACCCCACAAACATTTAAATCAAAATAAATCATATAATTGTACCAGCAATCATAATATAATAATTCAAAAACAAAAGCCAGCAATCAATAATTTAATTATTAGCAATTGATTAGATTAATTAAATACAAAAATCAGATATGCGTGACTTCTGTTAGGTACCAAATTTGGCGTGTTACAAGTAGGACTGGGCATAAAATATCGAAAATCAAATTATCGAATCGAATTTTTTGGTAATTTGGTATTTTTTAATTGAGTATTTGGTATGGTATTCCGGAGTAGAATTTTAAAATTATGGTATTCGGGTTTGGGTTCGGTATGAGACATAAGTACCATTTAGTATTTGGTATTTTTCAGAACACCAAAATATTTACTTAATGAAGATTATGGATCAACATGTCTGTTACGATCATTAGTACAAGTTCAAAGAAGAAAGTTAAAGAATGAACATAAACAACCCAAATACATGTCTTTTTGTTGTATCAATTTGTTTATCTTGATCTCTTCTTACTTAGTGATATTCTATTATATCGTCCATCCACATAAATAAATAGAAATGATTAGGAAAATAGTATTAACTTTGTAATACAATCAATTACAACTTCAATATGGTATTACCGAATACCATACCAACCGAAATTTAATTTATCAATTACCGAATTACAGAATCGAAATTTAGAATTTTGATATTTGATATTTATTTTTAACTACCAATTACCGAATTACCGAACCTGAAATTTGATAATCCCGAATCAAATACCGAATACCCACCCTAAAAGTACTTTTTAGTGGAATTAGGTTTAAGTAGATGATAATTATTTTAAAATTCTAGCCTATAGCCAGAGAATTGAAAGAAAATAAAATTTATTTTCTAATGAATTTAATATTAACATCTAAAACTTGGAGGTTGTGAACAATAAACCCAATAATTGAGGGAAAAAAGTCTTATAGATTCTAAAGAATTTGTGAAGTGGTTATTATATACCGGGATAATAATTAATAATTGCATTTAAGTTAAATAAGATGGCGGTGGACTCACTCATCGATAATGTTGGATATTAATAACTTATTTAAAATTTTAATATTGTTGACAAAGATTCTGGCTTCAATATTTTTAGTTTGAAGTAATGAAAATTTTGTTTCTCGGTGATGTCGAACAATAGTGCTTGTATTGCAAGAGACTTCTGTTTGTTAGGTCCGATATGCTTTCCGCTCAAAAGAATCGATCACTATCTAACTGAATTAGTGGAAATCCTATATAGAGACATTTGAAAGAATCATGTCTTTCAAACATGACATGGTGTTGTCTTTCAATTTTTTTTAAAAAAGTAAAGAACGAAGGGCTTGGGGTTGGGAAGAAAGATAGACTACGCCATGTAGAGGACATGTACGATTCAGTTAGGTTACTGACGCAATGAATCTTTCTCTATTTATAGATAAAGAAAACCCAAAAACGAATATCGAATAGTTTGAAGAAGTATTTTTTCTCAAAATTAGCTTAAACTGATAGGAAAAAAGGAACACCAACCAGATTGATTTGGTAAGACATTTGTCAAACCAATAAGTAATTAGGTAGATAGAGCTAGCTAGACAACTTTAAATAATGGAATTGGTCAATAATCATATAACATTAAGATAATATTTATTTTTTAATTAGTTACTTTTTTTTGTGATTAATTACTTAGTCTAAGATATTCAAATATTTTGGCCCCATATTAGGTTATAGGTTTTTAATTTAGGAATTAAGTTGATGTACTCTTAATTAAAAATGAAAGAAGTCTATATATGTTAGGTGCAACAAAATTTGCTTTCACCATAAAAATGATAGTAACAATTAGGCATTTTCAATAACAACACTCAATTGTCAAGCTTTAATTGACCTTAATTAGAAAGAGTAGTTATTTTTAATCTACAAAAAGACTAATTAATCAAAACTAAACCACTATTAATTAAGTCAACCTCACTAGATAGTAGTATTAGTTTTACCAAACTAGCTAATTAGGTCAATTAAAATGATGGGGAATATAGTAACAACAAGAAGTTACGAACACAAAAAAAAAAAATAAAAAATAATCAAGTGATTTCTTTTCATTTGTCGAAATCTTGACAAATAATAAAGTTACTTAGTATTTGTATTGATAGTAGATACCTGTGAAACTAATTGAGATGAAACAAGTTGATTGAACACTATGATTAAAAAACAAAGATTTTGTATTGTGTATATATTTGGTCTTCGAAATCAAAGGTGGAAGCAATTAACTTTATAACATTAGATTTATTTGAACTCAATACTTTGGATATGAATTTCAAATTTATGTATAAAACTCCACTAAAATTTCGTTAAATACTAGGTTTGAACTTAATACTTTAAAATTATAATTGTTCCAATTTTCAAATGCTAACAACCTTAACAATTGAACCCATAAAAATTAAATTTTTGATTTGTTTCTATCTGCAACCCAAGTCCTAATAATTAAAATTTGCACCACATACAATTCATTAAAAAGAAAAAACGCTTCTTATTAAAGATTTTTTCATTTCCCAAACTCAAAAAAATTGTGATATTTATTTTTTATTTCACCACTTGATAAAGCCTAAGATTAGAGAGAAATATCTTATTGAATAAGTAATAATCATTGTGGGCTAGTATATTTTACATATATAGGTAGAAAAATATCAATAAGTGCCTAATAAGTCTATATAATAAAGTCATAAAACCAAGAAGGGAAGAAAAAAAAGGAAATTTATTAGGGACCATCACTAAAGAATTAGATATTGTTTCTTTAATCAGAGATTTCAGATTCAAACTTTAGATATAAAACAAAGTTCTTAATAAAAAATGCTTCTTTTCGAATTGGGCCATACCGGATGAAAAATAAAAAATAATTTTTTTTATTAGGAACCAATATTCTGATTTTATGTTTTACCTAACAAAACTTCTTAATAAGATTTCGAGAAGAAGTTTATAGAGTAGTAATAAGTACGTAAGCAATGACAAAGAATTGAATTTTCAACTTCTTTTCTTTTTCAATTTATTTATTTCTCTTTGACAAGATTTTGAATTTATAAACCAAGTAGGGTTGTTGGTACAGTACCATTTTGAAAATTTGTGTTAGAATTTTAGTTTCTACACATGATAAGTCGATAATTACAGTTTGTTCGATTCATATTTTATGAAGTAAAAAGTTATGATTTGAATAATGATAAGAACTTTTTCATACTTCAAAGAAATGATAATTATCTAAATCTGATATATATATATATATATATATATATATATATATATATATATATATAATATTTCAATTTATTTTTAAAAATATCAAACTCCATTTTTTTTAAAAAAAATCATAGCAAAAATCATAATATCAAAATTAAAATATGATAATTTAATAGTTGTCGCACCGTCACCCTGTGCCAAGTCAACAAGGTTTTTATTTTTAATGCTATAAGAAGTGTAAGTACTAATTAGGCAGAATTAATTTGTATTTTACTACTTTTTTCTTGTTTTGGTCTGCTATCATTATCTTTGTTGACTAATAAGTAAATATTTTAACAAATGACGAAAAAATAGTGTGTGAGAAAATGAAATAAGAGTATCAAAAATTCAAAATTCAACTTCTCACTGATTAAAAAACACGAGCTAGGAAAATATTCTATCTCTACTTTTTTTTTTTTAAAAAAAAGAAACTAATATTATAAATTAAAATGTTCTAAGAAAACAAGAAACTAAAAGGTCAAAGAATGCCCTAAATATTCTATAAAAGGTTGGTCAAATTACAATTTGGAAAAAACAACAAAATTTGTAAGTATAAAAAACATGATGAAGTTGAGAATAAAGATGTACTGAAAATAAGGACAAGAATAAAATATTTATACATTTAATTTAGGATTAATAGTTAAAAATATATTTATAATATCTTTTTTATCGAGTTTCATATCAAAATTATCAGATGGACAAGTTTTCTATTTAAACTGTAATCAAATGTTTAATGTTTATCGAAACACACCTTGACAATTAGTTGTTTCCTTTTTTATTTCCTATTTGAAATATCACCATTGTTCAGTTAGGAAAAGAGAACAACTAAAGTTGAGGTGTGCTTCGAAAAATATTTGGTGATAAACGAGTTAGAAACTCACACACTAATTTAGATATGAAACTTGAAAAATTAGAATATTTTAGATGTGTCTTTGACCGTTCACTCTTTAGTTTGAATAAGGATGACAAAATTAAATATGTCATGTCAACCTCATTTTACTAACTAAACACAATTTAATTCGCCTAGTTTCAAATCATTTAAAAGTTGTTGATTAATGAGAAACTTCGTTAGAATGTGTTTTGAAAAAAAAAAAAATTATATTCTTATTTGATACTATGTTATATATAATTGAAACAAAAATATTTTTTGTTTAAAAATACTTAACAAAATTTAGTAAGAATTGAACGTGTCAAATTATGACCGACTTATTAAAGCATATTTCAGTTCAATCTAGAGATGAACATAACTATTAGAAAATCGAAAAATCAAATTAAAAATTGAATGGGTTTAATTTTTTTATTATGATTTTGAAAGTTCGATTCTTTAATTCGGTGTCCGATAACATTTTTAATCAAATAAATTTTAAACTTTCGGCTAAAAATATTTTAATTTTAAAACCCAAAATCCAAGCCCATTTCAGATTTATGTTTAACCCAATCCCAATTTTGTATTTGGTGCCCTAAATCAAAATTCAAAAAATCTGATTCATCGTTTCACTTTTTTTTTACTCTCACAGCGCAGCAACCGTCGGCGTCCAGCAGGACAGCGGCGCGGCCACCGTCAGATACCAGCAGGGCAGCGGCGCAGAAGCCGTCGGCGACTAGCAGGGCAGCGGTGCGTGTATCTCTCACTCTCGTCTCTTAGTCCCTCTTCTCAGTATGTTTAACTTAGTTTACTTGAGTACCTGGTTTATTCTTGAATTCATACTCTATTTTCCTGAAATTTTGGCACATGAGAATTTGAGTGTGTCATGGAAACTGAACTAATAGTTGTTATTCCGATAGAAAGTGACTTATTCAATTCTTAAATTAATCTGTAGGAGTTTGTGTTTAGGAGTTCAAGTGATTTGAACATTAGATATAGACTGTGATTGTGCGAATTTTAAGAGTTATCAAATTTAATCCACTTTTGATAGTGTGCTCGAGGAGAGGCGGAGGTAGGCTATATAAGTATTGGGGAGAGGTGATTAGGCAGGATATGTCGTATTGCAGGTTCTCTAGGATTCAGTTTGAATGCCACATGAAGAACATAAGCCACATGACGGAACGGGAAGACTACTTGATCTTAGATAGGAGGTATAGAGGACGTGGATAAGGCTAGAAGGTTAGTAGTTAGTTGAGGGGTGTTCTTATTACTAGCCTATTCATGTCTTTGGCTGAGTGGAGCTCCGGTCGGTCGTAGTATTAGCATATGCATGTAGTCTTTGGTTTTGAGTTTCTAATTGTCATCTGTGATTTAATGCATTTTGCGTTTAGATGATTGTACCTTATTGTTAATGTCATGGTCTCATGTAGGGGTGTACATGACCGGGTTGGTTCGGATTTTTCAAATATCAAACCAAACGATTTGTGTAAACATTTTAAATTTATAAACCAAACCAAACTAATAAAATTCGAATTTTTTTGGGTTTTTCAACCTCGGGTTGGTTCGGGTTTTTTAAATACCAAACCAAACCATTGTGTCGAATTTTTAAATTTATAAATCAAACCAAACTAATAAACCTTGAACTTATTCAGATTTTTGGATTGTTTTGGTAAAGTTTGCATACAAATATATAATTAACCTGTGCTCCAAATATTTCTTTAGTCCAACCAAAATACAATTATCTAAGCTGTTTCTTAAAAAAATAACACAAAATATGAGATGAGTACTGATGATACAAAAATATTCAATAAAAAATAATAATGAAATCATCATATAAAATAAATATTGCAAAGTCATTACGAAAATGATCATAATTTAAAAGTACTAAATCATGCTAAAATAAGTTTAATAAGTATTAGTTACGTTACTAAATATTTAAGGAAAATTAAAATTAGATTATGTATTTTAATTGTCTAAACCAATGTGAAACTAAAGAACAAATATTCAATATTATTGTCATTCTTAGTGTTGAATTGATTTTGTTTTTGCATTAGTATTAATTTGATTTTGATTTAAGTTTTATTATAATTATCAACATCTATGAACTATAATCTTTATTAGACCATTCCGAATTCTAAGTTCTAAACTTGAAATAGTATATTAAAAGATAAAAACTATGAAATAGTATAAGAAATATTTTAAAATTATATCAAAGTAAATATTTTTATATATAAAATAAAATTTTAAAATTACATATATAATGTCGGGTTGGTTTGGTTTGGTCTTGGGTTGGTTTCCAACCCAAATATAGTCGGGGTTTTTTTCCAATACCAAACCAAGTCAAACCAAACCACTAGATAGGTTTTTTTTTCGGTTTACGGTTTAGTTCGGTTTTCGGTTCGGTTTTGTACACCCCTAGTTTCATGCATATATGCTCCGCACTACTTTGCTATTTGTTGTCATGGTTTTCTCTTAATTACTGGTTTAATTTGCTTGAGTCGAGGGTCTTTTGGAAACAACCTTTTTACCTCGGAGAGGTAGTGGTAGGGTCTATTTACACTCTACCCTCCTCAGACCCCACTTTGTGGGATTTCACTGGGCTTATTGTTGTTGTTGGTCAAAGGTCTATTAACTCCAAAGATTTTCAAATTTTGAGTTATCTTATGTTGTTTGTGCTTTTCTGTGTAAACCTTTGGTTCAGGAGCTGTTTAGGCTGCCATTTTCAAGTGCTCTTATTGAATATATTCCATCATTATGGACGCTCCGAATGAACTGAGCTACAAACCACCATCAGAATTTGAGGAGGTCAAAAAGGATTCACTTGTCAATCTTAACATTACAGACTCAACTGAGCTCTGGCTTATACAGTGGCCCTTTAATCAAGTAAGATTCATGAGAATTTATTGTTCTTCCACTTTTAGGATGTAATAAGGTGCTTTTTTTTCCCAATCAGGTGAAAAATATCCAACTAATGAAGTGATTTTCCGTCTCTCTATTTCCTTTTCTGGGACAAGCCATGTAAAATTTCCGGTCCTTTCCTAGTTTCTAAGCAAAGAGAGAGTTTACTTATGAGATTTACTATGATTTTGAATGGAATGAGAATGATTCTTAATGTTGGGTGTGTACTTGAGGAGTTGAGGTTGTTAATATATTTTTCAGTCATTGTCACTTACATCGGTTCTGAGTTTTGACATTTCCAATTGGCTACTCCAGCATCCAGGTCTTGATGGGCAAGAAGTTTCGTTGAAGCTCCATCATGATGGGCATATGGGCAGCTTTGAGGATTCATCTGGCAAGTACAGTCATAAGAATAACATTTACATCTAATTGAGTTTGTCTCCCCACCTCAGCACCTCTAATTTTCATAGCAGGCCTTTTAAGAGAATGAAAGATGCTTTTAATTTCTTAACGTCTTGCTCAATGATTGCTTTTGTAACAGGTAAATCATATGAAGTGGTCAGTTGTAGAGCGCAGGACCCAGATGCGGTAGTCTTTCTATCATCTGAGTCTGAGCCAAAAATTGGTAACTCTTAGTTCCTTTGCATTTTACTATCCACTTGTCTGCTTATTCACTCATGATCTCGACACTCAAAACGTGCAATAGTGCAATGTCCCTTTGGGTATGTCATTTTATCTTTCTTTTGTGATGTTGGTGTCAAGTCAAAGCTTTTCTATTGACAGTTGAGGTGTCATGCTTCATAATCTTGTTGTACCAACCATTATGTTGTACCATGCATTATTGTCATGTGAGTACTGAAGCTCGTTTTATTTGCATATTGAGATTTTACTGCCCTCTCTTAGTTGTGCGGAACTTGCACATACTCCAACTACTTATGCTCTTCTGTCTATATTTTTGGTAGAACTTACTGTTATTCCTTAATGTGAACCTCTATATGATCCAAATGCTGCTAGTTTTCCATTCAAGCACAAAATCAAGGCGTTTGAGCAGATTTTTGCATGTTTTGGCAGCTGGCAAAATTTCCCGGCGTGTTTCCCTAATCCATTATCCGGAACCAAGTGAGCTTAAACAGAACAGCATAAACTTGAATCAGATGATGGCTCAGAGATCATCTGGTACCACATTGACCAATTCATCTCGTCGCTTTGCAACTCCTAGTCAAAGTACTAGAACACGGAGTATTATGCGATCAGGGAGTTCATCCAAATCTACCAAGAGAAAACACAGTGATGGCGGCCCTGCAAAATCCAATAACCAATCTGTTCAAGATTCAGGCAAAAGTGGTCGTAGTGCATTGACCTCTTCAGGATCCTTCGATCACTCTCAAGATCAAAAATCAAAGAAGAAGAGGAAAATTGATGGTTGAAGTGCTTCCTCTTAAGTGTTTTGAATTGAATTCTTTTTGGTTAAAGAATCTCTTTCTAGTTGCTCTAGTACAATTGAGCGCTTTAACCATTCAGCCATGAACTCGAACACGGCCTTATTTTCTCTCTTATATTAGTTGTGGAACAAATGTGTGAGGTTTTTGCGCCATAGCTTGTGTGCCTTGTTAATCCCCCAATGATGGGACCAATATTTAATCAAGTATCAAATGTTATATACCTTTGTTTTTAAATAGTTTTAATATATGTATTAGTTGCTCTTTATTCAGTATTAGGGTGTATAACTAATATATACATAGCAAATTATGATATTAGTTACACGTGGATAAAGATAGAAAACAATCTCAGCGTAACTACTATAACATTATTGATACATTCTATTCAGTACTAGTGTTATATGAGCTAATGCTTCTTCCATTATTCATTAATCACCATCAAGAATTGTAACGACGTGAATCTATATTTCTTAATTTTTAATAAGATATTTCAAATTCAAACCTTACACATGAAACAATTTTGTAAGTACTTTTTAATGCCTTTTTGTGGCATAAATTCAAATCAATCGAGCTGTCTCAATACAAATATCAAATGTAGAACTGTTAAAAAATATAACAAGATTAATTAAATTGACTTGACTCAAACTAGTCCAACACACCAATGTAAAATAGAAAACAAAAATAATATGAGTACTACTCAAAGAAGCAAAGAAGGTATATAGATATAACTAACCGCCCGAGTTATGATGGGATGATTGAGATTCTTTCATCTTTAATAAAAATATATAGTATTCAAATTCTAAATATGAAATAAACTAATTACATTGCCCTCCAAAATAAGCCCTAAAATACGTAAATTCAAATTAATTAGATTTAAATATAAACACCGAACATTATATGGAAAAAAGTAATAAACAAAAATTGTGCACACCACCTTGGACTTCTTTGTTGTCACTATTTATTCATATATCATGTAGTATCTAGTAAAGCCGCCACACAAAGTTGATATAAGCCCAAATTCCAAGAACATGCTTACTTTGAAAAGAAATATGTCCTCGTCCGACTAATTTAGATTCGCGTTGTGTATGATAAATTTAAGAAAAACACTTTTTATCAAAATTTCTTTACTTCCAAAGAGTTCAAATTGTAGATGTATGGTTAAGGAAATTGAAGTTAAGATCTCATCTATTCCAGCACATCGATAGTAAAAATGTACTACACCTTTTGTTTATATTTTTATGTAATGGAATTTGACTTGTCGTTTAATTTCTTAAGAAGATTCTTGAAACCCGACTATAAGATTAATTTTATATTTGTAATTTAAATGTGCTATAAAATAAGTGTGACGGTACATAAAATAAGAAGAAGATGAAAGGTTCAGAATTAAAATATTTATTATATAAATCAAATATATTATTCTCTTAAAAGTAATATATTGCATAAAACGAAATCGACAAAGCATTACTTTTTAGAATAAAGTTCTGATTTTGCTACTATTTGCTTATACATGTTCCGTGGAAGTGTGGACAGTGCTTTATTGGGAAAAAGAAAAAAGAAATATATTATTGTTTGATTTATGAATTTGTGTCCAACATTCGTATTGAAGATGATGATCTCAACAAAAATTCGAGACTTCTGATTAATATTAGAGAGATTTAAAACCATTATATTTTATTGTATAACAATAGGCTTAATTTGTTACGATAAAATAATAACAACTTATATAATTACAAACACGCCAAATTATTCCACTTTTTTATGTGTCAAATCATAAATTACTACGAGAAAATTTTACTTTATTTTAATGTGCAAGTCAAATGATGGATCAATTAGGTTTTTCCAAATATCTTAGACTTTTATTTAAGATCCTATTTGATTATAGATTTTAAAATTATATTTTGAAATTTAAAAATATAAATTTTTAAAGTTGTGTTTGAACATACTACTTGAAAAATAATTGAAGTATAGTGAGTAAAAATCTCAAAAACATGCTAGGAAATTGAAAAAAATTTAAGATTAGATCTTTTAAATATGATCAAATTTTAAAATCTAATCAAATTTCACAGTGAAACATATATTTAGAAATAGATGTTTTAAAAATATGGTCAAAATTTCATAGTTAACAAATATTTGAAGATCGAATTTGCAAAAATTGGTCAAATTTCATGGTCAAACATATATTTGAAGATCAAAATTTCAAAAATCTAGACAACAAATATTTAAAGATAGATTTTTTCAAAATCAAGTCAAATTTCATGGTCACTAAATATTTGAAGATCGATTTTTCAAAAACAGGTTAAATTTCATGGTCAAACAAATGTTTGAAGACAGATTTTCAAAACCTTATCAAATTTAATTTAATGGTCAAATAGATATTTGAAGATAATTTTTCAAAATCTGGTCAAATTTCATGGTCAGACATATATTTGAAGATAGATTTTTAAAATTTAGTCAAATTTCATGATCAAACAAATATTTGAAGATAACTTTTCAAAATCTAATAAAAAATCTATGAACAAATGCTAGCTAAATTATTACGGATAAAAATGCTTCATTTTCACTTGGAACAAACAAAAGGTGGGCCTATTGTTTGAAGTCCATGCTAGCTAACTTGTTGGACTGGGCTCGGCCCACTCATAGAAGCCCAGAATAGCTTTGTCCTGCTTTGGCCCAAATTCACTTTTGTTCCAGTCCTTTATTAATTTTTTTTTTTTTTTTTAAAAATTGATATGGTATATATTATCATAATAAAGGAAAAGAAGTTTCATTAGATAATAAGAAAACAAACAAAAAAATTTAGCATCCGTCGGGCCATAGATTTTGAAGTTGACACTTGAAAATTTTAATTTTTTAAGTTGTTTTTGGGCATGCATTTTACTTGATTTTTCTAAAAAGTTTTGCAAGTAGAAGTCCTAAAAATAAAAAATAAAATGATCTAAGCCAATTTTTGATAACTTGAAAATATTAAAGATCAAATTTTCAAAATCTGATCAAATTTCATGGTCAAACAAATATTTTGAATATAAATTTTTAAAATTTGATCCAAAATCTATGATCAAACGCTAGATAAGAGTTGGAAAAAGTTGGGAGTGCTGACCTTTGACCCATTACTTAGCTCATCTCAACCCAAATAATCTTTGAACGAGTTAATTAAAAATAAAATTTTAAAATCTAATCCAAAATCTATAGTCAAAACTCAAATGCTAGATAAGAGTTGGTAGTGGTTGACCTCTGACCCATTACTTAGCTCATCTCAACCCAAGCACCCTTTAAACGAGTTAATTAAAGATAATTTTTCAAAACTTGATCCAAAATCTATGGTCAAACGCTAGATAAAAGTTTGTAAGAGTTGGGAGTGTTGACCTTTGACGCATTACTTAGCTCATCTCAACCCAAATAACCTTTGAACGAGTTAATTAAAAATAAATTTTCAAAATATAATTCAAAATCTATAGACAAACGCTAGCTAAGAGTTGATACAAATTGGGAGGGTTGACCTTTGACCCATTACTTAGCTAATCTTAATCTAAATAACTTTTGACGAATGAGTTAATGATCTTTCCATATATCAATTTTGACCAGTTCAAATTTAATTCAATTTGTTCATTACGTTCATTTAACTCTACTAATTTTTAAAAAGATTTTAAATATGATATCCATATGAAGGTCCATTATTTTTTGGGAGTGAAGTTGTGTTAATTATAAATGACAATTTTTAACTACCAACATTCTTGATAATTGACAACTTTTTTGTCTCTTCTCATAAGCATTAATCTACTTGTCCCTATGCTTCGAAGAATGCTGACATTTATAATGTCAAGGCAAATCTCATTTACTACTAAAGTCACCTATAAAGTATAGGCTATAAATAAATAATATTTTTCCAAAGAGGGTGCATATTCAAAAGAAAAAATAAAGATAATAATTAAAAGAATTATGTAATAAATATGTAAATTATTAACTTCACTAGGTTTTATTTAGTTGACCTTCAAAAGGACAATAATTAAAAAGGGAAAGGAAAATTTATGAAGATATTCCATGTTTGTTGGGATGGATTTGGTTATAAAATAAAGTTATGTCCTTGCTAATAAATATAATTTTTAATATAGTAATAAACGTTTGATTTTAATAATTAAAATTAAAAATTAATTTTTCATGATCAACATATTGTGTGTGACAAATAAAATGGAATGTATTAAAATACATGGAATATGTTAGGTGATGTAGGTCGTTTGATTGAACGACACGTGACGTATATGATATTTAAGATAAATAATTTAGCTCTAAAAATCTAATATATAGGTTTCTAGTGATTAGTCAGATGAGGGAAAAATGTGTCACGAAGGTGACATTTTTATGCCTAACTATATTAACGAGTGTCATGAACATACTATTTTTGATAGTTCAACGCGTTAAAATAGACGAATCAGATTAATTAAGCGACGTGGGTGATTTAATTGAACGACACGTGACATATAAACAAAAAAAATTGGCTTATAAAATCGGATGCAGTGTTGTTAGTGATTAGCAACACAACACCAAAAAAAAACCCTATATGGTTGCCATAAAATTGGAGAAGTGGCATACGCCGCTTCTACCCGTTCACTGTAAATACTCAAATAACTGGTCGCCGAACATGTAACTCTCTATTGCCACTCACTTCTAACTACTATGTCATTATCTCGATCCAAACGAAAATCTAATGATTTCATTCATTTCACTGACAATTTAGCTTCATTACCTCCATTAACCCTTCCTCCTTTATTCTCCTTCCCATCCAATTTCTTGAATTTTCCGAGGTGAGCTCATCTGATTCAAGAATTTCAACGGGCTACGAGCATCAACATCATCAAATTCATATCAAGATTTAATTCTTTTTACTAATTCAAATCATACAAATCTCATAAAAATGTCACGACTCACTACAATAACATTTTCATCACTCGATTATTAACGGTAACATAATCATATTTCCAATAGTTTAATAACATATTTGCGTGTTTTTTTTTTTTTTAAGAAATATGAAAGTGGTGTTTTTAAAAATCATACCAATCTCATAAAAACATGTCATGACTCACGAATCACGGTAATAGAATTTTCCTCCCCCGGTTATTAACGGTAACATAATCATATTTCTGATAGTTCAATAACATATTTAAGCATTTATTTTTTTTGTTTGAGAAATATGAAAGTGATGTTTTTAATGAATATAAGGAAAAAATGGAGGACTTGTTACAAAAATTTACCCCAACATGTTTCATTCGAAATTTTCGACCGTTTGGGCCCGTTATAAGGACAGTCATAACCGTTGATGTTTTTATTATTATTTTCCTTAAACTGAAACTTTCCCACTTTCATCTTCTTCAAAAACCCAACAAAAACCAAATGCAAATTCTTGTCTGAAAAAATCCACCCCACCCCCACACCCCACCACCCCCAAATCAATGGGTTGTGCACCATCAAAACTTTTCAAGAAAAAAAGTTTGAGCAAAAATGGTGATGATTACCCTGACCATGTTGTTTCTTTAACTTCAAGTACTTATGGTGTGTTGAATCTTGAAAAAGATTCAAACTTTACGCAAAACCCGCCTTTATGGATCAAGGAATGTGTGAAAGAAATCAAGAAATCACCACCCCATGAAGAATCTCATGAAGTTATTAATGCTTGGGAGCTTATGGAAGGTCTTGATGAAGAAGTTGTTGTGCAAAATTCCAAGATTAGCCCAAAATCTCGGGTTTTTCTTCGTGGATTTGGCGATATTGATGCTCGTAGCCCGTTGAAGTTCTTGAATCAGATGAGCTCTCCGCGTAAATTTAAGAAATTGAGTGGAAAGGAGAATAAAGGAAGGGGTAATGGAGGTAATGAAGCTAATTTGGTTGATTTTAGCCCAAAAAATGTGTTGAAAGAGAGTAAATTGATGCAGAGTCCATGGAAAATGTCACCAAGATTGAATTTTTCGAAGAAGGGGAGTCCGAATGAGGTGAAATGTGATAGTTTGAAGGTTGATTGTGTTGTGGTTTCGACAAGGAGGAGGAGTTTAAGTCCGTTGTTTGATCCACAGCTCGTGGAAGCTTTCGAGAAAGAGATGTCTAAAGAAGAAGAACAGATCAAGAAAATGGTGTTTGCTACGCCAATTTCTAGAAAAGCTAGGAATTCGCAAGAAGCAGAGACAATGCTTGAGTTATTCGAGAAAAAATGCCCACCAGAAGGTGAAAATGCAGTTGTAATCTACACAACTACATTGAGGGGTATTAGAAAAACATTTGAGGATTGTAACACTGCTAGAGCTATACTCGAATCGAATGATATTCGTCTGATTGAGCGTGATTTATCGATGGATTCGGGGTATAAGGAAGAACTAAGAGGACTAATGGGGACAAAAGAGGTGAAAGTCCCTTTAGTGTTTGTAAAAGGGAGATTGATTGGTGGAGCTGATGAAATGTTGAAGTTGGAAGAGGAGGGTAAATTGGGAATTTTACTAGACGGGATCCCGAGGGCAGCTGCCACGTGTGATGGCTGCGCGGGGATCCGGTTTGTGATGTGTATGGACTGCAATGGGAGTAGAAAATTGTTGGCTAAGGATGGAAAGAGTACTGTGAAATGTGGAGAGTGCAATGAGAATGGTTTGATCCAATGTCCAATTTGTTGTTAACTATGTAAGTTAACCATTTTATGTTTGTTTATTTTGCTTATTTTGTATTTGTAATCATTGAACTATGTTTGTTGCATAACATTGTCTGTTTGATTTGAAAGTTTTGTAATTTGAAATGGCAATGAATATATTGTGTGATCATTTACTGTCTGTCTAATTAGTAAGTAGCTATGTTGCTTGGATTCGTTTATGAAACGATTACTAGGAAGTACCCGATAATAATGTATTTTGACCAATTTACACGAAGTGCTTCGACTTTTGTTACTCTCTTTGAACACGAGTATGTTTAGTCAAATGAGGGATCTACACAACATTGTTAACTATCTAAATCTTAGAGTGTTATATGTGTTGATGGGAGATAACATGTACTTTATAAAATTAGTCGAGGTGAACATAAGTTGACCTGGCTGTTATAAAAGAATGTTGTGGCATTGGTCATGTTTGTGAATGTAGTCAATGAAACATGACTCCCAACAATCAAATTAGTCTTTTTCAATATGCAGATTGATGCTTGTTGTTTTAAGGAATTTAAGATGTCAAGCATGCTGCTGACTTTTTTGCTTTTTTAGCACACAAAAAAAACTTTGTTTGTCTTGGGATAGATAGTGACAACTCCTTGGTTGGTAGGGGGAATGGTTGGGCCAAGAGGTCTAGTGGATTGGTCTAGTAACTTTCAAATAGAACTCCACCCCACCCCCACCCCCCACCCCACCCACATAAAAATACCAACAATTCAATGTAATAATTGTGGATTCGATTTCTATCTTTATTTATACAACCTAAGCAGATCCATTCTTGCGAAAAGGGATATCTTGAATGACAGAAAGTCATATAGAATTGACTTATTTATAGAGTGCTCTTATAATTAGTACATGATATAGACTATCTCATTCTTTATTCCATTCTGTCTAATGACATTTATCTAGGTAGAAAGCTATCAAATGGTTCTGCTCAAGAACCAATAATACATGTTTCTCATAGTCACATATATCTCTTGGCACTTCAAAAAAAAATCGTTATTTCTTTCTTATTCAAATTATTCCACATAAATTGAAATGATGAAAATATCATCACCAAGGATATCGTAAATTATAAGTTTTGAATATACTTGAATTGCTACCAACCAAATCACCAGTATTATTGGATTTCTTTTACATTCTATTTGACATGAATTGGTCCCAAAGATTCTTGGAGTTTAATAAAAAAGAAAAACTCTCATAGTCACTGACAAGTAGTGGATAGTGACCACACTGAGATTATTGTATTAAATGATGAAATTCCTTAATGGGGCTTTATTGAGCAAGAAATAGTCAAATGGATCCCTTTACATTTTGATGTAATATGGGCTACATCAAGTTCAGCCCATTGATTTATTTTAGGGCCTATGCCCTTAATTGTGGGCCTCTTTTCTCAAGTTTTTGCTCTCACTATTTTTAGTAGTTACATCAAACTAGTCATGTTTAGTTCTGTTTTCTTTCTTTTTTAGTAAAGTGGTTAGGGTTTCAGTATCAACAAGCCAAATAACACTTTAAAAACTGGGATAGAGTGATAAATGTTCTTTTATTCTTAAGTTAGAACTCTGGTAAGCACTTTGTTGCCTTAGCTTTGTTAGGAAGGCTATTCCCTATATATGAGATATTCTGGTGCAATTTCAAATTTTGTCGGATCTTAATGCGAATATCAAATGTGTGTGAGAAACAAAAAAAAAAAACTTTTATAAGAATTAGTTCTACAAGATTGTACTTCTCCTGATTTTTGTTGAAGTATGATAGTGTTTTTTCTTGGAGGCAAGTCTTACATATGATGTTAGCTCACTATAGGTATTTCAATAGGAGAAGTAACGAATATTGGTCATCAGGTTGTTTCGGATAAAACCGCCAAATATAAGATCCGACAGAGTCAGTCAAACAATTTTCTAAAAATCAATGGATTATAATACACTGAAAATTTTGAATTCATGTTTCGTGATTCCAAAAAGACAAAAATAATGATGTTAGTCCCGAAGAAGCAATGAGTATTGGTTACAATGTGTATTAGATTGACTCACCAAGTTTGGAGCCCAATAGAGTCGATTAAACAAATTTCAAATAATCAATAAACTAACACACCAAATACTTTGAAAAATCCTAAATTCTTGTTTGTGATTCTGAATTATCAAACAATAATGTCAGTCATGATGAAATAATAAGTATAGATTATCAGATTATTTCAGATGGACCTATCAAATTTGAAGACAGAAAGATTAAGAAAATTATACTAAAGAGAAGATGTATCTTTATACTTGAAAAAGGACCAATTTTACCTCTATATTTTGCATGTACCTTTGGCTCCTTTAGGACAAAATTCATATTTAAACATTAGGCTAACAATGAGAGTCAATTCATTTAAAAAAGTACAATGAAGGATAAATATAAATATTTTTAAAGCCGTAGAGGAAATTATATAAAATCCAACAAGTATTTAAAGTTAAATGAGTCCTATTAGTTTAAACTCAAACCATTTACTATTAAAATATCGAAATTTTATCCAAAAAAACAGCAAACATTAGATAGCATTAACAATCCTTTGTTGGCAAACTTGTAAGTACACAAAATCCAATAATTTAGTTTCCAATTTGAGAATTTCCTAACAAAGAGAGTCATAAATTAATTTTCTGAAAAAGCCAACTAATTTTATTAATTTAATTATAAAGAGTATTAGAGTACTATTTTTTTTATAAAAAAAATCAAACTATTTAATACTACTATTTCAAATCAACAATGTACCAAATATTAGATAATAGTAAATATTCCATTTTGGGAATTTTTGTTTTGTAAGTACACTAAATCCATTTTCAAAACTTTATCCTATAATGTACCAACCACTTGTCAGGTTTAACTAAGTTGATTAGGAGTGATTATAAACTAATTTTAAAATCCCAAGTAAGTAAAATGAATTTAAGGTAAAACTATTACCACTACTTCTTTTTTTTTTTAAAAAAAAATATTAATTTTTTTAATCAATAATGTAATAATCCATTTTTAGAAAACTTGTAATTAGTCCATTTTAGATTCCATTTAAGAATTTTCTAAAAAAGGTGGTCATGTTCTCTGAATCCAATAAGCGAATAATCAGACACAACATAATTATTAATTATGACAAAGGACAATAATCCTATGTGACAATTTCCTAATTAGCTCAGTGTCCAAATCATTCTAAACACTATTTCTCTTATACTAATAATAATAATAATAATAATTTATGTTGATAGCGTAAAAAAACAGTAAATTGTAATTGTCTTTTATATTATCAAGTTATGTTTATTGAGATAACTTATCGTATTTTTAGGAGAATAAAATTTCACAGTTTAATGAAATTTATTAGTAATAAATATTATTCAGACCTAGTTACTAAATAGTTGATTGGAAATTTAATGATTATTTTACGATAAATTGAAGTTAAAACTATAAATAAAGTTATATGGTCGGTCTTTGATACTCGAGTATTAAAGGCGACCCCAAGGTGATCTCATAATTCTACGAGATCGAGATTATGAAGTCAGTCTTTTTGAGAGATTTACTAAGTAGTACTTAATAACTAATGTGATTGTATAAATATTTTTTTCACGATATTTGTGTTTTGAACTATTTTTTTTTAGTTAAAAAAACACCCTTTTGTTCATACATTGGATTAATGAATTTGTATTCCTGAAATATCTATAAATAGTCGATTTTGAATTCATTTATCATTTTAACGTTAACTTAAGTTCATTTTCATGAATTCATAAACCTCAACAATTGAACTCTCTTCTAAATTACATCAAACAAGGTACTATGATCGGTCTTTGATGCTCAACTGTTACATTCGTCTTGTAGTTCTCACGGGAGTCGAGATGATGAAGTCAGTTTCTTTTTTAGAGATATACTTATAATTACTTAATTACAAATTTGACTGTGTAGATTTTTTTTTACGTTGTTCGAGTTTTGAATGTAAACTATTCCAAAATAAATAAGAAAAGACACCCTTTGGTTCATACATTGGATTTGTATCTCCGAAATTTCTATAAATAGTCGATTTTGAATTCATTTCTCATTTTACGTTAACTTAAGTTCATTTCCGAAACTCATAAACCTCAACAGTTGAATTCTCTTCTAAATTACATCAAACAAGGTACTATGATCGGTCTTTGATGCTCGGATGTCAATAACGTCTTGTAGTTCTTACGAAAGTCGAGATGATTTGGTCGGACCATGAATTTTTCGATAAAAAAAAAGAAAAGAAGATACCCTTTGAAACTACACGTGTGGTGGTAACTCTCACGTACTGATATCAGTTGACAACAGTCTTTGCCAGTTGCCAGTTGCCATTTTCTCTAACTTTATATATAAATCCTCTTTTGCCTTATTTTTCTCCTTTCTGTCTTCGCACACTGGAAAAAAAACATATACTGCTTTGGCTTTAACTTAGATAGAAACGCCCAAAGCTGAGTTCTTGCTGCCATGGCTGGAAGAAAAAGAAGAAAAATGAAGTCGTAAGTCCTTCAAAGATTGAAACTTAATGAATCTTTATGTGTGTTTTCATGTTTTTTTCAGTTTTTTTTGGGTGTTTTGAGCTTAATTTGAGTGTAAAGACTTGAATTTTAATGAATTCTATATGGGTTTTTGATTTTGTTTATGTTTGATGTTTTTTGTTGTGTGGATCCAGCTTTGATTGCACTGTTTGAGTTGAAAGGTGTAGTCTTTTTACAAGTGATTGAGTTTTAAAGAATTCCCAAACCCCCCCACCCCCCAAACCCCACCCCCAAAGTTTTACAAGAGGTGGAAGAGAAATTGAGTTGAAATGGAATGAGTGGATTTAATTTATGTGGTGTTTTTTTTTTTTTGGTTTTGTTGTGTTTGAGGTGAATTTTGACAATTTTGGTGGATGCCCAAATTAGGGGTTTTATGAATTTATCACTTGATCTGTTTATCTGGGAATTTAAGGATGTCTATTTGTTAACCATTTTATACTTCAATTCAATCTGTTGTAGTAAAAATGTTCCAAATTCATGTCACTTTTGCATAAGATATCTGTGACTTTTTTAATGTTTGGGAATGGGCATATGTGATGTTGATGATGATGATTGATGACTTGTATAGCTGAATAAATGTTGCTATTGGGTACTTGTGTAATGATTTGTTGGTCTTAAGAGTTATTCTTCCTCTGATTGAAACAGTTTATAACGGTTCTGTTTTCCTAGTGGGAACATAACTGGTTATACAGATAGGCAAGTGTTTCGGTGTTGTTCTGACAGTTAATCAGCTTAATGCATTTAGTTTGTTGGATGATTTAGGATATGTCGGCTTTGATGTTGTCCTTTGTGTGTTAGAAGTTACTCTAAAAGCAGTATTTTTCGGTGTCAATGATGAAAGCTATCTGTAACTAGTTTAGGATTTTGTCGTCTTTGATGTTGCCCTTTGCGCGGGAGAAAAAAAAGAGTAGAAATGTTCTTATTTTAATGCTGAAAGTCACCTGTAATTACCTGATTGAGGATATCTCCTTGTCGTCTTTGAGGTTTCCCTTTGCGCGGAAGAAAAAAAAGCAGAATGTTTTGATTTTAATGCTCAAAGTCACCTGTAATTACCTGATTGAGGATATGTTTTTGTCGTCTTTGATGTTGTCCTTTGCGTGTGAGAAACAAAAAGCAGAATGTTTTGGATTTTAATGCTGGAAGTCATGTGTAAACTGATTAAGGATATATGTCTTTGTCGTCTTTGATGTTGTCTGTTGCGTGTGAGAAGTTACTTAAAAGCAGTATTTTTTGGATTCGGTGCTTAAAGCCACCAGTAACGGTGTCGCCTTTGATGTTGTCCTTTGCGTGCGAGAAAAAAAGCTGAATGCTTTGGATTTTAATGCTGGAAGTCACGTGTAACCTGATTAAGGGTATGTCTTTGCCGTCTTTGATGTTGTCCATTGCGTGTGAGAGAAGTTACTCAAAAGCGAAAAGTAGAATGTTTTGGTCTTTGATGCTAAAGTTCACCGATACGTATCTGATTTAGGATTTGTCGTATTTCATGTCGTCATTTGCGTGTGAGGAGTTACACTAAAAGCAGAATGTTTTGGATTTTAATGCGGAAAGCCAACTGTAACTATCTTTATAATCATGTATATTAGTTATTGCTAAGGCTCTTAAGGGAAATGCCTCATCTGGTGTGTTTACACGCGGTGACACATTTGGATTCTGTTTTTGTTTCCCTCTTCTTCTTTTTGTAGTTATTGTTTCTTTTTTTTTAGAATGCTTCGTTATACTTTCTATAGTATTTTTCCATAATTTCTTCACTTCCGTTATTTTTTTTTCAATCTGTTTTGATATGCTTTCCTTGAGCCGAATTTCTATCGGAGACAACCTCTTTGCCTCCCAAGGTAGGGGTAAGGTCTGCATACACTGATCCCACTTGTGGGATTACAAGTGGGGTCACACTGGGTACATTGTTGTTGTTGGGGCGAGAGTGGAAGTGGAGGTAATGTGTACTTTATATTTTGTGGATAACGTTAACTTTAAGGGTTCGGTATCTATTCTTACTTTTTTATTTCACTATCCATTTTGAAACTAAAGATGACTTTTATATTTCTAGATTAGCTGCGACAGCTCCAAATAATGGTGCTGCTTCAAGTGAGGAGCGTGAAGAATCTGATGAGCAAAACTCATTGTTTCGTGTGCCGGTTGATATCCTAGAACAGATTCTCTGCCGGTTAAACTTGAAGGAAAATATCCTTGCTTCTGCTGTTTGCAAGCAATGGCTTGCTGCTGCCATTTCTGTAAGAGTTGCAAATAAACCACCTTGGCTTATGTTTTTCCCGAAATTCGGTGACTTGGTTGAATTCTATGACCCTTCAGTGAGGCAAACTTATTCTGTTGAGTTACCAGAGTTACGTGGCTCGAGGCTTTGTTATGCGAAGGATGGCTGGTTGCTGCTATACAAGCCCAGAAGTTTGCGTGTGTTCTTCTTCAATCCTTATACGAAGGACGTGATCAATTTGCCAGGACTAGAATTAACATACCAGATAGTTGCTTTTTCGGCAGCTCCAACATCCCCTGACTGTATTGTTTTCACAGTTAAGCATGTCAGCCCCACTTTGGTTGCAATTAGCACATGTAAACCAGGGGCAACTGAATGGACAACTGCCAATTACCAAAACCGTTTGCCATTTGTTAGCAGCATTTGGAATAAGTTAGTTTTCTGCAATGGTCTCTTTTATTGTCTGAGTCTTACTGGCTGGTTGGGAGTCTATGATCCAGAAGAACATACTTGGCTTGTTCGTGTGGTTCCACCTCCGAGATGCCCCGAGAACTTTTTCGTCAAAAATTGGTGGAAAGGAAAATTCATGGCAGAGCACAATGGAGATATCTATGTGATCTACACTTGCTCTACTGCAAATCCGGTGGTATATAAGTTGGACCAAATAAATAAAATTTGGGTGGAGATGCAGACTTTAGGTGGCTTGACTCTTTTTGCTAGTTTCCTTTCATCCCAAGCAAGGACAGACATTCTTGGTGTGATGAGAAATAGTATTTATTTCTCTAAGGTTCGTTTTTATGGAAGGCGTTGCATATCCTATTCCCTTGATAAAAACAGATACTACCCGCGAAAGCAGTGTTACGATTGGGGAGAACAAGATCCTTTTGAGAGCATTTGGATTGATGCACCGCCAGACCTTTCAGCCTTTGCCTGAAAAGATTTGTGACAAAGGTACTATTCTTTTCTGTTAGATTTTTACTTCTTCTAGTCGTGAGGTTGAACATAAGAATATCTGTGCTTGACTGAAATCATGAACTGTTTATAACAGCATGCATGTCCAAGAAAGGACGTGTGTGTTACGGATATGTACTCAATCTTTAAGGATGTTCGATGAAGTTGTTGATTTTAAGATTAGTACGATAGCTAAGTGCATTTTTGTTGGTTGAAAGGCAATTTCTATTTCATTAGTTGCTTTGGCCCTCCAAAATTGTTGCTGCACCTGTATCGGATCCTCAAAAAGTGCATAGTTTTTGGAGGATCCGACACACACCGGGAAGTACTTTTGAATAGTCTAAGCAACTTGGCCTACAAGATCTTTATCTTTTGAAGGCTGAAACTTCATATCTTGCAAGTCACCTTAGGAAGTGTTTTTCTCGAGGCCAAAGTGTTCCTGGCTTAACCGAATGACATCTCATTTGGCAAAGTTCATAGTATTAAAAGTATGGAACATTTTATCATATGTCCCCTGGTTTCTAATCGAGAAGTTCCAAGGCAAAATCAAGTTTATGATATTTAAATTGCTGTAGCACTAGTTAATTGTATATCCCAATTTAAAGGATGCTAAAGCTCCAACCGGATTGTGGATCCTTCTGATATGTCTTTCTTTCTTCCTCAACTTTGTAAATGCTAGACTATGAAGGCATATGTTTGGCATCTGTAGACTCTAAATTAGGCAATGATAAGGATAAAACGGCAGCATGTAAGTGTGTTTGTAGTTCAGAGAAGGTATTGACATGTTGGATTGAGAGTCCCAGCTGAACATTATGGAAGATTGTGTTTCAATGACTAAGAGTCTCGGAGCTCTGTGTTACTATGTAACATCGGATCCTTCATTTTCCCTGATGTACAACGTCAAATGGATGTGCATAAGTATGCGTACCTAGTTCAAATTCTTCAAACTACCTAATCTTTTTTCTGAATGTGCTTTACTGCTTTCCTTACTAATGACATGTTTTCTTCACTGCGTATTTCCTTCTTCATAACTACTTTGATTTTCTGCGTACACTCTACACTGGATATGTTGTTGTTGTTGCATTGCAGATCGTCTTTTTGGACTACACTGAGTTTGTTGTAGTTGTTGTATGTCTTTCGTCAACTATTTCTTCATATTCAAAATTACTATATACTAACTTCTGGCTAATCATTTCTTCCAGGGCCTCAAATACAAGGTCCCTCTTCAAACGGCTTCATCGACCAGTTCCAGAGCTGCAGATGTAGTCAAGTAGCCACCTTACTGCGGAAAAAGTGAAACCGAACTGATGGTTCAGATGTATCACTAAATGTTGTCAAAGACCTGGAAGGCATGATAAAGAACAGGGTTCTAATCATGTTATCTCTCAATTTATAGTACTTCATAAGTTGTCATTAAACATTTTCCTTCAGTGTAGATAACATTTTAGGGTAATGTTGTAGTTGAATTTGTAGAAGTTTAATTCAAGCTGACTAAATAAGAGCTTTAGGTACTTCTATGTTCTGCTTCTTATTATCTTTCTGAGATTGTTTGTTTATGATCGGGTTGGTTATACCCTTCGGCCTTCGGGGTCGTTTGATATGCGGGATGAGATAAGCAAGGATATCCCATGCGATTAGTAATCCCACTGTTTTTAGTACAAATGGTGGGATGAAATATTTTGGGATTAGCTAATATTTCAAACCAAACATGGGATAAAGTTGATCCTAAATTTTATTTTAGGATTATTATCCTTGTTATTATCCCATGTACTAAATGACTCCTTCCTGTATGCATATGTTATTCTTACATCAGGTGATCTATGTTGCTCGAATTCGAGACACCGTAAACATTTTTGGAGGATCCATATAGCTGGTGACTCCTCTAGCGATGTATATTGCTTGGATCCTCTAAAAATGGCAGAGCGCCGTATTAGATCCTTCAAAAGCAATCAGAAGTCCATAGCTTTTGGAGGATCCGGCACATATCATTGATATTGTTTGCTTGGATCCTCTGAAAATGGCCATTTGGTTATTGTTTATAGTTTTCCAGGTATTAGTTATGCAGGTTTTGTTATGCAAGGTTTAGTTATGTTGGGTTTAGTTATGCGGGTATTAGTTATGCGGGTATTATTTAGTTATGAAGAGATTACACTACATGAATTATTAACTATTGAATATTGAATTTGTTGCAAGTTAATATATATTATTTACGAATAAATAAGTAAGCAAATAGTATAAATTCTCCCTCTTTTTGAATAAAAGATAAAGAAAAATGAATTCTCCTTCTATACTTAAGTGGGCAATCTTTTTTTTTTTTGGCTATTTTATTTTTATGTTTATAGCTTATAAAAAATAAAATACCATTAACATATTGTAATAACTGTTTCTTTGATCAACTTGATGTTTTAAATTTCCTCACATCGATAATGCTATTTTTTGTGTCACCGAAGCTTTATTTAACAACGGGCTACTGTTGCTGCTTCCAATTTTCAAGCACATTATAAATTTATAATATCCAATTTTATATTATGTAAAAATATTATATCAATATGTTGATTATCATATGCGTGGTCAAAATTTATAAAATTCAACTTGTAATATTAATAAAATATTTAAATTTGGATTTCAATGAAAACAAATAAAAAATTGTAGGTATATAAAAAGAAATAGGAAACAACAATAGTTAGGAAAACATAATAGTTATATGGAATCCGGTGTCTCCCACACTAAAAAGGGTTGTCCTACTTGCCAAGGTAAGGATCATGAACTTCGACGTGATTGGTGCTACGTTTTCCCTAATCGGTGTCTCGCCGATCTAACGCAAGTTCGAAGGACGCAAGCTGATGGTTCACTTGGGGACCATAAATGGTTCTCAAGTACCAACCACATCAGATCTCACAACTAACATCATCACCCTCATGTTGCCAATTTTTTTCTCAAAAAACTTTATGAGGACCTCCGTATTGAGTTGGGGAACCTTCACGTATACTCACACAATTTTTTTCGCGCCCATTTTCGTTTTTACATGCCCTTTCTTGGGAATCACGCAAATTTCTCAATTTTTCGTGTGTATTAGCCCATGGATCTTGCGCCCGGAGGACCCAAATATTTTTTCTTAAAAAGATTTATGAGGACCTCTGTATTGAGTTGGTGAACTTTTACGTATACTCACACCATTTTTTTCGCGCTATTTCATCATTTATATGCCCTTTTTTGGGATTCACGCAACTTTCTCAATTTTTCGTTTGTATTACCCCATGTATTTGACGCCCGGAGCACCCAATTTTTTTTTCTTCAAAAGACTTTATGAGGACTTTCGTATTGAGGTGGAAAACCTTCACGTATAATCACACTATTTTTTTGGTGCCCACTTCAGCATTTACAAACCATTTTTTAAGAATTGCTCAAATTTCTCAATTTTTGTGTGTATTAGCCTATGGTTCTGGTGATCGGAGCACCCAAATTTTTTCCCCAAAAAACTTTATGAGGACCTCCGTATTGAGTTGGTAAACCTTCACGTATACTAACACAATTTGTTTCGCGCCATTTCCTCATTTACAGGCCCTTTTTTAGGAATCGCACAAATTGCTCAATTTTTCGTGTGAAATAGCCAATTGATATGACGCCCGTAGCACCCAAACTTTTTTTCTTAAAAAATATTACGAGGACCTCCGTATTGTGTTGAGGAACATTCACGTATACTCACACTATTTTTTTGCGCCCATTTCCGCATTTACTGGCCCTTTTTTACAAATCGCCCAAATTCTTCAACTTTTCTTGTATATTATCATGGATCCGGCTCCCGAAGCACGTTAACTTTTTTTCCAAAAATCTTATGAGGACCTCCGTATTGAGTTTGAGAATCTTCACGTATAATCACACAATTTTTTTCGCACCATTTCATCATTTACATGCCCTTTATTAGGAATCACGCAAATTCTTCAATTTTTGTGTGTATTAGCCCATGGATCTGACGCCTGGAGCACCCAATTTTTTTTGTCAAAATACTTTATGAGGACCTCTGTATTGAGTTGGGTAAGCTTCACGTTTACTCACAATATTTTTTCGCGCTCATTTCCTCTCCGCATTTACATGCATTATTTTAGGAATCTCGTAAATTACTCAATTTTTCGTGTGTATTAGCCCATGGATATGGCGCCCGGAGCACCCATATTTTTTTCTCAAAAAACTTTATAAGGATCTCCGTTTTGAGTTGGGAACCTTTAGGTATAGTCACACAATTTTTTTCGCGCACATTTCCGCATTTCAAGCCTTTTTTAGGAATCGCGCTAATTTCTCAATTTTTCGTGTGTATTAGCCCATAGATCTAGCGCCCGGAGCACACAATTTTTTTTCTCAAAATACTTTATAAGGACCAGCTATTGAGTTGGCGAACCTTCACATATATTCGCACCATTTTTTTCGTGCCCATTTTCTTATTTATAGGCCCTTATTAAGGAAATATGCAAATTCCTCAATTTTTCGTGTATATTAGCCCATGGATTTGGCGCACAGAGCACACAAACTCTTTTTCTCAATTTTTTTTTATGAGGACCTCTATATTGAGTTGGGGAACCTTCACGTATTCTCACATCATTTTTTTCGCGTCCATTTCTGCATTTACATGCCTCTTTTTAGGTATAGAGCAAATTCCTAAATTTTTCGTATGTCTTAGCCTATGGATCCGACTCATGGATCACCCAAATTTTTTTTCTCAAAAATCTTTACGCGGACCTCCGTATTGAGTTGGACAACTTTTACGTATACTCCACCATTTTTTTCGAAATAATTTTCTCATTTACAGGCCTTCTTTTAGGAATCGCGCAAATTCCTCAATTTTTTCGTGTGTTAGCTCATGGATCTGGCCCCAGAGCACCAAATTTTTTTTTCTCAAAGAACTTTATGAAGACCTCCTTATTGAGTTGAGGAACCTTCACGTATACTCACACTATTTTTTTTAGTCCATTTTCGCATTTACAGGCCCCTTTTGAGGAATCACGCAAATTTTTCAATTTTTCATATGTATAAGCCTATGAATTTGGCGCCCGAAGCACCCAAATTTTTTTCTCAAAAATCTTTATGAGTACCTCCGTATTGAGTTGGGAACCTTCATGTATACTCACACTATTTTTTTTGCGCCCATTTCCGCATTTATATGCTCTTTTCTAGGAATCGCACATATTCCTCAATTTTTCGTGCGTATTAGTTGATGGATTTGGCGCCTGCATCACCCAAACTTTTTTTCTCAAAAAAGTTTATGAGGACCTCCGTATTGAGTTGGGGAACCTTCACGTATACTCACACCATTTTTTTCACGCCCATTTCCTCATTTACAGACCCTTTTTTAAGAATCACGCAAATTTTTTAATTTTTCGTGTGCATTGGCTCATGGATAAGGCGCCTGGAGCACCCAAAATTTTTTTCTCAAAAAACTTTATGAGGACATCTGTATTGAGTTGGGGAACCTTCATGTATGATCACACAATTTTTTTCTAGCCCATTTCCACATTTACCATCCTTTTTTTAGGAATCGAGCAAATTTCTCAATTTTTGGTACGTATTAACCCATGGATCTGGCGTCCGCACCACCCAAATTTTTTTTCTCTAAAAATATTAAGAGTACCACCGTATTGAGTTGGAAAATCTTCACTTATACTCAAATCATTTTTTTATTATCTATTTCCATATTTACAGGACATTTTTTAGGAATAACGTAAATTTCTTAATTTTTTTGTGTGTATTAGCCCATGGATCCGGTGCCTAAAGCATCCAAAAATTTTTTCTCAAAAAACTTTATGAGGACCTCCGCATTGAGTTGGGGAACCTTCACGTATAATTATACTATTTTTTTCGCGCTCATTTCTGCATTTACATAACCCTTTTTAGAAATCGCACAAATTTCACAATTTATTGTGTGTATTAACTAATTGATCTAGCGCCCGGAGCACCCAATTTTTTTCTCAAAAAACATTGTGAGGACATCCTTATTGAGTTCGATAAACTTTAAGTATACTCACACCATTTTTTTCGCGCCTATTTCCTCATTTACACGCCTATTTTTAGAAATCATGCAAATTTCTCAACTTTTCGTGTGTATTAGCTCATGAATATGGCGCCCGAAGTACCTAATTTTTTTGTCAATAAACTTTATGACGACTTCTGTATTGAGTTGGGGAACCTTCGCCTATAATTTTACCATTTTTGTCGCACACATTTCCTCATTTATAGGCTCTTTTTTAGGATTCGCGCAAATCTTCAATTTTTCGTGTGTATTAGCCCATGGATATGAGGCCCGTAGCACCCAAACATTTTTTTCTAAAAAAATTTTATGAGGACCTTCGTATTGAGTTGGAAAACCTTCACATATACTCACACCATTTTTTTCGCGCCCATTTTCGCATTTATAGTCCCTTTTTTAGAAATCGCGCAAATTACTCAAATTTTCTTGTGTATTAGCCTATGGATCCGGCTCCCAGAGCACCTAAACTTTTTTGTCAAAAAACTTTATGAGAACCTCTGTATTGAGTTGGGGAACCTTCACGTATACTCACACCATTTTTTTCGTGCCTATTTCCTTATTTACATGCCCTTTTTTTGGAATAACGCAAATTTCTCAATTTTTTGTGTGTATTAGCCCATGGATCTTGCTCCCGGAGCACCTAAATTTTTTAGAAATTGTGCAAATTCCTCAATTTTTCTTGTGTATTAGCCCATGCATCCGGCTCCTAGTGCACCTTAATTTTTTTCTCAAAACATTTTATGAGAACCTCTGTATTGAATTGGGAAACCTTCACGTATAGTTTCACTATTTTTTTTGCGCCCATTTCTAAATTTACAGGCCCTTTCTTAGGAATTGCGCAAATTCCTTAATTTTTTTTGTGTATTAGCCAATGAATTTGGCGCCCGGAGCACCCATACTTCTTTTCTCAAAAAATTTTATGATGTCCTCCGTATTGAGTTGGGGAGACTATTTATATACTAACACCATTTTTTTTAGCACAATTATGCATTTACAGTCCCTTTTTTAGGAATCGGGCATATTCGTTAATTTTTGTGTGTATTATCCAATGGATCTGTCGCCCGGAGCATCTAAATTTTTTTCTCAAAAAACTTTATGAGGGCCTCCGTATTGAGTTGTGAAATTTCACGTATACTCACACTATTTTTTTCGCGCCCATTTCCTTATTTACAGGCCCTGATTTAGAAATCGCGTAAATTTTTCAATTTTTATTTGTATTAACCCATGGATTTGACGCCCGGAGCACCGATATTTTTTTTTCAAAATACTATATAATCACCTCCGTACTGAGTTGGGGAATCTTCATGTATATTCACACCATTTTTTTCGCGCTCATTTCTGCATTTACAGGCCCTTTTTCAGAAATTGCGCAAATTCTTCAAATTTTTATGTTTATTAGCTTATAGATTTGGAGCCCGGAGCACCCAATTTTTGTTTCCAAAAATTTTATGAGGATCTCCATATTGAGTTGGGGAACCTTCACGTATACTCACTCCATTTTTTCACACCAATTTTCTCGTTCACAAGACCTTTTTTACGAATCACGCAAATTCCATAATTTTTCGTGTGTATTACCCCATGGATCTTGCGCCCATCACACCCAACCTTTATTTTCTTAAAAAAATTTATGAGGACCTCTGTAATGAGTTGGGAAACTTCACGTATACTTACACCATTTTTTTCGTGACTATTTTCGTATTTATATGTCCTTTTTTTATGAATCAAGCAAATTTCTCAATTTTTCATGTGTATTAGCCCATGAATTTGGTGCTCAGAGCACCCACATTTTTTTCTCAAAAAACTTTATAAGGACCTCGATATTGAGTTGGCAAACCTTAACGTATACTCACAACATTTTTTTCACGCCTATTTCTTCATTTATAAATTCTTTTTTAGAAATAGTGCATATTTCTCAATTTTTGTTTGTATTGGCCCATAGATTTGGCTCCCGGAGCATCCAAATTTTTTTTTCTTAAAAAACTTTATGAGGACCTCCGTATTAAGTTGGAAAACCTTCACGTATACTCACACAATTTTTTTCGCGCCCTACTCCTACACGTATGCGAATTATTTTATTTTTTATGTGTATTAACCGATGGATCTGACACCCGGAGCATCCAAGCTTTTTTTCTTAAAGAACTTTATGAGGACCTCCGTATTGAGTTGGTAAAACTTCATATATAGTCACACCATTTTTTTGGCGCCCATTTCCGCATTTGCTGGCCCTTTTTTAGGAATCACGCAAATTTCTCAATTTTTCTTGTATGTTAGCCCATGGATCTGGCTCCCGGTGCACTTTAACTTTTTTTATCAAAAGATTTTATGAGGACCTCCGAATTAAATTGAGGAACTTTCACATATACTCACACCATTTTTTTCACACGCAAATCATCATTTACAGGCTCTTTTTTAGGATTCACGCAAATATCTGAATTTTTTGTGTGTATTAGCCCATAGATCTGGCCCCCGAAACACCCAAAAGTTTTTCTAAAAAAATTTTATGAGGACTTTTGTATTGTCTCGGGGAACCTTAACGTACACTCACCCCATTTTTTTCGCGCCTATTTTTTCATTTATAGACATTTATTTAGGAATCGCACAAATTTCTCAATTTTTTGTGTGTATTAGCCCATGGATTAGGCGCCCGGAGCACCCATACTTCTTTTTTCAATAAACTTTATGAGGAGCTCCGTATTGAGTTGGGGAGCCTTTACATATATACTCACACCATTTTTATCGCACATATTTCTGCATTTACAGGCCTTATTTTAGGAATGACGCAAATTCATTAATTTTTCGTGTGTATTAGCTAATAGATCTTGCGGCCAAAGCACCCACATTTTTTTCTCAAAAAATTTTATGAGGACCTTTGTATTGACTTGACGAACATTCACGTATATTCACACCACTTTTTTCCGCCCTTTTCCTCATTTACAGACCCTTTTATAGAAATTGCACAAATTTCTCAATTTTTATTTGTATTAACCTATGAATTTGGCGTCCGGAGCACCTAAATTTTTTTTGTCAAAAGACTTTATGAGGAACTCCATACAGAGTTGGGGAACCTTCATGTATCCTCGCACCATTTTTTTGTGTCATTTCTCCATTTACAGGCCCTTTATTAGAAATCGCGCAAATTTCTCAATTTTTCGTGTGTATTAGCCCATGGATCTAGTGCCCGGAGCACCTAATTTTTTTTCCAAAAATTTTATGAGGACCTGTGTATTGAATTGGAGAACCTTCACGTATACTCACATAATTTTTTCACGCCAATTTCCTCATTGACAGACCCTTTTTTATGAATCGCGCAAATTTAGTAATTTTTCAGGTGTATTAGCCCATGAATGTGGCGCCCAGAGCACCCAAAATTTTTTTCTAACAAAACTTTATGAGGACCTCTGTATTGAGTTGAGGAACCTTCACGTATACTCACACCATTTTTTTGGCTCCCATTTCTGCATTTACATGTCTTTTTTTAGGAATAGCGCAAATTCATTAATTTTTGGTGTGTCTTAGCCCATGGATCTAGCGTCCGAAGCACCCAAAGTTTTTTTCTCAAAAACCTTTATGAGAACCTCCATATTGAGTTGGGGAACGTTCACGTATATTCAGACCATTTTTTCGGGCCCATTACCACATTTACATTCCCTTTTTAACGAATTGCGCAAATTTCTCAATTTTTCATGTGTTTAGCCCATGGATCTGATGCTCGATGCACCCAAACTTTTTTTTTAAAAAAATTTTATGAGGACCTACGTATTTAGTTAGGAACATTCACGTATATTCATATTTTTTTTTTGCACCCATTTTCGCATTTACTGGCCCTTTTTTAGGAAACACACAAATTCCTTAATTTTTCTTATGTATTAGCCTATGGATCCGGCTACCGATGTAATTTAACTTTTTTTTCCAAAAAATTTTATAAGGACCTCCATATTGAGTTTGGGAACCTTCACGTATACTCACACCATTTTTTTCACGCCATTTTCATCATTTACAATCCTTTATTTAGGAATCGCACGAATTTCTCAATATTTTGTGTGTATTAACCCATAAATCTGACGCCTAGAGCATCCAAAAAATATTTTCAAAAAATTTTATAAGGACCTCTGTATTGAGTTGGAGAACCTTCACGTATACTCACACCACTTTTTCGCACCCATTTCCACTTTTACAGGCCCTTTTTTAGAATCGTGCAAATTTCTCAATTTTCCATGTGTATTAGCCCATGGATCAGGCTCTCGGAGCACCCACACTTTTTTTATCAAAAAACATTCTGAGGACCTCCGTATTCAGTTGGGTATCCTTTGCGTATACTCACATTATTTGCTCACGCACACTTATGAATTTACAAGCCCTTTTTTAGAAATCGCGCAAACTTCTCAATTTTTTGTGTGCATTAGCAATGGATATGGCGCCCGTAGCACCTAAAAATTTTTTCTCAAAAAATGTTATGATGACCTCCGTATTGAGTTGGCGAACCTTCACGTATACTCAAATCATTTTTTTCGCACCCATTTCCTCATTTACAGACCCTTTTTCAGAAATAGCGTAAATTAATCAATTTTTGTTTATATTAGCCCATGAATTTGGTGCCCGGAGCGCCCAAATTTTTTTTCTCAAAAGACTTTATAAGAACCTTCGTATTGAGTTGGGGAACATTTATGTATACTCACACCATTTTTTTCACACCATTTTTGCATTTACAAGCTCTTTTTTAGAAATCGCGTAAATTCCTTAATTTTACGTGTGTAATGCTCATGGATCTGGTGCCCGAAGCACCAAACTTTTTTTCATAAAAATCTTTAGGTGGACCTCCGTATTGAGTTCGAAAATCTTCACGCATACTTACATCATTTGTTTTGCATTTATTTTCGTATTTACAGGCCCATTTTTAGAAATCGCGCAAGTTTCTTAATTTTTTATTTGTATTAGCCCGTGAATCTGGCTCCAGGAGTACCCATACTTATTTTCTCAAAAAACTTAATGAGGACCTCCGTATTGAGTTGGAAAACCTTTACGTATACTTACACCATTTTTTCAAGCACATTTCTGAATTTATAGGACCTTTTTTAGGAATCGCGCAAATTCCTCAATTTTTCATGTCTATTAGCACATGGATCTGGCGCCTGGAGCACTTAAAGAAAATTTCCTAAAAAACTTTATGAGGACCTCCATATTGAGTTGGCGAACCCTCACGTATACTCATACCATTTGTTTCGCGCCCATTTTCTCATTTTACAGGCCATTTTTTAGAATTCGCGCAAATTTCTCAATTTTTGTTTGTATTATTCCATGGATTTGGTGCCCAGAGGAGCACCCAAATTTTTTATTCAAAAGACTTTATGAGGACCTATGTATTGAGTTGGGGAATCTTCATGTATACTCACACCATTTTTTTCGTTTCCATTTCTTCATTTACATGGCCTTTTTTAGAAATCGCTTAAATTTCTCAATTTTTCGTGTGTATTAGCTCATAAATCTGGTGCCCGAAACACCCAATTTTTTCCCCAAAAAACTTTATAAGAAACTCCGAATTGAGTTGGGGAACCTTTATGTTTATTCACATAATTTTTTTTTGCGCACATTTCCTCATTCACAGGACCATTTTTACGAATCGCGCAAATTTCACAATCTTTTATATCTATTAGCTCATGGATCTGGCACCTGGAGCACCCAAACTGTTTTTCTTAAAAAGCTTTATGAGAACCTCAATATTGAGTTGCAGAACTTTCACTTATACTCACACCATCTTTTAGCACCTATTTCCGCATTTACAGGCCTTTTTTTAGGAATCGCGCAAATTCCTCAATTTTTCTTGTGTATTATCTCATGGCTCCGGCTCCCGGAGCACCTTAACTTTTTTTTCTCAAAAGACTTTATGAGAATCTCCGTATTGAGTTGGGAAACCTTCATGTTTACTCACACCATTTTTTCGCGCCCATTTCATCATTTACAGGCCCTTTTTTAGGAATCGCGTAAATTCCTTAATTTTTCGTGCATGCTGCCTATGGATTTGGTGCCCGGAGCACCCAATTTTTTCTCAAAAAACTTTATTAGGACCTCCATATTGAGTTGGGGAATATTCACGTATACTCACACCATTTTTTTCGCGCCCATTTCCTCATTTACAGGTCTTTTTTACTAATTGTGCAAATTTTATAATTTTTTGTGTATATTAGCCCATGGATCTAGCGCCCAAAGCACCCAAACTATTTATTTTAAAACACTTTATGAGGACCTCCGTATTGAGTTGGGCAACATTTAGGTATACTCACACCATTTTTTCGCGCTCATTTTTGCAATTACATGCCCTTGTTTAGAAATCGCACAAATTCCTCAAATTTTCTTGTATATTAGCTCATGGATCTGGCTCCCAGAGTACCTTAACTTTTTTTCTGAAAATATTTTATGAGGACCTCCGTATTGAGTTGCATAACCTTCACGTATACTCACACCATTTTTTTGCGCTCATTTCATCATTTACTAGCCCTTTTTTAAGAATCGCGCAAACCTATTGATCTTGCGCCCGGAGTGATCAAAATTTTTTTCACAAAAACCTTATGAGGACCTTTGTATTAAGTTGGGGAACCTTCACGAATACTCACACCATTTTTTTGAGCCCAGTTCCAAATTTACAGGCCCTTTTTTATGAATCACACAAATTACTCAATTTTTTGTGTGTATTAGCCTATGAATCTGGCGTCCAATGCACCCAAATTTCTTTTCTCAAAAAACTTTATGGGGAGTTCCATATTGAGTTGAAAAACCTTTACGTATATTCACATCATTTTTTTCGAGCTCATTTCCACATTTATAGTCTTTTCTTCAGAAATCGCATAAATTTCTCAATTTTTCATGTGTATTAGCCCATGGATCTGGCGTCCAAAGCACCCAAATTTCTTTTCACAAAAAAAATATAAGGACCTCAATATTAAGTTGGAGAACCTTCACGAATACTCATACTATTTTTTTCGCGTCCGCTTTCGCATTTGCAGCCCTTTATTAGGAATCGCGCAAATTCTTCAATCTTTTTGTGTGTATTAGCCCATGGATCTAGCGCCCGAAGCACCCTAATTTTTTGTCTCAAAAAATTTTATGAGGACCACTGTATTTAGTTAGGGAAACTTCACGTATACACACATAGTTTTTTTCACGCCCATTTTCGCATTTACATGCCCTTTTTTAGGAATCGCGCAAATTCCTCAATTTTTCGTGTGTATTATCCCATGATCTAACGACCGGAGCATCTAAACAAATTAATCTCAAAAAATTTTATGAGGACCTTCGTATTGATTTGGCGAACCTTCACGTATACTCACACCATTTTTTTCATGCACATTTTCTCATTTATAGGCCCTTTTTTAAAAATCACGTAAATTTCTCAAATTTTTGTGTGTATTAGCCAATGCAGCTTGTGTCCATAACACCTAAAATTTTATTCTAAAAAAACTTGATGACGACTTCCATATTGAGTTAGGAAACCTTCACGTATACTCACAATATTTTTTTCGCGCCCATTTATTCATTTATAGGCCTTTCTTTAGGAATCGCGCAAATTTCTCAATTTTTCGTGTGTATTAGCCCATGGATCTAGCGCCCGGAGCACCCAAACTTTTTTTCTTAAAAAATTTTATGAGGACGTCTGTATTAAATTGGGAACATTTACGTATACTCACCCCATTTTTTCATGCACATTTTCGCATTTACAGGCTCTTTTTTAGGTATCGCGTAAATTCCTCAATTTTTCTATTGTATTAGCCCATGAATTCGGCTCCTAGAGCACCTAAATTTTTTTTTCTCAAAAAGCTTTATGTGAACCTCCGTATTGAGTAGGGGAACATTCATGTATACTCACACAATTTTTTTTGCACCCAATTCCTCATTTATAGGCCCTTTTTTAGGAATCGCACAAATTCGTCAATTTTTCGTATGTATTAGCCCATGGATCTGGCGTCCAGAGCACCTAAAAAAAATTTCTCAAAAATATTTTTGAGGACCTCCGTATCTAGTTGGGGAACCTTCACGTATACTTACACTATTTTTTTTGCGCCCATTTTCACATTTATATGCCCCTTTTTAGAAATCGCACAAATTCCTCAATTTTTCGTGTATACTCGCCCATGAATTTTGCGTCCGGAGCACCCAAAATTTCTTTTACAAAAAACTTTATGAGGACCTCTGTATTAAGTTGGGGAACCTTCACGTATACTCACACCATTTTTTCGCGCCCATTTTCACATTTACAGGCCCTTTTTTAGAAATTGTACAAATTTCTTAATTTTTCATGTCTATTAGCCTATGAATTTGACGCCCGGAGCACTCAAAATTTTTTTTCTCAGAAAACATTATGTCGACCTCTGTATTAAGTTGGGAAACCGTCACGAATACTCAAATTATTTTTTTCGCGCCCATTTTTGTATTTACAGTCCTTTTTTATGGAATCACACAAATTTCTCAGTGTTTCGTGTGTATTAGGCCAAGGATCTGGCGCTCGGAGCACTTAAAAATATTTTCTCAAAAAACTTTATGAGGACGTCCGTATTGAGTTGGGAAACGTATACTCATACCATTTTTTTGTGTCCACTTTCTCATTTGCAAACCCTTTTTTAGAAATTGCGCAAATTTCTTAATTTTTCGTGTGTATTAGCCTGTTGATCTATCGCCCGGCGCGCTAAAAAAAAAATTCAAAATTTTTTTTGAGAACCTCCGTATTGAGTTGGGGAACCTTCACCTATACTCACATCATTTCTTTTGCTCCCATTTCCTTATTTACATATCCTTTTATAGGAATCACACAAATTTCTCAATTTTTTGTGTGTATTAGCCTATGGATCTGGCGCCCGGAGCACCCAAAATTTTTTTCTCAAAAATCTTTATGAGGACCTCCATATTGAGTTGGGGAACATTCACGTATACTCACGCCCAGTTTTGCATTGGCAACCCATTTTTAGAAATCGCACAAATTTCTCAATTTTTCGTACGTATTAGGCGTTTAGCCCATGGATCTGGCGTCTGGAGCACCCAATTTTTTCCCCAAAAACTTTATGAGGACATCCGTATTGAGTTGGGGAACCTTCACGTATACTCACACCATTTTTTCGTGCCAATTTTCACATTTACAAGCCCTTGTTTTAGAGTCGTGCAAATTTCTCAATTTTTCATGTGTATTAGCCCGTGGATCTGGCGCCTGGAGCACCCAAAAAAAATTTCTGAAAAACTTTATGAGAACCTCACATCATTTTTTTTTTGCTCCCTTTTCCTCATTTACAGGCCGTTTTTTAGGCTTTGTGCAAATTTCTCAATTTTTTTGTATTAGCTATGGATCTGGCACCGGAGCACCCAAATTTTTTTTCTCAAAAAACTTTATGAGGACCTCTGTATTGAGTTGAGGAACCTTCACTTATACTCACATCATTTCTTTTGCTCCTATTTGTGCATTTACATGTCCTTTTTTAAGAATCACGCAAATTTATCAAAATTTTGTGTGTATGTAATATTCTCAGTAAAAAAAGATTTAAACAGAAATCAATAAGGGTAAGTGTGTAATTTACTATTTTAATACATGTATAACTAATATCTACGTAACTTATTCCACCTTCTATCCCACAGAACTTATACATAGATTCCCTCAGAACTTATACAAAAATTCCCTCATAAATTTTGTAGGTATTAATTAATTATGTACGATTACAAAAAACGCAACCACACACCGTATAAAATTTAAATAGGAATAACTTTTATACAATATTTAGTAGGCGTTTGGCCATGCGATACCATATCATGATATGTTATCGTGAGATAGATTAGCATTTGAATATACGATTTTACGCTGATTTCATCTCATGATTTCATATCATGAGACTGATTCCATATTCTCCAAAACCATGATATGAAATTATATGGAAATTTCATATCATGATTTGAGATATTTTAATATAAAAATTGATCCACGAGTTTATATTTTGTTAAAACAACCCACATTTATATCTATTAACCATTTATTTCATACGTAAATAAAATTTATAATCACATCATTACTTTTTAAAATTTATTATTCTTACCGACATATAATCACTTTAACTCACATCAATCGATTGTTTAAGTGATGAAATATTTATGGTATATGAGCATGAAAATATAGTTGCGGATTATATTGACCAACAAATGACTCGACATAACAATATTGGTTCGCCTTCTCAATCACATGATCAAGAAATGCAAGTTTAATGTGAGAAAATTATCCGTACTATGTGACAGAATTATATTAAAGACTAGTACACTACAATTTATGTTCAATTTTTTTTATTAAATTAAAGTTAGATTAAACAATTACTTAAGTGGAGAACAAATAATTTTGTAATAATTTATTATGCGATTTTATAAATTTTTGTTTATTTGATAAAATTGAATAAACAATTGAGGCTATTTTAATAATTTTACAACTTACGAAATTTTTATGTTTATGAAAAAATATATAACACAAAAAAATTCACATCGCATGTCCAAACAAAACTTCAATTTCATCTCATGATTCCATATCATAATATGGAATTATGATTCCACATCATGATACCATATCGCATGGCCAAACAGGCCCTTGGAATCCTATCAACCAAACATAGTATAAGTTATATTGACTTTTATACCTTGCACAAAACTAATACTATCAACAATAAAATGGCAACGTATAAGTTTATCTAGTGTAAAATCACAAGTTCTCTATTATATCTCATGGATTTCGTTTTTTTTTTTTTTTTTTGGTATTACAATTATCAGTTTATCACTATAATCACAATATACTTATTCACAGAACAAATGCGTCTTAAGAGTCTGGCTTAGTAATCATAAAGTTAGTGAAACTGTATGACTAAGGAACACATTTTACTCACTATACGTTAACAAGTGAAATAGTCGAGGTTTGTGCAAACTTAACCCAAACAGCACCATTCAAATAAATAGTAAATTTTCTAGAGCAAAGATAAATATTTACTCCTACTGAAGTGCAAATAGTGAGCCCAGAGATGCGCAAAAATAAGAGACTTACTGTAACAGAGAAGAACAGAATTTGTCGAAGAGAGTAGAGATGAGAGTCAATTCTTTAAACAGGCTACAGATACATCAGTCAAATAGCTTAATTGTCAAGGTGACAGCAAACATTGTGCTATAACATCAACGGCGTTCATTTACACCTAGTATGGGTTGTAACGGGGACGCCCTCGTCCACCACTGTCACCCCGCCTTCTGTCGCTTGAACTGCCTCCACCACTACGTCCACCTCGTGATGTTGGAGGAGGGGAATGCATAACTCCTGGTTGTTGCCTGGATGGGAAAGAGAGATCAGAAATAGTACAACGTAAACAAGCTAAACACCATTGAAGCATTTGAGAACAAGCACTTCTGATGGAACCTAATTAAACACCCTATTACTAATACTATAGTATCTAATGCTTCACTAGAGGTGTGCCTGTCTTTAGATAATATGGTATTAATGGTCTTCTATTTCGTGAATTTCAGCCATGACTCACAATAAATGGAGTTCAGAAAATGCAGAAAGAAGTTGTTTTGCTCCTGGACACTAGTTTTCCTTTATATCATGAAATCAGATTGGACTTTTCCATTCATTATCAGGCTTAGCGAAGCAACTGCTATAGACAGGTTGTACTTACAGGACATATCCAATCCTTCCATCAGGTAAAAGCATCGGCATCATTGCCAAACCACCAGGTGTAGCTCCTCTTCCATAAACCATTGGCTGTGAAGTGAGGAGCAACGAATGTTAGTAAAGCTGCAGATTCACAAATCTATCTAAACACAAGCTATACAAGAGGATGACAATAGAAGGCCTGTGATTATCATCTATTTAGATTTAATCAAAACAGAAATCTTGAAATAGGTATTTCTTGGTCTCTGAAAAAACTTGAGCATATGTAATATTAACACATCGGAAACAGGTTATCTCCGAAGTTTTTGCTTTACATATTGGGCACAGTTGACAACATTGTGTAGATGATAAATCATATTCATCATTAATAGAAGCGCCACACAACTTGCCACAAAATAAACTAACAAGACCCTAGCAACTGAATACTTTGCTTACAAGCTACAAATCAACAGGAAACTTATTTAAGATTATTCTTTTATAATGGGAAAATCATTGAGGGCTAGTAGCATGCAGTACTAAACTCAATGGATAATGGGGCCATCCCTTTATACTTCTTCACTAGAATACCAAGCTTTTGTGCAGCAAGATTCGAACCCGTTATGTGCGCATAACCTACACATCACGTGTTGCGCACTCCGCTATGCTAAAGCCAAGGGGATCAAATGTTAAAAATTATCCAAACGACGAATATCTTTTTTCTTTTTCTTCGTTGGGATGGGTGGGACAGGTATCAATCACTGAACATTATGGTTCAACAACGTGACAATTAAAGGTGATAAGAAGAAACAAAGTAGACCTAAAATCATGTGGAGCAAAGTTGCCTCAAAAAACCTTCTTTCCGAAGGTTAAGATTTAAGTTGTCCCAAAACTCCAATAACCACTCACGATCAATGTAAACAAGTTAAGAATACAACAGAAGAATAAAAATTACATATGCAAATGATATATATATATAAACATTATTAACTCATTGGGATTAAAACTCCATTCGTACACTTCAACTATGCCTAGGTACTATTCCGGAGTCTTTCCTTTGGAAGACACACATCTCCATGAAGAAAAAAAATTACATATGCAAATGATATATATATATATATATATATATATATATATATAAACGTTATTAACTCATTAAACTCCATTCGTACACTTCAACTATGCCTAGGTACTATTCCGGAGTCTTCCTTTCGAAGACACACATCTCCATGTAGGGAAAAGTGTAGTTTTCAAAACTATGTATTTTTACAAGACAAATATTTAGTATTAAAATGTAATGACCTAAATATAACGAAATTTATGCAAAGAAAAGAACAGCAGCGGCAAACACAAGCATTCACTATCAAAGACATGAAAAAAGCTCTTACTTGGGCTACACCTGGACCACCATATCCTGCACCAAAACCTGCACCTAGAGCACCATAAGGGGCTCCCATCATGCCATATCCAATATGAGGAGGGTAAGTTGGAAGTGTGGCTCCCTTTTGTGAGCTTGATCCTCCTGAAGATTTTTGATCCACCTGAGGCTTTGCAAGTGAACACTCCAGAATTTTCCCTGATCCAAAAGAGCAGCAATGCATCAGTGTCGCTATACATTTTGTTGTATGAAGTGAACTCCAATCCAAAGAAAGAAGTGGGATATACCATCTATCTCATATTTCTCAGTGTTCTTCAGGGCCCTCATAGCACTTGACCTATCAGCAAAGTGAACAAAGCCATATCTGCTCTGTTCTTGCCCTGGTTTAGCTGGAGGAAGAACTACTTTCGTAATTTTCCCATGATGTTCAAACAACTCTCTTAGCTTGTCTTGGTTAATGAGTTTGGGTAAGTTCTTCACATACACTGCCTTAACCTGTAGAGTTCCAAAGGAGACAAAACATGATGCTTACATTATAATTCCACATCTTCAGACATTTGCCAATCAACCAAGCTTGGACCATATTGCAGTGTTTTTATGCACCAAACAATAAACCATTCTTAAGGAAATATAGCTACTTGGTAGTACAGCAGCTTAGGATAAAATACCCCAAATGAAATCCCTAAAGCAAAGAAGAATACATATATGCCCAAAAGCATTGTATGTTAATCAGTTGGAACTACGACAATATTTTAGTCCTTTTAGTTATGGGGTTTGGGGGAAGGAGGAGCTTTGCAGGAGATGAAATGTTCACAGATATATTCCTTGTTGGAAAGAGACTTTACCAACATATAGCACAGAAGAATTATGTTGAATAGAAATCACCATATGTGCGAGTATCTTAAGAAAGCACCCTGCAGCATATTAGTTTGTATGCCGAGGAAAGATAAACTTAGCAAGAGTTCTAAAAGTAGAACCTGTGAAGAAGCAGTTTCAGCATTTTTGGGATCTGCCCAGCTAACAGTTGGTGCATTATCATCAAGCTTAAAATCTGAATTTGACATCTCTTGTCTTGAATACTCTGCACATGCATGATTGTAATATTCTATAAAAGCAAATCCACGATTTTTACCGGAATTCAGAGGATCCTGCATCATAGAAGTAGAAAAAAATATTAAAGCAACAAAATAGTTTTTTCTTGCATATATAGAGAGAGTGAATTGAGGGGGGGGGGGGGGGTTAATTTTCTTTCCATGAACAGGATATAATTGGAAGAGTAACTAACGTGGAGCAGCATATGTACACCTAATGACAATAAAGAACTGTACCAAAAGGTGAAGAAATGGACTAAATAAACATATGTCAAAAAAAAGTCAGGTTCTACCTTCACTAACTCGATAGTAATAACCCCAGGCCCTACATTTGTTACAGCTGTCCTCATATCTTCCTCTCCCCAGGTTCTAGGAACATTACCAATGAATAACTTATGTTTAGCTTGAGCTGGAGAACATTTGACCCTTTTTCCCTGATACAGAAACAGCTGTGTTAGAGAATCCAAAGAGTTGGAAACAAGAAACAGATGAATTTCCATTCACTTTCAGAAATGCACATCAGGACTGTAAACTGTAAAATAAAAGATTTGAATAAACAAGGCAGGATGAGAGACAACAAAAAAGTACAGAACCAGTTGAGAAAATTAGCACTCTGCGTACCTTCAGCTCAGTGTTGTTGAGCTCTTTAATAGCCTTGGATGCCAATTCCTTGTTTCTATAGGTAACAAATGCATATCCTTTGTTCTGAGTTGAGTCCTTCCCTTTCATTATTCTTACCTGGCATTTTCATGCATGTCATCCGTTAAAATTAGGGACACCAATAAAGAACAGCTAATGAACAAGAAAAGAATTTACCTCTGTAACTTCCCCAATTGTCTCACAAAATTCCCTCACATCTGCCTCAGAAACATCATGAGTAACACCACCTATGTACACTTCTGAACCATGAGGAGGAAGGGCGAGGAGCTCATCATGCTTTTTCTCCATATCCTCAGCATCTGCATCAACTTTCATTTTTACATCCTCTGACCCCTTTCCTTCACCAGCTCCATCACTTCCATTTTCCTCCTCCTCCTCCTCCTCCTCCTCCTCTTCTTCTTCCACCTCCTCTTCGACCTCCTCTTCTTCTTCCTCTTCCATTTCCACCTCTTCTTCTACCTCTTCATACTCAATCTCTTCCTCTTCTTCATTATCACCTTCAAAGTCAACATGCTCTTCAGTCTCAACAGGTTTCTCAGGTTCAGATTTAATAGCTGCAGCACTGGCCCTTGTTCTCGGCATCTTATATTTCTAGGAAGATAATCTGGCGCTGCAACTCTGATGGAACCACAGAAGCCGGAAGCATTTGCAAAAGAAAGAAGAAAAATGTGGACAGGCTGAACCAAAATGAAAGGCCAAGAGGATTTCCAGAGTAAAGAATATCTCAATTGAACTTGTTCCATGAGAAATGGCCACGGAGTTCCAATGTCAATTTTCAGTAAAAGGCTGACTAAATTTTACCAATACAAACAAAGACAGGCAAGAGAAGAATACTGAATGACTATCAAGAGGGTAATATCCTCCATCAGGTGCAAAAACAATGAACCAATGAATTCCATAAAAGGTAGATACTGATTGATTTCTGAAGGAAAGTCAGCCTTTAGTTTAAACTATAATTAGGACCAATGCATTCATAACAATGGAACAAGGAAAAGAAAGAAAAATAAAAGAATACAAGGAAAGAGAAAAAGAGAGAGGAGAGGAGATTATGAAAGGCTTAATCTATCCCCAGGCAATAGCAGGGAAAATAGAATGCTTAATGGGATGTTCATCAAGGTTTAGATCCCACCAGACCCCTCCCCATAAAACATAATTCCAGTTCCAAAATACATGTCCCATTCTGTATGTGAGACCTCCCTGCAGTAAAGTAATGGATATACAGTGAATGTACTGATAGAGGAGCAACCTCGACTGCACTTTTTAGAAAACCATTGCTCAATATCAGAACAGTCCGCGAGTGTTTACTACCATTAGAGTTAAAACTTGACCTCAAGAAGCAGATTAATTCATAGCTAGCTTAAGCAGAAGTCTAATTGGTCTCTTAATGATGTTAGACTCTGAATATTAATTAGTACACAAATCTGATAGCTTACACCCACGAGCTTGAATAATCGGTTAAAAAGTGAGATCAACCATTGAAGGCAATAACTAAGAAATACACGTCACTGATGTCCTTTTTTTTTTTGGGAGGGTGGTGGACAAATCCAAATATTCCTTTGATGCGTATGGCACTAAGTTGACTGGTGACACAATAAAATCCATTAGCAAAGTCGAGACCAGTTAAGAAATCTCAGCCAGTAATCACTGAGTTTCTTTCTCCAACTATATTTTCTAGTGGAAAGCACACAAGAGGAGCTCAAAAGTACAGAACTACTTCTCCACTACATTAAACCTAAGCTTGTTTTTTAGGATGGTAACAGTAAACCAAAGCTTTTTTATTAGAAATCAAAACCATTTTTGCTTGAAATTCCAACATTCAGAACATAATTATAATCTCCCAAGCTCAGTGGCATCACGATCATGCAGTCTTAACTACTTCACCAGCAATTGGTTTATCACTAAATTTCATAATATTTCCTTGCTATATACTCCCTGTCCCAATTTATATGCTCACTTTTCTTTTAAGTCAACCCCAAAAGAATGACGCGTTTCAATATTCAGTAACAATTTCTTGAATATTGAAACGCATCATTCTTTTGGGGTTGACTTAAAAGAAAAGTGAGCATATAAATTGGGACAGGGAGTATATAGCAAGGAAATATTATGAAATATTATCAAATGACGTGTTTCAATATTAAGTACCTATTTTACCCTTAATAAAATGACTTATAGCTACACCAACATCTAAAACTTATTTTAGACTACAGATTTCAAAAGTATTTCTTTTTTCTTAAACTCCGTGACAAGTCGAACTACCTCACATTGGAACGGAGGGAGTAATAAACATTAGCCTTGAGCTCTAAAGCTTAAGGTGAATTCTCAACTATTCAATACAGCAATTCTTGAACATTTAAGAACTGAGAAGCATTCTATGTTGGGAAAGGGACAGGAAAGCCAGAACAAATAGAACCTTGTCGAAAAGTAGCCAGAGTCTTTTGCCTAAAATAGATAGATGAGATGAAAGAGCATAAGGTGAGAACAATGCATCTGGATCATGCATTGCCTCTAAGTTAAGAACACTATTTCGTGGTCTTCGAAAATACTTAATATAATAAGTGATTTTGAAGTCCAAACTAGGTATATTTGTATAATGGAAAACATTTTCTGGTGCTTAATTGCCTGAAAATATTTTTTCACCAAAAGGAAAGAAACTGACTTCCCTAATCTATGTGTGGATATCATTTTTCTACCCAACTGTTTCAACTGTTAACTTCAAATCACTACTCTAACTAGCATTTCGACATTATTATCAATCTTTTATAATTTATTTTCATCAAAATATGCAACTTGCTACAAGGATAATCATCCATGTTTAATAAATATGTTTTCTTTCCACACATCAGCTAAACACAGAAAACATTTTAAGAAAACAGTTTTCCAAAACATCACCTATTTCTTGAAAAATGTCTGCTGTCATACCACTGCAGTTTTAGAACAATTAGTCTGTAAGAGTCTAAAAAAAGAAAATTACTAATATGGTGCAATGAACTCCCATCCTCCTCCTACCTTCCTAGACCAATCCAAGAGCAGAATTGCTTGATATAGCTTATTACAAATTCTAGTTCAAAGAAAATTTAAAATATTGAGCTTTATTTTATCCAAGAAGATGCTCCAACATAAAATCAAGAATATTTCAGTGTACTATATATCCTGGAAACCCAATTCCGCACTCTTCCCAAACATAAACCTTTCAACAATGACAACAATCCACCATTAACCATTTCTTTTCAACAAAGCACCTCAACTATTCCGCATAATACCTACCACCTCCCACCAGCAACACCTAGTTTTTTGTCTTTGCGGCGATTTCAACCTGAGACCTCATGGTGTTCAACCCACTTCATTAACCACTAAGACACACCCTTGGGTGTCCCACTTAATGCCTAATATCTCAATTTTCACCTATCAACAAACTAACCCACATCTAAGTTCTCCTTCTAGGTTAAAAAAACCCACATTATTGATGTACAGTCTTAATATATCCTCTCTTGACTCATTTAACCTCTAAAGCAGCAAAAATCAAGCTTATTCAAGGAAACAAAACAACAACATAAAACCACAGGTCATTTCAAACAGATCCATGTACGTATACCGACAAAAATTCGATACCCAGTTGCATCGCAAAGAACAAAACAAATCTAATCCGGATAAATCCGCAAAAAGGGTTCCCGAAAATAGCAGAAAAATGCTGAATTGCATATCAAACAAACATAAAACATAATTTAACAAGAAGTACTACACAACAGAAGAAATAATTGTTACCCTGAGATGAAATTGAGAACCCTTTTTCCTTCTTCAACTATGGAAGCAAAAGAGAAATCGACAGCTAATTTTAGTTTCTCTGAAAGTAAATTTCTGCTCTCTCTCTCTCTCGGTCTCTCTTTGTGGGGTATTATATAAACCCTAGATTGGTTAGGGTTTTGATTTGGGGATTTTTTTTTGCTTTTTCTATATCCCTACTTACTCCTTATATTTCTTTTGTCCTTTGCGTCCTAAATAAATATCTAGGAGGGTATTTATGTCATTATATATATCTAGTGTGAACATGTGGTGACACAAGGATAATCTTTTTTATTTTCTTTTGTATATTGGAGGAAGAACAATTATATATATATATATATATATATATATATATATATATATATATATATATATATATATTATTGTTTCCAACACCCACAAAATTAAATTTTCTTTCAAATACCCAACCAAAATAGAGTTTTTTTTTATATCCAAAACTAACATCTAAATCCAAAATTATAAACGTTCGAAATTTCTCTTATTTACAACTACACTAGTCTCTGTTAAATAGTCATAGTGCTTTACTTCAAACATTAAATGATACAAAATCGGTGGCATTTGAAAGAAAACTCATTGACCTACAATTTCATATGTTATGGCTCACCTAATACATTACGTACTAAAAGATATGGTACTATACATTGTTTGCCTTCAAGAGAGACACATATTGATTGCATTTAGTTTTTTGACCAAAATTTTTTATGGGTGATTGTGATGATTTCATAAATTATGTGTGTCAGTTCGAATGAGTAATTATAGTAGTTAAAATTCAAACGAGGTATAGACCGTGAAATTGAGTTTTTCTATACCCGAAAACTAACATCTAAAGCCAAAATTATGAAAGTTTAGCAGTTTCTCTTATTTACAACTACACTAGTATCTGTTAATATAGTCATAATGATTTACTTCAAACATTAAATGATACAAAATCGGTGGCATTTGAAAGAAAATTCATTGAACTACAATTTCATACGTCACGGCTCACCTAATTCATTACGTACTAAAAGATATGGTAGTGTACATTGTTTGCCTTCAAGAGATGCACACATTGATTGCATGTAGTTTTTTGACAAAAAATTTTTGTGGGTGTTTGTGATGATTTAATAAATTATGTGTGTTAATTCGAATGGGCAATTATAGGTAGTTATAAGTTCAAATAAGGTATGGAACGTGAAATTGAGTTTTTCTATACCCGAAACTAGCATCTAAAGCCAAAATAATGAACGTTCGAAGTTTCTAATATTTACAACTACACTAGTCTCAGATAAAATAGACATAATGATTTACTTCAAACATTAAATGATACAAAATCAGTGACATTTGAAAGAAAACTCATCGATCTACAATTTCATATGTCATGTCTCACTTTATTCATTACGTACTAAAAGATATGGTAGTATACATTGCTTGCCTTCAAGAGAGACACACATTGATTGCATATAATTTTTTGACCAAAATTTTGTGTGGCTGTTTGTGATGATTTATTAAATTACGTGTGTTAGTTCGAATGGGTAATTATAGGTATTTATAAGTTCAAATGAGGTATGGTCCGTGAAATTGAGTTTTTCTATACCCGAAACTAACATCTAAAGCCAAAATTATGAACGTTCGAAGTTTCTCTTATTTACAACTACACTGGTCTCTGTTAAATGGTCATAATGCTTTACTTCAAACATTAAATGATACCAAATCGGTGGCATTTGAAAGAAAACTCATTGACCAACAATTTCATAAGTCATGGCTCACCTAATTCATTACATACTAAAAGATATGGTAGTATACATTGTTTGGCTTCAAGAGAGGCACACACTGATTGCCTGTAGTTTTTTACCAAATTTTTTTGTGGGTGTTTGTGATGATTTAATAAATTATGTGTGTTAGTTAGAATGGGTAATTATAGGTATTTATAAGTTCAAATGAGTTATGGACCAGGAAATAGAGTTTTTCTATACCCGAAACTAACATTTAAAGCCAAAATTATGAATGTTCGAAGTTTCTAATATTTACAACTACACTAGTGTCTAGTAAAATGGCCAGAATTCTTTACTTCAAACATTAAATGATACAAAATTGGTGGCATTTGAAAGAAAACTCATCGACCTACAATTTCATATGTCATGGCTCACCTAATTCATTACGTACTAAAAGATATGGTAGTATACATTGTTTGCCTTCAAGAGAGGCACGCATTGATTGCATGTAGTTTTTTTACCAAAATTTATTGTGGGTGTTTGTAATGATTTAATAAATTATGTATGTTAGTTCGAATAGGTAATTATAGGTATTTATAAGTTCAAATGAGGTATGGTCTGTGAAATAGAGTTTTTCTATACCCGAAACTAACATCTAAAGCCAAAATTATGAACGTTCAAAGTTTCTCTTATTTGCAACTACACTAGTCTCTCGTAAAATGATCATAATGCTTTACTTCAAACATTAAATGATACAAAATCGGCGGAATTTGAAAGAAAACTCATTGACCTACAATTTCATATGTCATTGCTCACCTAATTCATTACATAATAAAAGATATGATAGTATACATTGTTTGCCTTCAAGAGAGGCACACATTGATTGCATGTAGTTTTTTTTACCAATATTCTTTGTGGGTGTTTTTGATGAATTAATAAATTATGTGTGTTAGTTCTAATGAGAAATTATAGGTATTTATAAGTTTAAATGAGGTATGGTCCATGAAATTGAGTTTTTCTATACCCGAAACTAACATCTAAAGCCAAAATTATGAACGTTCGAAGTTTCTCTTATTCAGAACTACACTAGTCTCTGAAAAAATGGTCTTATTGCTTTACTTCAAACATTAAATGACACAAAATCGGTGGTATTTGAAAGAAAACTCATTGACCTACAATTTTATATGTCATGGCTCACCTAATTCATTACGTACTAAAAGATATGGTAGTAAACATTGTTTGCCTTCAAGAGAGGCACACATTGATTGCAAATAGTTTTTTGACCAATTTTTTTGTGGGTGTTTCTGATGATTTAATAAATTAAGTATGTTAGTTCGAATAAGTAATTATAGGTAGTTATAAGTTCAAATGAGGTATGGTCGTGAAATTGAGTTTTTTTATATCCGAAACTAACATCTAAAGCCAAAATTATGAACGTTCGAAGTTTCTATTATTTAGAACTACACTAGTCTCTGAAAAAATGGTCATAATGCTTTACTTCAAACATTAAATGATACCAAATCGGGTGGCAATTGAAAGAAAACTCATTGACCTACAATTTCATAAGCCATGACTCACCTAATTCATTACGTACTAAAAGATATGGTAGTATACATTGTTTGCCTTCAAGAGAGGCACACATTGATTGCATGTAGTTTTTTGACCAAAATTTCTTGTGGGTGTTTGTGATGATTTAATAAATTATGTGTGTTAATTCGAATGGCTAATTATAGGTAGTTATAAGTTCAAATGAGGTATGGAACGTGAAATCGAGTTTTTGTGTACCTGAAACTAACATCTAAAGCCAAAATTATGAACGTTCGAAGTTTCTCTCATTTACAACTATACTAGTCTCTGAAAAAATGTTCATAATGCTTTACTTCAAACATTAAATGAGACAAAATCGGTGGCATTTGAAAGAAAACTTATCGACCTACAATTTCATATGTCATTGATCACCTAATTCATTACGTACGAAAATATATGGTAGTATATATTGTTTGCCTTCAAGAGTGGCACATATTGATTGCATGTAGTTTTTTGACCAAAATTTTTTGTGGGTGCATGTGATGATTTAATAAATTATGCATGTTAGTTCGAATGGGTAATTATAGGTAGTTATCAGTTCAAATGAGGTATGGACCGTGAAATTGAGTTTTTCTAAACCCGAAACTAACATCTAAAGCCAAAATTATGAACGTTCGAAATTTCTCTTATTTACAATGACACTAGTCTCTGGTAATATAGTCATAATGATTTACTTCAAACATTAAATGATACAAAATCAGTGGCATTTGAAAGAAAACTCATTGACCTACAATTTCATATGTCACGGCTCACCTAATTCATTACGTACTAAAAGATATGGTAGTATACATTGTTTGCCTTCAAGAGAGGCACACATTGATTGCATGTAGTTTTTTTACCAAAATTTTTTGTAGGTATTTGTGATATTTAATAAATTATGTGTGTTAGTTCGAACGGGTAATTATAGGTATTTATAAATTCAAATGAGGTATGGACCGTGAAATAGAGTTTTTCTATACCCGAAACGAACATCTAAAGCCAAAATTATGAATGTTCAAAGATTCTCTTATTTACTACTACACTAGTCTCTGGTAAAATGGTCATAATGCTTTACTTTAAACATGAAATGATACAAAATCGGTGGCATTTGAAAGAAAACTCATTGACCTACAATTTCATATGTCATGGCTCACCTAATTCATTACGTATACTAAAAGATATGGTAGTATACATTGTTTGCCTTCAAGAGAGGCACACATTGATTGCATGTAGTTTTTTGACCAATATTTTTTATGGGTGTTTGTGATGATTTAATAAATTGTATGTGTTAGTTCGACTGGGTAATTATAGGTAGTTATAAGTTGAAATGAGGTATGTACTGTGAAATTGAGTTTTTCGAAACCCGAAACTAACATCTAAAGCCAAAATTATGAACGTTCGAAGTTTCTCTTATATACAACTACACTAGTCTTTGAAAAAATGGTCATAATGCTATACTTCAAACATTAAATGATACAAAATCGGTAGCATTTGAAAGAAAACTCATTGACCCACAATTTCATATGTCATGGCTCACCTAATTCATTACGTACTAAAAGATATGGTAATATACATTATTTGCTTTCAAGAGAGGCACACATTTATTGCATATAGTTTTTTGACCAAATTTTTTTTGGGTGTTTGTGATGATTTAATAAATTATATGTGTTAGTTCGAATGGGTAATTATAGGTATTTATAAGTTCAAATGAGGTATAGACAGTGAAATAGAGTTTATCTATACCTTAAACTAACTTCTAAAGCCAAAATTATGAACGTATGAAATTTCTCTTATTTACGACTACACTAGTCTCTAGTAAAATGGTCATAATGTTTTTCTTCAAACATTAAATGATACAAAATCGGTGGCAGTTGAAAGAAAACTCATCGACCTATAATTTTATATGTCATGGCTCACATAATTCATTATGTACGAAAAGATATTGTAGTATACATTGTTTGCCTTCAAAAGAGGCACATATTGGTTGCATGTAGTTTTTTGACCAAAATTTTTTGTGGGTGTTTGTCATGATTTAATAAATTATGTGTGTTAGTCCAAATGGATAATTATACGTATTTATAAGTACAAATGAGGTACGGACCATGAAATAGAATTTTTCTATACCAGAAACTAACATCTAAAGCCAAAATTATGAACGTTTGAAGTTTCTCTTATTTACAATTACACTAGTCTCTCGTAAAATGGTCATAATGTTGTATTTCAAACATTAAATGATACAAAAATCGGTGGCATTTGAAAGAAAACTCATCGACCTACAATTTCATATGTCATGGCTCACCTAATTCATTACATAATAAAAGATATGGTACTATACATTGTAGCCTTCAAGAGAGGCACACACTAATTGCATGAAATTTTTTGTGGGTGTTTCTGATTATTTAATAAATTATGTGTGTTAGTTTGAATGTGTAATTGTAGTTATTTATAAGTTCAATTGAGGTATGGTCCGTGAAATTTAGTTTTTCTATACCCGAAACTAACATCTAAAGCCAAAATTATGAACGTTCGAAGTTTCTGTTATTTACAATGACACTAGTCTCTCGTAAATTTGTCATAATGCTTTACTTCAAACATTAAATGATACCAAATCGGTGGCATTTGAAAGAAAACTCATTGACCTACAATTCATATGTCATGGCTCACCCAATTCATTACGTACTATAGGAAATGGTAGTATACATTGTTTGCCTTCAAGAGAGGCACACCTTGATTTCATGTAGATTTTTATCAAAATTTTTTGTGTGTATTTTGATAATTTAATAAATTATATGTGTTACTTCCAATGGATAATTATAGGTATTTATAAGTTCAAATGAGGTATGGACCGTGAAATAGAATTTTTCTATACCCGAAACTAACATCTTAAGCCAAAATTATGGACATTCGAAGTTTCTAATATTTACAACTACACTAGTGTCTAGTAAAATGTCCATAATGCTTTACTTCATAAATTAAATGATACAAAATCGGTGGCATTTGAAAGCAAACTCATTGACCTATAATTTCAAATGTCATGGCTCACCTAATTCATTATGTACTAAAAGATATGGTAGTATTGTAACACCCCTAAAATACTAAACAAGAGTCGCATGTCGATTTACCATTGCTTAATTACTACAATATGTTTTACTCTCATGTTGGGAACTTGAAACTTTGTGATAATTGCTCGCTTGTTTAACATAAATTATATCATAATTTGTGGGATCGTATTGGGGTATTTACGTAATAGCATAATTAAAATTTTGTATAATTGTAAAAGGAAGTGAAAGATATATACATATAGGTATGTATATATGCATTTTGGGCAGCACACTTTTATTTGGGGCATCACCTTTGAAGGACAAGTGTACAAGTGATAAGCATCACTTGTTTGACTAGATATTTTCACACCTCTTTGAGATAATTTCGGTTCCTTCAAGACTTAGAACATTAAAACCCTAGCTTACCAATTATTCTTCAAAATCACAAGAGAAAAACTTGGTCTTTTGGCTGGAATTCAAGACACACATTGCTTTTTAGTTGTATATATTTGTGAACAAGTTGAGGACCTTGATACGTCGGTTAGTCTACGGTTTGAACTCACGGAGTTGTGTTTGACTATTCTACGCTAAAGCATTGAGGTTTGTATATAAACGTGTACTTGCACTCTTTTAACTGCTGGTATATATGAAATTTGATCTTGATACCTTGGTTACCTCTTGTCACTTTGCATTGTCGTCTTGGTATGACGCTTGTGTAACTCGCCCACTTGTACGGATTGTTTGATCACTTGGCACTCTTGTTGGGACCTTGTCCTTCTTGTGGTTGTGACTTTGTAATTATTGGCATGCCTCTTGATTCAGATCATTTACCATCTTGATTCTGGATTTGTAGTCAGTCTTAAGAATGGAAGTCGTCCATTTTAAGTACGAACTAGAAAGCCATTTTTAATATGATTCTTGGTTCTCTTGATTATAGGGCTTTCACCCTTCTTGATACAGGGTGGCGACCCTTCTTGATACTTGCTTTTGCCGGGTGTGACGACATGAGGTATATATTAGGCGAGCCTTGTTATTGAATCTCTTGGAAAATGGTGCTATGAGCGTTCTTGACATTTGGATCTTTGAATATCGAACTTGATACTCTTTATATATTGCTACTTGATTTATTTATTATGTTTCATGTATGCTACCCATGACTTGAGAAAGGTAGTACGGTGAATTGTTGAGGGCTCCAAACCTATATTTCTACACCATTAAGTTATATGCTTATCGATAGTTGTTTCTATCGTAGGGAATGATCGAGAGGAGGCATAAAGCTGGCCATTGGAGATGGAGATTTTAAGAACTTTAAGGAAGATCACATTTGCATATAGGCATCTATATTTTGTATAAACTTTGGTACTTCTACAAGATCTATGTGGTGTATATTTACATGTAATTTAAGGGCTAATCGGATCATGTCCATGGGTTGTAATATATGTATGGCTACATGTTTTATTTTTTTGGGGTGTGTAAGCACAAGTTTTGTAATATATTACATTTCCAACTTGTTTTGAATGATCGTATGAAGCTTGAACCCATTTAGTTTGAGTACTCAGAAGTTGAAAATATATATATAATTTTTTTATATCATTGTTTATTAGTGTGGGGACAATATATGCATAAAAATCTCGTGGGTTATTGACATATATTAATTGGAAAAGGTCGTTACAAGTTTGGTATCAGAACCTAGGTTTGTGGTTCTAGGACTTTTGTTGTGAATTACTTGTATACTTGTTCGCTTTCGAAAAAATGTTTTATTTGGACTATTTGTTCACTTACAAGGTTTATAATATTTTATCGCATGTAGAGTGCACATGCATCATATACATGTCGATAATGCAATGTGATATTCCCTTTTGAAGGAATTAAGTCATGACCTCTTCTGCTGACCGACCTGTGGAAGTTGCTCGTGAAGGTTCGGGTGCCTCTGTTTCCCAACCTCATGCACTAGAAGAGGTTAGAGAACCTTTCTCGGATCATTATGTTCCCCACACTAGTGGGTTTGAAGTGGGAAACCATCGGGTGCAAGAGCTGGTTCACATCCTCACATGAGTCGTGGTACTTAAGCCATGAATCCTCCTTTTCAATAAATGGTTGAATTTTTCTACCACATGGATGAAGCGATGTATGATCCCAACGTGATTAACTTTGAGAAAATGAGAAAAATGGGTGGAGTCGAGTTTGAAGGCACCGTTGATCCCACGGATGCTGAACAATGGATGGAACGCATGAAGAGGGTATTTGAGCAGTTAGAGTGTTCAGATGTTGCCAAATTTAAGTATGCTATTTCACTATTACAAAAGGATGCTTATGATTGGTGGGTAAGTGTTTCGAATGCCAAGGTAAAACCTCTTGTTCTTACTTGGGATGATTTTCTTAGGGAATTTCATATGAAGTATGTCCCACCTGCTTATTGTGATGCAAAGAGAAAGGATTTTTTGAATTTAAGGCAACAAGGCATGTCTATTGCTGAGTACCAACAGAAGTTTCTAAGGCTCTCTCGTTATGTTAGAGGTATTATTAAAGAGGAAAAAGACAAGTGTAGGAAATTTGAAGATAGTTTAAATGATTTCATTAGGAAGAATGTGGCAATCTTACAACATGAGAACGTTTGTAAGTTAGTGTCTGCTGCTTTTACTTAGGAACAACTTGATAAAGAAGAAGCTAGTCGAAATGAAAACAAATTTTGAAAGCCTAGACCAGATTTTGGAGGTCCATCCAAAAGGGGAAGGTTTGATGATTCTAAGGCTGGTAGTGTTAATAGGCTACCTCCGTAAAAGCAAAATAGATCAGAATTTTCTACAGCTAGCACTCCAAATTATGGCCAAGGCAGGTCTCATGTTCCTACTTGTCCACAATGTGGAAAGAATCATTATGGTACTTACAGGAGAGCTTCTGGTGCATGTTTCAATTATGGGAGCTTTGATCATAAAGTGAAGGATTGTCCTAGTCCTAATAATGCTCCTTTCTTGATAACTGAAGGCTCAGTTCATAAGCTTTCTATTAATCCTCCTCGAATTAATGAAGGTGCAAGACCTAAAAATACACAAGCAGCAGGTGCAAGTGGAGCGAATAAAGCTAGTGGACCAAGGGCTACTGCACGCACTTATGCTATGATGCAGAGGGAGGATCAATATGGAAAAGACGTGGTTGTCGGTAAATTTCACTTATTTGGTTTATGTGTGTTTACATTGTTTGATCTTGGTTCTACACATTCCTATCTTTGTTCATCACTTGATCTTCCTAAAAACATGAAATCTGTGAGACTTAATTTTGATGTGTTGGTTGAAAGTACTTTGGGTTATCAAGTTATCTGTAGCGAGTTTATCAAGATTATCCCTTCATGATTCAAAATCTAGTCTTCCTTGCTGATTTGATTGAAATGCCCTTCAAGGATTTTGATGTTATTATCGGGATTGATTGACTTTATAAATATCATGCAATGGTAGATTGTAGGTCTAAGCATGTGACTTTTAAAGATCCTACATTTTCACACATCATTGTACAAGGTGAAAGATCATTGACATCTAGTATTATTTCTGCGGCCTTAGCAAAAAAGTTGATGCGTCAAGATTGTGGGGCATACCTTGCTTACATAGTTGATACACAGTTGGAGAGTCCTGGTATCAAGGACATACATGTTATATGTGATTTCCCAGAAGTCTTCCCAGAAAACCTTTCGGGATTGCCCTCGAAAAGAGAGGTTGAATTTTCAATCGAGCTTATTCCTGGATCTACCCCTATTTCTATCACTCTTTATAGAATGGCTCCGGCAGAATTAAGAGAATTGAAATCTCAATTGCAAGAAATTCTTGAGAAGGTTTTATTCGACCTAGTGTTTCTCCTTGGGGAGCCCCTGTTTTATTTGTAAAGAAGAAAGATGGCACTCTCAGGCTTTGTATTGACTATAGACAATTGAACAGAATAACAACCAAGAATAGATATCCACTACCAAGGATCGATGATTTGTTTGACCAACTGAAGGGTGCTAAAGTATTCTCAAAGATTGATTTAAGGTCTGGATATCACCAACTGCGTGTTAGAGAGAAAGATATTCCTAAAACTACTTTTAGAGCTCGGTATGGTTATTATGAATTTTTGGTGATGCCATTCGGGTTGACAAATGCTCCTGCGATATTCATGGATATAATGAATCGAGTATTCAAGTCTTATCTTGATCAGTTTGTGGTGGTTTCTATAGATGATATTTTAATATTTTCCAAAAGTAGTGAAGATCATGAAAAACACCTCCGGATTATTTTGCAAATTTTGAAGGAGAGGGAACTTTATGCTAAACTTTCCAAGTGTTAATTTTGGCTTGATGAAGTGATGTTTCTGGGACATGTTGTATCGGTCAAAGGCGTAAAGGTGGATCCTAGTAAGATACAAGCAGTTATTGAGTGGAGACCTCCCAAAAGTCAAACCGAGGTAAGAAGTTTCTTAGGCTTATCGCCTTTCCATTGACTAAACTCTTGCAGAAGGAAGTGAAGTTTAATTGGAATGACAAGTGCTAAGAGAACTTTGAAACTCTCAAATCCTTGCTGACTCAAGCACCTATACTTTCTCTACCAATTAAAGGGAAGGAGTATGTAGTATGCAACGATGTTTCTCACAATGGTCTCGATTGCATTTTGATGCAAGAAGGAAAGGTTATTTCTTATGTTTCTCGAAAATTAAAACCACATGAATTGAATTATCCTACCCATGATCTTGAACTTGCTGCAGTAATATTTGCTTTAAAAATATGACGGCATTATTTGTATGGATAGAAATGTCATATATTCACTAATCACTACAGCTTAAAGTACTTGGGTACTCAAAAGGACCTAAACCTCCGATAGCGTAGATGACTTGAACTCATCAAAGATTATGACTGCACGATTGATTATCATCCAGGTAAAGCTAATGTGGTTGCAGATGCCTTAAGTCGAAAATCCTTCGCAAGTACTTCTTTGAGTCATTTGCCCTTGATCCTTGAGTTAAGAGCTATGAATGTTTGTTTCACACTTGATGCAAATGGTTCAGTTATTGCTAATTTGCAAGTAAAGCCAATATTACTTGAACAGGTGAAAGAAGCACAAAAATTAGATGAGAAACTTGCAAAATTGACCCGAAAAGTTCAAAATGGGGAAAAACTTGATTTTTCATTAACAGAAGATGGTGTCTTATTTTATCAAGATAAACTATGTGTCCCTAATGATGGCAAATTGAAGAGAGAAATACTAAGTGAAGCACATACCTTACCATATGCAATGCATCCTGGGGTACAAAGATGTACCAGACCATCAAAGAAAATTATTGGTGGAATGGTATGAAGAGAGATATTGTGGAGTTCATTTCTAAATGTTTAGTTTGTTAACAAGTAAAGGCAGAACATCAGGTCCCAGTTGGTTTGCTACAGCCCTTGTCGATGTCGGAATGGAAATGGGAGAGAATAACTATGGACTTTGTCTCTGGACTTCCTCACACTCAAAGAAATCATAATGCAATATGGGTGATTGTGGACAAGCTAACCAATAGTGCTCACTTCTTAGCAATCATGATGGATTACTCACTTGAGCGTTTAGCCAAATTGTACATTAATGAGATCGTAAGACTACATGAAATCCTTATGTCTATTGTATCTAACCGAAACCCAAGGTTTACATCTAGATTTTGGGGTAGCATACAGGAAGCTTTGGGTACTAAGCTCAGATTTAGCACTTTGTTCCATCCTCAGACAGACAGTCAGTCGGAAAGAGTGATACAAATTTTGGAAGATATGCTTCGAGCTTGCATTCTGGATTTTAAGGGTAGTTGGGATAAACACTTGGCTTTGATAGAATTTACTTATAATAACAGTTACCAATCGAGTATTGGAATGCCTCCCTATGAAGCTTTGTACGAAAGGAAATGTCGGACCCCTCTTTGTTGAAGTGAAGTTAGTGATAGGAAACTCATTGGTCCTTAAATTGTGCAACAAACAGAGGACAAGGTAAAAATTATCAAGGAACGTCTAAAGATTTCTTCGGATAGACAAAAGTCGTACGCTGATCTTAAAAGGCGTGACATTGAATATCAAGTGGAAGATAAAGTATTTTTAAAGGTGTCTCCATGAAAAAAAATTATGAGATTTGGCAAAAAGGGAAAACTTAGTCCCCGATTGATTGGACCGTATGAGATACTTGAAAGGGTTGGACTGGTTGCATATAAATTGGCTTTGCCACCTGAGTTAGACAAGATCCACAATGTCTTCCATGTTTCTATGCTCAGAAGATATCGTTCTGATCCATCTCATGTTCTTCCAGTTGAATCTATTGAGGTTAATCCTGATTTGACGTATAATGAAGAACCTATTTTAATTCAAGTTTGGGAAGTGAAACAACTTAGAAACAAGAAAATCCACTTAGTGAAGGTACTTTGGAGGAACCATTCGGGAAAAGAAGCTACCTGGGAGAGAGAAGAAAACATAAGGACTCAGTATCCGCACTTGTTTCGAGACTAATGTAAGGTAAATTTCGAGATGAAATTTCTTTAAGGGGGAGAGAGTTGTAACACCCCTAAAATACTAAACAAGAGTCACATGTCGATTTACCATTGCTTAATTACTACAATATGTTTTACTCTCATGTTAGGAACTTGAAACTTTGTGATAATTGCTAGCTTGTTTAACATAATTTATGGGATCGTATTGGGGTATTTATGTAATAGTATAATTAGAATTTTGTATAATTGTAAAAGGAGGTGAAGGATATATACATACAGGTATGTATATATGCATTTTGGGCAGCACACTTTTATTTGGGGCATCACCTTTGAAGGACAAGTGTACAAGTGATAAACATCACTTATTTGACTATATATTTTCACTCCTCTTTGAGATAATTTTGGTTCCTTCAAGATTTAGAACCTTAGAACCCTAGCTTACTAATTGTTCTTCAAAATCACAAAAGAAAAACTTGGTCTTTTAGCTGGAATTCGAGACACACACTACTTTTTAGTTGTATATACTTGTAAACAAGTTGAGGACCTTGATATGTTGGTTGGTCTATGGTTTGAACTCGCGGAGTTGTGTTGGACTGTTCAGCGCTAAAGCATTGAGGTTTGTGTATAAACTTGTACTTGCACTCTTTTAACTCCTGGTATATATGAAATTTGATCTTGATACCTTAGTTACCTCTTGTCACTTTGCATTGTCGTGTTGGTATGACGCTTGTGTAATTCGCCCACTTGTACGGATTGTTTGATCACTTGGCACTCTTGTTGGGACCATGTCCTTTTTGTGGCTGTGACTTTGTCACTATTGGCATGCCTCTTTATTCGGATCATTTGCCATCTTGATTCTGGATTTGTAGTCCTTCTTAAGAATGGAAGTTGTCCATTTTAAGTACAAACTAGAAAGCCATTTTTAATATGGTTCTTGGTTCTCTTGATTATAGGGCTTTGACCCTTCTTGATACAAGGTGGCGACCCTTCTTGATACTTGCTTGTGCCGGGTGTGACGATATGAGGTATATATTGGGTGAGCCTTGTTATTGAATCTCTTGAAAAATGGTGTTATGAGCGTTCTTAACATTTAGATATTTGAATATCGAACTTGATACTCTTTATATATTGCTACTTGATTTATGTATTATGTTTCATGTATGTTGCCCATGACTTGAGAAAGGTAGCGTGGTGAATTGTTGAGGGCTCCGAACCTATAGTTTTTACACCACTAAGCTATATGCTTAGCGATAGTTGTTTCTATCGTAGGGAATGATCGAGAGGAGGCATGAAGCTGACCATTGAAGATGGAGATTTTGAGAACTTTAAGGAAGATCACATTTGCATATAGGCATCTATATTTTGTATAAACTTTGGTACTTCTACACGATCTATGTGGTGTATATTTGCATATAATTTTGAGGGCTAATTGGATTATGTCCATGGGTTGTAATATAAGTATGGCTACATGTTTTATTTATTTGGGGTGTGTAAGCCCAAGTTTTGTAATATATTACATTTTCTACTTGTTTTGAATGATTGTATGAAGCTTGAACCCATTTAGTTTGGGTACTCGATAGTTGATAATATATATATTTTTTTATATCATTGTTTACTAGCGTGGGGACAATATATGCATAAAAATCTCGTGGGTTATTGGCATATATTAATTGGAAAGGGTCGTTACATGTATACATTATTTGCCTTGAAGAGAGGCACACATTGATTGCATGTAGTTTTTTTGAACTAATTTTTTTGTGGGTGTTTGTGATGATTTAATAAATTATGTGTGTTAGTTCGAATGAGTAATTATATGTATTTATAAGTTCAAATGAGGTATGGACCGTGAAATAAAGTTTTTCTATACCTGAAACTAACATCTAAAGCCAAAATTATGAACGTTCCAAGTTTCTAATATTTACAACTACACTAGTGTTTGGTAAAATGGCAAGAATGCTTTACTTCATACATTAAATGATTCAAAATCCGTGGCATTTGAAAGAAAACTCATTGACCTAAAATATCATATGTCATGGCTCACCTAATTCATTACATACTAAAAGATATGGTAGTATGTATTGTTTGCCTTCAAGAGAGGAACACATTGATTGCATGTAATTTTTTGACCAAATTTTTTTGTTGGTGTTTGTGATTAAATAAATTATGTGTGTTAGTTTGAATGGGTATTTATAGGTATTTATAAGTTCAAATAAGGTATGGATCATGAAATATAGTTTTTCTATACCCGAAACTAACATCTAAAGCCAAAATTATGAACGTTCGAAGTTTCTCTTATTTAAAAATACACTAGTCTCTCGTAAAAAGGTCATAATGTATTGCTTCAAACATTAAATGATACAAAATTGGTGGCATTCAAAAGAAAACTCATTGCCCTACGATTTTATCTGTCATGGCTCACCTAATTCATTACGTACTAAAATATATAGTAGTATACATTTGTTTGCCTTTAAGAGAGGCACACATTGATTGCATGTAGTTTTTTTACCAAAATTTTTTGTGGGTGTTTGTGATGATTTTATAAATTATGTGTGTTAGTTCGACTGGGTAATTATAGGTAGTTATAAGTTGAAATGAGGTATGGACTGTGAAATTGAGTTTTTCTATACCCAAAACTAACATCTAAAGCCAAAATTATGAACGTTCGAAGTTTCTCTTATTTACAACTACACTAGTCTCTGGTAATATAGTCATAATGATTTACTTCAAACATTGAATGATACAAAATCAGTGGCATTTGAAAGAAAACTCATTGACCTACAATTTCATATGTCACGGCTCACCTAATTCATTACGTTCTAAAAGATATGGTAGTATACATTGTTTGCCTTCAAGAGAGGCACACATTGATTGCATGTAGTTTTTTGACTAAATTTTTTTGTGGGTGTTTGTGATGATTAAATAAATTATCTGTGTTTGTTCAAATGGGTATTATAGATATTTATAAGTTCAAATGAGTTATGGACCGTAAAATTGTGTTTTCTATACCGGAAACTAACATCTAAAGCTAAAATTATGAACCTTCGAAGTTTCTCTTTTTAAAAAATACACTAGTCTGAGGGAATATGGTCATAATGCATTACTTCAAACATTAAATTATACAAAATAGGTGGCATTCGAAAGTAAACTCATTGACCTACAATTTCATATATCATGGCTCACCTAATTCATTCTGTACTAAAAGATATAGTAGTATACATTGTTTGTCTTCAAGAAAGGCACAAATTGATTGCATGTAGTTCTTTGACCAAAATTTTTTGTGGGTGTTTGTGATGATTTAATAAATTATGTGTGTTAGTTCGAATGGGTAATTATAGGTAGTTATAAGTTCAAATGAGGTATGGTACGTGAAATTGAGTTTTTCTATACCCGAAACTAACATCTAAAGCCAAAATTATGAACGTTCAAAGTTTCTCTTATTTACAACTACACTAGTGTCTGGTAATATAGTCATAATGATTTACTTCAAACATTAAATGATGCAAAATCATTGGCATTTGAACGAAAACTCATTGACCTACAATTTCATATGTCACGGCTCACCTAATTCATTATGTACTAAAAGATATGGTAGTATACATTGTTTGCCTTTCTCAAAAAAAATATACATTGTTTGCCTTCAAGAGAGGCACATTGATTGCATATAGTTTTTTTACCAAAAATTTTTGTTGGTATTTGTGATGATTTAATAAATTGTGTGTTAGTTCGAATGGGTAATTATAGATATTTATAAGTTCAAATGTGGTATGGTCCGTGAAATTGAGTTTTTCTATACCCGAAACTAACATCTAAAGCCAAAATTATGAACGTTTGAAGTTTCTCTTATTTAAAACTACATTAGTCTCTGGTAAAATGGTTATAATGCTTTACTTCAAACATTAAATGATACCAAATTGGTGGCATTTGAACGAAAACTCATTGACCTACAATTTCAGATATTCTGGCTCAATAAATTCATTACGTACTAAAAGATATGATAGTATACAATGTTTGCCTTCAATTTTTTTATCAAAATTTTTTGTGGGTGTTTTTAATGATTTAATAAATTATGTGTGTTAGCTTGAATGGGTAATTATAGGTATTTAGAAGTTCAAATGAAGTATGGACCTTGAAATAGTGTTTTTCTATACCCAAATTTAACATCAAAAGTCAAAATGATGAACGAAGTTTCTAATATTTACAACTACACTAGTGTCTCGTAATATAGTCATAATGATTTCCTTCTAACATTGAATGATACAAAATCAGTGGCATTTGAAAGAAAACTCGTTGACCTACAATTTCATATGTCACGGCTCACCTAATTCATTACGTACTAAAAAATATGGTCGTATACGTTGTTTGCCTTCAAGAGAGCACACATTGATTACATGTAGTTTTTTGACCAATTTTTTTTCCGGTGTTTGTGATGATTAAATAAATTATCTTTGTTTCTTCGAATGGGTATTATAGGTATTTATAAGTTCAAATGAGGTATGGACCGTGAAATAAAATTTTTCTATACCCGAAACTAACATCTAAAGCCAAAATTATGAACGTTCGAAGTTTCTCTTATTTACAACTACACTAGTCTTTAGTAATATAGTCATAATGATTTACTTCAAATATTAAATGATAGAAAATCAGTGGCATTTGAAAGAAAACTTATTGATATACAATTACTATGCCACGACTCACCTAATTCATTACGTACTAAAAGATATGGTAGATACATTGTTTGCCTTCAAGATAGGCACACATTGATTACATGTAGTTTTTTCACCAAATTTCTTTTGTGGGTGTTTGTGATGATTTAATAAATTATGGGTGTTAGTTCGAATAGGTAATTATAGGTAGTTATAAGTTCAAATGAGGTATGGACTGTGAAATTGAGTTTTTATATACCCAAAACTAACATCTAAAGCCAAAATTATGAACGTTCGAAGTTTCTCTTATTTACAACTACACTAGTCTCTGGTAAAATGGTCATAGTGCATTACTTCAAACATTAAATCATACAAAATCAGTGGCATTTGAAAGAAAACTCATTGACCTACAATTTTATATGTCAGGGCTCGCCTAATTCATTACGTACTATAAGATATGGTAGTATACATTGTTTGCCTTCAAGAGAGGCACACATTGATTGCATGTAGTTTTGTGACCAAAAGTTTTTATTGGTGTTTGTGATGATTTAATAAATTATGTGTGTTAGTTCGAATGGGTAATTATAGGTATGTATAAGTTCAAAAGATGTATGGACCGTGAAATAAAGTTTTTCTATACCCAAAACTAACATCTAAATTCAAAATTATGAACGTTCGAAGTTTCTAATATTTACAACTACACTAGTGTCTGGTAAAATGGATAGAATGGTTTACTTCAAACATGAAATGATACAAAATTAGGTGAGCCATGACATATGAAATTGTAGGTCAATAAATTTTCTTTCAAATACCACCAAGTTAGGGGAGGAACTTAATGACAAAACATAAACAATTTGCAAAGACCTAAATAGTAATTTAAAAGGGTTTAATATGCACTTGCATACTTCAATCATGATTAGTGATCTTTTTCTTAAAATACAAAAGTATCAAGCGAAGTATTGTTTATAAAGAATTTTAAGAAAAAAGATATCATGGGGCTTCTAGTAATAGATAGAATATGGTTGTTTAATACATATATTTTAAGCTAAAAGTGGGAATTCAAGATCACGAAGACCTCACCTTCAAATAGGGTTTTGCCAATAAAGAACACCTGAGCAAGTTTTCTAGAACTATCAAGCATAGTATTGTTTACAAAGAATTTTAAGAAAAAGATATCATGGGGCTTCTAATAATAGATAGAATATGGTTGTTTAATACATATATTTTAAGCTAAAAGTGGGAATTCAAGATCACGAAGACCTCACCTTCAAATAGGGTTTTGCCAATAAAGAACACCTGAGCAAGTTTTCTAGAACTATAGCATTTTGCTTTGGACACAACTCCTAAAGGAACAAGTTTTCTAGAACTATAGCATTTTGCTAGACATAGTTCATACTTACAAGTTACAACTTATGTATGTAACACAGCTAGTTTGATGTCAAGTTGACTAACTAGTGGAACCCCAAATATTACTGTTCAAAATACCAAATAGCATAAGTTGAAGAGAAAAACAAGTTTACATCTAAGCACAGAGCTAAACTTCTGTTGATGAAACTACCTAAACAGAAGCTGAAATTCCAAAATTTTCAAAAGTACTTCAAACTACTTATAATACATTGAAACTTCTGTTGAAGAATGCAGCAGAAATAAGAGTGTATATATCCTCTTTCATGGCCTCCAATTGTCATTCCTCAAATAAACAAGTGCTTATAGTCACCATTTGCCAGTCTGCAAACTTTGTCATAGCTATTAACATCTGCTACATATCGAAGAATTTGTAGATTAGCAAGTGTATATATATCATCAAGAGACAAGCACTAGATACATATCATAAAGTTTCTATAAACCTTAAGTCATAAGTAGAAGTTTAACAAGCAACAAACTATGCCTACATGAAATGCTTAAACAATGTGTCAAAAATAAATGCAGTCTGGACATCATTGACGACTACATTGGTCTTGAATATGTTTGACAGAGCAAGTATAAAACAGCTATCGCATGATGGTAGGAGCGTAAACAAAACACTACCATAAAATTTAGATATCATAACCTGAAAAGTCACACTAACCAAATTTCCCTTTGTTTTAATCCTTGAATTTCATATAGAAACAGGGACAGCGTACACTGGCTCTACCCTCCCCAGACACCATATGTGGGATTACACTGGGTATGTTGTAATTTTGTATAGAAACATTTCAGAGAAGTGAAAGAATGAAGATAAAATTGGCCGAGTTCAGAAGGACAATAATGTATAACTCTACTATCTATTATTCAGTTCACTTAATTGACTACAAAACACTCATCTGTTGAATATCTATAGATCCTAAGGTTCCTGGTAGATGATAACCATAAAGTTTGCATACTCATAGTGTTGTCATCAATTATAGATTTATGAACACCTTCCTTTCCCTTTTCAGTGATGAGTATGAAGACTATATGGTTTATTGACCTTGGGGCAGTTTTATATTCCCAACTTACAAAATGACCTTGAAAAATACGCAGAACAAGACACAAAGAAGGGTACAACAACAATAACAAACCCAGTGTAATTCCACGAGTGGGGTTTGGGGAGGGTGGTGTGTATACTTGTGATAGAACCTCGGTTCAATAATAACATATCAAACTCAAGTATGGAAAGAAAATACAGTAATGAGAAAATAATGCTAAAGATAAAGGAGAAGAACAGTAGCAAAATGACAAAAAAGACGTAAATGAAGCAAAGGAAACAACAAGTAATAAAATCATGGATTTGATTGCCGGTGAAAACATGTATGGTACAAATTGACATTCAAATGCATTAACAGATACAGGAGAAGCCAAGTGTGTTTATCTGAATAACATAAGCAAGACATACCAAATGTATCACCAAAATTGGTCCAAATTTCTGCTTCAATAGACTGGATAGTGTCAGCTATACCAATTACTTCAACAAAAGTTGAAAGACCGTTAGGTGGATTTCCTTTCACAACCAACTGTATTTCATCTGTGGATTTTCCAATGACTTTATCACCATCAGATTGCACAACCTGAACCACTGTTCGAACCTTCCGTCCTACATGCTCCTTGAGGAACTCAGCATTGACAAAGACGGCAGGATTTGACATGTCCATGTCTACCAAACAAAAACAAAATAAAAGCTCAAAATTGAGATTGTGTTTCTTCATGCCATTGCATTTCCTGCCTCATGACATCCATCATTAACTTCCAATGAACAACAGAAATCAACTAAAATATATCAAATTTTCCATCTGTATCTCAAATTCATTCGCTACACGAAATTTAGGATTTTGAGTGAGATATCACATCTACAAGCATTTCACTCGACCATCAAACTAGAGTCAATGACTAGCTACACCCATGAAGAAATCAAATTCAGAACTCGGAAACGCTTAAAAACCTTTCCATCTCTTTCTAATATTAAGTTTCTGGTTCCAGTGCTCTAGTAAACAAATAGTAAACCTTATACACTTTCACGAGCTCTTGCGATTAAAACTTTAAAAGAAAACAAATCAGAAGCCTGTGAGTTAAAGATTCTTACACCATCGAATCAGACTATGACAATACTATTAACAGTTGCTAATATAAAAACAATCACCTCCATCGAACATGCACAGTAAGCATCTACCAAACAAGATAAACAATTCTAACCTGCTAAAACTTCTAACATCATATTTTACATCAACCATTAACTCAATAGGGTCCATTGTTTAAAGAATGACATAATTATCATTTAGGGATTTATAATTTACCATTGGCTACATTTTTTCAAGGATTTAAAAAAAAAATGCAAAACACTTCCAAGAACCTTCATTTTTCAATAACCTATAATTACAAGGAAACTGCAAAACCAGAGACACAAATGAACAAAGTGTAACAACCCAAATCATTAAAAAAAGAAAAGATCAATTTAACACAATTTTGTAGAAACTTGATACACTATTAAGTGTAAATCAGGGAAATCTCTGTAGAGAAAATTATGGGTGGATACTGGGAAACTAAAAGCCAACGCTAGAAACAAAAACCCATTATTAAAACAAAACTGAGGGGTTCAAAATCAAAAGAAGTAAACATACAAACTAGCCGAAGGGATTCAACATGTACATATAAATATATAAACTAATTTTAACCATCTTGAGTAGTATAATTTTCACAAAATGAAACAAAGGATAATCATAAAAATTCAGAAAGACAAACTTTTGTAGCATTTTTAGCGTAAATAATGAACCTGCTTATGCTTTTTCGTGTGTTTACTTCTTTATATTTTTTAACAGAAAATCCGCCACTGAATTCATTCACGAACATCAATTAGTACCAATTATGCAGAGAATATACCAAAAAAAAAAAAAACTAACCTAGGGTATGGATGATTAACTGCAGAGAGAGAATGGAGCTGATGAGTTTGAATTAAAATTTGGGAAAATGGAGTTTTTTCTACTCTCATATGGCGGCAAAACTTCCCGCGCACTTCATTCTATTGGGCAAAGTTTGCAGCCCTCTGGCCCATGGACCATAATGTTATATTGTTGGGCCTAATTGCACGGTTTATACAAAAGTTATACAAATTCTGAATTATACAAATGTGTAAATTATATAAACTTGAAACCCCAACCCATGTAATTATCACTGAATGTTGGTCGCGAGTGATAATTAAGTAAAATTATAGCTATGATGACTAATTATATGTTTGCTTAACCACACGTAAACAAAAATTGAAGATGAACAAAGTTTGTATAGTTGTTTAAAGTTCAGATGTTTGTGTTTGTGTAAATTCGTTATTTTGAGTTTATACAAAAATAATTCTATTATATAAACGAACACACGAATCATACAAATTCACTTGCGAATTATACAAACAAGACACCTTAAACTATAGCTGCTACAACCCATAAATATGCAAACTATAACTATGGAACATAATTAAATTTATTATAGTGGCTATTTGCAAAAATTCCTCCTTTAATTTTATATTTGAGAGGATATAAGTTTTTTTTAAGGGCATGAGACATAATTGCTGGAATATTATGAAGCAAAAATATGTGGAAAAAACAAAAGTTTTTTTGTCTTAGAGCGGGTAAAAATTAAAAACTAACATAATATAGGGGCAAAAGTGACCTTTAGACTATATCGTCGTTTGCTTATAAGGCTAGGTGTAAAATCTACGTACACTCCATTCTCAGACCTACCTGCAAACAACAAATGTGGAATTAATTCATCCTACATTATTTAGGTGCAAGATTTATCACACCAGAGGACTTCCCTTCTATCTTTTGAACTAAAAAGTTTTTGGAAATTGTTGAAGTAAACGATACCTCCACATACATCAAAAGTGTCGATCTATAGTCCCCACACCTAAATCAATTAATCATTTACCACTTAATAGATGACGCAAAAAAACATCATTATTGTATTGCCTCTATTGCATTTTCTAACGTATGTAAAGATATACAATCATATACATCACTCTGTAAGTACTTGTTCAAGCAATTTACAGCACCTTACAGACCTTTAGCTTCATATAAAGGGGCATTTGATGCGACGAGCAGCTTACATTGGAAGGATAAGAAAGTTGTAGGGCATACTTCCATACTAGAGCAACAAATGCATATTCATTTCCAAGAAGCAGAGACCTTTTGCTTCATATAAACATCATATTGTTAAACTCATCAATGCCAGTGAGCCACTTTGACTGTCCAAAAGAGAGGAGCGAGGAACCTCCTGCAAGTATCCATCCTCTAAAAGGAAAACTCGTTCAGCCATTAAAACTGTTTCCAAGCGGTGAGCAATCACTAGTACCTGCATGTAAAGATTTAGACGATAATTAGAACTGCCCTGAAGGATAGGTGTGCATGTGAAGGGTATCGTCAATTATTCTTGGCAATAAGTCAGATTTCTCACATCTCAGGCACGTTTTCAACGGCGCCCAGTGAAGGATGTTTGCAAGACGAGAACAAAGATTCTTTGGCAATGTATGATATACGCCAAATTTAAAATGAGCCAAGAAGTTAGTTTTCCATTCACATGTAAAAAATTATGCAATGAAGAAAATTAAAAGCAAACAGGGTAAGGTCTAAGAGGTATCCACAATCTTACTCTGTGGTACATAATTCAATAATGATAAAGGTACAGAACATGTAAATCAGTAGCAGAACATGCATATAACTACCCCTTCCAGCTGTATTGGAGACTGTTAACCTACGTCCTCATCACTCGTCTACTGTGAGAGTAACCCTGCTTTACCAGAATAGGCATATGCTTTTTTGTACTTCCTTTTTGATAAATAAGATTTGTATTATATTTTCACTCCATATGATTCATCATCGTTAACAGAGAGGACCTGAATTTTAACTTTTGTAAAAATAATTACGACGAGGAACAGGAGAGGTTGAGGAGCCATGGTACTGAACTGTAAACAAAACTATAGAAGCTTCTTTTACTTACAGTACGATTTTGCATCAGGTGCTGCAGAGCTTGTCTTACCAACAGCTCTGCCTTGCTGTCTAATGCTGAAGTAGCTTCATCCAATATTAGAATAGATGGATCCTGATAAAGAGCCCGAGCAATAGCTATTCTGAGATGAAAATGAAAAGGAATGAGAGAAGTTCCTAGATCAAAACAGGTTAGCTATCTATTTACAATTGCAGTAAGTCTTTAGGTAACAAGAGCATTGGTAACAGGTTCCATAGCATTCCCAAAAGATCTATCCCTTGAGAAGTTGGAAAAAAATCTCAATTCAGTGAAGAACTAAGGAGAGACTGAATTCAAACACACCCAGGATCCACAGGAACTATCCAATTAAAATTGATGAAAACAAAGAAGCTGAAGTACCCAAAAAGGGGACCCAAAACGAATTTGGAAAAGCATTAATTTGTTGAGAAAATCAACTGAGGAGGAAGACCTACGGTCAATCCTGAGAATCAAGGACTAGTCGAGATTAGATTGACTTCTCTTCCAATCATTTTTGGATTGACACAACTTTCTTGGTGTGAGATTCTGTTACTCCCTTCGTTTGAGAAGACGTTCTCAAGAGGGGAAAGTTTTCTTTCTAAAAAAGTAAGGCATACTACTGATTGATTGTGTGTGAGAAATATATAAGAAAATTCAGAAAATAAAAGGGTATTGGTGGGAAAAGTATCATACCTTTGCTTCTGCCCTCCACTGAAAATTGAGCCCCTAGGTCCAACATTTGTCTCATAGCTAAGAGGAAGCGCTTCAATAAATTCTTCTGCACTTGCAGTTCTGGCAGCAAGCTTCACTCTCTCCATATCAATACCAGCCATTCTATCCCTATATCCAATGTTCTCGGCGACACTTCCAGAAAATAATGTCTGATAGAATTTTTAAAAAATTGGAAAACAATTCAGCCGTGTAGTTCCTCTTTCCCACTTCAGTTGACCTTGCTAGCGTGGATTTAAGGAATGTGTTTACAACGTAGGAGTTAGCTCCAGATTATTACAGAGTATCAGCCCAAAAGTGTGAAAAGCGGACAGTTGGTTCAACAAGATGCTATCTCTTTGCTAGAAAATCTACTTTTATTAAATGAAATGTTTCAATTAACTTCTAGATAATAAAAGCAATGCCACCCCACTTTCAGGAACAGGTATTTTAAATTGACATGTAAGATTTGAAGTCCAACTAATAGATAGTAGTTCCACTTATTTAGGAAGCTTTTATCTCTAATTGTATATGAGGAATGAGCACAAACATGGAAAAAGTTGAGGTAGTATTAGTTCAACTTTTTCAAGATGAGGAGCTTTGACAAAACGGAAGTAAATTTAGTTGAGATAGACTCAAAACATAACAAGGTCAATCAGAAGGACAGGTAGTATTATTCAAAAATAGATGCTCAATAGCTAATCAAGTACGATTGTAGGAAATATTTTCACATAGTATTTATAAGCACATTTCACAAAGTATATTGCACATTCAACTTTCTATAATTTGATATCCAAGAAATAGACTGGAGTGAAATAATTAGGAAACATAGGTAATCCTTAGCAATGCCCAATTAGTTCCTGAGAAACATCCATCTGTAAAGAACCTGGAAGCACTCCCTTTGCAAAGAAAATTTTCTAAACTTAATGCGGTAACTTTTCTTAATGTTTCTCGGATACAAAGAAGAAAAATGAAACAAATATTAGAGCAAAATCAAGGACTAAAACTTAAAAAGAGTATAACAGTCCCCACATTTGAAACACTGCAGTACAAAATTCAAATTTGGGTCAACAAGCCATGGGGAATTGTTGCTTTGGAGAATCTTTAGACGCTTTGTCCAAAATTCCTCTCCTTCGACTAGATCCTTATAGTGTAAAAACCTCAGTTTTAGCAACAAACTAATCATTGAACCTCAATTGGCTCTAACAATAAATTTGAGTCTCCAATTCTTGCCATCCACGATGAGGATATCGATCATCTGCTTACCCCAGTACTGCCAGGTGATTCTGGTTAAAAACCCTGTAGCTTAGCTCTCCGAACATGGAAGATTTTGATTTTATAGAACGTGGTAGATTTGAGGTGAAACGCTCCACTCTATGGAACGTAACAGGAGGATCATGCAAAGAAGTAGGGTATAAACTAGTACCAGGTAACGAATCTCCATTCCCAACCCCCAACTCCACCAAATATAGTTACACATCAACAAAAGAAAATGGAGAAAACTTAACACAACTACTGCCTGCTATTCGAAAGTGAAATGCATAAGCATCAAAAGTCTTGAACACTACAACAACTAACCACAAATAAAGGATTAACAGTATGTTGAAATAATTAAGGCAAAAGAATTCATCATATCATGGTTGTAAATAGGGAAAGAGGCTTGGACTTACTGTATCTTGAGAGACCAAACCAATGTTTCTCCTTAAACTCTCGATTTGTATGCCTCTAATATCCAAACCATCAATGAAAATGGAACCTGTCAGTGAGGAAGTAAACCTTGTCATGCTACAGTACAAGACAACTTTCATATTCATCATTGAGGATCAGGGCTAAAGAGAATGCTAGACTGTGTGTTGTGGTGACAAAACTGCTAACCTTGTAAAGGATCATATAAGCGAAGGAGGAGTTTTACAAGAGTCGTTTTTCCTCCTCCTGATGGTCCACACAGGGCAACTATTTCACCAGATTTAATATGTAAGTCCATGTTTTTCAATACAAGAGGTCCATTGTCTCCATATCTAAAAGAGACGTTAGAGTATTTTACTTCTCCAGCAACACAATCTAAGTCAACAGCATCTGGGTTCACAATTTCCTGTATATTTGTACATCGTAGATATTCAGACACACTTGGTTGCATGATTCTAGTTGAAAGTAGTTAACAACACTAATTGCAAGGATGTTCAACATAGAAGTAACCTATATTGAAAGAACTTAAGAAATTTTATAGGGAAAATGCATAAGTATCCGCCCAACCTATGCTTGAAATCCCAGAGACACACTTATATGATACTAAGGTCCTATTACCCCCCCAACTTATTTTATAAATAATTTTCTACCCTTTTCGGCCTACGTGGCACTATCTTCTGGGGCAGTGCGTGTTGACCATTTTTTCAAGCTATCTGGTTGATAGTGCAACGTAGGCCGAAAGGGGTAAAAAATTATTTATAAAATAAGTTCAGGGGGTAATAGGACCTTAGTATAGTATAAGAGTGTCTCTTGAATTTCGGGCATAGGTTTGGGGGGTACTTATGCATTTTCCCAAATTTATATTAGCGAAGATCAATCAATCATACCAAGTAGAAGATGAAAGAAGCAAAGTGTAAAAAAACCACCTAATAAGATGGAGCTTTCAAAATTCTAAGAAGATAATGAAAAATAGATAGAACTGAGTTGGTAGCCACTGGAGAGCTATCTTTTTTTTCCTTCACCAATCATGACATGGATTTTATTTTGCTATTGATATTGTCCTTTCAATCCTGCTTTGATTACACTACTTTTGAGCCAAGGGTCTACCGAAAACAGCCTCTCCACTGCACAAAGGTAGGGATAAGGTCTGCCTACATCCTACCCTCCCCATAACCCACTTATGGGATCACACTGGGTATGTTGTTGAAATGATGATATGAATAAAATATGATGATTATATGCTTGCAATAATGACATTAATGGAAGCAGTAGTAAGCAGTGTTGTCAAAGGTGAAAATCTCTAAAAAGCACTCTAGGTTTGTGGTTTAAGTGCAACAGGCGATTTAACTGTAGGCTTTAGTGAAGAAAAAGGCGCAATTGAAGAAAAAAATAGAAATCTATACATAATTCAAGGAAAAGTAACAAATTTCATTCATACTGTTTATCTTAACAACTACTCCCTTAGTTTTGATCTAAGTTTCTTATTTTCCTTTTAGTATATCTCAAAAGGAATGCCTCTTTCTTTCGTTTTTATTTATCAGGTAAATGTATTTCATTCATAAACATGGCAAAAAATCTGACAGTATATAAGGGGTACACCAAAAGACCCATAAACTGAAATGAAGGGAGTAATACCCTAGTGCTTATTGTATTTGTTGTTTTGTACCAGCTCGATTCAAGACAGAACTCATGCGCAATGAGGTGCACACCATAGTGCCTTGCCTACACTGAAACTTAATCGAGTTAAAGCGCCTTCCCTGGGCTTTTCAGGGCTAGCGCGCCTTAAATAAGCCTTTGACACACAGGTTGTAAGTATTTGACTCTTAAATCTGACAGCATGTGTTTATGGTTTCAGGTTCAACAATGCAAGACTAAATTATTTTGTATCGTTACTTAAGAGAAGACCTAATTCTAGTTCTGCCGCTCTCTATATTACATGCCATTACCAAAGTCATAGAAATCAACAAGTTATATATTTACCTCTGGTTCAAATGTTGTCAAACTAAATAGGCGCTGAATTGCTGGCTCTCCTTGTTTTAATTCGTTGTATGCTTTTCCCACATCCTGCACAACTCTTAGATTCAGATTGATAGCTAAAATTGCTCCACATGCTAAGCCATAATATCAACATGAAGCAGTATGAGCGAAGTCCAATCGAACAAGAAAAAAATAAGTCAAAAGAGGAGAGGGAAACATAAAAGTGTAGATCACTTCCAATATAAATGGGATCGAAAGTTGATCAAATTTATGAAGCCTCTGTCTCGAGAAAAGCTTCTTCTAGTAAGGGAAAGTTTTGAGTGATTCACAGTATTATTCAAATCTTCCTATGGATGCCTTCTGATGTGAAGACAACCTCCTGACTAACCTTGTTCCACGCCGTTCAGTTCAAGTACCTGGATAATTTTGTACTATTAGATCAGCAATTCATAAGGTAAAGCTATCTCATGATAAATCATACTTGTAGGTTGTGCTGCTTGATTCTTATCCCAACGCCCAAAAACAAAGCTAATGTATGGGGTCCAGACTCCCAGGTAACACCTACTGCTATATGCTTTCAATTTTTATAGAGTAAAATAACAACCTACATCTATACGCTTCCTTCTTTCAAGTAACACCAGACTCGAAGCAATGTGTATTGCAACAGTTGAAGTGATACAAGAAAAATATAAAGTAGTCGTTCAAAAGTTGGTTTAAGGGAAGACAACAACAACAACATACCCAGTGAAACCCCACAAGTGGGGTCCGGGAGGGTGGAATGTACTCAAACCTTACCTCTACTTTGTGGAGTTGGTTTAAGGGAAGAACATCACATAAAGTTGAAATCTGGATTCTTGAAATTTGTATGAGTTAATCAGGAATATAATTAGTTTAGAAGTGTGTTGTGCACATGGATGGAAGTAATATAACCTATTTATCTTATTTCAAAGATATGACTTAGGAGACATATCAAACAAAATGAACTTACAGAAACATAATCCTTCCAATAATTGAAACATAACCTGGATTGGGGAGATCAACAGAACCAGGGATGTCACAAAAGAAACCATGGCAGAACAATCAATTGAACCTTTTGAAACAAGCAGCGTTCCAGCGCTAAATGTGAGTAAGGTGCCAAAATATATTGCCTGTACCAACTGAGGAATAAATGACTTCAACTTCTTCTTTCCCATAGTCGCAGATAGATCAGCAAAAGCAAGTGACTGGAACTTCTTTCTTTCACAGGACTCCGCATTGTTTGCCTTCACAAAAAGAATTGATGGGAGGATCTGTAACCAGTAGTAATTTTCCTTCAGTTACTGTCGAAAGCTTGATTCTTTGAATATTAGGAAGAGAGTAACATAGAACAAAAAAAGCTGGAAAAGAAGGGAGAAGGTGGAAGAAATTTTCTCCATGAGTTGGAATGTCCATGAGCATACGTTCATTTTGGAAAAACAAAAGGTATACCAAACCTCAAACTTAAGAAGACTAAGAAGCTATTGCGCTTTGACTGAAATTTCATATTGGAATGAAATGGCCCCGAATAACACAATGGATATAGAGAATTCATATGGAAAAACCAACTAGTTTTGGATCATAGCCAATTGATTGATTCATTATACGCTATCGTAACCAAAAACACTTACCTCATTCAGATAGGAAGAGAGAGAAGCAGCAGCAAGATGTGCCTTGTTTGATACATCACGAAGTCTTTCGCCCAAGTAACCAATCACAAAACCCATCAACGGGATCACCTTAAATAACACCCATCAAGATTCGATATAAACTCATCCAACATTCGTAAATAATTCATAATAATAGAAGGAAAGAACTAATGCATCTTTTGTCACCAAGGCGGAAAGTAATGATAGAACAGGGTTGATGACCAACATCTGAACTGCCATTGCTGATAATTGAAGACTACTTGGTACAATAGTCTGTAAATAGCAAAGCACGAGATTTAGGAAGAGAAAAGAAAGAGTTTGTTGAAGACATAAAAGTAAAAGCATCAATTCTCTAACAACTTAAATTTTTAGTGAAACAATTCATATTGTTCAACATGGTACTAATAGCACTCATGAGGTTTGAGTCCAATGAACTCTTCCAAATAGTATTTCTATGTGCTTATCCAACAAAAGAATCACACAAGTGAGGGACATCTTGCAAACATAAATAAGTATCTGAGATCAAATCTCATGGCCACTGAGGCCGAACCTCTTCGCCAGAAAATTATCCGACACAAATACAGCAAAACCAATTCTTTTTTGGTTATGTATAAACTGGTGAATCCTCTTGACATAAGAGAAGGCTCTAGTCTAGTGTAGTTAAGGGGGTTCAAAAATCGTTTTTTTAGATCATAGGTTCAAATCTTATATATGATATCCCACCCATCAAAACAAAAATTTCACATGCATGATCCAAGAGAGTAATCATGAAAGGGTGCTTGCAAGCACAACAAATAAATATAAATGTACCCTTATAACTGTTAAAACTTTTCGATTAAAACATACAGAAACAGATGATCCATGAGCTTTGGTCGTTGGGAGGAACAACGCATTATTGTCTTAAAGTGGTTCATTCAACATTATAAAATACACAAAACTGGAGGCTCGAGGGCTAGGTAGTAAGAAGCTATGCTGCTCGGACTCTTCAAAGATATTGGTGGGTTTGTTTAGCATCAGCTATGCATTTTTGGAGATCCAACACAGGTGCAGCAACATTTTTAGAGAGTTCGAGCAACATAGGTTAGAGATATCAAAGCATCATTTTCTCAACTCACATTTAAGAGAGAATAAACAGTATCAGCAACATCAGAAGCTTCAGCAGTAATCCTATAAGCAACATCTCCAGCAGCAATCCCATTTTCTCCCTCAAAAAACCCTAAATCTCTCTGCAAAACCTTATGGAAAACACAAACCCTCATCTTATACACACAATTCAACGCAGCTTCCCATAGAAACGCTTGCTGCAGATAATTACCAACGAGTCGAACGAAAAACAAACCTCCCAAAACCAAACACTCCTCTCTCAGCCTCAAAACATCCAACGGATTCATGAGAGACGAGAATTTTCCAACTTTGGGAACAATTTTGGACAGAGAGTAAACAGATAAAACACTGCAGAGCCATCCACAGAGAATTGATTTCCATTCCGAAAGGAGATAAGGTTTAAGAGGAGCTATAGAGGTGATCGGAGAAATGAACTTGCCGGAGTTCGCAGCGGCGCGTGTCGATGATGATTTTATTGTTAAGGCAGAGGAGGAAATGGAGAAATTGAAGATGATGTTAGTAGTTGGGTTGGTTACCTGGCGGGAGACTGTGAGTTTATGGCGGCGAAGGGGCGGCGAACGGCCGCGATACGGCGGTTTCAGGTGTATTAGGGACATTTTCCGGTGATTAATTTAGGTATTTGCGTTTTTAGTCCCTTAACATCCATACACTCTAATTTTGGTCCTTATAATATATATACTTTTAATTAACTACATTTAACCTGCAATTAATAAAATATACAACTTTTGTCCTTCTATTTTGAGCATCGTCTTGTTTATCCTTCCGGCTTCCATAATAGTAATCATAGTATTTCTCTCGTAAGTTCTTGTTATTCAGTTTCTATTGCTATATATATAGTCTCATGTACTTCGATTACTGTATTATTTTATTATAGTTATTGTTCTTATTAATAACTTCTATAGTATTTTGTCATGATTTGTTTACTTTTGTTTTTTTTTCAATCTGCTTTGATATGCTTTTTCTTGAATCAAGCCTATCGAAAACAGTCTCTCCGCCTCTCATTGACATATTGTATTAAAGTAAAAATATATATTATTGTTTTATTTACAAGTAGTCGTTCTTAATCCCTTCATTTAGATCCAAACTAGTCCCTTTGTACTTCCATCGTTCTTTAACGTAGATACGACGGCAACAACAAACTAGTGGAGTCCCACAAGTGGGGTTTGGAGAGGAATGAATATGTAGTCTTATTCAAACCTTATTAAGATAGAAAGATCTAGAGTTTCCGATAAACTCTCAGCTCAAGTAAAGCACATCAAAATATTAGAAGAGAACAATAGAAACAATAAATAATATGGAAACTGAAGCAAAGAAAACAACATACAATAATAATACGAAAACGAAGCAAAGTGAAATTATCCTTACTCTTTGATCAACACAATTAACAGGGTTTAAGTTGTTCAAGCTAAATAAGTAACACAAACATCTGGCTTATAGGAAGTGGTTTCGAGTTGAAATTCCATCAAAGCATCTACGATTCCTCTCTATCCGAACACACCAAAAAATACTTATAGGCACATACAAATCTTCTTCATAAGCACTAGCATTCATATGCCAACAACTATGGTACAGTGCAGAACGGGTGACCGATACTTTTAAAATCTTGGAGAAGCGTGTAACATCTGTTGACAAGTTGAACGCTTCTAAGACGGATATGACAACAGTTTTGGAGAGTCAGAGTCCAAGAAACTAGGTTCTAACAATCAAAACCTCTTTTAAACTTATATTGAGCGGTAACGAGATCTTGATTTGGGTTTGGCATTAAGAAATGTGACAACAACATGTGAAGAAGCTCTAGGAAACTTCAAAACCTCCTCTATTGCCTCTTCTGATGTGTCATTATACCTATCCCAAACAATTATCAGTTTTTCTAATACTTGTGCAGAAAAACCTTAGTAGCTCGATCTCTTTATCTTCGTCTTTGAAACCAGTCAACTGAATCGACTTTAGATGAGACTCCAAGCACACAACGCTTTCACTAGGATCATGCAACTTCCAGTTTTCATCCCAACCATAATTCTTGTCAGAAAACAAATTAAGAACCTCCAAAATTAGGAGAATGCTTGAGAAATAGCAGCATGACTTCCATGCAAGATTCATCAATTGTCACTGCCAATTGTAAGCACTTAAGCTTATAAAACATCACCGGGAAGTTTCTTACTCCATGAAGTACACCATACAAACCCTGAATGGAACTTTGGCATAATTTCAAAGTTGAAGTAGAAACGACATTCTTGATCATCTTATGCACACACATACCAATTTCTTCTGTTACATCGTCTGAATCAAAAAAGAAGAGGTGAACAACTTCTATAGAGAAGAGATTCTCTAGAATTATATCCTTTCCCAATGGAGCACCATATTTCAAGACTTTGAGATTCGGGCAAGAAATTTTGATGTTACAATTGACGAAACTTACTCTGTTGTCCACAAAGTTCTTTATAGACACATAAACCAGAGACGTCGAAGCAATATCAACCATAGTCATACTTCCAAAATTACAACTATCCAATTTCAGTTTTTCTAGTCTTGAGAACAAGCAACTCGTCAAATGCTTGTTTGATAACTCAACTTCTTCAAGATGAAGAAATTTAAGCTGATGAAATCTGAAATGATTAGGTAACTTAAGTACAGACCCATCCATCCGTATTTTCAAAACTCACAAAGATTCACAAGTCACAACACAATATGGCAACTCAAATGGCTCAGCAGGACAAAAAACTAACACAAGTTCTTGAACATTTCGAGTTGTCACAACACGAACCCATCGAAAAATATCCCCTTTATAGAAAATATTCCCACAACAAAGCTTAAACCAAACAAGGCTATCCCCAACCCCACATTGGTTAATAAACACCCAATTGATAAAATCTTTGAATTTCCCCGCCATAACCAAATCCCAAGGTCGATTAATCCGTTCATGACCAAAACGATTAATATCAAAATTCAAGTAAGGCATTGTCCTCCATATATAGTTCCATCTTTTCGACAAAATGCTTAACTGAACCACGTCGAAAATGTAAAGTGATGAAAGTATATTGTATAGTATATCATCTGGCAAATAGCTAATTCTATCAATTCCTTCACTTGTACTGGATGCAGCTAAATACTTGGGGGTTTTCAATGATTTTTGCATCAAATCTTCCATTTTTTGAAGGATTAAAAAGCATAAAACAGTAGTGATTTCAGATGAACAGTGAGATTACCTCGCTTCCGCGATTTATCGGTAGAATGAGAACGATAGCGAGCTTCCATCAGCCATCCTTGGGGTTTTCTAATGAGTCGTTATAAGTATTAGATAAGGGTTTTTCACCAATTTGTTCAACTAAATACTAAACCCCCCACCCCCTTCCAATTGGGAGAAAATGTGGTAAATGGTCCGAACTATTGAATTAGGTCTAAAATAATATTTTAATTATATACTTATCGAATTTAGTTTTTTAAATATTCAAAATCATATTAGATTTGGTCTATTAATTATATCAGATTTGGTTAATTAATTAAATATATAAAGTGAAATGTAATATATAAATGACATGAAAAATCATTATCAAAGAAAAATTCATTTGACTCTTGAAATTTGAATACTATCACATAAATTTGGATGGAGAGAGTACTAGTTTCAACACTCGTGAGTCAGGAATAAGTGGGCGTTTGGTCATATTTCATTGTGAAATCTGGAAAAAAAAATTGTTTTCAAAGAGAAAAAAATGATATTTGAAAATTGGAGTTGTGTTGGTCAACAACAATAACAATAACATATCCAGTGTAATCCCACAAAAGTGGAGGCCTAAAAAGAGTAAAATATTAGTAGACCTTGTAACTATCTTTAAGATAGAGAGATTGTTTATAATAGACCACCAACTCAAGAAAAATACTGACCAAATTAAGTGGCATAGAGAAAGAAATATGAAAATAGAGAAAGTCTGGCAAAATACCATAGATAACCTATCAAATCATTTTAAACAATAGTAATAATAAGATAACACAATAATAGAGATGTAAAAAATCATAAATAATAACCAAACTCCAAAGACAAAAAACTAAGTGAGAAGAATAAGTGAGACAATCGTTCAACTATCTACCTAACTTCCTGCCCTAATCTTTATCCTTCATAACTTCATGTCTAAAATCATATATTTAGGATATTGAAGTTGTGTCATGTCCTGTCTAATCACATTTTTCCAATACTTCTCCAACCTACCGTAACCTCTCTTGAAACCGTTCATAGTTGAACCCTCACATCTCTACAATGGGGCAACCTTTCTTACCTTGTTAATTCAAAGATATATAACTAATAATCAATTTAGTATGGCTCGATATGACAGGTTCAATCGTTTTTTTAAATAATACTCCCTTTGTTCAATTTTACTTGTCCATTATTCCAAAAATAGATCTTTTCTTTTATTTGTCATTTTTAACATATCAAGAAAATACAATTATTTTTCTCATATTTATCCTTAGCATTAATTATTTATTCCCCAAATTATTTTTCAAGACTATACTAAATATCAATGAATAAGGATAGTGTAATAAAATAATCATGTCAAATATTATTTTTTAATGTGTGCTATGTCCAAATATAACAAATAAAAATGAACTACGAGTAATTAATAACCTAATGACTAATGTTGAGCCTTGACCTTCTTTGAATAATGTCTTCAATTACAATGGCTTCCGATAAATAGATTATCTCTCCTGTGTGGTTTGCAACCTATTGCATAGTGAAGTTTCACCCTATGTGCACCGAAGGTTAGCGGCGGCGGATTTCCTTGCCCAAAAAAAAAAAAAAAGGACAACTCTATTCTACCATATTATGCTCTCTTCTCTCCCCCTGCCCCAAGTTATAAAGATAGTATTACATTTGTGTATTTTTAACTCAAGCCTTCGATGAAGCAGATGCCATAGTTAGTGGTTGAAAACCATTAATCAAGACTTGCTTTCCATGAAGCAGATGCCATAGTTAGTGGTTGAAAACCATTAATCAAGACTTGCTTTCCACAAGCCAATCTTACAGTATACACCAAGCACTCATCACTCTTCTTGGCAGTGATCATTGTTGGTGTGTGAAAGTAGAAGCAATCCATAAGCAAGGTTTGGAGAGGTGTGTGCACACAGTCTTACCTCAATGTTTCCAATAGACCCTCGGCTCAAGTAAAGCTACAATAATAATATGAAAAATGAAGCAAAGGGAAATTATCCTTACTCTTTGATGAAATAAGTAATTTACATGGCTTAAGTTGTCCATCAAGCTAAAAAAGTTACACAAACATCTAGCTTATAGTTGGGAGTAGTTTGGAGTTGAAATACACCAAAAACACGAAAAAAAATACTTGCATGTACATCCAGATCTTCTTCAAGCTTCCAGCATTCATATGCATTTTTAACTGCGTATGGCATGACTCACACGAGTCCAAAAACATAATAAAACATGTTTCAGAGGTCAACAACAACCATATAGTGCAGAAAGAGATGACTGATACTTCCTAAATCTTGGAGACGCGTGTAACATCTGTTGACAAGTTGAATGCTTCTTTGTCCGGAGTCAAACATGCTTCATTGAAGGCTGTCCAGTGCTCTTTGAAAAGGCGAAACAGTAGTAGAAATTCATAAACTTAAGGTTTCATGTGCTTGCTCATGCACTAGTTCTCAAAAATGGTACTTCTAACCTATGTTGCTTGGACACTTCAAATGTATGTCAGATTTTCTAAAAGTAGTACAACATTTTTAGAGAGTCAAAGTCCCAAGTCCAAGTCCAAGCAACAGTCTCACAATCAAAACCTCTTTTAAACTAAATTGTCCCGGTAACGAGATCTTGATTTGGGTTTGAAATTAAGAAATGACACAACAACATGCTTAGAGGCTCTAGGAAACTTCGAGACCTCATCGGATACCTCTTCTAATATGTCATTATAGCATTCCCAAACAATTATCAGTTTTTCTAATACTTGTGCATTCTTAAGGAAAAACCTTAGTAGCTCTATCTCTTTTTCTTCATTTTTGAAACCAGCCAACTGTATCAACTTTAGATGAGACTCCAAGCACACAACGCTTTCACTAGGATCATGCAACTTCCAGTTTTCATCCCAACCATAATTCTCGTCAGAAAACAAATTCAGAACCTCTAAATTAGGAGAATGCTTGAGCAATAGCATCATGACTTCCATGCAAGATTCATCAATTGCCACTGCCAATTTTAAGCACTTAAGCTTATAAAACGTGACTGGGAAGTTTCTGACTCCATGAAATACACCATACAAACCCCCAATGGAACTATGGCATAATTTCAAAGTTGAAGTAGAAACGACATTCTTGATCATGTTATGCACACACATACCAATTTCTTCCATTACATCATCTGAATCAAAAAAGAAGAGGTGAACAACTTCTATAGAGAAGAGATTCTCTAGAATTATATCCTTTGCCAATGGAGCACCATATTTCAAGACCTTGAGATTCGGGCAAGAAATTTTGATGTTACAATTGACGAAACTTACTCTGTTGTCCACAAAGTTCAGTAGAGACACATAAACCAGAGATGTCGAAACAATATCAAGCATAGTCATAGTTCCAAAAGTACAACTATCCAATATCAGTTTTTCTAGTCTTGAGAACAAGCAACTCGTCAAATGCTCGTTTGATAACTCAACTTCTTCAAGATGAAGAAATTTAAGCTGATGAAATCCGAAATGATTAGGCAACTTAAGTACAGACCCATCCATCCGTATTTTCAAAACTCGCAAAGATTCACAAGTCACAACACAATATGGCAACTCAAATGGCTCAGCAGGACAAAAATTTAACACAAGTTCTTGAACATTTCGAGTTGTCACAACACGAACCCATCGAAAAATAGCCCCTTTACCAAAAATATCCCCACAACAAAGCTTAAAACAAACAAGGGTATCCTCACATTGGTTAATAAACACCCAATTGATAAAATCTTTGAATTTCTCAGCCATACCCAAATCCCAAGGCCTATTAATCCGTTCACAACCAAAGCTATTAATATCAAAATTCAAGTAAGGCATTGTCCTCCATATATAGTTCCATCTTTTCGACAAAATGCTTAGCTGAACAACATCGAAGATGTAGAGATATGAAAGTATATTGTGCAATATATCATCCGGCAAATAGCTAATTCTATCGATTCCTTCACTTGTACTGTTAATAAATACAGCTAAAAAATTGGGGGTTTTCAATGATTTTTGCATCAAATCATTCATTTTTTGAAGGATTTAAAAGCAGAAAACAGTACTGATTTCAAATGTATAGTGAGATTACCTCGCATCCGCAGATTAATCAGTCGAACGAGAGTGAATAGAGAGCTCTATCAGCCATTTTTAGGGTTTTCCAACCTTTTTATGTTAACTAAATGAGTGCTTTGGTTTGAAAATGTTTAATCATTAATGAGGTAATGTGAGACTTTTCGAAACGAATTTTATCGGATACCAGGTGAAAATAAAAAGAAAAAGTTTAAATCCTAAAAAGGTTAACAAAATTGTTAAAGGTTGAACATTTGGTTTTAAGCAAAAATAATAAAAGAATTTTAACTTGTGATTTAGATTTATAAGTCATAAATCAAATGTTAATCTAAATAGATTTTAATCCCGTTCTTATCTATTATTTGTTGAGAATTTCACTTTTTTTTTAAGCGAAATTGAGACCTTGCCCAACCATTTTAGGTATTTGGTCTTGAAAGTCAAATTTGTTAATGTTGATAGTGAAGTCGAATTCCATATTTTAAAAAATAAAATTTATATTGCCCCTTATAGGCAGGATGCATCTTATAGTTTCTTGTTCTTCGATATTTGTTACTATTTAGTGTTTCATGTACTTCGATAGTAGAAATTATCGGTTGTTTTTGTTACTATATATTCTCTTTTGTACTTTTATTACGTTTTTTTTAGAATATTTTTATCTTGAGCCTAGTGTTTATCGATATCAACCTATTTATCCCACCTTTGAGGTAGAAGTAAAGTCCGTGTGACACTCTATCATCCTCACCTCACTTTATGGGATTATATTGTATATATAATATTGTTGTTGAAATAAAATTTATATATATATTTTAAAAAGGAATTATTTAGATGATTTACGAATTCACAATTCATCAAAAATTATAACGATTCACCGAAACTAAAATAAAAATTTGAAAATTAATTAATTAAATATTGAATATATTTAACTATATTCACAAATCACAAGGATCCATATACTCCTCTCTGTCCATAATTACTTGTTTACTTTTGAATTGACACACCTATTAATAAAACAATTAATGACATAGTGAGATTATCATTTTACCCCCATTAATTATGAAGCAGATGAATTAAAACTTAAGATTTTCAAGAAGTTCTATTTTTTTCAAAGTAATTAATTGAGGGTATAATAGGTAAAAATAAATTGTCCTTTCTTAATTTATCAAAATAGATAAGTAATTAAGGACAATCAAAAAAGAAAAAGTGGACAAGTAATTAGGAATAGAGGAAGTATCTTTTTAAAAATAAAAAGAGATTTAGAATATAAAAGTTAACAATTCATTGAGATTTTACACAAATCCCAATTCAAATTTCAATGTATACACCTCTCAAAATTGTTCTCATACACATTATCCAAGAACAATGATAAATTACTTTTTCACTATAAAACCTAAAACATAAATAAATATTAGCAAATTCTTTATATGTATGAATTTGGTGAATATTAAAATATAAAAAAAAGGGTTCAAAACTATATAAATAAATAATAAAGTGCTAAATTAATTTGATCTCTCCCTGAGCTTTTTGGTAATGGCAAAAATAGCCCCAGCAACAGCAACAACAACTCCAGAGATAATCATAGCAGTCTTGAAATTTTGTATTGCATCCTTTCTATCTTTTTCATTTTTCATTTTCTCCAATTTTTCCTTTGCCTGCATTAAAAATAATAATAACTTATTCAGTATAATCCCCGTAAATGATTCTAAAAAAGATAACGTGTGTATATATCTTACTCTTACATTGTGTCTGAAAGACACTCGGCTCGCAAAACCATTTTATTCAAGAAAAATAATGAAAATATATACCATGGTTTATTTTTCTCATGCATGAAAAATTATTCTTGTGTCATTATTTTGGGTAAATATCAGGAATCACATAGTTTTAATATGAAATTACAATCTATCCCTCTTTAGTTTGTAATTACATTAATTCCTTAAAAAGTAACACAAACTGGATACATAATATGTAGCTCGGATACATTAAAGAATATCTCAGATACATTATAACATAAATCGGATACATAATATGTAGCTCAAATACATTAAAAACTAGCTCGGATACATAATATGTAGCTCGGATACATTATAAAATAAACCGGATACATAATATGTAGCTCGGATACATTAAATACTGGCTCGGATACATTAATATGTAGCTCGGATACATTAAAGAAATAAGAGATTTTAGAGGTTTTAAGAAATAGAAGGGGATATTGAAATAAGGGAAACATAAGACGTGTATTTCAGTAATTTTTCCTTTTTTTAAAAAATTCAATGGGATGCTAGTAAGTTATGAATGAGTTAATATATTCTCAATCTCACACTATTTTTTCATAATTGTAATTATTGTTGATCACTCGTTGTAGTGAAATGGATAAGATTTCTTTATCCTTAATAAGATATTTCAGATTCAAGCAATGGGCATAAAGAAAATTTAAATATGAGTATTTTCGATCTATGGGCCTTACGCTATCGAAAATTGAACTAGTTGGGGATTCAATACGAGAATCGGATATCGGGTGAGAGGCCTTAAAAAATTAACCACTACTTCAATCTCAAGTTAGTTACATCGCTTATATGAATCATCTATATATATCATTAACCATTAATATGATAAAAATGTTTGTTATTTTGAAGATCATTAACGAGAAATATTTGTCAAGTTTACCAATGAAGAAGACATACAACATCATCAAACTTTGATCTATTATTGAAAATCATAAATATTTTTCGAAGACCGCGATTATACATGTCTAGACGGAAAGCAAATCAGTGTGTCGATTTTTTTTAGCAAATTTCACATAATCATGAAGAGGCTTTAATATTCTATAGTAACGCATTTAAGGACATGAAGTTTCTTGTCCTAGCAGACTTAAACCTGAACGATTTTAATATCTTGATTAGTTTATTTTTCCAAAGAAATTAGTAATGATTACCTCTTTTTCAAGTGAGGAAGCAACTTGTGATGATACTGAATCAACTTGAAATTCCTTATTGTTTTGTGGATTCAATTCTTTTTCAGCATCCACTGCTGGAAAACTTTCAACTCCACTTGCCATATTTTGCTTTTATATATCCAAACAAAAACTTGTAAATATTGTAACTTGAAAGAAAACAATTTTACTCTCTTTTGTTGTTTTACTTCACTTTGTTTATGTAATTATAATATATGAATTATGAGATTTTGGTTCAAAAAGTAGGATTAAAAAGAATAGTTTTACCTAACACATGGATGACATTCCTTGAAATGATGCTACCATATATAGAGGATCTCAACTACTTTTTTTTCTTCTTTTCAACTGTCTTCTTATTATATTTTACTAGAAAATAAAGAGAAAAAAAAACTTGATTTATCACTAACTTAACATTCAACAAATGACATTTTTACCTTTTCCTCTTCTTTTTCTTACTTATTCATTTATAGATGTATATTTTATTTTATAAGTTATTACTCGAAAACAACCTCTCTACCAAGGAAGATTTAAAGTTGTGCGCACACCATACTCTCCATGCCAAATAGTTATGGGATTACACCGTCGCGTACACATCACCTTTCACAGACTCCACTTACAGAATTACACTGATATTGTTGTTGTTGTAAGTTAATACTACTAACAAGTTTATAAATATGAGCTTTTTATAGTAGTGCTACATTTTTATTTTTATTTTTGGCTTTTGTTGCTGCTCAAAAACACTTGCACCCTCTGTTTACTTTTACGTGCCACATTTAAACTTGACACATCCATTAATTGATGTTTAGTATTAGGTGTGAAAATAATTTGAAAAATAAGTAGTTAATATTAAATATGAAAAAAATAAAAAAATTCGTGATATGTTAAAAGTAATATGTTTTTGAAATAGTGGACAAGTAAAAGTAAACAGAGGGAGTATTTCATCATTAAAAGATTGGTCAAACAACCTTCATTTTCTAAAATAAGTGCTTTTGAAAGAAAAGAGAAAAAACACTTCAGGTATTTTAGAAGTTTGGCCAAACATGCTATAATTAAGCTGAAAACTTTTGGGATGTAAACTTTAAAGGAGTGAGAAAAACTAAGAAATTTGCAAGATTACAAGATGGTATATGAAGAAATCGAAGCCTTTAGATACATCAACAAGACAATAGTTTTACACAAGAAGAGGGACAAAACTATATAGTTGAGAGTACATACAATGTACTATTATCTTGTCAAGAACTTCCCTTTCCTAGTTGATCATTTCCTTTTTTGCTCACAATTCCTTTTTCTAGTTGATACTCATAAATAGCTAGTCAAAGATGCTAGCCCTTCAAAATTTTGATTGACATATTAGTGTTATACTTCAGTTCTTGGCCCCGAAACCACGAGGGCTAGGCCTAGCTGATCCCGAGTCTGCAAATTGCTTCCTTGGTTCTGACCTTCGCTTCCTCCTTGCAGTACCGGGAGGAGCCTGAAGAAAAAGGAAACAAGGTGACCATTCGAATCCATCAGCTTAAGTTAGAGGTAATGAACGATAAGATAACAGAAGTGCAAATCTAAGAATACATGACAAACATGCACTTTTCGGGTACAAGTCCAGTCAAAAAAACAAATGCATAGTAGAATAGGTTTCTCCATCTCATACAATAGAAATGTGTTTTAGATCGAACAGATGTATTAGCAAATCCTCGAAAAAGTGGAATTAACAATCTTGAAGGCATATTGGAAGAGAACAAGAAATATGTAAGAACATTTTTTTCCGATAATTGTGGTGTTCAGGCCAGTTTGTGCGCACCTCGACTAATATTTAAGAAGAAATGATTACAGCATAGAAAGGAGGTAAGGAGCTCAAAATTGGAACTGACTACTGTATCCACATATTCTAATTTGATAACAAGTAATTCAGCCAAAAATTTAGACAAGATAAGTACCTGCTGTTCAGATTTTAGTGCCTCCTCTAGATTACTCAGTGCAGGAATCGAACCACCTTCCATAACGCCCATCAAATTCTTCATACGTACACGCATTTGAAAAAGTTGAGCAACAAGTTGACTCACCTACGAATTGCAATCAAGTTATGTAGGTGCATGCAAGGAGTACCAGACATTCTCCGACAAAGAATTTATGTTTTATGGCATATTAGCATCAGTACTCCACACAGATTTTTACCTGTTGCTCAGTTTTTCCAGACTCTTGAGCGATACGTTTCCTTCTAGCAGGAGATTCTGCTAACAATTCTGGTTGCTCCCTCTCCTCTGAGAAAAAAAGATGAAAGACAATGAAATATGAATTGAGCTAGCAGCACTAGTACTCCTTCCTTTTCAATTTGATTCTAGTTTCCAACTAATGTTACGTAGAAAACTAAAGATACGTAGAATGTACCAAAATGTCCTTTAATCTTGTAGTCTTAAACATGCCACGTGGAAAGTTAGAATTACAGAGTTGCCAAAAAAAGAAAGAGACATTCTTTTTTAAACGGACTAAAAAGAAAAGTAAGACAAACAAATTGAAACAGAGGAAGTATACATGTTTAGGTTAGACAAAGTAACATGTGTCCTTAGAAACCTTGAAGTAAGATAAATAACCTGGTGTCATGACTTCTATCATTGACTCCATTATCTTTAAGCTCTTCTCTGCCTCTCGAATTTGTGCAGGAGTAACCTGTTTATGCATGAACAAGAAGGGATTCGGTCCCATTTCATCACATAAATAAAAATGAAGGAATAGAGCTGATACAAGATTTGATTGTTTGATCTTTTTTTTTTTTGAGAATTGATAACATAGTTTGATTGTTTGATCTGAAATCGGTCGTTACATTTGAAGCAAGTTAAAGTATATATGGTAGCTATTAAAACATGAATTGCACCATACAATATTTACGACATGGAAAGGAGAAATAGATTTAATAAGAACCAGGTATATTACCTTTCCCATGCCAGGCATCATTCCAATAACGCGGGACATGGTACCCATCCGAGCAACTGCCCGAGTTTGCTTCAGGAAGTCATTGAAATCAAATTTTGCACTCATGATCTTCTTCTGCAAATCTTCAGCATCTTCTTGACGCATCTAAAATCATTAATGAGGAGTTGAATGAAACTACTTGAACCAAAGTTAAAAAAGGAAAAAATAGGAGCATTAATACTCGTTTGCCACTTACAACTTCTTGGGCTTTCTCAACAAATGATAGAACATCTCCCATCCCTAAAATACGTCCAGCCATGCGGTCAGGATAGAAAGGTTCAAGGTCCTCCATACGCTCACCCCTTCCTACAAGCTTAATTGGCTTTCCTGATACCTGTGGTCGTGAACACATAATTTTGATGCAAAATCTTAGTTCCTTTAATGAAAAACCTGACTGTTAAAGAGTAATCAGTGATTTTTTTTTTTGTCTATAACGTATATTTCGTATACAACCTCTCTACCCCACAAAAGGTAGGATTAAGATCTGCTTACATCCTACCCTCCCCATTACACACCTGTGGGACTACACTGGGTTGTTGTTGTGTTGTAACTTATGATCCATATTAGCAACATTTGACACAACCACTTAAACAGATATCATCAATTGCCTATTGGCTTCAAATCTATTCCATTCAGTTTAAACCTTGACAAAAGTAAACATCTTCCAAGATAATACTTAGAAGACATGTTGAACATAGAGGAAATCTGAAGTTTACGGTCCAACCACTCTTCACGTTTTAGTTTTTGTTTCGCCGCATGATCCCTCCAAGGAAAAAAAGCTTTTGCATATTTATAATCGTCTACTTCCATCATTAATTCTCCTTTTTCTTTGCTGTTCTAAGTTCAAAAAAGTATATATGTTGATTTTGCAAATCAAGAGAAGTTTTTTTGAGAAAATCTAATCAAGAGAAGTTGAAGCAAAATATAGCTCCATAGGTACCATTCATTTTCAGACTTTACCTCACTGTACAAGGCTGAACTTAGAACAAGGAAAAAACAAGTATATGTGTCTTGTAGTAATAAGAACCCACCTCCTTGACACTTAAAGCTGCTCCACCCCTAGAATCTCCATCTAGCTTCGTCAAGATGGCACCAGTAATTCCAATTTCGAGATTGAATGTTGTGACCAAAGCTGCAATTTCATCAATGTGAACGATAAGAGAGAAAACAAACCGGAAATTTCTGTTTTCAACATGAAATGATTGGTAAAGGGTAGACTCTAGGTCCTTGTGTCAGTAAGAACTCAATGAAAGTGAAGTACTATGATTTCTGTTTTGAGATGTTACAGACTTTTATTGCACTATCTAGTAACAAATTTCAAGAGTTCAGATTCATTTAACAACTCAGATATGGAATGCCTTTCTCAATTAACCTCAAAAAACCAATGCAGTATTTTTTTTTCTGACTAAAAAAGTTTTGAGTAAATGAAACTAATTCCTTAAACTCCATATCAACCAAACATATCGCATGAATAGAGGGAGTAGAAAAATAGCTAAACAGCTACAGTGTTTTGTCAAAGATAAACATCCCATTTATGTGATAAAGTTCCAAAAAATAACTTCTATTCCTACAAAACACGCACAAGAAAGAAATTAACTGTCATATATAACTGTGGCATAAGTCTCCAAGCTTCGATGAAAAGCAATATAACGTTCTTTAGAGAAAAATGCTCGGTGGCCACATTACACAAACAACAGATATTTTGCTCTCTACATGAGAAGCAGACCTCAGATAACAGTATGTCCTGGATTTTTAAGAAAAGTTTTTCGTTTCAGACGATTTAGTCCTTGGAGCAAGAAAACGCAGAAGTGTGGCAAGTCAAAAGTATGCAAATAAGATACACTGCTTTAACAGTACGTGAATGTCCATGGCTAAGAAAAAGAGATGTCCCTCAATGAGATCAACCACAGATCATAAATATTAGCGAGCCCTTGCTGTAGATCAAAGTATAAAGGAAGCCATACAGAAAGAAAATATGAGAAAAGTGATATGACCATGCTGTCAAAAGCCATTTTTCACAAGAAGCAAAATCTCTGTGGCATGTGATAAGAATTTCCATGTAATTAATTGTTTGCATGTTTAATGAGTGTACAAGTACCTGCAGCTTCTTGGCCAGTCATTGCATCCACAACAAGCAAAACCTCTGTGGGGTTCAGTGCCCGTTTCACATCTTTTAATTCATCCATCATAGCTTTATCTATCTACAAGAACTAAGAAAGATTTAAATACAAACTACTAGGAAAAAATTATAGCGGAATCCAGGAACTAAAATGATATGACCTGAAGTCTTCCAGCTGTATCCATTATGACGACATCTACGTTCTTCTTTTTGGCCTCTTGTAATCCTTGTCGGGCTATATCTGCAGGTTTTACATCTGTTCCTGCTGCATAAACAGGCACATCAACCTGTTCCCCACTTATCAGTGAACATGAGAATGGATAAAGTTTTGTTTAGATATTCTGCATACTCGTAAAGAAGATGATATATAGGTAAAGATTGTTAATGTGTAGAAGAACAGAATAAAGCATCTAAAATGAAATGATATACATTCTTATTGTTGCTAATGTGTCATGGCATACCTGTTTACCCAAAATAACAAGTTGGTCAATAGCAGCAGGTCTGTACACATCTCCAGCAATCAGCATGCAACTCTTACCCTGCAGACCATGCCACCAGTGCCCATCAATGGTTTGACAATAGAATGAGAAAGAGGGAAAATGCTAATAATAGAAGGTACTTGGAGAAATGCAGGTTCTACGACCATATACGTAAATTGCAATAGAATGAGCAAGAGAGAGAGTGAGAGAGAGTAAAGCAAGGTCAGGAAAGGGTTAAGAGAAGGTGAAGTTAGGAAGTGCACCTGCTTCTTTAGATATAAAGCTAACTTTGCACTAACAGTTGTCTTCCCAACACCTTGTAGACCAGCCAATAGTATTACGGTGGGTTTAGATTTAGCAAAAACCAGTTCAGAAACCTCTCCACCCATCAGTTTCACAAGCTCGTCACGTACAATCTACACCAACCAAATGAGACAAAGAAAAAGTTCAGATCGAGCTGATAGCCAGTTGTGCAAGCAAAATAAAATTAATAACAGAATGGAGACCGTCTGTTTTCTAAGTACAATTGTGTATTGTTCAAAGTGATCAGTCCGACAAATACATACTTTAACTAGTTGCTGATCAGGCTTTACTCCTCGAATCAAGCCAGTCCCAACGGCTTCTTCACTAACAGACTGAACAAACCTCCTGACAACAGGGAGACTAACCTGCCGATAAAAGTTAAATGAGAGTCAAAATTTAATGTATAGAGATTAGCTGCTGAAATAAAGAGCAACATACATCAGCTTCTAAAAGAGCCCTCCTGATGTCTCTCATAGGTTCCACAATGTTTTCCTTCGTCAAAACCTCTGAAGCACAAGGAATTCAAACAACAGCCACTTCATCATTATATAAAACCACATATTTAGTAACAAGGGCAATGAGAACTTAAACCTCCAAAATTTTGAAAAATGGGGACATAGAAAATATGATTAAAAGTTTGGATTTGGATAAGGCAAGCAACTCACATTTTAAACAATTAAATACTTCCCCTTAGTTTATTACTAAAACTTTATAGTTTCAAGAAATAATGTTTGGAACTAAAAAGGAGAAGTATATCCCTGTTAAATAGAAACAATGACCCATAGTTGTTAATATGTTCTACTCTTTGCATTTAAAATCTTATAGTAGCAAGGCCCCCTCCCTTTCCATACACTTCATTGGAGTTTAACAATCAAGTATACATCTTCCCGGTTTCTTCTCTTGAAGTATAATTCATTATACCCCATCTGGCACCTCCTCGAATGGATCAATATTACCATCTACGACAACTCATCATCCACCCTGAAAATGAAATCAGGGATGTTGTTGAATCCTCTAAACATGTGGGGTTTAAGTCTAGACATTAAGCTTCATGTTCCAACTTACATAGCTTCCACCTCCACATCATCCCATCCTGACAGCCCACATTTCCACTAAAACATTCTCATAGCAGAAGGCTAGGTCAACTACTTACCAATTCTTCAAGAATCAATTGGCTTGGGCATAAACTTTTGGGATTTGCTGTCCCACTCTATCTCCAAAGCCTCAACATCCATAAAGAAAATCCTCACTGATACATTTTCAGCTCTGATGAGTGATGTATGTTAAAATCTTGGAAAATGAGACGTAATTCCTAATTAAGGATAGATTCCAGGTTGTTATAATTTTGTATTTCAGCATGTTAAAATCTTGGAAAATGAGACTTAATTCCTATTTAAGGATCGATTCCAGGTTTTTTTTTGGTAAGTCTTGCTGAACTCGTTCACCAAGATTGGTATGACCCTTGTATGACTACATGCCACATTTTGAAGAAGATTTAGTTCACTCCTATCTTATCTCACAGCCTTTACTTATCAAAGGCCATTTACTTTAACTGAAATTGTGACGACAACAAATAAACACATTCCCTTAGATTGCTATGATGTATTAATGAATTATCTTAAGATATTATCCTGACTATGAAAAAAGCAGAAGACATTGTTCTTGAAGTCATATTTTTGAACTATCTTCCCTATCCAAGATATCAATTTTCAGTTCCCTTTCAAAACTGTAAAGATATGACACCTGGGCCTAACTCCAAAAACTAACTCATGACGGGAGGATTGTCCAATCCATATAAACTGATGTGGGACTGTAACCCACTTACACCTCCTCCCTAACTAGAGCATGGACTGGGAGTCCAAACAGGGATGAACCTAGCTAAGCAGCTATGATACTATATAAAAATATGACACTTGGGCCTAACTCAACCTCAAAAGCTAGCTCATACAGAGAGATCCAAGTCCACATTACACACCACCGGTCCATTCCCAATCAACCAACCAACCAACATGCGACTCTAACACACTCTAACATATACCTACTCGAGATTAACAATTTAAGCTCCCATACTTCAAAATTTCACATAAAATTAGCTCTTTTGAAAATTAAAAAAAAAGTACTTTTTGCTTTTACCTTCTCCTTTGAGCTTGTTCCAAGCATTTTCAAGTCCACTAGTGAGCTGTCCAAACATCTCAGCTCTAATAACTCCACGCATTTCCCTTCTTATAGTAACCACATTCTTGGAATTGATCACCCTCCATGTATCCCTCTACATAAAAATTCAATCTTACACCAAAAACTACAAAATTAAAAAAAAAAAAAAAAAAACAAGAAAAGTAACCAACATCCAAAAGGGTCTTACAGTGAATGAATTTCTTGAAGAAAAGGAAAGAGAATGAGTAGAACCAATCCAAGAAGAAGAAGAATTACAAGTGGGGTTAAGTTTGGAAGTTGAAAGGGTGGCTTTAGAAAGTGGAAAGAAATGGTGAGAAGCCATAGTTGAAGAGAAAGAAGCAGTGGATTCCATGAAAAAATGAAAATGGGGATTAAAGATTGAAGCTTTTTTGGTTCTTTGCTTTATCCATTAGAACAAAAAAGTGTAATCTCTCTATTGGTTTATCTACTTGCTTGTTGCATTATTGTGTGCATCGCGGACTACCATAATATCCTACACCATCAACTGATTTTATTTATTTATTTTCTGTTTTTCTTCTTTTTGGCATTTTTGGTTTTCCCATTTCTTTTTTTTCCCCTTTTAAAAAGAAAAATATTATCTAAAAATACAAGGGATTTATTGTTGCTTATTTTTGTGTTTGATATGTAAAAACTAAATATTTATATATAATCTAGATAAATATCATGACAGATGAGAGTGGGGTGAAAGATGAGGTGGTTTGAAGGGTAAAAATATAGGATCAATGTGAAACTTCATTATCATATAATGATTTAACTATACCAAAATGAAATTCTTACTTTTCAATATTTTATTAAAGTTTTAGTTTTTTCTTTGGTTTTTTCCAATACATGTATTATTTCTTATTTAAGTTCACTTCATCTAACGAGTGAGTTCAAATAAAAAAAAGGTTAACATTAAATTCATAAGAAAGAATTTTTAATTAGAACTGACATATAAAGCGACAAGATATTACTGTTACAAAAGTAAGTGCATGTTTTTTATTGGAACTAGCTAAAGTATTTGTCACGATTCAAATATATATAGTTATATTGTTATCTTTATTCAGCGTACATCATGAATTTGACCTTGAGTATAATGATGGGAGGTTGTATATAATAACAAAGTGCAAGCAATGCGGGTTGATCAAAGAGAATGATTGACAAATTTGTAGGTTAACCAATTTTCAAAAAAAATGAATGCATATTATACCTTAGACAAATCATATATTTAACACGAAAAATATGATCAGTCTTAAATTTGGTATGCACATTTTTAGATAGACTCAATAATGCCATAGTCGAATGAATCGCTTCGTAAGACTTGTTGAGATAAAGCAACATAAATACGTATCATGAGTTTGAATCGCTTCGATAAGTTACTATAAAATGCATTAAAGCAATCAATCACCCTTTTTTTTTGGTCTAAAATAAATGACCAAACACCTCCACAAAAACACCAAATTCTTGTCACTTTTCCATACTAACAAATCCACCATTTTCACCAAAGCTTCAAGCTTTACTGCTACTACTGCTGCTCCATGGAATACCCATTTGAGAAATCTCTCAAAACATGGTCAGTACAACGAAGCACTCATTCTTTACCGTCAAATGCTTCAATCTGGAGCTACCCCAAATGCCTTCACTTTCCCTTTTGCTCTCAAATCTTCAGCTTCACTCTCCCTTCCCTTTACCGGAAAACAACTCCATTGTCATGTTATCAAGTTGGGTTGTGAATCTGAGCCTTTTGTTCAAACTGCATTGATATCTACATACTGTAGATGTAAGTTAACTGAATTTGCACAAAAAGTGTTTGATGAAATGCCTCAAAGAAATCTTACTGTTTGTTACAATGCTTTGATTTCTGGGTATGTTCAAAATGGTAATTTCTTGAATGGGTTTTTGTTGTTTAGTGAAATGAGGTTGAGAGGAGTGTTGTTTAATGCGGTTACTGTTTTGGGATTGGTTCCAGGTTGTACTGTTCCGCGGTATCTGTGGTTGGGTATGTCGTTGCATTGTTTGAATGTTAAGTGTGGATTAGTGAATGATTTGGCTATTACAAATTGCTTGTTGACAATGTATGTGCGTTGTGCGTCTATGGAGTTAGCGAGGAAGTTGTTTGATCACATACCAGAAAAGGGGTTGATCACTTGGAATGCAATGATTTCTGGATACGCGCAAAATGGGTTGGCTGGTGAAGTGTTGGAGCTTTATCATGAGATGGAATTGTTGCAGGTGAATCCTGATGCAGTGACATTTGTTGGAGTTTTGTCAGCTTGTGCTAATCTTGGTGCTCGAAAGATTGGTTTTGAGGTGGAAGAGAAAATAAGGTCTAGTTGTATGAGGTTTAATGTATTCTTGAAGAATGCTCTACTAAATATGTATGCTAGATGTGGTAATTTGGCGAAAGCACGGATTATATTTGATGAGATGCCAGAGAAAAGCTTGGTCTCCTGGACAGCAATAATAGGTGGTTATGGAATACATGGGCTTGGAAACATTGCTGTGGAGCTTTTTGATAAGATGATCGAGACTGGCATTCAACCTGATGGAACAGTGTTTGTTAGTGTTCTAAATGCATGTAGTCATGCAGGGTTGACTGAAAGGGGGTTAAATTATCTTGATCTTATGAAGAGGGAGTATGGGTTGAAGCCATGCTCAGAGCACTACTCTTGTGTTGTGGATCTATTAGGTCGTGCTGGTCGACTTGAGGAAGCTCGGAAACTTATTGAGTTGATGGAAGATGAGCCTGATGGTGCTGTATGGGGTGCCCTTTTGGGTGCTTGCAAGATCCACAAAAATGTTGAACTTGCTGAATTAGCTTTTCACAAGGTTGTTGAGCTTGAGCCAACAAACGTAGGCTATTACGTGCTACTTTCAAATATCTACACAGAGGCAAATAATTCAGAAGGTATATTAAGAATTAGATTGATGATGAGAGAACGAAAGCTCAAAAAGGATCCAGGTTATAGCTATTTTGAGTGTAAAGGGAAAACTTACCTCTTCGTGGCTGGCGATAGAAGTCATCCTCAAACAAAAGAGATATACAAATTCTTGAACAGATTGGAGGATACTGAAAGTGAGTATGGAGGAGCAAACAAAAATGGTCAAGAGGTAACAAATCAAGAACCTCCTAATATTATTGGTGTTCATAGTGAACGTTTGGCAATTGCATTTGCTCTCCTGAACACTGAAATAGGCACTGACATTCTTGTTATAAAGAACTTAAGAATATGCAATGACTGTCACTCGTTTGTAAAGCGAGTCAGCAAAATTGTTGATCGGTTATTCGTGGTCAGAGATGCCACCCGTTTCCACCATTTTAGAAATGGTACATGTTCTTGCAATGATTATTGGTGACTGGTGAGACTGGACAAATGATAACAAAAACTTTGCAGTGGAGCTCATTATAAAGATCGAAAACAGTCATGTATGCTCTCCGAATCTTGAAGCCTGTGGCAGCATTGTGCAACTCTGTTTTCATCAAGTCCTCGGGACCTAACTGAACACAACCTACACCCCATGCAAGGGATCATAATATATCGATGGTTGAACCTCTTCCGAGTTGACCTATGTGGTCCATAAAAGAAAGAGCATGCATTCACTAAAAGTTGAAAAGTTGAGTGACCATGAGATATGAATTGTCAATTGTCATCACAAGAAAATAAGGGCAAACAAGGGACCACTTTTGAGAACACAGATGTGTTTGGATGTTTGATGGAGGCATCTCCTTCCTTGAGCACAAATTTTGGGGGCAAGCATGTTGAGACCTTTCAAGGAGGGGCAGAAATTTGGTTAACTTCTAGATCCCTAAAACCATTTTGATGTAGTGGAGCTGAATTCGAAAAGAAACAGTTACATGTTTGGCTACAATAAGCATTAAGAACTATACCATCATTCTACAAAATGTTTATTGATTATGATGTATGTTCTCCTCTTTTTGCAATGCTAGTGCCTCAACTTTTCAATTCTATCCGTGTATGTGTGTAAGCACCAACTCTTAAATGCTGTCGCACAGCATTCATACTACTGAATGACACTCCACACTAACACAAATGGTTTTTCATCGTCTCACGAAAAAAATGAAGAAAAAGAAGTACGTATTATGTATCAGAAGCAATGCTTACTGAGAATTCTTGCACTTCTACAATCTGTTTTACAAGCATAAAATTGATGGATCCAATAAGTTGCTACTCTGAATCCAAGAATTCTAATGTATAATGATATATTGTCAGATTAAGTATCATCGCGGATGTAACAATCATTATCTCAAGCCACACACTTTAAGAACTGTGTCTGGTCCAGAGACACAACTATCTTCGACAAATGGAATTGTCTTCCACACTGTTAATTTCATAGGATTATTATTACAATCACCTGTGGTAATCACAAAACATGTTTAGAACTCTACTTTATCGACATTTTCAACTGCATGGGGAAAAAAGAGCTTTTCTTACCTTTTGTTTTCACATCCTTTTCGGTGCAAATGGCAACGTAATGAGAACTAGCAAACTCCAAGAGCATAAACTGCCAATTACTTGTAAGGTTCTCTGTGTTGTCAAGAGGATCCACTACTATTTCACTTGCCTGAAAGAAAAGTATTTGTATCAACAAAAACATTCAGTGTAACGTTGAGATAAAAATATGATATCTTCTATAAGTTAGCTAGTACTTGCTCGAGAAAAAAACAGTACCGAGGAAATGCTCTGTTTGGACAAGGCTTAAGAGTGCATTTATTTCTCAAATGGTTTAACCTGACTACTTTTTTTTCATAAAAACATGGCTAAACCCATAGAAAGATGCACTGCACCTAAGAAAAATACAACGTAGACCCCTCTGAAGTAGAGGTCAAAGTTGAATAAAAAGTAACTGTTGTGGCATACCTCAGCACTTGAATTCTGAGACAGATGAAAGCCTTCTCCAACAGAGCTCCCAAGACGAATGGTAAACGTCTTGAAAGGTGCACCGGAGAAACCCTTCCCAAGTGCTTTAACATATGCCTCCTGCAAACAATATATTTCTTTCAGAGAACTTACATAATAGATAATACAAGGAAATATATGTTCCTCATTCACATTTACATAGCATACAAGCAGTGAAACTACCTTTTTATTGATAAAGCAGTGAAGACAACATGTTCCAAGAAATTGGATCATATATGACGCATAGAGCCCAAGAATGGATCAGTTATAACTTCTCCAGTAAGCTTGCTTATATACTGTAAAGATATGGCGCTTAGGCCTATTTCAACCCCAAAATCTAGCTTACGAAGGGAGGATTGCCCAGACCATATACACAAACCATCAATCCATTCCCCAAGCAACGTTTGTCTCTAACCCACTCTAATACCCCCTTCACGCCCAGGCCCAACTGGAGCATGGACCGGGAGCGCAAATAGGGATGTAGCTAGCTTTGTAAAGATATGACACATGGACCTAACTCAACCCCAAAAACTAGCTCATGAGGGGAGGATTTCCTAAGTCCATATTCCTAAACAATGTGGGACTCTAACCCACTCTAACATTTACAATGTGCATGTATGTAATGTATGTACATACAGATGAATGAGTTTGACCTTGAGTTCTCGTGGCTGGCGGTGCTTGCTTTGGCCTAGCGCATGGCATCTATTACTGGGCGTTGGGGTTGATGTTTGGCGTGAATAGATGGAATACTAAATTAAATTCATTTCAAGTCTTAAAAGCATGAGTTATATGAAGACAGAAAAAAACAAGAATGGATATGAATGTTCCACATCCTTGAATCATGAAGATAATCATGACAGCTACAATCTTAATTTATTAAGCTGTCTTATTGCAAATGACTGCTATAATTGAGTCAATAAATGGATGGCATCTATTACTTGATGTTTGGCGTGAATAGATGGAATACTAAATTAAATTCATTTCAAGTCTTAAAAGCATGAGTTATATGAAGACAGAAAAAAACAAGAATGGATATGAATGTTCCACATCCGTGAATCATGAAGATAATCATGACAGCTACAATCTTAATTTATTAAGCTGTCTTATTGCAAATGACTGCTATAATTGAGTCAATAATAAAGCATTATTCAACCGTAAAGATGTAGATATCATCACAAACTTGAAAAAATTATCAAGGACCTAAAGGTAAATTTACCTTTAATGTCCATAACTTTATAAACTCCTGCTGCTGGATATAGGGATCTCCAATAGCAGTTAACACTTCAAGTTCATGTTTGGAGAAGTATCTTCTAGACAAAGTCAATATGCTGTGCTTCGTTGTTCTTTGCTTTTCCTCTACGTCCACACCGATCTATAAAAAAAGAAGTGATTTACCACTTACCTGAATATACACACAAACTGACTTGAGGACAAGAATGTTTACAGGAGAATTTATTGTCACACCACAGGCTATCAGAGACGACGTATGTGTGATGTTGAAATGCAACGCGGGAGGCTCCCAGTTGTAACTGCATGGCCAATCTACCTATTGACATACTCAAATAAAGTTAATTGTACCCAACTATAACAAACCAGAATGAAAACACGAACAAACCAATGGAATTACATTGAATGACGAACCTCTGGTTTCCCGTGAAAGTTATTCCTAAACTTGATGGATTTGGGTGTCACTGAAGAATTTGTCTGATCTAGCAAAAACCAATGCCTTCATGAGCCATCAGACATTCAAATTCTCTTACGCTATTATGATAACTAATGATAGAGCAAATTATTATACAGAACTGAAAATTTCACTCGAACGTTGATAACTTATAACCTAATAATTTCAGAATCTGACACTGAAATGAAACAATTGGAAAGACATCATCTACTTTACAATTTCTTTGAATTCAACATTAGCAGGTAGTAAACACATTTGCATTTATACGTCAATACTCAGTAATCACAAAAAATAAATCGTAGCCATGAGAAAAGCTGAATAGTTACAATTGTGGAAGACAGACTGAATCTCTAACCCAACCAAATGATACATCCTTTAACCAGATATTTTAATGGCAACAGGATGAACTAAAATGCAAAACGTTGTTCACTCTCCCATCATCTATATTTTGATCCGAATACTTCAAAATGACCGCATTATTTGCCGGGTGATTACCCCAACCCAATGAATACATGACATATGTCTTAACACATACCGCACTTGTCGGATTACACTAGTATGTAGTTGTTGTTGTTGTACACATACACTCTTATCACTAAACCATAGCTAATTAGTAAACATTTTCATCTTAATTTATGACGTAACCCTGATGAATTAGCATGATTTGGGTAAACACCAGGTGCCGATAATTTTTTACATAATTTGCCTACATTGCTAATAAAGAGACAACTACAACTGCAACATACCTAGTGTAAACCCCCAAGTGAGGTCTGATGAGGGTGATAGACCCTAGGCTCAAGGAAAAAGAAATAGTGGAAGTAGATATCGCTAATAAAGAGAACATAACTAAAACAACTGCAGACAGTAAGTATAGAGAGTAATGCACATAACCTTCTAACTAGTCATCCTAATTAGTTTTCTCTTCTTGCCAATAATCAATTCTTCTTGAACAACAACATGCCAAAGCAAATCCAATTCAACACGAAAAACTCAACTATAATATCTTACATCTAGCAATGGTAGTTCTGACGAGTGCACGAGCAAGCAGAGCACTTTTCCTCAGCTCATCTCTTCGAAAACTCAAAACTTTTTCAATCTCACATGGGGATAGAATCTCCATATATTTGTTCATAAGGGATTCACCCTTTACCTCATTGGGTATCACATACCAAAGATGTATCTCCCTAAGCATAATGCATTAAACAAAATAATTAGTAAAATAGAAAGTTAATGGTCAAAAACACACCTGAAACATCACGATTTTTCAAGTTTCATACCTTAACTATTAGGTCTTAAGTTTCCTAGCTAAACTATCACCAAATATTTATCGAAACATATAAACTATCCATTGTTCCCTTTCTTACCTGAAAAACATCACCATCATAGGAAAAAGAAACAACTGATAATTAGGTGGGTTTCGATAAATATTTGGTAGTGATAATCCAGTTACCTATGCACACGGATAGTTTAGGTATAAAACTCAAAAATCCGTATACTTTAGGCATGTCTTTGATCTTCACTAAAAAAAAAAAAAAAAAAAAACCCAAAATCCATTCTTTGCAGAACAATTAAACAATTCTCTTTATATCCATCTTACAGCAGAAAACTTAACATAGAGAAAATTAAAGAATTGAAGCTTACTTTGGAGATGGGAGTGAAATAGGACTTAAAGGGGGCAAAGAACTGAACAATTTCCCATCAATACAACAATGGATCCTCATTCTTGAAAACCCACAAAGCATTTAAATTTTCTGCAAAACAAAAAAATGAAAAAAAAATTGAGTCTTTATGAATAAAAATCTACAGATATACTGATTTAGCAATTTAAAAGAACTCAAAAATGAAAACCCATATGCATACAAAGTCAAATTAATCAAAAAGTTTCAAGAATTTGAAGGATTTTGGAATCCACCCTTACACAGTTACTGTGATGAAATAGAACGGTTTTTCTTCAAGAATGTGAACCGGGTTTTATTTTGGGAATGAATTGTATTGATTGAAAATATTTTTGCTTTTTTTTAAAAAAAAAATGGAATTAGTATTCAGGTCAACTTGGGTTCACCTCGACAATACCTACTACGTCCAATACATGTAATAGATAACTTTATTCATCGGGAAGGCTTGAAAATATCACCTAGTATTTGCTTGGTTGAGATTTGAGCCTGATACGATTTTTTTTAAAAAAAAAATATTCAAAGAGTTATTGTAAAAGACATACTTCAATTATCATTGTTTCACGAGTTTTATGTTTCAACTATCCATTATTTTCTTTTTCTACCTAAACTATCACTCACTTTGTATTTAAACACACCTCGATGTTGAGTTAATTCAGTATTTGTAATCGACAATAGTTGTGTGTAGGACAACTCAACATCGAGGTATGTTTTAATATAAAGAGAGTGATAGTTAAGGTATGACACTCGATACACGAAAAGGTGATAGTTTATGTATGGTTTTTTACCATTATTATATTTGTTTGGATACTTTTTAGAAGAAAAATTAAATTTCGAAAAATAATGCTACTCTTTCAACAACAAAAAAAAAATCAAACAACCAACTTTGGATTAATTTTATGTACTATATTATGATTAAACTCACTCAATTTAATAATCTAATGTGAAATGCAAATTATTTATATTTTATTTTTCACTTGGTGTTCAATATTCACTCGAAAATCATATAATCCAGATTTGTATCGAATAACATGCTCATTATCAAAAGCCGACTTCATTTCTTGGATTCAAACCCAAAAGCGACTTGGGTTCTTGGATTCAAAACCCAAAAGCAACTTCAGTTCTTGGATTCAAACCCGACGCTGGTTAAGGTTAAGGATGAAGGAGTGTATGTAGAAAGCACTAGTGGTCACTTGTTTATGTCAAAATGAGGAAAATCATATTGAAATTGGAAACCACAACAATATTCATTCTACAAAAAAAGAACACATAAATTACATTCATCCTGCAAGTTTCCCCAGCCAAACATGCCTAGAGGGAAAGGTGACAGAATTCCTGTTTGAACTACTAAGAAAGTAACCAATAGCCAAGCACAAACATAACTGGATAATACATTGTCTTTTTTTCAAACATAAATGACAACCATTTAACTTCTTGATGAGGTAGCAACAATGGCTCGTTGAGGTGAGAGGCGTGTTCATCGCCATGCTTCCACCCTTTCTGTTGTCGAATTCAACCTATCGATGATTCTGACCCCCTTGCCTTTCTCTAAATTTCCAGCTACATGAACTATAGGCCATTCAATCATTTTCTTTGATCCTTTCAGACTAGAACTACTCGAATGCACGCTTTTAGTCCTTCGGATTTTTGGCTGACTTCTTCCACTTGTTGAATTGATGTTACCAGATCCAAGTTCATCCTTTGTGCCGTCTGGCAGGTTTGAGATTTCACTGAGACAATCAACGAACGCATCTTCCTGAAGAACGTTCTCTACGATACATGGTAATCCATGGGATTTATTCTCAACTATTATCTCTCTGAGGGTAGAATTAGCAGCGCCACTTGAGGGTGGTCCTTTGGATATAAGGATATCCTCCTCGATCTCGTTAGACTTCTGAACTATTGGCTGTGAAGCACTATGATGTCCATTTTCATCGAATGGCTCCAATTCTGGTGCAGGACCAGCTTCTACAACACTTTCTTCTCGGTCTTTCAAAGTCCGGAGGATTAGAGTTTTGAGAAAGTTCATAACTTGAACTGCATACATCAGAGCAGTCAACGGATCTGCCATCTGCAGGCAAAAGAAGTTAATCAAGAAAACACTCGCTGCATTCTAATGATTGAACTATTGTATTAGTTTCATTGACACGTTTAGGTTGCTGTCTATGAAATGGAAATTGCACTCTTAATATAGGAAATATCACAACCACAACGACTTTCCTAACAAGTTGTAACCCTCCAAACGCTTACCCACACCCGAAACTAAGGAAACGAAAACAGACGCTATAGGAGCAACAATATGATTCCTTCATGTTTCTTTTAAATTGCATGAAAGTTTTGACTTACCTGTGTCATATTTGGAGCAAAAACCATAGCAATATTACGTGCATTCATTTTGTTAAAACTTTCCAGTTGAGCAACATCAGCCATCAAGTTAATAGCCCAATCTAATAGAGCAGCTTCAGTTGGAGGAAGAAGTCTCACAAGCCGCACACACTCTTCTTCCGATTGAGCACGCATAATTTCCTCTGGCGAGAGAGAATCCAAAACTCCCGTTGGCAACTCTCTGAACCAAGCCTATAAAAGTATCATCACTTTACGTCAATTACCACATACAGACGAAATGAAAATTAAAACAACCATAAAATGCATAGGGAAAACAAAAATCGATGTCAACAGAACCACCTCCTACCGCTGTCCAAATAGGGAGAGAAGAGAGAACTCTTTGAACTTGATCAGAACATAAAAATGTGCCTTCTTCATCAATGAAGAAGGTAAGAAATTTTAATTCAAGTTCAAATGCAATTTATAGCAAGTATACTTCCTCCAAAATGAGACATTTCGCCTCAAAAGCCGACATGAAAAGATATTGATCACTTGCAATCCGGGTAAATAATTTCCTCTCAACAATTACCTAAAAATGTCAAATGAAATCTATTCGTCCCGACTCTTCAAAAATATCGTCAAGTGTGTCTCAGATCCTCCAAAAGTAGTGCATTTTTGGAGGATCCGACAAGGGACCGGCAGCATTTTTGGAGAGGCTGAGCAACATAGAATGAAACATATTCTGAAAGCAAGGTGTAGAATATCACCTTTATAAGACCTGCTAAGCAATGGACGTCAATGTTATCTGGAATAATTCCCCTATTTAGCTGCTCCCTGACAAATTCTTCTTGTCCATTTTCGGCATTGATCCTGAAGATCCCTTCAGCCTGCAAGTCAATAACTAATTATCGTCATTGAAAAGTTATACTTACGAAATTTCTAGAGATCACACATATCAGTGATAGATGCCTGTCAAACATTTAATTGATCAACATGAGGGAGATTAAAGAGTTGGTGAATCCACACCTGCAATCCACCTTGAACGTATAAGCGCCCTTGCATCATCAGAAGGATTGTGGGGACGCTATTTCCTCGAGAGTCAAATGAAAGCTGCATGCAATCTGTCGAAACTCCAAAGACTCTTGTACTGCAAAAAAACAACACCAACATCAATTAGAAGAGCATGACATTTTTTACTAGGCAACAATCTGAACAAGTTGTTCTACACCATATAAAAGCTCGTGAGAAGGATAGGTCAAAAGTTACTAGAATACAAAAGAAGTTACACAAAAGTAATGTGCCATCACAAAACATGTATGATATATCATATGGCTTTTCAGTACTAGGTCGGTATCAACTTAACAATTATGAAACAGAAGTATTGGAATGAAACAGGCACATCCGAAGTTGAAAGATATATAGGATTCATATCACCTTACCCCAATAGTTTGGGACTGTAACATAGTTATTATAGTAACAATTCTGAAGCAACAGTTTGTTCGCCGAACAAAGAGAACCAACTTTTTCTTTCTTTTTTCCAGTTTTCATTTTCTTTTACTATGTTGAAAGATGACATATTCCCACAGTAGTATGAGAAGACTGTAGACTCGTGATCCGTGGATATATGAAACTAAAAGGTAAAATTAAAAGGCCTATACTTCATTTCTTCAAATTTTGATCATCTATCCCGGGATTTCCAAAGCAACTACCATTTCAAAATGTTCAAAGAAATTTCTTAATTACAAGAGTAATTATACTAAGCTTTCACTATGTTTCTCTACACCCTTTTCTGAACCATTTTCACATTCAACATATATATTGCCAACATGTAATAAAATTTCTACATTACTGAATAAGAAGTATGTTTTTAAATTCCCCAACCAAATAAAAATAGTCAATTTTTGGTAAGTGTAGTCATCATGAAGAAAGGAAAATCTGAACTTGAAGCAAAAGAGCATGTTACTTTCGATCTAATTAAAGTCTAGTAAGGAAGACAAGGACACACCAATTACTCATCAATTTGCAGATATATTAATCAAATGTTTATGCATCCACTGCATAAATTATTAGCTTTCCCCGAATAATTTAAACCACAATTATATGTTCTTCTCCTTATTTCATGAGCATTTGCTGGACAAGGCTGTCAAAATTCTATACAACTAACAAGATAACCAAAAGAAGCCAACAGCCCTTTTTCAGCTCACCAGAAAGAGAAAAGAACAAAAAGATAAAACTTGAATAATAATAATGAAAGATGGAATTTTGCAAAATCATATTCTACTACTCCCTCCGACCCAAAATATATAGTTGTTATTTTTGCTTCTCAAGATTCAAACTACATGAACTATAACCAATATTTTAAGATTTATCTCTTCACCGTATTGATATGAGAAAAGTTGCAACTTATATTATATGTTTCAAATATCAAATTAAACTAATTCAGTGCAAGTCCAAAGACTGATCAAACTAACTCTCGAGAAGCGAAACATGATAACTAGCTTGGGACAGCGGGAATATGTTTGAGCATTAAATGTCATCAGAACACAACAATACTAGAAACACATACAAGGGAAAAACCAAAAGAATAAAAATAGTAATAAAGTAACACCAAGCACATATCCTAAATCATGAATGATTTAGAACAAACAACAACAACTACGTCTCAGTTCCAATCAAGTTAGAGTCGACTATGTGAATCTCTATTTTAGAGCTCATTTCATATCATCATCATACTCAATAAAATAAAAGTGAATGATTTAGAGCGAAACCCCACTAATAACAAAAAATGAAGAAAAAATACTTTAAAAGAATAAAAAAGATCAAACCTGGCACTGGGAGGTCTTCTAGGTACTTCAGGTTCAAACTCAACAGGAAGTCCAAGAAATCCATTAAACCTATCAAAGGTGACATGAGCAACATGTCTGACATTACTAGGCCAACTAATCTCCATTGATGAATTGGCAGAACTAGAACTAGAACTAAAACCAGAACAAGAAGAAGAAAGCAGCTCTTCAACACCAACACCGCTAATAATATCAAAATTGCTCTTACAAGCAACCAAAGATTTCCTAAAACCAGTTAAACAAAGTGTTAACAAAGACAGCTGATCTCCCCCTTCTTCTCTGTCTCTCCTTTTTCTCTCTCTTTTTCTACCAGAAATACCAACTCCTCTTGCTTGTACCTCAGTATTATTTCCCCCTCTGTATACATCTACAACAGAATACAAATTGGGTCCACTAATTAGACTCTCTTGGTGAGACCCATCATTATCTCTAGCTACTAAACATGGTAGTATACTAATGGAGCTTGAAGATGAAGGTAACTCATGTTGGGCTTGTATAATTTCAGTCATTTTCAACAAACCCACAATAAAAAAGATTGGATTTTTTTTTAATGGTACAACAAATCAAGAAAAGCTCCTACCTTATATTTTCAGTCATTTTCAAGAAACCCACAATAAAAAAGATTGGATTTTTTTGGTACAACAATATCAAGAAAAGCTCCTATCTTATAATTTCAATCATTTTCAAGAAACCCACAAAAAAAATCCTTTTTTTTATTTAAAGATTGGATTTTTATGTAAAGATTGGATTTTTCTTGGTGGGTTTTAATTGTAGAACAAGAAGCAAGAAAAGTTTGGTGGACACTTTTAAAGAAAATTGAGTAAACCCCTCTTTATGATAGTTTGGTAGATTAGTAGAAATGGGGTTTGAGTAGAGTTGGATTCAAGCAAAGGTTGGTTTTTGGAAGGTGAGATATTAATATCATCATCACTTTCAATACATTCTCATTTTTTTTTCTCCCTATTTTATGGAAGCACTTCAATTCTTTATATGAAGAAAAACTCTATAGGGGAGTAGGGAGGATTTAGTTTAGTAGAGTTTGAGGAGAAAAAAGAGAGAGAAACTATACTATAGAAAGAAGGGGATTAGTTTATATTAGAGCTTCTTTCTTTTGGAATCAAAAACTTATATTTTTTCTAGTTTTTTAATGTTATAGAGAAGCAAAAGGGGAATAGAAGAAGATTAGCTTAGTTGGATTTGGCTCCTCTACCATGGCACTTTCTAGATGTTTTCCTCTTTATAAAATGTGTTTAGGATATTAAATGATATGATAATAAATAAGAGGCGTAGCAAGCATATTTTTATTTTTTAGTCAGAAGTTTTGAATTTGAATTTAGTTATATAGTCTCTTTTATCAGAAGGTGTTTACAAAAAAAAAATATTGTAGAATAGAGTACTAAATAAATGTTGTAGTAGAGTAGTAAATAATCCTATGTTTTCAGTCAAAAGTCTGAATATGATCATGGAGCCACTTTTGTTGGAAGATGTTTATACTAATTGATATGATAATAAATAAGAATTGCGATGAAATAGTAAGTAATTTTTTATTCTTAGTCAAAAACCTCAAATACGAGTCTGGTTATGGAGTCATTTTTATTAGGAGATGTTTATAAATTTTGATAGGATACTAATTGATATGATAACAAATAAGAATCGCGATATAGTAGTAAGTAATCTTATATTTTTTGTCAAAAATTTTGAATCTGAATCTGGTAATACAGGCATTTTTGTTGGAAAGGTGTTTATACTAATTGATATGATCGTAAATAAAAGTTACAGTTGAGTAGTAAATAGATTATTTTTTTTTAGTTAGAAACCTTGAATTTGAATTTGGTCATGAAATCATTTATATTAGAAAATGTTTATAATTTTGTGTTGGATACTTATTGATATGATAATAAATAAGAGTCGAGGTGGAGTAGTAAGTAATTCTATATTTTCAGTCAAAAGTCTCAAATTTGAATCTGCTCATGGAACCACTTTTGTTAGAAGGTTTTTATACTAATTGATATGATAATAAATAAGAGTTGCAATGAAATAGTAAGTAATTCTTTATTCTTAGTTAAAACCTTGAATTCGAATATGGTCATGGAGTCACTTTTATTAGGAGGTGTTTATTTTTTTTTATAGGTTATTTTTGATACAATAATAAATAAGAATTGTGACGGAGTAATAAGTAATCCTTTAAATTTAGTCAAGAATCTCAAATTTAAATCTGATCTATGAGTCACTATTGTTAGAAGGTATTTATAAATTTCCACCAGATACTAATTTATATAATAGTAAATTAATGTCACAGTAAAATAGTAAGTAATCTTTTATTTTTAGGCAACAACTTCAAATTTAAATCTGATTATAGTGACTCTTTTGTCATAAGGTGTTTATAAAATTTACATAGGATATTAATCGATCTAATAATAAATAAGAGTCATATTGAAGTAGTAAATAATCTTTTATTTTAATCAAAAATATTGCATTCAAATTTGTCAAGTCATTTTTGTTAGTAGATGTTTATAAATTTCTATGAGATACTAATTGATATAATAATAACAAAGAGTCTTAAGAAGTAAGCGATTTTTTATTTTTGGTCAAAAATCTCAAAGTAAAATTTGGTCGTAAAGTTATTTTTGTTAGAAAATATTTATAAATTTATATAAGATACTAATTGATAATAATAAATAAGAATTCAGATGGAGTAGTGGATAATTCTTTATTTTTAGACAAAAAAATCTTGAATTCAAATATGATAATAGAGTCATTTTTGTTATAAAATATTTTACTCCCAGTGTAAAAGTATTTGCAAATTCAAAATACATTGAGCATCCATATTAGAATTAAATATTTGGTGGAAAATAAATTTAAAATACAATATATATTTTCCATTTTCTAATACTCCCTCTTTCCAATTAATGTGAAGGGGTTTGGAGTATGGAAATTAAAATAATTAATTGATTGTGAACTTAAGTATAGCTTTTCTATGAAAGTTACTCTTCAATCCGTCCCATAATACTTGGTACTCTCAACTTCTTGAGATTTCAACTACATCAACTTTAATCATCAATTTATGATATATATTTCACTATATTAATATGAAAAAATTACAATTTAAATATTATTTTTTATAATTTTAAATATCTAAATTTTAATTTTAAAATATAATTCATTTTAGTTTTAAACATTAGACAAATTGATTTTGAAGATTAGTCGAAATTGACTGTCTACAAGAAAAACGTAACAAACCATATTACTAATATAATTCATCTTAACTTAAAAAAATTAATCAAATTAACTATTTAGAAGCAAAACGTAACAAATTATATTATTAATATATTTCATTTTTAACTTTGAAGATTAGTCAAAATTGACTATCTAGAAGTAAAACGTAACAAACCATATTACCAATATAATTCATCTTAATTTTAATAATTAATCAAATTACCTATCTAGAAGCAAAACGTAACAAATTATATAACCGAAATAAGTTATTTTAACTTCAAAATTTAGTCAAATCAACTCACTTAAACCAAAACTTGACTAATCATATGACTTGTATTGTTTAATTAAAGGGACTCAGAGTATAATGATGAAGAATTAATATTCCTAATCCAATAATTATATGACCTAATCATGTATAGATCTTATCTACTCTTTAACACTTAATTTATTTCTTTTGCAGGTCGTATTAATATCTTTAGTTGAATTATTAATTGTTTATTTATTATTTTGGTATAAATGAAACCTTTATTTTAATGTACTAATGACAACTTATATTGTGTAGGAAGGTACCTGGTTCTGTTAAAGTAGTTGAAGATCCACGGAAGAATAATATTTTAATGTCCTAACACATGAGCCTGGTCCAAACGGCGGAATTAAAATTTTCACTTACAAAATTTAAAATATATAAAAAAAATTAAGAAAAATTAATATATATATATCTTACATTTGTCAACACTCTAATGAAACTCTCACTTATTCATACTTATCCTCTCTTTTTTTTTATTTTTATTATTATTCGACGTTTAATTTAGATTCTTATTGATTTGAATTCGTGTTGAGATTTTTTGTTTGAATAAAACAATTTTTATTAAAGATGATTCAATTTTTAAAATTCAAATACAAGACATATGATTAAGAATAAAAGAATATTTATCACTCCGATAATCATATTTATCCACTTGAACACTAAGAAAAACAATCAAAGTGTGACACATACCAACTATGGTGCAAAATTCCCTTTCACTTGGGGTGGTTAAGATGTGACCTTTTATTTTAGGAATTTTAAATTGGAGCTTATTACCAAAAAAGACTAGTAACTTTCAATTGTGTCATCAAGAAAATGGGTCAAATTCAAGAATATGACAATTGATAACAAAGTCATATTGTAGTTAAACCATCCCATGCACTTGTATTTTTCTCTTTATTTTGAAAAGAAAAGAGTACAACTTCACTAGTTCAACTATTTAATATTCGAAAATCACTAGTTCGATTAATTAAAATATTCAAAAATCACTAGTTGAATTCGAGACCTTTAATTAAGGGTCTGATTAATTTAAATTTGAGATGGTTCATTTTCAAAGTAATCAAAATAATTATTACATATATTATTATGAAATGATAAGTATTTTTTTTAATTTTTAAATTAAATATTTTGGATTTATATTTAGAAACGTAATCACTTCCGATAGAATGTACTTTACCCTTCAAACTTTATGGAAATTATTTTATACGAATTTAAATTAATTGTTCCACAAAACAAATAACAAGCACTATGTTGGAAACCAAAAAGAGAAACATATAATTAGTTCATAAAATTGCAATCAAGATTAAAAAAAAAAAAAGAAATATCAAACTTAGATATTAGTAGTAGGGTATCCCATGATAAAGCACAAGAAATTTATTTCAAAGGTATCGCTTTAGATTAAAAAAATATTTATGAATAATGACCGCTAGAGAAATTGAAGATTAATATTGACAACTATTTAAAACTATACCCTTAATATTAAAGAAGTGCTTGTTCTTTTTAATAGTGTTCTTTTGAGAAGAAATTAAACCTTATTACTTCTCTTGTTTTGTTAACCAGAGAATTCTTAGTCACTATTCTTTAATGGACACAAAGTAAATTTTACTCTAGTATAATAACCTATAAACCTCAAGAAAAAATATAGCGTACTAAATATGTCTGGTACGATGAGCTAGACCAAGAAAATATGTAGTTCCGGTGCTTCATTTCACTACCATAGGTTAAAAAAATGAGAAAATACATAAAGATCCCATTGAAGTTGTATCGTATTTTCATAAAGACACCTAAACTTTGAAGTGTTTTGTCACCCCACAAAACTTTTTAATATCTTTGTAAATGGGTCATTTTGACCCATTCCCTCATCTGGGTTGTGACCAGGCACATGATGCAGTGTTTCACTGCCATTAACCAGTTTAAAAGTGTCACGTATCGCTTTATTTTTTTACTATTAATTATTTAATCAATTTGCATGATCTTCCCCAAATTTAAACTCAAAAGAGCCATTGGTAGCCATAAACAAAATAAGTAGGAAGTGTCGATAATACCCCCACCATTCATATGAAATGACTTAATAGTCACCATTTAGCCCAAAAATAATTTTTCTTTGTATATTTCTTACTTATATAAATTATAAAAGTACTAAAAGGGACCACTTGTTTTTACTCAAAAACATAAAAAATTAGGTATCTGTCTAATTATGTCTATAAAAAGCTTTGCACTCGTGGTAGACATAATTAATGGCCTTAATTCGTGGTTAAATTAGGTGAATTTGTCTAATTATATCTTCAATCATTGATTACATCAAAATATGTCTTTTGCTAACTCAAATTTAAGGAATTGTGAAAATAATTTGTTTTTCACGAACTATCAACATTTCATAAACTTCAATTCATGTAACTTATCGTCAAAATTTGTTTTTATTATCTCACTAAGAAATGTTATGGGGCGGTTGGATCCATCCATCATAAAGCAATGGATTTAGTCTGACGAGTGAGTTTCAAATATTGAATAATAAAATACAAAATGAGTAAATTTAGAATACTCTTAATGTATATAATTTATTGATTAATTAGAGTCGTGAATATTCTCAAGTTGGATGGTAAATAATGTTGCTTACTCTTTTGAACGTATATATAATATCCATATTTAAGTAAATACTAATGCAATTAATTAGTAAAATTTTAATATAAACAATAAATCTATCTTATTCTAATTTGTATTATAGTCTTGTTATATAAAAAAGCTACAAAAAACAAAAGATTTCATGCCAATTATTTAGTGGCAAATAATATAATTGTCAGTTTATTATATTTAGTGGCAATAATAAATGTGAATATTTATAACTAACACTTTATATAAATGTTTCTAAAGGCTTTAGCGACTTCATATGCAAATTGTAATGATATCAACTCAATTGCAGTTAAATATTTTTAAATAAATATTACCGTTGATTGTAACCTATAATGTTTTTTTTTTTTGTTTCTCATTAGGTACTCGATACTCATATTAAGCAACTAATCTAAATTTGCTCGATGTAAGACTTACGTAAGAAAATTAATAATTTCTACCCTGATTGTTTTTTTATATTCAAAACTTGAACTTGAAACCTTGAAATCGAATTTATTAACTTGGACAAATTTTAAAAATTAATTTATTCAAAGAAAAAAAACTTATAGGCTCTATGTACATACCAAATTCAAAGAGACAAAGACAGAGAAAAACATGGAAAAAGAATACATAAAAAGATGATACAACGGAAGAAAACTTTTTTTTTGGTTTTAGAAATAATACAATAATTTGCACTTTTTATGTTTACAATATTCACTATTCAAATATTCAAACTCATCATATTGGTGGACCCCCCAAAAAATAAAGTGATTTTTATGTTTTATTTTAAGTGTCATTATTTTTTACTAATTTCTTCCAAAAAATAAAATAAAATTACGTTCATAAAGTAGATTGAGAATTATGAAGTGTTGTAGAAGATGTTGTGGAGCAATAACGTGATCATCTGAACTCAATACTTTTAGCGTGATTTCACAAAAAGTAGAACAAATAGTAGATATGAACTCATAATTTAAGAAATTGAATCCATAAAGCTTAAATTTCATATCCACCTTTGAGGTTTCGGATTCAAATTTCAGCAGAAATAAGAAAATACTAGGTTATTTCTTTCTATTTGTGCAAACTCTTAACCAAAAAGATCAAGTTACCCGATACCCGTGCTGGTAGGCACAAACGAATCTAAACATAGCGATTATTAAAAAACAAAAAAAATTATACCAAAAGGATTTTAACGGTCATTTTGGCCCAATGACGAATTGTACAAATTTTCTTTTGGACCAAAAGAACCTCTTTATTATCCAACAAAATATTGCCTTTTAATTCTTTTAATCCACTTTTTATTTTTTTGCAACGGGCTGTAAACTGTAAAGTCATATAATATTAGGGTCATTTTTGTCATTTTCTTTCTTGATAGACTAGTACTTTAATATTTTATCATAAACAATATACTATCTGTAAATTAAAATTGTATTTTAAATTTTATGTTCAGTCAAACAGAATCACATATAATGAGAAAGACAAGTGAACTATTAACTAAGATTTAGATATGGAGAAAAAATATTAGTCGTAGTTAGAGATACATTAGTGATAAAAGATGTATTTACATAATTAGACTGTGGTCTATGTTAGAATTTGACATGCATGTAAGAGTTTCGAACTTCTGATGATTTTCCATATGTTTTAAGTTTTAACCAAGAACGTTTTATTTAGATTTTATTTTTTTTACATTAAATATGATTAATTTTCAAATGTTTGCATACGTTTATTAATTTTCAATTAAAATACGAACTTAAAGTGTTAGGATATTGGAGTTGAAGTTATTATTATAAAAATAAAACTTTACATTATATGACAAATATGACTAATAATTATCACTTTTATATAACAATAATTTTGAAAATATAGCTCCTTGAGTTAAATTTAATATATATCTCTTGATTTTAGGCATCAATTTTGATATATACATATAAAATAAAAATTAAAAAAATTAGATAAGAATTAGGCCCAAGCAACTTTTATGACCTGTTAAATTAGAAAAGCCCAAGAGCTGCTGAATCTAGAGCCCAATTTTATTAGGCCCACTAGCCCAACTTAACAGCCCACTTACCTATTGACCTGTTAAAATCCCAAACTAATTACTCCCTCCGTCTCAATTTCTGTGACATTTTTTGAATTTCGAGATTCAAATATATCTATCTTTGACCGTAAATTTTTCATATATCTTTTAAATATTTTGAATTGTCACTTAATATGACTTATAGTATTGTTTACATAGTTTACAAATATATAAATTTCATTTCAAAAAAATTGAAGTTTCAAACTTAAACTGTTTGAATATCGAAAAATGAAAAGTATCACATAAATTGGGACAAAGGTGTATTAATTAAGGACTTGTGATAGATTGACTTGTGTAAAAAAGGTCATTTATTGGAAATAAAAGTTGACTTGACAACACTCTCAAGACTTAAACCAAGAAAAATAAGAATTTATTACTTCAAATAGAAAGTTGACTTGACAACACTCTCAAGACTTAGTATGAAATTGTTTAATCAGAAGTTTCAAATTTAAATCATAAGAATGAAGTCGTCTTTGATAAGAAAGATTTTACTATCGAGGTGAGATTTTAGGGCACAGATTTGAATAAGTTAGGCGCGTTCCAAAATGAATATCGAATAGGGAGTGAAGAAAAAAAATAGTATGAAAGTCGATTTGTTACGACAAATATAATTTTTTAGATATACATTTCATTTATTCTTTCATAACAAATGCAGAAACAATCGAAGAGTGATGAGATGATTGTAGTTCCTTTATTCTTAATTAGAGATTTGGATTACGCTTCATCATCTTTCTTACCATGTCTTTCACTTGCAATGAATCTAGATTAATCAGATTATTAAACTTCATTATACCATATGGTTAAGTTGAGTGTGATCCCTCCATTCGAATTTACTTGTCAATTTTAGACTTGACATATCTATTAAGAAAACAACGCTTAGTATAGTGAATTTATCATTTTATCCCTATTAATTAATAGGATCCCAAACATATTTATTCACTACATTTTTTAAAGACATTAACTTATTGTAAATAAATTGAGGATTTAATAGGAAGAAAAAAAATTGTACTTCTTTAATTTTCAAAAATAACAGATAAAAGTAGAAGTCCAAGAAGAAAATATTTGATAAGTAAAAATAAACGGAGAAATGAATTTTACGTAGGAGACACGCTTTATTGGAAGCTTCTAATAGAATTTTGTCCAAAGTTATGATATCATATGTTAGGCAAAAACACTAGTAATTCAACTATATTTTCTTTTATAATCGTGAACTATTGGAGACTTTAAAACACAACGTTTTAAATAATACTAAAATATTACAACTCAGAAATGGAAAACTTTTATTATTGAATATAAAAAAATCTTCGTATAAATCATATAAGCTATTTAGCGATCAATCAACACAGAATTCGTAAGGGGGGGGGGGGGAGGGGGGACGATGGTGGTTTCACTTAAATATTATATTTCGAACTCGTAACATGTGTTTAACTTATACATTACGCATTGCACTCTTGTCACTGGACCGATATCCTAGCTAAATCATCTACTTCTATATAGATTTTGGGGCAAAAGATTATGTCCTACCAAAAGGATTATGATGGGATAACCATGATTTTTCTATCTTTTACAATAGATCTTGAATTCTAGTTTCTGTATGAAAGGTTTTATAGTAGGAAGAACTTCCTCTTAGTTTGGTCTTGCGATATACATTTGAATTAATCGGAATCCAATACACTTCACAAGTATGCACCTTTCAAAAATATTTTTAATTTCTTACTCCGACTAGCGCAGTTTTTTTTCTCGACCAATTTGAATTCCATTTCATTATTGATTTTAAGTTAAGTATCTAAATGCTGACTCTGAATAACCAGCCCAACAATAAGCTCAATTGTTCCATAACCCTCCAGATGGGAAGTATAGATAGAAAGGTAGATCAGAAAGGAGTTGGAGAATTAAACTTGTTCTACTTCAATAGAGGCATTGTAATCGTAAGTGGAAATAACAATCATTCGGCCCGATTGCTCTTATCATGATATTGAATATCGTACATAAAGTCGAAAAAAAGTTGTCCTTTTGTGGAAGCAAATATTCCCTTTCATTTCAACCATTTACTTTGACAATTGGCAAGTAGTGCCGTCCTTGTTTACTTATTTTCCCAAAATTCTCTTTGTTTTTTTTCTTCTCTTTTAATAATTAAAAGTTATGTGTCTCCACTCTTCAATTCTCTTCATTCTTTTTTGTTTTTATATAAAATAAAGTTTTTGAAATTTTGACTAATTTTTAATCACATAAACTGATAAACCAACTGTTTAATTATTATAATATATACTTTATAATCCTTTAATTTTTTTAGTTTCACGGGCACCCACCATTTTTAGCCGTCCAATACCTTTTGTGATTAGTCAATTTTTTCTAGTTGATTTTGGAGTTAATTAAGTTAAAATTATTCTTGATTATTCAATTATGTAATGGTTAAAATTATTTTTTGTTGGTTATAAAGGAATATATTGGTTGTAACTAATCCAGTATGCCTTTTTAAGTAATGGATTAATGGCTACAATATAGCATGAGTTATTGCTATTCTATTTTTAATAAAGTGATATTTTTTTCTTTTAAAATTTTTATAAATGTTTGTAAATATTATTATTTGATAGAACCAACTCTAGATCTCTACCATCCATTTACCTAATTAATTAAGGTATATATATATATATATATGTGACACATTTCGTTTTTCGAGAGTCAAATAATTTAAGTTTGATCGGAAATTTGCGCATGAAATCTTCAATTTTTTTGAAATAAAATCTATATATTTGTAAACTACGTAAAAAAGTACTACAAGTCATAATAATTGATAATTCAAAAATATTTATAAGGTATATGAAAAATTTAAAGTCAAAGATAAACTTGTTAGAATCTCAAAATCTGAAATGTGTGACATAAATTGGGACGGAGAGAGTAATTCTTTACGTTAATGATATAATTGGACATAATTTCTATATAAAAAAAAAACCGAATCTCCAATGGAAACTTCCATCTAGATTTTTTTTTTTGTTTTTTGTTTTGTATTGATGGGATGTGGTAGAATTTTAAGTACGAACACATAAAATTCAGATCCTGAATCCGCTAATGATACTAGGTCTTCTTGATTTGTTTATAGGCTATAAGTTTGATATGCACTAATTGCTATTATTGATAAGTCAAAAGTGCATAGAGAACATTTAAGGACAAATAAATTAAACCACCACAATCATATAGCCACTCTTCCAATTTTTAAAAGTCAAAAGTTGGCCGTCTTTGATAATTTCTCCACATTACAAAAAGCCAATTGCCACCCACTCTTTTCCATTGCAAAAATATTCAAGAAATTAACTTCTTTGTCATTTTCTTGTACACAAAAATGCTAGGCAAGAAGTTTGGTTCAATGAAGAAATTAGCCAAAAAGGCTAAGGTTATTAGATCACCTAGTGCTAATTCTCTTTATAACCATGATGAGTCACAACATCTTGAATATTTACTTGTTAAGGATGATCATGATCAAGATCAAGATTATCAAGGGGTTAGTCCAACAAGTGCTAAATCATCAAAAAAGATGGGGACATTTGCAGTGTATGTAGGGGAAGAAAGAGAACGATTCGCGGTGCCAACGAGCTATCTTTCACATCCATTGTTCAAGATTTTGTTAGAGAAGACATATAATGAGTTTGGTTTTGAGCAAACAAATGGACTTGTGGTTCCATGTAGTGTTGCTGCTTTTCAAGAAGTGGTCAATGCTGTGGAGTGTTGCAATGGGAAGTTTGATTTTAGTGGCTTGGTTGAGGAATTTCTATAATTAGGTCGATATTTTCCAGGATCGTATCTGGCCTTGATTTCAAAGAATCGAATTAGTAGGTACGAATATTGTTACTTTTTTTTTCCACTTTTCTAGCGCGAGGAAACAATTACGTACAACATTTCAGTCTCGAACAAGTTGGAATTAACTACTTTTCTAGCTAGACTGAAAAATAGCATTTGGTGAAATAGATTCAAGGATTAAATCATATCTTAAGGAGGTAATTTACAATTTAAGTTTTAGTTACTTTTGTACCAAAGAGATAGTGTAAATTATTACACCTTTAATATCCTAGGTAAGCTTCCTTTTGTTTTTTCCCATGAGGAGAAATCAATTGAGAGAAGTAAATCTTGTTATTTATATTTCTCTTTAATTAATGTCAACTAGCTAAATTGTAAATTTTAAGTGACAAGATCAATTGATAGAGAAATGTAGTTGTTAATTATATACTTCTTGCCATTTCAATTACATTAAGACCACTTTGAGAATGTTCATCTTACTATAACAACAGGTTGAGCTCATTCAAACAGTCAGTATCAAAGTCAGATAAAAGAAATTAATTATGGTAAGCTGACATTTAACTTAAATAAACTAAGGATGTACATATCTATCATTTTAATCTCTCTTGTTTTTCTTGTCATTTCACATGGGCGAAAGACTTTTTTTTTAAAAAAATTTGATCGGGGTAAACATGATTTTAATTAATCTTTGTCCTATTTTAAGAGATTTCAGACGGTCCTTATCCTAAGTCCCAGGCATCCGATTATCTTTTCGAATCTCCACCATTTACTTTTGCGCTATTATTACTAACAACATTTCTTCTCTTATGCAATTCCCGATTAGTTATAGTTTTTCTAAAAACCGGAATAAGAGGTTTCAATGTCTTCCATTAGTAATGGAATGTAGTTAGTCATAGTTATCAAGTCAAAAGGGTTTCTAAATAGTCAAAATGGATTATTGGTAGTTTGAATATCATCAAGAGGTGCATGCATGTTATACAATTATTTAATTTTGACTTGGTAAAAAATTAGATACTGAACATAGTGGTACGCACACATTAACCCAAAAAAAAAAAAAAGTACTTGGCTGCATGTTTGTTGAAGTCAGCAGCATTTTAGTAGTTAGGTAGGTGATAAATTAGAGTCATAAATGACTCATGGAATGTTTTTAAATTTGTAATTTTCGAAAGAGTTTATGTTATGTGCACAGTCAATATATCAATCACATTAATTAAGTGAATAGAAGAGTAACCGGCTATAATAGGTTAAATTGGTATGATGGTGTAAAATTTCGTTACATTGTCGATGGTCCGCATACTTCAACTCAGCATTTTGACACAAGCAGAAAAAGAACAAGAACTTGAAACTTTGATGTCAAAAACAAACTGTTTGTAGGAAATTTATTGCATTTTCATCGAACAAGATCAGTGGGGAAACATAATGTTTGTTTTAGTAATATACTAGCAGTCAACAAGGATTCTTTTCATTTCACCAATGAACTCCTGCATTTGTTCCCTAATATGCAAGGGGAAGGGATAAACACATGCACAATCCAACTGTCCGTCCCTAATTGTGTCGAATATGGCAATAGAAGGGCCTACCCCATGCACGGATGCACACCCGATGAAGTCTTCTAATCCGATTTCATGATGCACTGTGCTGGAGGTATCAATTACAGGGTCTTCAAACACAGAGATGAGAGAAGTCCTTAGTGAAGAGGATGGAGTTAAGCCAGGATTATCAATGGCCCTGCACATGAGGAAATTCAGGTCTCCCATGTCTGTGAAATGCTTGTTATTGTTCTTGGCGTTGATAAAAGATGTGTAACTTCTCTTTGCTAGCTCCCATAAATCATCTCCTCCTTTAACGTCATGCGTCTTGAGGATGGCAGAATGATAAAAGCCTGCTCGACATAGGTCATCATTTTAATATGCTCTGTTCAGTAAACATCTTTAGGATGCAATAATAGAAATGACTAAAAAGACAGAAACTGACGATTTCTGAAATCTAGATCAGCGGGAACATCTGCCTGAACCAGCTCAAAATGGGCATTTCCAACCAGTTTTGAGTTTAGAAGTCGGAGTTTTAAGACTCGGGAAAGGCTGACGGGATACAACAATAGAAATGAAAAGAAAAAGCTGAACAGAAGTGAGAGTTACATCAAATGTAAGAACAATCACATGGTACTGAAGTATGGTGTACTTGCTGTAGTTAAAAGGGCTAATAGGATGTTTCCAACAGACTAAGGGTAATTTGAGCTTTTCCAAGTACATAGATTATGTGCAATGAACTTGCAAGTCACATATAGCAACTCTGTTATTTACCTTAAAAGGAATGGTTGCATACCAATACTTGACTCCCGATTGAGTGTAGGTATGAGTTTACAGATTGACAGGTTCTCTCCCCCTCTTACTTAATAGGCTGAGCTTTTCTATTTAGTCTATAACAATTACTATCAAAGCAATGCTTGAGCCCAAAAATCAAAGAGGGGGGTCGAGAGAGTGTCACATGTGATGGCTTTGACCTCAAGAGGTGTGCTAGCCGTGATCAATTGGGAGTAGTTACCTGGACCCAAGAGTGTGCTAGCCTTGACCAACTGGTAGAACATCAGTAGCGGTACCATCTATGACTAACTTGGGTCCAAAAAAGAAGAAAAAAAAGACCGGATACCAGTACAGTAGTGACCAATGGGGTTAGATGGGTGTCAAGAGTGGTGGCCTAGATACAAGAAACGTAAAGACCTGATACAAGTTAGTTTTTACCATGAATGCATTAACGAACCTGGAAAATCAGGGCTAAGCACTGGATCAAGAATTGAACGGCAGTTAATAAGGGTTACAATTGCATACTTCTCCCATTGATTCTCCTTTAGGCCTTTTGAGGAATGAGCTGCAATTAATCCAGCAGCAGCCAACAGTCCACACAGTTTTACATCTCTCGTTTTGCAGCCCTGCAAAAATTCAGATTTTGTTACTACCTCCTAATGCTCTAAATTGCAAACAATATACATTTAATTAGGGAGTCGTAACCTGTTTCTCAGACTCTTCAAAAATATTGTCAAGTGCATGTTGGATCTTCCAAAAGTAGTGTACTTTTTGAGGATTAGCAAGTGGCGAGCAACATTTTGGAGTGTTGCACACACTTATCATAGACAGTTACACACAACTAACTTCTAAATAATTTGATTTTGCACTGTCGACGTATAAAATTTTAACCAATCAGGCAATAAACCTGATCTCAATTGAGCCAAATTGGATCTTTTGAATTAACGGTATTAGTTTATACCATTCTTGGTGGACAGAGTTATTTGATACACATGCAGGTACTGAGGTAACCACTAGTTGACCCGAACACCACGATTATTTTTTAGAGAAATTTAGGTAATACCATTACTCACAATCAGGCCAGATTCTAGTGATGTGAAAGATGTAGCATGCAAATTGGCCAATTCACAATTCGAATGTGATTAAAGTTGGACATCATGTGAAGAGAATAGTACATCAGCATTCAATGAGGGCCATAGATTCTCAACCAACCTAACAAGAAAATTGGGCCAAGCAAGTTTTTATAGAGTAGCTTTGCCTAATTTCTAAAGAAAATGAAAAAAAGATGTCAACCTAACTTGGCAAAATACATTTAAAATATTTTTTTTTTTTATGACGGTTATCTTCAAGACAGTTTGCGATACCTGTTATTTGCCATCTACGCAGATACCAGATAACTTAATCGATCAAAACTTAGGCACATGAGAAGAAATTTGAATCATCTAATATATTTTGTCTCCACTTAAATTTAAACCATAATCTCTTTTTTCATATTTTCGAAATAACACTAAGGATATTATAATTAATTTATGATTAAGTGAGAAAAATACATATTTTCAAAATATCACTACGGAAATTATAATTAATTATGATTTTTGTGCGAAAAGTATATGATTAAAACAATACACCATACGTCGAGAAAATGACAAAAATAATCCTTGAATTTAGATAGGTTTAATATACTTCCTTATATATAGTATTTCAAAACTTTTAAATTCTTTAAGTTTGTAAAACATCTGACAATTAAATTTATTGCAAGAGAAAAAGGAATATCACTATCTTGCTCTTAAATAAGGAAGCTAAAGAAAAGCACTACTCCCCGTCCACATTTTGATTTATTTGTCTGATTTTACCATAAAACATAGTTTAAAAAATCGAATTCTACAATCTTAAATTAAAGATACATAAAGTGTACCAAAATACCCATTAATCTTATGAATTTAAACATATCACGTGAAAAGATAAAAATAATGAGAGGTCAAAAAAAAAAGGAAAGAGTCATTCTTATTTGAAACGACTAAAAAGGACATTAAAACAAATAAATTGAAACAAGAGAGTATGTGATTTCTTCTTATCTAACCAAGCCTCAATTAGTCAATATGTGCACAAGCTAACTTATGTACCAGCGTGAAAAGTTAAAATTAATGAGTCGGAAAAAAAAGAGGAAAAAAATCATTCTTTTTTGAAACGGACTATCTAGGACTTAAACGAGTGACTATATGATTTCTTCTAATCTAACCAAGCCTCGATGGTCAAAAGTAACATGACATTAATCGAGATGTGCACGAGCTAACCGGACACTGCTGGTATAAAAAAGGTAAGAAATTTACTAAAATGTGGAAAACTTACATCAAGAATGCGATCAGTTTCTTCTATATTCAACTGCAATTTCACAACTTGTGATGCTCTTGTCGATTCAGAATCCATAAACTTCAAATTAGAAAATCTCAATGAATTCAATCCATACCCCACCATATCAATCCCACGCGCCCAAAATGGCTTACTCGCTTTACCAGCTGGAATATACTCTTCAATCCCCAAACCAACCTCCATCTTTTTCAATAATTCCAATTTTGTCCCTTCTCCATCTTCCTTCTCACAACTCACCAGCTCCAGCAACTTCTTCAGCAGCGCCAACGCTGCTGCCCGATCACACGCCGATGTATGAATCCTTAACGCGAACACCGATTTCTCGTTTTCTAATTGATAAATGCTCGCGAAGAAAATATCCGTGTCGGAATCTGATGAAGTACCGGTGTTTATCCATGAATTTCGGTTGATTTCGTGTTCGAGGATGAGATGAAAATCGGAGACGGAGGTGAGATCGGAGGTTTTGAGGCGTTGGAGAATCTGAACCGTTGATGAGAGATCGAACGGCTGGATTTGAAGATGAGAAGTGGAGGGAATGATGTAAGAGTAGGAATTTGTGCTTGATTCGTAATGGAGTTGAGATTTGAGGATAGGATAGGAATTTTGGAGTTTGTGAAGGGCATTTTGGAGAAGTGAAATGTCTGGTGGTTTTGACAAGAGTAGAGCTAAGACTGTTATACCTGTGCCACCGGGAACCGCCTTACACCAGCTGTGCTCGGTGCTTCCGGCCTGCCGGCTTTTCAACTCAGACGGTGGATCTGCGGCGGCGCTTCCTTGCTCAGCCATGACTTAGAGATTAGCTAAATGGGAGTGAAAGGTACTATAAAGTGGACAAATGAAGCCTAACCCACTTATTTATACATTTTCTTTTTACTGATAAAATCAATGATTACTATTTTTTTACAAGATTAATTTATCTCGAGATTATAATTTACAAACTCATTTATCTATCGAGGCGATGAGATATGATAATGTCAAGTTTGATGGGATATTTTAAAAATTTAACACAATATAAATTTAATTTTAAAATATCTCATTTTATTTTGCATATCGAATGTTAATGGGTAAGAAAGAAGAAAGGTCGACAAGTATCGAATGCTAATGGGTAAAAAAGAAGAAAGGTTGACAACTATAAACTTTGGACTCATTTACCAACCAAAGCGATGGGATATGATAATGTCAAATTTGATGAGATTTTTGAAAAAAATGATAAAGATAAATTTATATTGTGAATCAACGGTTAACACAATATGAATTTAGTTTTAAAACATTTTACTTTATTTTGCGTAGTATTTAATTGGTCACTAATGATTTGAAAAATGAGGTTCTAGCTGGGATCAATGATGTGGGTCATCAAGTGTCCTTCTATGCTTTTAATGGGGCCATAATTATTTATATTTAGTTTCTGTTAGTTTTTTAAGATAGATATACTAATATACATATATTTGCATGATTTTATTTTGAAGTTAACAAATGAATATGCACCCTCACATATACATGTAGATCCGCCTATGTTATAGGATACTTGAGCGATCTTAAGTAGCAAATTATAAGATATAACATATTTTCTTCTTTGTATGAAAAATACTTAATTTTGGTAAACGTTGTTATTAAGTCATATCTTGATTAATATATTTCTTGCTTAATTTATTTTACACTATTGTACAATAATAGGATGACTATCTATTCTAGTGGACATTTATATTTTCTTAATTTATCACCTTTTAAATAATTAAAAAAAAGGAGGTGAAATTTGTGTTCTAATTTTTACTTGTGATTTACTCGATAACTATAGTGATGAGTTAGGTTATGTTTATACATCTCGACTAATTTCACGAGATACTTAAAAGCCAATAAACTAATTTGGTAAATTTTAATAATTTTTGTGATACCTCATACATGTAGAGGGTAACTCTATTCATTAATTTTAATAGATGAAAAATAACAAATATATCACGTAAAATTATCCATCATTATTTGAATAGATAGAAAAATATCAACTACGTGTGATTTTGGCAGATGACATACGTAAAAAAAAAAAAAAAAACCAGAGTATAAGAAAGAAAGAAAGGTTGACAAATTAAAGAAAGTGTAAACTTAGTTCTTTAGTCTTATCTTGATTAATACTCGTATCTATTTTGATCGACTTTTCTATTCTCTTAATACCTTTTAAATAATAACAATATTAAAGGGTCAAATGAAGCTAATAATATTTCGAGGGAGGGTATTAGATGCGTTGTAATAATAATTCAAAGTTGGAATATGAATCTTAATTTGTTTAGAATTTGTTATTTTTGGTATTTATTTAATTATGTCTAATTTAGGATTTGCTCGTCCTAGTTTATATAAGAATAGATTTTCTAATGGTAGTTTAATTTGGTTTCTTAGTATTATAAATAGAGGCATTGCTGAATGTTTTCAATATACAAAATAGAGAGAAGTTGAAGTCAGATTCAACAACTTTTGAGTTTATAAATAAAACTCCGGCTATTGTGATTCAGCTCTCTGGTGATCGATCCTTTTCTCCGGTGGACGTAAAATACGTGGTTCTAAGATGGCGATGAGCGAGGTGAAGATTATTGAGTTTGAGGAAGGATGGAATTTTATGCAGATGGGAATCACTAAATTGAAGAAAATTTTAGAAGGAGAAGAGCTTTGTTTCAGCTCTCAAGAGTATATGATGCTCTATACAACTATATTTAACATGTGCACACAGAATAAGCCGCCGCCAAATGATTACTCACAACACTTGTATGACAAGTACAGGGAAGCATTTGTAGAATATATCAATTATACAGTTCTGCCCTCTTTACGAGAGAGGCACAATGAGTTCATATTGAGGGAGATTGTCAAAAGATGGGCGAATCACAAAATTATGATTAGGTGGCTCTCACGCTTCTTCCATTATCTGGAACGATTTTTTATTGCTCGAAGATCTCTACCTGGACTTGATGAAGTTGGTCTGATGTGCTTTCGTGATCTGGTTTATGAGGAGTTGAAGGGTAAAGCTAGAGATGCAGTTATTGTGTTGATTGATAAAGAACGCGAGGGTGAGCAGATTGACAGAGGTTTATTGAAGAATGTGCTTGATATATTCGTTGGAATTGGAATGGGGAAAATGGAGTATTATGAGAATGATTTTGAAGATGCAATGCTTAAACATACTGCAGCTTATTATTCTCGAAAAGCTTCAAGTTGGATTGTGGAAGATTCGTGTCCAGATTATATGTTGAAGGCAGAGGAGTGCTTGAAAAAAGAGAAAGATAAGAGTGTCTCATTATCTCCATGTTGTTAGTGAGACGAAACTTTTAGAGAAAGTGCAAAACGAATCGTTGGTTGTCTATACGAATCAGTTACTTGAGAAGGAGCATTCTGGATGTCGAGTATTGCTTAGAGATGATAAGGCAGAGGATTTATCTCGAATGTATAGGCTATTCCACAGAATCCACAAGGGATTGGAACCTGTTTCAAATATGTTTAAGCAGCACGTCGTTGCTGAAGGGATGGTCTTAGTGCAACAGGCTGAAGATACGACACATAGCAAGTCCGAAACTCCATTCTTTGTTAGAAAGCTGATTGAGCTTTACGATAAGTATATGGCATATGTTACAAACTGTTTTTCTATTAACTCTCTGTTTCATAAGGCTCTCAAGGAGGCATTTGAGGTGTTTTGTAACAAGATTGTATCTGGTTTTTCAAGTGCAGAGCTCCTTGCTTCGTATTGTGATAATATTCTTAAGAAAGGTGGAAGTGAACAACTCAGTGATGATGCTATTGAGGAGACGTTGGATAAAGTGGTCAAGCTTCTCTCATACATTAATGACAAAGACCTTTTCGCGGAGTTCTGCAGGAAGAAGCTTTCTCGTCGATTGCTCTTTGATAAAAGTGCGAATGATGAACACGAAAGGCTTATCTTAACAAAGCTAAAGCAACATTGTGGTGGACAGTTTACATCAAAGATGGAGGGAATGGTGACAGACTTGACTTTGGCTAGGGAAAATCAGAACAATTTTCAAGAATATCTCAGCAACAACCCGAGCCCGAGTCCTGGAATTGATTTAACTGTCACAGTTCTTACAAGTGGGTTCTGGCCTAGTTATAAATCTTGTGATTTGAGTCTCCCTGTGGAGATGGCTAAGTGTGTACAAGTCTTCACCGAATTCTATCAGACAAAAACGAAACACAGGAAATTGACATGGATTTATTCATTGGGTACGTGTAACGGCAATGGGAAGTTTGATTCAAAAACCATTGAATTGATTCTGGGAACTTATCAGGCTGCTGTTCTGTTATTGTTTAATTCGTCAGATAGATTGAGTTACTCTGAAATCAAAAGTCAGTTAAATTTAGCTGATGATGACTTGATCAGATTGCTTCAATCACTTTCATGTGCCAAGTATAAAATTCTGATTAAGGAGCCTAGTAATACAACTGTTTCGTCATCTGATCATTTTGAGTTCAACTCCAAGTTCACTGACAGGATGAGACGGATTAGGGTCCCATTACCTCCTGTGGATGAAAGGAAAAAGGTGGTCGAGGATGTAGGCAAAGAGAGACGCTATGCAATTGATGCCTGTATAGTGCGTATTATGAAGAGTCGGAAAGTTCTTCCTCATCAACAACTAGTAGCGGAGTGTGTTGAGCAGTTGAGCTCTATGTTTAAGCCTGACTTGAAAGCAATCAAAAAACAAATGGAAGATGTCATCACTAGAGATTACATGGAAAGAGACCAAGAGAACCCAAATTTTGTTCAGGTATTTAGCCTAAACCAGTAATCTAGTTATTTAGGATTTGTTGTTTTTGATATTTATTTAATTATGTCTAGTGAGGATTTGTTTGTCGTATTTCATATATGAATACATTTTTTAGTCTTAGTTTAATTTGTTTCTTACTATTATATGAATCGTGATTCTGCTCCTTTCTTCATACTGTTATCAACTTGTATGAATGGTACGTCTTATTGAGTTTCTCTAATTCAATCAAAATTAATTGTAGAATTTATTGATGGGTACATAATGAACATACATAATTTGACATAAATAGTTGTACAAACAACCTTATTTGATACCATATCTCTCATTTCCACAACTATTCCAACACATACATTACCTGTTACATTCGCGATGATAATTGCTGAACAATTTAGTCTAAAGTCTAAAATGCAACAGAGTTGAAGTGCCATCCAGCCCTTTGTTATTGAAATAAGTTGTGAACTCTTTAATCGTCATTTCCCTGTACTTCGGAGGATTCTGTTCTGAAATCAGCTCCTTTATAGGTCCATACAGCCTATGTGTTGTCACACAATTCGTCATGAAGAAGCATGCCAACGATATCCTTGGACCAACTTTATTTGCCAGTATTCTATGATCAACACTTTTGAATTTGTCATTCGTTATAAGCTGAAAATGATCAAGTCAAAAATATCATAAGTTGTAAGATAATTATGTTTCTGATACAGATATGATAAATGTAACACTACTTGCCTGTAGAAGATCTCCTATATTGACCACGAGTGCTCCGGGAGTAGGGGGAACATCTACCCAATGGTTCTGATGTAGGACTTGGAGACCGCCTATGTTGTCTTGGAGAAGCACGGTGAAGAAGTCGTTGTCAGCATGCTTACTGGTGCCTAGAGTGAGTTCAGGTTGTGGACATGCTGGATAATATTGGCCTAAAGCAAGAAGCCCCTCTGCACAACCCATATCCTTGAGGTGGTTTGGTTCGAGGCCAATAACCTCGGACACTAGTTCAAATAGAGTGTCACCTACTTTCATCACTTGGTTCGTGTACTCGAGGAGAATATCCCTATCACAAATGCACAATAAGCAAATTAAAATGCAATACAATATTCAAACCTCTCTATAACGATGTTGTTTGTTTGACCATAATACCTGCAGACAGAAGGGAGTTGTCCGGGCTTTGGAGGTATAGGAGCTATAGTGGCACGAAAAGTGTCCCTCCAGTTGGTTACTGGTGCTCTAAACAGATCAAAATTGGTGTTAAATGTGAACTCTTTTGTCAAGTCTCGCGTATACCACTGCTTCTTCACCTCAGTATCTTGCTCAAAGAACCTGTTAACACTGTCTTTCATTGCCTCCATAACATGACTAGGAATCCCATGATTGATCACTTGAAAGAAACCCCAACTCTCGGATGCATGGCCAACTTCTTGGACTATGTTCTTTCGTTTGATCGGATCTTCCATGATGCCATCAAGATCAATTATTGGAAACTTGATGAACTTGTTGTTGTTGTGACTTCTCGAATCTTCAATCTTTGATGGTTGTACAAACATTCTTGGTACTTTGGTTATACCTGCATCGACTAGTCCCTTAACACTGGCTTTCGTCTTATCAAAGGCTTGTAGTTCAGCCATTCTTTCATACTCTGCTTCATTTGTGTTGATCTTCATCACTCCCATTTTTCTTATGCTTTTGTCTAAATCTCAGATTTTAAGTTAAATCTACCTTGTAAAAGTTAAAGATACACATATATACAAATTAATTTGCACATCACCTAAGGGTATATATATATCTTATTGGATTGTTTCCAAAATTAGATATTCATTAACTAACCTAATTATTACTAAAAATTGCTAATGTTTGAAGATTAGAACTGAGTTTAAAAATAATGCTTCTGCTAGTTGATAATATTCCATGTGATATGAATGAAATAATAATAATTTCAGTCTGTAGTTTTGTCCTATCATGAAGCTTCAATGCAATTATGCAAATACCTGGACAGCTTGTTTTTTATTTAATTAAGCTTAGGCTAATATAGAATGTTTAAAATATTCACATAGATAAAATTTTATGGTATTTATATTATGTATGCATTTATGTTCATATCTCAAATAGAAATAACATAGATGAGCCAAACTTTTAACTGATAACATGTGAAAAAGTTGAAGTTGAATTTTTTTAGAATATCATAGATTGTTCTAGTAAAGTTTCTAGAATATTCTAGTGTAGTATCTAGGATAAACATCTTGTAGAAATATCCAGAGTAGAAGATAAAAAATTATCTAGTAGATGTTCTAGAGAATCAAATATTTATAGAAAATCACAAAATAGATTAGATCTCGTTGTATCTAGAACCATCCATGCTAAGTAAGTATAAACACAGAATGATCTTGTACATAGCTAAGTCTTCCAAACTCCTCCTTCTCCTTTCTAGCTTTCTCTTCTTTAGTTGAATCTTCCAATCTTAGTTAATGATCTTGGGCTAGCAGAACGTTTTTTCCGATTATACTTTTCTTCTACTGTTCTGATCTACATGGCATAAATAAATCTTTTCTCGTCGATTTTCGAACATGCATGTTGAGTTGTTAATGGAATCACGAAGATTTGTTGTCTAATCTTGTTGCATTTGTTTACTAATTAAGCATTAGATCTCTAATTAACCTAATTATTATAATTAAATTGCTCATTTTTGAAGATCAGTTCTAAGTTAAAAAATAAAGCTTCTGCTAGTTGATACTGACATTTAGCCCATAATGTACATATTTTATGTTAGGGCTAACCCATCGGTGGCTCCCTAAAGTTGACACTAACTTTCACTTCGACACCTCAACTAAGCTTTGTTCATTTTAGACACCTCATGTGATATCCCGTTGTGTCATTTTGACACTTTTTTTATAATGAGCCAAATATGTAAGGCGTGTGTAACACACTCGCCGATGACGTGTCAAAATGACGAATTAAACAAAGACATGTGGCATATATATTGAAAATAATTAAATAATGAATTTTGAGTTTTAAAAAAAAGGCCAATGACACGTGGCAATTTTTATCCAAATAATATTTTTTAAAAAATTAATCACTTACAATCCCATCCTATGTTGTCTTCTCCACCACCCCCCACTCCTGGTCCTCAACCCCTCCCCCACCAGATTGTCTTCTCCATAGTCCACAACCCCTACCCCTCCCACACTCAATCCATCTTCTCCACCACCTCCCATATTCGTTGTTTATAGACAATGTTTATTTTAAACACCTTATGTAGGGTTTCGTTGTGTCATTTTGACACTTTTGCTTACATGGCACAATGAGTGTGATACACTCACTATATGCGCGTGAGAGGCTTATTTAACTATTTTTTATTTTTATTTTTTTATCTTCTCCATTTTCAGCCACCATCTTCCCCATTAAAAAAAGGCACCATCTTCCCAAACTTCAACTACTTCCATGAAAAAATAGATCTGATGGTGACAGAGGAAGCAGTGAATTCCAGCAGCAGAGATTTCCTCAAGTTTGAACGCATTTTCTTATTTTGTTTCCCTTCTTCCTCAATTTAGTTTGACAAAAAATAATTGATATCTTACCTTTTTTTTTTTTTTTAGAATTTGAAACATTTAAAAAGAGATAGGTGTTAATGGAGGAACTCACATCACCATGGGCGGATCTATGAAGGCCAGTGGGGGTGCCACATCACCCCTGAACTTCGACGGAAACTCTATATATACATAGGTATATATATATAATATTTATATAAATATAAAGCGTGTCACCCAGTGAACAAAATTGACTTGTGGTGCCACGGTAGGAGGGCAACTTTAAAATATTCCCATGTATAAAATTTTTATGATATTTATACCATATATCATATAATATAATATATATAATAATATATGACTAAAAATAATAGGAGAAATAAAGTTAAAAATTAAATTACTAAAATACCCCTACACTAAAATAAATATCTAATTAATTAAATTTTAAAATTTAAATAAACAAATAAAGAATTTGATACAATATATTAAAAAAAAAAAAATAATATGGGAGCACAATAATAAATGGAAATTAAATGGTTGGACTTCAATTCATTAGTTATCACATTATAAATTTTCTTAGTTATTTATCAATAGTAAATTTGTCTGCGCTTCATGCGAAGTGCATGATCATTTTATAAACTTGTTATTAATTAAAAATTAAAACTTATTTTTATTACTATAGTTCTTTCAAGAATGTTTAAATATTATAAATTATAAATATTATTGATGAAAATTTATCACTTTGCAAATTCCTTTTTGCTTCGAAGAGGTAAAGTTAAAATTTAAATTTGATGAATTTTGAATTTTTATCTTTTAAGTTATTGAATTCTAAATTAGTTATGTGTATTTATTTAATAAAATTTGAGAAGAGGTTTTCAACGACACGCCGTTTTTAAAAAAATAAAATGTTTATCTTTTCTTGATATTATAAAAGTAATAAATGAAATAAATAAATATATTTTAAAAATAGTGGACAAATAAAATTAAACGGAAGGGACAATATAGTAATTTCAACAATAAATAAAAGGACAAAGAATTTTACTCATAAATCGCATTCGCTGAATGCCTTTTATGCCTTTCATTCTCAGCTCTTTCTATTTAGGTATCTGAGAAGAGGTTTTGAGGTTTTCAACGACATGACGTTTTATAAAAGATAAAATGCTTATCTATTCTTGATATTATAAAAGTAATAAATGATATAAATAAATATATTTAAAAAATAGTGGACAAATAAAATAAACGGAAGGGTAATATAGTAATTTGATCAATAAATGAGAAAAAACAGAATTTTACTCATAAATCACGTTCGTTGAATGCGTTTTATGCCTTTCATTCTCAGCTCTTTCTATTTAGATATCTGAGAAGGGGTTTTCAACGACATGACGTTTTTGAAAAGATAAAATGTTTAACCTTTCTTGATATTATAATAGTAATAAATGAAATAAATAAATATATTTTAAAAATAGTAGACAAAAAAACTTACACGGAAGGGGTAATATAGTAATTTCAACGATAAATAAGAAGACACATAATTTTACTTATAAATCGCGTTCTCTGAATGCGTTTTATTCATTTCATTCTCAACTCTTTCTATTTAGGTATGTGTGTAGGGGTTTTCAACAACATGCCCTTTTTTAAAAGATGAAATGTTTATTTTTTGTTGATATTATAAAAGTAATAAATGAAATAAATAAATATATTTTAAAATTAGTGGACAAATAAAATTAAACAGAAGGATAAAATAGTAATTTCAACAATAAATAAGATGACATAGAATTTTACTCAGAAATTGCATTCTCTGAATACGTTTTATGCCTTTCATTCTCAGCTCTTTCTATTTAGGTTTCTGATAAGGGGTTTTCAAGTTTTCTATGATATGACGTTTTTTAAAAAGATAAATATTTATCTTTTCTTGATATTATAAAAGTAATAGATGAAACAAATAAATATATTTTTAAAATAGTGGACATATAAAATTAAACGGGTGGGGTAATATAGTAATTTCAACAATAAATAAGAAAACATAGAATATTACTCATAAATCGCATTTGCTGAATACGTTTTATGCATTTCATTCTCAGCTCTTTCTATTTAGATATCTGAGAATGAGTTTTCAAGTTTCCAACGACATGACGTTTTTTAAAAGATAGAGTGTTTGTCTTTTCTTGATATTATAAAAGTAATAAATGAAATAAATAAATATATTTTAAAAATAGTGCACAAATAAAATTAAACGGAAGGATAATATAGTAATTTCAACAATAAAAAAAAAGACATAGAATTTTACTCATAAATCGCATTCGTCGAATGGATTTTATGTCTTTCATTCTTAGCTCTTTCTATTTAGGTATCTGAGTAGGGGTTTTCAAGTTTTCAGTGACATGACTTTATTTAAAAGATAAAATGTTTATTTTTTCTTGATATTATAAAAGTAATAAATGATTAATATATATATTTTGAAAATAGTGGACAAATAAAATTAAACGGAAGGAGTAATATAGTAATTTCAACAATTAATAAGAAGAACAAAATTTTACTCATAAATCGCATTTGCTGAATGCGTTTTATGCCTTTCATTCTCAGCTCTTTCTATTTAGATATCTGAGAAGAGGTTTTCAACGACATGACGTTTTTGAAAAGATAATTTTTTATCTTTTTTTGATATTATAAAAGTAATAAATGAAATAAATAAATATATTTTAAAAATAATGGACAAATAAAATTAAACGGAAGGGGTAACATATTAATTTCAACAATAAATAAGAAGACACAGAATTTTACTCATAAATCGCATTCGCTGAATGCGTTTTATGCCTTTCATTCTTAGTTCTTTCTATTTAGGTATTTGAGAAGGGGTTTTCAAGTTTTCAACAACATGACTTTTTTAAAAGATAAAATGTTTATCTTTTCTTGACATAAAATTAATAAATGAAATAAATAAATATATCTTAAAAATAGTGGAGAAATAAGATTAAACGATAGGGTAATATAGTAATCGCATTCGTTGAAAACTTGAAAAATCTTTCTCAGATAGCTAAATAGATAGAGATGAGAATGAAAGGCATAAAACGCACTCAGCGAATGCGATTTATGAGTAAAATTTTGTGTCTTCTTATTTATGTTGAAATTATTATATTACCCTTTCCGGTTAATTTTATTTGTCCACTATTTTTAAAATATATTTATTTATTTCATTTATTACTTTTATAATATCAAGAAAAGATAAATATTTTTTCTTTTAAAAATACGGCATGTCGTTGAAAACTTGAAAAAACCTTCTCAGATACCTAAGTAGATAGAGATGAGAATGAAAGGCATAAAACGCATTCAACGAATGCGATTTATGAGTAAAATTTTGTGTCTTCTTATTTATTGTTGAAATTACTATATTACCCTTTCCGGTTAATTTTATTTGTCCACTATTTTTTAAAATATATTTATTTATTTCATTTATTACTTTTATAATATCAATAATTACATGTTTAATGTATCCCGTAACAACACAATACTTATCAATTAAACGAGATACATAAATAGTAATGTGTATCATGCACTAATTTTTTAGATATATACGTAAATTTGAATTTATACTAAATGTATCATTACATAGCAACTACCACACGAAAATGTATCGAGCTCAAATCTAACATCTTATGGGCAACAATTACTTATGTAATGTATCTAGTATTAATACAATACTTATCAATTTAAACAAGATACATAAATAGTAAAATGCTAAGTAGCAAAGATATTCATGATGTATCTTCTCAAAATTTTCGACAATTTTGAATCAAAATTGAAAGGATCTTCAATAAACTAGGAGAAGAATTTTGAATCTCAAAATTTTCAACAATTTTGAATCAAAATTGAAAGGATCTTCGATGAACCGGAGAAGAAATAATCTTGAATCTCAATTTTTTTGACAATCTTGAATCAAAATTGATAGGATCTTCGATGAACTTGAAGATTCAAAAGGAAATCGTTTGTCCAACAACAATTCCATCAATTTTGTATCCTTCATAACTGACCTCGCTTACCCAAAATTTCAATTTTTTTTTAATCAAATCTGAAATGTTTCTTCGTTGATGGGGGGAGCAATTTGAAAATTGGAATTTCTTCATTCTGATAGGATTTGCCTCAGTATAATTGAGAGTAAGAAGAAACGTAAGCGTAATTTATGAGATTTAATTAATTTTCAGATTTTATTTCCTTTTTAGTGCAATAGAAAGATTCTTCTTGTATTGGAATTAATGTATTCGGATGGTGACTTATGTATCCGGAAGGTACACATTTTAAGGGATTATTGTAATTAAAAAAAGAGTAGAGATAGAATGTAATTTACCCTTTACACTATGTGATTTAGGTAAGTTACATAGTGCTTTAATATTCCTATATATTAAAGCATGAGATAAGTTGTACTTCCTCTTGGTGTTCTATTTTTTATGTAAGGGTCTTTTGTGAGTTTAATTGTAATGGTCATTCATATAAAAAATTATTTTACCTATCTACATGATTAAAAAAAAAAATCATCAAAGAGTCTCGATAGACACCAGTGTAATATTCTTAGTCCTACTCAACCTATAAACCCTTTAAACTCAAGGGTCTGTCTCCAAACCTCCAACCTGTATCGTTAACTATGTCGCGTGTCTCATCAATCAACATTATTTCATCTGCAAAGATCATACACCATGACACCTCTCATTGAATATGCCACGTAAGTACATCCATAACGGGCAAAGAGTTTATCCCTAGTGATAGCCCCATCATGAATGGTAAGTGATCCGAGTCTCCTCCCACTGTCCTTACTCGGTCTTGGCTCCATGTAAGCTACATGTACACCTTTAGTCTCCTACCACCTCCAAAGAACCCCCTATGGACTTTAGCATAAGTCTTTTCTAGGTCAATGAACACCATATGTAAATTGCTCTTCATCTCCCTATGAGTAATGAACATAACAAGAAGTGCATCTAAATCATAATCATGAAAATTACTTACTATGAGTAGAACTTATTGATGGTTATATAATGAACATACATAGTTTGCCATATACAGTTTTACAAACCTTATTTGATAAAATATCTATCATCTCCACAACTATGTCAACACACACCTTACCTATTATATTTGCACCAATAAGCCTTGAACTATCTAGTCTACAGTCTAAAATGCAACAGAGTTGAAGTGCCATCCAGCCCTTTGTTATTGAAATAAGTTGTGAACTCCTTAATTGTTGTTTCCCTGTACTTTGGAGGATTCTGTTCTGATATCAGCTCCTTTATAGGTCCATACAACCTTTGTGTTGGCACAAAATTTGTCGTGAAGAAGCATGCCAACGATACCCTTGGACCGATCTTATTAGCCAGTACTCTATGATCAACACTTTTGAACTTGTCATTTGATATAATCTGAAAATGATAGAGTCAAAAATATCATAAGTTATAAGAACATTATGTTTCTGATACAGGTATATGCTAAATGTAACACTACTTGCCTGTAGAATATCTCCTATATTGACCACGAGAGCTCCGGGAGTGGGGGGAACATCTACCCAATGGTTCTGATGTAAGACTTGGAGACCGCCTATGTTGTCTTGGAGAAGCACGGTGACGAAGTCATTGTCAGCATGCTTACTGGTGCCTAGAGTAAGTTCAGGTTGTGGACATCCTGGATAATAATGGCCTAATGCCACAAGACCCTCGGCACAACCCATATCCTTGAGGTGGTTTGGTTCGAGGCCAATTGCTTCAGACAGTATTCCAAATAGAGTATCACCTAATTTCATCACTTGGTTTGTGTACTCAAGGAGAACATCCCTATCATAGATGCACAACTATCAATTAAAAGCACAATACAGTCAAACCTCTCTATAACAACGTCATTTGTCTTAATATGGATGCTATTGAAAAAACTGTTACAGAGAACATATAATATTACATAACATGAAAAATCTGTTCAAAATATAAGTTTCACTGTTATAGTGAAATGTTGTTATAGAAGGGTAGGATTGTAGAGTAAAATTTACGATACCTGCAGACAGAAGGTAATTCTTCAGGTTTTGGAGGTATAGGAGCTATGGTGGCAGTAAAAGTATCCCTCCAGTTGGTTACTGGTGCTCCAAACAGGTCAAAATTGCTGTTGAATGTAAAAACTTTTGTCATATCTCGCGTATACCACTGCTTCTTCTCCTCAGTATCTTGTTCAAAGAAACTGATAACACCGTCTTTCATTTCCTCCAGAACATGACTAGAAATCCCATGATTGATCACTTGAAAGAATCCCCAAGTCTCAGATGCTTGACCGACTTCCTGGACTATGTTCTTTCGCTTGATCGGATCTTCCTTGATACCATCAAAATCAATTATTGGGAAACTGAACTTCTTGTTGCTGTGAATTGTTGAATCTTCAATATTTGATGGTTGAACAAACATTCTTGGTACTTTGGTGATACCTATATCGACTAGTCCCTTAACACCAGCTTTCGTCTCATCAAAAGCTTGTAGTTCAGCCTTTCTGTCATACTTTGCTTCACTTGGAACCTGGACTTCATTTGTGTTGATCACCTCCATTTTTTTATTAGCTGATATTTAAAGTAAAATATGTCTCATATGTATTGAATATCTTGTAAATGTTAAGATATATACAACTTTATTTGCACATCAACTAAGTATTAGTCAAAATGAAAGAGATAAATCAACAATTAATGCAACTAAGAATTGACAGTTTTAACAAAGTCAAGATACATTGTTTATTCAGCTTCAAGACAAATTTGTCATCGTCGTCAGCTGGAAAAGAAGACCAGTTCAAAGTTCTGGTTCACAAGGAAATGGAGAAAGAGTACACGCATCATCGGTATTACTGGTACTCATCTTAATTCTTTTATCAACCATGCATATCTTCAGAATATAGATTTAACTTTGATCTGTCTTTGTTTTGAATTTCAGTGTTTCTTCCTCACAAGACACGGTATTATAATCTACCGTTGATTCTTATTCCTGAACAGATATAATTGCTTTAGTATAGAAAATTGAGTACAACAAGAAAGATACCATACTGATTATTCATTTCAAAAAGCCTGCTAGAGATCTCTTCTCATTTCCCTGATGTTAATTCCCCCTTTGTGAGCTTGCTCGCATTGTTGGTCTCAATCTCGAATAGTTAGACTAAACTATTTAGTCTAAAGCCTAAAATGCAACAACGCAGAAGTGCCATCCATCCCTTTGTTAGTAAAATACGTTGAGTACTCCTTAATTGTTGTTTCCCTGTACTTTGGAGGATTGTATTCAGATATCAACTCCTTGATAGGTCCATACAGCTTTTGTGTTGGTAGTAAACCTGTCGTGAAGAAGTACGCCATTGATACCCTTGTATCAATCTTATTTGCTAGTACTCTATGTTCAACACTTTTGAATTTGTCATTCGATATAAGCTGAAAATGATTTGAGTAAAAAACATATCAACCTACATAACATAAGTAACAAGAGACAAGTATGTTTCTGATACAGGTATGCTAAATGTAACACTACTTGCCTGTAGAATATCTCCTATATTGATTACGAGAGCTCCAGGAGTAGGGGGAACATCTACCCAATGGTTCTGATGTAGGACTTGTAGGCCGCCTATGTTGTCTTGGAGAAGCACGGTGAGGAAGTCGTTGTCAGCATGTTTACTGGTGCCTGGAGTAATTTCTGGTTGTGGACATGCTGGATAATAATGACCTAAAGCAAAAAGGCCCTTGGTACAACCCATATCCTTGAGGTGGTTTGGTTCTAGGCCAATAGCCTCGGACAGTAGTTCGAATAGAGTGTCACCTAATTCCATTACTTGGTTTGTGTACTCAAGGAGAATATCCCTATGACAGATAGCAGAATAACTAATAAGCAAATAAAAACATAATACAGTCATCAAACCTCTCTATAACAACGTTGTTTGTCTAAAAAAAATTTGGTTGCTAAAGCGAAATGTTGTTAAAGAGAACATACTCCCTCTGTCCCATTCCATTTGACACACTTCCCTTTTTAGTCCGTCCCAAAAAGAATGTCACCTTTCTATAATTAGAAATAATTTAACTTTAAAATTTCCCTCCACACAAATGGTCAAGGAGTGTTTTAGACCACAAACTTCAAAATTCTTCTTTTATTTCTTAAACTTTGTGTCAAGTCAAATGCTGTCATATAAATTGGGATGGAGGGAGTATAGCATAACATAACATAAAAAATTGGTTAAAATAACTTGGTCCTTCTAGTGAAATGTTGTTATATAGGATGACTATTATTGAGAGGTATGCGACTAATACCTGCAGATAGAAGGTAATATTTCAGGATTTGGAGGTGTAGGAGCTATGATGGCAGTAAAAGTGTCCCTCCAATTGGTTACTGGTGCTCCAAACAGATCAAGATTGCTGTTATATTGAAACACTTTGATGAAGTCTCTCATATACCACTGCTTTTTTACCTCTGTATCTTGCTCAAAGAACCTGATAACTCCGTCTTTCATTCCCTCCAGAACATGACTAGGAATCCCATGATTGATTACTTGAAAGAATCCCCAAGTCTCGGATGCTTGACCGACTTCCTGGACTATCTTCTTTCATTTGATCAGATCTTCCTTAATGCCATCAAAATCAATTATTGGAAAACTGAAGTTCTTGTTGCTGTGAATTGTTGAATCTTCAATCTTCGATGGTTGAACAAAAATTCTTGGTACTTTGGTGATACCTGCATCGACTAGTCCCTTAACACCAGCTTTCGTCTCATCAAAGGCTTGTAGTTCAGCCTTCCTGTCATACTTCGCTTCATTTGTGTTGATCACTTCCATTTTTTTTTTATTCTTTTGGAACAATCAGTATTTGTTTTGAGATTTTAGCTTTTGTAAAAGTTAAGATACATACAAATTAATTTTCACATCACCTAAGTATTAGTCGAAATCAAAGAAAGAGATGTCTAGCAAAGTCCAGATATTTTTTTGTTCAGCTTCAAGACAAATTCGTCAACGTCAAGATTTCATTATCATATTCTGCATCAGCTGGCAAATACAACCACTTCAAAGTTCTGGTCCTTGAAGCAATGGAGGAAGAGGAAACACATCATCGGTATTACTCGTACTAATCTAAACTCCTATATCAACCATGCATATCTTCAAAATCTAGAAACTTTGACCTGTCTTGCTTGAGTGACATAATTATATAGACGACTCAAATTACTTTGGATTGAGTCGTAGCCATTGTTGTTGTTGTCATTGTAATGCCTAGTATTCACTCGAGACACAATCATGTCAGATCATCTTGCTTCAACTTTGAACAGAAGGCTGATGAATGAATTGTTGAGTCGGAGGAAATGAAAATAAAAGGAGAAAACAAGCTAGGAATTTCAAAATAACCAAGAAAGTAACTATGAGATTCTTTATAACTTGAAGATTACAATGCATAAATAGTGATTATCTATACTAATGTGTTACAATATAACATCTATTTACTTTGAATAAGCAGCATGAAGAGACAAATGAAAAGATAGTTTAAAGTCGAAAATGTTGTAGAGCAGAAGTCCCATCAAGTCCCTTTGCAGTAAAATAGGCAGCATATTCCTGAATTGTTGTTTCTCTGTATTTTGATGGATTTTCTTCTGATAACAACTCCTTAATAGGACCATAAAGTCTTGACGATGCTAGGAAAAATGTGGAGAAGAAGCATGCTATCGATATCCTTGGACCAACACGATTTGCCAGTACGCGATGTTCAACGCTTTTAAACTTGTCATTTGATATTAACTGTACATTTTCATGACAAACAACATTAGTACTTGTTTTCTCTGCATGAATAACCTTCAAGTCTAGTAATATCAGATAATTCAAATTAATCATTGTACCGTTGTTTTGATGCACTGATGTTGCGTCAGGGTAGGCTGCCTACATTACACCCTCTTGGGGTGTGGCCCTTCCCTGAACTTTGCATAAACATGGAATGTTTCATGCACTGGACAAGTTGTCCCGGTGATGGACCTTACAACTTGCTGTTGGCTCATTTGAACATACTTCTTTCAACATAATCACACAACATATGTGTGTGTGTGTGTGTGTGTGAAATTAGAGATCAGTGCATATTATGAAATAGTGACTCCCTATGAGTCCACTGATTCTGTATAATGTAACTCAAGTATACACATGACCGGTACATACTAGTCTATGAAGCCTCTAACATATGACATGAACTGTATAGGTGTCGGGACAATGCTCCGATATACCTTAAATCATCTATGTACATCATATGAATATGACTAGGCTCCCAATGGTATTGGGGGCTCACCTACTATAGCTGAAAGCGTGAGAGTGATTCTCCGGCTCAAAGTGTAGCCAATGAGCTACTCATTTTCAATATTCAACTTGCATGAATTTTAATGATCACTACTCATTTTCAATACAGATTGCTGAGAAGACATACCTGCAGAAGATCTGCAATATTTACAACAAGAGCACCAGGAGTAGGAGGGACATCAACCCAATGATTTCGATGAAGAACTTGCAATCCCCCTATATGGTCTTGAAGAAGCAAAGTCAAGAATCCATCATCAGTATGTTTACTAGTACCTAATGTAAGTTCTGGTTCTGGACAAGCTGGATAATAGTGACATACAACTGAAAGTCCTTTATCACAATCCATGTCATTGAGATAGTTTCTATTGAGACCAAGTGCTTCTGCTAATAGTTCAAACAAAGAACGCCCGAGTTTCTTCACTTCCTCAGAGTATTTAACAATGATATCCCTTTACCACATCATAAAGAAAACACAAAAAGAGTATCAGTGTCGGAATCAGGAATTCTAACACGGGGATTCAAGAAATGATAGTGTGTCACAACTTATATCTGCAGGGGCGTAGCTATGTGGTAGTAAGGGTGGTCAGTTAAACACCCTCGATCAAAAAATTATGCTATGTACATTTAAGTCATTTTATTTTATACAAATATAAAATCTTGAACACCCTTAGCAGAATTCCTAGTTTAGCTACTGGTCTTCTGTCAAGGGATTCAACGAGTTTCATACATATCGGTATACTTTTTCAACGAAGAGGATTCAATCGAACCCCTTTTAGACCATGTGTCATATAAATGACATACCTACAGATTGGAGGCAATTCTTCAGGACTAGGAGGATTAGGAGCCATAATGCAGAAAAAAGTATCCCTCCAATTAGTTGCTGGTGCACTATACAAATCAAAATTACTATTGTAAACAACTCTTTTAGTAAACTCTCGCGTATACCATTGTTTCTTGATATCAGTATCTAGTTCATGAAAACTACAAACACCTCGTATCATTTCATCCATAACATCACATGGAACGCCATGATTGATCACTTGGAAGAAACCCCATGTCTCTGATGCATCGCGGACTTTCTCAATGACTTCTTTTCGATTGATTTGATCATGACTATCAATGTCTTGGAGGTCTATGACTGGAAATATGAACTGTCCTGTGGTGGAATTTGAGTATGTATCTTGAGGTGAAACGAATATCTGAGGGACTTTACTTACTCCTGCATCAACAAGTCCTTTGACACCAGATTTTGTGTCATCAAACACTTTTAACTCACTTTTTCTATCATATTTTGATTCATTTGTATCCATTTTGTTGATTCTCTTATTTAGCAATGACACTTCAAATTATCAATACAATATAGTAGATTTATATCAAGATTTTGAGACTCTTTCTTTTTACAAAAGTAATGTCTTGGTCAGCTTGCGTCCACATGTCTATGTCTAATAGATGTTACCTTCAACCAGAACAGGCATTGAGTATCTCTATTTACCAATACTTAGTCAAACACGAAGTAAATAACCTAATTTTAAACCTTGAACTTCATGATTCTCATTTCTCAGTCCACTACTTTATTGACTACTAGATCATTTCTTCGACCGCAAGATTTTGAGATTTTTTTAAAATAATTAGATGGATAATACAAGATTCCAAATTTGTAGCCATAATTGAGTCATCCATTGTTGACTTTGAAAAATGCAATAAATAAACAAACAATAAATCCAATCAATGCAAGTTGTGACTTATGGACAACCCATTGTCCCATTCAGAATTTTATGCCAAGTGAAAATACAAATTGCCTTTATTATTGATAGACAAAAAAAAAAAAAAAAAGAAAAAAAAAAGGCATCAAACTAAATTTGAACTTGTATAATTTATGAAAGTGATCCTCCTTTCTATTTTTTTCCGTTGTACCAACTACCAAACATTTGTTAATAATAAAAAATGGAACTTCATAATGGTGGCTATTTGTTAAAGGCATAGGCGAAAAGTGGCTAGTTCATTCTATTTCTACGGGTAATTTGCAATAGCGGTGGAGCCACCTTATAGTGGGTTCATCTGAAATCTCTTTGATAGAAAATTATATTATTTATACATGATTAAAATAATTTTTTAGGTATATATAATAAATGTTGAACCTCCTTCGATTACTTCTTGTGTCTATTTTTTCAAATTTTGAACCCCTTATTGAAAATTCTGGCTCGCCACTTATTAGAATTAATGTCCGTGAATTTTTTATCCTGATTGTCCCATTGACAAAGTATTAAGTTTGGAACAAGTTTTGACCAACAATTACTTTTTCAGCCACTTCCAATTGTTTATATAAAATAAAATTAAACACAAATTCAAAAATTAATGATGATTCCCATATCTCCTACTTTGATGTAACAAGTAGAAATTGCACCGTATAGCCAATTTTTATCTTGTTATTCACGTTGTGTTTAGTTTTTCAAAATTAGTATAACTCAAGTAATGCTTCTTTTTAAAGAAATTATTATTGGGTAATGGCAATACCCACGAGGTGTCTAGGTGGCTCGGATCGGAATCATGATTGAACATGACGCTTATTTGGTGGAGTTAGTTAAAAAATAAAGTTTTGTCTTTGTTATTAGCTATAAGTTTTAGCATGATGGTAAGCGTTTGACCCTAACAAGTGATATCAAAGCCAAGATTATGGGTTCGATTCCCAAGAAGCAAGTGTTCGGAGGGACTCTTCACATAAATTTAATTATTAAAGGAAAAATTTAAAACTAGTCACTCGAAAGGCCAAAAATTAAAAGGGAAAATTCCATGATTAAGCAAACATATATTAGTTAATTACTCATTATAACTAGAGTTTTAGTTAATTACCACTCACGACCAACATTTAGTGATAATTATGTAGGCTGAGATTTTGAGTTTGTATAATTCGAATTTTGTATAATATAATTTGTATAACTTTTGTATAATGTAATTTTGTATAACATAATTTGTATAACTATATAAAGTTCAGATATTTGTGTTTGTATAAATTCGTTATTTCGAGTTTATATAAAAACAGTTCAATTATACAAACCCGTGAATGATACAAATGAGACAGGTTAAACTATAGCTACAACTCGTAAATATGCCAACTATATTTATGGAGCATAATTAAGTTTATTATAATGGCTATTTGCGAAAATACTCCAAATTAAAAATCAACTAGTTCGATGGTCAAAAGTTCAACTTTTTCGTGGCATTGGGCCGATGTAGGACTGTCAATGAGTCCAATACCCAATTTATGGCCCCAAACCGACTCTTATTTTTTCTAGCAGCCCTAAATTTCAAATTTCACCCGTCTTCTTCGGCCAGTCGACACCGCACTCCGCCGGAATCTCTCACGGCGGCGATCTCTTTCTCCGGAGCATTTTAAATCGTGAGTCTGTTCATTTATGTCTTTCATTGTCGAATTTCCTTCCGTCAGTTTCACTAGCCATAAACCGTACTTTTTTTTGATTTGATGAAACGTGACTTTTGAATTGGATCTACATGCTTACTGAAAGACCTCAGGTTCAATTTTTCATAGCTCTGTGTGAATATTTACATAGTTGTGCTTCGGCTACCTATAGAAATGATAATTTAAAATCAAAGTTTGGCCTATTCAACTGTATCTCCTTCATCTTTTGTCTGCTCAGTGCCTTTGGTTCTTCGTTTAATCTTGCCTCTTGCTCGAATTTGTTTCTTTTTTCTGCATCTTCGGTATGTTTTCGTAACTGAATTTGGGGTTTTTTTGGTTATTTTTTGGGGCCTAAAGGCTTTAGTGGCTTAGGGTTGAGCCGCCCTTGGTCGTTAGCAGTTAGTACATTATCTGGAATTAATTGTATTCGTCTTTGCAGACTGCTGCAAGAGCAGCAAATGATGACAGTTCTGTGTTTCCTTTGATAGATGAACAACTGGTTTCTTAGTAAAAAGGATGTAAATGTTTAATTTGAAAGAAATTCTGTGAGATGCATTCTTTTGGACCTCTATAGATGAGATTGTCACTTTAGTTTCAGTCTTGTTCATTCTTTGTTGTTATCTGTATATCTTTTGTAAAGTGTTTTCTTGTATATTAAAATGTTACATTTGCCTTTTTATTATTGAAGATGATAACTGGCCTGTTGTGCATCTTTGGTGCGTTGCGTTGCGTTTATAATACACTGATGATTGTGTCGATCTAAAGTCATATATTCTCCCTGATTTTAGCTATATCACTGTAAAGCTTCATTTCAACTTGTAAATTTTTGGAACTTTTATTAGTGTCTGTTCATAAACTAAACCAATGAAAGTTTTGGTTTCTGAGAAATTAATGTGTTTGTGTCTATTGATTAATAGGGTGATTGGACTGTATTTTTCGTTTCTATTATATGAGCTGAAGGTCGAATTTTCTTTTCAAGGCAGGAGCTTTTACCAAGTGGTTGAAGTGGAAATTATCTGAGTTCTTCTGCATTAGCACAACACGCGTATGAAATTCTGATCAAGCTAGTATCGTTTGCAATTCATTGCTTGGAAAGTGATATCTTAAGCATGAAGCTCATAGCACGGTTAAGACCCATCCAAACCTGTACAGCTCTACGTGAAATTATAGGGCCTTTGCAGTCTCGTTCATTTCAACCTGATTTTGTCCCAAGAGATCCCAATGCCAAGCCCATAAGGTACAAATATCCTGCTGCATATGATCCATATGGCCCTAGACCCCCACCATCAGACAAGATAGTTCAGCTTGCTGAACGTATTGCTGCTTTAGCCCCAGAAGAACGTAGACAAATTGGTCCTTTACTCAGGGAGATACTAAGGCACCCTAATTTGAAACAAATTTCAGTAGAAGGCATGGATTTGGGTGCAATGGGAGGAGCAGGTGGTGGAACGGCAAAGGCTGAGGAGAAGAAGGTAGAGAAAACAGCATTTGACGTCAAGTTGGAGAAATTTGATGCGGCTGCAAAAATCAAGGTGATCAAAGAGGTTAGATCCTTCACGAGTCTAGGTCTAAAGGAAGCCAAGGAACTGGTCGAAAAGGCTCCTGCTATACTTAAGCAAGGAGTAACCAAAGAGGAGGCTAATGAAATCATAGAAAAGATCAAAGCTGTTGGAGGAGTCGCGGTTATGGAGTAATAACCTCTGTTGGATTTAGCAGGTTCCCTTATCCTGCCCAAATTAACATAATTTCTCTTTGTTGGATTTCGTTTCTTGGGTTAGGACAATCGCGTTGTTTAGTAGGTTCTGTGGAATTATCTGGCTTTTTATAGCTTTAAACCCATTACACCATATAGGCATGGTGATCACAAGATTTTGTATCTGATCTTGCTGCTAGACTATTAAGAATTCGAAATAATCCCGTGGAATTAGTAGCTTGCCCCAACAGTCCAACACTAGAATCTGTCTTACAATGATTTTTGCTTGATTTTATTAAATCAGACTTACTTATTAGTCACTTTGTATATCACCTTAGTGTCAAAAAAGGAAAGAAGTTACTTATTATGTTGTCTTCTTTCTCATATCTATCTCTTGTCCACAATCCAAAGGAAGACGCCACTATATATAGGTGATGAATTTTTCCTTACAATGAATAGGAAGATACGGGTAGTAAATTGGGTAAATGAAGAGTTTGCTGGTTACATAAGTTACCAACAACTAATGACCACTTTCTTTTACAATTGATGAGAGTAAAGAAACACAAATGTACTGTCCGCCAATAGATGATATATAATGTGATATATGCTATATTTTTATTAATATTAAAATGTCACACTAACGGTCTAGATTGGGCCTAAACTTAGTTAAATAAAAACAAGCTATCAAAGTATCACCATAATTGTATTGAAGCTTCATATCATACTTAGGTAAAGATACAAAGTGATTATTATGACCTAACTCATCGGTGGCCTCCTAAAATTGGCATGAAGTTTCACTTAGATATCTTAACTGGACGATGTTCATTTCAAACACCTCATATAAAGTCTTGTTGTGTCATTTTGACACTTCTTTTGTAATCAACAAAAATATAGCAGGAGTGTGCGCTATACTTGCGGCTAGCGTGTAAAGTATCGAATTAAATTTGGACATTTGTCATTTATGTTCAAAATAATTGTTAAACAATGAATTTTAAGTTTAAGAAAAAAAATACCCAATGAATAAATGACATGTAGCATTTTATCTAAATAGTTTAACTATTTAAAATTTATTTTGCAGCGCTCCATCCCCCGCCCCTGCACGCCGCATCCCCCCGCCCCCCAACCCATCTTCTCCGGCGCTTTTTGCAGAAAACAATCCCAATCTCACAATTTTTCTTATCAGAATTTGATTGGTTTTATCCCCAACAATCAAAGTCTTGTGCTAAATATGAGTTCTCCAGTAGTAAATATTAGTTTCTTGAATTTTTTTAGACCTTTCAATAATGAGACACCATGATTGAATGTACAACTGTAGATCAACTACTTATTGAAAGGACAAATGAGATGTAATGTGAGTTCCTCCATTAACACCTATCTCTTTTTAAATGCTTCAAATTCTAAAACAAAAAGGTAAGATATCAATTATTTTTTGTCAAACTAAATTGAGGAAGAAGGGAAACAAAATAAGAAAATGTGTCCAAACTTTGAGGAAATCTCTGCTGCTGGAATTCACTGCTTCCTCTGTCACCATCAGATCTATTTTTTCATGGAAGTAGTTTAAGTTTGGGAAGATGGTGCCTTTTTTAATGGGGAAGATGGTGGCTGAAAATGGAGAAGAAGATAAAAAAATAAAAATAAAAAATAGTTAAATAAGCCTCTCACGCGCATATAGTGAGTGTATCACACTCATTGTGTCATGTAAGCAAAAAGTGTCAAAATGACACAACGAAATCCTACATAAGGTGTTTAAATTAAACATTGTCCAGTTAAGATGTCTAAGTGAAACTTCGTGCCAATTTTAAGAGGCCATAGATGATTTGGCCAATTATTATTATATCATTCATATCACATGGCTCTTTAATATAAAATATGTACATTATGGGCTAAATGTCAGTATCAACTGGCAGAAGCTTTATTTTTTAACTTAGAACTGATCTTCAAAAATGAGCAATTTAATTATAATAATTAGGTTAATTAGAGATCTAATGCTTAATTAGTAAACAAATGCAACAAGATTAGACAACAAATCTTCGTGATTCCATTAATAACTCAACATGCATGTTCGAAAATCGATGAGAAAAGACTTATTTATGCCATGTAGATCAGAACAGTAGAAGTAGAAGAAAAGTATAATCGGAAAAAACGTTCTGCTAGCCCAAGATCGTTAACTAAGATCGGAAGATTCAACTAAAGAAGAGGAAGCTAGAAAGGAGAAGGAGGAGTTTGGAAGACTTAGCTATGTGCAAGATCATCTGTGTTTATACTTACTTAGCATGGATGGTTCTAGATACAACGAGATCTAATCTATTTATGATTTTCTATAAATATTTGATTCTCTAAAACATCTACTAGATAATTTTTTATCTTCTACTCTGGATATTTCTACAAGATGTTTATCCTAGATACTACATTAGACTATTCTAGAAACTTTACTAGAACAATTCAACTTTAACTTTTTCACATGTTATCAATTAAAAGTTTGGTTTATCTATGTCATTTCTGTTTGAGATATGAACATAAATGCATACATAATATAAATACCATAAAATTTTATGCATGTGAATATTTTAAACATTCTATATTAGCCTAAACTTAATTAAATAAAAACAAGCTGTCCAGGTATTTGCATAATTGCATTGAAGCTTCATGATAGGACAAAGCTACAGACTGAAATTATTATTATATCACATGGAATATTATCAACTAGCAGAAGCATTATTTTTAAACTCAGTTCTAATCTTCAAACATTAGCAATTTTTAGTAGTAATAATTAGGTTAGTTAATGAATATTTAATTTTGGAAACAATCCAGTAAGATATATATATATATATATATACACACTTAGGTGATGTGCAAATTAATTTGTATATATGTGTTTTACAAGGTAGATTTAACTTAAAATCTTAGATTTAGACAGAAGCATAAGAAAAATGGGAGTGATGAAGATCAACACAAATGAAGCAGAGTATGAAAGAATGGCTGAACTACAAGCCTTTGATAAGACGAAAGCCGGTGTTAAGGGACTAGTCGATGCAGGTATCACCAAAGTACCAAGAATGTTTGTACAACCATTAAAGATTGAAGATTCGAGAAGTCACAACAACAACAACAAGTTCATCAAGTTTCCAATAATTGATCTTGATGGCATCATGGAAGATCCGATCAAACGAAAGAACATAGTCCAAGAAGTTGGCCATGCATCCGAGAGTTGGGGTTTCTTTCAAGTGATCAATCATGGGATTCCTAGTCATGTTATGGAGGCAATGAAAGACGGTGTTACCAGGTTCTTTGAGCAAGATACTGAGGTGAAGAAGCAGTGGTATACGCGAGACTTGACAAAAGAGTTCACATTTAACAGCAATTTTGATCTGTTTAGAGCACCAGTAACCAACTGGAGGGACACTTTTCGTGCCACTATAGCTCCTATACCTCCAATGCCCGAACAACTTCCTTCTGTCTGCAGGTATAGTTATTATGGTCAAACAAACAACATCGTTATAGAGAGGTTTGAATATTGTATTGTATTTTAATTTGCTTATTGTGCATTTGTGATAGGGATATTCTCCTCGAGTACACGAACCAAGTGATGACATTAGGTGACACTCTATTTGAACTAGTGTCCGAGGCTATTGGCCTCGAACCAAACCACCTCAAGGATATGGGTTGTGCAGAGGGGCTTCTTGCTTTGGGCCAATATTATCCAGCATGTCCACAACCTGAACTTACTCTAGGCACCAGTAAGCATGCTGACAACGACTTCCTCACCGTGCTTCTCCAAGACAACATAGGCGGTCTCCAAGTCCTACATCAGAACCATTGGGTAGATGTTCCCCCGACTCCCGGAGCACTCGTGGTCAATATAGGAGATCTTCTACAGGCAAGTAGTGTTACATTTATCATATCTGTATCAGAAACATAATTATCTTATAACTCATGATATTTTTGACTCGATCATTTTCAGCTTATAACGAATGACAAATTCAAAAGTGTTGATCATAGAGTACTGGCAAATAAAGTTGGTCCAAGGATATCGTTGGCATGCTTCTTCATGACGAATTGTGTGACAACACATAGGCTGTATGGACCTATAAAGGAGCTGATTTCAGAACAGAATCCTCCGAAGTACAGGGAAACAACAATCAAAGAGTTCACAACTTATTTCAATAACAAAGGGCTGGATGGCACTTCAACTCTGTTGCATTTTAGACTTTAGACTAAACTGTTCAGCAATTATCATCGCCAAAGAAACAGGTAATGTATGTGTTGGAATAGTTGTGGAAATGAGAGACATGGTATCAAATAAGGTTGTTTGTACAACTATTTGTGTCAAATTATGTATGTTCATTATGTACCCATCAATAAATTCTACAAGTAATTTTGATTGAATTAGAGACACTCAATAAGATGTACAATTAATAGAAGTTGATAACAGTATGAAGAAAGGAGCAGAATCACCTAAATAACTAGATTACTGGTTTAAGCTAAATACTTGAACAAATTTGGGTTCTCTTGGTCTCTTTCCATGTAATCTCTAGTGATGAGATCTTCCATTTGTTTTTTGATTGCTTTCAAGTCAGGCTTAAACATTGGGCTCAACACACTCCGCTACTAGTTGTTGATGAGGAAGAACTTTCCGACTCTTCATAATACGCACAATACAAGCATCAATTGCATAACGTCTATCTTTGCCTACATCCTCGACCACCTTTTTCCTTTCATCCACAGGAGGTAATGGGACCCTAATCCGTCTCATCCTGTCAGTGAACTTGGAGTTGAACTCAAAATGATCAGATGACGAAACAGTTGTATTACTAGGCTCCTTAATCAGAATTTTATACTTGGCACATGAAAGGGATTGAAGCAATCTGATCAAGTCATCATCAGCCAAATTTAACTGACTTTTGATTTCAGAGTAACTCAATCTATCTGACGAATTAAACAATAACAGAACAGCAGCCTGATAAGTTCCCAGAATCAATTCAATGGTTTTTGAATCAAACTTCCCATTGACGTTACACATTCCCAATGAATAAATCCATGTCAATTTCCTGTGTTTCGTTTTTGTCTGATAGAATTCGTTGAAGACTTGTACACACTTAGCCATCTCCACAGGGAGACTCAAATCACAAGATTTATAACTAGGCCAGAACCCACTTGTAAGAACTGTGACAGTTGAATCAATTCCAGGACTCGGGCTCGGGTCGTTGCTGAGATAAACTGTCCACCACACTGTTGCTTTAGCTTTGTTAAGATATGCCTTTCGTGTTCATCATTCACACTTTTATCAAAGAGCAATTGTAATGACCCTCCTGGTCATTTCTGTGTTTTGTCTTCTGTGTGTCGTTTAGAGCGTTCCTGTAGCGACCCCAAGTCATTTATGACTTGCTGGGGATATATTCTACAAATGCTTCCCTGTACTTGTCATACAAGTGTTGTGAGTAATCATTTGGTGGCGGCTTATTCTGTGTGCACATGTTAAATATAGTTGTATAGAGCATCATATACTCTTGAGAGCTGAAACAAAGCTCTTCTCCTTCTAAAATTTCTTCAATTTAGTGATTCCCATCTGCATAAAACTCCATCCTTCCTCAAACTCAATAATATTCACCTCGCTCATTGCCAACTTAGAACCACGTGTTTTACGTCCACCGGAGAAAAGGATCGATCACCGGAGAGCTCAATCACAATCGCCCAAGTTTTATTTATAAACTCAAAAGTTATTGAATCTGACTTCAACTTCTCTCTATTCTGTATGTGGAAAACATTCAGTAATATCTATTTATAATAGTACGAAACCAAATTAAACTGCCTTTAGAAAATCTATTCGTATATAAATTAGGACAAACAAATCCTAAATAGACATAATTAAATAAATACCAAAAATAACAAATTTTAAATAAATTAAAATTTCTATTCCAACTTTGAATTATTATTACAGCACATCTAGTACCCTCCCTCGAAATATTATTAGCTTCATTTGTCCCTTTAATATTGTTATTATTTAAAAGGTATTAAGAAAATAGAAAAGTCGATCAAAATAGATAGGAGTATTAATCAAGATAAGACTAAAGAACTAAGTCTACACTTCTTTAATTTGTCAACCTGTCTTTCTTTCTTATACTCTTTTTTTTTTTTTTTTTAACGTATTTCATCTATCAAAATCACACGTAGTTGATATTTTTCTATCTATTCAAATATTGATACATAATTTTACGTGATATATTTGTTATTTTTCATCTATTAAAATATAATGAATAGAGTTACCCTCTACATGTATGAGGTATCACAAAAATTAATTAAAATTTATCAAATTAGTTTATTGGCTCTTAAATATCTCGTAAAATTAGTCGAGATGTATATACATAACCTAACTCATACACTATAGTTATCGAGTAAATCACAAGTAGAAATTAGAACACAAATTTCACCTCCATTTTTTTAATTATTTAAAAGGTGATAAATTAAGAAAATATAAATATCCACCAGAATAGATAGTCATCCTATTATTGTACAATAGTGTAAAATAAATTAAGCAAGAAATATATTAATCAAGATATGACTTAATAACAACGTTTACCAAAATTAAGTATTTTTCATACAAAGAAGAAAATATTTTATATCTTATAATTTGCTACTAAAGATCGCTCAAATATCCTATAGCATAGGCGGATCTACATGTATATGTGAGGATGCATATACATTTGTTAACTTCAAAATAAAATCATGCAAATATGTGTATATCAATATATCTATCTTAAAAAGATTAACAGAAACTAAATGTAAATAATTATGGCCCCATTAAAAGCATAGAAGGACACTTGATGACCCACGTTGTCGATCCCAACTAGAACCTCATTTTTCAAATCATTAGTGATCAATTAAATACTATGCAAAATAAAGTAAAATGTTTTAAAACTAAATTCATATTGTGTTAACCGTTGATTGACAATATAAAGTTATCTTATCATTTTTTTTCAAAAATCTCATCAAATTTGACATTATCATATCCAATCGCTTTGGTTGGTGAACATTTGATACGCAAAATAAAATAAGATATTTTAAAATTAAATTTATATTGTGTTAAATTTTTAAAATATCCCAACAAACTTGACATTATCATATCTCATCGCTCCGATAAATAAATGAGTTTCTAAATTATAATCTCGAGATAATTTAATCTTGTAAAAAATACTAATCATTGATTTTATCAGTTAAAAAAAATGTATAAATAAGTGGTTAGGCTTCATTTGTCCACTTTATAATACCTTTCACTCCCATTTAGCTAATCTCTCAGTCATGGCTGAGCAAGGAAGCGCCGCCGCAGATCCGCCGTCTGAGTTGAAAAGCCGGCAGGCCGGAAGCACCGAGCACAGCTGTTGTAAGGCGGTTCCCGGGGGCACAGGTATAACAGTCTCAGCTCTACTCTTGTCAAAACCACCAGACATTTCACTTCTCCAAAATGCCCTTCACAAACTCCAAAATTCCAATCCTATCCTCAAATCTCAACTCCACTACGAATCAAGCACAAATTCCACTCTTACATCATTCCCTCCACTTCTCATCTTCAAATCCAGCAGTTCGATCTCTCATCAACGGTTCAGATTCTCCAACGCCTCAAAACCTCCGATCTCACCTCCGTCTCCGATTTTCATCTCATCCTCGAACACGAAATCAACCGGAATTCATGGATAAACACCGGTACTTCATCAGATTCCGACACGGATATTTTCTTCGCGAGCATTTATCAATTAGAAAACGAGAAATCGGTGTTCGCGTTAAGGATTCATACATCGGCGTGTGATCGGGCAGCAGCGTTGGCGCTGCTGAAGAAGTTGCTGAAGCTGGTGAGTTGTGAGAAGGAAGATGGAGAAGGGACAGAATTGGAATTATTGAAAAAGATGGAGGTTGGTTTGGGGATTGAAGAGTATATTCCAGCTGGTAAAGTGAGTAAGCCATTTTGGGCGCGTGGGATTGATATGGTGGGGTATGGATTGAATTCATTTGGATTTTCTAATTTGAAGTTTATGGATTTTGAATCGACAAGAGCATCACAAGTTGTGAAATTGCAGTTGAATATAGAAGAAACTGATCGCATTCTTGATGCAAGTTTTCCACATTTTAGTAAATTTCTTACCTTTTTTATACCAGCAGTGTCCGGTTAGCTCGTGCACATCTCGATTAATTTCATGTTACTTTTGACCATCGAGGCTTGGTTAGATTAGAAGAAATCATATAGTCACTCGTATTAGTCCTAGATAGTCCGTTTCAAAAAAGAATTATTTTTTACGTCTTTTTTTTCCAAGAAAGATTTTTTACGTCTTTTTTTTCCAACTCATTAATTTTAACTTTCCACGCTGGTACATAAGTTAGCTTGTGCACATTTTGACTAATTGAGGCTTGGTTAGATAAGAAGAAATCACATACTCTCTTGTTTCAATTTGTTTGTTTTAATGTCCTTTTTAGTCGTTTCAAATAAGAACGACTCTTTTCCTTTTTTTGACCTCTCATTATTTTTATCTTTTTCGCGTGATATGTTTAAATTCATAAGATTAATGGGTATTTTGATACACTTTATGTATCTTTAATTTAAGATTGTAGAATTCGATTTTTTAAACTATGTTTTATGTTAAAATTAGACAAATAAATCAAAATGTGGACGGGGAGTAGTGCTTTTCTTTAGCTTCCTTATTTAAGAGCAAGATAGTGATATTCCTTTTTCTCTTTCAATAAATTTAATTGTCAGATGTTTTACAAACTTAAAGAATTTAAAAGTTTTGAAATACTATATATACGGAAGTATATTAAACCTATCTAAATTCAAGGATTATTTTTGTCATTTTCTCGATGTATGGTGTATTGTTTTTAATCATATACTTTTCGCACTTAAATCATAATTAATTATAATTTCTGTAGTAATATTTTGAAAATATGTATTTTTCTCACTTAATCATAAATTAATTATAATATCCTTAGTGTTATTTCGAAAATATGAAAAAAGAGATTATGGTTTAAATTTAAGTGGAGACAAAATATATTAGATGATTCAAATTTCTTCTCATGTGCCTAAGTTTTGATCGATTAAGTTATCCGGTATCTGCGCAGATGGCAAATAACAGGTATCGCAAACTGACTTGAACATCACCGTCATAAAAAAAAAAGATTTTAAATGTCATTTTGCCAAGTAAGGTTGACATCTTTTTTTCATTTTCTTTAGAAATTAGGCAAAGCTACTCTATAAAAACTTGCTTGGCCCAATTTTCTTGTTAGGTTGGTTGAGAATCTATGGCCCTCATTGAATGCAGATGTACTATTCTCTTCACATGATGTCCAACTTTAATCACATTCGAATTGTGAATTGGCCAATTTGCATGCTACATCTTTCACATCACTAGAATCTGGCCTCATTGTGAGTAATGGTATTACCTAAATTTCTCTAAAAAATAATGATGGTGTTCGGGTCAACTAGTGGTTACCTCAATACCTTCTATTTGCATGTGTATCAAATAACTCTGTCCACCGAGAATGGTATAAACTAATACCGTTAATTCAAAAGATCCAATTCAGCTCAATTGAGATCAGATTTATAGCCTGATTAATGGTTTAAATTTTATACGTCGACAGTGCAAAATCAAATTATTTAGAAGTTAGTTGTATGTAAACTGTCTATGATAAGTGTGTGCAACACTCCAAAATGTTGCTTGCCACTTGCTAATCCTCAAAAATTACAGTACTTTTGGAAGATCCAACATGCACTTGACAATATTTTTGAAGAGTCTGACCAACAGGTTACAACTCCCTAATTAAATGTATATTGTTTGCAATTTAGAGCATTAGGAGGTAGTAACAAAATCTGAATTTTTGCAGGGCTGCAAAACGAGAGATATAAAACTGTGTGGACTGTTGGCTGCTGCTGGATTAATTGCAGCTCATTCCTCAAAAGGCCTAAAGGAGAATCAATGGGAGAAGTATGCAATTGTAACCCTTATTAACTGCCGTTCAATTCTTGATCCAGTGCTTAGCCCTGATTTTCCAGGTTCGTTAATGCATTCATGGTAAAAACTAACTAGACTAAATCAGGAGTCAAGTATTGGTATGCAACGATTCCTTTTAAGGTAAATAACAGAGTTGCTAGATGTGACTTGCAAGTTCATTGCACATAATCTATGTACTTGGAAAAGCTCAAATTACCCTTAAGTCTGTTGGAAACATCCTATTAGCCCTTTTAACTACAGCAAGTACACCATACTTCAATACCATGTGATTGTTCTTACATTTGATGTAACTCTCGCTTCTGTTCAGCTTTTTCTTTTCATTTCTATTGTTGTATCCCGTCAGCCTTTCCCGAGTCTTAAAACTCCGACTTCTAAACTCAAAACTGGTTGGAAATGCCCATTTTGAGCTGGTTAAGGCAGATGTTCCCGCTGATCTAGATTTCAGAAATCGTCAGTTGCTGTCTTTTTAGTCATTTCTATTATTGCATCCTAAAGATGTTTACAGAACAGAGCATGTTAAAATGATGACCGATGTCACGCAGGCTTTTATCATTCTGCCATCCTCAACACGCATGACGTTAAAGGAGGAGATGATTTATGGGAGCTAGCAAAGAGAAGTTAGACATCTTTTATCAACGCCAAGAACAATAACAAGCATTTCACAGACATAGGAGACCTGAATTTCCTCATGTGCAGGGCCATTGATAATCCTGGCTCAACTCCATCCTCTTCACTAAGGACTTCTCTCATCTCTGTGTTTGAAGACCCTGTAATTGATACCTCCAGCACAGTGCATCATGAAATCGGATTAGAAGACTTCATCGGGTGTTCATCCGTGCATGGGGTAGGCCCTTCTATTGCCATATTCGACACAATTAGGGACGGACAGTTGGATTGTGCATGTGTTTATCCCTTCCCCTTGCATACTAGGGAACAAATGCAGGAGTTCATTGGTGAAATGAAAAGAATCCTTGTTGACTGCTAGTATATTACTAAAACAAACATTATGTTTCCCCACTGATCATGTTCAATGAAAATGCAATAAATTTCCGACAAACAGTTTGTTTTTGACATCAAAGTTTCAAGTTCTTGTTCTTTTTCTGCTTGTGTCAAAATGCTGAGTTGAAGTATGCAGACCATCGACGATGTAATGAAAATTTACACCATCATACCAATTTAACCGATTATAGCAGGTCACTCTTCTATTCACTTAATGTGATTGATATATTGACAGTGCACATAACATAAACTCTTTCGAAAAATTACAAATTTAAAAACATTCCACGAGTCATTTATGACTCTAATTTATCACCTACCTAACTACTAAAATGCTGCTGACTTCAACAAACATGCGGCCAAGTACTTTTTTTTTTTTTTGGTTAATGTGGGTACCACTATGTTCAGTATCTAATTTTTTACCAAGTCAAAATTAAATAATTGTATAACATGCATGCACCTCTTGATGATAATCAAACTACCAATAATCCATTTTGACTATTTAGAAACCCTTTTGACTTGATAACTATGACTAACTACATTCCATTACTAATGGAAGACGTTGAAACCTCTTATTCCGGTTTTTAGAAAAACTATAACTAGTCAGGAATTGCATAAGAAAAGAAATATCATTAATAATAATAGCGCAAAAGCAAACGGTGGAGATTCGCAAAGATAATTGGATGCCTAAGGCTTAGGATAAGGACCGTCTGAAATCTCTTAAAGAAGGACAAAGATTAATTAAAATCATGTTTACACCGATCGAATTTAAAAAAAGTCTTTCACCCATGTGAAATGACAAGAAAAACAAGGTGAAGAGAGAGATTAAAATGACAGAGATGTACATCCTTAATTTATTTCAGTTAAATGTCAGTTTACCATAACTAATTTCTTTTATCTGACTTTGAGACTGACTGTTTTAAGGAGCTCAAATTGTTGTTATAGTAAGATGAACATTCTCAAAGTGGTCAAATGTAATTGAAATGGCAAGAAATACATAATTAACAACTACATTTCTCTTTCAATTGATCTTGTCACTTAAAATTTACAATTTAGCTAGTTGACATTAATTAAAGAGAAATATAAATAACAAGATTTACTTCTCTCAATTGATTTCTCCTCATGGGAAAAAACAAAAGGAAGCTTACCTAGGATATTAAAGGTGTAATATTTTACACTATCTCTTTGGTACAAAAGTAACTAAGACTTAAATTGTAAATTACCTCCTTAAGATATGATTTAATCCTTGAATCTATTTCACCAAATGCTATTTTTCAGTCTAGCTAGAAAAGTAGTTGATTCCAACTTGTTTGAGACTGAAATGTTGTACGTAATTGTTTCCTCACGCTAGAAAAGTGGTAAAAAAAAATAACAATATTCGTACCCTACTAATTCGATTCTTCGGAATCAAGGCCAGATACGATCCTGGAAAATATCGACCTAATTATAGAAATTCCTCAACCAAGGCACTAAAATCAAACTTCCCATTGCAACACTCCACAGCATTGACCACTTCTTGAAAAAGATCAACACTACATGGAACCACAAGTCCATTTGTTTGCTCAAAACCAAACTCATTATATGTCTCTCTAACAAAATCTTGAACAATGGATGTGAAAGATAGCTCGTTGGCACCGCGAATCGTTCTCTTTCTTCCCCTACATACACTGCAAATGTCCCCATCTTTTTTGATGATTTAGCACTTGTTGGACTAACCCCTTGATAATCTTGATCTTGATCATGATCATCCTTAACAAGTAAATATTCAAGATGTTGTGACTGATCATGGTTATAAAGAGAATTAGCACTAGGTGATCTAATAACCTTAGCCTTTTTGGCTAATTTCTTCATTGAACCAAACTTCTTGCGCGTAGTTCAAGGTAATTTCTCAATAAACCTGACTGTTGTACCCTTTTTCGAGCTTTTGTTTTTGGCATTCTTGTTTTGGTCTTATCTCACTCATTTTAGCTCGGTTTTGGGTGATTCAAAGTCCCACATGTTGGAAATTGTCGTGGCTTAGTCGTGGAGTGTCCAAGGAATGCTAGGCACCATTAGATCCTTGTAAATTTTGAGTTTAGACTGCTGCATGTTTTCTTTTAAGTTGATTAAAGTGTGGTTTTCTTGCATATTGGTTTTTGCTGCGTTTTGAGCCTCGAATTGTGTTCAATTTTGGAACACAAGTTCTGGGTACTGTTTTGGGTCTCTTAACAGAGTTAAATTCAAACAGTTCGGTGCGGGTCCCACGATTCCCGTTTTGACTCCAAAATTGACTTGTCTCTGTTTATTGTGATTTAGGTGTCTAAACGACCGCACTAACATTGTGATCCTATATTTGATAGAGTGTCAACGTTCAAAGTTCGCTCGGGAAGAAAAAGCTCCGGCAAAGTGATTTGGAGCACGCGCGATCAACCTTAAGGTAGGATATGACTTTTTTTCTATTAGATTGAGTTTAATTGTGTAAAAGCATGTCGATTGGAGTATATTGGGGGTGGGTACCAGTTTTCTACTTTACTTTGATTAGATACCTCATGTTAGGATCGATTAGTCATATTTCGGGTATAGTATCATGTTAACCGGTTTAGTAGAGTTATATGCTTATGTGCTAAATGATATTATATGCTTATATGCTATGTGTTGTATGTTTGTTCGTCCTTAACCATAAGCATGATGTCCTTAGTCTAGGTTAGGCTAGCATTGCCTTAGACTTATGACCCGTGTGGGCTGGATAGCCTTGACTTTCTGCCGACTTCGTTTGGATGACTTAGCTCCTTGTAGACTGGAGTAGCAGACTTGAGTTTGATAGTTGAGCCTTAGATTAGGCGTTATCGCTGCTTGCTGTACTTCTGTATCTTCTTCCTCTAATTTTGCAGTTTCAACGCGTTCTCGAAGGTTCGGTGCATTACTAGAAGCGTGGGATTGAGATAGTATAGGCTTGGAGCCTTTTATGTGATTTCTTAGAGTGGACGGCGTTCCATGGTGGTTGTTGTTGGATTGGATCCTATTGGAGATACCATCACCCCCGGGATCGTTCTTTCTAGTTGGGAGCGCATCGGGCCGATAGATTCGGTGATTTCGTGATCGCCCCGCCTCTCTTTCTACCGGGCCGAGGAGTGTCTTTGGTTAGGTGTCCCCGAGTTGCTCTTTCTACCGGGCCGAGCCGATCGCATGGTAGACGACTCGCGATATCAACCTCACCTCGGGTCCTCTTTCTAGTCCGGGAGTGGATATTTGGTAGGTGCCCTCGGTCACTCTTTCTAGCTAGGCTGGGTGCACTGCTGACTGGGTGGAGTCTGATGGGTTATCTTGGTTACTTTGGGTTGGGAGCCTAGTTTTCTTCTATCTCAGTAGACTTAGCTTTTCTGTGTACCTGTTGGGCTTATGGGGGTCCGTTCAGGTTTTATTTAAACTTGCACACGAGTGTACCTTCTGGGCTTATGGGGGTTCAATTAGGTTTAGTTTAGTTGTACTTAGTTTATTTCTGCTATGCTCGTGTGCTTCCTTTTCTTATCCGTTTTGACCTTTCTATGTCTAGATTCTATCATTTCTTATTGTTTTTTTTTACCCTTTTTGCTCAATCGGCCTTTGATGCCTACTGAGTACCTGTTGTTTTGGTACTCATGCTACGCTTTGCATCTATTTCATAATGCAGGTCCCAGTACCAGTTACCAGCGGTGAGTAGTTCCAGCCTTCTTTTGCAGTTGTGATTCGGAAACAAGGGCGAGCACTTGGCATTTTGGGTTTGTCTTGTCTCCTTCTTTTGTTTTAGCTAGTCTTGTTGCCTTTGAGACACACTTTGTTGTGGTCCACTTTTGGGACTTGTACTCTTTATTAGATAGCTCTGTACTAGTGACTTCCAGGTTCTAGGAGGGATTCTGTATATATTTATTTTGGTTTGCTTTCGTCTTGTTGTCCTTGTTTAGATTATTGTTTTCGCTAGTTTCTGCTCTTACGCTCATTGCTTAATGTTCTGGGTTATGGGTTGACTTACCTACTGGTAGGGTATAGTAGGTGTCATCATGATTTGAGAAATCGGATCGTGACAACAATCGACGAGCAAGCTTCTTCCTACAAAACTCCGCAAAAAGGTCTTTGTCATTAATGTATGCGAGAAGCTTGAGCACCTTATCCAACGTCTCCTCAAGAGCATCATCACTGAGTTTTTCACTTCCACCTTTCTTAAGAACATTATCACAATACGAAGCAAGGAGCTCTGCACTTGAACAACCAGATACAATCTTGTTACAAAACACCTCAAATGCCTCCTTGAGAGCCTTATGAAACAGAGAGTTATTAGCAAAACAGTTTGTAACATAAGCCGTATACTTATCGTAAAGCTCAATCAACTTTCTAACAAAGAATGGAGTTTCGGACTTGCTATTTGTTGTATCTTCAGCCTGTTGCACTAAGACCATGCCTTCAGCAACGACGTGCTACTTAAACATATTTGAAACAGGTTCCAATCCATTGTGGATTCTGTGGAATAGCCTATACATTCGAGATAAATCTTCTACCTTATCATCTCTAAGCAATACTCGACATCCAGAATGCTCCTTCTCAAGTAACTGATTCGTATATACAACCAACAATTCGTTTTGCACTTTCTCTAAAAGTTTCATCTCACTAACAACATGGAGATAATGAGACACTCTTTCTCTTTTTTCAAGCACTCCTCTGCCTTCAACATATAATCTGGACACGAATCTTCCACAATCCAACTTGAAGCTTTTCGAGAATAATAAGCTGCAGTATGTTTAAGCATTGCATCTTCAAAATCATTCTCATAATACTCCATTTTCCCCATTCCAATTCCAACGAATATATCAAGCACATCCTTCAATAAACCTCTGTCAATCTGCTCACCCTCGCGTTCCTTATCAATCAACACAGTAACTGCATCTCTAGCTTTACCCTTCAACTCCTCATAAACCAGATCACGAAAGCACATCAGACCAACTTCATCAAGTCCAGATAGAGATCTTCGAGCAATAAAAAATCGTTCCAGATAATGGAAGAAGCGTGAGAGCCACTTAATCATAATTTTGTGATTCGCCCATCTTTTGACAATCTCCCTCAATATGAACTCATCGTGCCTCTCTCGTAAAGAGGGCAGAACTGTATAATTGATATATTCTACAAATGCTTCCCTGTACTTGTCATACAAGTGTTGTGAGTCATTTGGCGGCTTATTTATAAACTCAAAAGTTGTTGAATGTGACTTCAACTTCTCTCTATTTTGAATATTGAAAACATTCAGCAATACCTCTATTTATATTTATAATAGTAAGAAACCAAATTAAACTACGAAGTAGAAAATTTATTCTTATATAAATCAGGACAAGCAAATTCTAAATAGACATAATTAAATAAATATCAAAAATAACAAATTCTAAACAAATTAGGATTCATATTCCAACTGCATCTAGAACCGTAAACTTGATGATATTTTTTCATCTCTACAAATATTAATGGACAAAGTTACGTGATATATTTGTTGTTTTTCATCTATCAAAACAAGTTGATAGAGTTACATGCTATTGACGTTGGTATAAGATACCACATAAATTAAAATTTACTAATTAGTCATTAAATCTCGAATATGTAGTGGAATTAGTTGAAATGTATACAAACTTAGGCATCATAGTTATAGAGAGAATCACAAATAGAAAAAGAACACAAATTTCTCCATTTCTTTAATTTTTATTTTTTTTATTATTTAAAAGGTGATGAATTAAAAAATACGAAAGGTGACCAAAGTAGATATTAATTAATTAAGATAAGACTAAGAACTGAGTTTACTAAAATTAAGTATTCTTCATACAATAAGAAAAATATTAAATATCTTATTGTTTGCTACTCAAGATGCTGAAATTAATTTAGTTTAAAAATAAATAGTTAAATAAAAAAACAAATCCACTAGTTAATTAGTATAGTTAATTCAAGACAACCATATCTTTACTCTTATATTTTCTTCATTTGTCAACCTTTCTTCTTTCTTATGCTCTATATTTGATATACGAGATAAGATGAGATATTTCAAAATTAAATTTTGAATAAAACTTATACTATATCTAATTAAGGATATAAATTTATCTTGTGATTCAATACAATATATGAAAGAGTTCTTAAAAGTTTGAAAAATTTAAAAATTGATTTTGTGAACTGTCATGTCAACTATAATGACAAACATAACGTTTTAAGGGTATTTATGGCCCAAAACATGGACAACGAGGGTAGTTTTGATCCCAAACATAATTAAAAGATATATATGAACTACTTCGAATAGTTCGAAAGTAATTTTGACCCTTTTTCATAGTTAAAGATGAACACATACAATATCAACCTCTAATGGCTATTTATGAAGATCGTACATATTTGCTAGAAGTGAACAAACACATTTCAAAATTACAGATACAGATTCTTTATAAGTTGAAAATACATTGCATAAATAGTGCCTATATAAATGTGTTGCAATAAACTAGTTGTTCACTTGGATTTAGAAGACAATATTCAAAAGGTATATACTAAATACAAGACTATATTTTATAGAGGTGAAAAACTAGATATACAAGTTCAAAAATCCAAATGCACTATAATTATTATCATAGGCTTAATTATGGGATATCTCATCTTATTTCGTCAATTTGGGATTATTTAATGGAAAAACTATCTAATTACATAGATATTCTTATAAAATACTGATCTATTATATAGTTTGAAATAATTACATATTGTCTCATTAATTAATAATTTCGTGTTAAATTTCAAATAAGATAAATACACCACTTCTTTAGATTTCAAAACAGATATATGTATCAAAGATACTAGATACATTTATCTTTGGTACCATATACAATATGAAATACAAAAGATTTCAAGTCAGATACATGTATCAAATATACTATATACATGTATTTTTTTTATACCAAATACATTTTAATGAGAGCCAGAGAGTTAGTGTATCCTAAATGCACGTGAATCACATTTGGTTATAGTGTATCTGAAACAAATTACACATAATTTGACCCGCATATATCAGAGATACATGTATCTGAGTACGCCAGATACATTTATCTAGTGAAGTAAATGTGGTACGAAAGTTAATTTCAAAAACCAAAGTGAAGACATGTAATTAGACCAAAAACTAGTGAGATTTGTGTTGTTTGCTCTTATTTTATTCCATACTCAAGATGGAATAAAATAATCAAAAAACTATAATTCCAGAATAATTTAGCCCTTCCGCATATCAAACAATCTCAATATAAACTCATGCCCCACGAAAAAAAACTTGTTAGTTATGAGTGGAAGTAGAGGCAAAAGTACAAAGGGGAACTTTCGCAAATAGCCACTACAATAAATTTATTTATGCTCCATAGCTATAATTTGCATATTTACTGGTTGTAGCTACAGTTTAAGCTGCTCGTTTGTATAACTCGCGGATTTGTATAATTTGCAGGTTTGTATAATTTGCGGGTACATTTGTATAACTCAATTATTTTTGTATAAACTTGAAATAACGAAATTATACAATTACAAACATCATATGTGTAAATAGTTATACAAATTATATTATACAAATTTCAAATTATACAAGTGTCAATTATATAAAACTAAAAATATGAGCTGCGTAATAATAGCTAAAAATAGGTCTCAAATTGTTATTAAGACAAACTATAGTTATATTAACTAATTAAGTAGTATATGTTTGTCTATACACGTAATTTTCCCAAGTACAAATGACCCATATTAATCCCATTATTGGGCTTAACAAAAGCCCATTTAAGAGCTTGAAAATTTGAAAAATTAGCCACCAATATGAAATTCAGACAATCATAATTCATCTCCACCGTCCGATCAATTCCCCTGGCCCCTGCAAATCAACGGCCAGATCAATCCCCACACGCGCCTCTCTCAAATTTCAAAATTCTTCTTCTTCCTCCCGCTTCCATTTTCAGATCTTTCCAAAACCCAAACGGCTACACTCTTTCTCTCTCTACCAGTCACTGAAAACCCACAAAAAAACACGCACAAACACCTAAAACACATAGTGCTCGCACAAATATCATTACAAACAGAGAAGAATAAGTTCGGTTCGTCATTTTTCTCGTAAACGCTTAGAAACACCTACACACACAGTGGCTCAGTCAAGTACACCTAATAGAAGCATAGGTTCACCCTGTGTTCAACGATTGAAGATGTCGAATAAGGAGAAAGGTGTAAATGTTCAGGTTTTGCTTCGTTGCAGGTAACTTGTGAAAAAAATTAAAAATTTGTGATGTTTGTGATTAGGGTTTCTTAATTTACGGTATTTGGTAATTGGGTTTTCGATGTTGTGATGTTTTTTGGGTTGATTTTCAGGCCGTTTAGTAATGATGAGTTGCGGAGTAATGCTCCGCAAGTGGTGACTTGCAATGAGTTTCAGAGAGAGGTTGCTGTTTCACAGAACATTGCTGGAAAACACATAGATAGAATTTTTACTTTCGATAAGGTAATGTTTCGATTGTTTGATTATTATAATGTTTTTGTTGAGTTGGTTAAGGACATGGACTAGAACTGGCTTTTTTAGAAATTGAACATAAACTTCAAAGGAGGAACTTAGTTTGGTTGCTGATGTGACTAAGCATTTTAGTTTAGTTTGGAGCTAATATCTTGCTGCAGAAAAGGAAAGAAAGTTTAGTTTTTGCTTCATTAAGGCATTTCAGAAAAAAAGAGGATAACTTGGTTTTTCATAGTTGGGTATGGAAATTAATTTGATATTGCTATGAACTGTCATGTCATTCACAGTGCTGAAATGTGTAAATGTGATACTTTTATGTAATTCAGAAAGTGTTACTTATATATTGTTATGCTTGCTCTGTTGTTGAAGTATAGGTTTTTGGCCCCTCAGCACAACAAAGGGACCTCTATGATCAAGCAATTATCCCCATTGTCAATGAAGTTTTAGAGGGATTTAATTGTACAATTTTTGCTTATGGGCAAACTGGTACCGGGAAAACTTACACTATGGAGGGTGAATGCAAGAGGTCCAAGGTACTGAATAGCAGACTTTGAGCTTCTGTTCACTTTAAAAGCTTGCCTAGGTACATTTTTTCTTATTTTTGATTGTATGACATTGCAGAGTGGGCCTAACGGAGAGCTTCCACTAGGAGCAGGTGTTATACCTAGAGCCGTCAAGCAAATTTTTGATACATTAGAGAGTCAAAATGCAGAATACAGTGTGAAAGTTACATTCTTAGAGTTGTATAATGAAGAAATCACTGACTTGTTAGCTCCTGAGGATTTGTCTAAAGTCGCTTTAGAAGACAGACAGAAGAAACAATTGCCACTCATGGAAGATGGGAAAGGCGGAGTTCTAGTTCGAGGGCTTGAAGAGGAAATTGTGACAAGTGCCAATGAGATATTCACCTTAATTGAAAGGGGTTCATCAAAACGCCGGACTGCAGAAACCTTGCTCAATAAGCAATCAAGGTATATTCTTTTTGCTCATCTTGATAATGATTATATTATCATTTGTGTACAAGGTGACAGTAATAATGGTTTTGTTTCAGTCGGTCACATTCTCTTTTTTCCATAACAATACACATCAAGGAAGCAACCCCTGAAGGCGAAGAACTAATAAAATGTGGCAAGTTGAATTTAGTTGATTTGGCTGGTTCAGAGAATATTTCTCGCTCTGGGGCTAGGGAGGTAACACATTTACTCGTCCATCTATCAACTCATTAGAAATTGATTTCTTGATCTCATTTAATCAAACATATACAATTGATTTATTTTTCTTCTTTCTGTAAGGCACCTCACTCCTAGTTTTTTCCTCTTTTTGTTTTCTCATTTAGAGGTGGTTGTACTTTTCATACCTCACGTTCTATCTTTCTGTTGTATTGCTTATAGTGATTAGGAAATCATTCGGTTCTTTTAAATACTTCACAATTTTAATTCCTAGGGTCGTGCAAGGGAAGCTGGAGAAATAAACAAAAGTCTACTCACACTTGGACGAGTGATTAATGCCCTTGTTGAGCATCTTGGACATATTCCTTACAGGTATCAACTGTTTTTGGTGGTTCTTTATCCATTTTTGGATCTGTATACTTATTATGCCATTTTTTATGATGCTAATCCAGGGATAGCAAACTTACACGTTTGCTGCGTGATTCATTGGGAGGAAGAACCAAAACATGTATCATTGCTACAGTGTCACCTGCTGTGCACTGTCTTGAGGAGACTCTGAGCACACTAGACTATGCCCACAGAGCAAAAAACATAAGGAATAAGCCTGAGGTAAATTTGGAAAAAAGCAAAATGATTTCCACGGCAGAATCACCTTATGCTGCTCTGTCACTCTTTCAATATAGAAAATCTTTGTCTAATGTTCACTTCACTTTGTATTCAAATAACAAAAGCTTTCCATCTTCTGTGTGTATGCAATCTATGATCTTTGCCATAGCATTCTATGATCTTTGTAGTGTTTTATACTGCGACATGTGAGCATCCCTCGCATTGCTGTCTGGAGCAAGTACTGAAGCTTGTATAAGTTTTGAAGTACCATACAACAGTGGTGGTTAGATTATATTCCTTTTGGAGTGGAGTGGCATTGAGTTTGGTTAATCAAGTTATTTGGTATGCTGCTCTACCAACAACAAAATGTTCCAGATTTACTGCTGTAACTGGAAGAAGATTATTGTTAAGGTTGTTTGTCAGGAAGTGTTTATACCAGCCAGAAAGAGCTAAGAGCCATTGGGGAATATGAATAACTTACCTGACATTTTTAAAAGCAAATTTGTTACTGGCAGTGCATCTAGTCACTTTGACTTCTTAGTTGAATTCTATTCGTGAGACTTAATTTATCGACATTTGTTGTGTGTGCAATACTTGATGCATTATCTAATACACTCTGTTTTCCAGATAACTTCATAAGATTAAAATAAATTGAACTGTAATGATTGTTTTAGTTCTTCTTTGCTTCAATATCTTATTCCTTTTTTGATGTTAATCTGTAGGTGAATCAAAAAATGATGAAATCAACCCTCATCAAGGATTTGTATGGAGAAATTGAGCGGCTTAAAGGAGGTCATTGCTTTATAATTAGACTGAGATATTTTAAAGGCTTCTTTCCACAAGTTCAGAGCAACATTTTACTGATTCCCCTTTGTTCCAACTGCTTTCTTCCAGAGGTGTATGCTGCTCGTGAGAAGAATGGTGTTTATATACCAAAAGAACGATATTATCAGGAGGAGAGCGAGAGAAAAGTATTCCCTTTTGCTTTGTCCTTGTCTCTATTCCCTTTGACTTTTCAAGGAATGAGTAGTAAAATTATTTAGTTTGTCTAGTGCCCTCTATCGTCAAATCTTATCTTGATGAGATTCAAGGGTTCATCTGCTTATATAGCTCTGTTCCCTTTATTTCTATATTTTACTTCACAAATTTATTCGGAAACAATCTCTCTATCTCCCAGAGGTAGGAATAAGGTCTATGTACTCTACTCTCTAGACACCACTTGGGATTTAACTGGATATATTGTTGTTGTATTAGGATTTATTCAGTTTGTTTATTGCAAGAGTTTTCTGATATAGAATCTTTTACCGTTTCTATTTTAGGCAATGGCAGATCAAATTGAACAAATGGGAGTTAGCATAGAAAACCAACAGAAGGTCTGTACTTGTCTGAAACCCTCGTAGTTGAATAGTTCTTTTATATTCCACTTCTTATGTTATAAGTAACTTTTGTTTTGGTCTGTGATAAATCAGCAACTCGAGGAGTTACAAAGTAGACATGATTGTCAGGTTCAACAGTGCTCAGATTTGACTTGTAAACTTGATGCAACACAGGTGATTAGCAGTCTTTTATTCCTTCGTCGTGTTTTGCAACCTTTTAGGAAGTTCTTATGGTTGAGGGTTCTTGCAGAAACAATTGAACCAAACAAGCAAATTGCTAGCCTACACTGAAGAACAGTTGAGACAAAATCTATACACTCTCAAGGAGCGGGATTTTATCATCTCTGAACAAAAAAAAGCTGGTATAGCTATCTGACCATTCTTTTTGAAGTGTGCTTTCCCATTCAGTATTAACTTTGAAAGCTGATATTTTCAGAAAATGCCCTGGCTCACCAAGCATGTGTTTTACGGGCTGACTTAGAGAAATCAATTCAAGAGAATGCTTCCTTGTTTCAAAAAATTGGTAAGTAATTTAATCGCTTCTGCTGAATGATTTGTCAGGATTATTCACTTCATCCTATCTGTTTTATTTTTTCCAGCTAGAGAGGATAAACTGAGCACTGATAATCGGTCAGTGGTAGACAACTTTCAAACTGAGCTTGCAAAGCAACTTGGTAGTCTTTCCAGCACTGTGGCAACATCAGTGTCTCGACAAATTGAACATCTCCACCATGTCGAGAAAATCTGTCATAATTTTCTTGAATCACATGAGAAGGTGATTACTGGATTCCAGTGGCTCTTCTCTTATTTCATTTTCTGCTTTCCCCTTCTATTTGTTTGGCTTGTTCTGCTAGTGATTTCTGTGCTTTTCTTTGGTTCTCTCTAGTTGTTTTAAACCTTCAATGTCATAACTTTTCTTGTAGGCCGCCTTAGACTTGACGAATAAAATTAATTCTTCAAAGGCCTTGTACATATCTCACTTTGAGGCTATGCAAAATGTAGTGAAGCTGCATAAAGCCACTTCTAATGCTGCTCTGGAGGAAATTTCGACTTTGGCTTCTTCTAATTCAATTTCCACTAAAGAAGTATGACATGAAAGTTTTGCTTTCAGCTTCTGATGTATTTGGATTTCTGTCGGCGTAAAATAATAGATGTATTTGTGGTTTGAATACCTTTTCTTTATTCCTCTCCTTGTTGCAGTTTTTAGATGCAGAGTCTGTTGAAGCAAATTTAATTTTTGATGAACTTCAAAGCAGTCTGTCAACTCACCAAGGGGAAATGGCACATTTTGCTAGAGAGCTTCGTCAGGTTTCCTTATGAACTCTACTTGTAAATTTTGATTGATAATCAACACTTGTTACATCCAGAGATTTGGTTGTTAGAGTTCATTTGAGGATATAGTTCTGCATTGTTCATTCTTTGCATGTTCATCATTGTTTTTTTCCAATTATGTAGAGATTTAATGACAGTACGGAGCACTTGACAAATATCTCTGAGATCATACAAGGATTTTTTGACAAACTTTTAGAAGAATCAAAAAGACTTGAAAGACATTCAACAACAGCTGATGAGATTCAAACGAAGTCTATTGCTGAATTTGAGAAGGCATATGAGGTATGCCTTTAAGACCTGATACAACAATGTTGTTGTTCCTCTAATTTTGATGTCTGTGTTTGTCTACTTTAGGAGCAATCAAGATCAGAAGCAGAAAAGCTTATTGCTGAGGTGACTTCCTTGGTCTCCAATCACATGCGTCGCCAAAAAGAACTGGTTTGTTTTTATACTCTAAGATGTCCAATCTTATGTAATATACATATGATCTTTCTTCTGTTCCCGTTCTCAAAGTCTACCTGGCAGGTTGGTGCAAGGCTTGGTGATCTTAGAGAAACTGTTTCTGGGAATAAGACATTCTTGGATGGGCATGTATCCTCTATGGAAGGTATTACAACAGATGCAAAAAGAAAATGGCAGGATTTTTATACGCAAGCAGAAGGTGAGACCAAAGAAAATGCTGATTTCTCAGCTGCTAAACATTGCCGAATGGAGTTACTCATGCAGAAGTGGTAAGTATCTGAATTTGCACCTTATATATGTGATTTTTAAAATTCTGCTAAGTTTCAGTAGTTGTTATTTGGTTAACTCAACTCTAATCTGAATTTGTTGGCCTTTTTCAACGAATAGTTGTTTCTTTTTTACTCTATTTCATTTTAAGTATTTTTGCTTCTACTTTTTCCGTAAGCAATTGTGTGTGGTTTTTCTATCCAGTGTAAGCACAACTGAAACAACTGTGAAACGGTGGCAAAGTACTCATGAATTGGCAAAAGACATGGGCAATCAACATGTTTCAACAATGCATTCAGTTGTCAGGTAAACTTTCAATGTTACTTGGTATTTTATTCTGCCTGAAGAGAGCAGATAAGTAACACATTGGTTACTTCTAATAAATGAAAGATGTATATTGCCTTATGTTTTGTAAATGTATAAGAATTCAACTCCTTAGTCTGAAAAGTAAATTATCTAAAGCCATACTAAACATGTTAGTTCGTTTATTTATGACAAGAAAACCGCTTCCTTTGCGAACAGATAAATAGAAATAAACAACAGGTGTAATATTCCTACCACCATCTAATTAAATTGTTGATAGGGATTGGGGAGGTTTCCAATTTTTTGTTCAATTTTCAGTTCCTTTTTTTGCCTATCACTGTTAGTTAAAGAAACTATTTTGGGAAATGTTATGTCTTTTCATCTTTTGTTCATATGTGCCTATTCACTCAATATCTGCTTCCTTTGTTCCAGAACCAGTGGTAGGGTTTGCAACATAATGTCATTGTATTGGTTGAAAATATTTCCAAGTGTTCAAATGAACTTATAATACCCTTGTTTCCTATTTACTGAGACAAACTGGTGAAAGAGAACCATCAAGTAGTTGAAATTTGTAGGGAGAATATAAGATAATTGCCTATATCTAGAAGCGCTTAGGGAATTTGTGAGTGGTTAAACTTGCATTGTCAGCAATAATGGATCTCGGAAGGTTTATAACAAACAACAGGACATGAGCCTGCAGAAATATAATATATATTGACTATGTTGTTGGGTATTTGAAAAGCAAATATGAGCTTATTACTTTTTTTTTTGAAGAGAAACTTGAGCACTGCATACAACATCATTATGACATCCCCTTTTTTTTTGTTTTCCCTGTTACAGGAACATATGCGATAGCAATGAGCAACATGTAATTGAATTTGATTCCACAAGGGAAGCTGCTGAAGAAGCTGTGAAAAGGAATAGTGAAGATATCATTAAATCTATTGACGGTAAGTTTTTAAAAATTTGTCTAGTATGTTCTGATTTTGGGTTGTCGCTTTTGAGTTTTTTTTTTTTTTTAACAGAACAAAAGGTAGGCATGCAGTTCAATACTAAAGAAAATCTTCTATAGATAGGCAATAAGTTAGACATTTTGGAAGTAAATTGTGCTCATACAAGCAAAAACTCTAACATGGTAAAATGACGTAGTACATTTCATAGTAGATTATCTAGTTTCGTCTGTCATGATTAGTTCATATTTTGGTTCGGGTGCTGCTGCCAATATGTTGTTTCAATTTTTGAAGTAGTAATTTTTCCAAAAAAGTAGCTTATACAATGGTGTTTTTTTATAGTTGGCGTGATTTGGTGATGACTATTGGGTGCTGTTTTGTAATGTTTCCTCTGGTTTCATTCTTATCCAGGCTTATCAGGGGAAGAGAGAGGATCTATATCTGGCATTTTGGATACTGCCAGTGCACACTCAGAGACCCTTGATGAACTTAAGAAAGATCATTGCACACAGTCTACCTCCATTGAACAGAAGGCCCTTGAAACATTTCAGCAGAAGTTTATGGTATGTTGATCAAGAATCTTACTACACTTAAAATGTTCAGGATCTACCCTGGACATATTTAGCTTCTCATAATTTCACTTTTTTTGCTGTTGGTTAGTAGATAAGACAATGCTGTCATATTCCATTTTCCACATAACTACTGCTGTCAAATCCCTACATACCTAATACCTGTTTGGTTGACGTTATTAGATAATAGAAACACTAAGCTATGGGGGAATTCATGTGCTGTTTTATGTAGGATAGAAATGTGGAATAAGAAATACATGTATTAGCAATATGGAGATAAAGTATATATAGAGAAAAATGCCCTTAACAGTAGATGAGCCCTACATACCATTCCTTGCTACATTATTTTTCACTTTATAATAATCCATTCGTAGCTCTTGGCATTTTCTAGTTAAGAAAAGACGTCGTACTGGGTACTTGTGCTGAACTTTTATTACTTCTCCGACTGATGTACAGGATTATGAGCCAACTGGAACAACACCAATTAGGTCTGAGCCAGATGTACCAAGCAAGGGAACAATTGAGTCGTTGCGAGCCATGCCAATGGAAACTCTACTAGAGGAGTTTCGAGAGAACAATTCATTCGAGTCCTTCCAAGTAAAGGAACTAAAGCCATCACTTATACCACGATCTCCTCTCTCACTGATTAACAATTAGCAGATTGGTTCCCTCCTGCATATGATCACTTAATCTGTATCAGTATTTTCCTTGTATACTGAGTGAAACTGCAAACTGCAGTATAAATTGTAGGTTGTTTGATTCAGTCTTAAAAAATAAATCCCATCTTGGGATTTAGAAAAATGGCTGTAAATGAGGAACTCTTGGTGCATTTATCATAGCATATCATCATCATATATCATATATTATTATAAGTGGGAAGCTCCAAAGTGAAAAGTTGAATTACCATTTTGCCCCTCTACTAAATTAAAATTTGATTAAATATAAATATTTTAATTACATAATGGTAGAATTTGAAGTTCTTAATCCCTTTAATAATTAAATTATCATTTTCTTGATAAATGAGTACATTGATATTGCTTGTAATCGTAATCATAAATCTCATAATGGAAGAATTTGAAAAGTTATGATATGGAAAGTTATTCATCACTTTAATGTAGAAATCAATTTTAGAATTAAAATTTGAATTTAAAGGGTCATTTCTTAATGCTATTTAAGAACCAACTTACAAAGATAGAAGCTCACAATAGGAAATCGAATTAGGGAGATTGCACAATTCAACAAGAGAAGATAAGAGAGTTGGAAGTTGCAAGTGAGGATACCCAAGAAAATGCTGAAATTTGGTAATTAAGAAGAAAAAATAGCAGTGGAAAAAAATAGAGTAAATTTAATACATGTGTAGTTTAAACCGTGAACAGTTTTATGTTGATATGTTGTCTCTAACAATACAAAATTTTCTTTTCAGAGCATGAGGACTTTCTTTGCAATATCCTCAACTTTTCGTTCTTGCTTTCTCCATGATAGAATTTTTCTTCCATGAAGCATTTAGAATTGTATGGGGGGCTAACCCATCGGTGGCCCCCTAAACTTGGCACCAACTTTCACTTAGACACCTTAACTAAGCTTTGTTCATTTTAGACACCTCATGTCATGCCCAACTGTGTCATTTTGACACTTTCTGCTGAGATGGCATAGCAAGTGTGATACACTCATTTATGGCACGTGTGAGGCTTATTTTGGCCTATTTTATTTTATTTTTTTCTCTTCTTCTTTCTCAATTTCAGCTAGTACATCTTCAAGAACTTTTGGAAAATCCATCAAAAACTTCTTCCAAACCTTCTATTATTTGTGTTGGAAAAACATAATGTTAATATTATTGAACACAATACATGATAAAAAGACTTGAAATGGTACCGATTGTTCAGCAAAACACCTTTAAGAATGTAACCCTCTTTGTTAAAAGAATGGAGAATAAAATTAAGTATACAAAAAAAAATCTACAATCATGATTTTAACATATTCACATCGCCATTATAATTTCTCAAATTTCATATTTAAAATTCTAAACACCAAATTAAATGAAGAAATAGGAGAAAGGTATGGTGAAGAAGACGATGAAATCAAGTGGGTATTACGAAAAAGACCATGAAAATGGGGGAACATGACGGAGAAGATAATAGGGTGGGAATGGGCGAAAAGAAAATGAAAAAGGAGAAATCTGAAGAAGATGACTGTGTTGTGGTGAGAATTTTTTGATGAAGAAGATGATCGGGGTGGGTGGGGGAAGAGGGGTGGGAGAGGAAATCTTTAAAATAATTTGTTTTTAATTGCTCAAAACCCTTTTGATTTGACCTTTAATTTTTTTTTCTTTAATTTATTTTTGTGTGTTTAATGACATGGCTTTAAAATGAGATGGCATGACATAATTGGTCATTTAATCCATGTGTATATGTTTGGTCAACACGCGCGTAAGGTCAACAAAAAATTGTGAAAAAAGTGTCAAAATAACACAACGGGGCATGACATGAAGTGTCTAAAGTGAAAAAAGTCTAGTTAAGGTGTCTAAGTGAAAATTGTTGCCAAGTTTAGAGGGCCACCAATGGGTTTGGACTTGAAGTATAGATATCAATTTAAGGTATATGTAGAAATTTTCTTATTGTGCATTTAAATGAGAAACATTAATCATTTTTGCACATACTAATATATCATATGTTTGGACCTAATAACTAAAAATGTAACTCATTATTTTAACTACCAAACTAAATTTTGCAGGTTCATTAAATGTCTAATCATTTGACATACAATAAAGAAGTTATTTGAATATATTGATTGTTCATCTATTTTAAATTATATATTTTTTTGAATAGCTTGTGATACTGATTAAAATGTGATTTTGACAGTAATTCATACCTTTCACAGGACTCAAGTGCAAAGCACGTGTCCAGGACTAGTCTTACTAAAAGTGGGAAGCTCTAAACATGAAAAGTTGGATTACCATTTTACCACGAGACTAATTAAACATCTAATTAATTAAATAATATTATTTTAATTATTTTTCGAATTATAAGTTATTTATTAGAAAGGGAATGTGGAAGAACAAGAGCCAATTAGGATTTCTAGAATTTTAAATAAGTACATGAATCAGAGTTTTTCCCTTTTTTCTAATAAATTAAATAATATTATTTTAATTATTTTTTGACTTGTAAGTTATTTATTAGAAAGAGAATGTGGATGAACAAGAGTCAACTAGGATTTCTAGAATTTTAAATAAGTACACGAATCAAGGCTTTTCCTCTTTTAATTTTAAATTAAAGAATATGAAGAGTTGTAGCTAAATGAATATATACCACTACCAAGTATAAATTTGTCATCTTTGTTGCACTTTAATTCTTTAGTTATTTCCTTCTAATTAAGTTTCCTTAGTTATAAATTTGAATTACTTAATTGCATTCTACTTAATGAGAAAGAGAGTTTCATCCTCTACTAATTAATGTTAAAACATTTTATCTTCCTGAAATGTATAACTATTAATTTAATTTCAATATTTTACTCTATTCTATAAGAAAAGAGAGACATTTTAAGGAAGTTAATCATAAGGTATAATGCCTCTATGTTTGTTTTTGTTACTTTGTTTTGTCTTTTAAAGCAAATATAAAATTTATAGATCGAAATTATAATAAGGGGATGACTAAATACAAAAGAGTTTCTTCTTATGAGTTAACCATACACTATAAATATTTATCATTTTACTTTTCATATTTTTGTTGTAACTCAAACACAATTTTAAAAGAAAATATGTGATCTTTAATAATTCATATTCATCGTTATGGAGTACACGTGCCCAAAGTAGGAAGCTTTAAAATGCAAAATTGGATTCCAATTTTGCCCCTACACTAAATTATAATATTACAAATCATTTAATTAATCATTAAATAATAAAGCATGCATCATATTACAAGTGGAAATACCTTAAATGAAAAGTTACATTATAATCTATCATAATATCATACTTTTACATTTTTTTCACCATTTTTATAAATATTTACTGCCTTAATGACTTAATAAAATATTCACACCATAAATGTTGAAGTAAATTCCACCAGCAATATCTCTAAGAGAAAAGGCCAAATAACCACTTAATATCACATATAATACTAATTCAATTGGTTTGCATTTAAACACAATTAGGAGTTTTTTTTTTCTTTTGAATTATCTTTTTTCAGGTAGATAAACATGTAAATTATTATAGGTAGACAAAAATATCTCAAATCTAATGAGTATAAAAATTGTGTGGAATGTTCTATAAAAAAACATTTTAAAAAAATATTGTATTCTTTTACATCATAGAGAAACATGTATGCACGTTTAATATAAGTAACTATTATAAATAGTATCAAAACTACCTTAATTTATATTTTAACTTTACAAATATTAAATCAATTTTGAATGTAAGTGTAAGGAGATTAAAATATAAGATTAATATTCATTATCCTTAGAAACTTGTATATTTCGATATACTTTAATAGTATCTATTTTTATTATTTAACATATCAGTTGAAATTGTATATAAGATTTTGACACCAACTAATAGAAATATACGTGCAATGCACGTAACCAAAACTAGTTTAGTAAAAAATGGTGCTATCTATGTATTGTAAAAGTGCTATTCCTTGAAAATTTGATATTTCATCTTGGAGTTAGTGTCAATCAATGGTGAATACTAGATAGTAATTTTCATATTTTGCGACTATACTGACCTAAGGATAGTTGAATCAACTCAGTGCAAATTATAGAATGCTTGTTCGAGTTAACATGTAGTATGGACACTTGGTAGCTTGCATGTCCAAGCAACACGACTAGTAGTTGCATTGCTTATGTGAGCTGTTGGCTATTGACATGGGACGGTAGTGTGTTGTGTGTGGCACCTCTAGGTGTTCAGTGTTGTACTCATGGGGCTATTGACATGGGACGGTGTTGTTCTGTGTGTTGGGCCTCTAGGTGTTGTATTGGGGCTAAGTTCATAACTTGTTAAACGTCGTAAGGCTGTTGTGGACAATATCACTGTGGTAAACTGATGTGTAGTGTATTTTATCTTGTTATTACCATCAACAAGTTCCAAGTACAAATGTTAATAGATCTAATTTTAGTGCAAGTACATTAATTCATGTTTATACATGTTACAATATCACAAGAAAATCAGCATGTAATACTACACACGAAAAATAAATTCGTGTTTCATGAGCTTGAAATGACAAAGTAATTAATGTTAGTCATGGCGAAAACAACTAGTACTGCTCATCGGTTGTTTATATGAGATCCACCACATTTTAGACTAATTGAAGTCTGTCAATCAAATTTAGAAAAATCAACATGTACTAAATACACACGAAAAACATCAAATTCATGAATTTGTGCTTCATGATCTCAAAAACGACTTTTAGTCGAAGCTCAATAAAATTGAGGAACTCAACATGGTCATTACACAAAAATAAGGCTTAAGTCATCAGCGGCTCCTTAAATTGTCCGCAAGACACCTCAACTAGGGCTAGTACCTATTGAACACTTTTATCTATTCAAAACTTGTTCCTATTAGACATTTTTCGATAATAAGTTAAAAAAAACAAATTGTGTATAATACACTTGCTGTGATGTGGCAAAATGACAAATTACAAGATAACATGTGGCGTTAGACCCAACAATTATAGAAAAAAAGAATTTTATGTTAAAAAGAATGAAATCATTTCAAATAAATGAGAAGCTCAACCCTACCCCAGCCCCGTTTTTCCTTCATCTTTTTCCTAGCAAGATTTTTTTTCTCAAACATAAAATTCAATTTCTTTGCTAATTGCTTATATAATTATTTTTTATTCCTAATACGTGAGAAAGAGATATTCAAAGAGATTGGTACAAGAGTGATGAAGAAAGTGAGTTTGTCAATAGTCTTGAAATCGATAGCAAAGAAAATCGAGAGGACCTAAATTAATTTTATCGAATCAATCTGATATTATTTTTTATAAGTTTAGTGGGTTTACATTTAATTTGAATAGTAATATTTGTTCGAAGGTGACCGAGATGGACGTCGATTGGCTAACTTTTTTCAGCCTGATGTTCTTTTTTTTTTCCCTCCAAATTCAATTAGCTGATTCAGTTTTTATTTTTTAATAAATACTGAAAAGAAATAGAATAGAAAAAGAAAAGAAAAGAAAAAAACAATGAAGTGCACTGTCTTCGTGAAGAAGACGACTTAAAAGGGGGTGGCGTGGGGGCTTTTTTTTGTTTTGATTTAAGAATTAGTATTACTTTTTAAATTATTTTTTAAGAAATTAAATTATTTAAATGCCAAGTGGCAGTCAAAGAAGAAAAAATACTACTCCCTTTGTCCAATTTATGTGACTTACTTTCATTTTTAATCCGTTAAAAAAGAATGACACGTTTCTATATGAAATACTGTAACAATTTAACTATAAAATGTCTATTTTACCCTTAATGAAATAATTTACGGCCACATAAATTTTTATTTTTCATTTTGGACCACAAATTTTAAAAGTTTTCATTTCTTTTTTAAATTTCGTGTCGAGTCAAATTACCTCACATAAATGAGACGAAGGGAGTAAGTTTTTTTGAAAAAAGTAAAAATAAAACATTATTTAAGATTGTTTCAGGCGCTTAGCAGGAGTGAAAAACTCTTCTTTTGCCACATCAACATTTTGTGTTTAATAGATATACTTTTTGAATAATTTAGATATTCAATAGGTAATAATCATAATTAAAATGTCTAAGTAAAATATGCGAACAACTTGAAGGTTTAATGACTTTGAGCCAAGAATAATCAAATTCATGAATTTGTGTTTCATGACCCCAAAATATAACCAAATTCTTGAATTCAAAAGCAATGGCTATTTTCAGGCCAAGTATAGCCCATCAACTCCATATATGAACTAAATTTCAAGAATCAATAACCATTGGTGCCAAATTCCCAATGTTCAAATCCAAAACCCCAAAGATTTTTCCTTCCAAATATGCAACACTTTGTTATTCTTCAGCTCCCTCAATAGCTGAGGCCAACACTCATCATCATCAACTAGTTCTTGATCAAACACCAATTTCACAATTTTCTCATTATTTTGATCCAAGATTCTATCTTTCTCAACTTATAAAGTGTAAAAATCTTTATCAAGTAAAACAAGTTCATGCTCAAATAACAACTAATGGATTTCTTGAAAATCAAATTGTTGCTAATAAACTTCTATACATATATTGTATGCATAAGTCTTTAGATGATTCATATGCTTTGTTTTGTAGATTTAGTGAGAAAAATGCTGTTTCTTGGAGTGTTATGGTTGGTGGGTATGCTAAAGCTGGAGACTTTATGAACTGTTTTAGGACTTTTAAGGAGTATTTAAGATCTGGGGTTAGACCAGATACTTATACTTTGCATTTTGTTATAAGGGTTTGTAGAGATACAATGGGTCTGCAAATGGGTAGATTGCTTCATAATGTTGTTTACAAATGTGGGTTGCTGTTAGATAACTTTGTTGTTGCAGCACTTGTTGATATGTATTCAAAATGTAAGGTAATTGGGGATGCAAAGCAACTGTTTGATGGAATGCCTAAGAGGGATGTTGTGACTTGGACGGTTATGATTGGGGCGTGTACGGAGTGTGGGGATCCGACTGAGGCTTTAGTTTTGTTTGATCAAATGAGAGAGGAAGGAGTTGTCCCGGATAAAGTCGCTGTGGTAAATGTAGTTAATGCTTGTGCAAAGATAGGGGCAATGCATAAGGCTAAGTTAGTACATGAATATATAGTGAAGAACAAGTTTTCGTTCGATGTTATCTTGGGGACAGCGATGGTTGACATGTATGCTAAATGTGGATCGGTTGATGTTGCAAGGGAAGTGTTTGATGGTTTGAGAGAAAAGAATGTTATAACTTGGAGTGCGATGATAGCAGCTTATGGTTATCATGGCCAAGGAAACAAAGCTGTTGATATGTTCCCTATGATGTTAAGGACGGGGATATTGCCTAACAAGATCACATTTGTTTCTCTTTTGTATGCGTGTAGTCATAGCGGGCTGGTTGAAGAAGGTAAACAACTTTTCAATTCTATGCAGAAAGAGTACGGAGTGAAGCCTGATATCAAACATTTTACTTGTATGGTGGACCTCTTGGGCCGTGCTGGGAAAATGGACGATTCATTAAAGTTAATAGAGGATATGGCTGTTGAAAAAGATGAAGGGCTTTGGGGGGCGTTACTTGGAGCATGTAGAATTCATGGCCGTGTAGAGCTTGCCGAAATGGCAGCAGAATCCTTGATTGAATTGCAACCCGAAAACGCAGGGCACTACATCTTGCTATCAAATATATATGCTAAAGCAGGTAAATGGCAGGACATGGCCAAGATTAGGGAATTAATGAGTCATCAGAAATTGAAGAAAGTCCCCGGTTGGACATGGATTGAAGTTGATAACAAGATTCACCGATTCAGCGTTGGAGACCACACCCATCCTCTATCGAAAGAGATCTATGAGAAGTTAAAATATCTGCTCAAGGAACTAGGGATTTCTGGTTATGTTCCAGATACAAACTTTGTGTTGCATGATGTTGATGAGGAACTTAAGCTTGGAAACCTATTCTCTCATAGTGAAAAGTTGGCTATTGCATTTGGCCTCATAAGCACACCTGAACAATCCACTATTAGAATTATGAAGAACCTTAGAGTATGTGGTGACTGCCACACATTCTGTAAGTTTGTTTCTCAGGTTACAAGTAGGGTGATCATTGTCCGTGATGCAAATCAGTTTCACCACTTCAAAGAAGGTGCCTGTTCTTGCAAAGATTACTGGTAATTGGCTTTGTTCCAGTCTTATGAGGTGAATGCTATGCCCTAATGCTGCCGGGTGTGTGTTGAATAGTGCATTTTTTTAGAGGATCCAACGCGGGTGCAACAATATTTTTGGAGATTCCGAGCAACATAGGATGAGAGGGGGATGAAGAAAGTGGACTAAACAGACTAACATTTCTCATTGAAAATATACGTAAAAAGAATCATATCGAAAGCACCCCTAACCAACCCCTTCTTTCGTAGATCCTGTGTATTGTAAGTGATCTGAGCCTGCCTGCAACGAGCCTCTTGTCGAGGCAAGTGACGTTGGTGAGCCGTATGATGAACAACTCTATCCTGCAGTTTGGACAGGACTCCACTGTTAGTTAGTACTTAGTATCCTCTTGGTTTTGGGATGGACATTTTCACTCTATTTTTTTATATACGCTTACCGAAAAGAATATTTTTTGATATACCTAAGACATGGATCTATATGAACAAAGGACCATGATGAGTCGTTACTACTAGCATATGGTCTCTTATTTTGCAAAGATGTAAGGTGTGCTTCCTATATGGAGCTTTTCATAAGTTTAATTTCAATTACCTTCCATGTCTCTTAGTTAAATCAGAAATTGAGATGTTTTCCTGCATCACTATCTTCCATCACATGTTAGTAATTGTAATTCAAAGAGGAAAGAAGAGCAAAATCACTTCTTGTCTGGGAAAACTGAACCACGGGCAGTAATTAATGCATTGTTCATTGAAATAGATCCCTTTGACAAGCAAATAAATGGTTCCATCATGCTTAGTATCATTATGTGGTCTCTTTATGCTGCATCCTACTCTTAATTTTACATTGAATTAGTTATTGTATTGATAAGTAGCTTGCAGGACTCTGAGATAAGTTACAATTACACCTCGATCACAAACTAGTTGGGGTGTGCTCTATGAATCCTCAATAATATTTCTCTGTTCAGACAACGAAATACTTCTTTTCCCATATTTGAGTTAAGTCTGAAAGTTCAGCTCTTTATTATTCTTTTCTCTTGAAATAATTTACCAAACTCTAAATTTCTGCTGCTACTCAAATTTTAACACCTTTTTTTTTTCCCAATTCTGTTTAGTTTTTGTTATATTTACTTTTTGTTGCTCAAGCTATTGTAAGTGCTGAATTCATGTTTTCAATTTTTAGTTCTGGTGGTAATTGACCTTAATACTTTCCTATTAGTTGCTGTTGAAGTATTTGAATATAGTCAGAAACTGTGGTAGTTGGTTCAAGGCTTCCGATGGTTTCAATCTTCTTTTCCTATTTCTATAATCATAATTTGTTGTGCAGGAGCTTCAGCAAAGGACTTCAATATTTTGCTTTAAGGAGATCATAGCCGTGACCCCTTGACATCCTTTCTTGACGTGGCCGGCTATTTTTTCTCTTGTGCTCTCTTCTTCCTCCTTTTTGTGTAGTCGTTGCGTTTATGTTCCTTGCAGATAATTGAATTCTTTTGCAAGATGGAGTACTTAGAAAGCTTACCAATGCTACGTTTGAATGGTGGACTAATTGGTTGTCACAAAATTTTTCTGATGAGTTAATTCCATAATTCAATTAGAAGGAAAGTCCAAATATGTGGTTTGTGAGTAAGAATAGGAGATTTGTATGCCATTGTGGTAAGAAACAGTTGGAAGATATGACATTTTAAATGCTAGTCTTATGAGGGCAACACATGATATTATGATTTTCTTCTGATCTGATGGTAATGTTTAGCTAATATTTTTGCTTTTAAAATCAAATTTTATTTGATAATACGTGACAGGGTAGAGTTACAACATTGCAAGAGTTGAGTTACATCCACCACTTTCCGTGACATCCTTTGCTGTTGACTTTACCTCTCATGGGAGGCCAGTATCCATCCCGCGACATCAATAGATAATGGAGCTCTCCATTGCGCTATTGCAGGTATTGTTCACAAGATTGAGAGTTTGGGAGCATGCAGTTTTTGCATAGTTTATCGAAAGAGATCTACGAGAAGTTAAAATATCTGCTCAAGGAACTAGAGATTTCTGGTTATGTTCCAGATACAAACTTTGTGTTGCATGATGTTGATGAGGAACTTAAGCTTGGAAACCTTATTCTGTCATAGTGAAAAGTTGGCTGTTGCATTTGGCCTCAGAAGCACACCTGAACAATCCATTATTAGAATTATGAAGAACCTTAGAGTATGTGGTGACTGCCACACATTCTGTAAGTTTGTTTCTCAGGTTACAAGTAGGGTGATCGTTGCACGTGATGCAAATCGGTTTCACCATTTTAAAGAAGGTGCCTGTTCTTGCAGAGATTACTGGTGATTGACTTTGTTCCAGTCTTATGAAGTGAAATCCTATGTTGTAATGCCTCTAGGTGTGTGTTGGATAGTTCATTTTTTGGAGGATCCAACACGGGTGCAACATATACATGAAAAGAATCGTACTGAAAAACACTCCTAACCCAACCCCTTCCTTCGTAGATCCTGTGTATTGTAAGTGATTGTGAAGTTGGTGAACCGTATGATGGACAACTCTATCCTGCGGATTGGAGAGGACTCCACTGTACGTTAGTTAGTACCCTCTTGGTTTGTGGTGGACATTTTGACTCTAAGAATGGATCTATATGAACCAGAGGCAGAGCTAGGTGGGGGTTCGTGGGTTCGACGTAGACCCAGTATTTGTATTAGAAAATTTAATAAATATATATGTATATTAACTTGTGAATCCCTTAACAAAATTGATTGATAGCTTAGATTCTATCTTTCTTATTAAGTGTAAAAATCTTCATCAAGTAAAACAAGTTCATTCTCAAATAACAACTAATGGGCTATTTGAAGATCAAATTGTTGCTAACAAACTTTTATACATAAATTGTAATTTATATACATAAGTCTTTAGATAATTCTTATACTTTATTTCGTGAAATCCATTTTAGTAGAGCATATAATGTCGATGGTCTAAGCCTCTAAGGTAGAACATTCAATGAACCGAGGTGTTTCAAAACTCAATGTCTAAATTCTGGATCTGCCGTTGCTTAAAACCTCATGGATTTCTCCAATCCATTGAACTATACATTCAAAAAAATGTATATATTGTACAAGAGGCCAAGGAATATTTTACTTTATGGGAAATCAAGTGAAAGCTGCAAAAGCTAACACTTATAATTGTGCACTACATACATTATGCCTTCTTATTGTAACCAATTAATTTTTGTGTCCACTACATGAATTAAGAGCAACATCTTTTCATTTAAAAGACAAATTGCCTATTCCAACTGTGGCAAAAGAACAACTTGCTCACACACATACACACACTAAAGAAATACATGATTCATCGATATCCTACAAGTCGTTATATGGTGTTGCACTAACTTATAAGGTTAGCGTAGTTCAAGATCATATAAACAGACCAAACTACCTGCTCACAGCCGATGTGTGACTCTTAATCTCAAAATTATAGGACTCGTTGTGACATGAGTATTTGTTCATTTTCTTAAAAAAAAATAAAATCAAAATGTTAGTTTTGTTATACATAAGAATGATTTTTTGGTTAGTTTTCGAAGATGAGTTTTTCAAATGAATTTTTTCCACTCATAAGATTTCAATGAACTTTTTTTTTCACGGGAAATGCACATGTCTAAATACAATCTCAACTTTCAAATATCTTTTTTCAACTTCAACTTTAAATGTTTTTTTCTTCAAATATCACTCATTTCATATACAAACGCTTACTTGGACCCCAAAAATCAAGAGATTGTATGACTTTGTCTTCTAGGTGAACAAAGGCCTTTAATTTGTCTACTCTTTTACTTTATTGAATTGTGTGATCATATTCAAATTTAAGATTACTATATATTTTAGACAAATGCCATAAAGACTCGATGTTCATTACCAAGCACTTTTTTATTCGTAGTTAAAAAATTTAACTTTTAAAATATAAAATTAAATAACTTTCGAGAATAACAAAATTATTCAAACCCCTTTTCATTATTCAAATTAGAGTCAACTTGTTGTTTAATCATTAAATCCATGAATCAAAGTACACATGGTTACAAATATGCAATGTTGTTAAATACTTTAGTGTTGCATCAACATCCACTTATTCTCCCCCACACTTTAATAAGAATTAAAAACAAAATATATAAGAAGGAATGAGTATATTTTTGTATGATTAAAAATTGAATAATCGAATCAATTCTATCCAGAATTGATAATAATTAAATCGATAAATGCAAATTATATTTGATTGATTTGATTTTTAAAAAGGACTAAATTAATTTAATTTTAATTTTAACTAAAAATTAATTCAAATCAAATCGTGAACACCGTACTTTTTATTATTACATCAACATCCACTTTTTCTCCACCACACTATATAGTAAGACTTCAAAATAAATGCAAACTCCTCTTTCCATTTTTGTGGCAATGATTATAAAAATGTGAACTCTAGATTTTCTAATTGACATCCACAAAATTAAAAAAAGCATGCCCTTAAACCTATATGCTAATTAAATATGAAAATAATGGGGATACTTCTAGAGTAAAAGGTGAAAAGAATAATTTTTATTTATTTATTACTAATCTATTAATTTGCATGAACCATGAGAAATAGGTTGCACATAAAAAAAAAAATTAAGTTCCTTGCTTTTTAAGTAAAAAGAAGGAAAAGAAATTAATAACTAAAAAGAATTGAAAGTCTATTTTACTTTTGTTTGGGTCATGACGTTCAATGTTGCTCCTTAGATCGTAGAAGCAATACTACAAAAAAAAAAAAATAGATTTGTTATTGATGTAGCTTCATAAGAATTAAAAATTAAAACACTTGTTTGAGCCTTCAGAATGGAGAAACTTTTTATAGAGAGCGCTACCTTATTTTTGAGCCTTATTTGGCGCAAATAAAATTAGTTTGGCCAGTAAATTTCACATATCAGATAATTACACTCTCAAAAAAGTTGTCTTTTTGGGATTTTTGTTTAAGATGGATATTTGAATTCAACGAGATATTTTGCATTTTTTTTTTGCTGAATAATGAAAGGGAATAAAATCTTCTTTTTGTTATTGTTACAATATATATATTTAAAGGTAGAGCTTTATTTTTCAAGATTATGATTATTACATCATGTTGACATGGGAACTAAAAATTTATTTATTAATTTTTATAAAAATTAGGTATTTATGGGCAAGGGAAACTAGTGCAACATAAAAGTTTTGATATAGAAGTTGCTACAATTTTGGAGGTGCACTTGTATTGCCAAATTTCCAATACCAAATGCATATCTAACACTTGGTTCTTTTTGAGGTATCACCAAATTGTGTTAAGATCGTACTTGACTTTTCCAAAGTTATTGTGAAAATTTGTCATCAAGTGAGCAAAAACCTTAGTGGAAGTGCATGTAGGAAGCTTATCATCAATTTTTCTTGTGTTTTGATGAAATAATAGGGGCGGATTCAGAATCTGAAAATCATTATAGATTTGAGTTTGAGATTCTTCCATTCATGTGATTTATAGGGTTAACGTTTGAGGTATACATACTATTTGTATTTATTTAGTAAACTATTTAAACGTGTATGTGGTTTTTGTCAAAGTTATTGAGTTGTCTATCTATATATGATCATACGATCTATTTTCATTTACATGCTACTAAAGTTGAAAATATCTAGTGTCTAAAAAATCTTTGAAAAATCGCCACTTTTAATGCAAAAACACCATTATAGTGTCACATATTTCGAACTTAAAGAAGTAAGATATTGGCATGATTTATGAAATTCATGAGATTCGTGAATACCAAAAATTGAATATTTCAATAATTTTTTAATCTTCGGCTATTTTTCAATTATAAGTCTGAAAATGAATATTTTTAAATTTTTTCTTGATTTACCAATGTTGGCCTCTCATGTTATATGTTGTTCACACTCCAAAGGTATTATTTTTGTGTAATTTTACCTAATGAACTAGCTTTCTGAGTTTGATTAATTAGTGTCTAAGGACTATGGTAAAAAAAATTCCACAATTTTTATACTTTTTTCTAAATGCAATTCACACATATTTGGCAATGGAATCCACTAAGAAATTCAAAGGTGGAAAAGCCATTAGCCAGCTATTAACTGCAAATATTGCAAGACATATTTAAGCAAATGAAAAGTAGAAAGTTAAATTTTTTGCCAAATTCATCAACAAATGTAATGTGTAATGCACTTTGTTGTTGTTATGCATATTCATCATTCATCTATCCATTTTTTTCATTCGGGAAAAAGGACAGATATACCCTCGAACTATCGTAAATGGTATGCAGATATCCTCCATCATATTTTTGGGACATTGGTTCCCCTGCCGTCCAAAAACTAGAGCATATATACCCTTTATACTAACAGACATACACGTGTCATAATCTTATCCACCAATCCGACATTTATTAAATATCGGATCAACGAATAAGATTGCGTCGCGTATCCCTATCTAGTCTTCCCTTAGAATGAAGGGCATATATGCTCTAGTTTTTAGACGGTAGGGGCACCAATGTCCCAAAAGTATGACGGAGGGTATTTGCATACCATTTATTATAGTTCAGGGATATATTTGTCCTTTTTCCCTATTAGGAATGAAAAAAAGATTGTGGTCCATAGTCAAAATTCTTCTCAAAGGCGGAACAGTAATTTTAAATTTTTGGGCGTTCTGAATTCTAAAAGAGATTATTTATCAGATTCGATAATTATTTATATATATATATAAGTGGAACTTTAATATAAATATACTAATGTTTATGCTAAAATTACGGAATCCTGCAAAATCTGTGCTTATATATATATATATATATATAGTTGATACTATAATTGGTAGCATTAGGCAAGTTTTAATTATGTGAATACAGTTAGGTGCAGGTTGGCATTAAGTTTCATTTTTTAATTTTAATTTTAATATTTTTGGAGGGAGAAGGTAGGTAAAATTTGAACATATATTGGTATGTGGCAATTCTAAAATGTCTCGAAAGGTAGTGTCGGTGCTAGGATTTTTAACAAGGAGGTTCAAAATATAGAGAAGTAAACACACAAACTAACTGAAGGGGTTCGACATTTACTATATATACATAAAAAAAAAAATTAACCATATATAAATATATAGTAATATTTTCCACCAAAAAGGGTTCGGATGAACCCCTTGAATGTATGTTGGCTCCGCCCCTGTTGAAAGGGCGACGTAAGACAAAGCAAACAATTTATATATGATTAATTTTCGTCAATCAACGGTCCCTTCTCTAGTTCTCTATACGTTAGACTAGACTGTTTAAATACAATATTTATAACATAAGGCGATCTTTTAATTATGTGATAATCTTTATGTAATCGATGCATATAAAATAAGATTATTTTCTTAGCAAGAGTCTTGTATATACTCTAATTGTAAATCATTACATCAGGCTTAATACGTTAAATTACTTTGTCATGCAAATTAACTTTACTTTGGTAATATAAAAATTCGGTGCATAGACGATTGACTTTTCTTCCATAAAAAATTACACCTTATATAAAAATATTAAAATTATATTTTATATTTTATATTTATATAGTAAATATTGAATCTCTTCAACTTTATCGTCTATTTATTTTGTTATAATTTTAAATCCCCCCCCCCTGGCTCCCCGGCTTCTCACTTCATTTTGTTCTTTTTCTATATATTGTCGCTTGAATGAAGACATCTAATCGGTCTAACTTTTTCAAATACCTCCACGACTCTTCTCTTTTACTGATTTGAATTTTCGCATCGTTTCAATCGTTGTGATTGAAAATGAATGAATGTTCTTTTGGAAAAATGTATAATAATATACATATCGAGACAAAAGTCAAAAATAAATCTCGTAGAATGAAAATTCTGATTTGGTGACTAAACTCTAGAAAGAAAGAGAAGGCTCGTGTAAGAAAAAAAGGGCTATGCAATTGAAGTTTATCTTAAAAAAATATATTTACTTCCATTTTATTTTAATTAAAGAAAAAGAAAATATAAAAATCAACCGTTTTTTTATCCACTCATCATAGTTGGTTTTTGTCTATAAATAATCCAACAATCTTTCTTTTCTTCTTCATTATTCTTCAATATCTTTCTCCAAATCACAAAAAAAAAATGGAATTATTTATGAAAAGCTCTTCTCTTTGGGGTTTCGAAATTTATTTATTTTGCTTTTCTATAGTTTTATCAAACATTAATGGGGTGTTTGCTTCTCATAATGTTTTTTTGGACTTGCAATCTTCAAGTGCTATTAGTGTCAAGAATGTTCATAGAACTGGTTTTCATTTTCAACCTCCTAAACATTGGATTAATGGTATGTTCATCTTTCGTCATTTTACTTTATATAACATACGCAAAATTTAACGTTAGTAATAAAGGTTTGTGTGTAAATACATGGCATACATCTATTACTTGGTATAAATATGAGTACGAATAAATTAATTGATGGTGCAATTTTATTAATATTAATATTGCATTATATAGGTGATAAAACTTCAGAAAAAAACGATTACTTTTATATTGAGAAGTTCAAATGTTGTTGTTTCTTTTATTGTTACATTTTTTTTAAATAATTTTTTTTTCTGATCTTATAGCTACATATGTATACATACATAATTATGTGGTTCATTTGTGTTAGTTTTCTTTTATTGAGTATTCAGTGCTCATTTTGAAGTTTAATTCATTTAAATTTGCGTTAAAATGTTTTACTTTTAGAGGTAAAACCATTCCTGATCAACTATAAATAACTCGATTCTCAAAATTTAAATTCGAAATTAGATTAATAATCATGGCAAGACAACTACAAGGCTAAGGTTTTGGATAAGAATGTGCAAAAGAGAAAAAGAAACATGAAATATATGAAAAGGTTCTTTTAACCTAAGATTTTGGCCATGGAATTAAGGTGAAAATTAATTTGTTGGAGGCACCCTTTATATTTTTCGTGGCATTTTCTTCTCCCTTATATTTTTCCTTCTAAGTTGTTGTTGTTATTATTATTATTAATAATAACAATAATGATACGTATTGACATATAGTGCCATTTCATACTCATATATTGTGTACATTTAATATGTAGGTCTTATATTAATTAAAACTTGCCAAACATATTGTCTCTTATAAAGTTGACTCCCCCCAACCCCCAACCCCATCCCACCCTAAAAAAAATTACTTCAACAATTTTGTTTTTATGTCAAAAAACTACTTCAACAATTTTGTTTTTATGTGACATAATTTTCTTGTTTAATTTGTTATCTAAAGAATGACTATTTTCTATATTTAAACTTACATTTATCATTCTACATGATATATATGTTTTTACAGTCACAATAAATCTCATGGCATGTTTCATATCATAATTTTTCAAACACCTTTTTCTTTGTTTTTTAAATTACGTATCAAACTAAATTAAGTCACATAAATTAAAATGATTCATTAATATTGCAGAGAAAACTAATTAGTTCTTTTTGCATTTCCTACCTTTCATTTGTTATTTACTACTTAGTATTTGATTATTTCTTAATTATTGATTAATTATGTAATGCATTCTATTGTCTTCACTAATCTTTTTTTCTTTTTTTTTAAAAAAATTCTTTTGTTCTTATATGGTCTCTCTTCATTGGATGCCTTTCAAATATACAAAGACCCTAATGGTGAGTTAGATTAATTTTTTTTATATACGCAAAACTTACCAATAACTCAATCATATTATTGACTTTGATTTTATTTTTCAACAGCACCAATGTATTATAATGGAGTGTATCATTTATTCTATCAATACAATCCAAAAGGATCAGTATGGGGTAATATTGTTTGGGGTCATTCAGTCTCAAAAGACTTAATAAATTGGATCCATTTAGAACCCGCAATTTATCCATCAAAAAAATTTGACAAATATGGTACTTGGTCCGGGTCAGCAACTATTCTACCTAATAAGAAGCCTGTTATCTTATACACCGGAGTAGTAGATTCCCATTATACTCAAGTTCAAAACTATGCAATCCCGGGTAACTTGTCTGATCCATTTCTTCGTAAATGGATCAAGCCGAATAACAACCCGTTGATTATACCCGACAATAGCATCAACAAAACAGAATTTCGTGATCCAACAACAGCTTGGATGGGCCAAGATGGGCTTTGGAGGATTGTAATAGGAAGTATGAGAAAACATGATAGCGGGATGGCATTATTGTATAGAAGTAGAGACTTTATTAAATGGGCCAAAGCCCAACATCCACTTCATTCATCTCCTCATACTGGAAATTGGGAATGTCCTGATTTTTTCCCTGTATCATTAAAAAATACTAATGGCTTAGATGCATCGTATCGCGGAAAAAATGTCAAACATGTCCTTAAGAATAGCCTTGATGTTACTAGGTTCGACTACTACACTATTGGTATGTATGACACCAAAAAAGATAGGTACATTCCTGATAACAATTCTATCGATGGTTGGAAGGGATTGAGGCTCGACTATGGGAATTTCTATGCATCTAAATCATTTTATGACCCTACTAAGAATCGAAGAATTGTATGGGGTTGGACAAATGAATCGGATGTTTTACCTGACGATGAAATTAAGAAAGGATGGGCTGGAATTCAAGCTATTCCGCGTAAAGTATGGCTCGACCCTAGTGGTAAACAATTGATTCAATGGCCTATTGAAGAATTAGAAACCTTAAGAAAACAAAAGATCCAATTGAACAACAACAAGTTGAGCAAGGGAGAAATGTTTGAAGTTAAAGGAATCTCAGCATCACAGGTTTTAACTTTTCCTTATTAAACTATAGTCTTTTAAATATCCCAACTAGAAGTAATTTTAATTAGTATACAATGTATAATCAATGTATATCAATTGCATATGATAGGTCTATATATAGTAGATTAATTATACACTTGTTATATGTATATCAGTGATAATTATAAATTGTTGCAATTGAACGAGTGAAATATTTTTGGTTAGTCGGAAAAAAATTTGAAACCCCTTATATAAATTGCCCTTTTACATACCAAGGATAAATAAACTTGTGCGGTACTAGCTCCGTCTCATCTTGCATTTCTTTGATTGTAGGCTGACGTTGAAGTGTCATTCTCTTTTTCAAGTTTGAACAACGCTGAACAATTTGATCCTAATTGGGCCGACCTTTATGCCCAAGATGTTTGTGCCATTAAGGGTTCGACTATCCAAGGTGGGCTTGGACCATTTGGGCTTGCAACATTAGCTTCTAAAAACTTGGAAGAATACACACCTGTTTTTTTTCGAGTGTTTAAGGCTCAAAAGAATTATAAGGTTCTCATGTGCTCAGATGCTAGAAGGTTTGTTTCTTCAATCCAATTAATTGTAATGATCAAAGTTTACATCTTCTCCAATTATTTCTCTTTTAACCAAATTTTACTTGTCAAGTTAACTATTGATATTAGTTAACTCAATATAGGAGTACAAAATTGAGTAAATCAAGAATTATAATGACCTAACTTTGATATCATGATAAGAAATACATCTACTTATCAATCGTTTATTAGTGTCATTAAAAAACTCTAACCTTGTTTAGTTTCTTTATTAATGAGCAGATCTACCATGAGACAAAATGAAGCAATGTACAAGCCCTCATTTGCTGGATATGTAGATGTAGATTTAGTAGACATGAAGACGTTATCTCTTAGGAGTTTGGTAAGTTTGCTTTCACCATTTTTTAATTTATAATTTATTTGATCAAACTTTTAAGATTCGATTATTTTGAAGAGTAACAGTTTGTGTTTAACTAATCAGTTTGTATCATATGTATATTTTTTAGATTGATAACTCAGTAGTGGAGAGTTTTGGTGCTGGTGGCAAAACATGCATAACATCGAGGGTGTATCCAACATTAGCGATTCATGATAATGCACATTTATTTGTCTTCAATAATGGCTCTGAGACAATCACAATTGAGACTCTTAATGCTTGGAGCATGGATGTATCTAAGATGCACTAAATATTTTCAAAAAAAAAAAAGGAATTATGTCTACAACTATATATGTCTAAAGATACAAAAATTGTGTCAAATTTAACAGTAGATGATGTCCTCAAGAATCCTCTATAATTGTCTCTAATTTATTTTGGTGAATTTAGAAGGCAAAGAGTGTGTATATGGACTTCTCTAGTACCATATACATACTAAGAAAGAAATTTGTTAGCTTTCCTTTTTGTTTTGTTACACAATCAAATGTGTGGTCTTATGTAGAACTAATATTTGGTAATATTAGGCAAGTTGTTGTGTGACTTATTTTATTCAAATATAATAAGAAGTTCAAAGAGAAGAAGTAATCCAGGATTTGAAGAGTTTGGGTGCATCAATATTATCTTAATTTAAGTATTAGCAAAAATGTGACGGCGAACGAATAATGTCGTATTTAATGGTCATGAGTTAGAATCCACCTATTTAGCAAATTTTTCTATTATAAATAAACCCTTAACTTGTAATAAAATGAGTAAAAAATGGTTTGTTGGCTGAAATCGACCCTAGGTCGCAGGGGTGGACTCCCTTACTTCCAACAATGGACCAGATTAATGCCTTCTAAAGGTGCACTCTTTTTTATATTCTCTATTTTTATTTTTACTAGTTTCTCAAGATACATGTAGATCCGTCTCTGCAAATAAGCGAAAGGATAAATTTTTACCTTACTAATTCTATTGAGGCACCAAATCCCGATTAACAATCATGTAAAATATGAGAAGACGAAAGAACTAAATAAGTTATAATTATTGCATAATTTATAACACACTCTATGATAATATTACAAATAAAAATATTGAATACTTAATTAATGACGAACTATAAAAGCAAAGAAGGAAGAGGAGTGATGAGCCTCCAAAAAAAAAATCACAAATGAATAAAGATGGCCAAAATAGAGTAACTTGACGAAGTTGATACTTCCATTCATAATCAAATCTGTTCAAAAACACTTGATAGTTAATTTTTAATTTTTAGAGATGCACAATACCGTTTCTTATTATTCTTTTAGGGCTTTTCGCCCTAGGTATATAGTAGATATGATCAAATTTCACGCCATATATAAACAATGTGGAAAAAACTAATAATTTTCAAGGTAACAAGAAATCATGTTTTTGTGACACCTTTGTGGAAACTACTTCCTCAATCGTAATAAAGAACAACATTTCAAGTGGCGACTCAAAAAACTCGCAACAACCGGTGATAACCTTTTGTGGCAATTATAGTTAGTTGCCACTAAACATTATTTGTGATAATGACTTCTTTTCTTTTTCATCTTTTTTAAGTCAAATTTACCCCTTTATCTTATTTATGTAAATTCAAAAATCCCAAATTTTGCATTATTTTTCGAATTCCTTTTTTTTTTTAACACACTCAAAAGTCAAAGCATTAAAGAACGGAATAGGAAATTAAATTGCAAAAGACTTGTTCTAACAAAAAAAAAAAAATTAGTAAAACAGACTCATGAAAGGTAACAATAACCAACAAATTATCCAAAATTTTAGATAAATATTATCCAAACAAATAAAAAATAATTATCCATCAATCCATTTAATTTTTTTTAAAAAAAAATCCTAAATCAACTCACCATCTTTCAATCAAAAACAAACAATACCCATTTTTTTCACTATAAATACTCTTCATAATTTTCATTTATTCTTCATTCCCAAGTTTCTTTCTCCCTATCCAAAAAAAATTTTAAAAAAAATTATTTAGATTAATTACCGCTATCTGTCAAAGCCCAATTATTGAAAAAAAGAAACTATGGATTGTTCATCTAAAAAAACTTCTCGTTGGGCTTTGCCAGTTATCTTAGTTTGCTTTTTTGTAGTTTTATTATCCAATAATGTTGTTTTTGCTTCTCATAAAGTTTTTATTCACTTGCAATCTCAAAATGCTGTAAATGTTCAAACTGTTCATAGAACTGGTTATCATTTTCAGCCAGAAAAACATTGGATCAATGGTATGTATACGCGTTTTTTCGCGTGTTTTCTTCTTTCGTGTCCAAAAAAAATTATTTTTTGTCGAACATGTGTTTAATCTAGATTTGTCACTAATAAATAACCAGTACTTATCATCTGAACAACCTTCTATAAATCTATTATTTGTTATGTTAATAAATATGTCAATAGATGCATGACATGTATTTAGTACGATTTTCATATTATTTAACCTTTACTAATCATATATTTTTTTTTTTTTTTGATGATCTCTGTCGATGCATACAATAGATCCCAACGGTAAGTAAAATGTTTTATATTTTTTAACTTTGTTTTATTTTTATTATATAATAATTTTGCTAATTATGTTTCATATTTTAAAAAGCACCAATGTATTTCAACGGAGTGTATCATCTATTCTACCAATACAACCCAAACGGGTCAGTATGGGGCAACATTGTTTGGGCTCATTCAGTTTCAAAGGACTTAGTGAATTGGATCAATTTAGAACCCGCAATTTACCCATCCAAACCATTTGACCAATTCGGTACATGGTCCGGATCAGCAACTATTCTACCCGGTAACAAGCCCGTTATCTTGTACACTGGAATAGTGGATGCGAACCAAACACAAGTTCAAAACTACGCGGTTCCAGCGAACTTATCGGATCCGTATCTCCGTGAATGGATCAAGCCGGATAACAACCCATTGATTGTAGCTGATGGTAGCATCAACAAGACCAAATTTCGTGACCCAACAACAGCTTGGATGGGCAAAGATGGACATTGGAGAATTGTGATGGGAAGTTTGAGAAAACATAGTAGGGGTTTAGCTATAATGTATAGAAGCAAAGACTTCATGAAATGGGTTAAGGCTAAACACCCACTTCACTCAACAAACGGTACTGGAAATTGGGAATGTCCTGATTTTTTCCCTGTTGCATTGAAAGGAACTAATGGGGTAGATCAATATGGTGAAGAAGATAAGTATGTGCTTAAGAATAGCATGGATCTTACTCGATTTGAGTACTATACTATTGGTAAGTACGATACAAAAAAAGATAGGTATGTTCCAGATGTTGGTTCTATTGATAGTTGGAAGGGATTGAGATTCGACTATGGTAATTTCTATGCATCAAAGTCTTTCTATGATCCTAGCAAAAACCGAAGGGTTATTTGGGGTTGGTCTAATGAATCAGATATATTCCCTGAGGATGATAACGCCAAAGGATGGGCTGGAATTCAATTGATCCCACGTAAAGTATGGCTTGACCCAAGTGGTAAACAATTGGTTCAATGGCCTGTTGAAGAATTAGAAACCCTAAGAACTCAAAAGGTCCAATTGAGCAACAAGAAGTTGAACAACGGTGAAAAGGTTGAAGTTACAGGAATCACACCCGCACAGGCCGATGTTGAAGTGACATTCTCTTTCACAAGTTTGGATAAGGCAGAGTCATTTGATCCTAGTTGGAGTGACATGTATGCACAAGATGTTTGTGGACTCAAGGGTGCAGATGTTCAAGGTGGGGTTGGGCCATTTGGTCTTGCTACATTGGCTACCGAAAACTTAGAAGAAAACACACCTGTTTTCTTCCGAATTTTCAAAGCACAACAAAATTACAAGGTTCTCTTGTGCTCTGACGCTAAAAGGTACATAATGAATTTGACTTGTTGGTAACGTTTTCGATAGTAATTATATTTGAGAAATTGACAAATCTTTTGTTTATGTATGTTAGGTCAACTCTTAAGTTCAATGAAACAATGTACAAAGTTTCATTTGCTGGATTTGTGGATGTTGATTTGGCTGACAAGAAATTGTCACTCAGAAGCTTGGTAACTTTTTTTTCATCGTTAATCAAAAATCTATCTCACATCCCAAAACGAACATTGAATATATCTCAAATGAAAACAATTCTAACTATTGAAACTCTTTTTTGTAGATTGATAATTCAGTTATAGAAAGTTTTGGTGCTGGTGGAAAGACATGTATAACATCGAGGGTTTATCCAACATTGGCGATTAATGAGAAGGCACATTTATTTGCGTTCAACAACGGAACTGAGCCAATCACAATTGAGACTTTGGATGCATGGAGTATGGGCAAAGCTAAGATACAATATTGAAAAAAGAATTAGGAGAAAGGAACTATGGAGAGGGGGGGATATGAGATTTTGATGGACATAAGAGTTTGTTATTTTGATATTTCAACTCTATATTTGTTTATCCAATTAGATAGATATCCCTCGAGTAAAAAAAAAAAAATGTATATAGATTTATCCACTATTTTCAATTTATAAGAATAATGCTATGTTTTTGCTTTCAAAATAGTTGTTCTTTTATTGTTTTGTTCAATCGCGTATTTATCTTATTAATCGATGCAACTTTAGATATGAAGAATGAAGCAAATGTTTATGGTGGAAACTCGATTATTAAAGAGAATGCAAAGGGCCTTTCAGAGAAAAAATCGCAAAATAAGTTCATAAAGCAATTTAAGATACTAAAACAAAAATACGAACAAAAACAATTGTATTATACCTTTTAATGTTTGAAAATAATTAAATTTAAATCATTTATTTTATTATTAATATTTTCATAGCTACAAAAATGTCAACTAATAACAAAAAGTTTGTCATTGAAAGAAAATAATTGGTTAAAACTTATATGAAACTCTCTCAAATTATTTCAAAATATCACCAAAAGCAGAATGTCTAATCATATAGTTTCAGATAAGTTTTAGTATAGATTTAGATAATGTTTAGTAATATGGTGTGCATTGCCTGGATAATCAACATATTTTTCATCTTTCATTTCTCGAGAGTCAAATTAAAACAGTAATTTTCTAACTTTTCGTTCAATTGTTTTCTCCATCTTTTCGCACCTTTTTTTTATTATGGACGTATCACAATCTCCTTGTCCTTGAATTAAGATTGTAAAGATTCAAACTCTCACATATCAATTAAAACTCTGTCACATCAAATTGAAATTAAAGAAGCAGAAACTTATCAAACTAATCGAGTTAAGATATGGTAATATTTCTCCCTAATATCTAACCAAGACTCAACTTGATAAAAGAATAGCAAAATAACTTTGATAAAAGTAAATTTTCAACACTTTGTATCTTACTTTTTCTATAATAGAATGTATAGTTCAATATTTGGTAACATCAACTTGCATAAACTATATTTCATAACAAAGGGTGAAAAGACGATGTAAATAGTAACATAAGATCATTACACTTCAATCGATTTGTTATAAAATCCATAAAGAATTATACCAGCCCATGGCGCAACACCAGCCCCATCCACTTCCCTCCCGATAATTTCAAGCACTATTTATTTAAAAAACAAATAAAAGTACTTTCTCCATAACATAGACCATGAGAAAGAGAATAAATTTATCAATAAAAAATGACTCATCGTTGCATCAGAGTTTACTAAAAGATGAAACACAATTTATAACAGATTCAAGTGGATCACACTAAAATAAATTGTATAACAATAACAAGCTCAAATGGACCAAATTTTTATTTGATAAATTGTATTCAACAAAAGTAAGTACAATTAGTGATTTACATATCATTCTACCAGTCAAATCTCTTAACATCATCGAGCCACCAAGGTTGTGTAAGAACGTCAAGAAGATAGATTGTTACGAGCTATATGTGATAGCCATGATGACTAGCTTAGCTGACCAAGACTTGAACTGTGGAGTACTCCAAATGTTTTACGAAACAGTAGAAGAAGAACGATGGGCAAACACCAATTCTGAAAAGTTGTAAAATCTACAAAACATGGTCAAACTGAATGAATGAATTTAGTAAATCTACAAAACATGGTTAACAAAGTAACAGGAATTGAACATCTCCAATTTGAGATCAAGAAAGCAAACAAATTGAAAAAAGATGAAAGAAAAAAAAGGAAATAAAATAGGAACAAGTTTGGTAAGTCAGAATACATTAGCATAAATATTGGAGCTCACAGAGTCATTTGCTGACTCTTGCATATAGGTATTTTCCTCCTCCTTACCATTGACAAGCTAGAAATAAATATGAACTATATACTATGAAAACATAAAGAAATCAAGCAACTAAAAAAGAGAAATCAACTTTGTGATGAATGGACACAAAAAACTGATATGTTGCTCAGACAAACACGTTGCTCGGCTGTGTCGAAAACAAAGAAGCAAGATGATGTATTAACAAAGGTTCTTGAATTGAGTTGGCAAGTCAGAATATCAATAAGCCTCAGAAGTTTTAGCTCATTGGGAATACACCCCTGGCACATCTAATAGACTCATCATTCTTGCCATAAATTGAATTGCCAAAGTGTATTAGTACATCACCTACACACACAATACCACAAGGAGAAAGAAAGAGTGGAAACAAATACATTATAAATACACAATGTCAAAAGTACAAGGTCAGAATATCAATAAGCAGTTAGTGTAAAGATTCAACAGGGAGTTCTCCCTTCACACCATAGATATTCATCATTCCTATATCTGCCTAAAATACAAAAAATGTCAAAAGAACCAAATTATATATTTGATAATAATTTACATTGAAACTCTCCAATTTCTGTAAGTACTGCTAATAATAAGCTTTTATAGTCATAGTTAGGTTCAAACATATTTAAGGGATTAATCTATACCATGTAAATAAGACACATAAAAGAGAAAATCACAAAGGCAAGTCAGAATATCAATAAGCCTCGATGATTGAGCTCATAAGAGGAATTCACCCCTCACACATCTAATTGTTTTTCATCATGCTTGCCATAACAAAGGGTAAATATAGACACCTCAATTAGAGTCACTTAAAGTGACTTTGGTTCTGTAATTCCATAAGAAATAGGTAGAACCTACAAGGGATGTGACCCCACAAAAAGTATGGACTATATCCTGCTATGTAACTTCCAATAAGGGCTATATAAGAAACCAATTCAACATAAACAATTTGACAAATCTTTACAAATGATATAATGAAGCAAATTAGATCACAAATTTCAAAAGTTCCATTCATTCCTATTGATTAAAATGATAAGTACTTTAAGATGGCAAGTCAGAATATCAATAAGCCTCGATGATTGAGCTCATAGAGGTATACACCACTCACACATCTAATAGTTTATCATCATTCTTGCCATAGCAAAGTTATGTTATGAATAAATGTAGAACTATAATGTAAACCACATCTCAATTAGGGAGATTCAAAGCATCTATTTGTTCGGACAAAAAGATGGCACCTTTCATTTATAACTTTGTGACAAATTTTTCAAACACACAAATGCATAATCAAGACCACAAGTTTCTAAAGCTGAAATTTTGTCTTAGAACAAATGGAAAGTACTACATTAAGGCAAGTCAGAATATCAATAAGCCTCGATGGTTGAGCTCACAGAGGAATTCACCACTCGCACATCTAATTGTTTTTCATCATTCTTGACATAACAAACAACAAATTTAATAATAGAACTAGAAAGATAATGTACACACCACAACAACAAAAGCTCTACAGAAACCAATAGTCTTTATAATCTCATATGATTAAGATAGAAACAAGGAGCATAAGCCCAGAAATTGGCACAATAATCATATAAGATGGCACCTTTCTCATTTGAAAACAATTTAACTTCATATCTGACTACTGAGAACACAAGTTCAAAGGACTTCTTTTTTTCCTAAATTGAAATGAAAGTAGTTCATAAAGACAAGTCAGAATATCAATATGCCTCGATGTTTGAGCTCATAGAGGAATTCACCCCTCACACATCTAATTGTTTCCAATCATTCTTGCCATAACAAACAAAGAAATTACTAAAAAAAGCTTGCTTGCAATATAATTCACACACCACACCTCAACAAGAGCTATTCAAACTGTCTTCGGTTCTGCAATGCCAAAATATGGATCATTCCTAATCATAAACCAACTCAACTAGAACATTCAATTACAACCTTAGACAACCATTTAGAACAACACAAATGATTAAAGCTAATTTGAGGCCATGAGCTTTAAAAGTCTTCATTACATCATTAAACTAGGAAGTCCGAAATTAAAATAGAAAGTACTTCATAAAGGCAAGTCAGACTATCAATAAGCCTCGATGTTTCAGCTCATAGAGGAATTCACCCCTCGCACATCTAATTGTTTCCAATCATTCTTGCCATAAACAAATAAATTTACTTAAAAAACCTGTTTGCAATATAATCTACACACTGCCTCAACAATAGCTATTCAATGTGTATTTGTTTCCATAATACCAAAAGATATGACACTTCAAAATTCCAAAATCAAATCAACTAGAACATTCCATTTTAACAATAATGACAAACATTTGCAACCAAACAAATGGTATAAACCAATTTGAGACGACAAACTTCAAAACGTCACACCAGAATTACTATGTTGAAATGCAAAGTACTTCATAAAGGCAAGTCAGAATATCAATAAGCCTCGATGATTGAGCTCATAGAGGAATTCACCTCTCACACATCTAATTTTGTTTTCATCACTCTTGCCAAAAGAACAAGAAAATTTAATAAAACAAAAACCACAATATAATGTACACCCCACCTGAACTATAGCCAATCAAAGTATCTTTGGTTCTATAATCCCAATTGGGAAAAACAGAACCAAAAACAGGGATATGACTCATAAAATTAGGTAAGGCAAAAGGAGACTCACTAAAGGAAAACCCTAAAGAGAATCTCCAGCATATAACACACTCTTCATATATACAATTGTACATACAAAAGAGTATGTATATATACAATTAATATAGCGCAGCTATGACTCAAAACGCTTCCATGGAGCATAATGGAAGGCGATCTTAAGGGCGGCGCAGAATAAATCAAATTAATCTATTCCAAAAGAGATAGACTTCGCTATATAGCTCCAATCTTTCAAAAAAGTTGTAACATAATCCAAAAATCACATATTTTAGAGAAATCAATACATACCCCAACAGCATTTTGGTCAATCCAAGCAACATATACACTTCACATACTAAAGAAATCATTCTTTAGAGAAATCAATACACATCCAACTCCATTTTGAACAATCCAAACAACATAAATCTAAAATAACCACAATTCATATAAAATTTTCGTTTTTTATTTGTTTGTAAAACAAGGTATAAAATTTACCAGTCATGATAATCAACTGCAACAGATAAAACACAGTTGACTAAGTTGAGAATGGCAAATAATTATAGGGTATTATAACTTCCACTGCAGCAAACTAAATTGCATAAGAGGTTTCAGTTATAAACCCATTAAAACATGAAATCAGAAGAGTGAAACACCATAACAAGAAGAAATTCAATCCAAAATGCAATTGAGAAGAAACTCACATTGATTGGGCTACATTGGGGGATGATCCCCAAATTGCTGAAGTGAAAAATAGAGATTTATAGACTCGGCAATTAGGGTTTTAGCAGAGATTAATGGGCCTGAATATTGTATATACTGGATTACAAAGGCCTAAGTACTGGAGAATGAAGTCAGTTGGGCCAAATAGACATGTATAGGCCCAAATTGAAGATTCATTTCTTGCAAAAACCAACCAAATGTAATTAAAAGTTTTTTTTTTTTTAATAAATAATGTATGCAAGAGTTGTTTTTATTAGTCTTAATAGGACTTTCTAATTTTCGAATTTGTTATTGAGTTTGTTATTGAAAGGTACATTTTTATTTAAAAAGTATCATGTTTTAAAATTATTCAGGGGTTGTTTGGTACATGGGATAAGGATAATCATGCGAGTAAAAAATATGGGATTAGCTTTATTTCATGTTTAATTAGAAATATTAGTTAATTCTTGGATTATTTTATTCCATTATTTGTATTAAAATTGTGTGATTACTATCGCATATTAAAGATGGATATCTATGTTTATCTCATCCCGCATACCAAACAATCCCTCAAGCAATTGTTTAGCTGGAAACAAGTTATTCAAAATTAATTATCTCAAGATAATAATTCCACCATGTGTACACTAAGGTAAATAATCACATAGTTGCCTAATACAAAATAAAATGATCCTACATTTTATCTCTGAAATTATTATACCTTAAACCTCACACCAAACAACTCGTAAAATATAGATTAGCCACATATGAAGTATATAAAGTTGGATTCTTACAAAGCTAATAGCACAAGTTTGAAGTCAGCTTTGTCAAAGCCTAACATTAAACCTCGAATTAAAATAAAATTTTCAACTAATCTTATAAAGTCCTAAAATAGTTATTTACTCACTTCCTCCTAATAAGTATAACCATAATGAAATTTCATTTCTTGCATAAACGAAAGTGATCATTCAATTTGTGATTCAAGTTACATAACATTATATCAGTAACCACGTTTTCAGTTTCTTTTTGAAGAATCATGCATCTTTTAAAAGCACTTAATGAAATAAAGCTTTTTAAACAAAACAGACTTGTAAGATAAACCAAAACAGTATAAATTTATCCAACAATAAGCCTACACAAACCAAATTTAAGAGAACTTCACTATCTCGAAAAGCTGACCCAACTCAAAATGAAGGTGGTTTCGAAACCAAAAGTGCTCAACTACAAAGTGTTTCAGAAATCAAATGTAAATAGATATCGAAAGCTGCATTTTCGACAACAATATTTTCCTCCAACTTGCAACATGCTGCAGAAAAGAAACAGTTTTCACAGCCTCCTTCCCCTTCTACCACCCTTTCTGCGAGTACTATCGGTGGGAATTGGAGTAACATCCTCTGCAAAATATATAGGAAGAATTACTTAGAAGTGATGACATAACAATGATACAACAGATCATATGGAGCATATGACGAGAACTTTGCCATGATACGACACTAATGAAAGAGACAATTATCAGAGTAATTTTATGAGACATTACAACAAATGTTGTACCTATACGTCCAATTTTCATGCCAGAACGAGCCAAAGCTCTAAGAGCGGACTGGGCACCAGGACCAGGAGTCTTGGTTTTGTTGCCTCCTGTAGCTCGGAGCTTAATGTGAAGAGCATTAATTCCAAGTTCCTGTAAATCAAAAGTTAATAAATAATATTTTAAAAGATTAAGCAAGAGATGACGAGACCTAGTGACATCAGACCAAATGGATAAAGATGGAAGGATCCAAGAGCTTCGGCCTTAAATAAACAGTGTAGCTATAATTTTGGACTCCGAATAAATGGCATAGCATGGAATCCATTTACAATACTTCTGTGACGCTTAAATAGAATCTGAAGTACACATATTTTCCATAGTTCAAGCACCAACAGCCATTATGTAATTGTTAGTGGTAGAAGTGTCTGAAAATTGAATGGAATCTTCTAGAACAAAGCATAATAGATCCACACCGGTGACATAAAATCTACGGGTCTCTACAAATATGTTCAATGGAATAACATTTATTCCAATCAATTAGACACACAAATTTGTTATCGTTAAGCAAAAGTGAGATGCATCAGGCATATGGAACCCAAAAACAATCTTACGGACCATCTACATCCTAGCAAGAAACATAGATAGGAGTAAAGGCCATCATGTACACTATAAGGTCTTTGAATGTCTAGTCAGCAGAAATTATTAGCTTTAGCACACATTCAGAAAAATCTTCGACTAGAAGGGAGGCATCAGAAGATCCAAAAGGTCTTAAATTTCGTAACTGCTAAATTTTGTCTTCAAAGATACACTCTACACTTATAGAAGAGCTATCTAATTTGGACCTATATTACTGGTCAATGCAGGAAAGGAAACATCAATCCTTGCACCAACATGGAATGCAACATCCAGGATAACTAAAAATTACATCAATATCCAGTGGAATTAGTATAGCAACACTTTTTTCACGAATAAAATCTAATATTAATCTCTGTAAATCAGCCAGTACCATCTAGGCAAAAAGTCCTCATTTTCTTTGTTCGTACATAAAAGACCTGAACTAGACCAACTTTATATCTGATGAGTTTAACTAACAGTTAAGTAGAATTAAAGAAAAAGACTTTATCAGAAACCAAACAAGACACTACCTTGCATCGCTGTGACACATCCTGAGCTGCAAGCATAGCAGCATATGGAGAAGACTCATCTCTGTCAGCCTTCACCTTCATCCCACCTGCAACCATGATGTATAACAAATTGAGATGAAAGCCTTCACCATACCAATACTACATCAACAACTATGACTAAACTCCATACTAGATGGGGTTCTACAAGAAACCTCTATACCCATTTTCCTCCACCTAGAACCATTTCATTCTAATGCTAACAATCTGTTGTCTAGGACATATTATAGGTTCCCTAAACACTAGAGATACTCCACATTTTCTTGCACAAACATTCACCTATGCTGAAAAAATATAAATGCCTAGCAAATAGGGAAAATAACAACAGGATGCTAGATCCTGGAAGAAACTCATCTACATTTATACATACATAACCAATATTCGCATCGAAAGCAACAATTATACCACTACCAGCTAATCGGCAACTACAAGGACAATAATGATACACTCGAAAGTATAAAACTATTGTTACTATAATGCATACCAGTAATGCGAACCATAGTTTCTCTTCCAGACAAATCAGTAACGTGCTGCATTCATCACATAAACTAAGATTCAGTAAAACATACAAATCACAAAGCCAAATCCACATTTATACATCCAATTTTCAAAACACCATAACTCACTCACAATGAATGTATCATTGAACGATGCAAAAATGTGCGCAACACCGAACACCAATTCACCTTCCCTCGTTGCTGGTCCAAGTGTAACAGTCTCTTCCTTAGGCTCCCTGGTCTTTCTCCTCGACTACAAACAAACAATTTCATCCAACATACAACTATTCAATTGAAATTTTCAAATCAAACTAAGTGTGATCGACATAAACAGCAAATAACTTCGAATCTTCAGTAATGAAGTGGAAATTTCAGCAAGATAAATAGTACCATGGTTTCGGCTGAGCTTGGTAGTAAGAAAGTTCAGAGATACTCAGCAGCTTGAAGAAACCCTAATTTGCAGTGGAAGCTTACAAAAATGGCTGCCGCTGTTTAAATATTAGGGTTTGGGGATGAGCTTTTTTCTGATAATATCGATAATTACCCCTATTGTTTTGCTTTGACTATAAGTGGCCCCTCTAGTTTGGGTGAAAGTTTATTCCTACCCCTCTTGTTGTTTTATTGGTAAGTTTTATCCCCGTTATACGAATCGAGTATTTTACTCTCATCGGTAATAAGCTCAACAAATATACCCCTTGATGGTTTCCTCCGATCGGATAAAAGTATCGAATTTCAAATGGATCGATTACCAATACCCAAGGTTTGGTCATCTTCCTTTTGTAACTCAAAGTAGCATTTTTCCACACTCAAAGCTTGTTTCAAATTAATACGTACACATATTTTTATGTATATACATACTTATTATTAAATTATAATTGATTGATAAACATTCTAGTAATCATAGAAATTTTGTATTATAATTGATTGATAAACATTCTCGTTTTTCAATCGTGAAAAAATTGTATAAATTGATGTCATTTGTAAATAAACATTAAGGATGGGAATAAGATTTAGTGTGAATAATTTGTCTTGGTTTGGTTACTATGCAAAAAGAAACTAAACTTGCTATTTAGTTTGCTAAATATACTTGCTCTATTATAATTTATGGGAACATAGTTTGAATTAACATAGAATCTGAAAAATAAATTAGACTTTTGGTTTAAAATATATCATAGAGTATCATTTTTGTATTACAATGTTGTTAAAATATATGATCTTAAACATTTCATAATATGTGTATGGCTATAAAAGTTGTGAGAAATTAAAAATGGGCTTAAGTCATCCGTAGCCCCTTAAAGTTGTCCGCATAATTTGTTTAAACATCTCAACTAATGTTTGTACCTATTGAACACCTATGCCCCTTAAAATTGATACCTATTTGACATTTTTTTGATAATCAGCCAAAAATATGAGATATGTGCGCTACACTCGCTGTGACATGACAAATTGATGAATTAAATAATGACACGTTGCTTTTGAATCCAAAAATTAATTTTAAAAAATGATATTCTAAAAAACATCTATTTACTAACTAAAAAAATAAAAAAGGAATTTTCTAAAAAACCTACCCACCAATAAAATGATGGCACGTGGCATTGAATTCAATATTTTAAAAAATCTCCATTCAAATAATTCAAAAATAATTTTATGAATATAAAAACTTATTTTTGTTTTTATTTTTTTATTTAACCCCCGCCCCCTCCGAGACCCATTTCCTCTTCAGCAGTGCCGGCGGCAACTACGACGCCAGCAAATCGTCACCCTACCTCTTTCTTCTCCTTCATTCAATTTTATCCTTTATGGTTTTTGTGTAAAGATGCAATTTGGATTCTCTATTGAATAGTTCAAGTGCTAGTGAAATAATGAAAGTTATAAATTAGCTAATACTAAAACCGATCAATTTTCTTCATATTGACAGCATCAAATCTGTTACTCATTGTCTTCATCTTCTTTCCATTAGTAATTATTTATCAAAATTGCAAAATATAATAACAAACTTTTATCCAAAAAATTAATTCATATTTTTCTCATCGAAATAAATGAAGATTCGCCGGAACGGGGTACAGGAAATTGGGTGGGTTGAGCATGTGTGTAAAATAGCTGATGGAAATGGTGGATGAGAAATTGAAAATAGCTGGGAAGGGAATATTGGGATGGGGAAGAAGACAACTCTTTCTTCTTCCTCCTCTTCTTTATTTTTGTTAATTATTATTATTTTTAAAAATTAGTTTAGTTGTATAAGTTAGAAATAAAAAAATATATATTTTGATAGCTTTATGCGCTTAAAGAGAGTGAACCACACGTTTTTTGCCATGTCAGCATTTTGTGTCCAATAAGAATGACTTTTGAACGGTTGAGGTGTTCAATAGACACAATCTATAGTTGAGGTGTTTAAATGAAATGTGCGGACAACTTTAAAGGATCGCATATGACTTAATTTGTTAAATCTTTACTTTAACATATATAGTAAAGCTTTAGTAAAGATTGTGGTGTTTTGAGACAACTTTTTCTTCCTCTTACTTTCTTTTTTCGCCTGAAATTATTATAGTGTTCAGACAAATTTATGTGCATCTCAATTCATTTTGTGATATATTTAGAGTATCTCTTATCAATATAAATATAAATATCAAGTTATGTTGTCTAAGTCTTTTAAAATGGAAAAAAAAAAGTTGTGCATCTCAATTCATTTTGTGATATATTTAGAGTATCTCTTATCAATATAAATATAAATATCAAGTTATGTTGTCTATGTCTTTTAAAATGGAAAAAAAAAAAGTTATAGTATGTAGTATAGAAGGAAAACAAGGTTAGAAATTAAGTCTTTTAAAATGAAAAAAATTATATTGACAGCTGTGGGATTTGAACCCACGCCCTTTCGGACCAGAGCCTAAATCTGGCGCCTTAGACCACTCGGCCAAACTGTCATATGTTCATTAATTTGTATAATTTATTAATAGTTACTGTAATTATCCTCACTAAACATATTGTCTTCAATTCCAACCGTTTATATACTAATCATAATTCTTAAAATCCAGCAATAATAATGACACGTCGAAATTAAACGAAGAAGTAAGCATTCATATAGCCGACTATAACTTGTTTGAAAGGCATAATTGGTGTTGTTATTAGTTACTCATAAAATTAAATGAGCAATGGCACAGCCACATATACCCAAGTGGCTAATCGAACACCCTTTGTCGAAAAATTATACTATCTATATAAAAAATTGTATGAAGTAGATAGGTCAAAAATTCTCTTTCATACATATATATTAAATCTTCGACACATGACAGATAGATGAGGATTTATCATCTTCATAACCAAAGGGTCTGGCCTTAACAAGGATATACTACATATAATTATGCTTATAACAAAGCAAAATGACCAATTATTTTTTGTCTGAATATAAGTTACAAAATGAGAATTTGTTCTAATCAAATGGATCTATACGAAGGTCATGTTCACTTGCCATCACCATTCCAGTGCACAAACATGTAGGGCACATTACCTAGACAAAAAATATCATAATATGAAACAAAAACCATTAGCATATCTACGTATACGATAAGGGAATGTTGTCGTAACATGTAATGAGAGATGCATGCGCGTATTTGTGACAGAATATTTACTACGGAAAGATATGTCACGAAATTGTGACATGTATCTATCAATTGCTCTTTAGTGAATGAAGGAGGAACTCGTTTCATAGGTAGCAACTAGCGAGGATAGGAAGAAAGGGTTTAATGAAGGTGGTTGTTGAGGCACCCAAGGGTGTGGCCTAGTGGTCAATGAATGGTTGAGAACTTAGGTCGAATCCCAGTAGAGACGAAAACACTAGGTGATTCTTCCCAGCCTTGGTAGATAGCATTACCTGGTATCTGTTGCTGGTAGGAGGTGGTTGGTATCTTGTGGAATTAGTCACAAGGTGCGCCAAAGTTGGCTCGGACACCACGGTCATAAGATAAATAAATAAAAAGAAGGTGGTTGTGGAGGATTCTATTCTAACTACGGGGAAAGGCCTCATTTTGGTGATGCTCGAATATTGGATGGATTGCGACAACACAAATACTGTTTTTTCTTGTAGAGTAAGCTTGGATGATATGAAGAATAAGTTTGTGATGTAACAAAATAATTACTACTTTTGGACTGATATAAAATGACTGTTAAGTGCATGAAGTTAGGAGATGATCATGTTTCATACCTTTCCAGTCCCAGAGCAATTTGCACATCGTTTAAGAGTTGGTGCACGCAACGATTGATAAGAACCATTCACTGAAATCGGTTCAGTATAAAGGCATTTACCGCTTGCTGAACAGCGTGCACATGCCAGGTACCCTACACCAAATCAAATGACCATGAAATGATATTATGGTCACGTTTGATGATTAATCTAGTACCATGAACTCAAATAATCAAAAAAGATATCAATTATTACTCAAGAGTTCAATAGTGTAGACATTGTGCAATGATATGTAATAAGTTTCACATGGACATACCACTTCCATAGCAATATTTGCACTTTTTCTTCTCTTGTTGGACTACATTGTTAGCTTCTATTAGCATGAGGGCTGAGATGACTCCCACTGCCCCGCCTGAAAAGGACGCCACTATGGGGTCGATCTGGCTGAGAAGAAGAGAAAAAGAAGTCGATTCTCAAAGTCTGACGATGTAAGTGGTCTTTTATCTTTTGTTATTATCCTTTTGATCAATGCAGTGAACAACTTTGTACAATTCAATGATGTTCGTAAGGAAAAATTTAGCAACCTTTTCTATATCTGAAATGTAGTTCAGACTGCAGTTTACGTACCTCAATTGCATAGGCAAATGCATGTTCCGTATGAAATCTTCGTATGAGGTGCCTCCTAAACCTAATTTCAGCTCAAGCTGCAATGTCAAAGAGTTACAGTAGTCCAAAGGCTTCATAACTCAAGAATACGCAAATAAATAACGTGGTAGTCCCGTTATGCATAATTCAGAACCATAATAAAGAAAGGTGCAAGGAAAGAATTGAGTTCATGAGCTTACTATCGGGGCAAGTAATCCACCGAAGACCATAATCCCAGCTATAAATGAAAAGCTTGTTAGATAAAGCTGCTTCAGTGTCTTTGGAGTCTGATACAAACAAAAAATGCACCAAGTTACTACTAAAGGTGTAAACTTGAAGTAACTAAGTTGAAGGATAAGTGTCACACAATGCCGATTGACAAACAAAACAGAATATGTATGTTTCATATATATAAGTCAGGTAGGCAAGCTTCCAGATATCTCAACTCAAAAGTGTTGCAGCGGTGACGAAGCTTGCCAAGCTTTACATCTATTTGTTCTCAATGCTAAGCTAGCTAAAAAAATATGTCTCCTTCCAAAGAAAGAAAGACTGCTAATCATAACAAACCTTTGACTGTGAACGCAGTTATTATTGTATATTAACTTGAGGTCATTGTAGGAACTCATAAACTTTGAATCCCCGATCCGCTCTGTTTGTCAAATAGCATACTTTGACAAACCAAAACATGAACAGATGACTTTCCCGAAACAGATATTTTTGTTTTTAACTGGATGTATAAAACCTCCTAAACCAATTGAATCCCTAGTATACTTCAGTTGTTTACTAGAGGACACGACAAATTACCATGTTAGGAAGAAATGGTATCGTTGATGGGATATCTGGCATCTCATTTTCATCTTCACCAGTCTCACCTCTAGTGTTAGAGTTCTTTAACCTTTGTTGTATTCTTAGTCTACGTACCTGAAAAATTAATCCCGACTTTAAGAAACTATTTGATAGTACAATCCTTAGGAAATAATAAGTTGTTCCTTCAAGTTCTCTTAGTGAATGTTAGAACTTGAGGAAACTCACCTCTTCCATAAGGAGGAAGATTTTGTTGCGCCTGCTCCTAATGTTATCTTGGATTTCTTGAAACTGCATCTGACCAAAATCTTGAACGGTCTCCGGTCCTTCAATGATGCAGAAATTACTATAACAAACATGGACCAACATTAGTTAGCTTCAAGCTTATAGATTATGAGTCCAAAAACAGCAAGCAATATACAATCAATCAAAGCTTATATGAGTCCAACACGAGCATATGTTGTCTTGGATTTCTTGAAACTGCATCTGACCAAAATCTCGTATGGTCACTGGTCCGTAAGTGACGTAGAAATAATCATAAAAACATGGACCAACATTAGTTAACTTAAAAAATACAAGCTTATAGATTAGGAGTCCCAAAATAGCAATCAATATAAACTCAACAAACCACTCCTCAATATTAAAGAAGTTGGTCTTAGCTATATGAATCTTGTGTATCCGTTCTGCTCTACATGTGTCCCAACATCCAAACGAGTTCGGTATGCAGACAGTTCATATTAGTTAGAAACTATTTTTACGCTGGCCTTCAACCTACACCACCCCTACTCAATGACCCTGACTTGAGACAGGCTATATTCTAAAAAGTTCCCACTTACCATAAAACAGAGTTATCAGTCCAAAAACATCATTTTAAAGAACTTCATTGTAGCAAAATACTTCATAATGATCTCCTTCACCTCACCAACCTTAACTATCCAACTTGAGTAAAAAAACAATGCCATTCAGTAAGTAAAAGTTTCTGGACCAAATCTCCAATAAGAACCAAAAAGGATGTTAACCAGATGCTAAACTTACAAACTTCTTAACATATATACAGTTCTCCCATATCAATATTTCAGCCATATACATGATCATACTATACTGTCGAATGAGGATTAATCTGCCTCAAATCCAAATGAGTCGAGTATTTCGAGAAATCATAGTTAGTAACTATTTTTTTTCTGGCCTTCAACCTATAAACACTCTTCATTACCCAAACTAAAGACGGCTATGCTACCAAATTCACATACAGCCGAGTAACGAGTCCCCCAAAAAAATCCTTCTAGAAAAGCTATATGTAGCAAACTACTTCATAATGATCTTTTTTCAATCACTTACCTTAACAATCAGAACTTCAAGCAAAACCATGAAAAAAGGAAAAAAAAATCTTTGAAACCAGATAGTAAAGTTACAAACTTTTTAATTATGGATACAGTTTTTCAGCTATATACATGGACATATTAAACTGTCAAAGGAGTATTTTTCCATGACTTCTTCACTCCTGCTATTTCTTTTTTCGAACCAAGGATCTATCGAAAACAACCTCTCTACCTCCCAAGGTTGTGTAAGAAGTGCGTACATTCTACCCTCCTCGGACTCCACTTGTGGGATTACACTGATATGTTGTTGTTGTCGAGCCTCCAAGAAGGAGACCAAAGAATTCACCTTTACCAAACTCAACAAACCAAAACTTACCCAATATCTCAAACCAAACATAATCATCAAGAGCAAATCAGCACTAAAAATACCAAATTCAAATAAAGGGAACTACTGAAGAATTAACAAGAAATTTGATAACCCAGCCTTGGATGGATGTTAGCCAGATGCTAAAGTTACAAACTTACTATAACATACTTACAGTTCCCATATCCATATTTCAGGCATATACAGTCATATATTATACAGTAAAATGAAGGTTAATCTACCTGAAATCCAAAGAATTCCCCTTTACCAAACTCAACAAACTAAAAATTATCCAATAACTCACACCAAGAATAATCATTAAGGGCAAATAATCACCACACCACCAAAATATAACACTAAAATAAATGGAAAATTATCAAGAATTCTGAAAACCCAACCTTGTATTATTATCTCCAGATGATTGAACAGAATCAGAGCCATTTTTAGATGAAGAAGAACAAACAAGCTGTGTTCTTGATGTGTATTTCAATAAAGATTGGTTCTTTGGAGTTGAACTCAAAGAGGAACTAAAGAAAACATGGGTCTTTGAGGAATCAAGCTTAGAAATGTGTATTAATGGATGAAAGCAAAAAAAGATAGAACCCATCTTCACCCTTTTGAGAAAAATATGGTTTTTTGGAGGATTATACTGAGAATCAAAATTTTTATAAGAGGAATGGATGATGCCAAAGTTCAAAATGCTCACCTAAGCCAACTTGCTTTAGGCTGTTACTTTCTTAAAGATTAGGTAGTTTGAGTATTTATTTGGTGACATAATACATAAACATGACTCTTAACTTTATATCAGAAGATAACTATGATCTTTAAGTTTGATTATGCATAAGTAGATACTTAAATTTGTATAAATTGAACAAATAGATACATTCACCCTACATGACAATTTTGTGTCTTACGTGTATTATGTCACGTAAGTCTTATATAAGTTTAAGTGTCACACTCAAACAAGACATAGTTATCCACAAAAATTAAGTTAAAGGTCATATTTATGTATTATGTCAATTTTAATCAATATGAGTTGTAATTAAATGATCGAGTTTTTTTCATTTTGATTGTTTTGAGTTTTCCTTCGAAATGAGTTTCGTGACTTAATGATCCGAATCTTGAGCTTAACCAAAGAAGTGTAGTTCAAATAGATTATGCCAATATATTTGAGATTGAGGTTGTTATTGTATCTTATTTAACTATTAGCTTCACAGTAATTTATCTAATTCGACACAAAATTTAATAAAGAAAAAAAATTAGAATATCTATCGCCTAAAATAAACTTAAGATATTTATTCATTTTATTGAAGATAAAGAAAAGAAAAAAGAAGTCATATTATTTCTAATTATAGAAAAATAATATTTTTTTTATAAAAAATATGAAGAAAAGTGTACCCGCTTGTAGAGTTGTCTAGAAGGGGTTGAATTTAACTTATATATATTATCATGACTCGTATAAAGATTTATATACTTCTAATATTAAAAAATCGTCTAAAAATTTTATAACATTTATGACATTGTTTATGCATTTTTGGCGATTCTAAAAGTTTGGAACATTATATTTTTATACAACAAACTTTTAGGAACATTGTAGTAAGATGAATATGATTCCTCTATATAAAGGTCTCATCATTTGAGCTTTCTGCATTGAAAAAATTATTAGGGATAGTGGCAAATATATGTATTAAAAATGGGTCACATGTATCCGTGTTCATCTGACTATGTTCAGGATATTATATGGATAATTGTTAAAATATATCTAATATTTTTTTAATACACTCATGGTAAACAAAAATCGAGTGGTGCATAAAGTTTTTAGATCGTATCTTCAAAGCAATGGTGCACAAAATCCTGGATTCAGGAAGTGTTTCCCTCTTTAATGAATCTTTCACAACGTATATCCACATTAGTCGATGTCCAATGTATGTGCCGGACACCAGGCGGGAAACCAAATCTTTTTCAAGTTAACTACATGCATTGTCTATGTATGACACTCAAGATTCTTCACTTGTAATCAAGTTTCATTGAGTTTAAAGAAGTGAAATGTTCTTTATACATAAAAAGAGTGTTGAAAGAAAGAACTTTTTGTGAATATACAAAAATTGTTCCAACTTTCAAACACTAGCTATCTCAACAGACTTCTGAAGGGCACCTAAGAGGCTTCTCATGATTCTTGGCTCCCCGGGAGGCGCCTTATCTCTTGAGGGTCCATTTCGTATGGCTCGAAATATTGGAGGTGAGGTCTCAGTTGCAGGGAAAACCATACAGTCCATATATGCAAGAACCTCAGTTTGAGCATCATCAACTGAAATGAAACAAACTCTGGCTCCGCGAGGAATTTTATCAACCTGTATACGAAAAGTTTAACTTTTAAGTCTCATCTTGATGAACATTGTGTATACAACACGAACAATGTATGCATGTTCCGTAAGAATGACTATGCTGAGACGGATAGTAGTTTCGTTTGCATAAGTTAAAAGACAGGAAAAAGAAAGCAGAATCTGCCTATTTTTTTGTTATAAGGACAATTGATGTTTACTTCTTTATATTTTGACTCTCGATTGATTAGTTATAATGTTCACGAGGTTGTATATAATCCGATGTTCAATGATATGACTTTCCTATTGACTGAATTGCTTGAACGGAAACAGTATATCGAGCTTAGAAATGAGGACGAGTTACCTTTAGAGGCATGGGTAGTGGCAGCATAGCTCCTTGACAAAGGCTGTTAGCCCACTGCAAGTCACAAAACAAAACATCCTTATAATTAATGTTAGAATATGAATAGGTTTATACAATCCTATTAGAATAGGAATTGCTTTATACAATCCTATTAGAATAGGAATAGGTTTATACAATCCTATTTAGAATAAGAATATGAATACAAATAGGAATAGGAATAGTAAATAGTATCATATTTGGTAAAGGATTGTATTCTAGTGTCTATAAATAGGGTCTCAATGTAATAATGTAGACAACAACAACAATTCAATAATATTCTTTTCCTATATTTCTCACATGGTATCAGAGCCTCTACGATCTTGGTAGAAAATCAAAGAGTTTCCGCTGTCGGCGGGTGGCTATTACCCATATATGCTGCCCGTCCGGCCAATGATTATGTTAGCAAAAGTTGGGTCACCGTGTGTATTTTTCCGGTGACTATTTTCTCATATCTAATTTCTGTAGCGCCGTGCCATCATTCCGGTGACTACTTTTTCATATTTAATTTGTGTAGCACCGTGCCATCATTCCGGTGACTATTTTTTTCATATTTAATTTGTGTAGCACCGCGATCTTTCGTGACTACTTTTTCATATCTAGTTTGTGTTGCCATCATTCGGTGACAACTATTTTATATATAATTAGTGTAGCACCGTGCCATCCTTCCGGTGACTATCTTTTTTTACATATCTGATTTGTGTAGCACCGTGCATCTCTCCGGACTACTTTTCATATATAATTTGTGTAGTACCGTGGATTTTTCCGAACTATTTTCTCATATCTGAGTTGCATAATGTGTCTTTTCAGTGACTCCTCAGATTTGATTTGCATAGTTCCATTTGTCTTTCCGGTGACTCTTCAAATCTGATTTGCGTAGGGCATTTGTCTTTCCGGTGACTCCTCAAATCTGATTTGCGTAGGGTTGTGCCATCATTCCAACCCTACCCGTATACTTTTTCTTTTTCAGCAGGGTCGTGCCATCATTCCGACCCTACCCATATTATTTCTCTTTTTCAATGGGATCGTTCCATCAATTTGAACTATCTTATATAATTTCTATTTTAGTTGGGTCGTGACATCATTCCGACTCTACCTATATAATTTTATTTCTTAGATTGTGACCACTTTTAGCCATTCAATCTAATACTCCGGCATATGAGCATGTTCCAGCCAGTTTTTTGGTGACTTGTTTAATATCGACTCATCTAATTCCAACATGATCCATACACTTAATACTAGATTTTGAGCACTTTGTTGCTCAAGGAGAGTTTAGTAGCCTTGTATGTCGAATATGTGAGTCACTCTGTGGTTTGAAATAGTCTTTGCAAGTTTGGTTTGGGAAGTTCAACACTGTAAATCACTCTGTGTTTTATCGACATTATGCATCAAATCAAGATTTAATGAGAAGACAAGCACATTGAGATTGACTGTCAATTTTGTGAAGTCGATTGATCAACTTGCAGATATCTCACTAAGCCCTCATTGGTCCTCGTATTAATTACATATGTAACAAGCTAGGTACATGAATTGTATGCAATAGCTTGAGGGGGAGTGTTAGAATATGAATAGGTTTATACAATCCTATTAGAATAGGAATTGCTTTATACAATCCTATTAGAATAGGAATAGGTTTATACAATCCTATTTAGAATAAGAATATGAATACAAATAGGAATAGGAATAGTAAATAGTATCATATTTGGTAAAGGATTGTATTCTAGTGTCTATAAATAGGGTCTCAATGTAATAATGTAGACAACAACAACAATTCAATAATATTCTTTTCCTATATTTCTCACATCCTTATAATTAACATACTAAGGTTGTAAGCATTAAACGACAACAACTATGCCTCAATCCCAAATAAGTTGGAGTCGTCTATATGAACACTCACTATTCCAGTTTATAGACAAAGATACTAGTAGAAACGACGTCTTTCCTTTCTATGTTAACACTTGGACAGAGAATTTGCATGTTAAATGATGCACCAGAGTAAACACATAATCCAAACATGAACAAATGCCATCTGCAAATGCACTAATAAGTCCACGAACACGAATATGGCATTTTGTTATGACCTTTTTTCATATCTTCATCGTTCTGTTCTTGGTCTCGAGGTGATGTATGCAGAAATGAGATTCTCTAAGAGAACAAATGTGTTAGCAGTAAACTAGTCCTTTCATTATAAAGCTTGCTTGCTTAATGAATCAAAATGTGACTAAAGCATCTCTCATTAGTATATATATTCTAGCTTTATACGCCATAGCCTCGAGTCCTTAAGTGGTTGTTGAAGACTCTTTACAGAGCCTCATCCAATTTGTCTCCGAAAAACAAGTGGATACTCCCTAGCTCCTACCTCATATAGCGGAAGTTCCAATTTTCGGAGCCTTAGCTAATGTCTCTAAATTAAATCATTGTTTCTGCATTAGTCATTCTCTTGAACCCCTTTGAAGGTCTCGGGTTAACCATCCGATAATTCAGAGTTAGGACTCCCTATCAAGGTTGACTATATTTTCAAAGGCTCGAACTTGAAACCTCTGGTTAAAAGTGGAAGAAACAGATGTTTTCTTTACTAACAAATAAATACAAAAAAAGTTCACTTCTTTTATTTTATGGTTTCAAAGGGAAGAGCCACCAGGGATTCAAGAACTAGCATACTCTTCTTACCACTTCTAATTAAATGGATTAAAAATAAATTTCTTTTGTAAGTTCTTGTTTGTGTTACTATCTATTGTCCCTTGTAATTCGTTTATTGTATTATTTTGTTGCAGTTACTGTTCCTTTTTCAGTATTTTGTCTTGGCTTCTTCACCCCTCATGTTATTTTCTCGAACCAAGGGTCTATCGGAAACAACTTCTCTAACTCCTCATATCCCACTTGTGAGACTACACTTGGTATGTCATTGTTGCAATCAAATGACTTTTATACAAATAAAAGTAGACATTTCAACATGAAAATAACTACTCTCTTGAATCAAAAGCAATACCTGAAAAAGTAGAGTTTCAAATCTTGCAAGATCAATATCTTTTGGCAATTTCATTGTTCCCAAAGAAACCCCATCTTCATAATCTTGATCATTAGGTGAAATGCTTCCATCCCCTCCACCTGCTTTCACCACAACAGTCAAATTCTGGTAACTTGAAAACTCACTGAGGTTAAAGAACCTATTGCTAATGCTGTTGTTCTTTTTGGTGATTAACAAAGTTGGAGGAATAGACCTAGAAGGACAAATTTGCACTTGAGAATTATGTGTTGTGTGAAAAAATCGTTTGGTTGTTAAGGAAGACATGGCTAATTGTCTTCCCTTTTTTTTGTTGTTTTAGTTTTGTTATTTGTTTGCTTGTTAGAAGTGGTTATTTTGTGAACATGTTGTTGAAGATAGGATAAGGCCTTTTTGTAAATCAGTGGTGGACAGTCTAAGCTCCATCTCAAGCAAGTGATACCAACCATTTAGTCCAAAAATAATATATCAAACAGAAAAACATCTTAGTTCTCTAGCACTAGATGTTCTCTATACTTTTTCTTGGCATGGAACTCTTTGACTGTGATCCGACCTTTCCTTGGACCCTGGCATAGCGATAGCTTAGTACACCAGACTATCTATTTTTTCTAGGGGTCCTCAAACCTTATGCATAGTGAGAGCTTAGTACACAAATCTCTTATGGAATTGTCATTAGGTCCGGTCCTTTCTCAGACCCGTGAACTTAAATCTAACTCATTCTAAGGTAGAACTGTGGATCATAGATGATTTACCAGAACTGCATCAATATTGTTGCAAACAAAAGTTTATCTGATGGTATAGAAACACAGCTCACTCTGAGAATCCAAATATAAAAACATGGAAATTGGGATCATTTAGAAGGATGTGGAAGATTTTTTTAAAAAAATGGATTAAACAAGTTTATTCAGCATTTGGAACTTTGCCTGTCAGATAAAAAGAAATTAATTTAAAGCTATTTTCTGTTTTTTTTTTTTCCTCTTTGCTGCTGTACAAGATCCACTAGTATCTAACTAAAAATTCATACAACCACCAAGCTGCAGCAACAAAACCAATTCTCGAAGACCCTTTTTTGCAAACTGAATGCAACAGTTTCCATGTATGCTCTCACGTCGAGAGCAGATTGTGCTGAAGTCCGTCTTCATATTGTTGTAAAATTATTATGAAGAGTGAGCTTCAAGCTTGGGAAGAAGACTTCGCCATGCATCTGCTATGCCATTAGATAGTCGTGCCTGTCCCTTAGCAAATTCATGGAAAGCAAGTCCCATATCCGATGTCTTCTGTTCTTGAAATCGGACAATCTCTTCGTTCATAAGCCTCACAATCGTGTCAAATCTTCTCGATGTTTCTTCCCCTTCAGCCTTAAGCTGTATTCCAGAGAAACACAATGTAAGTACCTGCCTGGGCAGTTCCACGACTAGCCAACTGAAAAAAGAACAAGCTAAACATACTGACCATTTCATACTCGCGCTCTGCCTCAGCCAACTTCTCTGACCGTGTCAGCCTGTATTTATTTCTGCAATAAAAAGGCAGGAGCCGAATTTTACTTCAGAACAGAGACTCTGAGATGCTCCACGTAATGACTAAACAAGATTATTAATAGGATTGCATATTTCCCTGTCTTAGATAAAGCAACAAACACATGTTTCGACTCTTTACTTTGCAGATTTACAGGATAGGAAAGATGAAAAAGAAGTTGGTGTTCATAATGGTAATTTTTCACCTACGAGATGCATATTCATATGCAAGAACGACGTCAACATTTTTTCAAGACAAGGAGAACGCTACATTAAATAACATTGCAAATGTGACTTCAATTCACTCTTCAGTGGATCAAATTCTTAAAGTAATTTCTTCACTTTTCACTAAATCAAATACACACTTGGCACCATCTAATCTTGAACCTAATAGTTACAGTTCGACACATGATGCTAAAAGGCCTTCCATTATGTCCCATCTATGTAAGTTTGTATAAAAGCATATACTGTTTGTCATCATAATATTATGCAACAGTATACACCACTGGCAGAGTAAAAGTACTTATAAGGCTATTCTCACAAAAGAAAGAGGAGAGAGGCTGAGGTCGGGAGGAGGGGTGGAAATAAGAGGGACCCATGTAAACCTACGCAAATCAAGGAGCCAACAATATCAAACCACGTCATAACATTGAGCTCAATGTAGGTGAAATCATCAATTAAGCTGTATTTATATACAACATGAAGGACAATGATAAACTAATTAAATACACCAAATTCTCATACTGCAAAGTTTGAAGATCTTGTAGCCGATTTTAAAAAAAATTGTAACTTCTCCAGTAGAACAAGACCTAGACAGTATTTACATCAATATCAAACCACGTCTCACATTTAAACATGCCTGGATGATAAGAGTAGCAGATTAGACAATACTAACAGTAAAACAGAATGAAGCCTTGTTTATCAGATTTAAGATATCAAAAAACATATTTAACCCTCCCCATACCCCTAGAATGCAAAAGGATCATAGACCAGGTCAGTGTATAAATATGACATAGTTGAAGGAAAAGCTTGCAACAATTCAACAGAACAACCACCAAATGCAAATCAAGATCAGATTAAGAAACCACTAAAAGAAACAAAACAGGAGGAAGAGCAGTATAGGTGTTGAGACATACAAATCAATTTCCTTAAACTTAATTGTCTCAGCCAGTTCACACTGTTTCTTGAACGCGATTGCTCTCTCTGCTATCGTAGCCTGTTCAAAGTTAGCACGGATATTAGTGTAGGAGAGCAACAGAACATTAGGTTACTCTTAGCAAAGAAAAAGCTGAAAGCACAAATACAGATGCAACAATTGTTTATCTAGGAGGATGCAGTATTTGTCAAATGTACTCAAGTCCTGAAGCAAGTCTCCAGGCAGGCTCGGCGCTTCACCTTGTTTAAGTTGAACCTTATTGCCTTAAAAGGCATGCCCGAGTCCTGAAGCTCAGCTCAAACCAGGGTTGGAAAATAATCTATTACTGTTACCCAAATGTTACATATGGATATACTAAAATACTAAATGATCAAGAACAGAAAATTATAAATTTTGTATGAAAAATATTTGATCTTAGATCTTAAGAAAAAACTTAAAATTGCACCATTGCGTATTAATTAAAAATTGTGATGGCATCTGAACGTAGTTGATATAGATTTACTTCAAATAATGCACATGATAACAATTATTGCAATTCCTCTACCCATATAATTACCAGCTGTCTTTATAGTTATTTTTTCTTGTGTGTGTACGCAACTTCATCATGTGCTTATAATTAACTTCATCATGTGCTTTATTCACTAATGCACCCACGTTTTGTCTTTTAGCCTTTGATGACGCTGAACTGAAAAATTCCATCCACTTGTTGGGTAAATAACACTGTTTCTTTTACTTTTTTTTATTGGTAAATAACATCTTTTTCTTACAAGCAAAGTTGACCGCTCACCTTAATAGATTGCACAGCTCGAACATAATCCTTCAAAGGTTCTTCGAAGTTCATTAAAAGGTGGTGGGCCTGAGTGACAGAGCATTGCCTGCTATCATTACCTAATTTTGAATAAGAGAAAAGACCATGGGTTATTCTTTGTTGAAAATACCTCTTTCTGCAGCTTAATTGATATTATCTCAGACTTTGCCCCAAGTTCTGAAAATGCTTTTCCAAGGGCATCATCATCACAAGTACCAAGAAGCTTGACTGCCTTTCCAAATTCTGAGAGAGACTCGCCCAACTCTGAAATAACAAGAAAAATCATACGTTAGCTGCTTGGAATGACAAGTTTGTCATATACATAAGGAGAGGAAAGGAAACTAAAGCACACAATATGTTAGAAACACAAACACATGATGAGATAACAAAAGTCATATGCCATCTTCGGATTGAAAACTGTGAGGCAAAGAGAAGGAGATCAAGATATGTCAAATACGGAGACGGTGTTTGACCAAACAGTTCACATTTGATGATAGGAAATAGAAGAGGCTTTTCATTAGTTCACTTCGAGTTTCTCTAGGACACAGTCTACAAATGGCTTAATCGTTATTATCTAATTTAGGTCCCCCCCCCCCCCCGCCCCCTCTTCCCTGACAGAATTGCAGATGGATCTTAGCTTCACACAATAACACTTTCTACTTTAATCTTCTCCAATCCAGTATTTGGATTTACAAAAAGTGAACTTTTCCATTGAAGAGAAAGAAGTTGATGATGAACCAAAGGTCGTGAGTTCAAGCCCCGCAGGGTCCAATGTATTGGTTAACCTTGTTTTCTCTCAGAAAAGTTGATGATGAACTCCTTTCACTATTACTCGGGCACAAAAATGAGGATCAAACTACTGATATGAATTTTAACATTAGTTAATAAATTAGCCCACTTGATTAAGGGATGAAGGAATAGGATGACTCCTCCCAGAAGCTTATCCGCAGGCAAGGAAGGGGGTGCGAGCAAGGTCGAAAGAAGGGAATGGCACCTGAATCACCGTGTCTCTCACTGCTTGAGAATGGGATAGATATCTCCTTAAGAGAGTGAAATAGAAAGTGCTATAATACAGTATTAAATATCTGAAGTGCAAATACACTTACACGGAGTACTCAATGCCTTTAAACTAGATTTTCCCTACCTCTGTGCCTCTTGACAAGTCGATATGCATGCTTTTGAGCCTCAGCTAAATGGTCCTCAAGCTCAAAGATGTAGCTCTTCATCTTCTCATATTCTGGGGTTGATTCTTCAACTGGTTTTTCCTTCCCAAGAACGACATCGCTCACTTTAGATTGGACATCCTGCCATTTACGACTTACTGTTAGTTTTAGAATAATCCTGTGGACAAGCCATTGTAATATTCCTCACTCAGTGGCGTCAGCTATATACCTAAAAGTTCAAGAAAAGAAACACACTATATGCACCACAGGCCACATTAAATTATGAACAATTACATAACAGTAAATCACATCAATAGAGATGTTGTCAAAGAAGAAGCATAGAAGGAGGAATTTACTTCAATAAGTGTGATCAAATTTTCAGTGTGGAATCGGAAGTATAATTATACGGAAATTGTATTATTATTCTATGTAACTGTCAGATACCTTAAAGATTTGGATCAAATCTGCAGGCTTTTTCTTGAAAATACCGGTCTCCTGAAACCTTGCTCTGTCCATTGTCTGAAGAAAAGGCAACAAGCGTGAACCACTTTTAAGAAAAAGATGAAACTGAGAGATATTACGAAAAATATAAAGCTGATGTGATAAATGCATTAGACATCGTTCAACATTTGTTTCATATCTCAAGTACAGTGTTATGTGACCTCTTCCTACAGATTTTGAAATCTAAAGCATTTAATAATTGAAGAGAAGAGAGCTTTGAGATGTGATGTCCTCAAATACCAATTTGAAAGAAATCAATAAAAATAAGGTCTCCAATGGACCGAAGATCTGCTAAGACTAGTTTATTACTCTAGAAGCTCATTACACCAATATGCTCCCCCAAATGTGCATCTGGTAACAGTGAAAATTTCACCAAATCAAAATACTTTTAAGGGTCATTTGGTTGGTGTAGTAAGGAGAGTTGATCTCCATATAAAATCCAGCATTATTTTTTTTCCAAAATGGTAAGTAGTAATTATATTAAATAAGAAATCTGGCACTCAGTGAACATCCAAAATTACTTTATACAATTTTTTATACAACGGAGAAATTCCTGAAAGCCAACTGGTGCGCTATTCTAAACTCAGTGGTTATTTGTGCAATGCTCAGTTGCTACTTTTGTCTACCTCATAAATAATACAACCAGAAGCTCTACAGGAACTTATGTACTTTTTTTTGCACAGAATGGAATGTGGAATAAGAATGCGGTAACGGATATTAATAACACCGCACATGAATTAAAAACACTGAAATCACAAAACTAACCTTATAAAAGTAAACAAAAACAATGATTTTGTTTAAGAAGTAAATAAATTTTAAATTATACATTTACATTGTATACTAACTTGTAGTATATAATACCAATCCTCCAACAAGAGATAATCTCTCATTATAATCCCTGATTTACTAATATTTGCATTACTAATCCTTGCATAGCTATTCTATAAACTGAATGGCCCCTAAATTCTTCAAAGATAGTGCTCAATTAGTTAATAGAAATAAAGAGTTGGGGTCAATTACAGTAGTTGTTCCCTACAATTGTGTTCAAGGTTAAGTAACACAAATTAAAGAGACCACAGAACCAGTACAAGATGAAGATGAGAGACGTTCAATGATATGGCTTACTAACAATCAGAATCACAGACACAAGACAAATAAGAATACCTCCACAAAAGGTTAAGATAACATATGAACTCAAACTAAATATTCAACCAAGTAAACTAACATTCATTACCTGCTCATCAGCCTGCAAGAAGATTCTCAAATCGTCACTTTGCCGAAGTTCATGATGTGAAGCTATTCTGTTTACAAACACATCCAGAGCTTGGCGCCTCATTTCAATAAATTCTGCACTAAATCTGAACTTTTCTGCAAGAAGGTAGATAATAATAATCTCAAAATGCCCTGAAAAGAAGATCATTTTATTGGTGCAAAAGCTAGTGGCTCCCCTTGATAGATTCCAATACTTAATCTTCATAACCTATACTTCTCCAAAGAAAATGGGATTGATGCCCCAAAACACAGACATCCTTACACGTGTTTGACACAGTTAATTATGTCAATCTAAAACAACTTCCGCCTACATGACTCCCAATTCTTGCCCATCTCATTTAGTCATTTCTAATAAGCAACGATAAATCCATATATTTAAAGCTTGAACATATCGGAAACCTATTGGTTTTAGCATTGCTTAGAGCTAGAGAAAAGTGAAAGAGATAACTAGTACATGAGGAAGAAGTGTAGCCAGTACCTACTGTGCTCTTCTCTGGAAGTGGAGGAATAAAAATGCCCTTGTATTTCTCAAAAAGACGATCGTGTAACCATACAAAATCACTGTAACGTCGAATCACAATCTTTTCATTCCCTTCGTACTCTGGCAAATTTGTCTGTCTTGAAAAAAAATGGCGAATGAGAACTCGAGGAGACTCAAGAGAAGTATATACTATATTCTGCTGATAGAAAGCCTATGAATGTCTGTTCCAGGAACAGGGCAGAAGAAGTAGAATATTATAGAATCTTAAGTCCAGCAAAATAACATCCATTTGATGCAGGGATTGGGATGCGTAAGCTCTGGGCCCAAAAAGAGTCTCTGGAGATTAAGTTGGGTCTCAAACGTTCTTAAGTAGTTGTTTCATTGCTGGTTCAGCCTGTTAGAAAAATTGGCTTTCGCCTAACTCAACCTCAAAAGCTAGCTCATGAAGTAAGGATTGTTCAAAGCTGTAGCCTATACCCTCAATCAATCTTGGACACTAACACAAACTATGAGGTTCACATTTCAGGCCTCAAGTTCCAAACTAAAACCACCCCAACTAAATGTCAAAGAACTTTTCCTTACAACATGACCAAAAGACCAACATATTAAATATGTTATGTGTATGAAAGCATACTTTTAAAGGAAAGATCTTTAGAACTGAACGAGAGAAACGAAAGTACAAATACCCTAGATGGTAAAAGTATCTATAAAGGACTTATTCCTAAGAACATTAAAGAAGGTTTCAGCGCGAAAAGAGCAAGTGACTTAAAAAAAAATTGTTTATGCAAACACTGATGTGATTGTTGCAGGCATAAAGTGAAAAAAATAGAAGTATAACTCAAAATTTAAATAAGCAGTTCACACTTCACACTCTTACAGTACAGGTCCTAACTCTGCATGAGTGAGTTCGCTTACAACCATAGATAAAGAGGGAGGATTGTGGTAGGTTTATAACTAGTGCACAACTAGCAATCTATGATGAGTTCTCACAACAAAAACAAGTTGATCTTTGAACTGAGATGAGCTTAAATTGCACAACCCGCACTGTAAGGATTCCTATTCATGTGTAATTGTTGTATTAGAATTTAGAGCAGAGGCCTTGATTTCAAGTCTCACCACCTCTATCGAAACAAGAACTCAAAACTTCCTTTGCAATTAGAAGTATAAAACAACCCTTGCTTTAAAGACATTCACGGAACTCCTGGCAGCGTTAAACAATGAAATCCAAGTAGAATCAAGACATGAACAAGAAATAACTAAGCATAGATCTATCCATGTGTAACTTTCGACTCTCCAATTTCCTAACGTCTCTTCAAAATCCCACCTTACTATATAATTTCTCTTTCTATGGATGATATATTTTGAACTACAAACTTCATATTGCCATGAGAACAAACTCTCTAATGTCAATCGTATCAAATCAAGACGTTTTCTCTTCGAAGTCATGTAATTATGTCAAGCTTAAAGTTGCATCTTTCCAAATCTACATACAACAGGAAGTCCTTCCATTTGTTAACTCTGATTCTATATGTTATTCTTAGTCTTATCAGGTGTTATTGAATTAGACCATGGATTCAATCAAACTTAATGCAATTAGCTTCTCTGAAGTACAGGAAACCCCAGTTCGAGATCCAAAAAGGGGTTTCTGATAAAATATGAATTTGATGGTTGCCCTAATCCAGCAACTCCGAGCATAATACTACTACTAGCTATACAGTTAAACATGTATAAGCATAACTAGTAAATGGAAAAAGAAGGCAATGAACCAACGACCTTAGTGATGACTTTGTAGGAGATATAAGCTTGAACTCCATTACCCATTTTAGCTGGATCCGTAACTGATACTGATAAAAACGGTGCTTGTGAAGATGGGGATCTAGGGCTCTGTAACGAACCTGATCCACTTCGTTGCTGCACCATTATACAAAATTCAAAATCAAACAATACAAAAATTCATCCTTAGAAATTCAAAATCAAACGATACAAAAATTCATCCTTAGAAATTCAAAAAATTGACTGCGAAATCAAAATAATGGCGGAAACACACAATTACCATGGTGTTCATGGCTGTTCGGCGATTAGTTTCCGCCGGAGAACGGTGGCGATGGGTTGCGGTTTGTGCAAAGGTCTACTCGTGACTTTGGGTTTTAATGGAAGAGTCGTGTAGTACACATGTGAAACATATGAGATGTATTATTAAGGAATAGTATTATTAATTTTTGGGAACCCATCGGTAGCCCCTAAACTTGACACCAATTTTTACTTAGATACCTTAAGTAGGCTTTGTTTACTTTAAACATCTCAAATAGGGGTCCATTGTGTCATTTTGACACTTTTTATATTTTCAAAATCACATATTAAGTTCGTACATCCAAACGCTCTTATGTGGAAAAAAAACGAATTAATATTTGACGCGTGGAAATTTTATTTTATTTTTTAAAAACTCAATTTTACTTTCTTTTTTTCTTTATTCCAGATCCCAAAACCCATGCACTCACCTCTTTCTTCTTCTTCTTGCGTTTGGATGTACGCACTTTATATGTGATTTTGAAAATATAAAAAGTGTCAAAATGACACAACGGACCCCTACTTGAGGTGTTTAAAATGAACAAAGCCTACTTGAGGTATCTAAGTGAAAATTGGTGCCAAGTTTAGGGGGCTACCAATGGGTTCCCCTTAATTTTTTCCCATATTTTCTTGTTCTTCTATTTCTATTACTATGTGTCGTCTTTGTATTTTGATTATTATACTATTTTCTTATAGTTATTGTTCGTTTTTTCTCCAAAATACTTAATTTATTTTCTAAAGTAGTTTGTTGGAATTTTATTTCTTCACTTACATTATTACTTTTTTTATCAGAAGGATTTACCGAAAAGAATATATTTGCTTCTCAATATATGAGTAAGTTCTAAGCATAGTAATTTAATCTCGTCAGACTTCACTTGTGAAATTACACTATTATTATCATTTGGTTGTTGGTTGGGAATTTAGTTATGTCGGTTTGTTTTATTTCGTGTTTGGTTATGAGTATTAATTAATTACTAGAGTTATTATGCAATGAATGGATGTTGCATATTATTTCATAATATATTGTGTTGTATTTAATTGCATTGTATCTAATTGCATTGTATCATACTATAATATTTTGATGAATGCAACATTTGGATGTATTCATATATATTGTATTGTTTTCAGTTGTTACATAATATTATGCATTAAATAATTTGAAGGATACACCTTCAAGAAAAATGTATTACGGTGTAAAGTTAATATAAAAAGTAGGATAAAGTATAAAATATGATTATCGGATAATAAGTAATAAGTAAAAGTACGAAACGAAAAACACGTGTAAAGTAATGACTCGATCATATCAAATCGATCGTTACATAAATGAGATTTTTCGTTACATGTAGCGATTAATGATACAATACAATGAAATTTAAATAACATTCGAAACAAATATTATGTTCAAACTAACAACATGATAAGCAACAACTAGGGGTGCCTATTGGATGAATAATTTCGCTTAACGGTTTGGCCTAACGAATATCACTAATCTGCAAACCAACATATAAGATATTGTTTGGTTCGATAACGGACTATCACTTATCGAACGGTGTATGACTAACATCTATCTTTTTTTCTCTATGAACACACACCTTGTAGAAAACTCACTTTGCTTATTATTTCAGTTTTCATTAACCTATATCTATTTCAATATAGAAAACTCACTTAACTTATTATATATGGGTAAGTTTGAAAGTAAATAAATTAATGTTTTATTAATCATGTAAAAAAAAAAGTATGTATTATTCTATGTAAAATTTAGTATACTAAATATGATACTTGATTATCATGCTACAAGTCTACAAAAAGAACTAAGTAAAATCGTTAGTTAATTTATGTATCTATTCAGAATAAGATAAAATAATTATATATGAATTAATATAATACATTGATTAATTGACAGAGAAAAATCTAAAAGATTCAAACTTTTTGCTGATATTAAAACATAGACAAAAGAAAAAAATATTCAGTGTAAATATAATATCAAACTTAGCTGTATTATTTTAATTTCCTTATAATAGTTATTTTAAAGTGTTCATCAAGATAATATAATTAATCTATCCCTTTTAATATTTTTACATTTTTTAAAAGATATTTTTTAATATATTTTTAAAAACTACCTTATTCAATATCTATTACCAACATATTTTTTTGTTCATGTTATGATTCACTCATAAAGAAAAAATATAAGGTGGTCAATCTATTTTTACAAGTTTAAGATTTAGTAAAGGGAAAAAGGATAAATATACCCTTAAACTATCGTAAATGGTATTTAGATACCCTCCGTCATATTTTTAGGACATTGATACCCCTGTCGTCCAAAAATTAGAGCATATATACCCTTTATACTAATAAACATACATGTGTCATAATCTTATCCACCGACCAGGCAGATAAGATTGCACCACTTGTCCCTATTTAGTCTTCTTTAGAGTGAATGATATATATGCTCTAGTTTTTGAACGACAGAGACATAAAAAATAAAGTTACCCATATGATAAATAGAGTTGCCCATGTTTTGACGGAACATAATATTCATTTTATGAAATTATAATCTTTATCTTTTTTATATATATAAAATATATATATAGCCCCTTATTTATTAATTTTAATGTTTCATTCACTATATAAGTTTATCAAAAGTAAAAATACAAGATGATTTTATCCAATATAATCAATTATTTTATAGATAGAGTTATCTCTTCCATGTGTTGATAGATAAATTCAAAGTCAAGCTTTGAAATTTAATGATTAAAAATTCAATTCATTTAATTACATTAAACTTTATACACATTCAATAAATTCTTAAAAATAAAATCAAGTTTTAAATTAAAATTATTGAATTTGATCCATTGTCACCGATACTCTAGCTCCGCCCTTATTAATAAAACCCATGATAATTAGGAGCTAAAATAGATTTTTTTTTAAGTAGGGTGATTAAGGAATAAACACTATTCTTTTTATTTTAATTGTAACACTATTCTTGTTCTGGATAAGAATGTTATTATTTCATTTAATTTAGTGGACCCCACATTTGTAAACCAGCAAAAAGAAATAAATGAAATGAAATGGAAACGACATCAGATTATGACTCCTTAATGGGGTCCAATGTTGAATTTCTTTCCCAATATAAATCTTTGGAAAAAGGAGGCACCACTAAATATTATCAGCACAAATAATAATTTAAAAATAATTTTAACTTTTTGTGATAATTTTTATAATATTATAATTTTCATCATGTTTGATTTGTATAGAGTTAATTTAACTGATTTTTATAGCTAAATTAGTAAATTATACGAAAATAACTATAAGTTGCAATTTTTCACATATCGATACAGTAAAATACACTTTTAAATATCGATCAAAGTTTATATTGATATGATGAAATGCATTTTTAAATATTGATCAAAGTTTAAATAATTTAAGTTAATGTGACAAGTATTTTGATTTTTTTTTTAAGTTTAAAGTGTGAGACGATACAAGTCACTTTATTTGTACTCATCTTTTACACTTATATATAATCTAAATTTAAAAATTGAATTTGTCGGATTTCTAGTTTTTTATTTTTATTATAATTGTAGTATTAGAATTAACTTGCCACAATTGAATTAATTTTATGGTTGTTTTTATAACTCAGGTTAATGCATAAATAGATGGGGATATCTTTTTCCTTTTAAGTCAATTAATCAAAATCGCACCCTTACTATTAGGATGAGATTCGACCTTTGAACGTATATGGAATAAATTTCTTATAATATGCAATTGAAACAAATCCTTGTTAATAAAAAAAAAAGTGAGATTGAGCATATGGATTATTCTTATTTATTGAATGAGTTTTATAATTGATTTTATTTGAATGCCATATTAATAATGGAGAAATCTATTCGAAAAGAAATACAATTAAATACACATTATGCATTTATTACTAGTTCATAATTCATAATCTATGTTTTTTCATGTTATTATTATTATTACCTCATCTTCATTAAGTATTATCCATTGATTATCCCAGTAGGTCCCACAGGAGTAAATCTCAGCCGTTAAATAAAGCTGGAGCAGTGATTTTAAAGCCTATTTATAAATTGAGAGTTTCATACCTCCGCAAAACGAAAGTGGAGAGACGCTCGATGGACCGAAACGGCGTCGTTAGCTTTCACCACCGGCGATCGCCGTCCTCCGATCGATTTCTCGGCGTATTCTCTCCACCGCAGAGTGATAGTGCTATCGGCGATGCAGATGTATCCATCGCTGACGATGAGCTGAACGAAGATGAAGTTTTCTGGACAGGAGACTTCACTGAACCTAAGCGCCGCTCTACTTCTCCTTCTTCAATCAGTCGTCGGAAAACTTTCCGTCAGCCGGAGAAATTCGGTATTCTCGCTGCATTGCCTGAGGATCACCGGAAACTTAACCGTCCCGTTGTTTATCGGAAACCTTCGATAACTTCCTCACCTACTAGTACAAAACTGTTTCATTCACCGCCGATTTCATCAGCGATGGCTTTTTCTCGAGCGTTTCCTACAATTCCCAAGCCTCCATTGGATAGAGAACATAGCTATAACAGTAACTATTCACAAACTATGCCAGTGAGGAAGTTCCAACACTCAGTGCCAGTGAACGTGCCGATGATGCCGAAGAAGGCACCGAGAAGTGACCTTGCTGACGTAGAAATCGATGATGATGACGGCGATGATGAGATGCTTCCTCCGCATGAGATCGTAGCCAGAGGATCAGCTAGATCACTTAAAACCACGTTTTCGGTGCTCGAAGGCGTGGGAAGAACACTCAAAGGGAGAGATCTTTGTCGAGTTCGCAATGCTGTTTTCCGCCAAACAGGTTTTCTAGATTGAAATGATAAGGAACTGTTCAGTTAATTTTGATACATCTCTGTGAATTATACATATTGTTAATCAATCTGGACTGAGGTTTTCGTCCAAAAACATTATAGCTGGACTGAAGTGAAATTTTCTAGCCAACTTTCAGTCATGGAATCCATCATTAGATAACATTATACAATGGAGATGGTTCTATATGTTTTTTCATCCGTTTCTTCAGTTTATGGGTGTTTACCGTATTAATGGGAGTTGAAAATATTGTTCTAGGAAGTTTTGGTGTACATTTGGCCATGGAGATCAAGAGAATTTAAATGGAAAATAGTTTTGATAGATTTTATGTGATTGTGATTGAAGAACTTCATTACATGTCAATTGTGATCAAATCTATCAAAGTAGGCTTCTGTTTACTGTCTCATGTTTTGCTATAATTCGGTATACAAATTGCTATATACTAGGTAGATTCTCCTGTACTTGTTAACTGTATTGGGATTCTAATATGCAGCTTGGTATAAAGATATAATTACCATTAGATAGATGATTTATGATTTTGTTCATGTTTCATGATTTCGATGGTTGATAAAACATCAATTGGTCCAAGTGATATATAATTCTGTCATAATACCCTGGGTTTTCACTTCAACTGTGATTCATCCTTTGAAATTCTATAATTGAAAGCTTGAGAATCAAGAGTTAATTGAATGACAGGAATGAATGGAATAGTACATGTTTGGATGAAATAATGGTATTGGTAACTTGGAATGTATTTGATGATGAATGAGTTGGGTTACCCTGGTGTAGGTAGCTTAAATGGTCAAATTAAGGGTAAGATGACCTTACCGCAAGGAAAGAAAATTGAGTTTGGCTATATGTTGATCAAATTAAAGTAGCTATGATATCGGTCTAGTGATTAATACCTAGATTGGTAATGCTTGATCTTAAATTTTAGAAGAATAAAAACGGTTGGCTAGTGGCTTTGCATTTGGGATAATTTCTCTTGGCGCTCTTTGTCAACCAGTTTGCTATGCCCAGAGCACACGGAGTTTGTATATTCATGGATATATAGCCTCCAGCCATCCATGTAGAGATTTGCATTGACGTCATTATCATGTTACCTTAAACCGCAGTAAGTTTTGGTAGTTCATCTTAAGATCCAGCTTGGTTAAGCGCGTCTAGTAGTGAGCCTTCTTCAAGTAGTTACCTTCCTTGTTGGAGTGTGTTTATCTCCATCAGTCACATGGTGCCATGTATAGTTTACATCTTATGCATTTCACTGGGTAGTTGCAAATTATCTAATGTAATCACATATTTACATTCTCATGGTACACATAATTAGAGACTTTTGATACTGGCCGAGTGATTACTACTGTGAAGATTCTGTGGCTCCTCCCTTGAAACGACTATAATTGGAATGATGTTAATCACAATTTTCTTATCTTGCAGTTCCCCTGTCTAATTGAAATGTCTATAAATCATATTGTTCTGTACTTTGTCAACATTTGATGCATTTCAACTGCTACACTAGTTAATTGATAGACAAAACCACTAGATGACTTTTGTGCCTGCTGTCTTAAGTTATACCAACTTGCAAGCCATCTTTGACTCTAAAGAGTGATTCCTGGTTTTTTAATTCTTAAAAGAGTTGTCTTCAATGAATGGATCTAGTGCTTATCTCTCGATGTTAGCTAACCTTCTCTGTTTTCAGTCCCAATATTGGAAAGAAATGTTAAGGTGTGCGGGATACCATAAGAACTTAGCAGCTATGCTCTAATATTGTCTGTTGATTGCTGTTTTTCTCGATATTGGAGAATTTAAGTGGACGACTACTTCAAGTTTGTATAATTTGTTCATATGTGAGGGGAATCCTGCTATATCTGTGAAATCTTTTGTGGTGACAAGGCCGCATACCTTATACAAGTGGAGCCTTGTTGCATAGGTTCTTTATTTTACTGGTGCCTTTATTTCTTCTTTTCATTTCATGAGGCAATCGAATCCTAGTGTAACCTAAAATTTGAAGTGATAATGATGATATCTTGTTGGTTTTTATGCAAGTTTGGCTTCTGATTGTTGTTACCATTCAGTAATATCTGGGATGTATCCAATGTGGTATCTGTGGCGACAATTAGTATCTGCTCCTATAGTTTATTCGCAATGTTAAAACAAGAAAAGCTAAGATCTCTGATCAGGCCGAATTCAGTACCTTTTATCAGGTCAAGGGAGAAGGAGATATTGAAGAGTCGTCGGTTTTTGATCCTTTGCAAGTGGGTGTTTAGCCTCGATCCAATTGATGAAATTCTTGCTTCTATACAATGATAAATATTGTCAATCCCTTTTGTTTTCTCACGCTATCACTATTCTCCCATGCCCATCCAAGCTGTTGATGGGTCACATATTATTATCGCAACAGTATCGTTATATATATCTGAATAGAATCATATAACCATTTTAAAAAAATTATAATCACATTTATATCTAAATTCATATGCTCAAAAAGAAAAATATCATATGCACTATTCCAATTTGGTGCATAAAAATTACAAATATAGAAAATCAACCTTTACTTCATTAAAATCTATCCAAAGAGTCTCGTTACTTGCTTCAATTGGTTTATTTAATTGCAGTCATATTTTTCACAAATACATGTCTTCACCACATGCCTATATAAGTGTCTAAAGTCTGATCTTGGTGAAGACATGACTTCGATAAAACGATCTTTAAAGTTGGTTTTGACAAGCCATATTTAACTGTGGACAAAAAATGTATATTTGTTTTTTTACAAGGTTATACTTCAGACAGATATACTTGAATTAATATGTGAATTTTTAGCATCAGTCGCTTATGTATGGAGTTACACGTGAAATGGAAAAACTTGCAAATTTTTTTACCATCAAATAAAAATTAAATCGTGACTCTATGAATATGTATTCATCACATGAAAAAATAACTTGTCCAACCCGTTCAAACTTAAGATAAATCCGCTAATTTATTGGGTCAATTCATTTTGGTCAATTCCTTCTCGTTTAACTATATTTCTGCTCAAAAATGCCCTTTCCATCTAACTAGTGGACCACACTTGCCTTCCTGTTTAACAAAAACATCCATGTTTGTGCTAAAATGACACATGAACTCCACATGTGCACGCCAAACACACCCCTCCTCACATAAACGACTTAAAATCCTAATTTCACTCCTTTTCTCCTCATTTCAAATTAAATATAGTTAATAATTAAATATAGTTAATAGTTGAATATATTACCAAATGTGAATTATCAATATTGACCCACTCAATTCTAGAGCCGCCAACCTTGTTTCCAATTTCGGATGTGGACACATATTAGAAACTCTCAAAGCCTCATGGCTATGGCTATCTAATTGTTCGTGCCCCACAAAAATGCCAATTTCTACTTACCATTTCTTCCTTTTCTCTGAGAGATTTCAGCTGCAAAATGGGGTTAATGGAGGCTTTAATTTTTCTATGCAAAGGACAGTTCTGGAGAATGGCTTTTTTTTGGACTCAATCTCTCATCCTATCTTACTTGCAGTTGTTTGCCCAAACCCTTTTCTCGCGTAAATCCAAATTATTTGATCGTTGTTCATCTACATCATCATCATCTAATGCTGCTATCCGAAAACCAATCTGCATAATTACAGGTGTAAGTGTGTTGTAAGTCTTTTTCGTTTTGGTAGTTTTATGTGATTATGTTCCTACCTATTCGTATGGAATGGTAAATGATTTAGGTTACATTGGTACATAGTGTTATTTTCAAGTAACTTGTCATCAATCTCAATTTTGTCGATGCAATTATATTTTTGTGTGGTGTAGTGGTGAATGAAGTGGTTGAGAGTTATGAGGTCTCAGGTTCAAATCCGAGTGGAGATTAAAAAAATAAATACGAGGTGATATTCTTCCTATGTGTCTTAGTCTTTGTGGACAGAGTTACTTGATACTTGTTGTTGGTAAAAGCGATGGTTTGAGCTCAAATGGAGATATAAAGTTGCCTTGTCAATCACCTGTGATAGATGAGTAGTTGGGCCATCTCAAGCTGATGTGTTTGACCCTTTAAAGAGGTCTGACGAGAATTCATCTAATGAGCAGCGAGGGAGAAACTAAGTCTAATCTTTCAATCACATGTGACAAATGAGCTAGTTAGGGCATCTGAAGCGGATGCCTTTGACCCATCAAAAAGGTCTGATTTGAAATTCATTAACACGTACAGAGGGAGAAACCAAGTCCGCTGATGTCTCCTTTACCCAAGGGGAAGCTTGTTTCAATATTGCTGCACCTTGTATGAGTCAAACCACTGAATTTCTCAGCAGTTAATAGGAGTACTGGATAGGAAGTTATGAGCACTGGCTGTGGGACAGCTGGCAGGTATCTCGTGGAATTAGAAAGCCGGCTCGGACATCACAGTCATAAAAAAAGTTGATCGTTTTGAATCACCTGACATGGGAGGGGCCAGTTTTTAAGGGTCTTTGTGTGTGTATGAGTGACTATTATGGAGGTAGTAATTCCCCGTTCCTTTAGTCTTTTCAAGGGTATTTTTCTTAAGTCGTGGTCATGTCTTGCCCCCTAAACATATTTCTGAATTCTGCTGCATATATGTTATTTATACCGTGTAGTCTAAGAGTGAACACACTCTTCTCTGATTTAGTCATAGGAAAACTTGAATCTGTTACTTTATTTACTCTAGTTGTGAGCTATAACAAGCTTAAAACTAAACAAAATTTTCTTGTTAACAAGTGCCACACTTAGGCTTTGGATCAAGTTCAATAGCAAAACTAGTACAACCACGGTCCTAGCCTTGTTGGACAGAGTTACCTGGTACTTGTTGCTGGGTGGAAAGTTACAGGTATCTTGTGGAATTAGTCGAGGTGTGTGAAAGCTAGCCCGAACACCATGGTCATCAAAACAAATAATTATATCTTTTATGGGTATTTGGTTTTTAGTGAACAAACTTTGAATTCTTGTCGATATCACCATGTTCCATAGATATCTTAATTTTTGCCTTCAAGAAAGTCTTTTCGGCTTAACCAATTTTTTCTACCTGAGTGCTATGTGATATATGTGCCAATTGCTACAAGCTATTTATGCTTCACATTACCATCCGTGTCTTGTTCTTATTGGTGTTAATTTGCAATCATTTACAGGCCACATCTGGTTTGGGTGCTGCTGTTTCCTATGCCCTTGCTAAAGAAGGCTATTGCGTTATTCTTGGTGGGCTTCTTTCCTTGATATGATTAAAAAAATGAAATGTCGTTCTAATTTTATTTATACTTGTTAAAAGATCGAATGGGTGTATGGAGAAGCACTCTCCATGAGAACTACACTGCAAACTTACAAATCTATTGATTTATGAATTCAAAAAGATGTTCTAATTAAAAGATCAAATTTGTTAAATCCAACCTTTTTGTTATCCCTAGTAGCTTATGTGGCATCCATCCCACACAAATGGAGAGTGTCAAAGATTATTTCCTAGGCTGACCGTTGACGATTTTGTGTCGTTGGTGTGCCTTCAATCAAAATTTGATTAATTATGTCCGGCGACTTACACTATAAGGAGGCACTTAGATGTAATTGAGTTCATATTTAACTGTTTCCTTGTAGCTGATAGACTTTTTTTCCCCAACAGAATCCATAATTCGTTATACAAGGAATTGTCTCAACTATTTATGGCTTTTTGTTGATAAGCTGCTTGGCAAAGAAATTTGGGAAGAAAATTCTTGTTTCCAATGTGGGATATGATGATGCCACTTTACAGTGGTGAAGTATTCACTTGTTAGTTCCCTTTTTTCCAATATCTTCTGGCTTTCTTGTTGTCTTAGATCAGGAATCTTCTTGTTTTGATCTTAAATGGCCATTCCATATGGCAAATATCTTTTCTGGTGATTTTAGTAGATTGTTAACTATGATATTAGAAATCGATTTAGTAGAAGGCTACTTTTATTCCAATTACATTTGCAACCTTTTTTTTTTCTTTTTATTGTTCATGCAACTAAAGATTTTAATTGTCAACAGTTTTTAGTGAAACCTGCACACCTCTAAGTCAATGCTAGTATGGTTTAACTGATCCTCTAATACTTGCAGCTGGAAGGTCATTGCACTCATTGTCAAAGGTACTGTAATTGAGTCATTGGCTTTTGTTGATTCTGCTTTAAGATACTCTCATTCTTCTTGTTTCACAGGTTGTGTCTGAAATCAAAGAACAGATAGATGATGCTTGTGTAAAAGCTTTTCAGGTTGATTTGTCATCATACAAGTCAATCTTGAGCTTCAAACACTGCCTTCAACAGTGGCTGTTGGACTCAGATTTTCATTGCTCTGTCCAGCTCTTAATAAATAATGCTGGAATCCTTGCGACATCATACAGAATCACTACAGAACAATGTGATCAGTAAACCACCTAAATCTTTATATACTGCTTTTTCTTCATTCTGGCTATCCTTGCAATAGGTTGGCTTGAGCATTCTTCTCAAGCAAAACTGCAAATATATGTGTTTCATCCTTTATTCTTGTGGAAGAACTCTTTCTACTACTCCTTGCCCTAATAGAACAGAGAAAATCTTACAGAGATATGAAACACAATATTGAAGAGCATTTTAGTTGACACTATCTATCCCAACTTCATTTATCAGATAAGCAGCAAAACATTTAGTAGAATGTTCTTGTGATTTAGATAATGCTGCATTGGGATCAACAACCCCCACTTGTCGTTAATGCGCAACAAACTTCACATTTTGCCTTATTTTTGTTAGGATCCTGCACTATTAATCAACACTATCTATCCCAACTTCACTTATCAGTGGTTTGGGCTTGGGACTTTCATGTTGGAGGTCTCAAGTTCGAAACCCCTTGCTAGCGAAAGCAAGGGGTTTGCCTTCTGGGTTGAGCTAGTGATGCCGGACTTGCCTAGTGCGGGTTACCTCTCCTATGTGGTTTGCGAGCTATTGCATAGGAGCGGGGTTTTTACCCTGTGCGCACCCAAAGGGTAGCGGCTGCGGGTTTCCCTTGTCATAAAAAAAAAAGAGGCGAGACCTTTAGTAGAATGTTCTTGTGATTTAGATAATGCTGCATTGGGATCAACACCCTCCACTTGCCTTTAATGTGCAACAATTTCACATTTTACCTTATTTTTGTGAGGATCCCGCATTGGTTAGTTGCATGGTAAACTTGGCACCTGTAGCACTGATAGGAGCTAATCTCTCTCTTTGTCCCCTTTTTCTCCTGCTGCTATGAGGATTTTGATAATCCCGAGAAACACATAAATTATGTGCTAATTGGACATTCTTATTTTTTTTTTTCTGCAGGATGGTGTCAACTAATTATATTGGTCCATTTTGTCTTACAAAACTTCTTTTGCCGCTTCTAGAACAGAGCCCTATCCCTTCTCGTGTTGTTAATGTTACATCATTCACGCATCGAAATGGTAGGTACAATTCATATGCTATCAGTATTATGTACACTCAATATTTATCAGGATCACGGACACTCGATATGTAAATAAAAAAGGTGTTGGCTTGTGTTGATACTCAGAAGCACATATGTAAACTACTCTAGTGCATGTTCCGTTGCTTTATATGTTCATCCGTGGTAATATCTTTGACAGTCTTCATTTTATTCCTCTACACTATATTCTTCAGTGTTAGGACTAGTGTCAATTCTGTCATTTTGAAGCCTTTTAGCTGATTAACAACTCAGCCTTAGAGATCCGGGGATGAAGGTTGCCTGAGATAATGAGCTAGAAAATTATAGATTCTTTATTGCTAAATGGACAGATGCCATCGGAACATTTTGTGTCATTAAAGTCTCTGCTAAGAATGCTTCTTGTATCGTGTTCATTTATGTTTTTTTCCTGAAATATAGTTGAATATAAATTGATGAGGGTAGTTTTGTTGATAAGAATTTAACCAGAACTGCAATTTTTTTGGAATGTTCTTTTGGCTGTTATTGGTGAACATACGAATAAGATTGTAATTTGGCATTTTCTACTTTGATTGATAGTGTCTAGCATGGAGGTCACCAGAGAAACAATATCTGGGCAGTGGTTTTCAAAATTAAGTTCCTATCCATTTGCTCATGTATATGAGTACTCCAAATGTAAGTTCAACTTTCCAGATTAAAGTGACCGTTACTATCCTCAAACTCATTGACACCTAAAATCTCTCGCCATTTCTCTTGCAGTATGCCTTCTGCTCTTCACATATGAGCTTCATCAGCAAGTTGGTCTGGCGGAGAAATCACATAGTGTCTCTGTCATGTATGTTTATGTTCTCCTTTACAAACAATTTTAGGTTCTCTATGTCACCTCGTAAGCCATTATGCTTATCAATTTAATTCTATATCTTTCAAGAATGTGTTTGTATATTAAGGTAAAGCTCATCTTTTGTGTTGGTTTGTACAGGTTAATTCATACTTTTCCTGTCGTGTCATCTGTTTGTCCATATCCAGTTACCTAGAAACCAAATTGTAGGCTAATTTTTTTTTTCATGATTCTGCATAAGTGTAAACTGAGCTTTTCTGGGTGTAACATGATAGTTACAGCACGAAGAGGGCAGAACTATGATACTTTCTGAAGGGGATATTGATTTCAAGTGTAGTTTTCCACACTATGTTTGCTTATCGTACTTCAAAGGAGCATATTTTTTGTAAACCATGGGCACTGTAGAGTGCTTCAGTTGTAGGGTTGTGATGCATCTAGTTTGTCTCTATGACTTTCTGCAATAGAATTAGAATAAGAAGTCATGCTGTGCTCATTTAGTTTTTGTTAATGAAATATGCATTTTCATGCCCATTGAGAAGATGACCGAGATGTGGGCTTAATTTAGATCCTTCCATTGCGATCTATGACATATTTGGATAGTAGTAGAGTCTGTGACGCCTGAATTGGTCATCAAAAGTAAAGTAGATTTGGAGCAAAGAGTGTGTAAAAGAAAATTGCTCCACCATGTTAATCTACTTTCAGCCTCACTATTGCTTGCCTCTCAGTCAGAAACAACCATTTGATTTATGGTGAAAGCTGCAAATTGTTAATGTGTGTTACTTTCAGCCTTTTAGCTTCTAATATTTCTGTCCAACTTTTTACCCGTCTTACTTTTGTAAATTAGATCATGTAATCTTAACTATTAAAGATCTCTTTATATGTGTCTTAAGTGGTGATTTTATTTGCCTGAACACTTCTTTTGTTTTTGTTCTGTAATGATGAAGTGCTGCAGATCCTGGAGTTGTGAAAACCAACATTATGCGAGAAATTCCTTCATGCCTCTCATGGTTGGCTTTCTTCGTTTTGAAACTTTTGGGCCTTTTGCAGTCTCCCGAAGTAGGAATTGGCTCTGTTCTAGATGCAGTACATGCGCCACCAGTGAGTCTGCCCTGAAGCCCTCCTATGTTCTATTTTGTGATATGTATCAATTGGCTCTCAATTTATTGGTTCATTTCTTTGATTTAATTTCCTGTTTGGTCAATGCTTACAATATTCTCGTTGACGCTGAAGCACAAAACTCTTTGGAACTTGTTTCTCTGTGAAATTAGGCTAAAGTACTCATATAGTCGATGGATTCCCCTCATTTTGTATTTTTAATGAAGAATTAATGCTCCTGCAGAAGAAGTTCTGCTATTTCAACACAGAAAATGAGATTGACAAATCATGTGGATTGTGAAATATCTGATCAATAAAAAGTTAAGACTCATAAAAAAAAAAAATAAAAAAATAAAGAGTTCAGCCAGCGTTGCAAGAGGGTGGCATATTGTCATTTTGGAAGCACGTATCTATGTTCTAGATTAATTGGTTTCCAAAAACTAACAGGGTTGTGTTTTTGTTTCATTCATAAAACCACAGTTGATGCTGTCAAATATAGTAGGGACAGCCTGACACAGGTCAGCAACTGTAGAGAAGTTGCTCAAAGAGTATTGTCAAAATCCGAAATACGGGGCCTGACGAGCTTACTAGTTAACATATAATTAGGTAATTACTCTTTAAGTTCATTAGCTTCACGTTTCTTAGTTTAACCATCCATGTCTGCGCCCAACTTAGCAGCTTGGTGAACCCATCCATGTCCACTTTCAGTCACCGAGTAGCTAGGGATACCATCCACATCGACTTTCAATCATCAACATCATACCTAATGGATTAGCATCTCACTACCATAAGAATGAGTAAACTATCCAAGTTTGCTCCCAATCTCGTGTAGCTAAGGGACTTCCTTTATTATTCTCTTTTCATAATTTTTCGGTAAGTTAAATAATTCTACTAATGTTGGGAAAGGCTCCCATATATGAGCAGTATACCAAAAGTAGGGAACCTTCGTTCAAATATGGTTTGTCTACTAAAGACACGGGATCTCAATGGGCGCACCAATTAGAAATTAGATACAAGAGACTTCTCCTCAAATATACAAAGTCATATTCAATCCCTCAAACTCTTTCCTTCCATACTAGCCCACATTAGGACTTAAATGGAAACCTCCCACGCCCTTGATCTGCTCTTCCTGCTTTTAGATGTCCAACTTTGCAATGTCTCTGTTACTCTACCATGCATCACTGACTGTCTTTTGAAATAGTTCAGAACCATCCTCCACAGATCCAACACCACCTTACAATGTACCCCGAACATTTCCACATAAAGTACTAGCTGATATAAGTAACCTTTATTTCCTCAGGTTGTCCATGGTCTATGTCAATCTTTTAACAACCAAGCAAAAACCAATTACCTCTTCTAGTCAATGACTCAAGAAATTCGTTTTTGAGTTGTGAATTTCTCCCAATGATGAATATATTTAGTTTCATGAATTCATGGTAAGGATCAAGTTTTGATATAATAAGAAGTTAAAATAGCCAACTCCTAACTCACCTTAGTGGTTTGGATTGAATGGAGCTCAGTTCTCCCGTTCATAATATGTGTCCTTGCTATTTGGAAAGTGTTTTTGGGTAACATTTGGGGAACACCTGTATTAGTGCTTTCTTGATAATGGGTTGCATTAGCGATGCTATAGAGATCATGTTATATTCTTGACACTGTAGGGCAATCACTACAGTGATCACTCTAGCACTATAACAATCTTGTTGAATTCTGTCAGCAAGTTTACACAGTACACTACTGCCTCATCTAAGTCCTTACCCCCTCTGTGCACAGTGTAGTGATTGACTCATGCTATAGCAATCCAGTACAATTCTTTGATCGCTCTAGCAATCACGTAGCCCTATGCTTCTGTCCAGGGTTATAGCCCAATTTATGGTGCACGCGTACCATGATTTCACCGTAAAACTAGTTATTTTGTGCACATATTTTCTAGAATTGATGTAATATTATCTGCTGACACCCATGCTCGTAAAAAGGCTTAATAGTGCACTTGGTTGAATGCTGAGTTATTTACCTAGAGGAACAGGGATCAATTCCCACAGTAGTTTCTTTTTTCTCTATTTTTGGTGGTGCACCCAAAATACAAAAATTCTAACTGTTGCATGCTATAAGGTGCTTATATTATTTTGCCTTATTCCGTATGTACTGACCAATTGCAACCAATATCATCTTTCACAAGTCCATAGCCCATAGTTTCCCCTCATAATCAATGTTGAACACACTCCTAAGTCCTATCAAACCTGAAATGGATATATGTTCTCATGCCATGTGATAAGCCACGGATGCAAGTACATTCACAAGATAGGTTATTACAAGTATATATTCTACAAATGTGCAGTTTACTCTTATGAGTTGCATATTGTTTACGAGATAAATGCAACTGAAACACATCGATATCATCCTTTTTACATGTTGCCCCTATGAGACTTCATTAACCGTTGTGTAGTGACATATTTATGCCGTCTCTCTTCAGCCAATGTTCATACTAATTAAATTGCCTCTCTCTCTTCATCTTTTCTCTGAATCTATCACAGATTTTAGGATCTTGAGGAGGGTGCTTAACGGAACATCTTATAATTGCTATTCTCGTTAGCTGCTTTATGTATTCAGTTATTGGAACATTTGTGCTATTGCTACTACTTATTCTATTTCATCTTGAACTGTGATAAAATGTTCTTGAACTTTGATGGACTGTACCAGGAAACCTCGGGAGTATACTTCTTTGGAGGAAATGGTACAACTTTAAGATCTTCTCGCCTTTCTTATAACTCCAAACTCGCAAAGGATCTCTGGGATGCTTCGTCTCAAATTTTCCTTGAGCGTCAGCTTACTTCCCAGGATACAACTTGACCAGAGACATTAAACCTGGTAATGCTCCTCCAAGTATATATGAAGCATGAACTTGAGTTTTGATATAAGAAATTATAAATTTCTTTTCTGTATTTAGTTATTATGGTTATAAATTAATTATTCATTTGTTTTCTAAACCAAAATAGCTAATTTTGTTACTAGAAGCTGACATGAATTTGTTTTATTTAACAGATCAAGAATTTGAAGAATAATGGTGTTCTTGAAGAGAGTGCAGGGATGTTGTCATTTGTACAGATACTACAATTCAACTTTCTCTCATTTTAGAAGTTGTAGAGATAGTCACATAATTTAGATGTTTAAGTCTTTATAATTAACTATTTAATTTTATACGAGTATCGTATTGATTATTTGTTTTATAATTTTGAATGGTATTTATGACTTTAATGGCGGGATTGAGCTACCGGTAATGACCAATTTTTCTCTGGTCGTTATTGACTTATAACAACATTTCACGACTGAATTTCCCCTCGTTAAAAGTCATTTTTCTTGTAGTGTATAACTTTTTTGTCCTTGGTTGCTTTGTTGATGCTTGGAGACTTTAGGGGGTGTACGAGCTAAGTCTTTTTATAATATTGATGTACTATTCCTCATTCGTAATTACAATTTTTGAGTTTGAACCTCTAAATATGGATATCGACATCATAAAAATAAAGAAGAAGATGTATTCCTGTGCGCATGCGTGATTGGAAATAGGATTAAAATGATGTTTTTGTTTGGTAGCAGTCAAATATCTGAAGTAGACAGAGATTTATTAGAAGGGTTTTTCAGTGGAGACTTCAAGGTGAAGATGTTAAATTAGGACAAAAAGTTGAAAAAATATTGTTTTTTATGATAATGGAGGGGACAAGGTTATGATTTTTTTCTACAATGTTTTTTTTTATGATAATTGATGAAGAGTGGAAATCACGCTCAGATTTGTGGCCACAAAATGGAGGACAAAAATAATAATATTGCAACAATAACTATCTCTTAATCCAAAACAAGTTAAGTTCAGTTGCATGAATCTGGACTAGATTCTTATATTCTTTATTGGCAAAAAAGTCTCTTAGAGAGTACTCCATCTATCCATTTTTAGTTCTCATATTGTACTTTTTAAAAGTCAATTTGAATATTTTTCAAAATTAAATTAGATTATATTAATTCGATATTTTAAATAAAAAATTTAGATATTCAAAAACTATATGAAAAGTAATATAAATTGCAATTTTTTTCATATCAATATGATGAAAAAATACATTATAAAATGTTAGTCAAAATTCTTATCGTTTGACTCTAAAGAGCGAACTCTTCTTTATTTAATTATAACTTCAATCTGCTTCCTTTATATGTGTGTTTGATTCTTTCTTTTGAGCGAAGCACAATAATATTCTTTTCAAAAGTGAGTGGGGTTGAGATTCGGATGCAGAATCTCTGTCTGTTCTGATATCAAGTTGAAATTCTTTCAGCATCATATTTAAAAAATTAAGTTGATAAAAAGATCACACATTGCTCCTCATATTTTGGGGCGTCTTGACAATTATGTACTCGTCAATTTGATATCCACCCCTCCTCGTTTTGTGACAGAATGATGTTTTCTACCGATCCTTCGTAGTATACTTGACTCTCTTTCTAGATTTTGAAAGTACATTAATTAAATTTTTTATTTTATCATTAATGACAAGTATTATAATTATACAAATAATGTAATGCAACATATTGACTATAGCTAGCTTCGCCTATGAAAAGCTCTCCTCTCTTACTTCGGATAAATTTTATTTTGATTCGCTCTACATTTATCCCGCCCCATTGCCATCTCTAACGAGATGTGACAACGAGTGGTAGTCCACAGGAAGTTGCTTCACACTTTTCTTAAGCCAGCTGTTTATGCAAGTTTACCAAAAAAAAAAAAAAAACACAGTACAATTAATATGTGGAAAATTAGGAAGAATATAGCATTAAGATTATTCTCAATTATTTGTTGTTCCCTAAGGTGATGCTCATAGAAAATTTTAGGTAACTTCTCATGAATTTCCTTGTCCAATGAGATGAAAAAGTAGATGCAAGAGAAATAACATTTCGGTACATAAATTAATTTACGTTCACATAGAATTTGAAGAAGAACTACACTCTAAGAGGCTATTTATGTTAGGATTTGTCCTGAATTTCGTATTTGAGTTCTACACCATAATTTTGTTTTACTTCAACAATATTTTTTTGGTAGAAAAGATTTCTTTGTCAGAGACGAGGAATATTTTTGAACTCCTATAAGTTGAAGGTTCTTTCTTTTCTATAGAACACAATGTAGTTATTAAAAATGTCTTGTTTAAGAGGAGATTTTTCCTCTTAAATATAGTTTTTAGAATATTTTTTTATATTAATATTATCATATGTAAGCTAATTGGTCAAATCATAATTTTACGTGTCATCTGATTTATCGTTATCATAGCTTGCAATCATTAGCTTCCACATGTCACTTTGATTATTTCGATTCTAAATCCTAACAGTTTGGTGTATACAAGGGATGAGATAGATAAAATTATCTAAATTAATTATTTTATTATATATATGAAATACCTTATCCCATCATTATAATATAAATATAATAAATAAATAATTTCAAGACTAACTAATAATTCAAATATCAATAATTAATTTCATAATTTGAACCAATAATTTATAAATAATCCAAAAAATAATTTTAACAATAATTCATCAAAAGCAAAGGCACATACATACAAAAAGTAAGAACATTGACATGACACAAAAAGTAATTAAGGCCCCCCTTGTGATAGGCTGACATGTATACACATAAATTTTGGCGTGATTTGCACCAATTGAATTATTTTGTTATTTAATTTTTGACTTCGTTAAAATAAGTTGTGCAAAAATAATTTTCGAATAAAAAGTTTGAGCTTAATTACCAAAATAAGTGTCTGACTAACTAATTACGAATCTTATCAGGAGTTTAGTACAAAATATTATAACGAATCATCAATATTTTTGGATGGATGAACTTACCAGGAGTTCAAGTGAATTTACTAGGGTCGGTAAAAATTATATAGTAACACTAAACAAATTGTTTACAAATTATATAGTGAACCATGTAATATAGGATTTTTTTTTTTTTGATTTCTTATTCTTGTTCAATATTTGTATTTGAGTCCAATTATTCTGTATTGGAGGAAATTGTTCACCAACTCTGTCTTATCACCATAAACTTCAAAGAAAATTTGATTTAAGTAAGTCTTTATAATACATTTTTTATTTCAAATTTGATTTAAGTAAGTCTAAGTTTCACAGTCAAGCCTTATAATATCGATTTAATTTAAGAATTTTCAAATTGTTCAATTCAACTCTAAATTTCAAATATCAATTGACTTACTTTGTCTTCTTGAAAAATAAAGCTCAACAAAAATTTAATAATAATGTTTTCAAATTTATTCAATCAAACTAATCAGAAATAAGTAACAAGTCTTTTAATATTTTATTACTTCAAAATCCATCTCGAGCCTTTTCTTTCACTTTTTCTCTTTAGTCCTCGATCAAGCCTGCATTTTCTAAACGCTATATATAAAATGAGGATTTTTTCTTCGCTTTTTATATGTATCGGCTTGACTATATATTAAAAAAAAATGAGAAAGAAGTAAGACCATAAGAAGAAGAAAAAGAAGATCTAGTCAAAGAAAAAGTTATTCAACTTTTCAACTAATAATAATATAATGTAAAATGCAAGAATGCAAGAGTCAGAGAAAGCAAATCGTCATTTGGTAGGACGCATTAGAAAAAAATAATATATGTATTGGCTATTTGATATTAGGTTATGTATATATATAATTAATATACGATTGCATTAGAAAAAAATAATATATGTATTAACTATTTGATATTAGGTTATGTATATATAATTAATATAGGGAAAATGGTCTGAAAAATACTCTTAACTTTGACCAAAATTGTTGTTACGATACCAAATTTTATGGAGGACCTTTTACCCCCTGCACTATTTAATAGTGTATTTTAAAGGTATATATGTGCCCACGTGGACATGTTACTATTTATAATTATGCAATATTTATGATGTCCACGTGGGCACATATATACCTTTAAAATACACTATTAAATAGTGCAGAGGGTTAAAAGGTCATTTCCAAAGTTCGATATCGTAACAGCATTTTCGGTAAAAGTTTAAATATATTTCATATTTTTTTCCCATTAATATACAACAAACTATGGTATTAGTTATATAAGAATTTTAAATGCATTTATTAATATGGTTAAAAACATAACTACTCCTTAAAATCCTTTTCATATATTTTCCATCATATTTGTGGAGGATATCTTTTTAATTAATATATATAGATATTATGTAATTGAATGTTATTTCTAATATATCAAATCAAATGATGTATAAGAAATAATTTCAGCATATCAACATTATTAATACATTCTTTTTAACATTATTTGTGTATACCTTACCAAACTGACTCTTAAATGATTTATGTACTAGAGATTCGAGTACTGTAAGGGGCCGTTTGGTTGGCAACAAGTTATCATGGGGTTAACTATTCTGGAATAACTTATCCCATTATGTATATGGGATAACTTATCCCATCACTATGATATAAATGGTGGGATAAGTTATTCCAAACATGGCAACTAAACAAGATAAAAATTTTCATTCCATCACTATTATTTTTAATCCCTCATACCAAACGACCCCTGAGTTTCAAAGAAATGAACTTAAAAGACATGATTCGAACCAATCACATCAACCACCTAACTAATAAATTAGATGGGATATAATAAAACTTCGGATATGAATTCATAAAATTTAAATTTAATTTTTTTTTGTCAAGTGATATACGTGATAGGATTGAGATGCCACCTATCAAGAGTGGGACACATTTAGGGATGGAATAATTAGCCCGTAAAGACATAACTCGTATTACGTAATTTTATTAATTTAGGTAATGTTTACACCCCCCCCCCCCACAAATCCATTTAAAAGATTTGGCTCATACGTGACCAAATCAACCATAAAATATCTGTCAATATATTTTTTTTAGTAAGAGTTGGGTGAATTGAACTATAGCCCATCATTTTAAACCCATTTCGGCCCAATCTATTTCTGAACAAATACGTTTTGGACGTATTTTAACTCTCTCATCTTTTACTAGCCTAAATTCAGTTCAATTCGTCTATTGAAAAGTGAGTTTGCTCAAGTTATTGTGTACATCCATCATCAACCGATAGATTGAGAGAATTACACTAAAAATAAATGAAACCATAATTAATCCTTCTAAAGGTAAAAAAAAAAAAACCTATTTTTACTCGCATAAAAAATAATAATTAACAAAAATAAAATACCAAATAGCCCAAGACAGGAGAACTCTCTAATAGAAGGAACCCCAAATAAGGCCTGTGGCCCAGCATCACAACAGATTATAATTAGTCATTTTAGTACTTAAAAAGGTAAAATATAAGTGACAACATTATTCAATATATAAAAGAACTTTATAGATTATCCTATATATGTTATTTGGTAATTTTCAAATGAAGTTTTTTATCAGCAATAACAGGTAAACATAATCTAATAATATAAAAAGAATTATATTATCAATGTATATTATGTTAGTTAAACACAATTGTTAATGATAAGTTTAAATCAGTAGTGCAAGTAAAATTTTGCACTAAGGGAATAAAAAATTAAAAAAAAAATTAAACACAAGGCGAGGTCAAGTAAATACAACATATTTTATATATAACTAAAAATAATTTTAATCTTACATGTGTATTCAACATAATTAATTAAAACATATAAATATGTAAAATTCCTTCCTTACCTATGGTCTAATAAGTAAGCTAGAAAGTAAAGTAATAAATAACTTACAATGATTAATTAAAACATATAAATATGTAAAATTCCTTACATCATTAATTTATATAAATTTGAGAAAAGTATTGAAAACATCTCTAAATTTAATATAAATTATTAATTTTGTCTTCTGATTATTGACAATCTTAAACACATCCTCCTACTTGATTAACTAAACTTAGATACACCCTCGATCACATGACATAGCAAATGATCTCAAACTTTTATAAAAGCACGAGACTCGTAATAAAAAACTGAGAAAAGTGTTGAAAATATCCTTAAACTTGACAAGAGTTTAGGAGTATATTTCATTCATATTATAAGATCAGGGGTGTATTTAAGTTTAGTTAGTCAAGTAAAAAAATATTTTAAAACTGTCTCAAGCTAATAATTCACTTCGAATTTAAAGGTGGTTTCAAGTATATTCAATATATAATATATAATAAATTTACGAGTCGAGTCAAATTAAGGGAAAAATGTTGGTATCAAAGTTGCACAAATCTTTTTCCTCTTTAAATGGTCAAAGGAGTTTGAGCATTTATATATTAATAAATATTAATGGCAAGTCTTTCCACAAACTAAATAATTTCCACCTCTATATTTTTGTCTCTATTGTTATTGCCAACAAACCTAACTAACTTAGTAGAGAAGTCCATGAAAAAATATTAATAGTTTTAAGGTATTTTTTTCATTTGGTGTTTTGTATCTAATGAATTCCCGCCGTATAGAGCTTCATTAAGAGAAAAACACTTTCTATCAATGATTTTTTTCCATATCAAAAGCTCAGATCCGAGATCTCTGGTTAAGAAAAGAACAGCTCCATTTGTTGCACCTTATCTTTTGATAGTATTTTTATGTTTATCAATTGCGGAATAAAAATTTCTTTATACTATATGAAATCATTTAAAAGAATATATTTATAATAGCATAGTAGAATTTTTCAAAATGATGTCAATATTTATTATAACATAACCATTATATTAACATAATATTATATATATATAAAAATACAATTCAAATGTAATATTACAATTCCCCTTTACAGGTTCTTTTTAAAAAAAAATTAAATTATTACTTACTAATTATTAGAGTTGAAATAATATATTCCTATCTATTGTAGTCACAATTAAACTATAGTTGATCATTAGATTTAGTTGAACTTTATTTATTTGATTCCATTTTCCACAACTTTTATTTAATTGACAAATGACTAATTAATTCCAGTTGTAGAAAATGGAATCGAATAAAGTTCTATTAAATTAATTGGTCAACACTATGTTTAATTTGCGACCACAATAGGTCATCCAACGATAATTAAATTAAGCCTCCAAAAAATATAAAATTATGTTTTTATGTATATTTCTGAAAAATTAATGGATAGAATATATCGATTGTATCTCGATTTTAATCGATCTCACAAAATCAGTGAAGGAAAAATCGTAGCGGTTCAAATCATTAGTGATATTGTCCGTGAGGCTTCGACTTGCATGACTTCAAACTGCGTCACTAGTGTAAGATAGACCTACTTACTTATATATTCAATGTCTTTGTTGTGTTTTGCTGAGACCCCAACTTCCTCACAAAAGTTTGCCCCACCGCATAGAATTTGCCTAGACTTAGCACTGAGGTTTGCTTCGTCATATCGGAATTACCTAAACTCAGTTTACCTCTAATCCAGATCGACAAGGCTATCACAAGGAGTTACTTCGATACCATCCGTAACATCCCATCTCACTGGTTATATTGTTCGTTCTAGGCACGACTTTAAAACGCGTCACTCGTATATAAAGCTTGCTTACTTATATACTGAATGTCTCTGATCATGTGTTTTACCGTGTGACTTCTTGTCCTAAGTTGAGCTGTCACAAAAACTGACGATATCTAGTCCATCAATTTAGCGTTGATTTTTCTTAAGAAATCGACCACATTTGCCGGTTTTGACTATTTTTTTAACAGTAACGCAACATAACAAATGAAAAATATTGATCTAATTAGTATTAAAATTAATTAATTAATTAAGTTGACTATTAAGTGTTTTTTTTTGTAGTATTAATAAAATAGAGAGACAAGAAGTAGACAAAGATTCCTATATTGATGTTAACTAGGATTCCATATATACATTTGACGCGTTTGTGTTGAAGGAATTAGGGCTTTGTTTTCCATATATATACATCTAGAGACTATGAAGTGTGAAAAGAAAAAATATTCAAACAATGAAATTTCTCAATACTTGACCTGTTTTTTCTTTGTAGTGAACATCCTTAATTACTATATATAACAGTCATTAATCACTATCGATAATTATCAATAATGAGTACCCCAGTATATTTCACCAATTGTTACCGCTATCAATCACTAGCTACTATCATTAACTATATATTACCACAATTTTGAGTTGTCGATTGCCAACAACAACCATCATCGTTAGCTATTTAGACGATGAAATGGTTAAACAACGTAACATTGTTACCAACATCATCGTTAGCTATTTGGATGATGAGATGGTTAAACAACGTAACATTGTTACAAACATCATCGTTAGCTATTTAAATGATGAGATGGTTAAACAACGTAAAGTTGTTTGAGATCTTTTATACAATATCCTTAATATTTGAAATTAGACATATATTAGTCTTGGTAAAGACAAGCGGGTCCTTAAATTGACTTGAATATATAGTAAATTCCTTTTTCCTGGTAAGATTAAAATTTGACTGAAAAATATATTTTCAAGCTTTTAGGAATCAACATTTTCTTTCTTAATTATACTAAAATAATAGTATAGTATTAAATTTCAAGTCATTATGCATACATGAAACCCTAGGATTTGAGTATAACCAAAACAAATATTTACATTATTACGCAAAAAATTCAATTCAAAGTCTATCTAAATTCTGTCTAGGTTACTAAGTAGAACTATATTTTCATCTTCATGGTTGGATATATATAGGAGATTGCAACCAGGTTAGCGGGTGGAGTGGTAAATATTCCTTCATCCTTAACCATATGTATCAGATTCGAGCCCTGTTGATCTTTGTTAGGAAGCGTTCTACCTCATTGTTAAATTCCCGATGCGAATTTGAATTTGGTCGAATCCATTTGAATCATTTTCTCTATGAGGGTTTTCACCATATCTAGTTATTAGTTAATTTCAAGCATTGAAAACTTAGGTTGAAACAAAATCAACTCATTGAAAATACATTTTTTTTTTATATAAACGATAATTTGCAATATAAACTATCATATTTTGTAATAGGAAACTACGAATGATAAATAAATAGGGTTGTCAAGAAAGCAATCATCTTGTAAAAAGTTGGGGTTGAAGAAATAATACCCTCAATGACATGGCTTAATAATTAATAAAGTGATTATAAATCTTGGAGATCTATGTCCAAATCTCACATGCATATGATGGACAAAATTAGTCATAATAGGCGACATAATTACTCGATACATATGCTGATGAAAAATAGCAAGAAAGAATTACTTGGAGAAATAATACCCTCAAGGACATGGCTTAATAATTAATGAAGTATTATAAATGTTAGAGATCTATGTCCAAATCTCATATGCATATGATGGACAAAATTATTCATAATAGGAGACAAAATTACTCGATACATATGCTGATGAAAAATAGCAAGAAAGTGAGCTTTTAATCAAACTTAGTTAAAGGGGTAAAAATAACAAAATCATATATTGTTTGACTTTTCATTTACTTAGCATACAAATAGATTGTTGACTTTGATCTTACCTTTTCGACGTTCTTGGTTAAATAAGTCAAGCACATAAGATCGTAACTTTGATTTATTTTTTTAACATAAAGTTAATTATATGGAATTTTTTTGGATAATTCTTGACTTTTTTGTTATGCAAAAGATAATACTATTGTTAATATTAATAACTAATTTGCGTCATAACATATACAAGGTGATTCTAGACATCATGTCTTCGATGCATGATAATATTATAAATATCTATTTGAATTTTGAACTAATACTATGTGTTTGTCCAACAAAAGTAATTCCTAATTTATTTGTTTTTATTGCATCATATATAATCAAATACACGAGTACCAAGATACATGGGCAAAATTACGTACTCCAATGGATGGTCGATTGCTCAATATCATTTATCTAAAAATTATATATACATAGTATACATATGTACAAATATTATCGCTTTTCCACACCCATACATATATATGTTATTATCTTTTACTGACCGTAACGATTGGCTTGATTTTGTCCCTAAAAAAGAAGAGTGAAAAAGATCATTAACCTAGGCAGGGGCGGATCTACGTGGACAGGTGGGGTGCCACGGCACCCAGTGATTGAATTATGAACGTCAAATAAATATTATTAAGAATATATTTAAATGGTAGTTTGTAAAAAAATATAAGTTTTGAAAATGATGAATATTATTATTAGAATTTTTATTTTAATTTAAAGGTTTTTTCGATCTTTAGTTCTTTACTGATGTTCTTGCTAAGTAAGATGACTAGAGTGAAACTATAATTTTTATTTTTTTCCTACTATATAGCTCCAACAACACATAAAGTGAATGGAATATGAATATATTAAGTTCATCCTATTAAATAGTTTATATAAGCTCAAATTTTAATGTGAATTTTTTTTTTCTCAAAGTTTCAGCGAATAAGACATCTAATTCCAAAAAGTAAATAAAAATTGATTTGTTCAGTTATCTCTAATCTTGGAATATCTAAAAAAGAAAAATTATTAAAATGCATATTTGATCGATTTGTTTATAAAAATAAAAAAAGATTAATAATCCGAATTGTAACCCAAAATTAAAGCAACCGATCCTTTTATCTTAGTTGAACAATATGGCACCCACGAGCTCCAAATCCTAGATCCGCCTCTGAACCTAGGTTGAGAAGGCCATTGTGTTCACTCTTCTTTAGAATTTTAGTCTATAACTACGCTCAAAGACCTCGAGATGGATTTGAAATGTATCAGTTCAGACATTATTTAAACATCATGGATGGACTAGTAATTTTCTCTATTTTGTTCAATGGTAGAAAATATACCCCACTTATGAGACTATACACCGAATTTGTTGTTGGTAGGAAATTAATAGAATCAACAAGGAGGGTATATATATACAAATATGAGAGGAAAAGGAATTAACTAGTTTGTAGTGATTCAAATCGCTCCTTCAGAATTCAGATCACTAAATAAAATCTTGAACACTGTTAAAGAAATTGCTGATTTCGTCAACATTCTTTTGCTACTAATTAAGAAAAAACATGTGCATGTTTTTTGAAGTATAAATTACTTGACTAATTCCACATATTTCTTAAAAAATGAATGTACAACTACTCAATACACAAAGTACAACTCTTGAAAGAAGGAAAATGTATTAAAGTTTCCTCTTGTACGTTCACACGCCGTTGAAATTTCTAAGTCTTCTTTCCTTATCTTACTCGTTTTATTATTCACTCCTTTCCTACCCCACTCCCCTAAACCCCCCCCCCCCCAAAAAAAAAATAATAATTCTCACATTTTTACTCTATAAATACTAAGCTAGAACAAACCTTGACATGCACAAAATTAATAAGTGAGTGAGAATTTCAATATTCTTGAGTTAAGAAAAAAATAGAGAGAAATTATATATATACATAGAAAATATATTATTTTTATTGGAAAAATGGAGAATAATATGTATGATAATACTAATAATGTGTTACCACCAGGATATAGATTTTATCCAACAGAAGAAGAATTGGTGGAATTTTATTTAAGAAATAAGCTTGATGGAAAAAGAAATGATATTCAACGTGTTATACCAGTTGTTAATATTTATCATCATAATCCATCTGAACTTCCAGGTTTGCATATATACATTTTATTTTACTTTTGGTAACTTTTTTAATTTTTTTTTATTGTTTGTGCATGATTTTATGTTTTTGAAAACCTAGATATATATATATATCAAACAATATATATTAAATTTTGCTTTTTAATTAAGTTCCAATCCTATGTTTGTAATTAATTTCTTTCTCATATGTCGAGAGAAAGTTTTAGCCCTAATAAAATTTGGTGATTCAATTTTTTTTCATGATTTCGTAATATTCTTGAAAATGGGACGATATTTTTGAATGAAATTTTGTAAGTAATAATTCTTTTGAGAAATTGTGACTTTAATTCTCTATAAAATGGAAAACCATTCAAGTTTTAAGTTACCCTTTTGTTCAATTTTTGTTATATGATGGTTTAATTATTAAATCAAGCATTTTATTGTTGTCAAAAAGATCAAATATTTGTTATTTAATCTTCATTTTATGTAACTTCTAAGTCTTTTCTTCATTGATTTGGTTATTTCGATAGTTATTGAGAATCAAATTGAAACTAAAAGAATATAATAATTCAAATCATACGACATAAAGAATAATTTAGATTTGTCTGTTTCAGAATGCACCAATTACCAATATACATTATAGGATGATTGTTAAACCTTTTTAATAAGATTTAAAGTTTTAACCTCAAATAATTTTTCAATATTAGTATTTCCTGACCTATTGTAGAATGTTATAAGTTGGATTTTTAGGTTGTTAAAGTGTGTAATTATTTCATCCAAAATTTAAGCTATGAAAGGAAGCACACTTTTATTCACTTAATTTTATCTTCAACAATTAGTAGTCTTAGTTATTAATTAATAACACTACATGTAATTATATATATATATATATATATAATATCTTTTAGGTATTCTGATAATGTAAATTTTTTGTGAGTTCACTTTTTTGTATATTTTGAATCTTTTTTTATTGAAAATCTTGAATCTGTTGATGTCTATGGTGTGAATCTTTTTATATTGTATGTTGATAGAATTGTACTGTATTTGATATACATATTTGATTTGAGTCGAGGATCTACCGAAAACAATCATTCTACCTCTACAAGAGAGGGTAAGGTTGCGTACACACGACTCTCCCCGGACCTCACTTGTAGGATGATTACACCAAATATGTTATTATTGTTATTATTAGTTCATAGAATTGTTTTGTATTTGCTTTACATACATGCTTGATTTTGTTATGTTTTATTTGAGCTAAGGGCCTTTTAGAAACAGTTTTCCTACCTTCACAAGGTAGGAGTAAAACTATGTACACACCATCTTTCCTAAACCCCATTTGTATAGGATTACATCAGATATGTTATTGTTGACGTTGTTCATAAAATTGTTAACCTCTTTCTTTCTAAATGTGTGAGTCTTGAAAATGAACCAGAAATGGCAGGAGAAGTGATTAAACATGACTCTGAGCAATGGTTTTTCTTCATTCCAATTCAAGATAGGGAAGCAAGAGGAGGAAGACCTACTAGACTTACAACACAAGGATATTGGAAAGCTACTGGTACTCCTGGTTTTGTATATTCATCAAACAATAATAGAATTATTGGAGGGAAAAGAACAATGGTTTTCTATAAAGGAAGAGCTCCAAATGGGAAGAAAACACAATGGAAGATGAATGAGTATAAAGCTGGTACTCATGGAGAACCTTCACTAACCAATAATCATATCACAAATTTAAAGGTTAGTTTGGCAACCCTAAAAATATTAGGGTTTTTAAACTAGTTGTAGTACTTGTAGGCTTTTATCATGACTTTTAACTCTAATATACCAATAGGATTCTGATGGGATGGGTAAGATCTATTCATCCTTTTCCTATATGAGCTCTAGGTAAAAAAACAAATATTGTAGGTATAAGTTTTTCCTCTTACCCAACGTGAATTTAAATTAATCAAAGCATCAATATAGGTACCAAAAATCAGGTGAAAAAAAAGACTTAATACATTGAATTTTTATATCATCGTGTCACCAAAAAGATATATAATAACTATAATAATTGTTCATAATAAGCAAAACTAGTTGTGTTGTTGAGACATAATTATTAATGAAAAACTTTTAGATGAAATGATTGAGGCAGATCTAGAGGTCCCTATATGTTATTGTTCATAGTGAACTCAATTATTATTATTATTATTATTATAGTATTATCATTGAAAGAATTATAAATTTTAAATTGTGAATCTACCTCTAAATAGTTATATATTTCAACATGATATTACGTAAAAAGTACTATAATTTCAAATAATATATGTTACTCCTTTCAATTTGTTCAAATTTTATGCGGCATCGGTAGAACTTCAAAAGTACTCATAATTTTTTTTATGTGTTCTTTAAATTTTTTTAATTATTGTAATTTATATTATTTATACGTAAATTTCAAATATATAACAAGCTAAACAGAAAAATAATACAAATAAATTAAAACATAGAAAATACTAAATTTTCAAAAATACCTTCAAATAAAAACAGACACATCGATGAATAATTGTCTGCTTGTAGCCGCTTCTATATAACAGTAATTTTTTTTAATTTTTTTTTGTAATTGAAACTTCTACATGTGTTATACCAATGAATTTTTCAGAAAATTTGGTTTGTTGGTTCTCTGACAATAAGGCATGATAAAAAAAATGTTGTACTCCATTAATCATTATTCATACAGATACAGAATCATATGATGATATTTGTTAGGAAAGGCAACTTTCAAAAATTATAATCTAAAATATACATATTTATATAGCTATAAATCAGATCGTTAAAAATAAAATAGAGAGTTCAAACTAAATTATTTTTTTGTATGATATTCATTACTAAAATAATAAGAAATAGTGACATTAGGTAAATTTTATAGCTAGATAATAAAATTTATTATTACTTCCATTCATCCATGGATTACTAAAAAAAATATTAGCTATAAGCAATTTAGTAATGAATTATCAATGAAGTTTACAATTTAAATTTTTCATAATGATTTTTAATTATTCAGACCAAAAAAAGTATTTTATTTTCGATACACCTTTTCTCATGTACATGGGACCTGATTGTTTTTTTTTTTTTTCATGGCCAAACATGTGAATTAATTATTATTTTTGATAAATAGTGATGGTAAGGTGTAATATGAGGATTTTATTTGTTTTGATATCAAATTAAAGTGTGTAATAAACTCGTTTAAATATTTAAGTTATTTAAAAAATTATTTATTTAATTTTATGCTCAACAAGTACAATACATGGGACCCTAGGAAAATTATTCATAGTTTGAATATATTGTCAACTGGTATATATTGAGAAAAAGAAAAGAATTAGCATTGGATTATTTGTTTGTTTTTAAGTAGATATCATCTAGTGTTTGGCATATGCTTCTTTATGATTATCTTCTTTTGCTTTTCCACTATTTATTGAGAATATACGATAAAGACAATACATTATATTAACTAATAAAATTATTTTTGTTCACCACACATGAAATATAGACACACATGTTTTTCTAAGTTAATATTTTAAAATTTATGGTTATTGTTTGATTGTTAGTTACCCCCAAATTTATATATTTTTGAAGTATTGATTTACTTGGAAAGTTATGTTTTGTGGTTCAAAGGGATCGTTTGGTTCATGGGATACGATAATATATTTTATAATTAAATTTATATTTTATTTGGTTAAAAACATAAATTTATCTTATACCCTCAATCAAATAAAATATAAAATTTTGATTTATGCATGTCTCACCTTATTCTATCCAACTTGATATTATTTTATTCTATCTTTCAAGTGAAATAAATTAATTTAAAAATTACAATTTCGAAATAACTTAATCCATGAGTCAAACGAATACCTTCTTTTGTTGTGTAAAGGTTTTTACAAAATTTATGAAAAAAATGTCATTATTAGATAACATTGTCTTTTTCTTGAGAGAGACACCATCGTGCTCCATTAATAATAAAAACTTTCAGATATATAACGTACAAAGTGATAAATTCTTTTCACCTTATGTTTAAATAAACGTATATATCAGCGCAAATTTTTTATATATGATCAATATAGTTTTATTATAATAATTAATTTATTATTTTTATCGAGTTACTTATTAGTTCTTGTTCTAAATCTTTTTAAGTTTTAAATTTAAGTTATACACATAATATACATTACATTACAATTTATAAATAAATAAATAAATCAATATTAGTGAATATTAACATGTGAATCACCTTTATCAAGAAATTTACTTGTAACCTTATGAGTCGATTTTTTTAGTATACCTATGATTAAATCTGAAATAAAATTTATATTGCATTTGATTTACGTTATCAATGCATATATATAACTAATTTTTTTTTTCTGAATTTTATGCAGTTACAACATGAATTCAGCTTGTGCAGAGTTTACAAGAAATCAAAATGTGTCAGGGCATTTGATAGAAGGCCAGCTGGTTCTGGATTGTTATTACCCCCTAATCAACCACTAATTAATAATAATAATAATAATAATAATAATAATAATAATAATAATAATAATAATAATAATAATAATAATAATATTGGAACAAGTTCATCATCAAGAGAAATAATACAGCCAATGGGAAATTACAATGATTTGTCTGAAACCCCATTATGGGATTTTGAGGACTGGAATTTTATTTAAAAAAATAATGTTATTTAGATAGGATTAATTATGATTTTATATGTATAATGACTTGATGGGTTATCTAATAGGGTTAAATAACTCTAAATATATCCATCAATTCTTAGATCTCAAAAGTTAAGAAATTAAATGTACTCTTTTGTAATAATTATGAGAGCTAGGTTTCAATAAATTAATGTTGTTGGAAATACTTTGAGTGAACCTATGATGACATTCTCTTGGATTTTAATTTATTGGAAATAATAATAATTGGAGTATGTTAGTGTTATATATATATATTCTCTTTTGTACACTTTGAATGCCTTAATTAAACTTGTCATTTTTTATGGATAGTAAGTCAAATCAATCGAATTAATTTTATAAGAGAGAATCGTCTAAAGAGAGGAATGGTCGTGAAAATAGAGTATATGTTTTTCATGTTTATATCTCCCTCTTTCCATCGTCATTGTCAATGTGTTGGTAAAAATACAATAATTATGTTTGCAAATAACATAAGCGTGATCAATATCTCAGTAGTCTCTTTGAGGAGATTTAATCATATGTCTATTCAAACAAACATTAAATAAATTGTCATATCAAAAGCTCCATAAAAAAAACATCTTCCTTGAACAAACTTTTTTATTTTTCAAAACACTAATCTCACTTTCTCATAATTCACTTTACAATATTTATATAAAAATGACTACTATTTATAATTGTTGAAATTTTCAGTATCTTGGAATAAATAGGAAGAGCATGGGTCCAACTATATATATAAGGTTTTTGATTTTTTTTTTTTGTCTTTTCATAATTCATAGGACCCCAATGAAAGTTTTCTTGACTGAATAATATTCCAAATATAATTTACACAATTATTTAGTCATGTATTTGTCATGTTTAGACTTTTTAAAACTTCTAACACCACTATATATGATTAAAAAAATTATATATAATTATAATATTCACATCAAGTGTGTGGGCTCCATAATTAATTTCAACATGTTAACTATCTTTCACTACACATATATCAAAATATAATCGATATATATAATTAAAATTTTCACTAAAATGTGTTAAAATATAAAAAAAGTAAACGCACCAAAAGAAAAGTCAATATATATAGGAAACAGTATATATCGATGGCGCCGCAATGTGCAAGCTGAATTTAGTCGAGGCTCCAGACACCGGGTGGAAAATCAAAAAAAAAAAGAGGCACAAGTTCAAGAAGAAACATCCACAGAATTGAGTATTTATGATCTATTAGCAACTATCTATGCAAATAGTAACTAAAAATATGATCTTTGTTCCATCAGCAAAAGGTTCAAACTCTGAGAAAATAACTCTCACATCAAGAAATTATAAATGTGACATTTGACTAAGTTATACACATTGGTAAATAAAATTTCTAGTTTCCTTTCTAACATTGGTTCCTTCTCAGCTACCTTTTGTTTGCATTTTTTTTCTTGTTTGTTAGAACCAGGCAACGTAATTACAGTCGAGGAACCTAAAGCACAACGCCTCGATTTTTATATCACCACTCGTCATCAAGACTGGCACGATGATAACACATGACTGTGCAGACAAATATGAAGAATGACACAAATTCGATGAACATTGCTCCTGTCTGGATAAGATCTGCATGTCTGAGAATAATGGGGATGGCTATGCTTCCCACAGCTGATGCCCCTGTTAAGAATTTAGCAGCATCCATCCAGCTGCAAAGATGAAAAAACGAAAAGGCCTAAAATGAGAACAATTTGGCGAGAAGTACACAACAAAAGACGAGGAAGCAACAAGAAAGGAAGAGGTCTTCATAAAGTAAAACATCAAATCATAGATACTCGCGACATATATCTTGTTTGACCAAACTTTCAAAATCGCCATTTTGTAAAGTGTTTTTTGTCAGAAGTGTATTTTCGAAAAAAATACTTCAGAGAGAAGCAATTCAGTTTGAAAAAGACTTTTGTTAATATTGAGCAACAATTTGTGTTTGGCTAAAATTCCAAACACTACGCTTTTCAGCAACAACTCCTACTACTACTCAAAAACACTTGCCTTTTTCCTAAAATCTTGTTCAAATGCCAAATCTCTTAAATAAGGACTTCCGGCTTCATCTAGTGGCAGGTGGCAGTTTTTTTCTTTTTTTGTTGCTAAAATGGCTTCATCGAGTGGAATTGAAACCTCTTATACTTCTCCACGACATCTTCCTAGAGAGGTTAAAGGCTTAATTCAACTACACATAAATGAAAATTCCCTTCTCTGAGGAGGAGAAATGATTAATGTAATTTTTTGGTTACTTAAAGTTGCCCTCATCTTTGAACGAAAGGGCATTGAGTAGGACTATAGGTTTTCGAGCTTGATGTAATTTCCGTATTAGAGGCCTTGGTCCATGTGCCCCTCTAATTATGTAACTTTCTGCATATGAATAGACATGGTAGGGCACAAGCCTAATCCCCACATCAAGGACCCATGATCCTTGGTGATGGCTTAACTAAAAAAATAGTACTTCCTTCGTCCCATTTTATACGGCACCGTTTGACTTGGTATGGTGTTTAAGAAAAAAAAAGAAGACTTTTGAAACTTGAGGTCTAAAACAATCCTTAAGACATTTGTGTGGTTGAAAATCATTTTATTAAGGGTAAAAGGGGTATTTTAAAGTTAAATTGTTTCTAATTATAGTAATGTGATATTCTATTTGGGACAGACTAAAAATGAAAGGGTGCCACATAAAATGGAAAGGAGGGAGTAGTACTTTTGGCTTACTAGAAGCTTTGTCAAACAGGCTATTAGAGCATCATGAATAAAAGAAACACAACCGATTCTTTCGTTCTTCTTAAAGCAACTTTTTAAAACATAGTTACATTCCTGAATTCTTATAAGTCTAACCTCAACTTTTGGTCTATAAGTTATATATGACTTTTGTTTCAAAGTACTCCAAAGTCCAAACTGAATCACAGTAGCACACTATATAAAGAGTTTGTATTATGTAGTTTTTAATCATTAAAAAAGCAAGGGATGAACTCCGATTTTCACATTCATGTTAGTGGGTGCAGCAAGATCATCTTTTATCAGACAACATACTTCACATGTGCCCCCTTTATTCGACATCACAAAAGACATAGTTTATCCTCAGTTTTCATAAGAAAAGAAAGCACGTTTTACAGCAGTATGCAAGAAAATTCATGAGAGAAGGAGATTCAATAAACTTCTGCACATTGTGAAAGTATCTTACCCCCCGCCATCTCGACTTATTAGGAATTGTGTGGATCCACCTCCAAAGAATAAGCATGGCATGGGAACCACAACATACATAAGAGCTGTCAAAACCAAGTGATCTTCTTAGTTAGCCAACAAATAGAGCTTACTCTGCTTAAGAAGACAGAAATAAGCCAACTACGTAGATCTCATTTCTTTCACAAACCTGATAACATTGGCCACCAGTTGTTGTATAAAGCACAAGCCTACAAGAAACAATATTGAAGCAAAAGCATTACAATTAACTCTTTGGATAAGACCAAAGACACCGTTTCCTTTAAAAAAAACAGATTAGATGCACAAAGAGCAAACAGAACAATCCTCTTGTTTACACACAACACACATATATATTACACACATATTATAGTAATGCATGGTGGGGGTAGATTGTTGGAATACAAGGGGTAATGAGAAAGTAGAGAACCTTAATTGAACTTATTTCTACACAAGCAAATACACCAAATTCATTTGTACTTGCACAACCCTTGGAAATACAGGGGTACACACACACTCATCACGAGGAAAACATTTATAAGACCTACCAGAATCTGTAACAAGATGCTGGAAGAGAACATGAAGGCAAGCCCCGCAAGCCTGGATAAGACATTATATCAGAACACAGTCTACCAGAAATACAGACCAAAGGCAACTATTAGTTGAATCACTTACACTTTATCCAAGAAGTGAAAACCAGCAAATCAACCATAAAGATGACGCAGAGAACCAGAAAAAATCAAGTTAGTAATTGTATGAACATAATGATATTCGATAATTTAAAAGTTAGCTACATGGAATAAGAAATATAATCAAATTAATTGTTTTGGTGATACCATCATTTTTGTAAATAGAAAACTCAAAGAGAAACATCAAGTAAATAAAGCAACGCCTCTCTCTATTCACCCCAGTCTAGCCAGATAGACCCAACCTTACCTAGTAGCTTCATGAATAGTAAATTCAGTAGACTGATCAGTTCGAAAATTATCAGAGTTTTATTGATTAAAAAGTAGGTTTGTGATTAATTACAAATGAGTATCACAGTTTCATTAGAAGTCAGAGTAGTCATAGACCATGATCCACAGCCACAGCTGGTTGCACTTACAGATGGCAGAAGCAGTCACCACGCACCAGAGGATGGAATATTAAACTACAATCCCCTTATAAAAAATTCTTAGTATAATTTCAGAAGCGAATTGAATACAAAGTTTGGATGATATCTCTAAGATGAGTTGCTCCCATAAAACCTGACACATTTTCCGAGTTCTCCATTGCTTCCATGTGTTTAGACACAGCCAATAACCTATCTACTAAATCAACACTAGAAAGTTGAATTGCACCATAGGTCAGCTTACCATCCACAATCGGATGGCCAAAATGAGAATGCCAGTCCATTCTACATCCGCTTAAATGATGTTTGGATCTAAGTGAACTTTCTGCAGTTCAATGCTCCTTGATAATACAATGCAACTTGCTCAAATTTTAGTGCAAACTGATTTTTTTATTTGAACTCAAGAATCAAGCTTCGATTTCCATTATTATTTTTAACTCAAGAATCAAGCTTGGGTGACAAGGAAAATGATAAGAAATATCATAAGATCCACTGTACTCCAGAATTAAAGATTTGTTAAGAATCTATTGCCAGCAAAAAGCAAAGATTAAATATGAAAAATGTAAAATTTGTTTGAACCATAAGCCTAAATGTTAATCAGAAGTATTTCTGCTGTAGTAAAATTATAACAGAACTCAAAAAACTAAAACTGGGTCATGGATGAATCAAGAATTCTATTTCCAGCAAAAAGTGAAATCAAAAGATGCGAACTTTTTTGAACTATAAGCATAAGCTAGCGTTTGGCCATAAAATTTGAGCACACTTTCAAAATCTGATCTTCAAATATTTTCAAGTTTACAAAAACAAGCTCAAACCAGTTTTTGGTACCTCCACTAACAAAAATTCATTCTTTTTCCAAGTAAAATGCACGTCCAAATACAACTTCAAATTCCAAAAATCACATCTTAAAACACACAAATTTCAAGTTTCAACTTCAAAATCTATGGCCAAACAAGAGCTTAATGTTTAATCAGAATTATTTCAGCTGTAGTAAAATTGGGTCATTTCTATTCATCCAACAAAGAACCCCACCAACCATAATGTAAAAATCAACTACCTTAAACCTCAAACTTATGATACAACAACTAGAAAAAAACAAGCAGTAAATGATATAACTAAAAAAAAAGAAAAATTTAACAAACAAATTAAAAGCGGTTTATTGCTGATTCAAAACTGAAACTATAGTAGCAAAAAGATTGTACCTTCAATGGTCATCGCCATTTATGGTTAATTTTGAAGGGGCAAAATAGGAAGAAAAAATTGTTTTTGATCTGCTGATCCAAAGTCTGATTCTTGAAACTGAAACAATTGAAATAAAGCACTCAAAATTTGGGCTTTTGTCAATTTGGATATATTTTCTATAAGGACCCTGTAAATAGTATTAATGTGGGAGATTCCCCCATATTTTGTTATTTTGTTGTTTTGTGCTTAATGTTTGGAAAAAAAAACTTTTAAGGCCCCAAATGTAGTTTTTCTTTTGCCAAGTCTCACCTTGTAAGAAAATAGTATGATGTATATTGCTCGAGAAAATGATAAAAATGGTATTCTTCATATATGGATAGATTTAAATTAGTACCTTAAATATATTTTGATCAATTTTATTTTTAAAAGCTATAAATAAGAAACACTTTTAGCCTTTATCATTCTTTTAACAAGCTCTAGTGTGAAGAAGATAATAAAAACAAAAAAAATCCACAAAAATCTTATTAAATTTTAGAAACTACAGTGTCAAAAGTTGAATCAAACAATGAAATTAATATGTTTGTGACGAATATATGTCTGTTTGGAATATCACGAGAGTACTTTATCGATATTTAATTCAATAGTCATCATAAATACCTAATTGTGCTCAACAACAACATATCCAGTAAAATCTCGTAAGTAAAATTTGTAGAGAGCAGCCCTATCTCATGGAAATAGAAAAACTATTTTCGAAAGACCCTCGGCTCAAGATGCAACAAATCAAAGTGTATGAAAAAAAGACAGTGAAGATAACACAAACAACTAATAAGAAAAGTGAAATCTCACGAGTGGGGTCTGAGAAGTGTAAAGAGTTTACGCAAACCTTATCCCTACCTCATAAAGGTACAAAAATTGTTTTCGATAAATCCTCGGCTCAAGTACAACAAATCAACGTGTATGCAAATTATTAAAGAGCACTGAAAGCCACCAACTCAGAACTATGCTAGATTGGATCGAACAAACAACATAATAGAAGTCAAAGTTAACCAAATTTAAAATACAACTCACATCAACAAGAAAAGAACTAAGATATAGATGGATAAATAAAGTAAGAAGAAAATAAGATGAGAAAAGAAATAAACTCAACAAATATCAACCCTCATAAATGTCATTTGACTAATTTTTTTGTTTAACAAAATTTAATTATTAATTCCTCACATACTTCTCATAAAATTCTACAAATAATTAATCATCAAATTTTATTAAATTATACAAGACAAATATTTTTTCTAACCTCTCCAATTAATCTTTTCCTTTTTAATATCTCATCCACCAAATGCCTTTTATATACAACTTAGCCAAAGAACAAGTTTATATATATAAAAAAATTAGTTCAAAACTCAAAAATTAGAAAAAGACAATTAGCACAAATATCACAAAGTGTAGTGTCAGAAACAAAGTTAAACCAAACTATGTGGGGGTTAAACAAATTTATACAAATTACAAGGGGAGTATATGAAAAAAAAACTCACGCGGCGCAAAAATAGTGGCAATATCGTGATTACGTGAACAAATAAGGGTAATTAATGAAGAGTCCTGCTGTATATGTTTGCCATTGTAGTTAACGGACGAACACCAGGGGCTCCGGTGCTTTGGCAGACATCAAACCAGTGTTGGAAAGAGACCCTCCTACTTGTCCCCTACCCGAGCCCCACCCACCCCACTTACCCTACCACCCAACAAACAGAAATCAAAGAAGCTGTGTATTGCTGTGTGGGAGTTATGGTGAAAGCAGAACAGCAGTGAAATTGATTGAATAGGTGAGGGTTTCAAAGTGTTTGCCCTAGTTTTTCTTGAGTTTTATTTGGGTTAATCATGATCAGTTTATGTTTTTGTGTAATGGGTCATGTTTAGTTTCAGTATTAGAGTTGATTTTTATGAAAAAAAAACTGTCTTTTTAGTTTTTAGGGGTTTAACTGATATGGGGTTTTGGTGAAAGTTGAGGTTTTTTTTTTGTGGGTAAATTGTGTTTGTTGGATAGTAATGTACTATTTCATTTATTGATAAAGTTAGGGTAAACTAGTTAGGTTCGTCATACTAGAAGTAGCAACATTTGCTGTGGTGGAGTCTTTGTTATTCATTTGAATGTTGAATTAATGTTCTTTTTACTTGCTTAGTTTCGATTTGTTTGTCTTGCTTTCATTTTTAGTATGTTTAAAAAAGAATGTTGATTACTCTTTTTGGCATTTCTTTATTCAACTTTCTAACTTCCCACATGACATGTTAAGACCATGAGGTTGAAGGACATTTTTGTACGTTCTATGTATTACAACAAGATTAAAAAATCTTCTTTAGTTTCTTAAACTTCATGCCAAGTCAAATTCAGACAAATAAATTGAAAAGGAGAGAGTAGTTAAGAGTTCAAGCTTGGTTCATCTGTTTGTAATTGATATATGTTTGTATAGAATATCACCAGAGTGTACTTGATTGATGCTTAATTCAATAATCACCACGAACACCTAATTGTGCTCAAATTGTTGTAACATTTATTTATGGCGAGGTGTTGTGAAGGAGTCAATGTGAACTAGATGTTAAACTTTACTTGGGATTGTTACAGCTTAACACTACCTTTTCTTGTTACTTTTTTCCTTGGTTGTTTATTAAAAGAAGCTACTTTTTATTTGACAGGTTCAAGTGGTTCTGCAGGTCTAAGTAGATGGCGTGGATGGAAAAAGATGTCGAGAATGGAAAAGAAAGTGACTCACTTGGTAACAATGGTTTTCTGAAGGGAGGGCAATCTTCTTCTGGTTCCAAAGGTTCTCCTGGTAGAATAAGTCATGTAAAGAAGATTTTTGAAGACAAGGATGCCATCACTTATGCAAATATTCTTCGCTCTAGGAACAAGTTTGTTGATGCACTTGCAATCTATGAGAGTGTGTTGCAGAAGGATAGCGAGAGTATTGAGTCTCTGATTGGAAAAGGTATTTGCCTGCAGATGCAAAATATGGGGAGGCTTGCTTTTGAAAGTTTTTCTGAAGCTATCAAAGTGGACCCACAAAATGCATGTGCCCTCACCCATTGCGGAATTTTGTACAAAGACGAGGGTCGCCTGGTCGAGGCTGCTGAGGTATGTGCATGGAGTTATTTTTACTGGTATTTAACAATAGTCATCTGATTACATTTAGTGGTATCCAGTAATAATGATCACATTGGAGATGTTATTGGGGAGAGGTGATTAGACAGGACATGACATAGTTTTGTCTTACCTATAACATGACCTTAGATAGGAAGGTGTGGAGGACACAAATAAGGCTAGAAGATTAATAGGTAGGAGTGTGTCCATACTAGTAAGTTGGAATGGATTGTCTTGTTGCCTTACCAGTAGTCATAAAACTACACGTGTAGTTTCTTGTTCTTCGATTTCTGTTGATATCTGTTGTTTTGTTTCGTTCGATCATAGTATTATTTGTTGTAATACTTTTCTGCTACTATATGTTGTTTTTGTTACTATCTCTCGTCTCTTGCACTTCCATTACGTCTTTTTCTAGACAGTTTTTTGTCTTGAGGCTAGGATCTATCGAAACAACCTATCTACCTCACCTTAGTGGTAGAGGTAAGGTAACCCCACTTTGTAGAACTGCACTGGCATGATGTTGTTGTACATTCAATCTGTTATGGATATAGTGGAGCTTCTGATGTTAATAACTCATGATTCCTTGTTTTGATAGATTTGACGGAAACAAACTGCAAGTGTGATAATATCATCTTCCTTTTTTTTTTTTTTTTGGATAAACGGTGCGTCATCCACAAAAGAGCATAAAGTAGATGCGTAGTTAGAAGGAAAGGAAAAAGTATTTACAAATGAACTAATGAACCCCTTTTCAGTGTCAATCTAAGACAAGGGACCTAACAAATCCAACAACTGATTAATGCTAAATACAGTAGTCATATTAATCCAGCAAAAAGGATAAAGTAAGCACTTTGTTTTGAGGGAGTGACTTGGAGTTGAGATTCCATCAAAACACCTCATATCCCTTTCATTCCATATGGACTAGAAGATAGCAGCAGGGATCATCCTCCAAATCCTTTTGATAGCTTTATAAACTCTCCACGAGCTCCAGTTCAAGTGTGCCTCTTTTATGGTCTCCGGCATGACCCATTTTAGAGCAAAAATACAGTAATGCATTATGGGTTCCAAGTGTGCCAAAAAAGATGTGGCTTTTTCACATGGCTAGCTACTAAAGGGGTGATTTTGACAGTAGAATATCTTAGAAAGCGGAAGGTTATTTGTGTTAGTTGGTGCTACATGTGTAAGGAGGTGGGTGAGACGTGGATCATCTTTTTATACATTGCGGGCTAACCATGAGATTATTGTGGGATATGTTTAGGTGGTTTGGCACCATTGGGCAATGCAAAATACTGTGAAAGAGTTTATGTTCAGTTGGAAGAGCGGGAGAAGGAGGAGAAGACGAAGGAACGTAGTCTAATTCTTTGGTACAACAACAACAACAACATATCTAGTTTAGTCCCACAAAGTGGGGTCTCGGAAGGTAGAGTGTACATAGACCTTACCCGGTAAAGAGGTAAAGAGACTGATTCCAATAGACCCTTGGCTCAAGAAAAACAGTCCAAAGCAGTCCTAAAGTCTAATTTTTTTGTAGTTTCTTTAATTTTGTATTGCATTGTATCCTTCTCATTGACACAAGAGACCTGTAAGAAGCTTGGAAGTAACTAGTAATAACTTCTAGTAATATGCTTGCCGAGTAGCCAATGCTCTGTCAATTTTTTTGAAGGCAGAAATGATTAGAAGCAGGTGGGAAGAGATTTAAATTTGGAGAAAAATATGGTATCAATGAGAGTAGATGAATGCTTACCTTTTTAGCAGCAAATGAATTGAAATATTATTTTAATTAGTTCAAAGATTTCAGATCTCCGACAAGCTAGGCTGATAAATATCAAGCTAAAAGCTAGGTAGAAATAGTTGAATACAGAAATGGACTTCTGTTTTTGGTGAAGTGGAGTCTTAAAGGCCTTGAAGATAGAAATATGCACCAAGGCAATTTCAAAAAGAAAAGAATAGAAATGCACCAAGGAGTATTGCATTTCATTCTTATGGTGCTAATGTGACTGGATTTCGAAGTCTGCCTTGATGGAAGAGCTGGACAAAATTTGCTCTAGAGATGGTAAATTGACCTCTTATATGATCGTTTTAACAAGTTAATTTTTTTTTTTATACCGAGAAATTTGTTTGGATCCTCTCAAATCCCTCAACATTTGCCAAGTGAGCTGAGCCCTGGGGGCATCATTTTGACAAGGTTAATTCAAACTAAAAGATTTAGGAAGTGATCAGGATTAGATGGAATTCTGATTAAGCAAATGATCTAGCTTCATTAATTTACTGCAAAAGTTTACATGAGTTGCTTTAAATTATTCTGGTGTTTTTTTTCGTGACGAAATAACCACTGTAATCTTTTCATTTATAGTTCACTTAATTTTTATGTTGAATTTGAATCAGAAGCTTATCACTAATCAGAGCTCTCTTTTGCTTCATTTATAATTCAGTTAATCTTTATCTTTAATTTTAATCAATGCAGTCCTATGAGAAAGCACTTAAAGCTGACCCCTCATATAAACCAGCAGCAGAATGCCTTGCAATTGTATTGACTGATATTGGAACCAGCCTGAAGCTTGCTGGCAACACTCAGGAGGGAATTCAAAAATACTATGAAGCTATCAAAATTGATTCACACTATGCGGTGATTAATTCCACTTTCCAGTGACCTTTTTTACTTTGCTTACCATGGCTTTATCACGGAAGCCCAAACTTTAACATGCTTGTTGTATTTGCAGCCTGCTTACTATAACCTTGGCGTTGTATATTCAGAAATGATGCAATACGATATGGCCCTTAATTGCTATGAGAAGGCTGCACTGGAGCGACCCATGTATGCTGAAGCTTATTGCAATATGGGTGTTATATTCAAAAATCGTGGGGATTTGGAGTCTGCAATTGCTTGTTATGAGAGGTTGCTTCAATGTTAAATTCAGTTTATTTGATTGAAGTTTGTATTTTATATGAGGTGGCTATATATGATTTGCAGTCTCCATCTGATTACTTTTATTTCTCGTTATGCTTATTCAGGTGTTTAGCTGTGTCCCCAAATTTTGAGATCGCAAAGAATAACATGGCAATTGCTCTGACTGATTTAGGCACAAAGGTAAATTAGTGTGTGAATAGTCCTAACTTCATTAAATGGCATTCAAATCCTTCAATGTGAAGACTTTTTACTAATTTAGCAGTTATTACTATCGCTATATCAGCTTCCTGTACTGTTAATCTGACAGTCCATATTGCAATTTCATAGTGAAGAGCATGGTAACCATGTTTAGAAGCATTTCACATTCACTGCCTTATAGTTCACATATCTATCTTTTGCTTCTTGTTGAACATTAGAAGATATGTTTCAAGTTTATTATTTTAAGTATTTAATTTTATTCTTGTTCTAGATGAACATACTTCAAATTTTAAATGAGAAATCCATACAAATTTTGATAAGATTTTTTCATACAATAAATTGGACAATTGTTTTGAACCCTACAACCAAATTCAGCCTTACGTTTCAAAGAAAAAATCCTTGCTTATTTCAAAGTCAAAAAAGCCATTGAAGGATAAATATTTTGAGTGGTGAGCATTTAGCAGATACTGCTTGCTATGAAGGCTGAAATATTATCTTAGCAGCATAAGAAGTTTCCAATTGACAACTCCCCGCCCCAATCCATTGGGAAAAAATGGAGGTTACCTTGAGTACATATAAACATTATTGTTGAAGAATGAGAAAATCCCACATCGGTTAAAGAGATGGGTGGTCTCCTTATAAGATTTGGACAATCCTCCTCCCTTTGAACTAGCTTTTGGGGTGTGACTTAGGTCCAAGACCCAATTTAACAATGATCAAGTTTTCAAGGGAACAAATATGAAGACATATGCTTGTTCTTATCTTTTATTAGCAGTTTCAAGTTTTAACAAATTAGATTTTTTCCTTCTTCATGTTCATTATAATAAAGCAAGTTAGAGCTTTTGTGGTTTCTCAGGTCACTTCTTCTAGAACTTCCAAAATTTCGTCATGCTTATGAATTATATGAAGACATATGCTTGTTCTTATCTTTTATTAGCAGTTTTAAGTTTTAACAAATTAGATTTTTTCCTTCTTCATGTTCATTATAATAAAGCAAGTTAGAGCTTTTCTGGTTTCTCAGGTCACTTCTTCTCGAACTTCCAAAATTTCGTCATGCTTATGAATTCTTGTTTTTTCTATTCAGGTTAAGTTGGAAGGAGACATCAACCAAGGTGTGGCATATTACAAGAAAGCTCTTTGCTATAACTGGCACTATGCTGATGCTATGTATAATCTGGGTGTTGCCTATGGTGAAATGCTGAAATTTGACATGGTAATTTTGTGCTCAAGTCCCTCCACTTACCTCTAAAATGACAACATTTTAGAATAATACGTGCTCTTGCAGTTGACACAAGGGCTGTAGCATAATGCAGTACTAGGATTGTTGAGTTATCAGCTATGAGGTTGTTGGTTAGTTTTGTGGGGTATCTAGATCAACATTGAAGAGCCACATTTTTCAGGGATTGCACTTATTTCTGCAGCCGACAATGGCTGAGGTTCACTCTCTACTATTTCCTCTGTCCCAATTTATGTGGCACACTTCTCTTTAGTCTATCCCAAAGGCCAAAACGAATGACCACTTCTTGTGTTTAGAAATCATATAACTTTATAATCCCTATTTTTCCCTTTAATGAGATGATTTATAGTCACAAATGTCTATGGCTTGTTTTAGACCACTAGTTTCAAAAGTCTCTTAAACTCTACGCGCAGTCAAACAAGGCCACTAAAATGGGACAGAGGGAGGAGTACATAGATGTATAGTGCCTCAAGTGTTTAGTTTTCAGTACGTTTCCATTATCTTCTCTCTTTTTCCCCTCGTTCCACTCTTGTTAGTCATTTCTTCTCCTGGATGAGAAACTTATTCTTGTTGCTTCCATTGTGAAGGTGTTGATGATTTATTTTCACGTGCAGGCTATTGTGTTCTATGAACTTGCTTTCCACTTTAATCCTCATTGTGCTGAAGCATGCAACAATTTGGGAGTGATATACAAGGATAGGGACAACCTTGATAAAGCAGTTGAATGTTATCAGGCAATTATCTTGCACGTGTTTTTTTATATTTGGGTTGGCTGAGGATATAAATATTTTATTCAATTTGCGATTGCATGTTTCACAGATGGCTTTGTCAATCAAACCAAACTTCTCTCAGTCATTAAACAATCTCGGAGTAGTTTACACTGTTCAGGTGAACATTGATTGATATCTACTAGTGTCTGTATAGCATTGTTATGTCCTGTTGTTAGTAACATCTTTCTTGATTGCTCGCAGGGTAAAATGGATGCTGCTGCTAGCATGATTGAGAAAGCTATCATTGCAAACCCAACATATGCAGAGGCATATAATAATTTAGGTCCTTATTCCACCTCTCTTTTATGTGTGTAAACTTACAGTCTGTTCTTGTTTCTCTATGCATCTCGTGTCTATTTCTTTCTCATCCCAGTTTCTCTATAATGTTGCTCTGCCTAGCCCCTCAAGAAAAAAAAGAGAAAGAAGAAAATTAACTATCTCAGTTGTACTTTTGGTTGTTATGGTGCTACTTTCTCTAGAACATTATTTCCGAGATTTATAATGTAACTACTTGAAACATATAGGAAGCTTTCTCCTCGCATCGCTCGAGAAAATGATTGATTCGAGGTTGTTGTCCCTGTATTTTATGGAATTACCAGTTTCCACTCTTCTGATGTTTTCATCCACTAATTTCTCATTAAGCCATCCAATTTTATTGATAAGTTCTTCCAAAGTGTTGGAGCCATCTTTTAGGTCGTTTATGCTGTCACATTTGTCTCAGTAATCCATTTAGTTGTGGAAAGTGATTAACCTTGCAGATGTATATTTTAAATCCTTGAAGAAATATTACTCCTTAGGTTATTGGGATAATCAATTATTTGTTGGGAATTGTACAGGAGTTCTTTACAGGGATGCAGGCAATATATCCCTGGCCATTGAAGCATATGAGCAATGCCTCAAGATAGATCCTGATTCCCGAAATGCAGGCCAGGTATTGCCTATTCTCTTATGATTTTGGAAGTATCCTGACTTTTTCTGCAAGACCCTTCTTTTGATATAAATACTTATCTTCAAAATATTTGTAACAATAGATGAATTCGATCGTTAGATGCTACTTTTGATGGATGTTTTGCCTTGGCAACTTATCCTATTTCTTTTTTTTTCTCAAAATAAAAAATAAAAAATAAAAAATAATTGTCAGATAGGCAGAACTGTTATATTTCAAGTCCTTATAGACAAAAAATGAGAAGTTGGAATGCAATATATTTGAAAGTGAGTCAATGTCTGATAATCTCTTGACTATGCATATGAGAGGGGATTTTCTTACTTGACCAAAATGAGATGGCAATTTTTGCGTCTTCGTTTAGAAGTTTTTGGATTTGCTATACCTCGCTTCATGTATCTTTATTTTGTGTTCTGCAGAACCGGTTACTTGCCATGAACTACATTAATGAAGGAACTGATGACAAGTTATATGAGGCTCACAGGTTTTATTTACTTCTTTCTTGTGGGATCTATTGTATAATATATGATGCTGCAAGTGCTACCTTAGCATGGGAGAAAAAGGGAAATTAGCAAGTAAGGTTAAAGGATAAAGAAAGAATGGTGTGCATGCTAAAAGAGTAAGGAAGAATTTGAGGAAGTCTTCTTTGCACAGAAGATAGCCAATAGGCATAGCACTAATAACAATGGCCTTGTGAGATTTTTATCAAAGAAAATGCCAAAAGCATAATACGAATAACAACTATATTTTAACTTTTTAAGGACATGGCTGACATATGAGTTTCCTTTGATTGTGCATTAAAAAGAATAGTATATATGTGGTCAATCATACTCATCAACAAAATATATATATGTGGTCAATAATGTTTTCTGTATAATCTTGATGTTGATGTGTGATATGTACGATATGGTACCTAACATGGACATGGGAACCTTTATTGTTGTCTGCGTCACAGAATCACAGGTATCAACTTCCCCCTTTGCGACACTAAGTAACTATGGGGCTTGTGCCCATAGAAACCTCTTTTAATCCATTTCATGAGATCAATCAGAAGTTCCATTAGATAGGAGAGAGTTAAACCACATAAATCTCATCTTTTCAGTTTCTCGTAACTCCTTCGAGCATCATTGTCTTCCTATCTATACAGTGGGGAAGCCAGTGCTAACAATAGAACTCTAGTCCTATGTTATATGGACTTTTATATTTCACCCACTAGGTCAAATGCCAATATGATATGATTCTAATATAGGTAGGAATAGCTTGCGGTTTTTCTCTCCTTCATGGTGCAGTTTAGTGGTCTCTAGTGTGCACCCTTCGCCGGAATGGCAAAGGGATGATTGAGAAAGATGCAGCTAGACATATCGGACCTTAAGCTTATGAAGAATGGCAAGCAATCTGCACCTACCATTGGATTGGAAACACTGATAAGCAAGCTTCCACGGGTGACCCTAATGACCCATAGCTGGCACTCCCAAGTAAGAGTGGGAGTAAGGCTACCCCCCTTCGGGAAGCCAGGGAGTTATGATGCAGCTATAGAATGTTCGTGCCACTGCATGTGCAGAGAGTGTTAAGCCAGTAACTACAGAACCAGATTCGCAAGTTGTAGATGGAATCGTGACTGGGTCGGAGAAGGCTATTGAGTTATTGGCGATTGATGAGGTCGGGATACTCCACTAAACCCTAGTCCCCAAATGTTGGGGTTTGAGTCGACAAATGGAACAGTGACATCTGGGATTGTAATTCAGACCCCAATGGAGGAGGGCAAACTGAGGCCGGCACTAATGGTGGATGGAACACTCTATTCAATGGGAACAAGCTTGCAGAGAAAGGTTTGAGTCTCAGAGAAACTCAAAACTGTCATAGAAAGACCGGTGGAGATGCATAGACAACTTGCAGATGGGCCTACACCAGGAGCTCGTGGAGACTGAAAAGGAGGTCAGGGCACAATTTGAAAAGTGGTCCTCAACTGAGGAGAGTGTTATTAGGAAAAAATACTGAGTTCAATGGCTGAAGTTGCGGGACCCAAATTCAGAGTACTCTTTTGCCAACATGAAAAGCAGGATTGCACAAAATAGAATTTTTTCAATTTGACTACTGAGTGTGGGACTCAAATACACGGTGAAAATAATATTGAAAAAGAGGAATTCAACTTTTATAAGCAACGTCTTGGTTCTAATAATAGTTCCTTACCAACTATACAAACTGCATCTAATTGCCCCTGTTACATCTGAGGAGGTTCTTAGAACTTTAAATGACATTGATGGAATGAAGTCCTCAGGCCACAATGGATTTAATGCTTGTTTCCTTGAAAAATCATGGCCAGTTATAGACAGCAATGTTACTGATCCTGTATTGAATTCTTTGAGTCCATTATGTGGGTTTTTCTTGAATAAGGGCTGATCAGTCTCAACTTTCCTGATGGTTTTGTCAAATGGATTTATGACTTGTGTCACTGTTGTCTCTATGCAATTGTTGTTAATGGTATGCTCACAACCTTTCCTGCTAAGAGGGGATTAAGATAGGGTCATCTCCTCTCACCTTTCCTGCTAAGAGAGACAACATTATCTTACCATGCTTCTGAGGAGAAATCCTGATTTTAATTCACCCTAATGTGAAAAGCTTAATATTATCCCACTAGGATTTGGTCATGACTTATTGCTGGTCTGCAAAGGGGATTAGATCTCTGTGATGAAAGTGTTTGTTTGCTTCCAGAACTTCTCTGCAGCCTCTGGCCTCAAAGCCAATGTCAACAAAAGTTATGTGTATTTTGGAGGACTTGACACTGCCACTAAGCAGCATATTCTTAACATGTTACACAATATACGAGGGATGCTTGCCTTTTAGGTATCTTGGTGTACCATTAAGCACTAAAAGGCTACTAATCTGGCAGAATTATCAGAGGGCTGCACTGAGTTGGGAGGATGATTGCAATGGATGGTCACTCATGTGAATAGAAGGAAGGCTATGGCAGAAATGTTCAGGATTGTTGTTGCTGGTTGTGTGTATTTTATATGACAGGAGAAGAATGCAATATTTCTCCAATGCCAGAGAAAGGGACCCTGAGTCCGTTACCAGAATGATTGTCCAAGAAACAGTCAAGAGAGAAAGCCTAAAGCCCAAGCTAGCTAGTAGAATTCATGCTCTTAATTTCTACCCTGGAGTTATTGGCATAGCATAGTGTTCTTTAGTTATTTTGTCTGCTGGACTCATGAGACTGTCCATAAGCCAGTTTCCCTTTGAGCTTTGTACATAATATCATTTTGGTTAATAAACCTCTTTATCACCAAAAACAAAAAAAGATAAAGTGAGCTGGGGGCCCTTTATCTTTTTTCATGACCAAGAAATTATTCTGAGCAAACCCTTAGCACCAATCACAACCTTAGAAACTCAGGTTATTGGGGCCTCTCTTCTACCCACCCTTATCTACTTAAATACCAAGCTTAGTTCGAATGGCACAAGGCCCAACCCTGTGACCGAAGTCACAAGTCCCTCAACCTTCGCCACTTGAACTAATCCCTGGGGGTTTGACAACTTTTGTTTCAATGGTGACGCAAAATAACCTTGCTGATGACCTAGTAAATATCTTCCTGTCTACCTGGCAAAAAGGTGATTGAAATAGAAGAGGAAAAAACAGTAACTGGAGAAGGCTCAATGATCTCAACATTTTGAGGTTGAATTTTCCAAGTCTTACAATAAAGCTCACCCGCCCTCAAGTTTCTCATTAGCTCTGTTGCTGTTAGTGTTAACCCGTGACCTGCTATAACTTTCAAGAGCAATGAGATAACAAGTTTCATCCAGCAAGTGTTTTTGCCTTGCATGTTTCTGGATTAGTCAGGACGTGAGAGTTTCCTGGAAGAAGTGGGCCATCGTGTTCCAACTTTCATTAAATTTAGAAGATTACGGATAAGAATGTTTTCTTTGAGTTTTTCTACCACTTGATATGTCCTGTACCTAAACATGACACTGTATTATTCCAATATTTTTCTTTTCGTCACTTGGTGCTTGGATTAATAGGACTTCCCCAAAATCCCATATATGACCTTATTAAATATAATGGAAAAAAGCTTCAGGTGGCCTTTGTCATTACGATTAGTAATATACATGTACCTGTAGTTGGCTGTATTTTTGGTTTCGCTTCTGTTTCTGGATCTGTTAGTGCCTATCCTGACTGTAAGTTGCATAATGCAGAGACTGGGGTCGCCGTTTTATGAAATTATATCCACAGTACACTTCATGGGACAACTCAAAAGTTCCGGAAAGGCCACTTGTGATTGGATATGTCTCACCTGATTATTTTACTCACTCTGTTTCATACTTCATTGAAGCACCACTTGCCCATCATGATTACACAAACTACAAGGTGGTGGTTTATTCATCTGTTGTAAAGGTATTCTTTTCAATCCCCAATCGCTCATTTATCTGTTTTTTAAGACAGCTCTTAGTTTGCTGTTCGGATTATATCATTAAGACATTCTTTGGGCAAAATCACTAAGGCATGCTCTTATATGGTTCTTTGTTTGGAACTGCAGGCAGATGCAAAAACAAACAGGTTTAGGGGCAAAGTCATGAAAAAGGGTGGTCTCTGGAGGGATATCTACGGGATTGATGAGAAAAAGGTATCCAGCATGATCAGAGAAGATAAAGTTGATATCATGGTTGAACTTACAGGCCATACAGCAAACAATAAACTCGGAACCATGGCTTGCCGACCTGCGCCTGTACAGGTAATCTTTATCTTATGTCCTGAACTTAATTGTTTCCGATTTCAATATTGCTGCTCTGACTGAAGCCCAACTGTATCACATGAAATATGTCTGGCTTTTAAGGGAATGTTCTGGTCTTTCATTTTTTGTTTTTGATATACTTTTAACGGGAAATGATTAAGCTGGGCTCGCATACAATGAGAAACTGGAATTTGGTGGTTCTTCTGTTTTTCTTTATTAGGCTTATTAATAATCCCAAGGGAATATCTCCTTTCATCATTTCTTGACTTTTATGCTTCCAAGAGCTTGATCAATGGAGATATATGTGTAGCATGGTGTTGCTATTACCAAGTTCATATTTCTAAAGAAAGTTTGGAGATTGTTGTGCATCATGTAATACAAAGTCATGAGTGTGTATGCACTCAATATCATTCCGAATTATGTTAGAGTGACTTTCGTCCATTGATAGCCTTGTAATTTCGTATGATTCAAATTGTGGATCTTATCGAGTATGAAGGAAAAATATGTACTTCATCTTCTTTGGTCATATGGCAATCTTTTTCTAAGATACATGGATAGCGGTGTTACTAGGAGAATTGCATGGGTGGTTGGAATTGTTATAATACGGTTGTCCAGCAATTGCCTGTCAACTGAAAATTTTCATTTGAAATTGGTAAGCTAATTAGTTTATGAAGACATCTGAAGCCAAAGGTAAATCTTTTCCGAAATGGGATAGTTAGTTTTCATTTTACTGTCATTTTGGTTTTATGCTAATTCAACCACTCTTATTGAACGTCTGAAAAACATGTTTATGCTTTTAGTTATCAAAGCTTCCCTGCTATAAACGAAGTCTTAAACTAATCTACTTGCTATGACGGAATTTTTGAGCTGTTATTGCGCTGTCTCATGATTCTATATGTTTCTTCTGCTAGGTGACTTGGATTGGATACCCTAACACAACTGGTTTGCCCACTATTGATTATAGAATCACTGATGCTATGGCTGACCCTCCTAATGCAAAACAGAAGTAAGTGGGAGAAATGTTTTTTTCATGTTGACCTTACCAAGTTGGATCTCACTACAATCTTGTGGCTAATCTTATAAATTTTATTGGCAGACATGTGGAAGAGTTGGTCCGATTGCCAAATAGCTTTCTTTGTTATACACCCTCTCCTGAAGCTGGGCCAGTGTGTCCAGCACCTGCTTTATCCAATGGCTTTGTTACATTTGGTAGCTTCAACAATCTTGCCAAGGTATTAATCCGGAAACAAGTGTCATTGAGAAGCGTGTGATGGGATCGTTTTTTGCTTTTTAAAGTTCAACTGTATTCATTCATTCATTGATAGCATTCTGTGGTTCTTTCTCCTTTTATTCATGCTGACTTGCTTTCAATACAGATAACACCGAAAGTTCTACAAGTTTGGGCAAGAATTCTATCTGCAGTTCCACATTCTCGGCTAATTGTTAAGTGCAAGCCTTTCTGTTGCGATAGTGTGAGGCAGAGATTTCTTTCTATTCTAGAGCAGTTGGGATTGGAGCCACAGAGAGTTGATCTTTTGCCCTTAATCCTTCTAAATCATGATCATATGCAAGCATATTCCCTCATGGACATTAGGTAATGCTTTTGCTCACGTGGCCTTATATTCCGCAATCTGTGTAAGCTTTTGATTTCATTTGTAAATTGTTCACAAGGCAGTCTTTTTCAGTTCTACTTCCAAAGTTATATGGGGTATCAAGCTTCACTTTGAAGATACCCAGCGAATACAATGCTATTACTATCTCCATCTCTCTTCTTTCTCCTAGAAGATACCCAACGAATACAATACATATGCTCTTCTCATCTTACTCATACGTTATATCTAAATTAAAGGTCATGATCCCTTTGCTCACTAGTGTTTTCTTCACTGAAGTCAACTATTTCTTTGCATTATTATCAAATACAAACATACAAATTTGCTGCTAGACTGTCAACAGTAAGTCGCAACATAGCTTGTCATGGAAGCTGCAGAAACATTTCGTATTTGATAGATCCCTGTTCATCAAGAAACTAAATAGACCTCCTTTTGTAGCTTGGATACTTTTCCTTATGCTGGAACAACCACCACATGTGAATCACTATACATGGGAGTTCCTTGTGTCACTATGGGAGGTTCCGTACACGCTCACAATGTTGGTGTGAGTCTTCTTAAGACAGTCGGTAAGTATTTTTTTTGATCTTGCTCTTATTAACTTCCTGTATATTACGAGCTCTTGTGCTTGCATTTGCCAATTGACCCCGAGAAATAAATTTCAGGGGGAAATCATAAGTTTGTTCTAACACATTGTACAATTGGTGGGCAATTTTGCATTTTAGGGTTAGAAAACCTTGTGGCGAGGAATGAAGATGAGTACGTTGAATCAGCTATACAGCTTGCTTCAGATGTTACATCTCTATCAAACTTGAGAATGAGTCTGCGAGAACTGATGTCAAAATCACCACTCTGTGACGGGGCCAAGTTCACCCGAAACATCGAGTCAATATATAGGAGTATGTGGCACAGGTACTGTGATGGCGATGTGCCATCTCTGAGGCGGATGGAATTATTACAGCAGCAGCAGACACAAATTGAGTCGGTGGTTCCAGAAGAGTCACCTGTGAATTCATTGGAAAGAACCATCACTTCTGCTCCTACAGACAGATCAATTAAAGAGAATGGATTCACTACGATACCAGCCTTGGCACTTAACTCTTCCACTAGTGAAGAAAATGGGGTGCAGTCAAATCAAAATGGTAATCATGGTAACCTGAGTTGAGAGTTAGTTGTTTGCTCTGTGAGTCTGTCCGTTAAGAAGTGGGGAATGATTGGTAATAGAAGCCAAGATTCAAGGACACAAGTCTTCAATTGCATGTCTGAAATGAGACCAAGCCTCTTGTATCATATAATTTACGGGGCAGTTATGCGCTAAATTGAACGGCTGACATGGTTAATGTCTGCAGTCGTCTCTGTTGCGGAGTGTGCAGGCATAATTCTTTTTGCGGAGAAGAATGTTGGAAGGGCTAGTGAAATTATTATTTGTTCCAAAAAAAAAAATTTAGAATTATAGTGTATTAGGATGTGGGTTGTACTAGTTATCTCTCTCTGTGCTTGAGTTACAAGTTGGAATTTGTAGATTTGGATCATATCTCTAATGGAATGAATGATTTTTGTCTTATGTTTTTCTGCTCAGCTTTTAAGAAGTTGTTATGTTCCAAAGGGAAACATGGCATTGATCAAATTTAAGAAAATTGACACGTACTAATATGCATACACACAATTTGGATGGTCATTAGGAGGGAGGGTTTCAAAAAAATTGGAGTAGAAGAAATTTGGTCATTTATATTTTCAAAAATTCATGGATTATTACATGTGAAAAATTAAAAACATTTTGAATTCTTTTTTCGTGACCTCTAAATGCTTAAAAAAAGTGGTGTGAATCCTATAGAAGCTATGAGTATCGTTCACTAGGTCATTACGAAAGGTCTAATACATGTGAAACTTGAGAAAATTTGAATTCTTGTTTCCTGACCCTTAAAAGCTTAAAAAGAATGGCGTAGACCCAATAGAGCTATGATCTCGTTCACTAGGTATTGCAGATTCTTGAAAAATTGGGTCAAAAAATTCGATCAATCAAAATCCCAAAAATTCATGTACTAATACACACTAAAATAAAAGAAAACTTATCATGAATGGACTCACAAAATTCGAGCTCAAATAAAGATGGTCACACATATTTTGAAAATTTTAACGAAGGATTCTGCAAAGCAAAGAAATCATTCGAAAGCCATATGACCAAAATATTGATGGGCTAACATACGACAAACTGAGAATTTACCTAATTCTTGTAAATTGGCCCCTAAATGCTAAAAAATGACTCGGAGAATGGTGAGACCATACGTATTGCTCCCCCAACTCCCTATAAAGGGTTCCGTAATCAATGAGCAAATACAGACGAAAAACAAAAAAAATCGCACTATTTCTAAAAGTTGCCTTGTAAATGTGAAATTATGCTTGAAAAATATGGTGGAATTGTACATAACGCTTCCCCAACTCATTAAGGAGGTCCTCATAAAGTTCATTTAGAATTTTTTTTTTGGTGTTTTGAGGCGCCAGATCCATGGGCTAATACACATGGAAAACCAAGAAAGCCGCGTAATTCCTAAAAGTTAACTTGTAAATGCGAAAATATGCATGACAAATATAGTGGGACTGTACGTAACATTTCCCCGACTCATTTTGGAAGTCCTCATAATTTTTTTCAAAAATTTTTTTTTAGGTGCTCTGAGGCGCCAGATTCATGGGCTACTAAACAAGAAAAAACAAAAAAGTCACATAATTTCTAAAAGTAGACTTGTAAATGCGAAAATATGCCTGAAGAAATTGTGGAATTGTACGTAATGCTTCCCCAACTCATTATAGAGGTCCTTATAAAGTTTTCAGAAATTTTTTTAGGTGCTTCGAGGCGCAAGATCCATGGGCTACAGACGAAAAATAAGAAAGTTGAGTAATTTCAAAAAGTTGACTTGTAAATGCGAAAATGTATTTAAACAAAATGGTGGGACTGTACATAACGTTTTCCATACTCATTACGGAGGTCCTCATAAAGTCATTTGAGAAAAAAATTATAGGTGTTTTAGGCGCTAGATACATGGGCTAATACACACGAAATATCTCAAAATTTGGGCGATTCTTAAAAAGAGGCTTGTAAATGCGGAACTGAGCGTTAAAAAAATAGTGTGAGTATACGTGAAGGTTCCCCAACTCATTACAGAGGTCCTCATAAAGTTTTTTGAGAAATTTTTTTTGGGTGCTCCGTACGCCAGATCCGTGGGCATATACACACGAAAAATTATGAAATTTGGGTGATTCATAAAAAAAGCTTAAAAATGTGAAAATGGGCGTTAAAATGGTGTGATTATACAAGAAGGTTCCCCAACTCACTACGAAGGTCCTCATAAAGTTTTTTGAGAAAAAATTTTGGGTGCTCCGAACGCTAGATCTATGGGCTAATATTAACATATGAAAAATCAAAAATTTGGGAGATTCTTAAACAATGGCTTGTAAATGCGAAAATGGGCATTAACAAAATAGTGTGAGTATACGTGAAGGTTCTCCAACTCATTATGGAGGTACTCATAAAGTTTTTTAGAAAAAAATGGTACTCCGGGCGCTAGATTCATAGGCTAATACACATGAAAAATCAAGAAATTTGAGTGATTCTTAAAAAAAGGCTTGTAAATGCGAAAATAGGGCATTAAAAAAATAGTGTGAGTATATGAGAAGGCTCCCTAACTCATTACGGTGGTCTTCATAAAGATTTTGAGAAAAAAAATTTGGGTGCTCTAGGCACTAGATCCATGGCCTAATACATACGAAAAATCTGGAAACTTGGGTGATTCTTAAAAAAGGGCTTGTAAATGCGAAAATGGGCATTAAAAAAATGGTGTGAGCATACGTGAAGGTTCCTCAACTGATTACGGAGGTCCTCATAAAGTTTTTTGAGAAAAATATTATAGGTGTTTCGGGCGCCAGATCCATGAACTAATACACACGAAATATTTAAAAATTTGAGCGATTCTTAAAAAAGGGCTTGTAAATGCAAAAATGGGCACTAAAAAAATGGTGTGAGTATACATGAAAGTTCCCAAACTGATTACGGAGGCCCTCATAAAGTTTTTTGAGAAAATTATTTGGCTGCTTCGAGCAAAAAATTCATGGGCTAATACATGCAAAAAATCAAAAAATTTGGGCAATTCTTAAAAAAAGTCTCGTAAATGCGAAAATAGACATTAAAATGATGTGAGTATACGTAAAGGTTCCCTAACTCATCAGAGACGCCTCATAAAGTTTTTTGAGAAAAAAAAATTGGGTGCTCTGGGCGCCAAATTTATGGGCTATTTTTAACACACAAAAAATCAGAGAATTTGGGCGATTCTTAAAAAAATGATTGTAAATGAGGAAATGACTGCCAAAAAAATGGTGTGAGTATATGAAAATGTTCCCCAACTCATTACGGAGGTCTTCATAAATATGTTGAGAAAAAAATTGGATGCTCCAAGCTTAAGATCTATAGGATAATACACACAAAAAATTGAAAAATTTTGGCGATTCATAAAAAAGCCTTGTAAATATAGAAATGAGCGTTAAAAAAAATGGTATGAGCATACGTGAAGGTTCCTCAACTCATTACGGAGGTCCTTATAAAGTTTTTTCAGAAATTTTTTTCGGGTGCTTCGAGCGCCAGATCCATGGGCTAATACACACGAAAAATAGGAAAATTTGAAAGATTCTTTAAAAAAGGCTTGTAAATGAGGAAATGGGCGTTAAAAAATGGTGTGAGTATGCGTGAAAGTTCCCCAACTCTTTACGGAGGTCTTCATAAAGTTTTTTGAGAAGTTGTATTGGTTACCCCTGGCTTTAGATCCATGGACTAATATAGCCGAGAAATCAGGAAATTTGGGCGATTCTTAAAAAAAGGCTTGTAAATACGAAAATGGGCATTAAAAAATGGTGTAAGTATATGTGAAGGTTTCCCGACTCATTACGGAGTTCCTCGTAAAGATTTTGAGAAACTTTTTTTGGGTTCTCCAGGCGTCAGATTTATGGGCTAATACACACGAAAAATTGGGTAACTTGGGCGATTCTTAAAAAATAGCTTGTAAATGCGGAAATGGTCATTAAAAATGGTGTGACCATACGTGAAGGTTCCTCAACTCTTTACGGAGGTCCTTATAAAGTTTTTTGAGAAAAAAATTATAGGTGCTCCAAGTGCCAGATCCTTGGGATAATACATACGAAAAATTAGAAAATTTGTGCGATTCTTAAAAAAACGCTTGTAAATGTGAAAATGAACGTTAAAAAAATGGCGTGAGTATACATGAAGGTACCCAAACTGATTACCTAGGTCCGCGTAAAGTATTTTTTAAAAAAATTATGGGTCCTCCGAGCGCCAAATCTATAGGCTAATACACACGAAAATTCAGGAAACTGGGCGATTCTTAAAAAAGATCTTGTAAATGCAGAAATTGACGATAAAAAATGGAGTGAGTATATGTAAAGGTTCCCCAACTCATTAGAGACGCCTCATAAAGTTTTTTTGAGAAAATATTTTTGGGTGTTCCAGGTGTCAGATCGATGGGCTAATCCTTAAAAAAAGTCTTGTAAATGCGAAAATGAACGTTAAAAAAATGGTATAAGTATACGTGAAGATTTTCCAACTCATTACGAAAGTCCTCGTAAATTTTTTTGAGAAATTTTTTTTGGTGCTCTAGGCGCCATATCTATGCGCTAATACACTCAAAAATTAAAAAATATGGGCGATTCTTAAAAAAAGCATACAAATAAGGAAATGGGCATTCAAAAATTGTTGTGAGTATACGTGAAGGTTCCCAACTCATTAAGGAGATCCTCATAAAGTCTTTTGAGAAAAAAAGTAGGTACTCTGAGCGCCAAATCCATTGGCTAATACACACGAAAAATTGGGAAATTTAGGCGATTCTTAAAAAAAGACTTTAAAATGTTGAAATGGGCATAAAAAATGATGCGAGTATATGAGAAGTTTCCCCAACTCATTACGGGAGTCCTTATAAAATTTTTGATAAAATTTTTTTGGGTGCTCCGAACATAAGATTCATGTGCTAATACACACGAAAAATCAGGAAACTTAGGCGATTCTTAATAAAGGCTTGTAAATACGGAAATGGCATTAAAAAAATGATGTGAGCATACGTGAAGGCTCCCCAACTCATTACGGAGGTCCTCATAAAGTCTTTCGAGAAGAAAAAATTGGGTTCTCCAGGCGCCAGATCTATGGGCTAATACATACGAAAAATTAAAAAATTTGAGGGATTCATAAAAAAAGCTTGTAAACACGCTAATGGGCGTTACAAAATGGTGTGACTATACATGAATGATCCCCAACTCATTATGAAGGTCCTCATAAAATTTTTTGAGAATTTTTTTGGATATTCTGCGCGCCAGATCCATGGGTTAATACACACGAAAAATCAGAGAACTTGGGTAATACTTAAAAAAGGCTTGTAAATGCAAAAATAGATATTTAAAAATAGTGTGAGTATATGAAATTGTTCTCCAACTCATTATGGAGGTCTTCGTAAATATTTTGAGAAAAAAAATTGGATGCTCCAGGCTTCAGATCTATATGCTAATACACACAAAAAATTGGAAAACTTTGGTGATTCATAAAAAAGACTTGTAAATGCGAAAATGAGTGTTAAAAAAATGGTATGAGCATACATGAAGATTCCTCAACTCATTACGGAGGTTCTTATAAAATTTTTTGAGAAAAAAATTATAGGTGTTCCGAGCGCTAGATCCACATGAAATATCTGAAAATTTAAGCGATTCTTATTAAGGAGCTTGTTAATGCGAAACTGGGCGTTAAAAAATGGTGTGAGTATACGTGAAGGTTTTTCAACTCATTACATAGGTCCTCATAAATTTTTTTGAGAAAACCTTTTATTGTGCTCAGGGCGCTAGATCCATGGGCATATACACATGAAAAATTAAGGAATTTGGTGATTCATAAAAAAAGGATTATAAATGGGGAAATGAACATTAAAAAATGGTGTGACTGTATATGAATGATTCTCAACTCATATCGAAGGTCCTCATAAAGTTTTTTTGAGAAAAAAATTTGGGTGTTCCGAGCGCCAGATTCATGGGCTTAACACACGAAAAGTCGGCGAATTTATGCGATTCTTAAAAAATAGTTTGTAAATGCAGAAATGGGCGTTCAAAAAATGGTGTGAGTATACGTGAAGGTTCCCCAACTTACTACAGAGGTCCTTATAAAATTTTTTGAGAAAAAAATTTCGGGTGCTCCGTGCGCCAGATCCATGGGTTAACACACAAAAAATTGAAAAATTTGGGAGATTCTTATAAAATGGCTTTTAAATGTGGAAATGGGCATTAAAAAATGGTCTAAGTATAAGTGAAGGTTCCCCAACTCATTACGAAGGTCCTTATAAAGTTTTTTGAGAAAAAAATTTAGGGTGCTCTGGGAGCCAGATCCATCGGCTAACTTGTAAATGCGGAAATGAGCGTTAAAAAAATAATGTGAGTATACGTAAAAGTTTTCCAACTCATTACGGAGGTCTTCATAAAATTTTTTGAGAAAAAAATTTAGGTACTTCGACAGACAGATCCATGGGTTAATACACAAAAAATTAGGAGATTTTGGCGATTCTTAAAAATAGGAATTGTAAATGCGGAAATAGGCGTTAAAAATGGTATGAGTATATGAGTAGGTTCCCCAACTCATTACGGAAGTCCTCATAAAGATTTTGGAAAAAAAGAATTGGGTACTCCATGCGCCAGATCTATGAGCTAATATACACGAAAAATAAAAAAACTTTGGTGATTCTTAAAAAAAACCTTGTAAATACAGAAATGGGCGTTAAAAAAATGGTGTGAGCATACGTGAAGGTTCCTCAACTCATTACGATGATCCTCATAAAGTTTTTTGAGAAAAAAATTAAGGTGCTCCGGGCGGCAGATCCATGGACTAATACACACGAAAAATCAGAAAATTTGGATGATTCTTAAAAAAGGACTTGTAAATGCAGAAATGAACATTAACAATTGTGTGAGTATACGTGAATGTTTCCAAATTGATTACGGAGGTCCTCATACAGTTTTTTAAGAAAATACTCTGGGTGCTCTGGGCACCAAATTCATGGGTTAATACACACGAAAAATAAAAAAATTTGGACAGTTCTAAAAAAAGTCCTTGTAAATGCGAAAATGAGAGTTAAAAATGGTGTGAATATATGTAAAGGTTCTCAACTTATTAGAGAGGCTTCATAAAGTTTTTTGAAAATAAAATTTTGGGTGCTCCAGACGTCAAATTCATAGGCTAATACACATAAAAAATTAAAAAATTTGGTAATTCTCAAAAAAGAGCTTGTAAATGCAGAAATGAGCGTTAAAACAATGGTGTGAATATACGTGAAGGTTCCTTATCTCATTACGGAGGTCCTTAGAAAGGTTTTTGTGAAATTTTTTTAGGTGCTCCGAGCGCTAAATCCATAGGCTAATACACATAAAAAATTAAAAAATTTGGGCGATTCTTAAAAAAAAGCTTGTAAATACGAAATTCAAAGTTAAAAAAAATGGTATGAGTATATATATGAAGATTCCCCAACTCATTATAGAGGTCTTCATAAAGTTTTTTCAGAAAATTTTTTTGGGTGCTCTGGGAACCAGATCCATGTTCTAATACACATAAAAAAATTGAAGAATTTGACCGATTCATAAAAAAGGGCCTGTAAGTGAAGAAATGGACATTAAAAAAATGGTGTGAGTATACGTGAAGTTTCCCCAAATCATCATGGAGGTACTTACAAATTTTTTTAGAGAACACTCTCTAAAACACATTACGAAGGTCCACTTAAATTTTTTGATTAAAAAATTTTGGGTGCTCCGGGGGCCAGATCAATGGGCTTATAAACACACGAAAAATAAGAGAATTTAGATGATTCATAAAAAAGGCTTTTATATACAAAAATAGGTGTTGAAAATGGTGTGAATATACGTGAAGGTTTCCATGCTCATTACGAAAATCCTCATAAAGTTTTTGGGTGCTCCGGGTGCCAAATTCATGTGCTACATACAAAAAATCAAAAAATTTGGGTGTTTCATAAAAAAAGGCCTTGTAAATTCGAAATTGACGTTAAAATTTGTTGTGAGTATACGTGAAGGTTCCACAACTCATTATGGAGGTCCTCATAAAATTTTTTGGGAAAAATATTTAGGTGCTTTTGGTGCCTGATTCATAGGCTAATATACATACGAAAAATTAGAGAATTTGGGTGATTCTTAAAAAAGGTCTTGTAAATGTGAAAATAGATGTTCAAAATGATGTGAGTATACGTAAAGGTTCTCCAACTCATTAGAGACGCCTCAAAAAGTATTTTGAGAAAAAAATTGGGCGATTCTTAAAAAAAAAAAGCTTGTAAATGCGGTAATGAGTGTTAAAAAAAATTGTGTGAGTATACGTGAAGTTTCTCCAACTTAATACGGAGGTCCTCATAAAAATTTTTTTAGAAAAAAATTAGGCACTTTAGACGCCAGATCAATGAGATAATACACACAAAAAATTGAGAAATTTCTGCGAGTTTTAAAAAAGGTATTGTAAATGAGGAAATGAGTGTTTAAAATATTGTGAGTATACGTGAAGGTTCTTCTAGTCATTACGTAAGTCCTCATAAAATTTTTTGAGAAAAACTTGAGGTGCTTCGGGCGCTAGATCCATGGGCTAATACACTTGAAAAATCAAGAAAGTCATGTTATTTTTAAAAGTTGGCTTGTAAATGCGAAATGCTTGAAAAAATGGTGGGATTGTACGTAACACTTCCCTAATTCATTACGATTGTCCTTAAAAAGTGTTTTCAGAAAAAAACTTTGGAGCTCTATGGCACGAGATCCATGAGTTAATACACATAAAAAAATAAAAAAGTCGTGTTATTCCTAAAAGTTATCTTATAAATGCGAAAATACGACTGAAAAGATAGTGGGACATTACGTAACGTTTTCCCAACTCATTACAGAGGTACTCATAAAGTTTTTATTGAAAAAAATTAGGCGCTCCGAGACACCAAATCCATAGGCTAATACATATGCAAAGCCTAGAAAGTCGCATAATTCCTAAAAATTGGCCTGTAAATGCAAATATATGCCTGAAAAATAGTGGAACTGCACGTAAAGCTTCCTCAACTTATTACGGAGGTTCTCATAAAGAATTTTCAAAAAAAAAATAATAGGTGCTCCGAGGCGTCAAATTCATGGACTAATACACACATAAAACAAAAAAAGTCGCATAATTCTTGAAAGTTGGCTTGTAAATACAAATATATGCCTGAAAGTCGCGTAAGTTTCCCCAACTTATTACGAATGTCCTTATAAAATTTTTCAGAAAAAAATTTGGGTGCTCCGAGGCATTAGATCTATGGGCTTATACACACGAAAATTAAGAATTTGAAAATTTTCAAAAAGTTGACTTGTAAATGCAAAAATATGCATGAAAAAAATAGTGAAACTATACATAACGCTTCTTCAACTCATTACGGAGGTCCTCAAAAAAAATTTAGAAAATGATTTTGGGTGCTCTCAGACGCCAAATCAATGGGTTAATGTACACGAAAACCAAGAAAGTCATGTAATTTTTAAAAATTGGCTTGTAAATACGAAAATATGCCTGAATAAAATAGTGAAAATGTATGAAACACTTGTCCAACTCATTACGGATGTCCTCATAACGTTTATTCAGAAAAAAAAATTTTAGGTGCTCCAAGGCATCAGATCAATGGGCTAATATACATGAAAAATAAAAAAAGTCGTGTAATTCCTAAAAATTGGTCATGTAAATGCAAAAATATGCCTAAAACAAAACTGTGGGGCTGTACGTAACGCTTCCCAAGCTCATTAATGAGGTCCTTATAAAGTCTTTTAGGAGAAAAAATTTGCTGCTCCAAGGCGTCAGATTCAAGGGCTAATACACATGAAAAACCAATGAAGTCGTTTAATTTCTAAAAGTTAGCTTGTAAATGCGAAAATATGTTTGAAAAAATGGTGGGACTATATGTAATGTTCCCCAACTCATTACGGAGGTCCTCATAAAGTTTTCAGACAAAAAATATCGAGTTGTCCGAGAGTGTCAGATCCATGGGCTAATACACGAAAAAATTAAGAAAATCGCGTCATTTCTAAAAGTTGGCTTGTAAATATAAGAAAATATGCTTGAAAAATGGTAGACTATACCTAAGGCTCCCCCAACTCATTATGGAGGTCCTCATAAGTTTTTCCAGAAAGCTAATTTGGGTGCTCCGAGGCACCAGATTCATGGGCTAATAAACGCAAAAACCAAAGAAAGTCGTGTAATTTCTAAATGTTGGCCATGTAAATGTGAAAATATGCCTGAAAAAACTATGGGACTGTACGTAATGCTTCCCGAACTTATTACTGAGGTCCTCATAAAACTTTTTTTAAAAAAAATTAAGAGCTCTGAGGCGCCTGATCCATGGGCTTATACACACGAAAAACAAATAAAGTTGCGTAATTCCTAAGAGTTGACTTTTAAATACAAAAATATACCTGAAAAAAATGGTGGGGCTATACGTAAAACTTTGCAACTCATTAGAGAGGTCCTCATAAAGTTCTTTTTTTTAAACAATGAGTGCTCTAAGGCGCCAGATCTATGGGCTTATACACACGAAAACCAAGATAGTCGAGTAATTCCTTAAAGTTGGCTTGTAAATGAGAAAAAAAAATGCCTAAAAAAACAATAGGGCTGTATGTAACGCTTCCTCAACTCATTATAGAGGTTTTCATAAAAAAAAATTCAAAAAAAGTTTTGGCTGCTCCATGGCGCCAGATCCATAGGAATACACACGAAAAATCCAAGAAAGTCGCATAATTCTTAAAACTTGACTTGTAAATGCGAAATTTTGCTTGAAAAAAATTGTGGGACTGTATGTAAAGATTTCCCAACTCATTACGAAAGTCCTCATAAAGATTTATCAGAAAAAATTGGGTGAATCGAGTCGTCAGATGCATAAGCTAATAAAAATGAAAAACCAAGAAAGTCGCGTAATTCCTAAAAGGTGGCTTGTAAATGCGAAATTAGGCCTGAAAAAAATAGTAGGACTGTATGTAACACTTCACCAACCCATTACGAAGGTCCTTGTAAAGTTCATCCAGAAAAACTTTTTGGGTGCGCCAAGGCGTCAGATCATGGGCTAATACACATTAAAAACTAAATAAGTTGCGAAATTTCTAAAAGTTGGCTTATAGATGTAAAAATTTGTCTGAAAGAAATGGTGGAATTGTATGTAACATTGCCCAAACTCATTACGGAGTTTTTCAAAAAAAATAGTAAAATAATTTGGGTAATACATACGAAAAAACAAAAAATGTCGCGTAATTTTTAAAAGTTGGCTTGTAAATGCAAAAATATGACCGCAAAAAATGGTAGGGCTTTACGTAACACTTTTTCAACTCATTACGGATATCCTCATAAAGTTTTTTTAGAAAAAAAAATTTGGTGCTCCTACGCGCTAGATCCATGGTCTAATATACACGAAAAATCAAGAAAGTCATGTAATTCCAAAAGTTGGACTTGTAAATGCGAAAATATGCCTAAAAACTGTGGACTGACGTAAAGCTTCCCCAACTCTTTATGGAGGTTCTCAATAAGTTTTTTAAGAAAAAAAATGTGGGTGCTTCGAGACGTCAGATCCATGGATTAATACACACGAAAAACTAAGAAAATCACAGAATTCCTAAAACTTGGATTGTAAATGTGAAAATATGCCTGAAAAAATAGTAGTACTGTACATAACACTTCCCCAACATATTACAGAAGTCTTCATAAAAAATTTTCAAAAAAAAAATTGGGTTCAAGGAGGTGCCGGACCCATGAACTATTAGAGGCGACTAAAATATGTTTTAGCAGCGATTATTATTGTAAAAAATGTTGTTATATATTGGCGACAAATATACCTTTTATAGGTGATTTAAGTCAACACAAATACAGACATTTAGTGGCGACTTATATATGTTTTAGCGGTGATAATTATTGTCACAAATGCTTATTTTTTTAGGCAAAAAATATACCTTTAGCAGCGAGAGTTGTTGTTAAAAATATATCTTTTTAGCGGCAAAACTTTTAGTATATATTTTAACGTCACTAAAGCTAGTTTTTAGTGGCAAAAATATTTCTAGCAGCGATTATAGTAACCACTAATACCGACTTTTTGTGCCGACATATATGTTTGAGCGGCGACTATAATTGCCACTAATAAAGATATTTAGTGGCGACATATGTATGTTTTAGTGTCGAATATAATCGCCACGAATACACACTTTTAGTGGCGACTTATATAGGTTTTAGCGGCAACTATAGTAGCTACTAATGCAGTGTTAGTGGCGACTGATATATGTTTTAGCGGCGACAACTGTTGCCACTAATACATACCATTAGTGCCGACATATATAAGTTTTGGCGGCGACGAAGGTTGCCACAAATAATGACTTTTTGATGCGACAACAATTGGCACTAATACAAACCTTTAGTGGCGACATATATACGTTTTCGCGGCGACTACAATTTCCCTAATAATGACTTTTTGTTGCAACTGATATGTGTTTTACCGGCGATTACAGTTGCCACTAATAACGACTTTAGTGGTGACATATATATGTTTTAGCGTCGTCTGTAACTGCCACTAATACAGACCTTTCGTGGCGACTTATAAAAGTTTTAGCGGCGACTGTAGTTGCCACTAATACGTATTTAGTGGCGATATATATTTGTTTTAGCGGCAATGATAGTTGCCACTAATACTATTTTAGTGGCTACATATATGTTTTAGCGGCGACTATACTTGCCACTAATACATACTTTTAGTAGCGACTTATATATCTTTTAGCGGCGACTGTTGTTGCCACTAATACATACTCTTAATGGTAACATATATATGTTTTAGCGGCGACTAAATTTGCCGCTTATACAGTCTATTAGTGGCGACTTATATATGTTTTGGCAGCGCTAAATGTTGTCACTGATACTTACTCTTAGTAGCAACAAATATACCCTTTAGCGGCGATTGTTGTTTAAACTAATACTTACTGTTAGTGGCGACTTATATATATTTTAGCGGGGATAATGTTGTCAATGTCTTTTTTTAGTGGCAACAAATATACTCTTTAGCAGCGATTATAGTTGCCGCTAATACGTACTCTTAGTGGCGACTTATATATGTTTTAGCGGCGATAATGTTGTCACCAATGCTTGTTTTTAGTGTCAACAAATATACTCTTTAGCGGCGATTGGGTGTTTTGATGTGCCAGATCCTTGGGCTTATGCACACAAAAACCAAAAAAGGCGCGTAATTCCTAAAGGTTATCTTGTAAATGCGAAGATATGACTGAAAAATGGTGGGACCGTACGCCAGATTCATGGGCTAATACACTCGAAAAACCAAGAAAGTAGCATAATTTCTAAAAGCTGGCTTGTCGGTGCAAAAATATACCTGAAAAAAATGGCGGGACCGTACGTAACACTTTACAAATCATTTTGGAGGTCTTTGTCAAGTTTTTAGAAAAAAAGTTTGGGTGCTCTGAGGCGCCAGATCCATGGCTTAATACACATGAAAAATAAGAAAGTTGCGTAATTCCTAAAAGTTGGCTAGTAAATGCAAAAAAATGCTTGAAAAAAATGGTAGGATTGTACGTAACACTTCCAACTCATTATGGAGGTCTTTATAAAAAAATATTTAGAAAAAAAAATTGGTGCTTCGAGACACCAGATCGATGGACTAATACACACGAAAAACAAAGAAAGGTGCGTAATTCTAAAAGTAGGTTTATAAATGTGAAAATAAGCCTGAAAAAAATGGTGGGACTGTGCGCAACGCTTTCCCAACTCATTACAAAGGTCCTGATAAAGTTTTGTCAGAAAAAAATTGGGTTCTCCGAAGCGTCAAATCCATGGACAAAATACACACGAAAAAATAAGAAAGTCACGTAATTTCTAAATATTGACTCTAAATGCGAATATATCTTAAAATTATGGATTTATACGTAATGCTCCCCAAACTCAATACAAATGTCTTTATAAAGTTTTTCCAGTAAAAAAATTTGGTGGTTCAAGGCGCAAGATCAATGGGCTAATACATACGAAAAACTAAGAAAGTCGCGTACTTCTTAAAAGTTTGCTTGTAAATGCAAAAATATGCCTAAAAATGGTAGGGCCATACGTAACGCTCCCCCAACTAATTAGGAAGGTCCTAATAAAGTTTTTTCAAAAAAAAAATTGAGTTCTATGAGGCGCCAGATCCATGTGCAAAATACACACGAAAAAACAAGAAAGCACGTAATTTTTAAAAATTGACTCGTAAATGCAAAAAATATGTCCTAAATTTGTGGATTTAAACGTAATGTTCCCCTAACTCAGTACAAAGGTCTTTATAAATTTTTTCCAGTAAAAAGGTTTTGGTGCTCCAAGGTGTAAGATTAATAGGCCAATACACATGAAAAACAAAGAAAGTCGCATAATTTATAATAGTTTGCTCGTAAATGCAAAAATATGACTAAAAATTGTGGGACTATACGTAATGTTCCCCTTACTTATTACAGAGGTTCTAAAGTTTTTTGGGTGCTCCAAGGCACTGGATCCAAGGGCAAATACACACAAAAAACCAATAAAGTCGCATAATTACTAAAAGTTGGCTATTAAATTCAAAAATACACCTTAAAATAGTGAGATTACACATAATGCCCCCTACTCATTACGGAGGTTCTCATAAAGTTTTTTCAGAAAAATATTTTGGGTGCTCCAAGGTGCCAAATTTATGGGCTAATACACACGAAAAAGATAAAAAAGTTACATACACATTCCAAAACTCATAAATCGCCTAATTCATATAAATTGGCCCCTAAATGCCCAAAAATGCTGAGATTGTACGTACTACTCCCTCAATTCCTTACGGAGGCTTCATAAAGGTTTCACAAAGAAATTGTCTCGAAGCCATATCTATCACGCCCCGAGCCTACACTCTGGGCGGAACTGGCACTCGAGAACCTTGGTGGCCCCAAGCGAACCCTTGATCTGGCTTACTTACTCAGCGGAAGACTATATGCAATAAAAAAGGAAATTCAAATGCTAAACAACTTAGCTGTCTCAAACTGAACTCATAATATTTTGAAAATAAAACATTTTACTTAGCCAAAATGGCAACTCAAATCTGAATATAAGTCAATAACAAAATTATGACGAATGAACTAACATCTGACTGACTATCTGTGAAGCCTCTAAAACAACTGAGATGGATGTCGGGACAGGCCCAAGACATCCTAATGAACTATCTAATATTGAAAGTAAACAAAAGGGATCTTTTGGAATGCAAAAAGGCTCACCAACAGACTCTGAACTGCTCACTGGATCAACGATGCACTGAATGCCGATCCTAGTTACCTGTGTCTGCATCATGACACGATGCAGGCCAACTGGCATCAGTACATTGAATGTACGAGTATGCAAGTTGGAATGCTAAAACAAGATTTAGACTTGAAAAGATTCTGAAAGAAACACTTACCTGACTCTTCTCAATTTCCGAATAACTTAAATCAAATATAAAACAATAAAACACATGCAATGTATAAAGCTTATAAAACAGTTGAAAACATCTTAGTTCGTTAAAGAAAATGTAGTAACAAACTCAACTTTGCTCACATGAGAAAATAATATAATTTTTGGGGGAGATTCTCTAACCGACAACCACCACTATAAGCCTAAGTGGTGATACAATACTTTACTCACGCTGTCAAGGACTATCCTATACCTTGTCGTGGTATAGGTCCTAACTCACTTAGTGGATCCACTAGTCTATGCGAAAATGATTCATCTAAAAACTATGGCTCTTTTCTACCCATGATGGCTACATGGTTTATGGAGACTTGTATTAATATGAACTCGCATCCCCATATCGGTGCTCAATACTACTCCCAAAAATATACTTAGCTCATATGTTTTAAAACAATTTCTTTCTTTGGTTTGAGATAATTACTCAAAACTTAGCTCAAAGGCTATCTTGAAAATCAAAGTTTCCCCTCTTGCTTAATTATGAAAGCATTTACTCTTTTTCTGAAAATTAGCCCGAAGGCTCTTTGGAAATCGAGGTTTACTTTCTTGTTTAAATGTGAAAACATTTTAAACTCTCTGGGAATACATAGTCCCCATATACTTTTGAAGAAATGAACTTCAAACTTTACTCTTTACTCTTTACTCAACTTGAACTTTAAGTCTTAAAACAAAGTTAAAAGCATTTGCAAAAGACTTCTTGAAAAGACTTGAAGAACTTCCTAGACTTGGGTCTTGACTTTCCTTGAATTTGAACATATGGATTCAAGGTTATGATTCATGTTTTTGGATGATTTCTAGATGTTTAGAAGTCATTTAGAGTAGTTAGAATCAATAGTAAGTGTTAAAACACTTTAGAAAGACTTAAACGGATTGAATGATGAAAAACTGGTGGAAAATGACGATCTGGGTGCATCCCAGGCGCGCCGCGCCAGCCCCAACTTATTGGGGCTCAAATTTGGCGCATTGCTAGCGCGTCGCGCCACCTGTTCGTTAGGCAAAATCTGACGAACTTTTGGTCTCGTTTTTTTTTATCTTAAATCGATTTTAATTGATTCTTTTTCTCAAATCCACTTTAGAATCAGATACCGAAGGTATATACACAAAATCTAACTCATACAACTCAAGGAATCAACACTTTAATATGAAGAAACTCTTTAATCTCAACTCATATTCAAGAACAAAATCAATTCAAGAACTATAAAGAACATCAAATTCACAATCTTTTTAGGACGAAAATACGCTGAATTAAACATGCTTGGCGCGTGGGTGAACTAACCCAATGGTATGTGATCTCACATACCTTGTAGGGATCAGCCCGATGAAATCCACAAGTCGAACTCGAGGATCTTGACGATTTCCTTGCTTCTCCTTCTCTTTTCTCCTCTTCTTTCCTCTTCTCTAAAACCCAAACTCTTTTCCAAAAGCGTAAAACTGACCAAATTCAGTTTAGACCCTTAATTAATTCACTATAACGAATTTAATTAATTGGATAAGGAAAAGACTGAAATACCCTTCAAAAATTCGGATTGGACATTTCCTTACTTGAACAGCCCAACTTTCAATGGGCGTATCTCACTCATACGAACTCGGAATCGCGCAAACTTGGCGGCGTTAGAAAGATCATTCCAAGAGCTTTCCTACCATATCTGGAAGTGCTCCTAACACATCCTGAGCTAGAAGTTATGGCCGTTTGAAGTTGACCAAAAACTCACTTTTTCCTAACTTAAAACAAAATTTCCAGATTTTTATTCTTTCCAAAAATGACTATTTTCAATTATTGGCTTCTTCCTATTTATTTCAAATTGCGAGATGTTACAGTATCACCATAATATTCATTGGTTAACACACGAAAAACATAGAAAATTGTCTGATTCCTATAAATTGGCCTTTGAATGCCCAAAAATGACTCAAAAATGGTGAGAATGTATGTATCACTCCCCCAATTTCCTACAGAGGGTTCCATATAGGTTTCACAAAGAAATCATCCAGAACCAAATCACCAAATTATTCATAGACTTACACACGAAAACAAAGAAAATTGTCTAATTCATTTTATTTGGCCCCTAAATGCCCAAAAATGACTCAAAATGTTAAAACTATACATTTTGTTCCCCCACCTCCCTACGGAGGGTTCCGTAAGTGTTTCATAAAGAAATCATCTAGAAGCGATATCACCAAAATATTCATGAGCTAACACACACAAAATTAAAAAAATCACCTAATTTTTTTAAATTGGCCCTTGAATGTCCAAAAATGACTCAAAAATGTTGAGATTATACATACTGCTCCCCCAACTCTCTACGAAGGGTTCATGTAAAAGTTTCACAAAGAAATCTTTCGAAAATCATATCACCAAAATATTCATGGCCTAACACAAAAAAACTGAGAAAATTACCTAATTCTTGTAAATTGACCCCTAAATTCCCAAAAATGGTCAGACTGTATGTACTGCTCCCTGAACTCCTTACTCAAGGTTTCATAAAGGTTTAGCAAATAAATCGTCGGAAGCCATATCACCAAAACATGGGCTAATACACACGAAAAAACAGAGAAATTCGCCTAATTTCTATGAATTGGCCCCTAAATGCCCTAACTCGAAAAATTGTGAGATTGTACATACGACTCCCCCAACTCTCTATGGAGAGTTATTGAAATGTTTTGCAAGATAATCGTCCAGAAGCCGTATCACCAAAATATTCATAGGCTAATACACATAAAACACTGAGAAAATTGTCTAATTCCTGTAAATTAGCCTATAAATGCCCAACCTGACTCAAAAATGGTGAGACTGTACGTATTGTTTCCCCAAATTCATCTGGAGGGTTCTGTAAAAATTTTGCAAAAAAAAAAATCAGAAAGTTACAACACCAAAATATTTATGGGCTAACACACACGAAAAACGAAGAAATTACCTAATTCCTATAAATTGACCCTTAAATGCCCAAAAATGACTCAAAAATGATAAGACAGTATGTACTGCTCCCCAACTCTCTACGGAGAGTTCTGTAAAAATTTCGCAAAAAAATTGTTTAGAAGCCATATCACCAAAGTATTAATGGGTTAACACATGAAAAATTAAGAAAATTGTCTAATTCTTATAAATTGGCCCCTAAATGTCCAAAAGTGACTCAAAAATGGCGAGATTGTACATACTACTCCCGTAACTCCCTACAGAGGGTTCCATAAAGGTTTCACATAGAAATTGTCTAGAGGCATATCGCCAAAATATTCATGGGTAATATACACGAAAACTGCCTAATTCCTGTAATTGACCTCTAAATGCCCAAAAATGACTCAAAAAATGAATAGATTGTACGTACTTCGACCCCAACTCCACATGGAGGGTTTTGTGAAGGTTTATCAAAGAAATCATTTGAAAGTCATATCACCAAAATACTTATGGGCTAACACACGAAAAACTGAGAAACAAACACTTAATTCCTATAAATTGGTCCCTAAATCCCCAATAGTGACTCAGAAAATGGTGAGACCATATGTACTATTCCCCATCTCCCTACGGAGTGTTCCATAAATTTCTTTTTTCGAGACTCATTATCTCCAAAAAAAAAAGGAATGCAATTCTCTAGAAAACTAAGAGTGTCATTTATTAGGTCACACAACTTTGAGCTCAAACAAAATCGGTCACACATGTTACGAAAAATTTATAGATATTACACACAAAAAAATTTGATAACCCTAATTACTGTTTCGTGATCCATTAACTCCAGAAAGCAATGTCTTCCCTAGAAAAACTATGAGCATCATTTATGAGTCAAAGCATTAAGCATTACATGTTATGTTATATAATCACGAATTCATGTTTCAAGATCCCAAAACACACACATCATTAAAGAAAAAAGAAAAAAAAAAACTTCAGTCATGGCAAGGTCTAAAATGTCAAAACATTAAGCATTACATGTGCTTAGGACGTACAGCCGTACGTTTGGGGCATAAGCCTCACAAAACTAAGCCCCACACAAAATAGCATATTAGTATCATTTTGGTAGCACAAAATTTGTATCCACATTCCCACATACAGACCTAAATCAGTTTTTTCTCACTTAGAAAGCAGAAGATAGGATGGATCTTGGTTGTGATGACAAAAATTAGAACAATTGTTATGCTCTAGCTAATATAACATTTATTTTTAAAGATGCAGAAGATCAATCCTTGACAGTAGTCCTCAATATCCTCACATCATGGATTGGTCTGCATTGATATCAAATGGAACTGGAATTAGAGCTTTCATACTCAATAGTACGATTTCAAAGATAGGACTAACAAATGTTAAATGTATGAATAAGTTTTTTCTGCATTCAAACATATAACAGAGAAGGACAAGTTGACAAGAACATTTACATACAAAGTAATAAATTATCTAGTCTTTCTGCAAATTTCGTTCTCCAAACAAAGACGACCTTCATTATTGATGTTTCTGTACACAACATTTTTTGCAATGCTGCAGCATGACATTTGTTCTCATTCTAATGTAAACACAAATATTATAAGGAAACACATTACCTGTCAGTATTATCAGTCTGTACACTGCCAAGTCTCTTGACAATTTCCATTCCCCGACAAACTCTTCCAAAAATAGTATGTTTCCCTAACATCACATTGAATGAAAACTCATCAGCTACCAGTGCACTAAAACAGTGCACCATAAGAAAAAACTACAAACAAAGAAGAGATCACAACTGTTTTAGCCATGCTTATGCTAATTGCAGATTAGAGAGACACATCAACAGAGCTGGGGCAAAAGTATTAGATACAGCATAACCAAGGTCTTAAGATATATTTTCTATCATTGTAAAAATGAGAATGCCGTCACAAGAATTGATCTTGGAATCATGTACCGAATATTTTAAGGCAGTCTTGGCATGGTAGCTCATGAATTTTAAGACATAATCTAGGAAAGGAGAGAAGATTTCTTCCCCCAACTTGGTTTGGTATGAATTCATCATCCTCAATAGAACCCAAAAGAGATCGACCAGCATCTCATCATGGAAGTCATCCATGAACTTAAGCTCCTCACATAGTTGACTATCCTCCACACATACTTGGATAGTCATCCATGAACTTAAGCTCAAACATGTTGACAAGGGGATTCATCTGAATTTTTGGAACACCTTTTTCTCACCACTTCAAGTTCAATTAGAAATTATTTTTTACTATTTGATATACAAACAGAAAAATAGTGTTAACGGAGCAAGGTACCAAAAATAAATCAGCACATGCACTACAGCCAGCTGATTCAACATCAAAAAGCCTATTCATACAAATTGATGGAAAACAACCTGGATATGTATACTTACCATCAAGTGACTGTGCAGGTGCCAAGGTGATGAAGAATTGACTTCCATTTGTATTTGGTCCAGCATTAGCCATGGATATGATACCTGCTCCTGTATGCTTTAGCTGTGGGTTTATCTCGTCTTCAAACTTCTGGCTGCAAGGTTAACTTAAGAAGTCACTAAAAGGCCAAGTATGCAAAAGATGATCTTCTTCTTCACTATGTCAGACATACAAGTTTATGTATGACTATAAATGATAATAGACATGTATTACATATTAATATATCTATTTACTACTATAGACACTAGAATACAATCCTTCCTATATTTATATTCCTATTATATTCTTATTTCTATTTATATATAATCTTATTCATTATAATAGGATTTGATTATATGTATATATAAATAGGAATTCTAATGTATTATTATTCATATTCTATATTCATTCATATTCATATCCTAAATTCATGTACTAATGCAATTCATATATGTAATATATTGTTAATACTGCATATATGAATGATGGCTGGGAGAGGAGATATTCGCAAATTGATCACTCGACTTCACAAAATTGGCAAATCTGATCTCAATCTCAAATCTTTTATCTTCTCATTTTGATGCATAATGTCACTGATAAATCAAAATCAAAAATCAATCTACAAATACTAAAATTTGATGCATAATGATAATAAAACAAAATAAAAAATAAAAAATTCAAAAAAAAAACCAAACAAACTTGCAAAAAACCCTATTTGACACCTGACATATAATCCACACAACCACATAATAACATACAAACAAACAAGTATAAAAGTGCTCAAAAATAATATATGGATCAAGTAATAGGATGATCTAGATGAGTCATACATAAAGTCACAATTAAAAAAAACCACATCAACAAAATTAAAGTAGATATGATAAATGAGTTGTTATTTTTGGTAATGTAAATTATATAAAATACAAATACAATGATGATAATGATGTCAACGGATATAAGAAAAATTATAAAGATTGATGAATGATTTGATAAATATCGAAAAAATGATATTGAAAAATGAAAAAATGATAAATGATACTCTAAACAATAAAAAGAAAACTGAACGATGGAACAATTAGAAATGTAAAGGTAAAAAATGCAAAAAATAAATGACAACCAAAGGAAGAAATCCGAATGCTATTCAACTCTATTCATGAAAATAGTTATGAAAAAATAGACGAAAACTTCACAAAAAAAAAACGAAAATAAAAGAATATGAAATGAGGTCCTAGCAATGCAAACAAAAAAAGATAAAAAAAAAAGAAAAAGATACAGAGCACAGGATGTATATATGAAAAAATTATATAAAAAAAAAAAAGAACAAAATGGTGGTATGGTAAAAAAAAATTAAAAATGAAAAGTAGTCGAATGATACACCGGCGCTTAATAAATTATTAATTAAAAAAAGTAAATACGCGATGACACGCGGTGCCACAACAAAATAAATAAAAAAAGTAATAGGAATACACAAAATTAGAAATAAGAAATTAGATAGAATAAAGTAGTAGTCATGAAAATGATAGCACAAATTAGATATGAGATGATAAAAGAAAATAGTCAATACAAGTGACTCAATGATGCTAACATAATCATTGGGCATGCGGGCAAGATATATGGTATTTGGCAATCAAACCACTTTGAAACTCTTTGATTTTCTACCAAGATCGAAGAGGCCTGAGATACGTGAGAAATAAAGAAAAAAATTAAATTATTATTGAATTGTTGTCACATTATTACATTGAGACTTTTATTTATAGACAGTATAAATTAATCTAACAACAATAGGATACTATTTACTTTTATCCTATATTGTAAACATAATATATTATTCTATAATAAATTGTATAAACCTATTCCTATTATAATAGGATTGTGTAAAGCAAATCCTATTCTAATAGGATTGTATAAACCTATTCATATTCTAACAATAATCAATAACAGTAAATGACACAACTATTAGATGCCCCAATTAAATCTTCACCATCAGTCCCTTGTTAATGATGTATCTTCTTTGAAGCCACTGGAGATAATAAACTAGATGCAGAACGACAAGAGCTTAAGCATGTGGTCGAAAATATTACATTCGTTTGCAGCAACCTTGAACAGATAATTAGCCCTTTATTTACATTTATTTGACAATAGAAACGATTTTAATACACCTTTAACAGATGTATGCCAGCAGTAATATAACTATGTATTTGGCATGCTACTTCGAGCGCAAACTCTAGTCACGAGAGATTACCCATTCAGTTTCATCTCGTCTCTCCTTTTATCCTTCTTTTCAAAATTTTAAGAAAATTAGATAATTCTATAACTACTTTCCACAATTGATAATTCATATATAGTAACATCGATTTATAAAATACATAAGATAATCCAGGTTGTTAGTGCAACTGCTGAAATAATAGTCGTTTGGTAGGATGCACTAGTTTTGTGTATAATACCTTGTTTGGTACACTTTTTCAACCTTCGTATAGCTATTGCAAGCATTAGTTATACACTTTATTTGATATTATGTCATGTACAACTAATACATGATATGATATTAGCAATGCAAGGGGTTTTAATATATGCATTAGCATGATTAAAGACGCAATTGTCTCTCAAAAACCCTTTCCACATCCTTTCCACCATATTTGTGGAGGGTATTTTTGTAAACAAATATTTTTTTTAGAAATTATGTTATGCATGTTATTTTAATACACCAAACCAAACCGTGCATGAAAATAATCCCAGCATTACTAATACACCATATTCCACATTATTTTTATGCACCCTACCAAACGACCCCTAAGAGACAGAAGTTATGGCTTAGTGGTATTATCCTTTGCATGACTTCCTGGTTAGGGAAAATCCATTGGAACAAAAACCATGATCAAGGAAAAGAGCGTACAACATGTAATCTAATCCCATTGATGAAAACATCAATTGTTTTGGAGACGACATATTGCAATCTTGTATTTATTGGCTTATCAAATTGTTGAGGTTGCCAATGCCTCAGTGAACTTATTACATTATACTTAAACAAACTTGTTGAACAACTATTCACCATATCTTTTGAATACAATGAGTGAAATTGTTTTGGTCTATTATTTCTGTGTGATTTAAAAAATTAATAACCACTTTTGATTTGTTAAATGCCATGATATGGTTTTGCCACCATATGTGAATAAATAGCCTATCTGAGATCAAGCTTCATGTGGATCGAACAAAAAAAATTCCTCTACGTAACCAATTAGCGGTGAGTTGGATTAATTAATAAGACAAACTCATATCCCGATTGTTCCTCTAAGGTATCTAAACATGTCCACAACAAATCCCAATGAATTTTCTGGAGGACTAAAACTTGCTAATAAACTTCCAGGAAAAGCTATATATGATTGTGTAGATCATTACCCATTGATCTTCCCAAAGCACCCTGCTTCCTGCAAATTCACCCCACATCTCCTCCCTTTGACAACATTTCCGCACTTCATAATGCTGCTATAGTCGATTTTTCTGATGCTCAATGATGAAATCTGTTCTTAAAAAGGAATCGGGAAATTGCAAGATTTGGTTCTATGTTACAGTCCCAAAGCACAATCCTCCCAAATAAACACAGGGATGCTTTATTATATGAAGGTTCCATTCAGGTGGAATCTTCTAAGTTGTCTGTGACATGTCATTGACGTTTTCCAACATTGATCTTTGGTCTTGGGGGAAGATTTGACACAAGTCGCAACTAAGCACCTTTTAAGGTTTCTTGTTTTACTTGGATTATGGCTAAGGAAGCAATGCCTCACTTGATCAAAGTCTCATAGAGGAGAAATGCAATTATGTAATCGTTGTTCCTTTTATGAAGAGAACCCTAAGATAATCGATAAGATAATTTATCATATTTGGAGCATGTTGTTTGACATTTTGAACATGTCCTACAATAATAACTCCATAGCCATACTGGATTTCTTACATAGTCGTAGAAGAGATAGTCTCAATAGAAGACACATAGGCTTTGGGGCACTATTCCCATGGTCATTTGGTGAACCATTTGGACCGAAAGAGACAATAGAATTTTCAAAGGTAAACCTAGAAAGATACATAGCCTTAAACACAAATGTATTTCTTTGCTAGCTTTTTGGTGCAACATGACCTTTATATATGATGTAGATAAGATCGGAGCTTTGCACACTATTGTTAATTTTTAACACCATCCTTGTGTTGTGCTGTACCATTTATTAAAAAAAAATATTGACTTGTAAGTTTTTGAATGTCGACAATTTAGAAATGTATGAATTAAGTAGATTCTAAAGATATATTTATGCAAAATCAAGCTCTTTATCAACATTGATGCGAATATAAGTTATTGCATTTTAATATTTTATTTATGGTAACACTCTCTATACCATAAAATTCCACGCATGCTCATTCAATCTTTTTGAGATATTCGATAGATGGCAATAGGTAGTAGTGTTTGCCATCACATGAATACCATAAATATGGCATGCTGCCTCACAAGAGCAATAAAGTTCATGTTCACTAGTTTTAATTATAATTCTTGGATCAGATAACATGAACTAAACCAAGTTGGGATTAAAAGGTTGTCAAAACATGAAAGAGACATTCTTTTGGAAACGGACAAAAAAGGAAAGTAATACAAACAAATTGAAACTGAGGGAGTAATAGAAAGTACAAGTGAAACAAGAGAGGTAGAGTAAAGCTATTAAAGATAGACTTGCATTACTTCTTAGCATCTTTTAAATAGAGCAAAGAGAGGCTCCTATTTTGTAGGAAACAAAAATGTTTGATCCCCAAAACTAACTAGATTGATTTCCACTTAACTTGCTCTCCAACAAGAACTAGCTTTACTATCTACTCCACAACAAGAATTGAATTAGCTATAATGCCCTACTTGGCCTACCTTCTTCTATCTCACATAGGATATCAAATGCAATTTGAAGTAAATATATACACATATAACACACTATTTACAACATCTACATACCCATAGATCGATTCTCCACCTCTTCCGGTACCAGTTGGATCTCCACCTTGCACAATAAAATCCTATACCCAAATAGAAAAAAAAACCCATAAACGAAAATGATAAAACAATATAAATAAAGATCCAAACGCACAACAATCTAAGGGCTCATTTGGTACGAGCGATAACAATCATGCGATAACTAATCCTGGAATAACTTTTTCCGGACCAAATGAACCCTAAAATGAGAAAAAAAGCAAAACCTTAATGATTCTGTGAAACTTGACATTATCATAGTAGCCTCTTCGAGCAAGCTCGATGAAATTCCGGCAAGTTCTTGGAGCTTGCTTGTAATACATCTAAACAAATTGCAAAATTTCAACTTTATCATCATTATGCAAAAACACAACTTCAAAATCAACAAAAAGGAACAAGAATAGAGTACCTCAAGTGTAAGAGAACCCATGGAAGTTTCTAGAGTGACCTCCGGTGGCCCTCCTTGTGCACTCGGCCACATCTCTGCTACACTCTGTCTTCAGTGAACAAATTTCAAATAATGGTGAAACCCTTGTATTTAGCCCCAAATATATGAAGTATACTATTGTATTGGTAATATGTAATTTATATTTATATAATTGTTAATATGAGATATTAAAATTTAACAATCTTTTAATTTAAATTTAAATTTGATAGAAGTGGGATTGAGTGAGTTCATTAGATAATTTTTTTGCTTTTTACTAAATTAAATAATATATTTATCTTCTCGTTCTCGTCAACTCTATTTCTTTTTTCTTTACTTCATTTTTCTTGTGAGGTTCTAATTTCAATTCAAATTCTTTGAATTAGTTATCTATTTTTGTCACATTTGATTGATCCATATATTAGAAAGTAAGTTTTTTGTGTTTTATTTTTCTTACCGAGAAGTAGAGATGGAAGCAGGATCAAGAGTCTATTTCTTCTTTTTTACTTTATTTTTTTCACTATTTTGCGTTCTAATTTCAACTCAAATTCTTTAAATTAGTTGTCCATTTTTGTCACATTTGATTGATCTATACATCAAAAAGTAAGTTTTTTGTGTTTTATTTTTCTAATCTAGAAGAGGCGGAGGCAAGATTAAGAGTTAGGGGGCTCTAAATTTCTTTTGGGGGTTCAAACCTACAACTAGCATGAAAAACATTTCCACAGTTTCTTCCTTACTACTAAACCGTCAATCAATTTTGTTAGGGGTTCACAAATTATTATTATTATTATTATTATTATTATTATTATTATTATTATATAAAAAAAATCTAGTACAAATATAGGGTCTACGAAAAAGCTATTGGGTTCATCCAAACCCACAAACCTTTCACCTAGCTCCGCCTTTGCCGAGAAGTTTCAAAAGCACGTTTCACAAGTTACAAAATTCTATTAATATGGGCTCACTCTTTTACTATTTTCCCTTAATATCATATTTTTGTATAGGGAGAAAGAGATTAATATCATGATGTGTACCTAAATCATACCTCATGCATTGCGCTCTCACCACTAAATCGAAGTCACGTAGATTATATTTTCTCGATTCTATATGAATTTTCTAATAGAACTTTAAGGAGCTTTTGATATATTTGATTCACTTCACTGCCTCATAAACATGATGTTCAACAACCTCATTCACAGAGGCGGACCCATCCTTCTAGGTGGGGTGCACATGCATAAATTAACTTTGGAAAAAATCATATATATCTATTCTGAGAAATTGACAGAAGTTGGGATATGATTAACAGTGCACATATTAAAAGCATAGGAGTGTCATCGTGTTGTTGGTACAAGTTAGAGGATTCACTCATGAGACATGGGTTCGAATCCAGCTAGAGTGTGTTTTTATTTTAAGTTTATTTTAGTATTTATATTTGAGCTAAAATAATAATAGTGCACCAGTCTTCAAACTCATTCACATAACTTAGTTTATAATATAGGTAGAGAAAAGTACAAGAAAATTACAAATCAGAATATTAATTCTCACAATTCACCAATTGTAATGTTACAATTTTTTACCTCCCTGTTTAGTGAAAAGTTACAAACACCAACACAACATTACAAACACACTCCCCCCTCATCCAAAATGAACATAATAAAAACATCATAATAAATTAACACTTACACAAAAGTACAATTACAAAAGTAACAACAAGGAAATACAAATTACAATATATTTTTTTTGGTCAATTAATGTCTCTTAAGAGCAATAGCAGACAACACAATCAAGATAAGCAAAAGCACAATTGTGATAAAAGCAGCCACAACAGCTCCACTAGTTGTTTGGCAAAAATCACCAAATTGGTTACAAAATGCAAGCCAATTAGCATCTTGGTTACCATTGTGTGCTAAGTATACTATGGCTGTTGAAGCCCCTGCTGCTGATGTTGTCAATGTGATAATGGCCTAAAAAAATGTGCACAACATTAATTAAAAAAATTGATATTGTGTTAGTGGTTTATACAGTGTTAGAAGAACGTCATTTTAAAAGATAGTGTCAGACAAAGTAAAAGTGAAGGAGTATTTTGATAGTAATGTCTTACCGTGTCAAAAATAATGAGGAGCAGTCTTGGAGCAACAACATGAGAGCGGGCAATGCACACTATAGAGAATGGTATGGAGAGGACTAGGTAGGCAACCACTATTGACATGGCTATCACAAAGAACCTACAAAATATGTGCAACAAATTAACCATTACATTAATAAAGTCATAGGAGTATATGATATTTGTATCATATATACACAAGTTTAAGTTATGTCTACTAAAAAAAGCATAAAATTAACTGCGAAATTTATCGATAATTCCTAGTTAATTAATTTGAAGCTAAATAGTTCTTAGCTAATTGAATTTTCTTATAATGCGTCATAATATGTAGCTAAATGAGATTAGCATGAGATTTTTATTGTTTAGCTACGAAATTTTGTCTGGTCACTAATTCTTTGTATTCTAGTAGTGTTATGTACATTGCTTTACATTATCACGTCACCTGAAGGATATTTACACTTTTGCCTAACTAAGATGTGGAAATTGTAATCATGAAAATAAGACAGACAGGTTACTTACGTAAAAGTAGGAAGATCATCATAACCAGCTTCGAATTGAAAGAATTGAGTGAAGAAAGGAAGAGTTTCTCCAGCAGTTGCCATGCCAACAGCAGCACCAATAGAAGTAGCAACAGATGCAATTCTCAAGATTAGATCAAAAATAGAAATTCCCTTCTTGTAATTACCAACTTTTTTATTATTTGCAACTATAGGAACAGATGAAATAGCATGAGATGGTGATCCTAAAAGTGGAGCTTTTCCTAATTTTCTTTCTAATTTGCTACTCTCTCCCATTTCAATTTTGGTTGACTCACTTTTATCCATTTTGATCTAAGAAAATTAATTTGTGGGGGTGACTTTGTTTTCAATTGATTGCTTAATGCCTATGATATATTTTGCTTGTTTGTGATGAGAATGATTAAATGGAATGGACCTTATATAGTGCTTAAATGAAGTAAATTATTAGGAAAATAATTGTCATTTTTTAGGCTAATAGAGCTAGCAAGGAGGTTAGTTGTTTAATTCTTTTAAGTATACTATATCTAGAATTTGATAGTGGAATTTTTAAAATCAATTCAATTTTTTTATTTTAGTAAGATTTAACTTTATAATTTAGCTAAAAGAGAAAGAAGAGTTGTTGTTCAATTCTATTAAAAAGGAGGGTGGTTGTGTAATTCTGTTAAGCAGGCGGGGTGGAGCTAGTAAGGGTCCGAGGGGGATCTCATTTGAATTTCTTTCGACGAAAAATTACATTTTTTTATGCATGGTTAAAATTATTCTTTTATGTAGATATAGTAGATATTGAACTCTCTTCGACTTCTACATGTGTTTACTTTTTCATATTTTGAACTCGTTAATGAAAATTCTGACTTGAACCACTGCTATTATGTATCTCAAATTTTGATAATGGAACTTTAAAAAATAATTCATTTGTTTTAAACAATTTAGTTTAAACTTTTTATTTAGCTTAAATAAAAGGAGCAAAAGAGTGGTTGTTTAATTAGTTAGCATGGTAGTTTATTAGTGGTAATTAAATCAACTTTTAAATTAGAAAGCAAAAAAGGTGATCAACGGGGCAGATAGAACAAGAATGATTGGTGGACCAAGTTAGAAATTAATTGGAAAATCATATCATATTATTATTATAGTCCATTGACTACCTTTGTTACAATTAATTAAATAGAAAAAATATTTTTCAAATAATGTTAAGAATATTATTTTTGCGTGGATTAGTCAAGTCGAGATTAATTTAATTTATTCCCATGAGTTGACAACTAAACAACGAACTTTTCCCCTAATCCATTAAGCAAATTAGTTGAAATCATTAGTCCAAACTAAAAGGTGCTTCTTAATAAACTAATGGAAGTTGGATTATTGAGATATTTGAGCTTCATTAAATCCACCAATTCAATTTTTTCTTAACGGGCATTTTTCTATAATTGAGAAATTTCTGAAGTCGATTCATAAGTAGGTACTTAATTAAAAAATAGTTGTTATCATATAGAGTTTCGAATTCAACATGTGAAACTCGAGGACATTACCATGAAATTTCACTTGAAATTCAAAATTTTCATGATATTGTCTATTTTTTAAAGACAGGACTAACAATTGATCAATGAACATTTAATTTTACTTCTCTTACCGCTAATCTAAAATCCTAAAGCTTTTAAACCAAGTATTTAATGCATAATCTATACATCACATATTGAGCTCTATAAGTACCAGCAGATCGAAGTCCAGGGGATTTTTAAAGTTAGAATGATTAAGATATTGTCTCTAGATCTGAAATTATGATCGCTTGTTTTTCAACATCTAAATATATATGCATTTATAATTCATTTTTTATTTTTTGATGACAAGAAAAACCCGCAGCCGCTACCCTTTGAATGCGCACAAGGTAAAACCATCACTTTTATGCAATTGCTTGCAAACCACACATGAGAGATAACCCGCACTAGGCAAACCGGATGCAACGAACTTGATACAGAAAGCAAACTCCTTACTTTCGCTGGCAAGGGTTTTCAAACTTGAGACCTCCAACATGGAAGTCTCAAGTCCAAACTTTAAACATAATAAATATACAATTTCAATTAAAAAATCATTAAAGATTAGAGTTTTTTTTAAAATTAAAACATGAAATATTTATGTTTGCTAATAACAGTACATCTGGTTTGTAGTGGGGCTGATAGTGATATTTGATGTTAGTGACTAGTAATGGCGACGGATAATAGTAGTTGTGAATTGTGATGATGGAGTTGGTTGATGTTGATAGTAATTGCTGAAGAATGTATGTTGATAATTAGTAACGTTATGGTGAAGATAAAAGGCTTAAGTCATACACACCCAATTAAAGTTGTCCGCATATTTCACTTGAACAAGTCAACTAAGCTTTGTACCTATTGAACCACTTAGGATTGACACATATTTGACATTTTTTGGACAATCAGCCAAAAATATTAAGTGTGTGAGATACACTCGTTATGACATGTCACTATGACGAATTAATTTATGACATGTGTCAGTTGGATCCAAAAAAAAAATTAAAAAAATATAATTAAATATGAGTGAAAAAAAATATTTTAAATAATAAAAAATAAAATAAAATTTTGCAATCCCCGCACAATTCCCCCACCCACGAAACCTTTCCCCTGCTACCCATGACCCCCCCCCCCCACCCACTGTCTCTTTCTCTTTTTGTTTTTTGTTCTTCTTTACCATAGATTAACAATGGCAAATCATTTAGTTTTAAAAAAAATAATTAAAAAAACTTTAATAGTTACCATTGTTACCAACCACCCAAATTCTTCCCTGTTACCTGTCAGAACACTACTCTCCTTTTTTTATTTTTTCGAATCTTCTAAATCAACAATGGAAAATATAGATTCAATGGTGATCGAGGAGATGAAGTGACTATAGAAATAATAATAAGAAGAAAAGGAATATAGCGTTGAAGAAAAAGAAACACGACCAAGTGTCGATATTAATGGTAGAGGTGATGGTAGTTGTTGCTTAAAAGAAGAGGAAGAAATGGATGTATTTAGTGGCGAATTTAGACGTGGTCTCTTCGTAAAATTAGATATTTTATACATATATTTTCTAAGATTTGTATAATATTATATTTTGGCATCTGTACTAAAAGAAAGTCTTAATGGTTCACATGGTTAAATGTTGAGCTTTTGACCTGAGGATTAAGGATCAATTCCCACTTCAATACATTTTACTTGGTGTACCCTTGTTCGAAAAATCTTAAATTTGCCTCTAGATGTATTGGCTGCGATAATAACAAATCTGAAAAAATAAAATGATAATGATGGTAAAGGAAGAGAAAAAAAATGAGGAAGAAGAAGGGTGTTTATGGCAACAATGGCGGATGCGAGTGGTAAGGTGGAGAAGTGAAGGCAACAAGTCCAATGAAGAAGAAAGAGATTTTTAAGTTTAAAAAATGTCTAATTTAATTCTTTCACGCTTTTATTATTCGTGAATCACACCCAAAATGCCACGTAAGTAAAAAAATGTTCATCTGGTATCAATTCGAAGTACTAGAGGTGTTCAATAGGTACACGGCTTAGTTGAGGTGTTCAAGTGAAATATACGGACAACTTTGAAGGGTTATGTATGGCTTAAGCCATAGTTAATAGTAAGAATTGACTGCATTAATAATAATGATGAATAGTGGCAAAGCTTACGCTTATTACGATAATAATCAAGGTTGAAGGGAGGGAGAAGAAGCACAAGTTTGGGGTGTGTTTGGTAGGAAAGAAAACATTCTCCAGAAATAATAATGCCAATTTTCATAGTGTTTTTCCAGATTATTAAGAATGTATTGACTTGCATGTGTCAGCTAGTAATCACATGGTGTGTATGAAAAATGTACTGGTAAAAATATATATAATGTATATTGTTATGAAATAGTGAATATAAATGTGTAGGAAAAAGTTTACTGATAAAATTGTATATAATGTGTATATATGGTATGAAAAGTGAATATTAAACTTATTGATAAAAATGTATATAATAGGCAATATATATATATATATATATAATAAATAAATAAATATATTTGACTATTAAATGTCAATTGAATTTCTTTGAGTAGCTCTCAAATGTTTAGGCCCAGAGTCCATTTGTATACTTGGCCCAAATTAAAACAATTTGCAGTCCATTTGTTTATGGTCTGGTATAGCTGTAAGACAGACCCTTGTATACTTGCAAAAATATGGTAAAATTACTTGTGTGAGTATTTTTTTAATAAATAATTATTTATTTTAGCAATATTTTTAATTTATTACTATATATAGCAATACTATGATAAATATGTAGTATGTATTAAAAGTAATTATGCATGCAATATAGACGTATCATAAATATATTAAGATGTATTAAAACTATATTACGTGTCGAAGTGAAAAAAGATGTAATTGTTATAAATAATAAATATTTTCTTAATATATCATATTTACGTAAGTAAGTAAAAAATTACACTATAAAAAAAAATATATAGGAACATTAAAAAGTTTAGTCACTTGAATCAAGTTTTGTTACCTAAAAATGTAAATAGGATAGGTATATGTAATTTCTCAAACCACAAAATCATTATGCTTAAACTAGTAACTAACATGATTATGATCAAACCACAAAATCATTATGCTTAAACTTGTACTCTCTCTGTCTCTAATTATTTGTCCACTTTTCCCTTTTTAGTTGTCCCTAATTACTTGTCCATTTTGACAAATCAAGAAAGGACAATTTCGTTTTACCTATTACACCCTCAATTAATTACTTTGAAAATGATAGAACTTCTTGAAAATATTAAGTTATTAATGCATCTACTTCATAATTAATAGGGGTAAATGGTAAATTCACTATCTCAATAATTGTTTTCTTAATAAGTGTGTCAATTCAAAAGTGGATAAGTAATTAATGACAGAGGAAGTAATTAACATGATTATGATTAATTATGAGATTTCAAAAATTATTCTCATGGTGAACTTTAGTCAAATAAAGTTAGGTAATAGGTATTTGTAGGTCTACATTGCATGTTGAATGCTAATTAGAAGGATAATTCCCATAAATTTAGCGGCTCGAGACCCTACCTCTTCTAATTTCTATGTTGTTTTTTTAGTCCTAATTACACTTGATAAATGTGTTCATTATAAACCACAACACACTTTTTTTTCAACGTTCATTTTGGTGTCAAAAGCGTTATATACGCCTATATTCATGCTATATCTCCCTAATTTCCTTTTTTAATGTTTGTCTCACTCACAAATTTTTTTCACTTTATTTGAAAATCAGACGCTTCGTCATAATCATTTCTATTACAACTTGAAATTGTTTGTAAAAGCTATAATCAAACATAACTCTGTTTTCAATTTCACCTTCAAAAATTTTAATGAAGTGAAAAGATATATGTAATGTAGTAATATATAGAAGCTCGTATATATTAGATCTAGTCTATGACATTATGTCAGTGGCGAAATTTGGAATGTTCAAAAATTTGATACGGTCTCTAAAACATTTTTTTTTACCTACATATATATACAAAGTAATTTTGTGACAAAAATTGTTCAATTGACCACCCTTCGATCTGTGTAGCTACTATGCCTTTACATGCTACTATCTATTAGTATGATATATTCTATGTAGTAAATCCGGAGGTATAAATCATATTCGTTTTTTTTTTTAATTTTTCATTCGGTGACTGATTCCATACGGTGTCTGATACCCTACCTCTTCTAATTTCTATATATGTTGTTTCTTAGTCCTAATCACTTGATAAATGTGTTCATAAAAATCACAACACACTTTTCTTTCAACATTCATTTTGGTGTCAAAAGCGTTTTATACGCCTATATTCATGCTATCTCCTTAACCTTCCTTTTCTAATGCTGGTCTCACTCTCCATTTTTTCACTTTTTTTTGAAAATCCGATGCTTCGTCATAATAATTCCTTTTATAATTTGAAATTGTTAATAAAAGTTATAACCAAAATAACTTTATCTTCAATTTCAACTTAAATTTTTTAAATAAAATATGTAATAGCTTGTATATATAAAATTTAATCTATGATATTATGTCAGTGACGAAATTTGGAATGTTAAAAAATTTGACATACTCTCTAAACATAGTTTTTGACCTATATATACAAATATAATTTTGTGACCAAGGGTGTTCAATTGATCATTGTCGATCTATGTAGCTACTACGCCTCTGCATTAAATGACTATATATTATGATATTTCATATAGTGTCTGATATTCACATTGGAGCCAAAATTCATGTCTGAAAGTTCCACGTTGGAGGGTAAACAGATAAAGCACTCCATAATAAAAACGACTTTATACCCAATGAGACTCGAATCTAAAACCTCTGATTAAGTATGAAGAAATCCTTATTACTTCGATACAATTCTTAGTGATATATTCATTTTAAATAAAGTAAATAATATTTAATTTTCATGATCCAACACCTAGTTGAAGCCAAAAATAAATAAATAAAGGTGTAACCAACCACCTTTAGAAAGATATATTTAATTTAATTGCTTTAGCACCGCCACATGAATGAATACTCCTTAGCCATGCCTCACGCAAATGATAGCGAAAATCAAATATTCCACTAAATCAACGGCGAAAATTATTTCAGTCAAAACAGTTGAGACTTAAGTGGGACCCATTTCAGAAGTTCCATGTGTTCCCCATCAACTGACGGTGAGTCACCCCATTCATTTTTGTCACAACTCCACACCGTTTTTTGGGTTAAATTATGCAAGTAAATGAGTAGTAATTAAATTAAAAGGTACTACTAAAATATAAAAAAAACATGTTAAAAGTGAGATTCGAATTTGAGTTCTTCAGCAACATAAAAATGGGTGCTCGAGAACCCGGAGAACACTATGTGGGCCCGCCCCTGGATGGTCTGGTACATTTTATTCATCTGATGTACATAAATTGAGTATTACTTCATTTGTTCCTGTGAGTTGGTTTGATTCGAAACGAAATTTAAGAAAGAAAGAAATACTTTAAAAACTTATGTTTTAAAGTGAATAATAAAATTTTCTATAGCTATAAATCATTTCATTAAGGATAAAATAGACATTGTAAAGTCAAATTGTTACTTAATATAAAAATATATCATTTTATTTGAAACTGACTAAAAAAAAAAGTAAGTCATATCAATTGAGACAAGATAAACAATAGCTATTATAAGTTTAATTAAAATACAAATGAAAGGGCCAAGCAACACAATGTTAAAGTAGGCATTAGAAATAGTTCAAAAAAGAGCATTCGCCCAACTACAATACGGGGAACTAAGATATATCACATATGAAAAACTAGAAATTGAAAGCAATTTAGAGGGATTACTATAAACATAGAAATAACTTATACACAAATTAAAAAGAAAATTATAGAAAAGAGTAAATTATACTCAATTAAGAAGTTTTGTAACTATTGGTTTCCTTTATGTTTGAGGACGTAGGAGAAATACGAACAAACTTTAGCAAGATTTCTTAAATTTTTAAAGTATTTTTTAGGTAGATTATTTGACTATTATAATAATTTTCACGACTGATAAAAAAACTATGCTCGCTAAATCTATGACACGCCGACACTAAGACAAGACAAATTATAGCTTAGCGCACACAAATTATGATTAATTCCTTCTTTCCCCTCCGTTAATCTCGCTCATAGATCTTAAAAAGCAAAAAAGCAAAAAAGCAAAATTTAACCCGGTCCATCAAAAATAGAAAGAAAAAAAAACCCGGTCTTACAGAACGGTCAAAATTCAGCTCATCGTTTTCTCAACCAAATCCAATAACATCCCACCACGTGTCATAACCCTACTGGTATAACCCCAGGAATCCAATGAACAAAAGCACAACCTTTTTTTTTATATATAAAATCAGTCTTATAATCCTCTTTTTACTACTTGTGAGCTTAGCTACTCTTTTTTCTCTTCTTTGAGTTCACAACCAAATAATGGCGCCAAAATATACCTCCCTCATTTTCCTCTTCCTTCTCCTCAACTCCTTCTTCCCATACTCTTTCGGAGGGGGTCATGACTATCATGACGCGCTCCGAAAAAGTATCCTCTTTTTCGAAGGACAACGATCCGGAAAACTCCCTCCGGATCAACGTATCAAATGGCGCAGAGACTCCGCATTGCACGACGGTGCCTCCGCCGGAGTAAGTAATAATCAAAATTTATCGGTAATATTCCATAGTTACTAAGCTTTTACCTAATTGAATTTTGTGAATTTCGTTGCAGGTTGATTTGACAGGAGGTTATTACGATGCGGGAGATAATGTGAAATTTGTATTTCCAATGGCGTTTACAACGACATTGTTATCGTGGAGCATAATAGACTTTAAAAGGAACATAGGGAACGAATTGGGGAACGCGGTGAAGGCGGTGAAATGGGGAACGGATTTTCTGTTAAAGGCGACGGCGAAGGAAGGAGTGATATATGTACAAGTAGGTGATGCATTTTCAGATCATAGTTGTTGGGAGAGACCAGAAGATATGGATACTTTAAGAACTGTTTATAAAATTGATGAGAATCATCCCGGTTCCGACGTCGCCGGTGAAATCGCTGCTGCATTGGCCGCTGCTTCCATTGTTTTCCGATCACTGGACGCTTCGTACTCAAATTTACTACTTGATCGCGCTGTTAAAGTAAGGCACAATATCTTTTATTCCATCTGTCTCAATTTATATGACTTATTTTTTTTAATCCGTTTCGAAAAAATAACACATTTTAAACCCGTACTCTCCGTCCCGAGTGAAACTATCCTACATGAAGAGTAGAATAGTACCTTTTTTTTTATCTATTACTACTTGACTTGTTTGTGAATAAAGGAATCAACATGTTTTTGGTGCATTTATATCTTTTTCTTTTAGCTTTTTAATAAATAAAATAAAATTGATGAGGAATGAAATTATGTATTTGGTATTCCATATTTTTAGGTGTAATTAGCATGTATATATATAAAGTTGAAAAAGAGAGTTTTGCGCTTAAATAATTAAGAAAATCCAGGATAGGCCCATCAATTGTTTGATTCATTCTGTAAAGTCTAAAAAGTAAAATGCTTTGGGCAGTGTTGTGTTAGTGTCTTTTTCTCTGTTTGTTGAAGTGGCATTAAATAAGTTTGTTGACTCCTTCCAAGGATTTGGCACTTGAAGCAAACAGCCTCGTGTATTAGTTATACATATTTTAATATCAATATTAGCGTGTATAACTAATGCTTGAAAAAGTGTATTGAATTTGATGCTAATAATACAAAAAGTTTATAATTATATTATTTTTTTAATACAGTCTATACGAAAATTTCCGTTAAGTCACTAGCTAGTGTGGACATATAAAGTTTGTTTTGCATGTGAACAAAGACTTGTGAGGGGTAATTATTAACTCTAAACAAAATCTTGCTATTATAAATTATGAAGATTGATTACACATGCATTTTTATCTATAGATGTTGAAATTTAAATTTGATTAATGCTTTTATGTATAGTCACAAAAATAGTTTGTCTAACAAATTATGTAAAGTTTTAATTGTCACTATCATCCAGCAGAAAAGGATGAAAGTAAAATAGAATATGACCGTTGTATTAAAATCAGTCTCTTGGTTGTTTTTGTAGGTTTTCGATTTCGCCAATAGGCATAGAGGTGCATACAGCTCCAGCCTACACTCTGCTGTTTGCCCTTTCTATTGTGACTTTAATGGTTACCAGGTAACTCTCGCATAATACATAAACGTGTCCTTAATCTGGTCTTTAACTTATATCTATATCCTTCAGTATATATATCCTTCAATTTTGTGTATGTATAAGTAGACACACACGTCATACCTGACATGATACATGTAAGAGGCATGTGTTTATCTCGCATAATACATAATCATGTCCTTAAACTGGTCTTAGCTGATATCTATATCCTTCAATTTTGCGCTTACACAAGTCGACACTTAAATGTGTATAAAGTAGAATAAATAGACACACATAGGGCGCATGCGTTTATCTCGCATAATACATGAACATGTCCTTAAAACTGGTCTTAGTTGATATCTATATCATTCAATTTTGCGTATGCACAAGTAGATATTTAAATTTATATAAAATTAAGCAAGTAAACACACACCCTACGTAACGTAATATATGACGCACATGTCTATTTATTTCAAGTCAAAATTAGTAATGTTTGAAATAAAAATGGGTGAATGTACAGGATGAATTGCTTTGGGGTGCAGCATGGTTACACAAAGCAACAAGAAGAAGGCAATATAGAGAGTACATAGTGAAAAATGAGGTTATCTTAAGAGCTGGAGATACCATTAATGAATTTGGTTGGGATAACAAACATGCTGGTATTAATGTTCTCATTTCCAAGGTTAGTAATTTAATTAATTATATTATACTATGGATAAGGAGACATTATTAGTACTTAATTAATTGCATTCCTTTTTTTCTCATTACATAATAATCTGTCCTTGTCTCATTTAGGACTTAGATATATTCTTGTGATGTCTATTCTTGACTTGTTCAGTCTGCCAATCACATGCTGTAGATAGATATAGTTATCCATATCGGAATGTCCATTTAGTGGGCCCACTCTTATTTGAAAACTAACGCAGAACTGCTTCATCTTAAAACGTTAATGAAATAATTCACTAAATAAATATCGAAATTACTCATATGAAAAGACTAATTAGACCTTTTTAGAAAAAAAAATGTTCAATCATAACAAGTAACTAAGCACATTGATATTTTTTTCTCCTTGAACAACTTTCAAAACACTAATCATCATTAATTGTGTGTGTGTAATTATTCCACATGATAGAGTTTAGGTTATTATGGGCTCCATATGTGTTTGGTGTCCAAACTTAACTTATTTGCACCAATATATACATATATATACTTAAAAATCTATAAAATGAAAAAAAATATGTGAAAGCTATATATAGAAGTACTCCATGTGAAGTGTATAGACAAAAAATGATATAAAATTAAAATGAGACAAAAAAAGTGAGGTTGGTAATAGGCCTTCATGAAGTAATAAAGGGTAAGAGAAGTGACTTTACTAGTGGTAAGCATGTGCAAAAAGGCTGTTGCTTTTATATATATATATATGTGTGTGTGGACCTCTCGATAAAAGTGTGACATACCATTGTAGTAGGAAAGATTTTCTCGGATCAGCGACGGAGTTAGAATTTTTAATCTGAAGAACTAAATACATTGACTATTGGAAGGGCCTTGACATTCATTACATATACATAACAAGTAATTCTAACTATGAATGAATAGTATAAGCTAGCTTCGTCTCTACCTTCGTCTCAATTTATGTGATGTAATTTGATTTGATATGAAATTTAAGAAAGAAAAAAAAAAGTTTTTAAAACTTGTGGTTTACAATAAATCATAGATGTTTGTGTGATGATAAATCACTTCATTAAGGATAAAAAATGAGCATTATAAAGTTAAATTGTTTATACATATAGAAAAGTGTAATTCTTTTAGAAATTGATTGGAGAACAAAAGCGAGTCATATAGATTGAAACACTACCAGTAATATTTTGACTAAGTTCCCCCCTCCCCCTTATGTTGCTCAGATTTTTCGTAAATGTCGAATTCTCTAAAAATAATATATAGTTTTAGAGAATCAGACACGAATATATAGTTTTAGAGAATACGACACGGATACACATTAAAAGTGAAGTGTCCGCAAAACTTAACCTCGACATTGAAAGTGGAGTCCCAAACTTAACCTCACAAGTTACATTGGAGCTTAGATTCTCCTTATCTCATGGAATATACTAATCTCAAGTAGTTGGAATATAAAGTTTTAACATTTCAAATAATTTTTTTATTTTTATTTTTGACAGGAGGTGTTAATGGGAAAAGCACCAGATCTAAAATCATTTCAAGTAAATGCAGATGCTTTCATGTGCTCAATATTACCTGGAATTTCTCATCCCCAAGTTCAATATTCTCCAGGTAAATTGGGAATAGTTATTAATTAATAATAAACCATTTGAGTAAATTAAATTAAATTATATACTAATGTTTGTTTTGTTTGTCATTTTGTTGTTGTTGTTGTGTGTATGTGAAGGTGGACTCATTGTCAAACCTGGGGTTTGTAACATGCAGCATGTGACATCTTTGTCCTTCCTACTATTAACTTATTCTAATTATCTAAGTCATGCCAATCATGTTGTGCCATGTGGTTCCATGACGGCCACCCCTGCCCTCCTCAAACACATTGCCAAACGTCAGGTACTACTTTCTTCGTCTTAATTTATCTGATATAGTTTAATCATACACGAAGTTTAAAAAATGTAAGAAGACTTTTGCAGAGTTTCGAAATTACGGTTAAAAAGAATACACCTTTATGAACTTTTTGCATGTGTTTTGGTGTACATGAAAATATTTTTCAATTTTTTCATGTTCGATTGGTCAAAATGTTAAAAAATAGGAAAATCTTGACTTCTTTAATAAAAGTAGGAAAAACAAGTTACAAAGTGTTATTCTGGATTCATTGTCTCCTCTGATCTACTCAATCAATCCCTCAACCCTCGCTCCTTGATTTATCCATCCTCGAACCCCCACTCTCCATCTCATCTCGTCTCCATAATGTTTTACTAGATAAATGCTTCTAGGATATTATTTTGTTGTTTACTTACTCGACATACCTTAGAAAATAAGTAAAAAAATCTTTTCATGAAAATATATTCTAGGAAATCATTATTTTCATAAATATCTGAAACTTAATCTGACGCAAAATGTTTATAATATTATTAATTATTTTTCAAATAAAAGATTATTATCTTTTTGAAACTGACTGAAAAAAACGTCATGAATTGTAGGTGGATTATATTCTTGGAGATAATCCTCAAAGAATGTCATATATGGTAGGGTATGGTCCACATTACCCATTAAGGATTCACCATAGGGGCAGCTCTGTACCATCCGTGGCTGCACATTCAGCACGTATTGGTTGCAAAGAAGGATCGCGCTACTTTTTTTCACCCAATCCAAATCCAAATCGCTTAATTGGTGCTGTTGTTGGGGGGCCAAATTTAACAGATTCGTTCCCAGACGCGAGGCCCTTTTTTCAAGAATCTGAGCCCACAACATATGTTAATGCACCATTGGTGGGCCTATTGGCTTACTTTTCAGCCCATCCTAATTGATGAATTACTTACTCATATAACATGTGTAAAGAGAGAATGTAGTGGTGTGCGAAGGCCACCCTCTCTATTATTGTGTTGTTGTCTAATGAACAATGCACTAGGACTAATGTTGTTTTTTTTCACTATATATTGTATTATGACAATTGCCAACTATATATATTATTAATACAAGAAGGAATGTCTTATCCATGTGCCTACAAACATCTTTTGTCCAAATTCAAATAAGAAAAGGTTATAAATTAAAGACATATAATGAACAATGGATGTGTACTTTAAAATTGTAGTGGAAATTGTTGATCTTATTATAGATAAAATTGCCTTAAATCTACTTTGAATCACTTGCAAACAAAACTTTGATTCCACAAAGTAAGATGTTCTAATGTTATTGTATGTTTTGTTTAGCAAAAGGAGATTTTTTTTCTTTACACATGTAACAAACCTGAATTCCCTACTATATTGATAAGTGAATTGACATGCAATTACAATTTTAGAATCGTAATTGTAATACTTAAACTACTGAATAAAATGAAAATGGAAATAACAAGCAGCCAAGGATAGAGATACGAATAAGGATGAGAAACTTAGACTCTAGAAGAAGAAGAGAGGACATACATTTTCTTCAATATGCATAATCCCTAAATCACTGATCACTATCCCTTTTGATGAAACTGTTTTCACACTCACTACTCGACCCAGATCCCAAATTAACCTGATTTATTGCTTGTTCTCGGCCCAATAGCTTTTGTCAGCTCAATAACTACTTGTGTGACCTTAGTATCCATATTGAGTTGAACTTGGTTCATAACAACACTTCTAATGGAGAATATATATATATAAGAGAACTTAGAAAAACTTCTCACATTTCTACTTTTTTTCAAAAAATAATCTTTATGCAATAGTTTTCTTTAAGAAGTTACTGAGCTTCCTAGGTAACCTCCTTTGGTATTATCTCTTTCAAATAAATCAGACTAAGTCGATCAGTCTATATGGGCGACCCCATGACCCAACTCAATATCCTAACCATTAGTTTTCCTTGGGATTTCAGATCCTCTATGATCTCGCTAATAATTATATTTATCTTTTTTTTTTCTTTTTTCATTTAATGTTGATAATGTTGATGCAGAATATCCTTAGATATTCACTTCTCTAGCCCCCTTTTTAAAATAAAAATTACATCTCTAGCTAGCTATAAAAACAAGAAGATTTGATTTTATATACGACCCATCTTCATATACCATGAAAACAAATTTAATTTTTTTCTCTTTTTCACTCTTTCTTTTTTGCTTTTGTGTTCACTCTATTCAACTTAATTATGAGACAAAATATTTCACTCAAATTCTTGACCATTTTAACTATAATCCACAAAGTTATCATACTTTCCAACAAAGGTATCTTTTATATGATAAACATTGGGGTGGTACCAAGAAAAATGCTCCTATATTTGTATATATTGGAGGTGAAGCAAATATTGAATTTATCATTCAAAACATTGGTTTCATGTTTGATTTTGCACAACATTTTAAGGCCCTCCTACTCTTCATTGAGGTATGTGTATATATATGAATAATTAATTCATCCTTCTAATATATATATATATATAAATTCTCAATGACAGATCAGAATTTTCTTTAAAGGGAGTCAAAAAATTATAATAATGTCGCTACTAAGATTGAATACACAACCTTATGATGTCTCTTCAACTTGTGTCAACAGAGGCGTCAACACTAATATATATGATTATAAAACTAAGGGTGTATAAAGGTGTAGCTACCATTTCAAAGACCTCACGGCGCTTTGATTACTAGTTATAAGGGTGTATCTACCATTTTTAAGGCCATAAGGGGATAAGTAATCATTTCTTACAACCTCAAGGGTCTAAATGAAAATTAAGTTAAATCTTTATAAAATGCTAATTTTGGTGCTTTCCTTTAGTAAAATCTTTCATAAGTTGTTTTCATTTTTCAATTGTAATATATTTATCGAAAAATAATCATATTTTCCCCTATATTAGTTATATTTCCTTATTTTATAATTTTTAAATAAATATACTTTTATAATTATACTTTTGAGTCATATTTATCCTCACTAGTTAACACTAGCTATATTTACTCACCTCTTTACCACTTGTTCTACTGTGAGGGTGAAAAGGCAAAGACAAAAATCTTACACTCTTTTGTTCATTTTTACTTATCTAATTTTTAATGAAATTTTGCATATTTCTTTTGAAAAAAATTAAGAGTAAAATAAAATTATAAAAAAATAATAATATTTTTTTATATGTTAAAATGAATAAGTAAAAGTAAACGGAGATATCCGAGTACGATTTTGGAAAATTGGGTATCTATATTTAATACTCTCACTGTCCACTTTTAATTGTCATGTTGCACTTTTCGAAAGTCAATTTGATTAATTTTCAAAGTTAAATTAAATTACATTAATTCAATATTTTAAACAAAAAATTTAGATATTCAAAAACTATATGAAAAGTACTATAAATTCCAATTTTTTGCAAATCAATATGATGAAAAAATACATCGTGAAATGTTAGTCAACTGTGTCGGTACGGGGTACAGTCAGTTCGCCGGGAGGATGGCCCTGCCAATTTGAAGGTGATGATCGTTTGATTCTAAAAAAGGAAACTATAACAATTAAAAGTAAACGAAGGTAGTATTCGAACTACAACTAAAATTAGAAACAATAGAAATCAAAGTTTTACTCCCCCTGTCCATAATTACTTGTCTACTTTTCCTTTTTTAGTTGTCCCTAATTACTTGTCAATTTTGACAAATCAAGAAAGGACAAAAAAATTTTACTTATTATATCCTCAATTTCAATTAATTACTTTGAAGGTTGAACTTTTTGAAAATCTTAAGTTTTTAATTCATCCACTTCATAATTAATAGGGGTAAAATAATAAACGCACTATATCAATAATTATTTTCTTAATAGGTGTGTCAATTTAAAAATGGACAAGTAATTAGGGGAGAGGGAGTACATTATAATAAGACGATGATTTTGATGTGAACTTTCTCGATAATAACGACATTTAACTTTTAAGTTTATGTTTGGAGTCCACCACAATTCAACCCTAAAATCCAAGTCCAACAAAGCCAACAACAAAAACTTTATCCCGGGTCCCCCCAACAACTTTTTTCCTACCGGTACGAATTAGTTATGAGAAAATTTATTATATTAACTAAGTTTTTTATAAATAATTTTATAATTAGCTATCAAACGTGTAGATATTATTTATGTAGAATTTAATACTAATATTAACTCACTTTCAAATCAGCTATAAACAACTCCCTAAAGGAGTTAAACTTCTCTATATATTGATTGCGTAAAATCATTTAATGAAATTAATTATAACATATGAAATTAGTAATGTGAAAAATAGGAAAAATAACATGTTACACTAATTACTATGTTAAATATCAACATAGTATTATATTTTTGCTACAATCGATGGATATAAATTAAATCCAAAACTATATACTACTATTGATAATTCCTTTTTCCTCCCCGTATATGATACTTCTTTCCTTTTCAATTTATGTGATACAATTTGACTGGACAAGAAGTGTAAGACATATAAAGATATTCTATCATGTTTCAAAGCTACCCTTAAAAAGACTTAAAGAGTACACCTTTATGGATATTGCCAAAAATGTGGGACCTAACACAGGTAAAATAATGATGGTATGCTTAAATATTTGTCAAATAAAAAAATGTGTCATTCTTTTTTTTGGTTGACTGACTAAAAAAGAAACCGTGTCGTATAAATTGAGACAAGAATTGGGTTTGAACGTGATTAGGGCGTCATGCGGAAGCTTACAATTGCAAATCATGATATCAATAAATCAGATGACAAAAACTTATACTAAAAACATAATATTATTATATGATTTAGCCAATCGGCCTACATAAGAAAAACTAATAAAAAAATATTAAAACTGTTGAGAGAAAAATCTCCTCACAAACAAAACTTATTATGACTACACTGTAGATGTTATTGTGTTCTTAATATGAGAAAATGAGTCTTTAATTTTCAGAGTTTCAAACGTTTCCTCCAAGGAAGAATAACTCAAATATGAAAGGAAATTATATTTTCCTTTCAGAAAAAATTAAAACATTTATGGTAATACTTTGATTTTCCTTTAAGAGAAAAATTAACTTCAAATAAAGTAAGAAAATAAGGACAAGACCCTAATAACAAGAGGAGTATATATATATTATATATATACCCTCGGTGTGTTTGTTTGTTGGTTGTAGAAACAAATGAAAATGAGATTAATTCTTCTCTTTCTTGTGTTTTTTTCTCCGATCTCCTTTGCCAAAATACCACCAAGATTTTTCCCTTCTTCTTTTGATGATCAATTGTCATCTAAAGGGAAGCTTAGTTATGAGACAAATTACTTCACACAAATTCTTGACCACTTCAATTATAATAATCCACAAACTTTTCAACAAAGATATTTGTTGAATGACAAATATTGGGGTGGTTCTAAGAATAATGCTCCTATCTTTGTCTATACTGGCAATGAAGGTAACATTGAATGGTTCACTCAAAATACTGGATTCATGTTTGAAATTGCTCGTCATTTTAATGCCCTCCTAGTCTTCATTGAGGTACTCATCAAGTTATTTGTTAGAACAATTCACCTTAGTTTAGTTGCGCTGACTCTTCACTTTTGATGCTGCACTCGTGTTGGATTCTCCAAAAATGCACTACTTTTGGCGAATCTGACATGCGCCCGTTGACATTTTTGAAGAGTTGGAGCAACATAGCAATTCACACTATAGTTTTGTAACTTTCTTCAACTTAATCTACATATATAAGAAACACAGTAACCTGTGATACTCTTTCTGAACGCTACAGTTCTGGAGTGTGATTTTTACTTCTGACTAATACTCCCTCTTTACTTTAAAAAGCAGAAAAGGGCTATTTTGTGCGTAATTTCTTGTGAACTTGTTATAAAAGGCATTACAGCTTCTAATAACTCGTTGATTTTTGTGTGTTTTTATATATATGTTTACATTGTAGCATAGGTTTTATGGGAAGTCAATACCATATGGAGGAGACAAGACAATAGCATATTCAAATAAGACTACATTGGGTTATTTGAGTTCAACACAAGCATTAGCAGATTATGCAACTCTTATTATTGATCTCAAGAACAACTTGACTGCTATTGACTCACCTGTTGTTGTTTTTGGGGGTTCTTACGGTGGAAGTATGTATATATGTTTTCGAGAATTGATTTCTCAAATGATCGCTCCACTAATAGTTATATTTCAGATTGTCACTTTTCTTTTTCAATTCTAATCTTTTTAGACAAAAAAAGTGACTATGATATAATATATATTGTTTGAGTGATTATCTGTAAAAATCAACTCGTATGATATTTCGAGGTTTTGAGATTTATATTTAATATTATATTCTTGTGACAATGCAGTGTTGGCAGCATGGTTTAGGTTAAAATACCCACATGTGACCATTGGGGCCTTGGCTTCTTCTGCGCCAATTCTCAACTTTGGCAATATCACTTCTCCATATTCCTTTAATAATATCATTACACAAGACTTTAAGGTAAAAAACAAATCTTTTTCCTTTTCGATTTGTTCGAGTTTTGATGAATAAAATTAATTATTTTATATTTATGATAGTGAGAGATAACAGATATTCCGTGAAATAATCTTTCCTTTCCTTTCTTGTTTTTTTTTCTTTTTTCTAAGTGTTACTTTTCCTAACAAAGGAAAAATGTATTACCAATTGTGCTATGCATCAATATAATTAAAATTTGTATTTTTAAATAAGTTGTTGAATAACAAAGGACAATAATGAAGATAAGGTTTACGATAAGATAACATGCATTATTAGGAACAAAGATATTTTTTCCGCGATAAATCTGTAAAAATTTATGTTATAGATCATGATTTCTCATCGAACCAACTCACTAAGAAATTAAAATGCATGGTGAAAAACTTCTAAATTTTTCTTTACGAAAACATTATTATTTTTATTTTCCATAAATGAATCAAAATATCTAGAAATATTTTTCAATGGAATAATAATATTTTTTTAGTAGTGTACTTTTTTTTTTGTCACTTTTTTTCTTGACTTATATATATCTGAAAAAAAATAAAATTTAAACAGGGTGAAAGTGAGAATTGTTACAAGGTGATTAAAGGATTATGGAAAAAAATTGAAGATATGGCTAAAACAAAAGATGGATTGGAGAAACTCAGAAAGTCATTCAGAATATGCAAGTAAGAATTAATACTAATTAATACTTGTCGCATTTCCTTTTTCGAAAGTCAAATTTCATGAACTTTGATCAATATTTTAAGATGTATATATAATTTCATTGATTGTATCAATATGAGAAGTATTACAACATATAATATTTTCCGTATAGTTTTTGAACATCTGAATTTAGAATTTATAAATTGAATTACTCTTATTCAATTGAGCTCCAAAAATTAGTCAAATTAACTTTCGTAAAGTAAAATGTGAACGAGCAAAAGTGAATATTTTAATTAGCATTCATGAATATGGGAAATAACAATAATAAATTAATATTATTGTTTTAAAATTATTTATAGGAATTATATTAGTCAAGGTGCTCTTGAAAATTGGCTCTATACAGCCTTTGTGTACACAGCCATGACTGATTATCCAACTCCTTCTAATTTCCTTAATCCATTGCCAGCCTATCCAGTCAAACAGGTACACTTTTTTTTTTAATTTCATTAATATTATAAACTTGTTTAAATTAATGCATGCTTTATTTTTATGTCATGGTAAAGTAATTAATATCACTTAAAGGAAAATTAATTAATGCTTTATTAAAAGATATAGTTGTGCTTTTCAACTTTTCTCTTTCTTATTAATTTAATCCTTATGCCAACCAATGCTTAAAGTTAATTTGAAAAAGCAATCTTCCATCCTCACATTTTAAGGTATTTACTAACTCTAGCTACTTTAGCGGTAATTAATTAATGGTAGTTTAATTATTATTAAATATATATTTCTAGTAGCAATTTATACTTTTTTAAATGTTTTTGAGTTCTATAGTTATATTAAATCTACTGACAATTAAATAATGCTGGTAAAAACTTTATATATTTATTGCCGCTAAAAACTATTTTTAGTATAGTAATAGTGTGTCTCTCTTTCAAACAATTTGATTGGTATATATCTAACTTCTTGTGAACTCCAAGAAAAGATGCCCAAAAATTTTACAAAAATAAAATGCGATAATATTTATATAGTATTCGAGCAATATATATAGATTTTAAGTAAATATATTATAATCATATAAGTAAAATATATTTTTCTCAAAGTTTTGTGTTGAGTTGATTTAATTGATACAAATGCCTAAATTGTGTGATTTTCTTAATATAAAACAATGTTCAATAACTTTGTTACATAAATTCTCAAAGTTCAATAGTTTTTGGATATATTAACTCAAAGTTCAATATATGTATAGTAGATGTCGAACTACCTTTGATTAGTTCGTGTGTTTATTTCTTTAGATTTTAAACACCTTAGTGAAAAAATTCTGACTCCGCCACTGATAAGGATAATAATAATGTAGATGTGCAAGGCAATTGATGATCCAAAGAGTGGAAAGGACACATTTGAGAAAATTTACGGTGCTGCCAACATATATTACAACTACACTGGAAATGCCACTTGTTTCGATCTCAATGATCATTCTGATCCTCACGGTCTTGCTGGATGGACTTGGCAGGTATTATGATATCGCTTAAATTAATTAAGAAAAATAACATATAATTGTACATTTGGACTTGAGTTGTACGTATAAAGTAGTTGCATTTTGACTTAAGTTTGAATGTCCAATGCTAGGTACCATAATTAGGTAAGTTAGCTAGATAAAACTACTTTTTCAAAATCTTGAACAACTTTTATTTTTATTCTTTAAAAAACATTAGTACTAATTAATATTCAAATTTTACTAGCACAATAATTCAATTTCATGCCAAGTTATTTACCCATGGGGATGGATAAAAAAAAAGTTAGTTTATTACAAAAGTTCAATTCAAGACATTCGATTAAAGGAAAAGGAATCTCAATTAGTCAATTAGTCTATTGTTCTGGTTCTATATAGTCTAACCCTAAAAAGAGAAAACTCATCGTTTTTAGCCTGATTCAGGTGTGGAAGATCTTTACCATATAGTATAGTAGCCCTGCCCTTCCGACAAGAACAATTACGCAATTTCCTAAAGCCCTTACTAAACCACTTTGATATAACCTGGACTAATTAGTCTAAGTCGTTTCGTAGGATGTATATACGAAATAGCATTGAATATGATATATTAGTAATGCTGACATTAGTAACACTGCAGGCATGCACGGAGATGGTTATGCCAACCGACGGGAACAACAAGGAGAGCATATTTCCACCCTCCAAGTGGGATTACAATGAAAGGGCCCAATTTTGCAAATCAAATTTTGGTGTTGAGCCCAGACCAAATTGGGTAACTACAGAATTTGGTGGATATGTAAGTGGATTTTTATAGCCCGGCCCAAAATAACAACTTTTCAACCCAGGCCCAAACCACCTTATCACATTTTATTTTTTATTTTTTTGGTTTTCAGAATATTGAAAGGGTATTAAAGAGGTTTGGAAGCAACATTATCTTCTTTAATGGGCTAAGAGATCCATGGAGTGGTGCAGGGTTGGTCACATCTCTCTTTACACTACTAGAAACAAAAGTTTTTCTCACTACGAATCAGTAAAAAAAAATTGCTTTAAAACATGATTTTTTCACCCATTCCACGGAATTAGTTTACTGAAAAAATACAGGATTGGAAATATATTCTCACTGAAATAGGAGGAAATTCCTAATTTTTTCTTATGAAAACAATTTTCAGTGGAAAAATAGTGATTTTTAGTAGCATTATGTAGCATTCACAAGGTTTAAACACCTGGTTTGGCCACTTTTGGGTCGACCAGGTTCCGATTTCTATGTATGAATAACCCATTTCGGGTATTTTAATAACATGGACCCTGAGTCCAAAATTAGCTAAAAAAAATGTAGCATTAATCACAAGTTTTTTTTCTAAATTATTTTTGTATTATATTTTTTGACAGAGTGCTTAAGGACATATCTAAAAGCATAGTTGCTATCGTCGCGAAAGAAGGTTAGTAAGATCCACTAATGTAACGTACGTCTTAATATTAATATGTGTATCAAAAGTGAGTCACAAATATATATATATATATATATTTGATTTTTAAAATTTTTTTTTTAAATTTTTTTTTATATTTGTGTTGTTGCTTCTTTTAAATTTCCTTTACACGACTTGTAGGTGCACATCATGTGGATCTTAGATGGTCAAGCAAAGAAGATCCAAAATGGCTTAAACAAGTGAGAGAAAGAGAAGTCAATATCATATCCAATTGGTTCTCTCAATATTATCAATCTTTAAATGAAATTTACTAATGAAGTGATTCTACTTATAATATAATTCTCAAATGTTCAATAAAAAAATATATACATCCAATTAGTTTGTATTCCTTGAATAATATCTTTATAATATCAAAGAAAGGAAATATATATATGCATTGCAAAAGTGATGTCCATATCAACTTCTTGCTAGAAAATGTATATGTAATGTATATTGTAGAAAGAACAAATTGTAACTAATATGGGCCGGTATTACCAAATTGGGCCTTATCACTTTGGGCGATGCCACTGAGTTTTCATCCTTTCATGTTTGGGACAAATCAAATATGGCCCAATATCAATTTCACTAAATTTTGATAGAATAATAAGGATTAGTTTTTTCATGAAAAGCAGACATGAGATAAGAAATTTAGTGTTACGCTAAGATTTCAAATAGGAGTTAACCCTTATAATTGTATTTGGGGCAACGAACACATTTTGAAATTGTCTATATTAGCCCTATATAGTTTGTTTAAATTAAATTATTGTCCTGTCTCCCTAGTTAGGATTGCACACTTTCAGTGTTTCTCGCACTAAGTTTAAGTTAGCTTCTTAAAATTATTGTACCAGCTAAGACTAGAACGATTATCGACTAAACTTAAATTAACTTCTTTAATTCGTGTCTCTCCCAAAATGGAATAGAATGGTCATTAAGTCAAAAACATAAACTTTTTATATGTAACTAGATTGTCAAATTTCTTGATATTACATATACTCAATCGAGATTTGCATCCATGATATAGGCTCTGCAGTGCGTGATTTGGATTTTGTTGGTGCTCCAACATGAACATTGGGTGAAAAATTGAAAAAAAATTGAGATTCTTAAAGACAAAATTATAATTAAACATTACATTTTAACAACGGATGAAAACTATTACTTTTTAATATGAGAAATAACGACCTTGTTATTATCTATAAAAACTCCTTGATCTTATCCATATTGATTGATGATTTTTTTTATTGATTGCTAATTGACTAATTTAAGTGGAAGTCAGATCTAGATCCTTAATTATTCCAAGAAATGATAAATTAAATATAAAAGCTTGACTAAGATGATATATGTTTTATACCAAAGTAGAAATTCAATGAAATTGACAATCAATCTCATATTTCCTATTCAAAGTTAGGCATAAAAAGAATGTGACAGGTTGTTTTAATACCTCATGGTTATCTAATTTCAATTATTATTATTTTCCAATTTGGTCGGTGACAAAATTTCTGCCAATTAGAGACGTATTAATTTGACATCATGAAGACCCTTTTACACTTTTAGATAGACTTTATACTTTACACTTTATATTATATAGTATTATATTATTTTAATGAATACATATTTGGATAGATTGTATCGTTTTTCTTCATTACATACAGAGACAGACCCACATGTGTAGGGTGCACGTGCACCAGTTAACTTCAGGAAAAATCATATATATATATATATATATATATCTTGAGAAACTAACAGAAACGAAATATAATTAACAGTGCCCATGAAATGAATAAAAGGATGTTTAGGATTAATGGTACATGCTAATACATCCACCCATGCGACCTGAGTTCTATCCCAACTAGAACCTCTTATTTTTTTTTTTATTAATATTAGTGCACCTAGAGTTTTTTACATAGTCACACCAAATCAATTGTTACATAAAATAAATTTGTTAATAATTATCTAACGATAAATTTACACAATACGATATAATAAAACTTAAGTAATAATCAAAACAAACCTGATATAGAACTAATAATACAATACAAAATAAAACGTGTAACAACCATTATGTTACAACTTGAGTAATAATTAAATGACATCATATGTCATTTTATTTTCTGAATTTACTAAATTTGGTGTCATTAATGATTAGGTAGGACTTAGGTCCAGGAGTGAAAAAGTAACAGTACGTAATTTAACTTTTCCCACATGAATCATGCAATTAATTAAAAAATGTCCTTAATTGACAAATAATTTATAGAACAAGAAATAAAAAAGACAAATAATTTATTGGGACAAGACACCTGCAGACCTAACAATACTATTACTCAGAAAATAACACTATTTTGGTGGGTTCGATTGTTTGATAGCTAGATAAGGTGAAAGTTATTCGTATATTAGTTGTTTGTATAACTTATATCACATTTAATAGGTAAATAAAAATAAGTTATTTATATACAAAATTAATAAGATGTTTGGTTGACAATTCAGATTTCAGAAATCCATATAACTAATATATGTATAAGTTATGAGGAAATTTATGTATTATTTTATGCTGAATAAAAAGTGAAATAACTAATATATACATGCATAAAATAATACGTAAATTCACTTATAATGAGGAAGTTTTTTCTTTTGAGAATATTCCTTCGCTATATAATTCTTTTTTTGGGATTCAAAAGATTATCAGAAGGTAGAGATTATATCAAATAACAATATAGGGAAAAGGGGGCATTAATATATATGCCATCCAACTATGCAGGTAGTAGTGGATTAGGACAGGACTTGGAAATAACAGAAGTTTGGTGCAACCACATTTTTGGTTATGATCACGGTTATCAAATAAGCGGGTTGGATGTATTTAAGTAGGCCAGAGGATATATTTGAGCGTATATTTAGTTGTACTCCGTAATGTCATGTCTAAATTAATTGATTTTATTAAACCAGTTATATATTGTGTATATTAACGATTTCCACATAAGATGGTAAAAACATCTTTTTATGATCCCTTGACACAAATTCATTAAAATTTCATGTACTCATTCTTGAATGTCCGTTATGGTAGAAACTTATATGAGACTTTCTCAGATTTTATATCTGTGATACATGTTCCTTCTATATCTCTAAGAAAAAAACTCTAAATCATCATCAATACCTATTGCGTCGGCTTGTTTTTTTTTTTTATAAATGGAGACAGAATAAAAATGTTCTATAATGTCTGAATAGATTAAATCATCAAATCTTTTATTTCTTTTGAGATTTCTATTTTAATAGGAATACAATAAAAGATTGAAAACTCTGAGAGGGAATAAAATTTCTCTAGAAATTGCAGTTGGAGTGTAATCAATTTATTCGGACCACACTTATGATGGGACCTTGATGATAAATATATATTCCAACAACTCTCATCTCATTATATTTCTACCATTTTATCTACTCTACCTAGCTCCAACACATTAATTAGCTACAAAATTCTATACATTTTATATTCAATTGGAACTTCTATAAAATGTTTGAACACTTAATTAAATAATAAGGGGATCCGTAGTCGCTATTTTTTGGGTGCGTACAGGTTAAAACCCCTGCTCCTATGCAATAGCTTGCAAACCACATAGGAGAGGTAACCCACACTAGACAAGCCCAGTGCGACGAGTTTGACCCAAAAGACAAACCCTTTGCTTTCGATGACAAGGGGTTTGAGACCTCCAACATGAAAGTTCCTAGCCCAAAACAAGGTGTTTTTGATATTAAATAGGAAATGAAAAACACTTTATTGAAAAAAAAGATATTTTTATACTCATTAAGTAATAATACATGTATTATTCAATCAAATTATTGGTCTCAAAGATATTTTTAAATCAAAATATTAACAACGAATATATTTATATAATTTCACATCGTTTAAAAATATTTTGACGATTTATAAATAAAAATTTAACACATGTTGGTATAAGAAGTGCGAGAAAGAAATGGGCGGTGGCAGAATGCAGCTGAAATTAATTGGGCCTGAGTGTTTCTGTGGGCCCACAGATAAGTGGGCCTCCAACTCTATGATCCATGCAGCACGCTTTTTGTCAATTAAATATTAATAATAGCAAAATATAATATGATTTCTAAAAGGAAAAATTGGGACCATTTTCTGAAGCAGGCCTAACAGCTAGAAAAAATGCAGACGTGGCTTCTTACTATAACAATAATATATTCAATGTAATTTCGTAAAGTATGATCTAAAAAAGATAGAATATAAGCAGATCTTATCACTAGTTTTGACATAGAGAGACTATTTTCAATAAAGTATCGGCTTAAAAAAAAAACTCCAAAATAGTATAGAGAAAAAAATAACGAAAATGAAGACAATCATGTAAAATCCGACAATAAAAGTCATGACAAGATACAACGTTAAATCGAAATGTAAAAAATATCACAAATAATAACGAAGCTCAAAGGATAATGACAAGAGTAATACGTGGCTGCTTCTCATACACTACACAACAAAAGGGTCATTTTGTCGAAATATATATTTCTTTTAGTGGCAATTGAATTAATGTCATAGCATTCATAGTCGATAAAATCTTTAGCGACATCTATATATAATGTTGATTATAAATATTCATAAGACACAAGTAACTCCTAGACTATGATCGAAATTTCAGAGACACACCTAAACTTAACGAAGATCCTATTATCCCCTAACTCATTTTTTCATATTTTTGTACACCTTTTGTGCTGATGTGGCACCTTCAACCATCCAAGTGGTTGTGTTTGTACACACTCGCCCGCCATGTGTGTAAATATTATTTTTTTTATTTTTTAAATTAAAAATTATTTTAAAAATAAAAATAAAAAAAATTTAAAAAATTTTTCTTAATTTTTTTAAAAAAAAAATATATATATTTTTTTTATCTTGTATTTAAATTAAGTTAATACACATCTTTTTACCTTGTATCGAAACTATTGTTTTACTCACATTCATTGTTTTTTCTCTTTTATTTTTCTATTGAGTTTATTTTCTTTGTCTTTCGTTTTGATTTGATTTCAATGTCTTGTATTTAAAATAAGTTAATTTTGAACGGATATCAAAATAAGTGAAGAAAATCAAATAAAACATAAAAATATTAAAACACTAAAATTAAAGGACACTTTTAAATTGTTTTTTTTTTAAATACACATAATTTATTAAAAATAATTAAAAGTGAAAAGATAATAAACTAATTTTAAAAATTAAAATAAATATTTTACAAAGAAAGAAATAAAAATAATTAAACATATATAAGTTTTATTATAAATAAATACGTGTACTAACTAATTATAAAGTTACCAATAAAAAAATGACATATGTCCAATTTGTGCACTCATCACTTGCCTTCAAAAGAGTGTGCACACTCTTTATGACATGTCTGCGTTTGTGGTGTATTTATTTCATTTTAAATTAGTTTAGGGAGGTAATAGGATTCTAGTTAAATTTAGGTGTGTCTCTGTGGTTTCGATCATAGTCTAGGGGTACTTATGCATTATCCCTATTTATTATTACTGTTAAATATAATATAAAGATAATAATATGATTACACTTAATAATTAATTAGCACTAAATTCTTTATTATTATAGTGATTTAATATATTTTTTGGTTACTAACATAAATATATGATTGCACACAATGATAGAGTATATATATGTATATTACAAAAATCACTTGTTCATTGTGTGCTACAAACATATATATAAATTAATAGAGCAAAATTCTATTTTCTCTATATTATTAACTGGCTGTACGTGCCTATATACCCTACATCATTGTGCAATTTACTCCTTACAAGTGTATATATTGCTTATTAATTAATATAATAATTTTAATATATATATATATAGAAACCTCCATAGAGCATGGCCTGTATTTACCTAACAATATCAACATTTAATTTGTGTAAGAAGATAACATCCATCTCTCACATTTATACTCTTCTAAAAACTCAAGTAGTATGACATAATATTGTAGCATCACTAACTAAAGTATGTAATTCAATAGTGTATAAAAAGGGGCAGCGCCAGGTAGGATTCAATGAAAAATTACATAATTTATATGTGGTTAAAATATTTCACATATATATATTGTAGACATTGAACCTCCTTTGACAAATTCGTGTGTTTACTTTTATTTAGTGAAAATTTTGACTCCGCTATTATATTTAATTGATTTTTTTACTATCTCATAAAAAGCTGGGTATGGAGTTGCTGTAAATAGTTAGGCGTGGTCCTGAATGGTTTTTTATTAATTAAAGGGCTATTTATTTGTGACAGTATGTATGTAGGTCCTAATTAATTAATTGAGAGCTCTAGAACAAAATACTTTCATCATTTCATAGACTTTTTAACTTTTATAGTATATCACTATTAAAAAAAAAGATATTTAGGGATAATAGCTTCATTTTTTAAGCAATATTTAGTGATAGTTGAATTAATATTAATGTATTCAGAATCGCTACATTTTTTAGTAATATTTATATAAATCATTAGTTATAAATATTCATATTTATTAATCTATTATTACCATGGAATATAATATAATAATGACAATGATATTATTATTACTAAATTCTTTATTTATTGTAGTGTATGAACTTTTTATATCATCTACCATTAATTAGTAAATTAAATAAACAACGGATAATTCAATGTGTCTATAAATATGGTAGCTTGAAACTAAAAAAATATTCACATTATCAACCTAAATTCCAACCCACATGAGATTTAGTGAAATATTCTTATTTCTTCATATTTTTTTGTGATTGTAATTTATTTTCTGTCGCTTTAAAATTTAATACAAACATGTACGAGGGAAGACCTAACTTCTTAGGATTGAGATGCAATTATAGTTGATGATCATCAAGTCTTTGTAGTCCATCAAAATCATATCTTATCAATCAATAAAACAAGTCCAACCAAAAAAGTGAAACTCGATCGATCAAGCAAAAATATAGACGTAACTACACTTGGTCTAAAACTTCTTTATCATCCACTATCCAAGATATTTTTTTACATAGCTAGGTATTTTTTAGATAAATTCCTTACTTAAAGGCGAAATTAAGATTTCGATTTTATGGTTTTGAATTTTATAATGACAATTTTAAGTGATATTGATTCTAAATTTAATATATATTCACGTGCAGACTACTAGCTTCGTCCATGCGCCCACCCCCTTCCTTCATACCAAGATAACGGCTTAGCTTCATGATTGATCAGATTGTATGGTCACTGTAAAATTAAGTTTAAGGTCCACCTTTGATACCCAAATTACAAGAAATAAGAGCAACGCATTTCGAACATGGCATAGAGATCAATAAAGTGCTTAAGAGTTTTCAAGTCTCAAGTTTAAATTTTAGTGGAGATAAGAAAAATAACCAGATGATTCTTCTCGTCTGTCTTAGTTTTGATGAACAGAGTTACATGATATCTGTCGCTAGTAGGCGCGAAAATTAGTCCAAACACCATTACCAAATTTTTTTTTATGAATTTACACATATACAATTATATCAAAATAATTTTACGTTGATTGTTATTGTTGACCCAAATTATTAGTGATCCAATGACAGCATTTCTCCTTGCACATTCCTAGTCAGAATAGTCAATTGTAAATTTGTAATAATGTTTCCATAAAAAAGAGTATTTTTTTCACCCTGCACTAGATCCATAGTTATTTTTGGTTGTGTTGTTTGGATTTATGTTTAACAATAATAGCTATGTATAGGTTCTTCTGATATTGATAAAATTAGAAGATAAAATATTTGTAATTTACCTAGCTATGACTATGTATTACTTTTGATAGCTTAATGAACTAACTTATAAGTGACAAGTTAATATTTGATATATATATATATATATAGGTTCTAATCCCAACGTACCCTTCTTTTAATTATTTATTTATTTATTTATTTATATGGCTTTCTATGACCCAAAGAGCAACACTTTGACTCAAGTTTAATTCTAATTTCGATGAACCACATGTTAATTAATATATAATCATAGTACTTAGAAAAATAATTGTAGACCTACTTAATTAGATGCCAAATTAATAATTATCAACATCAAATAATTATAAAATATTATCTCAATTAAATATAATTCCCGACAGTACTCTTTTATTTTAATCCTATAATTAGTGATTAATTAAATTGGAAGATGCGTATCAACCAGTTTAGATTATGATTCATTGTTCTTGGTCTAATATAATCTTTAGGCAGATATATGTTACATTGCACTAATACAATCCAATATTATATTTTTAAATTTATTTTAAGATGCATTTGATGTATTTTAATGAATTAATAATAATGCCAACTCACTAAAGAAAGACTTGGTCATTATTATTTCACGTATACCTGGCTGCAATTTTAATTCTCCAAGCCATTATTATTATTTCATTTTATTGATAATATTACTATTATTGTGCTGTTATGATTATAGGATAAAAATATTATATGGGGGGTTCAGAAAAAATATTGTTTTATCCGTTATATTATTTTAAAAAGTTTAATAATATTTGTTCAATTTATAGAATTAATGAATAATTTACTATTTTATGTCTATTTTACTTTTGCTATTAATTACTATTCATTTTTCAATATTTATATGACTAATATTTAATAAGTGTGATTTGGTAAAATTATTCCTATCATTGGCTGCTTCTTAATATTTACCTCAAGTCAATAGTGAAAAACTATTATTGGACAGAGAAAATATGAAAAGAAAAAGATTTATGAATTGTAACTCATATGAAAAAATTAGAACATTTTTTTACTATTTGAGTGAAAATCTATTTTTCATTATATATTATTTCAAGAAAATAATTCGATAATACTGATTTACGATAAAAAAAAAACCTTTATTTCTGACAAATTGGTATACCCCACCAGATAGGTTTTCTCACTTGGAAATTGGACAATTCCAGATTTGGAAGTATTTAATTTATTATTTCTTGTTATCACCTCACTTTGTCAAAGTAGTCACCACTTTACCCAAATATCTCATGATATTGTCTTGTTCCACCCCATTTGGACAATACTAATATTTTATTTAAGATAATGTAGCTAACATTTTTTAAAATAAAAATCCTCTCAACAACATGGTAGATTCCTCACCTAACAATTTGAAATGTATTCCATGACCAAACATGAACAATATAATATGCATGTAAGGATTTTTCAAATTTTTTTTTTAAAGTTTTGGAGTTTCAAAAGGTTTCATTTGATTAAGTAGCAATTTATTCAAACTTTGTTCTTTCAAAGCATACTTTATTAATTAATTAAGTATTAATCAACTCATGATGGCAAGTACTTAATTCTTTAATTCTTATACATATTATTGAACATATAATTAACTAACCATAAATAGAGAAAATCTTTAAAAAACTAATTACTTAGTGGATTAATTATATTCTTCATAAGTATCATTAGTTTTGATTTATACAAGATTGACACCATTAGACACCCTTCATGTGTTTAACGACCCCATTAAATTAATAATCTAATCTACATTAAAAGATAAACATTCATACGTTGGTAGTGGTTGTTTGTTAACTAGTTTTTTTTTTCTTTTTTTTTTTTATGACAAGGGAAACTCGCTGCCGCTAACCTTTGGGTGCGCACAGGATAAAACCCCCGCTCCTATTCAATAGCTTGCAAACCACATAGGAGAGGTAACCCACACTAGGCAAGCCCGGTGCGACGAGCTCAACCGGAGCAAACCCTTTTCGCCGACATGGGTTTTGAACTTGAAGACATCCAACATGAAGTCGGCCTCATCAAATCACCCCAAAGGTGTTGTTAACTAGTTATTATATTAAAAAAACATACTTTCTCATTAGAGGATTATTACGACTACATCATCGTCAAGGCCCCCAATATGAATAGGTTTGTTGATAAACCCAAAGATAGGCAACCAGAAAAAAATAGTTCCTGAAGTTTTAGAAAACAATAAATAAAAGTGTGAGTATATACAAATTTGACAGATGAAATATGAATCATTTTTTGGGCAATCAACCAACCCAACCCCCATGCTGACTCAACTATTGCGTTTCAATCTCAAACAAGTTAAGTGATTTAAATTTTTACTTTTCATATCACTCCATGTATTATATTCCTATGATAAATGATTGTGTGAAATATAGATGGGTAGTATTTTATTTTATGTATAATATTGCTCGTGAATTGGAGCCAAATTAAGTTAGATTGAAGGTGGTTTTTGACTTTATCTTTTTAATAAAATTGAAGAAATTGGAAGGGGAATGTGAGATATGTGTTAATGATTGATCTTATAAGATGTCACAAGATTTTTTTTATTGAGATTTGAAAGACACAAAGCTTCCCAACAACCTCAATTATATAATTTTTTTTATTTTTTATTTTATTTTATGTGTGTTTTTTCCCCAGCATCTACTTATTAAACAACTACTCATACGTACATTTTCAAGGGTGTCTGAATCTACCTGGAAAAATGAGGTGGGATTTGTCTTAAACACGTAAAGTGTGTATCCTAAATTTTGTTGAAGAAGATAAAAGAAAGTGTTCAATTTGATGATTTGTACTCATCATCAACAATATCAATGAAAAATGAAACTTGTTTTTTTTTTTTTTTTTTAATTAGATGTTCGATATCCACATTAGAACTTGATTAACTTGGATTCGCATCGGATAGTCCCACATTGGGAGTGAAGCGCTCCATAACAAAAACGACTTCATACCCAAGATGACTCAAACTCAAGAGTCAAGACCTTTTGGTTAAGAATGAAAGAGTACTTACTATTCCACCAGAGCCCTTGTTAGTTAAAAGGAAACTTGCGTTAAGATAAAACATGAGAGCATTTTAAGAAAAAAAGAATTCAATAAGGGTAAAATGAATATTTTCAAGTTAAACAGTCACTACTATACAAAAATATGTCTCATTCTTTCTTGAACAGACTAAAAAGAAAAATGAGTTATATAAATTGAGACGAAAGAAATAACTAATCTAACATGAAAGGTTATCAAAATGCATAATACATACATGCACGTATCTTTAATTTGACTCTAGCTGAATATCTATGTCATTTTAATTTTAGGTGTGCATAAGTAGACATTTAACTTTATATAAAATTGGACAAGTAGACGCATACGTTTGATAACATAATTGCATGAGCTATAATACTCGAACTGATTTGTATTATGTCATGTCAAAATATGTATCTATTTGTTAAACCTTATATAAATTTAAACATTTATTCATGTATAATCAAATTAAAGAACATCAATATCAATAGAAATGAAGTTAAAAAGAATATTTATATATTATACTTAATCTTGAGACGATATATAGTAATAAATGCTTTAGTCTAGCTACCAACTTGTCACAAACATACAAAAAGGGGGAGACCATTTCAAATAGTGGACATGAAATGTATAGATTCGATCACTTGCTACATATTTTATTTTATTCTAATTAAAAGATTAACGTATATATTTATATTAAATGATGACCATTGACGACGTGCTTTGAGAGTCAAAACATTGCAGAATTCTCTGTATCCAAATCCTTTACTTATTGTCTACATTCAGTTTTCCCCTAAAATCATATAAAATATCGACGTCTCAGTTTATAAAATTTACTTTTTTTTAATCAGTTTTCTAAAAAAAAATAGTATATATCTATATTTAATAATGATTTAGGCTTAAAATCCTAATTCTACTAATTCTAAAATGTACTACTATTTTTTCATGCATTTGATTGGAGGTATTAGCTATTAGGCAGTTCTGATATTATTTATCCCACTATTTATACCTTAGTGATGAGATAAGTTATCCCATATATAGAGTGGAATAACTTATGTCAAGATAATTTATTCTGAAATAACTAATTCCAAGATAACTTGTTCCTAACCAAACGTTAATGAATTGATTATATCCACAAAATATTTATAACTTTAAAAACCACAAATTTCACAAATCTTTCTTTCTATCTTTCTTATTAGACTCCATATTTCTATATTTAACAACAATTTAGCTTTAAAATTCTAATTTCACTCTTAATAAAACAATTTATGTCCACACAAATATCTATAATTTACTTTTAATTTTTTTCCTTGGATGATATATTAAATTAAAGTCTTAAACACCATATTCTTGTAATTTTTCCTAAATTAAACTGTATCATATAAATTAAAAACAGAAAACTACTATATAAGTATCTTTGGAATCTATATTTATTCTTTTATTCGTCTATAAATACCCATTGACAGAAATATACACACTTATTCGATGAAATAAATTGAGTTGCATATAAATTAATTTAAATATTATTCTAATAGTTTTTTTAAAAAAAGATTGGAGAGAGAAGCCCAAATCTAAATTCAAATAATTAGAGAAAAATGAGAGGAGAGAATTGAAACACGAATTCTAAAGAAGAAAAAGGCGGTTTCGTTCTCTTTTCTATTCTCATTGGACAAATCTTATCTCTCATCTTCATAATTAATAACATCTCACCATTTATTTATTTTTTATTTTTTGGTTTTCTTCTTAGCTTCATCCTCATCATCAAAAAATTAAACTAGGAATGGCCAAACGTCAATAATGTTGCTGTTATGCACGTGACTTATTTAACTACTGCGAGACTGTATCAATCAATTCGGTTTGATTTTGAAGTTTATCAGTTTAATATATTGATTATCAATTTATCGACTGTTGATCATTCTTGAAGAATAACTGAGAGTCCAAGACATACAGAAATATAAGTATAAAACTAAACTCTAACTGAAATCACTAAATCAAAATTATGCAATTAAAATTATGTATTTATTTTTAATCTCGATTCGATTTGAACCACCCCTAACTACACGTAACTCTCAAATTATTACTACTATCTACCTTTCAAATTCCTCATGTAAAAAGTGTCTTAGGCTTAACCCCTCACCCTCAACCCCCCCTCCCCTCCCCCAAAAAAAAAAAAAGAAAAAAGAAAAGGAAAAGGAATAGGAAAACGTGTGGGCGATTAGAGTGTCGAAATAAACAACGGGGACCAAATATTAGCACGCTTATTTTTCAATTTTGCATTTACTCCAAAAGAAAAACAAGAATATATGAGTGAGTGAGTGTGTATATATATATATAACCTACTCAAATCACATAATTAACGATTAAATGGAACCAAACTAATCAAACATACACAATAATTTATTCTGTCCTAACCTTACTCAATAAATTTATCTGCTATCTATTACTAGTAAAAAATGACAAATATTTAAAAAAAATAATCAAAATATACGAAAACAGACCTGAATACAACGCTCAAAACAATAGAGTACTATTTTTAAAAACCAGCTACAGCATTTTATAGCAGTGGATATTAAATGGTTTCACTAATTGTTATTTGCTGGTATGACAATTATTTTTAGGTGGTCCTAGGTTATTATTATTACGAAGATACTTACTATGCGATGCATCAGGTGCAAAAACTTAACCGTACGAGCGTCAGACTCAAATTAAGGCGGTGGGTCATAATATATATTTTTTAAATTAAAAATAAAAATTTTGGAGTCTAATATTTTAATGCATTTTAACTTACATAATAATAATAATAATAATAATAATAATAATAATAATAATTTAGTCCACCGGATATTTATATTCACATCATATGCAAATCACAATTTCAATAACAATTGAATTTATTTCAAAATATACTTATCCTATCTCAATTTATGTGAATAGCATTTGACTCGATACAAAATTTAAAGTTTTTTTTTTTAAAAAAAATCTAGTATAAAATAAGTCGTAGATACTTGTGTGCTTATAAATTGTTTCATCAAGAGTAAAGCAAACATTTTCATGTTAACATATTGTTACTAAATATACAAATATATTATTCTTTTTTATAAAAATGAATTATATAAATAAAAATAAACATAGAAAGAACCGAGTCATATAAAATAAGACAAACAAAATAATATTTAGATAAAATTATAAAAACTTAGCATGTTGTCCACCCACCCAACCCACCCACCCCTAGAGTCTATAGTAGAGAAGTGGTACAGTGTCAGCTGGGTGGGCCTTACTCACTTCATGATCTGTTTGTTTGGTTTAAGCACAAAGGCCTTTGCCAGCCAGCAAACATAGTAACATGGCCTGTATTTCATAGAATTATATTCTTTCTATTCAGGGGCGGAGCTAAAATTCAAATATGAACTCAATCGAATTTGATAATTTTTTATTAAAGATATTGGTTTATTAGAAGATTTACTAAATACGTACAAACATAGTAAAATTTAAAATCATTAATAAAATTTAAAATTCTAACTTCGTCGACTATGACAATATATAATGATATCTTAAAGTAAAAGAATCTTTTTCTTATTCCCCAGATTCATATGAAGATACATCTTCTGCCAATTTCAGTGCCACCAAATATCAATTTATCTTTTATATTTTGCTTCCTTCACTCATTATATTATACACTATATACCATTTTTCTCCCACAAGATTAAAAAAAAAAAGGTCAATAATCCCGTGAGTCTTACATATTCTAGTGCATAATTACATAGGAAAAAAAAATATTTGAATCATTTCAATGGGATCCACATGAAAAAGTACAATCAAATAATTTCTACCAACAAAAAAAGAGTTTATAACAAGCAACATTTTGAGCTGGTCACTTATATCTAGTTTTAGATAATTTGTAACAATAGCATATTTAATATAATTTTCTAAATGAATATAAAAAAATATAATGTATACAGACTTTACACTATCTTATTATGAATATAAAAATGTCATTTTTGAAAGACTATCGCCTCAAATTATCAAAATAATTATAAAAAGAACAATTTTAAAACATATGAAGACTAATTATAAAATACTCATGTTAATTTACTCCCTTTGTTCAAATGTATATGACTCATTTCTTTTTTTAATCAATCTCAACAAGAATGACACATTTTTATATTTAGTAACAATTTAACTTTAAAATATTTATTTTATTCTTAATAATTTATAACTACACAAACTTTATACTAACTTATTTTAAATCACAATTTTTTAAAAACTACATATTTAACATTTCATATCAAACTAAATTACCTCACATAAATTTAAATAAAAGTAATACGAGTATTAATCTTTTAAAAGCGTGCGAAGTTGAAACTGGACAAACAAAAAATAAGGAAAAGAATACGTATGTGTATTTTGAAGATGGTCACTATTCACTAAGAAGAAATGAATATTAATAGTACAAATTTATTCAAATATAATGCTAAGTTTAAGTACTTACTTAAACTTCATAAAGAGACGAGGTATGTGATGTATGAGTACTTGGTAGCTGCCTAGTAAATTGCACTGAATATAATGATTGATTTCTCTTCTTCTTATCACGCAAAATACCTTAAAGTAAAGTACTCTCGTACTTACATCTCTATCTAACCCCACCCCCTTTAAATACCCACCTTTTCCTACATCATTTTTGCAAATAAAATAAAATAAAATAAAAATCTACTTTTATATATCTCCCTTTTTTGTTTTTAGAAATGTCCATAAACCATATTTCTTCAGAAACATTTTGGTGGACCAAAAAACAACAATCTTCAATCCCAAATATGTTTGAGTTTAACCTTAACAACAACATGAGCAACAATACTCATAATGAAGATGATGAGGAGGTAGGACAAAGTGAAGACAAATTGGAAGAAATTCCAAGAGATCATTTGTTTGAGAAACCATTAACTCCAAGTGATGTTGGAAAGCTCAACAGGTTAGTAATTCCTAAACAGCACGCTGAGAAGTATTTTCCTCTCAGCGGTAATCATAATACTTATAACAATAATAACGATGGCGGTACTGAAAAGGGATTATTACTGAGTTTCGAAGATGAGTCAGGAAAATCATGGAGATTTCGATATTCTTATTGGAATAGTAGCCAGAGCTATGTATTAACTAAAGGTTGGAGCCGTTTTGTCAAGGAAAAACGTCTTGATGCTGGTGATATTGTTTTGTTTGACCGACACCGGTCAGATTCTGACCGGTTATTTATAGGGTGGAGGCGGAGGAATACTACATCCGCCTCCATCTCCACGGCTGCTGCAGTGTATCATAACACTGCAGCGGCGGTGACTCAAAATATGGGTGGTAGTGGAGGTGGAGGTGGGTGGGCCCATGTATACTACGGTGGGCATCCTTATCCAAGCACAGGTGCAGGTCTTCCATACCAACCTGACTGTCTTCATGCAGGTATCATTTTCTTCACATGTACATTACATTCTGTTAAAAAATACTTTTAATCATATACAAATATTATAATTTTTCGTCCATTGAATCCTTGACTACATTATCCATGTACAATTTGTAATTTTGAGCTATATATAAGTCACTTAATTTCTACTCCTTTTCTGTCTTTCACACTGACAGATTAGAGTTTTGTGAAAATCAGTACACTTTCCAAATACATTGGAGATAATTCATTTTAGAATTGATGTTATTATTTTTGTTATAAATGGCATATGCATAGTAGCCCCCCCCTCCCAAAAAAAAAAAAGAATGCAAAAAAAATTTAATTTATTTTTAATGTGAAAAGAAATGTTCAATTATACCTATCTTGGTGGCCATACATGTTGCAAAGAGTTGTATATTTTGTCACATTGCAGAAAGTTTGTTTTGTAGGTTTCTAACAAAGATGATGATATTATTTAATTATTGTATTATAATATAACAAGTGGCTACCTACCTGCATATATAAACAAAGAAAAAATACTGTTGTTTTGTGTTTTGTGCATCTTATTTAGAGATTCTTGCAAATGCCATATGTTTAGGCAGAGCTACAAAGAGCTGAATCTCAGTGGATCATGATAGCAAGACCATTCGATCACTTACCTTTTCCTATTTGTTTGTGACATAAATATAGGGAGAGGAGCAATGCAGAACCAAACAACAAGTGTGAACAATAACACAAGAAGACACGTGAGATTGTTTGGGGTTAACTTGGAATGTGATGCTGATGATTCATCGTGGTCTGAGCCACCCCCGACTCCAGATGGTGGTGGCTCTTCTACATCGAGCCACCACCAGGATCATGGTCGGAGTCAAGATCAAGCTAGCCAACACTATTATCAATACCAATTTCAGTATTCAAAACCTCATGTTGCAGTTTCAGCTGCTGCTTCTTCCTATAATAAAAACCATCACAATCACAAGGTACATACATGACTCTTAAATTATTTTATCAATGAAAAGTTTTCTTTTTCTCTTTTTAGACTAATTAGAAAATTGTTAAAGATGTGACTAGTCTCAGTTTTCAACTATGATTTTCCTGTTTCATTTACTGAGACAAATATATACAAAAATCTCTACAGTTACCCTAAGCTAGTTATAATATAAGTATACTATATAGTAGTAATATTTAATTCTAAAACTAGTATGCGCCTAACAAGTGGATTAGTTAAAGCCAGATAAAAGTCATAGTAAAAGTCAGTAAAAAAAAAATAATCTTATGTTTATAGTAAGTAGTCTAGTTGAACAAGTAATGTTCTTTTTTGGAAGCAATCAAATATTTTTTATGCTTTTTAAAAAAAAAATGATGATAAAACTTTTGGCAGTAAATTTTTATTTTTTCTTTCTTTACATTTACCTTCCTTTTTCTAGTTTCCAAACAAAAGTTTTTGATTTTTTTAATGTTTTTTATTCTTTTTCTCCTTTTGTTACACCTGTTGAGTCGTGTGAAATGAAAATACCCAGGGAGCTAAGCCTGGCATGACTTTTAATAATATAGTATGTTATCATGTCAACCATTTCATGTGACCTACTTGGTTTTTTCTTCTTCTTTTTATTTTATTTGGCCGGGGAGGGGGGGGGGGGGGGTAATGTGGTCCAAACTCCTATAGCTGTAAATAAAAAAAACTTGGAAGGCAGCAAACTACAATGTACCTAATGATATTTATTTTATTAGTAGCTCAAATAGACAAGAGGGTCAAGATGAATCACTACAAAAAATCACTAATTTACTACTGATTTTTCCACTAAAAAATGTTCAAAAACTCTATTTTCATAGATATTTGGATTGAATCAATGAAAAAAAAAATAATAATGTTTTCAAATGAAAAATTATGAAAGTTCCCACGGTTTCGGTGAGAATTTGTTCTATCTTATATTTTTTCAGTGAATTTAGTAGAAAATGACTTTAAAAAATCATGATCAATACATTATAACACAATTTTTTTTACTAATTTGCAGTGAAAAAACCGTTGTGTCTAATAATAATAATAATAATAAACTATACTACATGTTATCTAGTCAACTTTGGTAGTCACACCAAGAATCAAGTACTACTTTACAACTAAGCCAAACTCTTTGCCATTCAAGAATATCTTGAAATAACACCAAACACATCAAAGACTTAAGCTACTTTGCAATGGACCATTTTAAGCTTGGATAGTGACAATACACATTACTTTTTTTTGTGATTGATTGAATCTCAATACTATTCCTTTCCCACCCCATATATTTTTAGGTTTGAAGACTTTGGGACCCTAACATTCAAAATTAGGTTTATACAAATAAAACTATATCTAGTAAGTTTCCAAAAGATAATGCTTAGGCTAGTTCAATATAATCTCCATTATTTTTTTAGTTTAGAAAGTGACAATTCATTATTAAAGTCAAATTCTCCTTTATCTATTTTCTAATAAAGGGGCTCTGACTAGAGGTCCAAAAATCAGTAGGAGAGTAGTGACATTCTCACTGCAACAAATAAATGATTTCATGGCAATAATATAAGTGTCATTATATTATATTTAATGATAATAATAAATATAGGTATTTATAGTTAACACTATACAAATACCGCTAAAAAATTCAGCAATTTTGGATGCAGTGGCAGTATTTTTTATTATTACGAAATGTCTCTTTTGTAGTGGTATGTTTAGAATCAACATGAAACACATGTCTTGCTTCTGTTAAAGACAGAAAAGCTTAATCTATCTCCTTTTAATGATGCTTTCAACCCTTTTAAACATGTACTTAATTCTTGATTCTTCAAATGGAGTCTTTGCAATTTATTTGTAACTGAGCCCAACCAAATAACCAAATGGTCCACTACTGGTATATATTGTTTTTTTATTTTTTTATTTCTATAGTTTTTGAATGCTCAAACCTCTATGGAAGATGGGATTGCTAATAATTATACTGTATGGTTGTAACAGGATATGAATTTCTCAAGAGATGTCAACCAGATGAGATATCACCAGGGATAAGATCTGTAGATTTGACAACCAGGATTGACTATTACAGGCACTTGGAATTTATTTTTATTTTTTTCTTTAAAAAATATTCTTGAAAAAATAGGAAAAGAAAATCCAAAAAGGGTAAAAGTCTCAGATTTTCTGGCAACTTTCTCCCCTAGAAAAAGGTAGTAGTATATATGATAAAACTTTTAACACCTATTCCAAGTCCAGAGGGAATTGAAAGAATGATAATATTGGAGATGAAACTTTGAAAGAGACTTTAGGATGTCTTGTGGGTCCATCAGATTATAGCTGACCAGATGGAAGAATATATATATATATGATCTACGTACACTCTATCCTCTACAAACCACAAGTAGGATTCCGTTGGGGTATGTTGTTGTATTTTGGTTGCTACTGTGGAGATTCTGCCTGAAGATTTTTGTTAGGGGGCTTCATCATAATCATGACAATTGACCAAAACTGAAGGATAGTAATAGTAAGAGGAAGAAGAAAGATGGTTCTTTTACCAAGTGGTGATGGTAGTGGTAGTGGGTGGTGGACTTGTCTTGTTATTGATGATAAGATGGATGTCTGTCACAATCCATTAGTCATTTAGGAGGACAAAAAATATGTTCTTTGGCAACTCTTGAAAGGCAACTAACAGTTTAACTGCTTTTCTTTCACATGTCGATGCAATGGCAGAATACTTTTTGTTCAACAGTAGTAGTAGTAGTATGTATATGTATATGTACATGTACTTTTTGTGTTTTCATGATTCATATGAAAATCTGATGAAAAGACTCATCAATCTTACCTCTGTGAATTGTAAGTTTCATTTGTCACCAACATCAGTCAAATAACCCAATAATCGATATCTAAATAGTTCTAAATCGATAATCTTCACAACCAAACCAACTGACATGGAGCGCTATTTAAGAGCATAATTGTAGTTTGTATTTGAATATTCTTAGAAGTCTCTAGTTGTCATAACACTGGCACCATAACTTTGTTGTTTCTAAGCATTTTCTTATTCGCTAAATCTCCAACTACATCTTTCTAAGGAAGCAGTTAATATTTTTATATTGTCTTGGAGAATCCTCACAATTAGCTTTAGAGTTGAATTAGGTCCAAGATTCATTTTTTTTTTTGTATCCCTCAATGTATACTCAAAGAAAAGATGTAGCAAGGTGGCCAGTAATTATCTGCTGATAATTCCATTATTGTCATTTTCTGTTTTGACAATAGAAACTGTCCTATATTTCACATTTTCTAGTGTTTTATCAAGATATACGAGTTCATTCATGCATTATCCAGCAAGCAATTACTACAAAATACAGGAACATTTTCGTTTTAGGTAAACGCATATACGGTAGCTGAATCGTGAGATATGTGTCCATGTTTTTCTATGAAATTCTTGCGGAGTAATAAGCACTTACTTTGGAAGAATATGAGGACAAATGCACCGCAAATGAAACATGAATACGGCGTTGGAAGCATGTCAATCACTTTCCATATAGCACAGGCTGCAGGCTTTTCATTCTGGCCACATGTCCAAAACACAAGTTGCAAATGAATTGGTAAGAATATAACACTATGCCTAGTTGAATAAATCAACCAAAAGATGAAAAGTTAGATGAGTATTAGTACTAGTACTTTTTTGTGTCAACAGTGGACCATTAAGAATCAAGAACAAAAAGGATGCCCCATTGACTGCTACTAAGGACTCACAGCAAGATTTTAGTGCTCCTGCAAGTGGGAGAGTGTCACTAGATACACATACAAAATAGAGGTGGTGGTTTATCACAAGATTGAATGGACTCCTCTTGCAACAATAGTCAATCATCACAGTAACAAAACATCTAATAACAGAATGGACCATTTTCTTCCATTAGTTTTCCTCAAGCTCTACATTTTGTAGTATGTTCTTTACATTTTCTACATGCAAGTGGATCAAATTGCGTCGTTTCAATCAGATAAATACCAAGAGAATGTACCTAGACAACTCTTGACAGGATAATCAAATCACGTTACTTGGTATTCTCCAAACCGGTATTGGCAGCTATTTCACACATAATAATTGAAGCTAGCAGTCGAGAATAAGGCCAAAATCACAGTACATGCACTAAAGAAACATAGAATAATTTCTGATTCAGTCTTATGTAGGATCCACGATGATGATAGAACTATAATTTATCGGACATGGTAGAAGATTCTTATTACAATGTGCTCAAATGAAGACCCATGTGCTTGACAGATTTCAATCAAGAGACAAATTCCATGACCCCGCCAACATATACCTAATAAGAACACCCACAAACAGTCACATATGGGTCCGGAACTACAAGTGCTGAAACTATCCTAATGGAAAGCTGATGGCACGTCAAATAAAGATGGCAAGAGATGTACGAACTTTATCAGAGGAAACTCTAGACACCGAGCAAGACACCTCGATGATAGATTCATGGGCTAAATCATTATATGCTTTTGCTTTAGAATCTGCAGCACATACTATGGGGAATAAAGTACCAAATAGAAGGCAATTTTGGGTGGAAGTCATTTTCAACTGTCTTACATCCATTCCTGGCTCACCTGACCTGTTTCGGTCTAGTCCTGCCTCCTCCATCCAAACTTGAAATCAAATTACAGATTTAACTTCAAGCCACCAATTACTCCAAAAAACAACTAAAAAGCTCAAATGACAACTCCCTTCCCACATGCATTTGGTGAGGGCGCACATTATATAGGCTTATGTATTTGATCCTGACCTTACACGTTGAGGTTCAATTGATGTCAAGCCAAATCACTTTTACAAACAAGAGCCTCAATGAGTTGAACATTGACCATTTGCGATGTAATCTCCTTCCCCCATTTCCCCACTACATACTGAAAGCAAACCACAACAGCATCAGTAATTATGCAGAAGTCCAAAGGTCAAGTTCGTATAGAGTATTTAAGAGAACTCACAACTTTTACTTCGGATGCCAAGATTGTTCTTTGGCTGCATAAATGCCCTTATGCAATTTAGCGTCCTCATTTTTTCTCCATGACTTGTTGAATACCTTCTTGATATCCCACTATGAAACCTTTAAGTGCATCTTTATATGTTGATGCTCTTGTCATGTAAACACACTGTAATGCTGGTCGTAGTGTCTACTGTCTCCATTCCACCTCTTGCATCCACAGCTAGGTTAGAAGAGATGTCAGAGGTTCAGAACTCAAACTAGAAAAGATTCGATCGGAGTTAACTATTCATTGAAGAGACTACAAAAGAAGTCCAACTAATTTATAATAATATTGCATTAGCAAGTATGTGCTATAAGGCAGATTGGAAGACATGGATATTCAGAATATGGTTACATGCGTTTCTGGTAAACTCTCACGGGGTTGTATTATATCCAGGATACATTTAATTCTTGCAGGTTTTTTAATAGCACACTATAACTTTAATATTTAAGACTTAAGGCACTCACTGACCAAAAAGCTACCCGATTGTTCATACCTGATAACAAATGAATATAGCAGCTCAGCTTAACCCAGCTTAACCCAGACTGTCCTCTAGGTTAACCCAGCTTTGAACTTTAAGTCCTGCCTCACTCCCTACTTAAAGTTGTTACAGATGAACTAAAAGAGTATATAGCAGCTGTAGTCCTCTATACAAGTCACTTCTAACAGTCTTAGTAGATAAAATAGGAGAATGAACTCATTGTAATTGTGTTCTTCTATTTTTCAAACTGAGTCAGGTAGCTCGGGAGTGAAAGCCTGTGTTAGGATTAATTGAAAAAAAAAACTCTACACCCACACCGTGCTTGAGAGCTCTCGAACAAGATGATTTGGAGGCGACTTTCAGCTTTGAACTTCAAGTCCTGCCTCACTCCCTACTTAAAGTTGTTACAGATGAACTAAAAGAGCATATAGCAGCTGTAGTCCTCTATACAAGTCACTTCTAACAGTCTTAGTAGATAAAATAGGAGAATGAACTCATTGTAATTGTGTTCTATTTTTCAAACTGAGTCAGGTAGCACGGGAGTGAAAGCCTGTGTTAGGATTAATTGAAAAAAAAACTCTACACCCACACCGTGCTTGAGAGCTCTCGAACAAAATGATTTGGAGGCGACTTTCTCTGTGAGCTTTTCATAGACAATATGGCCAGCGGAAGCCTCCACATAAGGTTACTCAGCCCCCTAACCTCCCGTGAACCCCTCTTATGCTACCCTCCTAAAAACACCCAGGAAAAACCCCACCATGCAACCTATACCCCTTAAACCTATTGTATACCATCACGGCAAACCCACGGCTCGTTGGTCTGTGGATAAAGTTGATCGTGTGATAGTAATTATTTTTGGATAAGGTATAGTCCAGAGAATTTATTATATGCTATTGTTGGTAAATTCTCTTATGGATGGATGGAAAATACAAGAATTGTGCAAGATCATTCCTACGCAATGTGAGGTGAATTGTAAGATTTTTGTGCAAATTGCAATAGACATGTTCTTATTCGATTGACGTTGCTTTAAAATTATGTCCACTTGTTGTCGAAGCGTGCTTGCTATCTCAAAGCCAAGGATGGTTTCTGTCAAATGTGTCCTCATAGTGGGTTCCTTGGTTTGATTCAGAAGAAGAAACTTCCATTGCTATTGCATGGATTTCCTTTTACTATTTTGCCTCGTAAATTTTTTTGTAAAGGAATCCTAGCTAACTTGCTCCATCAGTTGGGAAGTCATTACATGGCAACAAAGAACAAAACAAGGCCAATTTATGCGAGGGTAAAAGTTGAAGTGAGTTTACTTGGTGAATTCCCAAAGTGTGCAAATTCAAATTGGTGTGGTGAGGCGCTACTAGAGAGGTAAGAACGAAATAGATAACATTAAGCAAAATTATATGCCTAAGCATTGTAAAGAACGCAAATTACAAGGGCATAATATGGTTGTTGAGTCTTACATCCTGAATTAATTGAGGAGACGCAAGGAAATAATGAAGGCAACGGTGATGTTGAGAACAATGGGAGAAGTGTGGAACCAAATGACAAAGGGAAGTCTCCTCCCAAGGTGTTAAAGAGTGGATAAGTTTTAATGAACGTGAGTGATAAATGGAGATGCAAGAAGCTAGAAGTAAGAAATTTAATGCCCATAGATCTCAAGAACAAAATTCATCGAAGGATGACAATAAGGCTTGTTGGAGTCCCACATCAGTGGGATAATAAGCACCTTGGTCTCGTTATATGGTCTTGGGTAGTTCTCCCCTCAGGAGGTAGCTTTTGGGGCAATCCCAATTCATTGTTTCCGATGATGGGACCCAGCCTTATATTGTCCATGCTCCAGATGTCCAATCATGGATGTGTGGGGGGTTCGAATCCCATCCTAATAAAGGAACTATGGTTCCTACACAAACTGGGAAACAATTTGCAGCACTTGTTGATGAAGCGGAAAGCCAAGATAGTGATGCAAACTGATAGCATTGGTGGAGGTAATTGATGCCTCAATTGGAAAGGGGAAGGTTAATCCTAATCCTACTGGGATTCAATTGTGGGCAGAAGCTAAGGATTCTAATCCTAAAGGAGCTGAAGTTGTAGGACATGAAGCGGGGAAGACAAAGAATAGGTGCAAAACTCAAAAGATTTAATGATGAATGCATTTTCAAGAATTTAAAGGACCTATTTTGGAGGTCACACACTTGATCAAGAAGGAGCCACATCATGCTCCTTAGCTAATATCTTGTAGCTTGGATGATACTCCACTTAGAAGATCCTTTAAATTCTTGAATTTTTGGGCTAAGCATGAGACTTTCCCTGACTTAGTGAGGCAGCATTGGAGGACATATGTACACGGGATTTCTTCATCATCTTTCATCACAAATTGAAGAATGTTAAGCAAGCTTCGATAGGGTGGATTAAGGCCACACTGGGGGACACTAATACAGTTCATACAGTTTCTTTCTTTTGTTATTTGTTATCATCTGTTTATGATATTTAAGTGATCGCACTATTTTGCTGATGTTACTATTCCTTGCATGTATGCTCTACACTGCTTTTCTATTAGCTGTCATGTTTTCTTCACTATCATTTTTTCCTTTTCATTACTACTTCGATTTGTTTCACTTGAGTTGAGGGTCTCTCGAAAACAGTCTTTCTACCTCCATGAGGTAGGGGCAAGGTATGCGTACACTCTACCTTGCCCAGACCCTACTTTGTGGAATTTCACTGGGTATGTTGTTGTTGTTGCTTGTGATGCAGAATCCTTCTAGTATTTTGAATCTTAAACGAGAGACTTTTGCCTTTTTCACTATCATTGCTCTAACAATAGTGTGTCCATCTATAACTTCTAACTAAGCCATCAAATTCATGAAAGCAATTCTAGTCTCAACAGTTTTTTAATGTCTGAACTAGACCTAATATTCTATTTGCAGGTAAACCTAAAGGATTCTGTCTTCATTGTCTCTTTCACGGAGTAGCAAATCACATAAATGATTGATCAGTATTTCTACCCAGGTTACTAAGGCTGTTCAAGGCATAATCGTTAGCTAGTAGATTATAGAGATTTGGAACCAAACTAGCATATCCCACCATTCATATTCCCAGTTACTACAAATGTCAACATGGTATGAAGTCCATGACACAACAGAATTATATAATTAGTTCTTTCCCTATATATGCTTCATACACAAATTTTGCTTCAGAAAATTACTAATTGCAGTTAACATACTCCTAGTACATTTGGCATAAATATTTGCCAAAAAAAGAGACAGCAACTAGACATGCAATAGTTAGGGGCAGGCAAGGGTCTTACTATTAACGTATAAAGAAGTTCTGTTTGATGCAAACAAAACGTTTGACATTAGCCACCTACATAATTTTCCAAAAGAAAAGAAAGTTTGCACTACAAGAAATTATATTTAAGAAATAAGTACTTGCTAACATCTATTCGACAAGTGTCAGTAATTTCAAAGTAGGAAATCTTCCGACATTTATATTACAATTGGGTGCTTCCTAGATGATGCATGATCCTGGGCTGGGATGCTTCATGTGTAGGCTACCTTTTTGCTATTACAGTTGGTAATTAATTGTGACATTTATTTACGACTATTTTTAAAATCAGCATTATGAGTTTCCAACTCATTTCTTAGGACATATTTAAGAGGGATTGGAAATTTTGGATTGTTGGTCAGACTTGTGCAATCATCTACAAATAATGAGTGACACTATGATATTGCCATGCTATGAAAGATTGGGAGAGGCAGGTGGAGCCGTGGAGGTGAGGGTAAGGAGGAGGGTTTCAATTAACGAGAACCAGTTCGGTTTCATGATGGGGCGATTACAGAAGAAGATTGGTGGAGCAGTATACGGAAAGTAATAGAGACTTGCATATGGTGTTTATTGACCTTGAAAAATCATACGACAAAGTTCCGAGAGAAGTTATATGGAGATGTTTGGAGACCAAAAGTGTTCCAATCATGTACATTAGGACTATTAAGGACATGTATAATGGAGCTAAGACCCGGGTGAGGAGAGGGAGAGGAGACGGGTCACTTTCCAACGGTAATGGGGTTGCATCAGGGGTCGACTCTTAGACTGTTTTTATTAGCTTTGGCTATGGATTTTCGGACGCGACACATTCAAGGGAGGTCCTTGATGCATGTTATTTGTTGATGACATTATACTAATTGAGGAGATGCATAGCGAAGTTAACAACAAACTTGAGGTGTGGAGATAGATCCTAGAGTCAAAGGTTTCAGATTGAGCAGGACTAAGACAGAGTACGTGGAAGTGCAAGTTCAGTTATGTGCCTCATGTAGCAGAGATGGAAGTAAGGTTGGATTCTCAAGTCATCTCCAAGAAAGGGAGTTTCGAGTACCTGGGGAGCTATTATTCGAGGAAACTGAGAGATTGACAAGGATGTTACACATCACACTGGTGCGGGGTTGTTAAAATAAAGTCTAGCCTCTGGTGTCTTATGTGATAAAAAGGTGTCACTACGATTTAATGGTAAGTTCTATAGAGCAATAATTAGACAAACTTTGTTGTATGGAGCAGAGTGTTAGCTAGTCAAGAACTCTCATGTTCAAAAGATAAAAGCTACAAAAATGAGGATGTTAAAATGGATGTGTGGGCTTACTAGGAGAGATATAATCAGAAATGAAGATATTCATGCCAAGGTGGAAGTGGCCATGGACAAGATGCGGAAGTCTAGAATGAGATGGTTTAGACATGTCAAAAGGACATGCATGGACGCCCCAGTGAGGAGGTGTGAGAGGTTGACAATAGAGGGACTGAGGAGAGGTAGGGGTAGGCCAAAGAAGTATTGGATAGAGGTAATCCGAAAGGATATGACAAGCCTTAAGCTTACCAAGGACATGACCCTTGATAGGAAGGCGTGGAGGTCGAGGACTGGGGTAGAAGGCTAGTAGTAGATAGTTTTGCACCTGGTTTCTCTAGCTAATGGTATTAGAATTATTTTTGATATTTTATTATTTTTCTATTACTACTTGTTGTCTCGTATGCCTGTATTTTCGTACTTCCAATTGTTGCTTATGTCTTCATATATTGTGTCTTTGCTTTCTTTGAGTCGAGGGTCTTTCAGAAACAACCTCCTCTTTAACTGCCAAGGTAGAGGTAAGGTCCACGTACACTTTAACCTCCCCAAATCCCACTTGTCGGACCACATTGGGTACGTTGTTGTTGTTACTTACTATTGTATTGGGAAAGTTTCTTTTGCCATTTTTCTTTCAGAAATGAAGTTTTAAATTTTATGTCATTGACATGATACCATAACCATTCAAGCTCAAAGTATATACCTTAATGTCATTCACATAGATAATTTAAACTGAAATCGGATTCTTCAATACAACATTCCTCTATTATTTTGTTCCCCCGCAAAATTGGGAATATTTGTAGTCTTCGCAACTAAAATTGTGTTAAAGTCAAATAATTTGTCCTAAATCAATCAAATAACTAACCTTGGAAAAATGAGTGATTTCTTCACTTCTTGCAACTCTTCATCCATTTCCTGTCCAATTTGCTTGGTGGAGCTGCACATTCGAAAATCATCTAGTGGAAAATAGAGGCAGATAAAAGCAGAAGGAAATCTCACCATTTGTATTCAAGTACAGGTCATAACACTCAGGTTCTTCTGCATCAATGTAAGACATACTTTTTTCTTTTTCTTTTTCTTGAAAAGAAAGATGATAACACATTATCAAATGCAAATTCAACAAAAATCCTTCCTGGTTATAGAGTATACACTATACAGTATAAAACAGAAGGTGCAAGTAGATTTATATATGATAATAAGGAGTATCTAAACCAAGACACTTGTACATGTGAAGTGTACATAATGCACAAGTATTTAAGCACACAATCTTGTATTAAAGCATATGACAAAGTTCATTTTCTTTGTCTCTGTTAAGGTTACACACAAAGTCCACCTTTCTGCTAAGCCAGCTTTCTGTGAGTAAGCCAGTGCTAAAAAAGAGGACTAAGGAAAAGCTAAATATTCATTGATATAGATGCAGTGCCAATTACTTTCTGCCAACTGTAGCGGTGACTGGTAAGCACTTCGATTAATAGTTTGCAGGATTTCTAGAATAGGAAAAGGCTTTTTCTTTAGAGTAAAGACTCTTCACTTGATTCTTTCGGCCAGCTCAGCGGATGAGTGGCTGTATTAGACACCTCTTCATCTTACGGCAAGTGTGCTATTTGAGATACTTGAAAATGGGTGTAGCGATAGAATGTTTTGAATCAGTAATTCCTCAAACGTCCTTGGTACTACATTTAATACAGTTATTCTATACATTAGGCCTTAGCAGTAGTAAGGCTGACTTGAAGTATGTAACTGAGAAGCAGACTTTTTAATATTCGGATCTGGTTTACAAATAAAGAATATTGAGATCCAAATGGCATCCAAAGTTGTAAATTACCCAAGCAAGTTCATAACACCCTTTCAACATCTGATGGTATGAACATGTTCTTTTGCTTTACATCCCACAAACAATACAACAAGAAGGATTCAGTCAAAGGCAGTCATGTGAATTTTATCAAAATAAGAGAAGATAAGAAGAGTTCAAACATAGCATGACTAACGAGCTAATCTTTGGCAATCCAACTCATTTTGAACTAATAGAAATCTGATTCTTTAACAAAAAACTCATGAAGTCATAACATTCAATCTAGAATTCTATTATGGAAACACTTACACCTTTCATTTGGAAACTGATTCTTTGTATGCTATCATCATCTCAATTCCTCTAAAAACATAGTTATGAGCTAATTAGCATTTTCATCCAAATAACCGTATCTTAACAGTTAAGATACCTCATTCGTAATGTCTAATAATCTTCTCGAGTAGGTCAGTTAATGCATTTCATATAACAATATGCTCATGAAACAATATATACAACTAAAGAATGAGAAGTTCTTCCAAGTTCCAACTAATAAAAATAACTACTACAGATGCAGTATCAGTTACAGTATATCTAATATATCAGTTGATCGACTAGCAATACAAAAGCTAAACATTCCATACCTTGTTTTAGCAATGCAAAAGCTAATCAGTGACCATATCAACACCACATAGAAAAGGTCCTTCCCACCAGAAGCAGAGTTAATAGTCCACATGCGGATTCAGCCTCAATTATACACAAATATTAAATTCAGAATCCATAAAGTTGAAATCATAGCTTCGCCTCTACTGAATTCCCACTTAAAACAGCAGTATGAGAAGCCTGACGAAAAAATCATAATCAACTGTTACTATATAGTATTAGGTTGCTAACGCAAACAAAATATGAGGATTCACAATTAATGAAAAACATTACTATCACCCTAGAAATACAATTGAGGAAGCTTACTACCACAGTTTTCTCGATCCATAGATGAAACTGAATGATCGAAAAGCAGAAACGCCCGCGCTTCAGATCTTCCATGCCTGAAATTGCACGTACATACATATAAAAAAGTTATCAAAATCAAGCTTAGCTATGGTTTGAGTTTCTCTTTCAGGCAATTTATCAAACACCTTATGCAATCTGCAACTCCAATTTTTTCTTCGAAAACTGAAAGTGAACAACAGACCAGGCGGGAGCAGAAATTGAATTTAATGGAATTCTAATCACGGAATAACTTGTTCCCAATACTAAAAATTCAGGCCGAATTCGTAATCAACCCGATGGGATGGCTCCGCCCCGCTAACATTATTCGTAATACTACCGGTGGAATTAAGATTTTTACTAAGAGTTCAAAATACGAAGAAATAAACATATAAAGAAGTTGAAGGAATTATACAAAAAAAATAATTTTAGTCATACATATAAAGAGTGTAAATTTCCAACGACTGGACTTCATATGAGCCCATGGCCCTATCGTTTGCATGCAACTCTACTAACTTTACGAAATGTATGCTTGTGGACAAGTTAAATGTTTACGTGCCACAACTATATTTAAATAACATAAATATAAGTTGAGACCAAATTTTCAAAATGATTATTTGAAAATATATAAAATAAAATAAAGGGTTGTTGATTCTAAATGCTTGAAGAATTATATAAAAAATAAAATTGTATTTGAACAAAAATACAATTAGAATGATTATTTTAAATATATAAGTTGATCTCATTTGCTTTGTTTTTGATTCATTAGCCATTCGTTCTTCCTCTTTTTTTCAATGGTTACTAATCAAGGTCTCGACTACATTTGAAAGAATTTAGTAGGTGGACTTAAGACGATCAATGGTGTCTTAAGAACTTTCAGTCTTAAAAAATATTTAACATTTAATTTTTATTAAATTCAAATTTTTTTTATACACATAATTTTTCAAGTATTTAGAATCACCAATCCTTCAATTTATTCTATTTTATATTTTAAATTAATCATTATGTTAAATACTCCCTCCGTCCCATTTTATATGTCATCCGTTTCTATAATAAAGTTGACTTAAGAAAATATTAAATAAGGGTAGAATGGTAAAATGACATCATTTCTTAATGCAAGAACAAAGTAAAAATGTGACCTATAAAATAGAACGGAGGGAGTAGTTAATTTTTGTTAACTTCAAAGACCAAAACTGCACACTTCAAATAATTGAAGGTTAAATATACATGATCAAATAATGTAAACACTAAAACTGAAATTATGCAATAATACCGAGATTAAGATCACTGTTTTCCCCTTTTCATAAATTCAGCTTCACAAGTTGATCACATAATTATAAATAAAAATTAAATTGGACCAAAACACCCTTCGAATATGTTTAGGTCCATAACCGTTCTCCAATTAGTCTTCTAAGGAAAAATTATGCTCATAGTCTAATTAACACTAATTAGTCTCCTAATTAAGATTGATTAGGTTCCGTGTAAGCAGGGCATGATTAGACGAAGTTATAAATCAAGGTTAATTATTTTACCATTTTCCATTTATTAAAAGTTTTAAACTACTTTTTGTGTATTTATTAAATAATAATATACGATAGCCAAATTTTGGGGCAAAAAAATATTTGCTCTATCGTACTTAAGGTCTAAGGGTATAATTCACAATATTCTTAATAATTATGACATATATTAATGTCTTAATTAGAAATTTTCCTTAATAATCATGTCATATGTTAGATATTGAATTAATTTCCAAACAAATTACTCCTTGTCCCAATTTATATACTCAATTTTCTTTTTAATCTGTAACAAAAAAATAAAATAACATATTTTTATAATTAGTAACAATTTAACTTTAAATTTTCTGTTTTATACTTATTGAAAATAATCTAAAGACATACAAACATCGATCTTAAACTTATTTCATTCCATAAAATTTTGATCAAACTCTCTAATGATATTTAAGGGAGAGATTTGATTTACGCCAAAAAAGGAAATAATATTACTCAATACTCCTAAAAAAATTAATTAGAGTATAACTAGGAGTCTAATTGTTTTTAATATCTTTTCCTAAATCTTAATTTGAAAGTTTACTTAATAGTGTAAAGAAATTTTATATACTGTCTACGCACAAAACTTAAACTCAAATCAAATTACATCATAGTAATAATTTCCCTATCACCACTCATCCTCCTTTTATATATACATAGCAACAAAACATACCTTTTTAATAAGTTCTCCTCTTCTCATGGATCTCCCACCACTTTCTCATCAACAAGAAAACAACAACAAGAATAATAATCTCTTGTTAAAATTTGTAAAGAAATATATGTATCATGTATTATTTTTTCTGTTTTTATTCTTTTCTTCTATTCTTTTCTACAATTTACTAAGCCCACTTTATCATGACCCTCTTGTAATTGGCAATATTGGTTTTTTTTCCAAAAATTCTACTTGTGATTACTCTTATGGAAAATGGATTTGGGATGAAAGTTATATTGTTGATCAATATGATGAGAATTGTCCTTTCTTGGATCCTGGTTTCCGGTGCCGGAAAAGTGGTCGCCGGGATATGGATTACCGGAAGTGGCGATGGCAACCTCAACATTGTCATCTTCCAAGGTAATAATATTAAGATTGTTTGAAAATATTTATATTTAGGTTAATTAATTACTATTGCATATATGTTCCATGCTTTTATTCATTTTTAAAAAATACATATTTTTTTTTGTCTTTCTTTCTTGTATGGTTTTCTTTGTTATAACCATAACGTCACCTTGACTAATTCCACAAAGTTAGTGGCGTACATGTAGTGAAGGGTGACCAGTTGAACACCCTTTGTTATACCTTGACTAGTTCCATTTGAATACCCTTTGTTATACCTTGACTAGTTCCACAAGATAGTGGCGTACATGTAGTAAAGGGTGACCAGTTGAACACCCTTTGTCATACCTTGACTAGTTCCACAAGATAGTGGCGTACATGTAATAAAGGGTGACCAGTTGAACACCTTTTGTCATAATTTTGAACACTCTTAATGAAATTTCTAGCTTCACTACGGCCACCCATCAAGGCTAAAAAATACATGGAAAGAAACCTCCTAGTGCTTTGTCTAAACGGAATTGAACTTGAAATCTCATGGTGTACAATGTACTTCATTGACCACTCGTTTGAGTTTCAAAGTTGTGCAATGTTAACCTTTGAAGATTTCTTAGTTTCGTTAACAAGAGATGAATATAATAATAATTTAATGATGAGAATGACAATGCATGTATTGTAATATATATTTCTTGAACTCCTCACCTTCCCTCAAAATAAAACTAAATATTTTTTTTCTTCATATATACTAAAAGTGTTGTGGAATTTGAAAAGGTAACAAATTGAGAAGGACTTTTAGTTTCCTTAGAATTTGTGTCAATGCAACAAAATGGCTAATTTACAAAGCAAGTGTATGTGGCTTTTTTTTTTCAATGGATATATAGTGCTTTCATGTTGTTAGAAATCATGAGGTGTGAAAAAGTTGCAGCTTTATGATTACATTCACCTTAATTTGTTATGCCTTTTCACACTTGGTGCATATTAAGATCATTGCCAAATGGATCTTAATTTTTACAGTTTACTAATGTTTTGAGTGTGAACATTAGTAATTGGGTTGCTAGAGGCAACTTTGGCAATGATATTGGGCAAATCGTTTGTCTGACTTGGATATAGTTAATTCGGAGAATCACGTTCGCAGTAAATTTTAATGTATGGAAATTAAATTCTAACCCATAACTACAAACAAAATATGAAGAAAGAAGAAGTAATAAACCATGTAGATACAATTATGATTCTTTTTTCTGAATTTCTTTTTATTTCTCTCTTGATTTTCTCTTTGAATTTTCTTCATGATTCGAGAGGTGCTTAATTCTTCTCTTTGATATTTCTAACGTACGTAGAATGATTTGAACCTCCTTAAAATTCATTTCAAGGGCCGCTTTATTTTTCTCTTTGAATTTTCTTCGATATTTCCAAGGTAGGATGATTTAGACCTCAAGGAGGGTCTTGTGATATGATTTGGGCCTCAAGGAAGATTTTGTAATCTACTTGAAGTATTTGAATGACAAGTAGAGTCTGGTCGTATCTTGATCTCTTTAGATTAAGATGTCCATTCAAGGAAATATATTATCCTTTACATAGACATGAACTAGAGTTTAGAAAATTTTGGGTTTTAAACTATGGTTCTTTGTGAGTAACATTTTAATATTGCAGATTCAATGCAAAGGATTTCCTCGAACGTAGTCGAAATGGTCGAATAGTGTTTGCTGGAGATTCAATTGGAAGAAACCAATGGGAATCTATGATATGTATGTTAGCACAAGGTGTATCTAACCAATCCACCATATATGAAGAATTTGGAAACCCCATAACCAAACACAGAGGTTACCTCTCTATGAAATTTCAAGAGTACAACCTTACTGTTGAATATTACAGAGTACCTTTCTTAGTAGTCGTCGATCGACCTCCCGCGAATGCGTCGAAAGAAGTGAGAGGAGTGATCAGACTTGATAAGCTGCACTGGTATTTCACAAAGTGGGTTGATGCAGATGTAATTATATTCAATGCTGGACATTGGTGGAATGAAGACAAAACTATTAACATGTATGAATCCCAAGTGCTTTAGCAATAGTCACATATATCTGGATTCTTTGACCATAAGAACTTCACCAATCACTAACATTACACAAATGTATTGCAGGGGCATCCATTTCCAGGAAGGAACAACGGTGAACATGACGATGACTGTTGTGGAAGCTTTTCAAAGATCCTTGAATACTTGGGCGTCGTGGGTGATTCAAAATACCAAGCCTGAAAAGAGTCACATCTTCTTCCGCGGCGTTTCCCCAGTACACTACAGGCAAGTACTCTGTAGGAACTAATCAGTTGCGACACAAATACACTTTACTAACTGACGCTAGTGGAACTGAATTTGGTGAAATTGATTTGCAGGGATGGAGCTTGGAATGAAGGTGGCCATTGCCACACAAATACAGCACCAGAAACAGACTATACTAAGCTGGAGAAAGAGCCGACCAACAATATATTCATTTCTGAGGTAGTTGAGAAAATGAAAAATACAAGAAGAAACATGACCTTCCTAAACATCACATATCTAAGCGAGTTCAGGAAAGATGGTCACCCTTCAGAATATCGTGAACCTGGTACCCCGGCTGGTGCACCACAAGACTGCAGCCACTGGTGCCTACCGGGAGTGCCAGACTCTTGGAATGAACTTCTTTACGCCTATCTACTGTTGAATGGATATAGAACCAAGTTGAAATGAATTTGCAGTAGCACTATGTGATTAGCTGTTTTCGTATGCTTTAACCTGGGCTATTCATCAGCCTTTTCAGTTGGATTCACCTCAGTTTCCATTTCCTTGACTTTCTCAAGCTGCCTTAGGAGGTCTAATCTGTCTGGTCCATACGTAGAAGGTATCTGCCAAAAAGGAAATCAACCAGTTAACACAGCAGATAGGCTCACTAAAATTGACAGGAAATTCATGATCAGCTACACACCAGAGATGGCATATATCTTTGAATTGCAGCCAACATAGCAGCATGCCCAACTGCTGTAACCTGCAAGAAAAATTATCCCATGTCAGCTTGCACTGAATCAAGCTACACGAGTAAAAGTGATACTGCAATCACGTAGCAGGTGTGGAAGGAGAGAGAGAGCTTGAGCTTTGTTCAAATGGGCTATTTTTCTAATTGCAACTCAGCGGAAAGACCTTCAAACTAGTTGATTGGGTATCAACAACTATGCACTTATTGTTACTAATAGCTTCACTGCACTTAGTAATATATTATACAAGTTCGAAAAACCATGACGCTGGGGGAATATTCAATGGGTTTCATTGCCAGTTAAAGGTCCATGTCTTCAATTACAGTTAATATCCTCAGTTCAATACAGATCTTGGACATGCGTGACAATGGAATTGTTTAAGAAACAGAAAATAAAAATAAGCAGAATTTCAATCTTTTTGGAATATGACCTATCGTTGTCTAATCAGCAAGTTCTGTGGAGCTTGAACTCTTTTGCCTGATAAAGAACAATGGAATAGAAGTATAGAATTACTTACAGGGAGAAGCATAAGAAATCCAATAGGTACGACTGATGCCAAGTCAGTAAAAGTTCTCCGCAATGCTTGCTTCTCTTTTTCTGTCAACTCATCCCCTACTATGGACCTCCGAAGTAGCCCTAGAGCTGCAGCAACATCGATAGCAAGAAGCTGAGTTCCTTGCAAAACATCCTGGACATGGAAAATCCTTATTAATCTATCTGAAAGTCTTAGACAACTATGAATTCTTACTACTAACTGCTCCTGAAGATAAGTGCAGAGTCATGGTTTCCAACAGAATAGTAAGGCATGGAATACCTGTGTAGTGTAATCTCTAAACTCTAAATTATAAACTCTACTTTGAATGCTTATAAGAACTCCGTTTCCTCCACGTACAACAACAAAGACCCAGAACAGGAAGGTCCGGACCAAATGGAGGCAGATAATCAAAACACACAAAGTACTATAAAAAGAAAGAAGAAAACGAGCACTAGCTATAAGAACAAGAATAGTCGATTAAAAAGTTAACAATTATCTAATAGTAATAAGCCCATGGAGGAACCCAAACCGAATGCAATTCCATACATATTGATCGAAGTTCTCTTTCTTAGACAATTAGTGGAGTTCAAAGCTAATTAAATGGGCCACATGTCTATCCCCATACCCATGTTATTTTCTCAAAGGTAAATCCACGAAAATGAAGTTACAAAGCAAAGGAAAAAACCACACTATGGCTCTATTCAGTTGACATATGATGCAATACATAAAACAGAAGAAAATAGATCAAGAGCATAATACCGTGCTAGTTTCTTTCAGTTTGTCCAATGATTTCTCAATAACACTCTCTTTTTTCTTCTGAAGAACCAATTGAGTTCTTTCAGCTCCTGCAGAATGTTTGGAAGTGCGATCTGCCTTCTGACTTTCCTCCTAGAGTAGAGTGCATCAACAAGAAGCTAATAAATTTTCAGGGATATAATAAACAGATCATGTATCTCAGAAACATCACTCTCTGGAAAAAATGGAAATATATAGAAAATGAACTCAAAACAAATGAAGTTGGGTCATTGATTATTATGGGATTCTAACAAAAGATGATCACAGAACTATAAGATTAGAACTCCACATAGAACATAAAATAAGAGTATCAATCTCTACCTACGTCTTATACACATTAAACGTGGAATTTTTCTTCGACTTAGAAAAGAATTGGAAGTTGAACCTCTTACATAAGAGTTTGTCCATTTATTTTATGGGAATCAATATTGACAAAAGGTCTTACACCTGGCGAAATAGGCCATCACATTATTAAGCATAAAATAAGATGATCATAATTTTTCCACTGTTCAAGTATTATCACAACAGTAGTTACAAATAGACAGAAATAAAGATTATAGAACAAAAAACCAGTTTTTAATGAATATATTTTACTGCTTTCACAAGCAAGATAATCCATGTTCAACAAGATGAATGGAGTGGACGGATATATGTCAATTAACAGGACTACTTATGTATCATCATTATTCGGTTAGTTGTCATTATAATCAGTACAGCCTAAAAAGTTTATACTGAAATTGGAAGAGTAGAGTCTCAATAAACATTAACAAACTTCACAATATGAAACTTGAAAGAGACAAAAACAAAGCGAAATAAAAAGACAGTGCATCTTACAACATGCTCGACACAGGCCTTATACAGCAGTTAGAAAATACCTCCCCATATTCATATTGATCAGCACTTCTTTGAACCCGCTTCTCCAGTTCCATTAGCTCACTCCTTAGTAGTTCAAACCTTCGAACTTCATTTGACTTTGAATCCATAATGCCTGTACTCTCTGATGGTTCATCATCACCCTGCACTTAAAGAATGATTCTTAGTGACTTGGAAGATAAAATCATCTTTAACAAGTTTACAGAAATTTGAATTATAGAAGAAATTGAACAAATGACCAGCGTAAGGAGGAGAAAGCATGTGCAACAGTGACATGGAAGCAATTTCATTAATGTGCAAGTAGTCTCAAGAAGAGACAATATGCAGTAAAAGGGTTACACAAAGCAAGATGTCGCTGCTTACATTTCAGGTGAACAGAATCATCGGAAAAAGTGATATTTGCTCCTTGCTTGACAACTCTTCACTGAACCATGTTATTACTTGCTTTCCATAAAATTACACAGGTTTCCAGTGATCCGTGCTTCAGTTTCTCTAATGAAAAAATCTAACGACAAATTAAGCTAAAGTCTCGAATTGCGAAAATATTTGCCTAGTCAATAGTTTGAGCAACATGGAATATCTTTTACACAGACTGACGTTCTAACCCACCCATCTCATTCACCAAACAAAAACCAAAAGCAAGCATTTCCAGCTTCTTGAAGTACTGAAGCACGATGGGTAGTTTACATCACCAAAAGGAGAACTAGCCATGACTAACGAGCTAATCTATCACTAATGGTTGATAACAAGCATTTGAGCATGTATCTGAACTTTGCATTATTTGTTTTTAATAAAGGAGGTGTCCAAGACAACTTTCTTGCACCTCGATCATTCCACCGTACTCGCTAACTCCAACGTACCAGGTAACTCTGTCCACTAAAGCTTACGCAAATGGGAAAAAATCACCTAACATAGTTGTCTCTCTGCTAGGATTTAACCCTTGGGTCTTTAAACTTCGTCCACATTATTGACCACTAAGTCACACGCTTGAGTCATACCTTAACTTTTTTTTTGATAATGTGAGTCATACCTTGACTTCACATTATTTGTGAGTTCAAAGTAAGCCCATTTATTTATCTAGACTGAAAGCTAGAGCAATATGAAGTAATTAATAGTTTTTGACCCATCTCAAAGTTGCATGTGGAGGGGAAAGGAGGTACCACTCCAAAGTATGAAATCAAAGTGTAAAAGAGGCAGATCAATGATTGGTGTTACTTGAGAATAACCTCAAGTTTGGTTCTAGTATAAAAGAGCTAAGAGAAGGACAAAATGTTCCCGCTCTCCAAATCATGAATTCAAGATGTAAAACTAATGAAGATGATGAAAACGGTATATTTAAGAATAAGCACAAAATTTGGTTCTTCTACAGACAGAGCAAAGGAAAGGACTATGTTCTCTCTCTCACACACACAACCACAGGAATAACTTATGCATAGAAGAAACACTTTTTGCAGAGAACGGGCAGTGCAAGAGAAATTGAGAAGAGAAAGAAGGAAGCAGGTACGTCCTTTTACTTTCACAAAAGATGAATAAATCATTAAAACAAATCTATCCAATCCCTTTTGCAGATCAAAGAATGATATTCATCATTTCACTACTTATTAGTATTAAGAGCCATAAAACATCACTCTAACACATACATAATTGAGAAGTATGTTCAGTGTTCAAAATCTATGGCACTGCATTCATCTATCCATATGGAAAAAACAGTTATAGTTGGATTCAAGTGACATATCAATGTCATATAACTGCAAATTAGATGATACATGTTGGTCAGAAGCTCTACAATAGTCTTTTAAAGGATAAAACCCTGGAAATGCCTGGAAAACCATACCATAAACTATTCAACAGTTTTTGATTTACCAAAAACACTGGGAAAACAGAATCATACAAACTATTCAACAGCTTCTGAATGTACAATAGGATGCATAGAGGAGATCATTTGCAACCTAGAAGGAAAAACTAAGAGGAGAGAAATGGAGCAACGTTAGCCCCTGTTAAGCATATTACGTAGTAAAGTATTATAACTCCCAATAGTTTGAAACCCAAAAGGCTTTGATCTTAAATTAATCAATGACATCCCAATCAAAGAACCTAACGAATTTGAGATCAGAAATATTACTGAAAACAAGGATTTGCAAACATAGATGCCAAACTTAAAAAAGAAGTCTAAAATATACAATGGTAAAAGGTAGGCAAAGAGACAGTTCAAAGGTATACGATATCATTAGGTGTCGATGATGCCTGGTCTACTGATTTGCTAGGTTGACGTCCTACAAAGCTCCATAATCCCTGTATCCTAGCACAAGAATCCACAATAATAAAATTATGTGTGTCAGGGGGAATTAGCATAATAACACATAATATTGGTACTAAGGGGCATGCTTGGCCTTTATCTTCACAGCCCAAAATAAGAAAAAGAGGTGGGAATACCTGTTGTTCCCACTCCTATTTTGACCATCCTTGTTGTCCTTGCGTTTAGAGAACTGTTGCTCGTCACTACTTGATGATGTAGACATAGTAGCATCTTCCTCCTAGTTCATACATACATCCACTTCAGAGTATTTCGGATTTTTTTAATTAAGAGTGCAGAGTTTTGTTCACTACAGCACATAATTTGTCCTAAAGACTCTAAAAGATGCAAAAGTTGACTTAATTGCCTTATGCATGCAAGACGAGCAACCTGAAGATGATTATATGCATTTTCCATGGAAAGAACTCACCATTTTGTGCTCTGCAAGAAATAAATTTGGTTTTATTTTCCCCATTATGCAGTGACAAATTTCTTTATTGGTCAAGATAACAAGCTTGGAACTTTTTAAATTCAATGAGTACTTGAAATAGCAGCAGCATTGCTACGCTAAGCTTTGGCTTATTTGTTGGAAGTACAGAAAATAAAAAAAGCTTTCCAAAGATCTGAACTTCATATATTACTTAACGTGTTAAGTCGGAAAGACAATCTGGTGACAAAATGATCCCCTTTTGTAGGCACCTACTCATTTGTATGCCCTCTTATTTTCTGGTGTTACTGATATAATGTCAAGTTTCACCAAGGAAACTTGCCATGCCAAGCTAAGGGGGATCAAAGCTAATTTGTAAGTAATGATGTTGACCTTTTTTAGTTAGCAGCCTATCATCACTCCGTTTATGCCTTTGTATCTTAATAAGTTTTGGCAAGTTTACAGAGTTGTCTATGTATTCTGCTGAAGAAAACCACATAAATCAACAGAAGAATTTTATTTTATTCAGTTGAAGTCTCCATCTCTTTCTTTCCCAGCAACAACTATTCATTAAAGTAAGAACTGGAAATAAAAAGAGATGGAAGGAATTGTATGGAAAATAAGAACTAAAAATAACCAGTTGTAACCCCCCCCCCCCCCCAAGTTGCTCGGACTCTTCACTTTCGATGCCGCACCCGTGTCGAGTTCTCCAAATACACTACTTTTGGAGAATTTGACACGCACCCGTTGACATTTTTGAAGAGTCCAAGCAACATAGATCCCCCCCCCCCCCTCCTCCCCAGCCCCAAGTCCATTAAAAGGCCAAAAAAATGAACATAAGAGTAACCCCACCCTCCCCAATTAAGAAAAAATCCAAAAAAGAATAATTAATAAATCATCTAGCGCAGTTACACTCCAATGACCAGAATAAGATATGCAACGGTTGAATACAAAAAATACGGTGCAATTTTATGAAAATGTCAGGACTGAGCAGGACAATTCTGAGATGGCAAAAACTTGGTAAAACTTTCTTCTTTTGAAATGAACTGCAGAAAGATACCTGCTGTAGGAAAGCTGCTTTCGTTCTAAATGAAACCTCAAGAAATTCAGCCTCTTTTTTGATTCTACGAATCCTTTCAAGGTCAGAACATGCAGCTTTTAAGTGCTCCTTCTGTGAACTAGCACTTGACATATGCAGCTCCTGAAGCAATACCTCTAGCCTTACCAAAGCCTCTTCGACACTCTCCAGTGCCTAAAATGAAATGCCCAAAAACTGTATCTTCAGATCCATAATTTAATCCTTGAGATAGAGTAAAGAGGCACCTTACAATGTGTCATTGAAATCAAGGTGAAGCACTTTGATAAGAAATAGCAATTGATACAAAAAACAAGATAATTGAAAGAGGCTGATTGCCTGTTACATCTTATAAATTAAGAGAGGAAGGCTATCTATCTACACTTTGTTTGAAAGAAAAAAGGAAACTGCATGATTACTTTTGTTTGGTATCAAGAGAACACTGAGAGGACGAACCTAGTAAAGAGAAGTTAGAGCAAAAAAACTTCATTTGAGTAATAAAGCCTGGGGAAACCAATTGAAGAGGAAGGTCTCACTCCCTCCTCCTCTTTTGCATATAAAGGCTTGTGGCTTCTAATTTTTAAAAAAATTATCTAAATCCAACAAGTACCAACGGAAGTCTCAACTACTGTATCCTCCTATCAAGAGTAATACTAATTTTGAACAATCAGAGGTTGCGACGATTCTTTTGTTCTATTAGTATTTCTTTTGGTCATTTTGCTTTGTTGTAGATGTTGTGGACAACTATAAAAATAGTGATGCTTCCTTTCTAGGGGCTTGAACTTTTTTGATGGAGAGCAACACCTTAGAAAGAAGACAGATCCTAAATTTGAGCCTCAATGCCATTTGTCATCAAATAACTCTACACGTTTGGTCATGGGGAAAGATCTCGACCTGCACTTATAAAGGTGTGTGTTAAGAACAACTATAAATTGAGAAAGGCTTCTATCCGCTGAAATTTTAAACTATAGGAAAGTGGTCTCACGATTCAACCATACAATTAAATATTGAGATACCATTTTTTTCTATAACTTGGAAATATAAGGAAGGAATAACCATATGAGAGAAGGAACTGGTTAGCCACTAGCACACATGTTACTTCTTTATTGAGGTCCTGGAAAGTAGTTGGTTGGATACTGGACTTATAGGCTGTCATTTAATACAAGCACTTCATCAGTTTCTCCGCTTGGTTGGCAGTGAGGAGGAGATTTTGACAGCTGGGAATTTGATGGAGAGTAGTATTACATTGCTGGTGCTTTAGGTGCAAACGTTCAGATAAAGACGTTGATCACCTCTTATTGCTTTGTAAGATGGCCAAATAATTGTAGATTCACTTCAGGATTAGTTTTGGGGCCTCTGCTAATTATGTACTGTTACAACAGCACATTATTAGTGCTGGATTTATAAAATTATCTTGCCTTTTCAAATAAAAATAAAAAATAAGTTGGCTACATGATTGTGATGAGTAGTCTTGAAATGGCCCCGTGTGCAACGGATAATGTTGTGTCCAAAGAAGGATGTGCTACATAGCTCGGCCTTTAGACGAAGGAAGAGAACGTGTAGGTCATGGGATTTTCCCTTTAGCATGTGGATTCTGTGGAGGAGAGAAATAAAAGAGCTTTTGAGGGAACAGAAATGACTTTGTATAGCACGGGACATTACGTGTTGTAGGTTCTTGCTTGTACACGGGAATTTTCACAAAACAAAAAAATTATTTACCTTATAAAAAAAAAAAAAGTTGAAGGCACTTTATCCACCTTTCTGTCCAAAAGAATTGGAGAGACACTCTTCAAGATTATCACATCGCATGAGGATAAATACAACAGAAAATGCTTCATTTATAAGAGGTAATACCTTATCAAAGGAATCTGTTTCTTTCTTGATCTGTGAATAAGCTCCCGCGCGAGTCCTGTCCATGATTTAAAGCATTGTTAGCAACATGATTTTCATATCACATGTGATTGAGTTTGTATTGCCAATGCATTTGACCGAAGTACCATAAATTATTGGAATGAAATGACTATTACGATAAGCAAATAAACTATAACTACGAAAAAAGAAAAACTAAGGAAATTAAATAAGTTCAGGCCATTTAAAATTCAGTGAAAAAATACAGTAATTTAATGCATTCATCACCCAAAGGTGTGGCTTAGAGGTCAATGAATTGGATACTAAATACCTAACAGACTAGGGTTCAAATCTAGCATACTCTGATACCATGTTAAATGGTTTATATCGATCCATCTAAAAGATTAAGTTGTTAGAGAAGAACACTTCTATTCATTTATTTTAGGTCTTCAACAAGGTAGACCAAGTACAGTACATGTCAATGGTGCTAAGTTTGTGTATGTTTCCTGAGAGATATAATTAGTTCCACGGCGATTAGGATCAAATATAGATCAGCCTATATCTGTTAATAGAAAAACCACCTGTCTAATGCCTTTTACAGATGGATGAAAATAATGATAACAGTCAGAAACCACAAAAAGGGAGAGTAAGGAAGAGGGGAAGAGGAAGAAAGTCAACATTTTCTTATTTAACTTACTTCTCAATTCCTAGATCTTCCCTGCACTTCTTAAGCTTGTTGTGCCTGAAACATTCATGTTCACAAATTGTTACTAACTCCTGTATATTCATTTAATTGATTGGATTTTTTTCCAGCTTTCTTACCCAGCTGAAAGGAATCTTGCTGCCTTGACGTGAGAAGGGTTCTCCAGCCATTTACTATATTTGATAAAACTCTGGATCCAGTAAGAGCACACGTCTAATACTAGTGGAATAGCTTCTAAATTTGGAGGAACTTCTTGTTTACTTTTGTGCCCAGTATTGCAGATAGAATTAGCAGTAATGCCTGGATAAAAAGGAAGCCAGTCTAGCTCTTCACACACAACCTATCATGTAAAGATATTTCAGCTTTATGTGCCACATAAATATGTCCTAATGACAATTTCTTCATAAGAATGCTAACCTCCACGTACAGTTGATAAGAGCTTATTGATGCAAGTTGAGGATAATATAATACACTTCCCCCAATCAGATACCTGTTAAAAATTCAAAATGAAAAGTTGGATACAATGGAGCGTATTATCAGTATAGGCTAAGATCAATAAACGAGGAACACAAAAATGTGTTACCTAATTAATTCTTCAATCGGAACATCAAGAGTATCAAATCCATTTTCAGAAAGAAAAGCCTTTGTGCTTCTACCCAAAGCAATGAAGAAACCAAATATGGCCAGATCCTTTTCGAGAACCTGTATGATGTATCAGCAATAAATATAAAAACCCGACTGCGATGTACAAAATACATATTCAAGTGGGAAACGTGTGAGGCAAAGGTCTCACCTAAAGGTGTACCAAAAAATTTTACATTTCATACAACTTTTCTGCTTTTCCTATGCCACAATCAATCTATCCTTGATAGGAGACTCATATTAGCCTCAATACATATCACAATATATTGATTAGTCCTTCACTTGGGCCCACTTTCCCCAGGATAAGGTTCACAAACGATGTTTATACATCTGTCATCTGTCACCATTTCTCAGGACATTTTAAGAAGTGCCAAGTGAAATGACTGTCCAGGAGGTGTTCCACAGGCTAACATATTGCATTACATTGACATACTCAAAATTTACCAACCACTTATTAGAATCACTTTACATTTACAAGAAAAACTTATAGCGAATAATATTAGAATTTTAAATCAATGGAATGTATATACATATACAAAGTAAGTTGCAGCGGACAGAAACAGACTATTTTGCTTGTTCTTGCTTATAAATGTACCACTATCAGTCAATATTCATGAGTCATGTCTTTGAAAAAAATTCGAGTAAGGTATCAAATAAGTAAAAGAGCTTTGGTCTAACCTCGATACTCTCACTTGTGGTGAGTCTGGACCATATTCTCTCTCGATCTATAGCTCGTTGAAGCTGCTTTTGGACAAGATTCACCCAGAATATAACCTCTTCAGTTCCTGAATCATTTTGTACTCTACATGCTGCAGCTCTGGGACCAAAATGGACAAGAAATTCTCTACGCAGACCAATGGGCTTCACGGAATGATAGGCCTGTCGGAGGGGAATAAATTCGACAAGCATGTCCATCAATCTTCCAAGTGTGTCCGGAACAAGAGACGAGAATTGTGTACACGACAGTTTTGCAGCACCAAGTTTCAAAATCGCAGCAACGCAACTGAGTGCAAGCATAAGGAGTGATACATCACTGGCATTTCGAGGAGATAAAGATGTTTGCTTTCTGGTCCTGAACAAAGAGGATCCTATTTAAGCATCAATTAATACACAAATAGCTATGCAGGATATTAATGTATTCATGGTTCTTTCAGTAAGTACATACTCTGCAGTAGCAGCAGCAAATTGCTGATCCTTCTCAAAATAATTCACAAAGGTGGTAACCACTGCTGGAATTTGCTCAGACCAAAACCATTCGTAAGCTTCAGGTTGCTTGGCTAATAAACTATCTCTAATCAAGCTCTCCAAAGGAGCAGATTGCCTTGATAAACTTCGTTAATGCAAAAAGTACATTAGATAATATGTTTCAAATCAAAATGACAGTAGAGAGGTAAATGAGCCCTCCACATCAAGCACACTAAAAATAGATGAGGCTGAACCAACACCATAAAAAATGTAAGCAACAAAGTCTACTAGTCCTTGGGGCCAAAAGTTCACAAATGCAAGTTTATGATATCAATAGCCCTCCCATGGTGCCCAAATGACAGAATCGTCTAAGCAAAGAGTGTGTTAAAGTACATTTCAAGCTTCTATGCGCAAAATACCAATTCTAATTTCACCACCAATATAAAATCCATGAGAGACAAAATTAGCAATACATAACATCTTTTGACAAAGCAATACATAACATCTGGAAATTGAAAAAAAAAAAAAAGAAATAAGTCAAGTTTTTCAATCAAGTGACGTTTATATTAGAGACAAAGAGGTTGGCAAAAGGAACCTGCAGTTCCAAACTAAAAAATGGGAGAACATCCTACAAGTTTAGCTAACTTAATATAAGCATTATACATTATGATGCAGCTAATACATTCGCTGACATATATCAGAACCCCAGTTAATCATTCATCTACATGGTTGTGGAGGTAAACGTCAACAATCATCTTAAATCCTAGGACCAATATTAGATAATGCACAAGTAAAACAAGAACTCATAGCACTGAATATTCTCTGCTGCTCTAGACCAAAGAAAGAAACTTGATAAAGGAATTATAAAAGAAGATGAGACTTCATCAAAATAATTATAATGACTCTCATCAATGTTATAAGTGAAAATTGGCAAAATGTTCATTCAAGATCCTAGCATTATATAGGTCGGAAATAGACTAGAGTTCCATGTTGTTAGGTGGTGAGATAGCTAGAAGTGTACCACACTGAGATATGTAAAAATAGTACTATGTGATGAGGTATAAAGGATACAGGTGTTAGACATTTGTCTGACACCTCCCAAATTCTCAATAATTTCTCTTGTATCTCTTATTTCTCACCTGGTCTAAGACCTTTAATGAGCATTTACACGCTTCAAATTTACCAGCGACATCCGAGGAAAGACATCCTTTGACCCAAGGCAGCCGAGGAGTTTAGCGAACATAGAGATGGAAAGAGATAGATTTTCCCCAGCCTTTGTCAAATCAATTATCATTCATTCTTTAATGGAATACGAAACGGGAAGAGATGCGGCTATCATCAGGAACGGATGATAGCCTATGACTAAAAGATCTGACTATCTATGAATGACCAGGAACAGAATGACAATCGACGAGATGAGCCTACGAAAGATTTCAAGCTCAGACTAAGATGATTAGCATCCTCACTTACGCAACGAAATTGAGTTGATGGAGTAGCCAATGCTTTTGAGTTATTCTCTTCGGTATCGCCTTCTTTCATCGTTAAAGGAGCCACAAGGCACTCAATAGAAGGATTGGCTCTGACTATGGGTCGGAACTAGATTCTTTTTTTATTGAAGGAGCGGGACAGAAGAGAACCAAAATCATATCCTCAGACATTCAGTCTGATCTTATCTGTGTTGTCGTCGATTATAGTTGTAGTGTATTAGATTAGTTGTCCGTCTCCCTTGCCATGTTAGAACAGTGTAACAACACAACCTGAAAGGAAGTCACTCCTAATAGGAAGTTTCTAGCCATCTTTATTTAGGAGTGAGAAAAGAGAGGAAATGAATCCCTATCCGAAATATTATGTTGGCCGAAATACCAATAAAAAAGATACTATGCTGGCCAATTTTTTTCTTTGGTTTTGTGCTCCGTGTACGACAATCGTACTATCATCTGCAGCAAACTACTCAACAATAAAAATATTTAGCATAGTTACTCAAGAGTTTGGCATATGATATGGACTACTTTTACTTATTAAAGTACGATTCTGCATGGAACATCCTTGCTTGTCACAGATGCTGATCCGCTTGGTGGGTAGGTGCTCAATAGATGTCAGTCACGGCCTACAGTGATTGGGTCGTGACAGGCAGCAAAATCAGTTATTTGTCCCCAGCACAAACGCGTTTTGGCTATCAAAATTGCTTGACAATACCACTTTCAACAAGTTTATAGGTCGAAAATCTTTAATTTTACTGCATCCTCCTTTATAATTTAAGTAATAAAAGAAGCATTACTCTCTTTTGTAAAGGTGCCTCTCTGATGAAAATGATTGAGAGCTCTCAGAAGTTCTTCTTACAGTGGCTCAACATTCTGGAAGGTCACTAAAAATTAACCTGGTCGCGGAGGCTTTATTAGGAGCAGTTCAAAAAAATGGGACTCTTCCTATAGCTCCCAAAGCCATTCCCAATTATTTTCTTTTTTATAATCGAGAAATCCTCAAGGGTTTACCAGTGGCGCACAGTTCAGAAAATGATGTATAATGAGCCGGCCCCTACTTCACCAGTAATGAAACGTTCTTATAGAAATGATAGACATATTGAAAACCACAAGATTCTAATGGTAGTTTAGATATGTTATACATATTCAGCCTATATGCAAAAAGTTTTTCTTTCTTACCTAAACTCCATGCTCCCAATCAAACACTGTCATAAAACACAGATGTAGATAGTATTTATTATGTATGAAATACTTACAGGAAAAGGGTTACTGAAATGAACACATTGTCAGAAAATTAAAATGGGAAGTATGACAATGTTTTAAGGATAGAGATTAATTTTCTTGTAAATCAAATCTGTTCACTATGTTTAGAGTTCCAACACTACGTGTTCATACTTCTACCTTGCAAACAAATCAGAAAAATGGGGGTGCCTTTGAGGAAAATGTTTCTCATCAAAAATATTTTCCACAGGAAATGACATACCTTAGGAAGTAATTTTCTGGATCATTTCTAATATTTGGTAGGATATCAAAGCAAGTGACATATGGAAAACAGTACAAGAAATAAGGGATGACAACAGTGTACTATTGATATCTTTGAGTATTAAAGGCTGACGACAATATATAAATGTTAATTGAAACAAGTGATAAAGTGAAAGTTGAAATATTTGTTAAGGAAAAAGACTTACCGTCCATATGTGAGAGAATTCATTTTCCTTCTTTTGTTGGAAACCACTTAAACTTGTAAAAGACATTTTCACAATTTAAGGTGACCAAATAAAGAAAAACTGGGAAACTATTTTCCAGCGCATGCAGTCTATGCCCTATATGTAGTCAAAATCATCAATTATGCATCACTAGTAAATTGCAACAAACAGAAGCCTATGCTTCTGACTCTTGGTACACAGTTTTTCCATATTACATTGAAGAGAGTAAAATAAATTACCTCCTCTGCGTGAAAACATTAATATCATTATCTCTTTCATCTCCTCGAGATAAAATCTCATTTGCTGCTTGCAGTAGAGAGTATACAGATGCCTGAAAAGAAGTTACAATGAACTCCATCATATCAGAAAATAACATCACACAGTGCAAAAATGAATCTCTACATAAAACTACTGGTAATGAACAGAAATATAACCCGTCAATAGCCCAGAAATTAAAATTCCATGGTAAGTACTTTTAATTATCTATTCTTTGTCAAAAAAATTATCTATTAGTGATTCTCACCATTAAAAGATCTGTTTTCAAGTTTGTAATGGGGAATAACACGCTGAATCTAAACACTAACAAAAGATGTAGAGCAAGGTACAAAAATGAAGATTATAAAAGTTACCGACCTGATAAGATAGCACCTTGATCCAACCAGTTCTATCACCGCCCAACCAGGCAGTTGAAAACCAAGATACCCTAGATAATGAGCCTTGTTGTCTAAGTCCCAGCTCAATCACTCTTGCAGCATCATGCAATGATTGGACAAGTCCAGAACTGTTCTCTTCACCTTGCAGAGATAGATCTAGTTTTAGTCTCATATCCTCCATATCACTGCTGGTAGTTGGTATGGAACTGCCATTGACTGACACACCATCCTCAGCGGAAGCAAAAGGCAAAAGGTGTAATATCCTTGATGTTCGAGGATTAATCCTACGTTTCATAGAATCAGATGTGCAGCTAAGATCACGATTTCCACCCTGCAACAAATAAAATTTTGTGTGGCATCTCCTCCTTGTATTGCACTGATTGTGTATCAGGTGATCCAAGCCTACTACTTTCCTGCTGAAATAATAGTTTCTCACTGCTTTAACTGAAGGCCATGGACTAGAAGAACTGAAATATAAGAAACACAATCAGCCAAAAGTTAATGTAACATTAAGAAGAATTTAATATTGATAGATCCAATGGATATAAGATATTGTGGAAACTCCAATTTAAGTAGTATAAGAATGATTAACTAGGACTTTTTCTGCTAAACATTTACTAAATCAGTGATCAGCAATCCTCTGTATCTATGATCGACACAGTCTTTCAGGTCATTGTATGAATCTTCAACTTTTTTTTTTTGCGAAGGTAACAACTTGTATTCTATTCCGAAACAAAAACCATAACCTGCCACAACAAATTACAGGTGCCTAATTACAATTGTGGAGAGTAGGAGGAAGATCTTTAATCCTATAGCAAAATTTACAAGGAACCTAAAACATCTGTAACTGATTCTAGATCTACCATGTACTCCTGTTTACACCAAAAAAGAAACAAAACTAGTTCATCTTAATCTTCTGGATGGAATTACTCTTGTTTTGGAAGCATCTGAGATTTCTTTCTTTCCACACAGACCACCAGATGCAAGCCAAAATGATTTTCCATCTTTCTTTATGCCCGGTAATGCTTGCATAACTGCTCCATAACTTCAGAGTCTGCGTAACTTTCCTAGGCATAACCCATTTCATGCGTAACTTTCCTATGCATAACCCATTTCATACCCTTCTGATTGATAAAAACATTCCACAAAATGTTGGTTATTCTACAGTGAAGGAAGAGATGGTTGACAGTCAGTCTCTACTTCTTCTTCACGACATAGAAGGCACCTAGGACTCAGTTGAATATTTCTTTTCATAAGATTTTCCTGGGTCAAAACTGCCTGCTTAGCAAGGAGCCAAGTATATTAATCATCAGATCTCTTTGTCAATGTCAGGACACTATAAGTCAAGATGTCATTCAGGATAAACGGCTGAAACTTCAAAAGAAATAAAATGATAAGTAATCAAAATATTTTATAAATGCTTGCACTAAGCCAGTGCGAGAGAACATAACTACAAATTGTGTAGATCCCCAATTGTATCTAAAATTGCATCAACCTCCTGTCCAATAACCAGGTTGCACCAAAAAGCTAGAAAAATAAGAAATCTTTGTTTTAGGCTATGCAAATTTCTCCTATGGCCTCCAAAGATTTTGTCATTTCTTTCAAGTCAAACAGTCCACCAAATGGCTTGAAGGATGGTATTCCAAATCTTTTGTGATTTCTTGCACATCCATTCTTTGTTCCAGCATTGCAATAGCTCCCTAGGGGATTTTGGCATGGACCAGGACATGCGTAAGATTGATAAAAACATGCTCCACAGCTGAGTAACAACTTTACAATGCAAGAAGAGGTGCCCAACACCTTCACACATGGGGCACCTACTACAAAACTGAACTTTCCTCCATTGAAGGTTGGAATGAGTGAGACTAGCCTCTCTAACCACAATCCAAGAGAAGCAGGAGACCTTCAAAGGTGCCTTGCTAAGCCAATTTTTTTCCCAAGGCCAAAAAACCCTGTTGTTGCTTAATTCCAGCTCCTGTAGCAGCCTCTGACTGTGAAGAGGCCTTTGGATGTCCCTTCCATCTAATAGAATCAGCTTTGTTGCAGTCTAAAGCTATGTTGCTTAGCAGCTGAAGCAAAAGACATACTCGTTCTACTTCTCAATCATTACCATCCTTCTAAGAGAGATTTCACCCTTGTGTTGAAAAAAATCCTGCAATTACTACATTCTGCTTCGTTGATAGTCTGAAAGTATCCGAGAATTGCTCTTTAAGAGGAGTGTGGCCCAGCCATACATCTGCCCAAAACTTCATTTTCCTTCCATTACCAACAATGAAGCCCATATTAGCCACAAAGTTGTTCCCAGCACCCTCTAATATGCTTCCAGACTCCGTGCCATGAGGTGTTGTGGCTACTTTGGTGCACCATTGATTCTCCAGAGCGAACTTTCCAACCAAGGTTCTCCTTCAGAGTGATTGATCTTCCTTATTGAATCTCCAGTCAATAATAAACTTTCATTGTGACGGCCTCAGGTTCTTGATTTCCAACCCCATCCCCCCACCCCCATTCTCATGTCTTTAATAACTGTAATCCATTTTACAAGGGTAAAGAATTACCCTTGTTTGTTACCATTCCAGAGAAAGTCTCTCCTTAATTTGTCCATACGCTTCAAAATTGAGGACTGTGCGGGGGGAATAGCAACATAACGTAGGTAGGCAGGCAGTGCACTAAGAACACTGTTGATCATAGTGATTCTACCATCAAGAGAGAGGTATTGTCATTTCCAATTCGTCAACTTTTTCTCCATCTTTCAAGTACGTCATTCCAGATTGATAATGATTCGTATAGTGAAACTTCAAAATTAAACCCATCATTCAAGATGTCACAATTTCAAGATCATCATTTCCGGACACATTAATGCAGGGAAGTACCACAAGTAGTTAGTAAACACTAGCCACGATCCAAAATCCAAATTAGGGATAACATATGGGAAGGTTTGGGGTGAAGTGAAGAACAATCCAAGTTCGGGTGGTGCTTACTAGTTTACTTTCTTTTCTTTCTTTTTCTTTTTTTTTTTTGAGAATGGTATATATACTTCTATATATCCATCAGGTATACTACAACAAGTGTAGTCCCCCTTCACAAAAGTTGTCACTTTACAACATCCTAATGTATCTAATATCAGCCAGTCAATTGCATTAAGAACATCCTCTGTGCTGTCTATAACTACTTGTTTACACCAAAAATAGTAAAGGCCTAAGCAATCTGTCTTGATCTTCTGTATGTTGCTCTTTTTGCCTTCAAAACATCTCTGATTTCTCTCTTTCCATATGGTCCACCAAATACATGCAGGAGACATCTTCCATCTCTCATCCTTTCCTGCATTACCATCACTGATCCAACTTCTTAGCACCTCTTTGATTCTCCCAGGTTTCACCCACCTGATCTTCCTCTTGTGGATGAACATTTGCCACAGCTGGTCTGTCCATACACAATGTAGAAAGAGATGGTTGACTATCTCTATTTGTTCTTCGCATAGATAGCATCTAGAGCATAGGTTGATTTTCCTCTTGTTAAGGTTTTCATGAGTGAGGACTGCTTCCTTTGCCAGTAGCCATGTAAAGTAGTTTACCTTATGAGGCACTTTGGTCTTCCAGATCACTCTCCATGGCCATCCTATCTCCTGAGTATTTGTTCATGTCAAGTCTTTGTAAGCTGACCTGACAGTAAAAATACCTTTGCTGTCCACCTTCCACACCAAACTGTCTTTCTCTTCAGTAAGATTAAGGTTTTGAGGAACTGTATTCAGAAAAGCTGCTACAAAGGTCATCTCCCAATCATTTAGGTTCCTTCTAAGATGAAGGTTCCACCCTTGTCCTGTCCATAGTTCAGTCACAGTAGCATCCTGAGCTTGGCTAAAGTTGTATAGCTCAGGACAAGTCTGCATCAGAGGCCATTGCCCACACCATATATCCTTCTAGAAAGCCACCTTCTCTCCATTACCAACCTTGCAACTTGTTCTTGTAGAAACTAGTTGCCATAGGTTCCTGATGGATCTCCATACACTACAATTATAAGGAGTTGTCACCTCCTCTGTCATCCATCTATCCTGCATGCCATATTTTTATCTGATCACCTCTTTCTTTTTCTTGATAACTGAGAAATCAGGTTTCCCAACTTAGAAAATCGGCAGATAATGGCAAAAATACATCCAGCCCTCTACCATGCTCCACTTAACTAACAAACTTGGTTCACCAGTCAGGATTCGAACCCGTGATATGCATCGAACACATATCCCCCATTTGTAAAACCAATCAAGATTCATTTTCTTGAGCCAAGGATCCTTTGGGAACAGCCTCTCTACCCCACAAAAGTAGGGGTAAGGTCTACGTACACCCCACCCTCCCTATCCCCCACTTGTGGGACCACACTGTACTACTTCTGCAGTTTGCTGTTGAACTTGAACCAAAGCCTAAGTGTGTCGCGTATTAGCAAGACTGTAACAAACAATTTTCTTTATTCCTAAGCTTGTTATAACTCACAACTGGAGTAGACAAAGTAACAGATTCAAGTTTTCCTTTAACTAAATGAGAGAGAGAATGTGTTCAATCTCAGACTACGCAGATATAAGAAACTCATATGCAGCAGAATTCACAAATAAGTTTAGTAACTGACAAACTCCTGCTTTACAACAAAACCCTTCCATAATGAGATACCTGCCACCTCCCACCAGCAACAGGTAACTCTATCCCCCAAGGCAATGACACATGGGAAATATCACCTATTTTTTTTTGTCTCAGCTAGAATTCGAACCTAAGACCTCATAACTCTCAACCACTTCACTATGACAAAACATTTTACCAGCACAAAAAATGGTCAGTTTTACTCATCAACCGAATATTACAGTAAATTTGATAAACATTAGTATTCACAACAGCAAGCAGAATTTCTAGCTGTACAGAGCAACTTAATGAGTTAATTTAGGTTTAGCATAAAAAAATCCTACTTAAATGATTTACTTGCAGCTTTTCGAATCAATTAACGATTCAACATGATGATAATCAATCAATAGCTAGAAAACTGAAGCAGATTATACAGGATGAAAATCACCTGGAGGAAGGAAGATTCTGATGGTGGAGCTTCAACGACATCAGCTTCAACGATGCTTTTGAGTGTTCGAGAAGGGAGAAATAAATAGATTAACTTTTGTCAAGAGAAATGAAAATGCAAGCTGCAAGTTTTTTGTAAATAGACGTGACACAAAGGGTTTATCCGTAGACGTGGGGAGACAATTCATCACATAATTCCTACGTCTCCATAACTTCACATTTTATTATAGTGTTTTTTTTGGGTACCCATCTCTTGTTTTGGATTTGTGTCGTAACTCGACTAGTTTTGATGCATATTACTTAGTTCTTATTTTTATAATTGATATTTATATAAAAGTTTAATTAATTCAAGTTCGCATCAGGTAATTTTATTATAGAATTATCCTTTGGAATGGTCATATTGTTTTAGAGGATGGTTATCCACACGAATGATTTGGAATAGATCTCTTTCAATGCCTTCTAAGTCGAGCTTGTCGCATAGGGCTCGCCTAGTGCAGTTTTCATCACTCTATGTGGTTTGCAGGATATTACGCAATGAAAGGTCTATTACACAATGGGAGGTTTACCCGGTGTGCACAAAGTGCTTACCACAAAGTATTTACTCGAATGACAGAGGTTGTAACAAATCGGATTATCCTATGATTCCAAAAAAAAAATCATTATAGAATTAAATTGCATTGCACGTAAATAATAGAGTTTCATATTTTAACAATCTTATCTTATTATATTCATCTATTTAAACTATTATTTTTTGGCGATATTTTAACTATAACTCACTTTATATTGAAAACACTTTGATATTGAGTTGACTATACACACTTACAACCAATTGGGAATAAAATTTCATCAACTCAATGTTATGATGTGTTTTAACATGAAGAAAGTAATAGTTTAGATAGATTACGAGAATGATGGCTAATCGTATTTTAACATAAAGAGAGTAATAAATAGTTTCACATTATTTATTATAGAATTTTTTTATCTCACAAAGCGCTTTGTATCTATATTATAGTGTGATTAATTTAGATTTGTATCACATAATTCTTAATCTATAATTAATATTTATATGAGAGTTCAATAAATTTGAATTCACTTCACCTATACCTCATTCATTATAGAGTAAAATTGTAGTAACATATTTATTAGCAGACTTTCATACTTTGAACTATCCTACTATATTTATATAATATTCAAGTTATCATCTTTTTACAAATTTTATATCTTAATTGTAATTTGTAATTTACTTTATATTAAAATGCACTTTAATATTGAATTGATTATAAAACTTATTCAAATAAGAATAAATATTTATCAGCTCAATATTGAAATGTGTTTTAACACGAAGGGATTAATAGTTTAGATAAATAATGAAAATGATGAATAATTGCGACATGGATTCTAAATATATATTTTTATTTTTATTTTTAACTATTAATTCTTCCTTATAATGAATTAAAATAGTGAATTACTTATATGACTAGTTTTTGGTTGGGGGTGGAGTTTCATTCATCATGATCTAATTTGTATATTCAATTTCAGTGTAATGAACAAATCAATTTACATTGCCTTTACGAATAACCATGTTAAGTGATGAAAATATTTATAGAATATTGATCAACTTATATTGTTTAAATTCAATTTATTACTTCAACATCAATATCTAAAATCATAAAAGTGTTTTATTAGTATCGAATCAAATCTTTTATATTTATACTTTGTAGAATCAAATATCTACAGAGTATGACTTTCAACCCATAGTTGATTATTCAAACTAGAAGATGGAGAGATGCCCAATTTTCAAACATTATATCCAAACATTATATAAAAATTATTTTTAACCTATAAACACTTGAAATAAATCAATCCAAATAAATTTTCAGTAACTTTAAAAAAGAATGACACATTTTTTATATAATTTAATTTAACTTTATCTATTTTATTCTTAATCAAATAATTTATAATCACACAATTTATATTAGATAATAAATTTTATTATTTTATTTTGAGAGAACTGTTGAAAAACTCCTAAACTTGACGCAAATTATTAGTTTTATCCCCGAACTATTGACAACCTTAAAAATGCCCCTACTTGACTAACTAAACTTATATATACCTCGATCACCCTCGATTTGCCACAAGACATAGTAAGTGGTCTCAAACTCTTGTATGACATGTAACTCTTAATAAAAAGTTGAGAGAAATATTAAGAACACCCCTAAACTTGATGAGAATTTAGGGGTGTATTTCACTCATATGTTAAGATCGTGGGTGTATTTAAATTCACTTAATCAAGTAAAAATGTATTTTTGAATCTGTCAATAATTTATTAATGAAACTAATAATTCACATCTAGTTTATATTTGTTTTCAATACTTTTCTCTTTTATTTTTCTTTCACAAATTTCATATCAAATCAAACTACATTAGTTTTGCCAGAGTGTATTTGATGACAAAATTGACACAACAAATATCCAAAGCAAAGAAAAAAAAAAAATACACAAGGAAAAGAAAAGTTATGTGCAAACGAGCCCTTATTCCCTTCTCTATCCTTTTGTTTCTCAGTCTCCGTTCGGACTGTATAATATGGTCCATAAATATACTTCATTTCTCCGAAGTCTTCACTTTCTCGGCCGCAATTCTTCTTCTGGTATTGGTAATGCTCTATCCACAATTCTTTTATGAAATTAATTCATATAATCTTGTTTTACTCCAAGGTGTATAAGTGCTACTCTTCGTATGGGTGAAATTGATGTTTAGTGTGTAAAATTGTTTTATTTTGTTGTATTTGGTTAGGTATAATAATTAATGAAGTAGGTGATATATGGTATTCCTAAGATTTCACTGGGCATGTTGTTGTTGTTGTTGGGCGGAATTCCCTTCTGTGGAAAATTATACTCCCTCTGTCCTAATTTATGTGTCACTTTTCGTTTTTTGAGAGTCAGTTTGCGCTAGAATCTTCAACGTTTTTGAAATGAAATTTATATATTTGAAAACTACTTAAAAAGTACTATAAGTCACAATAATTGATAATTCAAAATGTTTAAAATATCTATGAAAAACTTACAGTCAAAGCTAGACTTGTTTGAATCTCGAAATCCGAAAAGTGCCACATAATTGAGACGGGGGAATACTATTTATACGTTGTTAAAATTTCTTTTTTTTTTTATGTATATATGGTAGATGTCGAACTCACTTGGCTAGTTCATGTGTTACTTGATTTTAAACTCTTTTAATGAAAATCCTGGCTCAGCATCATATGGTATTGATACAAGGTGGAAGATTGGAGGATATGTATGGAAAAGTATTTTGGTGACATTTTTTGGTACTAAAGATTGAAAAAGCATCTACTTTGTTGGTTGATATGGAGTAAAAGTTGGGATATTTGGAAAGGAAATGATGTCTTCCCATTTGTGAAGGAAAGCATTTTCTCCCTTTTTGCTGAAATACCAAATACCGGAAACTAATTCATTTTGAAAAATATTTTTCTAGCCATACAAACACACCTATATGTATAAAGTACTCCTCTTTATTTGTATTATAGAATTAAGGTCATTAGGAAGAATTCATCTATTTCTAATCTTGGTTAAATGTGACAGGGAGGCCTGTTGTAGGATTTCTTTGTTATTCATTTCATTCTACTGCTAGTCAAGTTGGCTGTCATACTCGTGATGAGAAGATGGGCAAACTAAAACTAGCTCAGGACCTAGCCGGTTTGGTGCAGGAATCTTTGAACTCGGAGGAGAAAAAATCCCAAGTATCTAAGAGATTGGTGCCTATGGTTGAGAAGTCGGTTGAGAATTCGGGGGGTGTGAAACATGGAGCGTCACTGGCACAAAACTTAGCGAACTTGGTGGAAGAGTCCTATAATCTTGATGAGTCTAAACCTATGAATCGTGTGGAACATAAAAGATTACTTGAACTACGCATAAAAAAGAGAGTTAAGGAACAGTATGTAAATGGGAAGTTTCAAAACCTCATAATGAAAGTGGTTGCCAATCCAAAAACACTTTGTGATGCTTATGATTGTATTCGATTGAGTTCTAATGTTGATCTAGCATCTAATGGCGAGGATTTGCCTTTTGAAGCCATGGCTGAAGAGCTTTCTTGTGGGTGTTTTGATGTTAGTGCTAACACATATTCGATCTCAACTAAGGGCGCAAAGAAAGAAGTCCTTGTCTTTCCAAATGTTAAACTCAAAGTTGTTGAGGAAGCAATCAGAATAGTTTTAGAAGTTGTCTACCGACCTCACTTTTCTAAGATATCGCATGGTTGTCGTAGCGGTAGGAGCCACTTATCTGCTCTTAAGTACATTCGCAAAGAGATAATTAATCCAAAGTGGTGGTTCACCTTGCCAGTTTGCAGAAAGCTTGACAATCAAATCCTAGCTAAGCTCTTTTCAGTTATGGAAGACAAGATAGATGATCCTTTCCTATATACGATAATACGTAGTATGTTTGACTGTGGAGCATTGAATTTAGAATTTGGGGGCTTTCCAAAAGGGCATGGTCTCCCACAAGAAGGAGCATTGTCTCCAATTTTAATGAACATATATCTTGATCTCTTTGATCATGAAATGTACAGGTTGTCAATGAGATATGAAGCTATTGATAAAGGATCAAGGGCTGAAGAAAGTGTGCCCAACTCTTTGTTACGCAGTTGGTTCAGGAGACAGATATCTGGTAATGGTTCTCAAGAATGCCATGATTTGGGCTACTCTGAAATTAGGGTGCATTGTTGCCGCTTCATGGATGAGATTCTTATTGCCATCTCTGGTCCCAAAGACGTAGCTGTTGCTATCAAGTCTGAAACTGAAAATTACTTTAAGAATTCTCTTTATTTAGAATTTGAAAATGAAATAGATGTTTTTCCATGTGATGGGCCTACTGGCATTCGCTTTCTGGGTAGTGTGGTTAAAAGAAGCCTGAAAGAGAGTCCGGCTGTAAAGGCCGTTCATAAATTGAAGGAAAAAGTAGAATTATTTGCTTCGCAGAAAGAGCACTCGTGGGACATTGGGACAGCAAGAATTGGAAAGAAATGGCTGGCTCATGGGTTGAAGAAGGTAAAAGAATCAGAGATTAAGCATCTCTCTGATGGTAGCTCCCTTTTGACCCAAATTTCGTGTTTTAGAAAAGATGGGATGGAAACGGATCATTGGTATAAAGTCTTGCTAAAAGTTTGGATGCAAAATAAAAATGTTAATTGCAAAACGAACGAGGATGTTATCTTATCTAAGCATATAGTTGAACCAGCTCTCCCTCAAGATCTAAGAGATTCATATTATGAGTTCCAGAAGCGTGTTCAGGAATATATATCTTCTGAGACAGCTTCGACTCTTGCCCTGTTGCCAAACTCCAACTGTTCATCATTTACGACACGGATCATAGCTCCAGTTAGCATCATAAAGAAGCGGCTTTTTCGATATGGATTGACAAACTCCAAAGGTTATTCCCAGCCATGTCATCTGCTAGTTTTTTGGGACAACAATGAAATTGTTGACTGGTATGCAGGTTTAATCTGCCGGTGGCAGAGATGGTACACCGAGTGTGACAACTTTAATGAGGTAAAGCTCATTATTTGCAATCAAGTAAGGTTGTCTTGCATCAGAACTCTGGCGATGAAATATAGGATCCATGAGAGTGAGATAGAGAAGAAATTTGATTCTGAATTGCGCAGAATTCCTGCAACTGAAGATCTGGAGCTTGAGATAACTAGTGAAGCAACAAATTCCGAAGCTGTTGATAATGACGCTTTAATGTATGGAATAACATACAGTGGAATATGTCTATTCTCTTTAGCAAGAATGGTGAGTCAGTCACGTCCTTGCAATTGCTTTGTTATAGGATGTTCAGCTGCAGCTCCTCGTGTATACACTCTTCACGTGATGGAAAGACAAAGATTCCCTGGTTGGAAGACTGGATTTTCTAATTGTATCCATCCCAGTTTACATAGAAGGCGACTTGGGTTGTGTAAACATCATCTGAAGGATCTACTTCTTGGTTATATTTCGCTTCAATCTATTAATTTCGGTGCTTGGTAAGGAAACGACTTCCCTTGATGCGAAGTGGTAAATATTCTGCAGCATGAACACTCAATAGTTGGAGTAGATGGACTGGAGAAAACAGGAAGATGGAAAAATCTTGTAATTTTTTTGAAGATCTGTCTTTGTTGTCTTTATGTGATTGAATTACATTCATCATTATCATGGGATTATGATAATGTTTTGACTTCAGAATGTCCACTTCAACTTGGCTGTGTCAAATCAATGGTAAAAGTTCAAAGTTTCTTAGGTAGCTGCCTTGAAGATTCTATGAAAGTTGTATGTTGATGGTCTGATACTGAGAACACAGATGGTTCAAAGAAACTAATGTGAAGGTAAATTCATTTGGTAGATGGATACGAAACAAGTTATCCATGTATTAGTTTCCGTACAACTTAAATTAATATGATGTTTGGTTGACAATATCAAAAACTACATAACCAACACATGTACAAGGTATGAGAAAATCTATGTATTATTTTATTGCATAACTCTAGCCAGCTACGAAACGACCCTTGAATGCTCAATGAAGTTCATCTTCCTGCTCTCCGTTTAGGCTGTTACATCATTTTCTTCTGTTTTCACTTTCAAGAGCTACATTTTCTCGACTTTCACTGACCTTGGTATTCTCAAAATTGTGAGAATTGTAAATTTTGCAGAAAAAAGTTTGTGAAACTTTCAGTTACGATTTATTTCAGTTTAGGTAATTATGAATTCGTTTAGAAGTTACATTAATGCAAGATAATTTTTTCTTTTTGTTTTAGTTTTTTACAGATTAATTTTAAAATTTCTCACAATTCTAGTACTAAGTTTATTGGTGACCAGAACTTGGGGCAAACCCAGATTTTCTGCAAACAAAAATATGGTGAATCTAATTGGGATGAATTCTATTTTACCTAAACAAAGATTAAACTAGTAGATGGTTGATGTACAAATGTAAACAACACTGATATCACAGTTTACATGCCAATGTTAAATATATTGGCTGAAAACTGGAATATTTGCGTGCAGACCAATATAAACACTTGAACAGAATAAATCATATGCTTAAAACTTTGCCTGATCAAGTACCCAAAAAGATAGGGTTATGGTCTGCATATACATTCCCTAAACCCTACTTATGAGATTACACTGAGCAAACAAATATTGTTTGTTATCAAAGGCTGGTTGGGAGATTAATATATCTGTCAAGCCACATATAGCTGATGTTGTGTGAGTCGTGAGACAGTTCATGAATGCACCGAATGAAGAACGTAATCATTCTGCTCGTATCAATGCATCTTAACAGTTGAATGAAAACCAAATTTGGTGAACATCAATGATTCCACAGACCAAAGCCATGATGTCCACCAAATTCTATCAAAACTCTGCATAGAATGTACAGAAATGTTTAAAGGTTTGCTGTTATCAATATTCACTTGTTCATAGACTTTCATCAGGATTGGTTGAGGATTGTCCAAGTTTCATATATTACATCAAGTCATAGGTCTAGTCAATCTCCTCATGAGGTGAAAAGAAGATAAGTCCAAATCCCCAGCACAAGAAACAAATATGTACAAACTACTTATACATGGAGTCAGATCTACAACATCACCACACTTCTCAAGGAATCATGAATGTGCATTAAGCAACTTTTGGTAGACCAAGTCGATAAACTGATTGTCCTGCAAAAAGATTAAGAAAACAATCATTTTTTCTTCAATAATAGAAAATTCAGAAAATATCCTGTATGTGAGCTGCATGCTATTGATGAAACAACAATGATACAATTACTAAAATCTATCACGATCATTCTCAACCATTCACCAATGGTTGGTCAAACATTTTTCAGTATTTTCAGGAATACGCTGGTGTGCAATGTTCCAAGTTACAAGTCAAGCTTGAGATTACGTGTAAAACAGATCCAATTGAAAATGAGATCCAGAAGTTAGGGAGACTCTCTACAAAAAACTTTTCACTTGTTTAGACAGCAGATGGGGACCTTAGCTCTCTAAACATTGACAAGGAAATTGCACATCAGAAGAAATATGAAGTCAAAACCAAGAATAAATTTGACAGGGCATCTTATACTAACTGATGCTTCATCAGTAAAAGTCAAAAATTTAAACAAGCCACCTAGGATGGAACTCTACAACATAACGACGAGAGGGAGTTGCTCGGATGGTAAGCACCACTCACTTTCAACCCGAAGGTTGCGAGTTTGAGTCACCAAGGGAGCAAAAAGGGTGGGAGCTCCTAGGGAGGGTAAAAATAAAAAAAACAAAAAAAAACTCTACTACATAACAAATATCTTTTAATTATTTAACCAAAAATTTTAGTAACTACTTAACTAAATAAAACCCTAAAGATCTTGATAAAGCAAATAAGAACTTAGATCTAGCATTCTTCACCCCCTTCATCCCCCCCCGCCCCCCCCCCCCCCCTAAGAGAAAGAACTCAGAGCTAGCATATGCATTTTAAACTTAGTTATTTACAAGGATCCTTTGATTGTAAACACAAGTCAGATTGAAGTTACAAATGTTGAACCCTCCAAAATCTGAATGTGTTTGCAAAGAAGCAGTTTCGATAATAAGTCATGTCCACAAATTTTATGGATAAAATGATCAAGATTTATGCAGTTGATGGAATTCAATTACTGTTCAAGTACACAAAAGATGCACCCAGCAATGACAATATATAATTAATTAACACAGTTGTAGTCATCCGAATAGCAGGCAGAGTGCATAAACTAAATCCTGGATGGCTGGATATACCTGAACAAGCATTAGAAGCACGTCTTGAACTTTCTCTCTGCTTAGTGTCACACTATGTGGAGGAATCTGAGTAGAAGTGAGAAATGGAGGCGAAGTAGGTGGTCGGAAGGGTTGAACTAGAGGTGTACCATGTGGGCGTTGTGGATTCACATGAGGATAAAGGGCGGGAGTTGATGCAGCTGAGGAGACAGAAGTTGTCACCAATACAGGTGACACAGGAGGTGTAAAGAAAGAAGGCTTCACAAGATTTGCAGGGTAATTAGTACTATTGATCAGGTTAGCAGAATCACGGCGTGACTGTGGAGGAAGTGATGGAGCTGACTGAACAGGTAATGAGACTTGCAAAATTGGAGCAGGAGATGGTAGGGGACTTGGAACTCGGGTTGATGGATCAACAGTTTGAACTGGATAATGATATGGCAGTCCGGAGTTCACAACAGTTGAAGAGGTATGCCCAATAGTTGCAGCAGTCTGCAACAACAAAATTAAATCTCAGGACTTTTCTACACCCCAAGGAGGAGGGGCAGTAGGGGAAGACTGCCCAGTATTTTAAAGCCAATGTTTACTACACTAGAAGACATTCTTATTGATCTTCCATGATGCATTCATCTACTAATGCAGCCTCACTCATATCCTGAAGAAAAAGATGCATTTTTATTCCCCTAACTACACTATCTCAGAAAAGCCAGCTTCCGTATAACCTCGTTTTCTTCAAAACATGCTAGTCTCCAAGTGAATCCCTCAAACAGTTTCAGTTAGCAACAGACAATAAATTCTTGGATCCTTGAGAATTTTATATTCCTCACAGAAAAGATTCCATACTATGATTTCTCATATTCATTTCCATCCACTTGGTATCATAATCATCATTAGTCAACCCATAGTCATCTCTTTTGGACATAAATGTTTCCCTCAAATTCCCGGGATAGAACAGTGTTCCTCATGATTTTTTGTTTTTGGGAAAGGGGGTGCATATGCAATTAAATCACCTAACGAAGGCATGCATGAAAATGTTAGGCTTATTCAAACATTTATCCTGGTAATGGATGGTATCTGTAAATGATCAAAGAATATACATGCATTACAAGTTGTTACAAGAATATAACAAAATCTTTGACCAAGAAAATCTCAGGCAGCAACATTTTCAGAAAATGTACAAGGGACAGCATTTTGACCCCTTGCAATGCACAAATTGAGTGACTGGAGAAGCCAACAGGTAGAAATGTACAAATAAAGCAAATAAGATAGACAGAGGCTTAACACCATTTGGCAATAAACAGAAGCTTCTTTTCGGTTTAAAGTTCATGAACAGATGCTAAAGTTTTAAACTTGACAGTTTTAGATGTTAGACGGGAAATTATACATCAATATCATAGGAAGGTTGAGTACATAGTACATACATTGAAAAAGTTCATAAAGGAAGAATCATCAGCACCAAACCCATCCGTAGAGGTGGTAAATGCCGGTCCAGATGACCCTTCTATTGCTGTACTCATTGGGACCACCTCATGTTCTGTAAACTCACTGCACTTAAAAACATCAGGATAAGTTAAAAATTAGAGTAGAAACAAAACCGCACCAACGAAGGGGGAGAAAATCAAGAAACACAGAAATTAATAGCTGAAGAGCAACAAACGTTGACATTTTTTTATAAGAGCAACAAACATTGATTTAGTCACCCCTTATGGACAAATATGCTGACAAGGGAAAAATGACAATGGATACAAGATAACAAAGTCATTGATTATTTCTCGATTTCCTCTTTTCTTCCGTAAGTGCCTTTGTTTAAGTTGGATCCTGAAGATCTATGAGAAATCATAAATGAAAGACCAACTATAGGAAAGTAAAAAGTTCGGGTTCTATTATATGTTCTCTCCACAAGCGAAGAAATGAGCAGAAAGTGTTGCCAACAGTATCCATATTATTGACTCATTTCATTTTGGTTAAAGTTGTCTCACTTACCATGACATTTTCCTACAGCCAATAGGAAAACTCAAACCGGTAGGTTAACTAGCTTATGTTTGACTATCTTAACTACTGAAAGTAAAAGAAAATCTGCTAAGTAACTACTAAAACCAAATGGGGTCCCAGTTTCCATAAGCCCTTTCGGTGAAAATTTAGACTATTGTGATGTGTACTCCTTATATCCATTTATAAAGAATAATTATCCTACACCAGGAGATGTACCCATCTGGCACAACTTAGAAAAGGGGAATTAGATAATTTCTTTGCAGTCTTTCTCTCAAGGATGTAACAGATATTTTTTTTTATTATTTTATTTTTTTTTGGGGGGGGGGTCCACTAGTATTTTGTTGGAATGTATATTGGTTTTATCATCGAATTAAAAAATAATTAAATGTATATATTTTAGAAGAACGACTTCATTGATGAATATATTGAAGTAAAATAGGATGGTTGTAGAGGAGGAATGCTACAAAAGTGGAAGAAAATACGATATGAAACCTATCAAAGTGACAAAAAAGTTCTACAGACCAATTCTAAGGCCAACAAGGTTTATTTATATAGAAGTGAATGTTGGGCAACAAGAGCCGTCAAAATACAGATGTTAGGATAGATAGATCATCATACAAAATTAGACATGACTAAAAATGATCCCATCCCCTAGAGGGTGCAAGTGTCATTGCATAAAGCATAACATGAGAGAGGTCATCAGAGATGGTACCAATGTATCTCACGGAGACTTCCAAATTAACTAATCTGTTGTCACAATGTTGGGATAGTTAAGAGTGCTAAAATAGATGGTATACATTCACCGATTCACATATCAAAGGAAAATATCTTTGAAGACCTAAAATAACTTGGAATTCATACAAACTCAACTAAGAACATAACACAACACTATGAAGGTATTGATAGTCCACATAAAGTAATACATGTATGATTACATAGGAACCAACAATTGATAATCACAATTTTGCAGAGATTATTTTTCTTATGCCTCACATCAAACTGATGCTTAATACTTATCTTCTATCATGCTGTAGCAACGAAACAGTTGCTTACCATGTACTAAAATATGGAAATGCTATAGCTTCACCAGAAACAAGAATATTCATGAGTTGTGGCAAATAACTTGTGCTTATAAGGAAATCGCTTGACAAACATCTTAATTTCCAAACAAATTAAGGAACCAGGGGAAGAATCAATGACGCCGCACCTTTTTCTTAGCTGTGGCTTCAGGGGAACCTTTGAGTATTCACCTAAAATTCTGGAATCCACCACATCAAAGTAAAATTATACAAGTTGCAGATTATGCGCCATGATTACGTAAGAAAAATGACCCAATTACTTCACATGCCCTGCACCACTAAAACAAACTAACAATAAATCGTCTTTGATGTCATTTCCATCAACCGATATAACAAACTTCTTTTATCAAGTTAATTACCAATATAACACAACAACTAACTGTTATTCCTATAAGATAATGCCATTTATATCATGTAACACAAAGAAGAAATGGATTCCATACAAATTAGACACCTCCATTAACAAAAACTCAGAACTGAATACTTAACAGAGACTGGCAACATAACCAACAACAACAACATACCCAGAATAGTCCCACAAAGTGGGGTCTGGGGCAGGTAGAGTGTACGCAGATCTTACCCCTACCTCAGAGGTAGAGAGACTGTTTCCAATAGATCCACGGCTCAAGGAAAAAATAGTCCAAAGAAACTGGCAACATAACCATCGCGCTAAAATAAATGTTAGATGTCATTGAGATCACATATTTAAAGCCTAAGGTATGTCATAATTTGACTAAACAAGCTTCGAAATTTAAAATATTTCATTTATAGCAGCCTTCAACCTAATGCCTTTTGATAGAAAGACCCTATCATGGTTATCCTTGTCAAAGAAAACTCATACTACCATCCATTTTATAATCAATTCAGCCTAGTTACAATAATAACAGTCAACCACAAGTAATTCGAAATACAAGAATAATTACCAGCCGTTAACATTTTCTGTAAGTAGGTTGTTCACTTATTTGTTTTGCTCTCTATCATAAATGTCTACAAGAATAATTCAACTGTTTTTATATGCGTAGATGTTCAGGGAGAAGATGTAAGATCATCTCTTATAACATTGTCAAGTTGCTACATGCTTGTGGTGGGAGGTTATGAATTGGTTCGTAATACAATAGGTGAGCCGAGCATGGTAAAGGAGCACTATACATGCGGTTTTAGAAGAAAGAAGAGAAGATGCAGTGCATGGGATGTAGCACTACTAGCTCTTATGTGGATAATGTGAAGGGGGAGGAATAGGAGAGCGTTTGAAGAGGTCAAGAAAGATTTTGTAGCCTCGTGTCTCTAGTTACCTTTAGGTACACCCAAGAGTTCTTGTGTGTATATATGACTGAATAACTTTTGCAGAGAAACATATTTTGGTCTAGGTTTCTCTATTTTTTTTGTACACTTTTTGTATACGGGAACCTAACATTAATAAAATTACTTATCTTATCAAAAATATCTACAAAATCCACCACCATAACAGTTGTTTGATATTGATTGGAGAGAATAATTAATTAATCTACACAAATGTGTTCACCAACATCATAGATCTCCATTGCAATAATCTCAACCTTCATCTACAATTACAAGAGATAAAGCTCCACCCATAAATATAGCTTGAGTATGAAGACTGAAGAAGATGCCAACCTGCCAAAGAGATCTGCAACCTCCTCAATTTCATGTGCATTGTAAAACCAAATACCATTGACTTCTTGGGCTGCATTGCGATACAACAAGTATGGAACCTGAACCTCGAACTCAAAGTCCCCCAAGAGATCTTCCACCATATTTTCTGCTTCATATGAACTCAGACGTCAAAAAGGAAATCATCCATATGAGGCATTACATTCAAACATCATAAAAGGGACAAATTAAAATAAAGAATTCTTAATGTTTTCCCCTACGAATTGAAAAGGAGAGGCCCGCGATATATTATTAAAAGAAGAAATGGGATAATACCTGCACTCCTGCGGTTCATAACAATGAACTGGAACCTTGGCTGAGCACTCCTAAAATAACATAGCCAACAACAACGAAATCTAGTAATTCAACCTCCTTATAGGCAAACAATCCATCAAAAACCATCAGATTCCCAAAATATTACATGAAAAATAACCTAAAAACCAAAGAAGCCATCACATAATTATATGGTATTTGCACAGCGTGATAATAGTTTCGGACAAAAGTTGAATCAGAAACTGTTTTTTGACAAAACACTAGACATCTCCTTACAAAAATTTTTAACTTTAAGGGGTGGTTTGGCAAAGTGTAAAAGAATAATGCTAAATAGAGCGTATTAGAAATGCTTGTATTAGCAATACATGTATTAGTTATGCTTGCATAAATTATACATAAATTATTTTAATGCATTGTTTGGTTTGATGCGTTAAAAATAGCATGCATTGCATAAAAAATTATTTACAAAGATACCCTCCACTATTATGGTGGAAAAGATGTAAAAAAGGTTTTATGGGGCAATTGGGTCTTTTATCATGTTAATGCATGCATTAAAACCATTGCATTGCTAATACCTAGAAATCCATAGTATTAGCAATGCACACCTTAATACACAATAGAGTGTATAACTAATGCATAGGTTGGAAAAGAGTACTAAACAAGGTACTAATACACAAGGCTAATACATGCATTATTTTTCCTAATACACTCTACCAAACGACCCCTAAGTAGGCTTGTCCAATCCACAAACTGAACCAGTCCGGCCCACTAAGGGGGTGGACTGATATGGGGTAACCCACCAACCTAAACTCCATGAAGGGGAGTCTGGCCCGTGGGACTTGCTAGGCAGAGGGGGGGGGGGAGTGGCAACGGCTAGTTAGATGCCTACACATTAACCCCAAATTCCCTAATTGAATTCATTGACACCATACCGAAACATTCCTACATTCATGGTTACAAATTAGAAGAGTTATTGCTTATTTATATGGATGAGAACTATGTCAATTTCAGAAGCAAAACAAACCCACCAAACCCTTTTAGAATAGATGTGCTTGTTTGGTATCTAGGCAAGTTAAGGATATTAATTCAAGTTCCAATGCATTAAATATTGTTCATATTTCTAATTTCTTACTATTGTCCAATCTCTTTCTTGAATTATTTTTTTATTTATGATCATCTACTTGTGTGTAAGTAAGTTATTCTAAGGGAACACAATTTTCTTTTATATAAATCGTCTCTAGATTCTTCAATTAAATTTCTTAAGAGGGAAAAAATGGTCCAAGACTAGTATCAAAAAAGGGGGTCCGAGACTATACCCCTCCCAAGGGTTTAAGGTCAGGTTCGAGCTGGTTCACCCCTCTGAGCCCTTGAACTCCTAAATTGGGGCTAGACCAGTTTGGCTTGGGAACTTTGCCATGTATATGAATGTTCAGGCAAGCACCATAACAGAAAATACCTGCTAAATCTGATACACCGACATATGAAACAAAGCCAGATATAAACAATTTACATTTAAATAGAAAACAAAACCAGGTGTATGGAATATTGCACGCATACCTCTTAACTACAAAGAAAGAACCTTCAACCTCCTTGCGGCTCTGAAATCCAAATTAAACATTCAATCAATTTATTCTTTAAGACAATATTTCAAGAAGACCGACTGATTGCATTATAAATAGGCAAAAGGCGGGAAGCAGGAGTACACAGCGGATCCCTTGGAATATATTTTCCAGAACATCTAATTTACCACCTTTTCATCCGAATGATGTATATCATGACAATTGCGTCCAAGTAGAGCAAAATGGAAAGTGAGATTTATATGTTGATTGCAAACTAGCTTAGGATTGAGGCATACCTAAACTTTGGTGTTAAGATTATTTCAACATTTTTTTCTAAATTAATGCACAGATTAAAAAGTATACACCGTGACTTTCTAAATCACGCACAACTGAATCAACATTCGATACATTCATCAACACACAATAAGACACGAGTTTTTGTAGTAACAACATAGAACTATACGGAGCTTAATTATGAAATTTACTCTATACAACTATCCATGGGCACTTTTAACGATCAAATCCATCGATATACACATAGAGAAATCAATGTATACTTCTAGAAATCATTCAAATATTCACATATATCTACCTAAAACAAAATTACATACATACTGCAACACACAATAAGACATGAGTTTTTGTAAAACAGCAAGAAACTATAAGGAGATCAATTATGAAGTTTACTGTGTAGAACTATCCCAAGGCACTTTTTGACAATCAAATCCATCAATATACACATAAGAGAGATTAACATGTACTTCCAGAAATCACTCTAACATTCACATATATCAACATAAAACAAAACTCCATACATACTGCATCACACAATAAGACACAAATTTTTGTAGTAACAGAGAACTATAAGGAGATCAATTCTGAAATTTACTGTGTTATCCCAAAACACTTTTTACAATCAAATCCATCAATATACACACATAGAGAAAGAGATTAATGTGTACTTCCACAAATCACTCAAATATTCACATATATCTACATAAAACAAAATTCAATACTTACTGGATATTAAAACAATGAATACTGACTATGCGAATATTAATTCAACAATCATCACACCAAATTAGCCTCTATTTCCTAAACTCGATAGTATATAAATCTCATTTTGTCAATTTAAACGAAAGTTAAGTTTACGAACCCATTGATTGAGGTCGACGTTGAACTCGTACAACGTAACATGAGCAGCGGTGATGAGGATCTCCTCAATACACGGATCGATTCTCTGTAGCACAGTGAGGTTTAGCATCTTCGTACTTCGCTCATCCAGATTCGGCATTAACTTTGAAGTCGACGACATACTTCTTCTAGAACTCTCCGATTGATCGTACAGTAACAGATAGATTATAGAGAGAGAACCGGAGAATCGATTTGTTGATCGGAGAAGAAAATATAGAGAAGTGAAGAGTGAAGTGGGAAAAATACTAATAAATGGTGACGAGAAATTTCAAAACTAATAAGAAAAGTGACACTAAATTTATGTGTAATTTCAATCTTTGTAATCAAATAAATAGCATAAAATATGTTATTTTCTTTGGTTACATTTAGGGTGTTCACGGTCGATTTGGATCGGTTATTGGTGAAAATCAAAATCAAATCAACTTAATCGGTTTTAAAATTATCAAAACCAAACCAAATCAAATCAAATATAATATACATTTATCGGTTTGGTGGTTATCGATTTCGGTTTAGTTTGGTTCGGTTATTCGGTTATTAACCATACACAAAAATAAAAGAAACAATTCATTCAAAATGTTAAAAAAGTGACAACAATCCATTCAAAACGAAAAATAGTTAGAATGACTTAAATTACTGAACTTTCAATCACTAAATTTACTATCAATAAAGCTTTAAAATTCATAATATTGGCCTAGAAGGAAGAGAAAATAACATTTTCAGTCCCACAAAGAATTATCATAGACACTCGTATGCATGAAATCAATAAGATAAATGTTTCATCTTGGACATTTTTGCTTTCAATAAGTAAATTATAAAGAAATTTTAATGAAAATATGTATAAGATCTTTAAAATTGTTTATAAAAACAATATATTAAGCATTTATATTAATAAAATATATGTATATAATTCATTGGTTCGGTTCGGTTCGGTTATTTCTTCGGTTTTTTCGAATAAAACCATAACCAAACTAAATACTATTGGTTTTCAAAAATCTAAAATCAAACCAAACCAAACCCAAATAAAATATATTTTATTTTATCTGTTTGGTTCGATTTTTCGGTTTGGATCGGTTTTTATCCAAACCGTGAACACCCCTAGTTATATTATGGAAAAAATAGTCAAATATCCCTCCAATCTACTAGTCAATTCTCAACTACACATATATTTTACGAGGTCTTTTTACCCACTAAACGTGTTAAAAGTGGAATATATACCCCTTAAAATGCCACACCCAAATTTGGATTATGCAGTGACATGCACACGCCCCTGCCACCTAATATATATATATATATTATTTTTTAATGAAAAAAATTATTATTCTTTTTCTTTATTCTATTTTTGTTTTATAATTTTTTTTGTTTTTCTTTTTAGCCCCTTTCTTTTTTTTCTTTGACATCTGAAAGATTGTGTGCCATTAAAGTGAAATTGTAAGTTTCATTTGTGACCTTAAGATTTTTACTTTTCGTAATCTTCGGTTGAATTATAGTTTTCGATAAATCTCAACTTTCATATACGATTTTTCAATTTGAAGCATTTGGACCCTTCTCGAAATTATTTTGTGAGTTTCATGTCATTAGATATTTACCACCCTTCAAAATTTTCAATTTCTTAATTTGGACGAAACAATTTCACCAGAGAAATTTCATCCACAATCAAAAAGATTAGGAGTTAATAACTTTGATGGTCACTCAACTATCAATTTTTTTCACAGAAAGTTACTCAACTTTCGTTTTCAACTCAAAAGTCACTCAATTATGACTTCTTTGCACATAAAGTCACTCAACCTATTTATTATTTTTTTCATTAAAATTTGCTGACATGGAATTTTATTTTTTAACCAAAATTTTAAAAATCAAATATATATCCATTTAAACCATTTAATGACTTGCCTCATTTAACCTGACCCGCTACAAATATAATATTGAACTTTTTATTTTACCATTAATTCCCTAAATCATTCTCCCCTGTCTCCCCCATTCTTCCCTTCTACTTCTTCTTCTGTTTTCTTTTCTTTTTTAATTGTTAAAGTGTGTGACCATCTCATCTAAAAGCTTAAGCTGTTAGAGAGATCACACTTTTATTATTTAATTATATTATCAACACGCCCCCTCACGTGCGGGCCTGATTTTTTTTCATGGGTCAAGTACGTGGAAATTCTTTTTAATATGGATGACGGTGAGATTCGATCTCAGAACCTCTGTTTGCTCTGATACCTTGCTAAAGTATATCTTAGGCCTAATTCACACCCCAAAAACTAGCTCAAAGGGAGGAGAATTGTCGTGTTGAGAATATAATAAAATAATAAAAGTGTGTTCTCTCTAACAACTTAAACTTTTAGATGAGATGATCACACACTTTAACATAGTATCAGAGCAGGGCCCATCTCACCCAATGTTGGGGCCCCCAAAATCAAAATTGCCCACGCACCAGATGTTAAGCATTGGGCGTGAGGTGAGGTGTTAAAGAATGACAAAAGTCTCACATTGGTGGTTAATGGGATGAGTGGACTCCTTATAAAGCTTGAATAATCCTCCTCCCTTTGAGCTAACTTTTGTGGTGTGAGTTAGTCCTAAGACCTAATTTAACATTAATTTCTCAATTTCAACTTCTTCTTCACATATCAATTATTGAATTGAGAAAGTAACGAATTTACTTCAATTCATCATTGTCTTCTTGTTGAATGAAAAGTCTTACTTTTGAAAGGAGAAAAAAATGACAGCTGGTGGTGTATTTCTCTCTTGAGCTTTGAATGTTCTTATTGATAGGGTCTGATATACTTCAATTTATCAACCTTCCTATTTTTTTTTAAGTTTTCATAACCTCTTTGTTCTCCCTAAGCATCAAATAATTGTCTTCCAACTTCAAAAAATAATAAAATTACAACAATCTTGATATATTATTGATATGTAAAGAAGAGGTTGAAATTGAGAAATTAAAAAAGAAAAGAAAAGAGAAGAAGAACGTAGAGGGCAAGACTGGGGGAGACAAGGGAGAATGATTCAGGAAATTAATAGTAAAATAAAAAATTCAATATTGTATTTAACGGGACGGGTCATTAAATAATTTAAATGGATATATATTTGGTTCTTAAAATTTTGGTTAAAAATTAAAATTTCATGTCAGCAAATTTTAATGAAAAAAACAATCAAATATGTTGAGTGACTTTCTGTGCAAAGAAATTATAATTGAGTGACTTTTGAATTGAAAATGAAAGTTGAGTGACTTTCTGTAAAAAGAATTGATAGTTGAGTGACCATCAAAGTTATTAACTCAAAAAATTAGTGGAGTTGTAAAACTTATACATGCATATGGACTTATTTTTCCGACGAAAATTGGTAATTTAGTCAATCTTGGACATTCAGATCTGCATTTTATGGATTTTCTCCGATAAAAACACTGACCGAATTTGAAAAATTGAAAGACCTAAAGTATATTTGGACGAGAGATACAAATTTAATCGGTGAAATCCTTGAAAGGTTTGAGAATTTTCAAAGTTTTGAACATATTGATTTGGCTTACAACAATCTGAGAAATTTCATTTGGGTTGTTCATATTGACGAATCTGAAGATGATGTTTTTGGGTATGATCTAAACTTGAGTTTCTTCAATTTTGCGCGTTTTTGCTTCTTGTAATCGAAATAGTGAAAATTTAGTTGTAAAAGGGGGCTAGCTTGATGTGTTATTTATTTCATTTTCTCAATCGGTTTTTGTTTATATTGTTCCTTTAGTGTTGTTTGCTCAGACTTATGAACATTTAGCTATGAAAAATATTAATTTCTAATTTGATTCCATGTTAATTGTAATTTTCACAATGAAGTTGATTTTTTTTTTTTTTTTTAAAAAGGAATGAAATAGCATTAGTGGTAGCTGAAAGGTGAGGTGAGTCCATTCTATTTTCCGGCAACTTAAATTCGGCAAAGTGTTGAAGAAGAAGAAAGAAACGAAAAAAATATAAATAAATAAAACACATTAGAGTAGAAGGTAGCATTAATAAATTTAGAAAATCAAAAAGTTAATATGAAAAAGGGAATTCTTTTAAAGTTAAAGTTTTAATTTAAAAAATTTGTCTCTCACTCTTTGAGAACTACACTTTCTTTGCCACATTATGGAGCAAATAACTCAGCTTTAAAATAGTTTAAGGGGTGATAGGACCATAGAGGGATTGTTTGTATCTTGCTATATGATCCTTTTCTGGTTTGGTATTTATTATCTTCATTCTGGGATTTTTTCTAAAATTAATTTTGTTGTTTTTTATTTACGGTCTAACAAATGTTGATAGTAGTTCATGTGTAGAAAAGAACAATTTCCCTTGGGTAAATTATCTTGTTCTTGCTGCATTCTTCTTTATTCTGAAAAAAAAAACTTGTGTATTACTGATATTTCTTGATAATTTTGACAGAATGTCAATAGCAACTATCCTATGATTTGGCCTTGGAAAAATCCTCATGGTGGAGATCTTGGTGATATTGTACCTCCAGATAAGTATGATGAAAATACCATTAATTGTGTTGCAGAATTTGGTTTGTTGGTATGTTTAGTAGGCATAAAAAATTGAATTACCAATATGTTGAATAGGGGGGAAAGTTGTTTTGCTCGCGTATTGATAAGTAGTACTGTTGCTGATTAACATGAAAGAAATGATGAACAACAGATGATTATGTTTCAATTGCCACATCGTTTGCTTAAACAATAGAAGGACGACCATTTCACTCCTTCCAGTTCTAGAATTCCCGCAAATGCAAAAGGGAAAGAGAAAGAGAAAGCTTTGGCTGATGATTAGAAAGAGGCTGGCGGATGCAGGTGCAAGCTGTTGGTTTACAAAAGTGGAAATGTTAAAATGAAAATTGGAGTCTATTGATTACAACGACATCTTGACAAAATCTGTGATTGACACCAGGGAAACCTGCAATTTATTTCGTGTAGTTAGTTAACATTGTGATATATTCCCAATTTTATGTAAGTTAAAAGAGGCAATTGATCCACTCACATTCCATATATCATCTCCAAATTCAATACAAGCGATAAGTACTTTGCTCGCTTAGGTAAACTTAATAAAAACGTTGTTTTGAGTCTTGACTTGGATCATGTCTTATGACATGCTTTCTTTTGAAGTTTAATTGGAAAAAAAACCATAGACTTACTTGTTGCTAAGAAATGTGTTTGTCACAAATTGTTTAGTTCATTTCTGTCTTTGTTACCTTGAACGATAAAATGTCATAGGCTGAACTTCCCTTATTTCACCATCAGAAAAAGAAAAAGGGTATTGTCTGATTGACGTTGAATGTAACCCTCGCGTAGCTCTATAGTAGTGCAATTACATCCTAAGTGTATCCTCACAATTGTTATCTTTTTCTATTTAGATTCACTTATTTTAAGTGTTTTTTGGCAAATAATTTTTAAGTGTATCCTCCCGTAAGGACACTCTCATATGTTCTTTCTTATTGGTAGAAAATACTTTTAGGTTTTAAAGTTGAAAAATAATCACAATCAGCTCTGATTTTAATTCAAGTTTGCACTTTATATTTGGTTGTGTGTTTATTTACTCACATCTCAATAAAATTAATGGCATTAAGCCAAATTATAATAATTAGCCTTAAATATATACACACATGCACAAAAATGTAGTCAATAAGAGGTTAGACATTTGTTTGCAATGCATCACATTGTATGTTGATGTAAAAACTTTATTTATTAATATGAAGATTTGAATTGTTTAAGTGAAAGTTCTAAAATATTTTTGATAAAAAGTAGATATTTTTTTTTTAATAATGTTAATATTGTCTCAAGTAAAACTAAAATCATAAAATTAACTATTAAACTCCGCCATTGATCGTAACATTGAGTATCAACAGAAGTGTAATATAGTCAGGTGAAAATAATACTACAATTTCTGCTTCTTTAACAATAAAAAAGTGCAAACAAATTTAGACAATCCAATTAAGTACAATGCTTTAAAAAAATTCAATGATAGCCTCCCAATAATAATAGACTAAAACATACACAATATTATAACTTAACTTTATATTAATCAATAGGAGATATGCACTACTTTTAGCAATATACAAATAATGTATTGTGCCAAAAAAGTAAATGACAACAAGATATAAAAGTGTTTCTTCATTCTAAAGAATATTTTTCTTATACAAAGATTTTTTTTATCACCAATAGGTTGTGAGCCTACGAGTGTGGGGGGTTTGGCCAGACCCCTACCATGTAAAACATAAGTAGAAATACTTACAAAATATTAGAGGGGGACATGGACCTTGCCTCTAACGAGCAAAAGAGATTGATCAAACAATCTAAAGGAAAGAAAGTAGCCTATACAAGTTCCTTTCTGGAAGTACAACAATTTATTAGCTATCAAAAAAATTACGTTTCTCAAATCTTCTTCTAATAGTAGGGAGTTGCCATTTATCGAGTTTAAACATTCACTTTGCCTCTCTTTGGGAGTTGTTGAAAAGAGTGATAGAAGGTACTCCCTCTGTCCCAATTATGGGAGTTCTTGAAAAGAGTGATAGAAGACTATAATAATGTTACCATTATCATAGTGGAATCTTTCAAAATACATCTGAACATAATTGCTATGTATCAGCTATTGTAGGCTAGGTTGTTCAGACTTTTTAAGAAAATATACGGGTGTGTGTTGATACTCCAACAATAGTGTACTTTTACATCAATATTTTTGGAGAGCTCGAGCAACATAGGTTATAGGCATCTTTTAACCCATAATGACGCCAACACATCCAAAAGATGCAACTCCATATCACATCTGTAGTGCAAAAATAAGTGTCTAGAAATTTCACATTTTGTCAAGTTAGAGGTAAAGTTTAGAACATAATTTGATGCCTCTGAAATGTCCCGTTAGAGGCTTGTTGCATATGACCCGTTTAGTGTTACGAATTGGTTTTAGAGATTTAACAGATCTACATAGATTGACCAAGGCATTAGTATCACATTTCGAGAAGGCAAATACAGAGCTTGGCCAAGGCAATACCAACAGCTCCCGGCCCTGTGCAACAACACTCGTCCAGCAACATAAAGGTTGCTCTAGAATCCTTTCTGAGACTTCCTCGTCATTTAATTGCAAAGGAGGTAATCCTCAAAATTGATAATGAAAATAAGTTGTACAACAACATGTACCTTCTTTAATGAAATATGATTATACAGAGTAAATAGAAAATTTAAATCGAACATACCATGAATTTGCTAAGAGGATGAGATTGGAGATAACGACATCAGTTTGAAACATCATATAAGAATCTATACTAGATTCAAAAATTTTACAGAGTCAGTGCTTTGTGAATGGGCTATTTAGAGAGAGAAAGGGTATCTTTGTGAATGGAAAGGTTCATTGGGCTAATTCCCCTTTACAAGATCAACATTCATGTAATGGTTGAGACATCACTTCTATTGATGTGACCAATGGAAATTGGGGTGGAAAAACCCTTTTATAGAGAAGGAGATTTTGACTTAACATCATGTGTGGGAGTGTTGGGAAGTGATCTTTCTATTTTGTGTAATAATCAGAGCCTTCAAACTTTGTGTGGATTATGAAGGAATATGAAATTAAAGAATCTTAGGACAAAGATGTATACCATTAATCGCCTTAATGATCATCCCGAAGGATATGGCTTTTTTCCACTCTTTTGCAAGATGTCAAATAAAGGAGAAATCTTGATTCAGGTTGATCAATCAACTTTCATGATTTATGATCCAAAAAATAACTCTTTTATATGTCAAAAGGTGGTTATTGATGAATATCCTTTTTGGGAGGCAAGCATCTACATCAATGAAAGCCTAATTTCGCCCATTAGCCAGAAGGGAATGATGCAATTCGGGGTACTACGAAGTCTAAGAAAACAAACAAGGTTTGAACAACGAATGCAAGAACCACGAAGGTGGGAAATCCCAAAGTGAAACCAATCATGTTACTTGCTTTCTGTTATGCATAAATCCAAAATGGATTTTGATGAATGAAAGGAAGCGTACGGGTTAGTCTTTTCTACTCTTGTTGTGATTAGAATTGCCTACAATTGTGTGTGTGTTATGCTCAACTCAATCAATAATTTGCTATGTGATAATCTGTGTGTGTTATGCTTGATTTCATTAAGAATTTGTTATATGATAATCTGTATTGTCATAAATATTCTGCAATATGGAGCGTATTTGCGTTTCGGCAGGTTTTAAATAGGGGAGTTTGAAGAGTCGCCTTGGCGGAATATCAAAGTTTTCTTTAGTTTATTTATTTGTATTATGTCTTTATTGATTTCTAGCATGCGGCTCTGTAATAATTTTGTATAACTCGCTAACTCTCTATATATAATATTTATTCTGGGGATCGCCTAAGGGGAGGGGGATATACGTGCTACTTGTTTTTTTTTGTAATTTTACGTGTGCTTGTTAAAAAAAATCTACTTGCCTAAATCTTGAAGCATTGTAAGTGTTGGAATTTCCTAAATAATTCACCTAAAATTAATCTGTTTGCAGCTTTATTTAATGTTAAAACAGTCATTATGTGATAAATAATTTGTTTTTATAATCTGGATATTTATTTCGTTTAGAAGTTGGGCTGATTTATTAATTTGGACTATATTCACCTCAGCATGCTAATAATTTGGACTCATAAGAATCTATTTAAGTGTTTCTCATGAATTTAACATGTTAATAGGGGGCGAATTAACCATAAATAATTGCCAGCATATTTATGAGTATTAATTAGCAATTTGTTTAGAAAATGATGTTAACTTTTTTTTTTTATGTTAATTAATTAGTGTATGTATTCTGACTTCAATTGTTGTTGTATGCGAATGAATCCAAATCACCTAGAATTCATGCCTATAGGTTTCAATCAATTATTAACGTGTTATTTTAGTTAGAACTTCTGTTTCAGACCTGATCTACAATTCTAGCATGTTAGACTTTGAACAATTACTTCATTTAAATAGATTGTATTAGCTTATGCATGCTAGCATGTGCACATTTAGATACCATGCCTACAGGAGTTACATAATTTCTAATATATTATCTGGGTGTAGAAATTATGCATATAGGTTTTGAATGACTTTTGAGTTAGAAATTATGCCTTAGGGTCAATGATTAACTGCTGCATTAATTAACGAGCGTTAAATAATAAGATAATAAATTTTCCAGCATGCTAAACTGTTTAAAATAATCTGTGTTGGTTAACAACTAACCTGCCACTACTAATAAATTGACTCATGCGTTTTAATTTTAAAATTGGCCCTGATTAAATCTTGTTCGTAAGAATAAATTCTGTATGATATAACTGTTTGCTGCTCTAAAATAATAAACTTTTCTGCATACTGTAACAATTTTCTGCCGCTTCAAAATCAGTGTAATAAATTTATTTTCTGCACTTAAATAACTATGCTGCTCCTCTGAAATTAATATATAAATTGTTGTATTGCATGTCATAATACTGTTGCGATGCTTGTTTATGTGCTCACACACCTAGCATGAACCTTTCACTAATTATGTGTGTTTGTTAGTATGCTAATATTAAAACTTAAGAGGCCAATATGAAAACTCTATGTGCTAAATGCTCGTCCAACATGTTTGACTTGGTGTCTAGGTGGGCCTATATATATATATTTTTTTGTCTAAAACTAGTCCAAATAGTAGTCCAATGCCTCTTGGCCATTAAGCGGGACGCTAGGCACTTTTTAGGACGAAAGACATGCGGTGGTGGGGTAGGGGTAGTTTAGGCCCTACGGATAGGATGACATCGACTCAGGCTTAAACGACAAACTTTGGTTTTGTCTGTCCCTACACGGAAGCTGAAAAAAAAAAGTTGAGTGCTAATCCGTAAAGTCCTTCAGAGTCTCCTTCCCCCTTTTACCCGTTTATGTGTTTATATTATATTTATTTGGGGTAGTTTAAATAAAATAAAATTTATTTGTCTATTTAATTGTGTAATTTCTATCTCCTCGCTTGTCTCTTTATTAGTTGTTTAATATCTATTTGTTATGTTATCACCTAGAAAGCATGCTTAATTAAATAATAATTAACTGAAATAATTTTAATTGTTTATTTATCGTTATCACCTACACATCATGTTAAATTAAAATAACTAATGAAGTGACCTTAATTGCTACTTGTAACCCCCACATATTGCATGAGATACGGCCAGGACCCACATCTGTGGACCTCGAGGGATGCCTAACACCTTCCCCTCGAGGTAACTTGAACCCTTACCCGATCTCTGGCTCATTGACCTTAGCTAGAATTAGTTAGGTTAGATAGGTGCCCTAACACACCTTAATTCGTTAGGTGGTGACTCTTCAATCACCCAAAACCCAAAAGAGTTGTTAGGTCGTGCACCAAAACCCGTTTTGAGAAAAATGGGGCGCGACAGAATGGCGACTCCGCTGGGAATTCTAGGTTCTAACTATTACGTGTTTTGTGCTTTATGTGGGTTTTTTAGGTTATGTCATTGTTTATTTGATTTTATCATGCTAGTTGTTATTCGTTTTCGTGTTTATTTGCTTTCATTATATAGATTTATTTTTATGTTTAGTCCCTTTCCCACTCCCTTATTTGTTTATTTTTATGTTTCGCCCTTACCCATTTTTTCTTATTTGTGTGATTCTTAGTTGTTTGTATTTATGTATTTATTTATTTATTGCTTTTCTTAAAACTGTTTTTGTGTTATTGTTTTTCAACTACGTGCTAAATGTTTACCGCTTTGATAAACTGTCATTCCGTTCATACTTCCCCCAATTGGGACCCTCTTCCTTTTTTTTTTATATATTTTTATTACCATGATGTTGTGCCTTTGCACCTCTCACAACTACTCTATTCCTCTTCAAACACCTAAATATAGAGAGTCGGCACATGCGTGGACGGAACGGATAGTTTTACTACTGGGAAACCACGAGCCTTCTTGCATAGAACCCCTCTCTAGTCTGTGTCAAACCACTTAGAAAATCCTACTTAGGTCATACATGATGCATAAGCCCTAGGCGGTTTGATCCTTGGTGTCAATCCGCATAATTAGTAGCCACCCTATCGTCTAAAGGGCCCCAACACCCTTTAGACAAATTGCATATTTATGTGTCAACGTGGTCATATTAATTAAATTAAGCCAAATTTGTCAAAATGGAGTTTAGAATTTGTTTGTTGCTTTGTTTGCAGAGTCATGACCCATCTTCACTTTTCCAACACACAAATGGTGGTCAAAGTAAACCCTACTCTGAAGGTTTGGTGGAGGGATATTGAGAAGAATCGAGGGTTAGAGGCAAGCGAATTACTAGGTGGCCTTACTGCTTTAATCTCCGTCGAATCAGATCGTTATTTGATTAAAGCAATGTTGAAGTTTTGGGACTCTGAGAGATTAGTTTTCAAATTTAAAGACTTTGAATTAATCCCAACACTGGAGGAGATTGGTGGGTTTCTCGGTCTCCATTACAAAGAGCGGGAAATGATTGTTCCACACAAGCCAACACTAAGGTCCTTTTTGAAGCAAATGGGTATGCATTGTAATCCGAGTCTACTATGTCTGAAAGAGGGATGAATTTCTTTAGAGTTCTTATATGTAGGCTTTGGAGATGAGGAGGGCTATGAAAACTTTAGTAGAGAATTTGCTTGTTCTCCGGCAAAATGGGAAAAATACCGTCTTAATGCATTCGCTGTCGCACTCCTAGGCTCATTAGTTTTCCCTATAGAAAGGGAAAAAATCCACACAAGCCTAAGTTATGTGGTTCGAATGTTGGCTCGATGCGGAAAAACCATAGTTCCCATGATACTGGCCGAAATCATAAGGGCATTGACTAAATGTGCTAGAGGCAAAAGATATTTCGAAGGGTGTAACTTTTTATTACAACTCTGGGCTGTGGAGCATTTCTACCTAAGGGCTAATATGGTAGATATTATTAGAGGGAGTATAGGAAATAAGATCATCAATCTTACTTCAAGCATGAAATATTTTGTTTCCCCCGTAGGAACGGAGGACTGGTTTGTGTACTTAAGAGAACATTCAGCCACCCAAATTCAATGGAAGTATTACTGGTTGAAGCCTCATCGTGCCATTATAAGAGGTAATGAGCTATACTTTATTGAGCTCATTGGTTTAAATGGCGTACAACCATACGCACCACTTAGAGTTCTCCGACAGTTTGGGCAGATACAGATGATACCTCTGCGATCTCATATGAGCCACTATGGATATGACTTTGGGCCAGAAATTCCACAAGTAGGCACCATACTGCGAAGGTGGGAAAGAGTATTGACTATTGATGTTCAAGAGCATCGACCCTTCTGCACACCTGAGTATTATGTATGGCTTTTGGAGGATGTGGAACATGCAGATTTGAGCGAAGAGGGCATTTCAGGCTTTGGTGATGAGAGAGAAAGAAGATGGGCTCGCAACCTTCTCAACAACAACTACGAGATCACTCCTGAAATGAAGCAGCATATTGTGCCCAACATTGGAGACTAGCATTGATTTTTTTTTTTAGGATTTTTATTTCCCCCATGTTATCCCTAGTCCTTTAGTCTATTTCCTTCTTTAGTATGATGTAATAAGTTGAAACTATTCAATATATGAAGTTCTTTTTATTATTTCTCTAACTCTAAACTCCAAATTGGCAAATAATGCTTAAATTAATCATTGTGCATCACTTATGTGTCGTCTTAGGCCTACCTCTGGCTCAACGAGGTTCTTTCGCATTTAGGGCGTTTATTTCAAACAATGTGCGATTATATTTCTTATTTACTCTAACCGCCTAACAATGTTTTCTGTTGATTTATTGTTTTTCCCATCCCTAAGGTTGATCTGTCCGTCATTCTGGCACATACACGATCAAAAGGGACTCCTCCTTCTCCTCCTCTCCAGAGAGCAGACTACAGAAACAAAGGAAAAATGATTGACAACAACAGCAACAATGAAAGAGGGGAAAACTCTGAGGGAGAGCAACTCCCAACTGACCTTGTCTTTAGACTTGAGCGAAAGATTGCCGAATTGGAAGAGGAAGTAGCTCATATGCGTGACTTGGCCAAGTTGTCTATTTCTCTCGGAACACATTTTGGTGAAAATGCAGACAATCTTACTCACTCTACCCAAACAACCCTACTAAACAACCCTCCAATTAATATATCTCGACCTGAGCCTACTCACCCAAATATACTCCCACCACTTCATGCCCAAAATACCCAAATCCCTTTTTACCATTACCATCAGCAAACTAAGCCTACCATTCCAGAACCAATTCCAAATGCAAACCCTTCATACACTCTTGGAAATAACAACCTTAATCCAATATATGTGGAAACCGCTCTTGTGACCCATAACTATCATGAATCAAAGTCCTCCCAAAAGGACATTCTGATTAAAAACCTGACCGAGAAACTAGATAGCTTGGCCAATAGGGTGCAACATGTGGAAGAAAGTAAGAGGATAGGAGGTTTGAACTACGAGGATTTGTGCATGCACCCCGACGTAGAGTTGCCTGAAGGATACAAGCTACCAAAGTTTGAAATGTTCAATGGAATGGGAGATCCCAAAGCTCATCTACGAATGTACTGCGACAAGCTTGTGGGGATAGGAAGAGATGAAAGGATACTCATGAAGCTGTTTATGAGAAGTCCCACTGGGGAGGCTCTATCATGGTATATCGAACAAGATCCTCGAAAATGGGTCGAGTGGGTAGATGTGGCAATGGACTTCATGAACAGGTTTGGATTTAACACTGAAAATGCACCAGACTGGTTTTACATCCAAAACTTGAAGAAGAAGCCCAGTGAATCCTTCAGGGAGTACGCCATAAAATGGAGGTTTGAGGCGGCCAGAGCCAGACCTCCCATGGAAGAATCTCAGATGAAAGACTATTTCATCCGTGCCCAATAGCCACAATATTATGACAGGATGATGCTGGTGGCTGAGAAGAGTTTCGCCGAAATTATCAGATTAGGCGAAAGGATTGAAGAGGGCATAAGAAATGGAACTATCATCAACCTAGAGACCTTACAAGCCACTAATAAAGCTCTGCAGTCCGGTAGAATGTCAGAAAATCAGAAGAAAACAGGTACGGTCATGATGGCTCAAGGAACCAGAACCCCGTATAAGTACCAAGCCACCACCCCACCTCCATCTCCATATCCTCAAACTCCATACCCTTCAGCTCCACCACCTACATATTACCAAAATGCTCCTCCTCAGTATCAACCAGTTTCATATCCTGTCTATAACGCCCAGCCAACTTACTTCCAAACTCCACCACCTACTCAAACGCCACCACCTACTCAAACTCGAAACTACCAAAACAGACCTCCATATGAAAAAAGACCAACAAAAAACTACACTCCTCTGGCTGAGCCAGTAGCCCAACTTTATGAAAGACTGAAAGAAGCGGGCTATGTGACCCCGATTTCTGCGTTGCCTGTGGATGTTCGCGCAAAATGGTATGACCCTAACAAGGTTTGTGCCTACCATTCCGGGATGAAGGGTCATACTACTGAAGTTTGCAGAGCCTTGAAAGATAAGGTGCAGATGTTAATTGATACAAAGGCCATCCAGCTCAAAGACCCGACGCCAAATGTTGCAAATAACCCTCTCCCTAACCATCAGGTCAACATGGTAGAAGTTGATAATTTTTCAGATTTGGAGCAATCCATTTGGGCCCACGAACCAGAAGAAGCAATAACTGTCACCGCTATAACGCCAATTAGAGTGCAAAGGCGTGCTCCATTTGAGGTTGAGGTTGAGGTTGCCAGGCCCAAGCCCCCATTCACCGTTTGTAGAGTGCCTCCTCCTGTACAATATGATACACATGCAGTCCCATGGAACTACAAAAAAGAAAAAGCAAAAGTGGAAGAGGTAGACACTGCAGCAGGAGCGACCAAATCCGGAAGGATTTACACTTCTGAAAATTTGGTATAGGGTAGTTCCAGCAAATCCAAGGCGCCAATTGTTGAGCTTGAAGACCAAGGTATTTGGAAGAAGGTTCAAGCCAAAGAGTACTACATTGTTGAGCAATTGAGTAAAACTCCATCTCAAATATCAATTCTGTCTTTGCTGCAGTCTTTCGAAACTCATCGGAACGCTCTTTTGAAAGTCCTGGGTGAAGCATATGTCCCATCTAGCATCACTCATGGAGAAGTAGCCCAAATGGTCGAGCAGGTCTTTGTGCATACATAATATCCTTTCACGAAGATGAGTTGCCAGTTGAAGGAACAGCCCACAATAGGGCTTTGTACATTTCAGTTCAATATCAGGACAAGGTTATCACCAAAGCTTTGGTGGATTCAGGTGCTGGTTTGAATATTTGCCCTCTGGGCACGTTGACAAGACTGGGCGTGGATAGTGCGAATGTGAGAGCATTTGATGGCTCTCAAAGGGGTACCATTGGGGAAATAACCCTGGATATGCTCATCGGTCCTGCTACTTTCCCAATAACCTTTCAGGTTTTGGATATTCCATCCTCGTATAACCTATTGTTGGGTCGTCCTTGGATTCATATGGCTGGAGCGGTTCCCTCCACTCTTCATCAATGTTTGAAGTTTGAATGGGATCATGAAGAGGTCGTAGTCCACGGGGAAAAGGGACATCCGGTATATGCAATAGAAAGAAGGGGTCATCTGGACGGGGAAATGTATCATACTGTTGAGCTTGTTGGCAACATCGAAGTGCAACCTTGGTTCAGCCATAAGATCATAGACATGATGGCCTGGTTTGGTTTCGAGCTCGGAAAAGGTTTGGGAACTAATTTGCAAGGTATAGTTGAACCTATACAGCCTGTTCGTCATTCAATCACCTTTGGCCTGGGATACAAATATACCACAGAGGAGTGGCTTGATTGGATACCACCTAGAAATGGGTACTATTATCCATTGAAGAAATCGATACCACCGTTGCACCAGTTATTTCGATCAGCAGGTTTCATGGGTGGTATAATTGACGGGCTTCAGGAAGATTTGAAGGGTTTGTCTCTGACCAAGGAGGAAGGAGAAGGCTACAACGTCGTGATCAACGAGGAGGAGAAAGGGGACCCAAGAGGAAGCAAGGAAGCAAAAATTAGCACCAGCATTTGGACCTCAACTCCATCCAGACCTCGTCGGGTATCTGGGTAGCCTTGGAAGATTTTCTGAATAAATTTTCAATAAACAGTTTTTAAATTCCAGTTCATTATTATTGTTTTCAACTACTAGTGTTCTAAAACTATTGAAGTTTTAATCAATAAAGTTTTTGTTCCAATCTATTTAATATCCTATATTTATTTGTGCTTTATTCTTTTTCCAGCAAAATTTGTTATAAAAATATTGAATCTGAGACTATGGCATATAATGAGACTGTATAACTTGACATTAATGATTTAGAAGAAGTTGAGGAAAATGAAGTCCCTGAAGAGTTAATCAGAAAGGTTGAGGAATTCGAGGAAAAGCCCAATCCAAACTTGGTGGAAACAGATGTGGTAAATCTGGAAAATTCAGAGGTAATACAAGAGACACGAGTAAGGATCCATATGACGGAAGATGACAACAAAGAGTACATCGAGTGCCTCATGGAGAATAAGGATATTTTCGCCTGGTCCTATGCAGACATGACAGGGCTAAGTACCTCAATAGTTGCTCACCGGTTGCCTACTGATCCAGCTTGCCCTCCTGTGAAGCAGAAGCTCCGAAAATACAAGCCTGAGTTGAGTTTGAAAATCAAAGAAGAAATATCAAAGCAATTAGATGCTGGAATCCTTCAAGTGACGAAGTATCCAACATGGCTTGCAAATGTCATTCCAGTGCCCAAGAAAGACAGAAAGGTTAGAGTTTGTGTGGATTATCGGGATCTCAACAAAGCCAATCCTAAGGATAATTTTCCATTGCCTAACATACACATCCTGATTGACAATTGTGCTAAGCATGAAACCCAATCATTCGTGGATTGCTTCGTTGGTTTTCATCAAATTGAGATGCATAAGGACGATGTTGAGAAGACTACTTTCATCACGCCATGGGGTGTCTATCACTACAAGGTAATGCCTTTCGGGTTGAAGAATGCTGGGGCTACATACATGAGGGCAATGACTACCTTGTTTCACGACATGATCCACAAGGAAATTAAAATTTATGTGGATGACGTCATCATCAAGTCAAAGAAGGGTTCAAATCATCTGGATGATCTGCGAAAGTTCTTTGCCAGACTACGCAAGTATAACTTGAAGTTGAATCCTGCAAAGTGTGTCTTTGGGGTTCCTGCTGGAAAGCTTCTGGGTTTCATTGTCAGCCGCCGGGATATTGAATTGGATCCATCAGAAATCAAGGCCATTCGTGATCTACCTCCGCCGAAAAGTAAGAAGGAGGTAATGAGTTTTCTGGGATGACTCAATTACATCAGCCATTTCATAGCACAATCTATTGTTATTTGTGAGCCTATTTTCAAGCTGTTGAAGAAGGATGCTGCGGTAAAATGGACGGACGAATGTCAACAAGCATTTGACAAGATCAAAGATTATTTGTCCAATCCTCCTGTGCTGGTTCCACCGGAATCTGGTAGACCATTATTGTTGTATATATCGGTGTTGGATAATGCTTTCAGCTGCATTCTGGGGCAGCATGACGAAACAGGGAAAAAGGAGCAGGCGATATATTACATGAGCAAGAAGTTCACATCATATGAAGCCCGATACTCTCTATTGGAGCGTACCTGTTGTGCTTTAACTTGGGTCGCCCAGAAGTTGCGGCACTACTTGTCTTCGCACACTACTTATCTGATCTCGAGGATGGATCCTTTGAAGTATATCTTTCAGAAGCCCATGCCTACAGGAAAACTAGCTAAATGGCAGATCCTATTGAGCGAGTTCGACATAGTATACGTTACACAAAAAGCAGTGAAGGTCCAGGCATTAGTAGATCATATGGCGGAAAACCCCGTAGATGATGATTATAGACCACTGAAGACTTACTTCCCGGACGAAGAAGTAGCTTTCGTAGGGGAGGATATTTTTGAGAAATATGATGGTTGGAGGATGTTCTTCGATGGAGCTAAGAACTTGAGTGGATCTGGCATTCGAGCTGTTCTGATCTCACCAACTGGGCAACACTATCCAGTATCAACAAAGCTCAGATTCCTTTGTTCAAATAATATGGCCGAATACGAAGCTTGCATATTAGGGCTCCGACGTGCTATTGATTTGGATGTCCAGGAAATGCTGATAATAGGAGATTCAGACCTGTTGATTCATCAGGTCCGAGGCGAATGGGCCACCAAGAATCGAAAGTTGTTACCATATGTGGAGTGTGTGCATAGGCTGTGCAAAAGGTTCATCAAGGCAGAATTCAAACATGTGCCAAGGATCCAGAATGAATTCGCAGATGCCTTAGCCACATTGTCTTCCATGATTCAACATCCTGATCACAATTATATTGATCATATTCATATTCATATATATGAGCAACCAAAGATACCGCTTTCATGAGGAGGCTTGATGGAAAGCCTTGGTACAATGACATACGAGAGTATTTGAAGAACGGTGAGTATACAGAAGATGCAACAAGTGTACAGAAGCGTACAATTCGGAGGTTAGCGAATCAGTTCTTTCTAAGTGGAGAAATCATTTATAGGAGGACTCCCGACTTGGGGTTGCTAAAGTGTGTCGAAGCTGGAGAAGCTAGCAGATTGATTGAAGAGATTCATGCGGGAACATGTGGTCATCATATGAACGGTTTTACGTTGGCGAAAAAGATTTTGAGGTCGGGATATTTTTGGTTAACCATGGAGACTGATTGTATTCGCTATGTTCAAAAATGTCACCGATGTCAGACTCATGCAGACATGATTCGAGTTCCTCCCAACGAACTCTATGTTACTAGTTCACCCTGGCCCTTTGCAGCTTGGGGCATGGATGTCATTGGTCTAATCGAGCCAGCAGCATCCAATGGACACAGGTTCATTCTGGTTGCAATCGACTATTTCACTAAATGGGTCGAAGCCACCTCTCATAAATTAGTGACAAAGAAGGTTATGGATGATTTTGTCAAAAACAATATTATCTGTAGGTTCGGGATTCCTGAGTCAATCATCACTGACAACGGAACCAACCTAAATAGTGATTTGATGAGGTCATTATGTGAAAGGTTCAAGATTAACCATCGAAATTCTACAGCATACAGACCACAGATGAATGGAGCGGTCGAGGCTACAAATAAGAACATCAAGAGAATATTGCGCAAGATGATCGATAATCATAAGCATTGGCATGAGAAGCTACCTTTTGCATTGTTAGGATATCGTACCACCATCAGAACTTCTACTGGGGCTACGCCTTATTTTCTGATATATGGTAATGATGCTGTGATACCCGCTGAAGTAGAGATACCATCTCTAAGGATTATTCAGGAAGCAGAGTTGAGTGATGCTGAATGGATACAGGTTCGATCGGAGAATTTGGCATTAATAGATGGAAGGAGGATTAATGCCGTTTGTCATGGTCAGCTCTATCAAAATAGAATGGCCAGAGCTTTCAACAAAAAGGTTAGACCCAGACATTTCTCACCTGGGCAACTGGTTCTGAAACGGATCTTTCCAAATTAGGATGAAGCAAAGGGTAAATTCTCACCGAACTGGCAAGGTCCGTACATAGTCTCTCGGGTATTGATAGGAGGAGCTCTTATACTTGCAGAGATGGATGGAGAAGTTTGGCCCAAACCTATCAATTCAGATGCTGTGAAGAGATATTACATCTAAGCTTGTTTCATGGTCTTTTGCTTTGTAATTTGGAACTACGTCAGACCTGATTCCCGTTTAAGAGGGGATACGTAGGCGCTCCTTTGGAGTTCGGTCTTACCATAAATAAAATTTCATTTTCCCATTCTTGACGGTGACACTGGGGCAGAACTCAAAAATTCTTACAAAATAGTAACTGGGGCATAATTATTGAGAGGAACTCAAATTCTTACAAAATAGTAACTGGGGCAGAATTTTTGAGGGGTCTCAAAAATTCTTCAATGGGCATTTCTGTGCAAATCAAGACTGGGGCAGAATTTTTGAGAGGATCTCAAAACTTCACATCAATCAAGCTACAATCTACGACAAAGATCAGAATGACAGAAGTGCTACTGGAATTGAAATTTGGAACGTAGTTGAGTCAGATGTTGTAAAGTCTCAAATTGTGCCATAGTCAAAGTTTCGACATTAATTTTACAAATTAATGTTTTCAAAAGCTTTCAAAAAACTTTCTCTCATTCTATTTATACTCTCTCCCAAAGCAAGTGCCCGGAAAGGTCTGGATGGCGAGCCAAAGGAACCACAACGGTCGGAACAGATCAACCGCCCTATTTTTAAACTCACTATTTTTCTTTGAATGCAGAAAAGACAGGTACATATACAAGAAGCAACTTCCACACCACGAAAGGATCAAACTGCTTCCTATACCGAACAATCGACATTCGATGGCAACCCCTTCTTATTATGGGACGAAGGGTCAAGCTACAATACTCCGAAATCAAATTTCACCGACAAATGGCACTCGACCCTTCCAACTAGGCGAAGGACCAAGATGTTTTATGCCTTAAATCAACTGTTATGACTGCATTAAGCTCGAGATTGTATTTTTCGCATGTGCTCGTTATTGCACCATGCCCGAAGACTGCATTGAGCCCGAGATTACATTATTGCATGTGCCCTCTATTGCATCGTGCCCGAAGACTGCATTGAGCCCGAGATTGCATTATTGCATGTGCCCGTTATTGCATGTGCCCGAAGACTGCATTGAGCCCGAGATTACATTATTGCATATGCCCGAAGACTGCATTGAGCCTGAGATTGCATTATTGCACCGCTCGTTATCAGACGTGTTCAAGATCGTGATTGAGCCCGAGATTGCATTATTGCATGTGCTCGTTATTGCATGTGCCCGAAGACTGCATTGAGCCCGAGATCGCATTATTGCATGTGTCCGTTATTGCATCGTGCTCAAAGACTGCATTGAGCTCGAGATTACATTACTGCATGTGCCCGAAGACTACATTGAGCCTGAGATTGCATTATTGCATGTGACCGTTATTGCATTGGTGCCCGAATATTGCATTGTGCCCGATATTGCATGAGCCCGAGGATTGCATTCGAATCAAGTCACAAGTATCTACCGATGCCCGAATTACAGAAATGCTTTCTTTACTCATTACTTATGTTTCGAAGGTGTCATGGTCTAAAGGCATCATATTCATGGCCTGCGGACATCATATCATGGCCTAAGGATTTACTTTCTGCTTATCATGATCCAGATGTGTCATAGTCTAAAGGCATCATTTTCATGGCCCGCAGACACATTTTCATGACCTGAGGATATAATTTTTGCGTATCATGGCCCTAGACATCATAGCCTAAGACATCATTTTTATAGTCTTAAGGCAAACATCATTGTCGATATGGGAAATTGCATCATGTTTACATTTACTGTTTATTTGATATATGATCTAATCTTTCTATTACAAGCTACAAATTTGCAGAAACTTGCATTTTTGCAGATAAAATCAATTGCCCTCTTAGCTACAATATCGTGCTTACATGTCCATCGCAACAAAGGCCTTATCAAACTCTTTGCTATTGGTGTCACCGTTTTGCATTGGCTACTCATATTACCGCTGCTCATCGGATTCGTCGCGCTTAAGCTGGAAATCATTGTCATGCTCCTCTCGCTTCTCTAATCCTATCCATTCAAGCTACTATCGTTTCTGTTCAAATATCGTATCTTTCTTTTCAACTTTTAGGAGTTTCGTTTACTCCTAAATCTAGAACTACACACGACCTGATTCTCATATAACCAGATATATGTAGGCGGCTTAACACCAAAGTCTCGGTCGTACCCCTTTCCAACTTTTATTTAGTTCAATTGATCCCACCGACATCTTTCGTCGGTCGGACAAAATCGGCTACTAAGTCAACGTTGGTTGCTCGACAATTCATTCTTCATTCCCAAGCAACCAAGGGGCAGCTGTTGACACCCAATTTTGACCGACCTTTATTCATTTTTGGAATGCTATTCGATTAAACACGTATTTTAAAAATATATTTCTAGTTTAAAGTTTTAATCAATTTCGTCTTAAAATTATATGTTTAGTACGCATGATTTCAAAAATTATTATAATTATTATCAAATTATTTTATCAATAGTTAATTCGAAATAATTATTTTATTTAAATATTTTTAAAATCTATTTATGTTTAATTTTTATGAAAATATTTTAATACGTGTAGTATTTTATTAATTGAATAGCATTTCTAAAATTTCCTCTAATTATTTAAATTTCAGTCCATTCTGTTCAAATTTATTTCAATTCTAGCCTTTTCTTATTCAATTAATTTTGATTCTAGCCAATCCAATTCAAATTGACATTTCAATTATAGCCATTTTTATTTCAATTCTGGCCAATTTTTATTTCAATTTTGGCCATTCCAATTCAATTCCTAAAAGTTTATCTTTTAATCCTAACCGTTAATCTCACTCTATTCAATCCTGACCGCTCATCTTGGGTTATTTCGACGGCTGAGATTAAATTCTCCCTTTTCCTTTTTTAAAACCTGAAAATCTAAACCCTAATCTCATTTTCTCTTTGTTCTCTCTCCCTCCAGCGCTCTCACTCCCTCCCTTCGCGCTCTCTCCTCTGTCTTCCGGTGAGAAGCGCCATCTCCGGCGCCTTCTTTCTCTCGCCTCGCCTCCTCTTTCTCTCCCCTTCGTTCTCCCCTCTTCTTCTCTTCTCTTCCCTTTTTCAGGCGACAATGGCGAGCCAGCGACAGCTCCAAGTGGCAACAACATGCAGCAGTCAGCGAAAATCTGGCAGCCACCGGCGAACAGTAGCTCCGATTGACGAAAACAACCATCCACAGGCGAAGAGAAGCAGCAATTGCCAAAGATAATCCTACCAGCAGTCCTGCACACCAGCGTAGCAGCAATAGTAGCTCCGGTGAAGCCCTGGTACTTTACCCATCTCCATTTTTCCGGCAAGGTTCTCGGAACTATGAGTATATTAAAGACGGATTTTAGCAGATCCGTCCAGGTTCGCTCCCTCTTTCAAATATCATCTTGTTTTGACTAGCAAATTATCGTTTTCGTTCGAATCTTGTGTGCGATTTTACATGTTTAAGTCTATGAAGGCCTAATGGTCGAAATACTATGCAAGTATGAGTTCATGATGCGTTAAAAGTTGATTTATTGGGTCTATATTCTTAGCCTTGTATTTTTGAAGTCTGTCCATTACTTCTACTGCGTTCTGCCGATTTGGTTATTCAAACTCATACGGTATTCATGTTATGATTGGCCAGGCTTCAACTTGCGAAGTTTAGTCTACTCCAACTGGCAGTTTTGCATTATTTGCATTCATATAGTAAAGTCATTAGTGCATGATTTCCTTTTGTTAATTTCTATATGGTAAAACCATGATTTTAGTCTTAATTGATTGAGAAGCATTTTGTTCATCCTTAAGCAAATTATCTAAGTGCCTTTTATAATTTAATATTCTGTTAGTTGAGAAATTTTTGTGATTTTGATTTTAGCATGAATGATGCCTCAATCTGTGCAATTTTGGACTTGTTAATTGTTCCGGTTAGGATTCCTTAATCTGGTAATTGCCCTGTTACCGTGATATAAAATTCCATATATTATTAACCATTATTGCTTTGCCTCTTATGTGTCTATTTGTAGCAATATAATAATAATAAGAATTGTTTTCCTTATATACGTGTTGACCGATTCTTACTGTAGCTTTTAATTATTTCTTTCGTCATATTTAGTTGCATATTTTTTGGTAAGAATAAATCACAATTCTGATTTTGCTCCTAAAACAGGGAAATATATGATTGATTCCCTTATTCCTTTTCCTTATCTGTCCGTAGCTTAGTAATTATATAAAGAAGTCTCCTCCCTGTTTGTTTATTCATTCAACCTTGGCTTACACTAAGAAAAAATATATTCAGACTTTTGTTTAGGCTAAAAATTTTTGCTCCCTACTCTAAAAAAAGAATTCAGTTCTTTCGTTACTTCAAAGTTCTTTTCTATTTCCGCTGTTGTTGTTTTGCTGTGTTCGTGTCAATTATTGGAATCTCGTGTTATCTTCATTGCTGATTTTTTTAACTTCTTAACTGGTTAGTGTATTTCCTATACGCATTTTATATTTTTTACACTGTTACTTGCGTACTGTTATGCATAAATTCAAAATGGATTTTGATGAATGAAAGGAAGAGGGTCCCAATTGGGGGAAGTATGAATGGAATGACAGTTTATCAAAGCGGTAAAGATTTAGCACGTAGTTGAAAAACCGTAACACAAAAACAGTTTTAAGAAAAGCGATAAATAAATAAATACATAAATATAAACAACTAAGAATCACACAAATAAGAAAAAAGGGGTAAGGGCGAAACATGAAAATAAACAAATAAAGGAGTGGGAAAGGGACTAAACAGAAAAATAAATCTATATAATGAAAGCAAATAAACACGAAAATGAATAACAACTAGCATGATAAAATCAAATAAACAATGAAATAACCTAAAAAACCCATATAAAGCACAAAACACGTAATGGTTAGAACTTAGAATCCCCAGTGGAGTCGCCATTCTGTCGCGCCTCATTTTTCTCAAAACGGGTTTTGGTGCACGACCTAACAACTCTTTTGGGTTTTGGGTGATTGAAAAGTCGCCACCTAACGAATTAAGGCGCGTTAGGGCACCTATCTAACCTAACTAATTCTAGTTAAGGTCAACGAATCAGAGATCGGGTAAGGGTTCAAGTTACCTCGAGAGGAAGGTGTTAGGCATCCCTCGAGGTCCATAGATGTGGGTTCCGACCGTATCTCATGCAATATGTGGGGGTTACAAGTAGCAATTAAGGTCACTTCATTAGTTATTTTAATTTAACATGTTGTATAGGTGATAACGATAAATAAACAATTAAAATTATTTCAGTTAATTATTATGTAATTAAGCATGTTTTCTAGGTGATAACATAACAAATAGATATTAAACAACTAATAAAGAGACAAGCGAGGAGATAGAAATTACACAATTAAATAGACAAATAAATTTTATTTTATTTAAACTACCCCAAATAAATATAATATAAACACATAAACGGGTAAAAGGGGGAAGGAGACTCTGAAGGACTTTACGGATTAGCAATCGACTTTTATTTATTTATTTTTTTCGACTTCCGTGTAGGGACAGACAAAACCAAAGTTTGTCGTTTAAGCCTGAGTCGATATCATCCTATCCGTAGGGCCTAAACTACCCCTACCCCACCACCGCATGCTTTTCGTCCTAAAAGGTGCCTAGCGTCCCGCTTAATGTCCAAGAGGCATTGGACTACTATTTGGACTAGTTTTAGATAAAAAAAAAATATATAGGCCCACCTAGACACCAAGTCAAACATGTTGGACGAACATTTAGCACATAGAGTTTTCATATTGGCCTCTTAAGTTTTAATATTAGCATACTAACAAACACACATAATTAGTGAAAGGTTCATGCTAGGTGTGTGAGCACATAAACAAGCATCGTAACAGTATTATGACATGCAATACAACAATTTATATATTAATTTCAGAGGAGCAGCACAGTTATTTAAGTGCAGAAAATAAATTTATTTAATGAAAAAAATTATTATTCTTTTTCTTTATTCTATTTTTGTTTTATAATTTTTTTTGTTTTTCTTTTTAGCCCCTTTCTTTTTTTCTTTGACATCTGAAAGATTGTGTGCCATTAAAGTGAAATTGTAAGTTTCATTTGTGACCTTAAGATTTTTACTTCTCGTAATCTTCGGTTGAATTATATTTTTCGATAAATCTCAACTTTCATATACGATTTTTCAATTTGAAGCATTTGGACCCTTCTCAAAATTATTTTGTGAGTTTCATGTCATTAGATACTTACCGCCCTTCAAAATTTTCAATTTCTTAATTTGGGCGAAACAATTTCACCAGAGAAATTTCATCCACAATAAAAAAAGATTAGGAGTTAATAACTTTGATGGTTATTCAACTATCAATTCTTTTCACAGAAAGCTACTCAACTTTCGTTTTCAACTCAAAAGTCACTCAACTATGACTTCTTTGCACATATATTCACTCAACCTATTTATTATTTTTTTCATTAAAATTTGCTGACATGAAATTTTAATTTTTAACCAAAAATTTAAAAATCAAATATATATCCATTTAAACCATTTAATGACTTGTCTCATTTAACTCAACCCGCTACAAATATAATATTAAACTTTTTATTTTACCATTAATTCCCTAAATCATTCTCCCATGTCTCCCCCATTCTTCCCTTCTACTTCTTCTTTCTCTTTTCTTTTCTTTTTAATTGTTAAAGTGTGTGACAATCTCATCTAAAAGCTTAAGTTGTTAGAGAGATCACACTTTTATTGTTTAATTATATTATCAACACGCCCCCTCACGTGCGGGCCTGATTTTTTTTCATGGGTCAAGCACGTGGAAACTCTTTTTAATATGGATGACGGTGAGATTCGATCTCAGAACCTATGTCTGCTCTGATACCTTGTTAAAGTATGTCTTAGGCCTAACTCACACCCCAAAAGCTAGCTCAAAGGGAGGAGAATTATCGTGTTGAGAATATAATTAAATAATAAAAGTGTGTTCTCTCAAACAACTTAATCTTTTAGATCAGATGGTCACACACTTTAACATGTATCAGAGCAGGGCCCATCTCACCCAATGTTGGGGCCCCCAAAATCAAAATTGCCTACGCACCAGATGCTAAGCATTGGGTGTGAGGTGAGGTGTTAAAGAATGACAAAAGTCTCACATTGGTGGTTAATGGGATGAGTGGACTCCTTATAACGCTTGGACAATCATCCTCCCTTTGAGCTAACTTTTGGGGTGTGAGTTAGTTCTAAGACCTAATTTAACATTAAATTCTGAATTTCAACTTCTTCTTCACATATCAATTATTGAATTGAGAAAGCAATAAATTTGCTTCAATTTATCATTGTCTTCTTGTTGAATGAAAGTCTTACTTTTGAAAGGAGAAAAAAATGACAATTGGTGGTGTATTTCTCTCTTGAGCTTTGAATGTTTTCATTGATAGGGTCTGATATACTTCAATTTATCAACCTCTCTATTTTTTTTAAGTTTTCATAACCTCTTTGTTCTCCCTAAGCATTAAATAATTGTCTTCCAACTTCAAAAAACAATAATATTACAACAATCTTGATATATTATTGATATGTGAAGAAGAGGTTGAAATTGAGAAATTAAAAAAGAAAAGAAAAGAGAAGAAGAACGTAGAGCGAAAGAATGAGGGAGACAAGGGACAATGATTCAGGAAATTAATAGTAAAATAAAAAATTCAATATTATATTTAGCGGGACTGGTCATTAAATGATTTAAATGGATATATATTTGATTCTTAAAATTTTGGTTAAAAATTAAAATTTCATGTCAGCAAATTTTAATGAAAAAAACAATCAAATATGTTGAGTGACTTTCTGTGCAAAGAAATTATAATTGAGTGACTTTTGAATTTGAAAATAAAAATTAGTGATTTTCTGTAAAAGAATTGATAGTTGAGTGACAATCAAAGTTATTAACTCAAAAAATTAGTGGACCTGTAAAACTTATACATGCATATGGACTTATTTTTCTGACGAAAATTGGTAGTTTAGTCAATCTTGGACATTCAGATTTGCATTTTATGGATTTTCTCCGATAAGAACACTGACCGAATTTGAAAAATTGAAAGACCTAAAGTATATTTCGACGAGAGATACAAATTTAATCGGTGAAATCCTTGAAAGGTTTGAGAATTTCAAAGTTTTGAACATATGGATTTGGCTTACAACAATCTGAAATGAGAAATTTCATTTGGGTAGTTCATATTGACGAATCTGAAGATGATGTTTTTGGGTATGATCTAAACTTGAGTTTCTTCAATTTTGCGCCTTTTTGCTTCTTGTAATCGAAATAGTGAAAATTTAGTTGTAAAAGGGGCTAGCTTGATGTATTATTTATTTCATTTTCTCAATCGATTTTTGTTTATATTGTTCCTTTAGTGTTGTTTGCTCAGACTTATGAACATTTAGCTATGAAAAATATTAATTTCTAATTTGATTCCATGTTAATTGTAATTTTCACAATGAAGTTGATTTTTTTTTTTTTTTTACAAAAAGGAATGAAATAGCATTAGTGGTAGCTGAAAGGTGAGGTGAGTCCATTCTATTTTCCGGCAACTTAAATTCGGCAAAGTGTTGAAGAAGAAGAAAGAAACGAAAAAAATATAAATAAATAAAACACATTAGAGTAGAAGGTAGCATTAATAAATTTAGAAAATCAAAAAGTTAATATGAAAAAGGGAATTCTTTTAAAGTTAAAGTTTTAAATTTAAAAAATTTGTCTCTCACTCTCTTTGAGAACTACACTTTCTTTGTCATCTCAACATTATGGAGCAAATAACTTAGCTTTAAAATAGTTTAAGGGGGTGATAGGACCATAGAGGGATTGTTTGTATCTTGCTATATGATCCTTTTCTGGTTTGGTATTTATTATCTTCATTCTGGGATTTTTTCTAAAATTAATTTTGTTGTTTTTTATTTACAGTCTAACAAATGTTTATAGTAGTTCATGTACAGAAAAGAACAATTTCCCTTGGGTAATTATCTTGTTCTTGCTGCATTCTTCTTTATTCTGAAAAAAAAAAAACTTGTGTATTACTGATATTTCTTGATAATTTTGACAGAATGTCAATAGCAACTATCCTATGATTTGGCCTTGGAAAAATCCTCATGGTGGAGATCTTGGTGATATTGTACCTCCAGATAAGTATGATGGAAATACCATTAATTGTGTTGCAGGACTTGGTTTGTTGGTATGTTTAGTAGGCATAAAAAATTGAATTACAAATATGTTGAATAGGGGGGAAAGTTGTTTTGCTCGCGTATTGATAATTAGTACTGTTGTTGATTAACATGAGAGAAATGATGAACAACAGATGATTATGTTTCAATTGCCACATCGTTTGCTTAAACAATAGAAGGACAACCATTTCACTCCTTCCAGTTCTAGAATTCCCGCAAATGCAAAAGGGAAAGAAAAAGAGAAAGCTTTGGCTGATGATTAGAAAGAGGCTGGCGGATGCAGGTGCAAGCTGTTGGTTTACAAAAGTGGAAATGTTAAAATGAAAATTGGAGTCTATTGATTACAACGACATCTTGACAAAATCTGTGATTGACACCAGGGAAACCTGCAATTTATTTCGTGTAGTTAGTTAACATTGTGATATATTCCCAATTTTATGTAAGTTAAAAGAGGCAATTGATCCACTCACATTCCATATATCATCTCCAAATTCAATACAAGCGATAAGTACTTTGCTCGCTTAGGTAAACTTAACAAAAACGTTTTTGTGAGTCTTGACTTGGATCATGTCTTATGACATGTTTTCTTTTGAAGTTTAATTGGGAAAAAAAAACCATAGACTTACTTGTTGCTAAGAAATATGTTTGTCACAAATTGTTTAGTTCATTTCTGTCTTTGTTACCTTGAACGATAAAATGTCATAGGCTGAACTTCCCTTATTTCACCATCAGAAAAAGAAAAAGGGTATTGTCTGATTGACGTTGAATGTAGCTCTATAGTAGTGCAATTACATCCTAAGGGTATCCTCACAATTGTTATCTTTTTCTATTTAGATTCATTTATTTTAAGTGTTTTTTGGCAAATAATTTTTAAGTGTATCCTCCCATAAGGACACTCTCATATGTTCTTTATTATTGGTAGAAAATACTTTTAGGTTTTAAAGTTGAAAAATAATCACAATCGCGGCTACAGTTTTAATTCAAGTTTGCACTTTATATTTGGTTGTGTGTTTATTTACTCACATCTCAATAAAATTAATGGCATTAAGCCAAATTATAATAATTTGCCTTAAATATATATACACACATGCACAAAAATGTAGTCAATAAGAGGTTAGACATTTGTTTGTAATGCATCACATTGTATGTTGATGTAAAAACTTTATTTATAAATATGAAGATTTGAATTGTTTAAGTGAAAGTTCTAAAATATTTTTGATAAAAAGTAGATAGTTTTTTTTTTAATAATGTTAATATTGTCTCAAGTAAAACTAAAATCATAAAATTAACTATTAAACTCCGCCATTGATCGTAACATTGAGTATCTACAGAAGTGTAATATAGTCAGGTGAAAATAATACTACAATTTCTGCTTCTTTAACAATAAAAAAGTGCAAACCAATTTAGACAATCCAATTAAGTACAGTGCTTTAAAAAATTCAATGATAGGCTCCCAATAATACTAAAACATACACAATATTGTAACTTAACTTTATATTAATCAATAGGAGATATGCACTACTTTTAGCAATATACAAATAATGTATTGTGCCAAAAGAGTAAATGACAACAAGATATAAAAGTGTTTCTTCATTCTAAAGAATATTTTCTTATACAAAGATTATTTTTTTTACAAAAGCCATCACCAATAGGTTGTGAGCCTACTAGTGTGGGGGGTTTGGTCAGACCCCTACCATGTAAAACATAAGTAGAAATACTTACAAAATATTAGAGGGGGGCATGTACCTTGCCTCTAACGAGCAAAAGAGATTGATCAAACAATCTAAAGGAAAGAAAGTAGCCTATACAAGTTCCTTTCCGAAAGTACAACAATTTATTAGCTATAAAAAAAATTACATTTCTCAAATCTTCTTCTAATAGTAGGGAGTTGCCATTTATCGAGTTTAAACAATCACTTTGCCTCTCTTTGGGAGTTCTTGAAAAGAGTGATAGAAGGTACTCCCTTTGTCCCAATTATGGGAGTTCTTGAAAAGAGTGATAGAAGACTATAATAATGTTACCATTATCGTAGTTAAATCTTTCAAAATACATCTGAACATAATTGCTATGTATCAGCTGTTGTAGGCTAGGTTGTCAGACTTTTTAAGAAAATATACGGGTGTGTGTTGATACTCCAACAATAGTGTACTTTTACATCAATATTTTTGGAGAGCTCGAGCAACATAGGTTATAGGCATCTTTTAACCCATAATGACGCCAACACATCCAAAAGATGCAACTCTATATCACATCTGCAGTGCAAAAATATGTGTCTAGAAATTTCACGTTTTGTCAAGTTAGAGGTAAAGTTTAGAACATAATTTGATGCCTCTGAAATGTCCCATCAGAGGCTTGTTCCATATGACCCGTTTAGTGTTACGAATTGGTTTTAGAGATTTAACAGATCTACATAGATTGACCAAGGCATTAGTATCACATTTCGAGAAGGTAAATACAGAGCTTGGCCAAGGCAATACCAATAGCTCCCGGCCCTGTGCAACAACACTCGTCCAGCAACATAAAGGTTGCTCTAGAATCCTTTCTGAGACTTCCTCGTCATTTAATTGCAAAGGAGGTAATCCTCAAAACCGATAATGAAAATAAATTGCACAACAACATGTACCTTCTTCAATGAAATATGATTATACAGAGTAAATAGAAAATTTGAATCGAACATACCATGAAGTTGCTAAGAGGATGAGATTGGAGATAACGACATCAATTTGAAACATCATATAAGAATCTATACTAGATTCAAAAACTTTACAGAGTCAGTGCTTTGTGAATGGGCTATTTAGAGAGAGAAAGGGTATCTTTGTGAATGGAAAGGGTCATTGGGCTAATTCCCCTTTACAAGATCAACATTCATATAATGGTTGAGACATCACTTCTATTGATGTGACCAATGGAAATTGGGGTGGAAAAACCCTTTTATGGAGAAGGAGATTTTGACTTAACGCCATGTGTGGGAGTATTGGGAAGTGATCTTTCTATTTTGTGTAATAATCAGAGCCTTCAAACAGATGTGTGGATTATGAAGGAATATGAAATTAAAGAATCTTGGACAAAGATGTATACCATTAATCGCCTTAATGATCAACCCGAAGGATATGGCTTTTTTCCACTCTTTTGCAAGATGTCAAATAAAGGAGAAATCTTGATTCAGGTTGATCAATCAACTTTCATGATTTATGATCCAAAAAATGACTCTTTTATATGTCAAAAAGGTGGTTATTGATGAATATCCTTTTTGGGAGGCAAGCATCTACATCAATGAAAGCCTAATTTGGCCCATTAGCCAGAAGGGAATGATGCAATCCGGGGTACTACGAAGTCTAAGAAAACAAACAAGGTTTGAACAACGAATGCAACAACCATGAAGGTGGGAAATCCCAAAGTGAAACCAATCATGTATTCAATAACTAGTATAAGAGTTTGCAACACATTTGTATTGATCATTGCTAAATTCTCTTTCTTCAATTTTTATGACCTAAAACTAAATTTTAATGATACTTTTGTATGCAAAATGTTAGTATCGCCTTCCTATTTTCGTAGTCTGTATTTATAGCTATATTATTCTTATGACATAAAATGAATCTCCAGCTTCATAGCAAATATTTTAGTAATATACACATATTTTAAGCTAAAAAGATACTAGTATGTGCTTGGAATACACAAACTTTGTTCTTTATGAAAACTTGACCAGTTTAATTCAAAATCCTAACATGTCATGGCCTATTAAATGACACCCATTGTTTTCGAAACATTGAACGTCAGCACATGTCAATGTAGCAAAGCTAGCTTATACAATCGAATGACCATATCTTTTACAAAACTATGTGAAGTTATGGTACAAAAATGATCCACTTACACAGACCGTACCCCTACCTTTGTGAGGTTGTTTCCAGTAGATCCTCGGCTTAAAAGAAAAACTGGATAGAAAGAAGTAAACAACCCAAATGAGAAGAATAGATACTTCTCCTGATGCTAGAAAATCAACAAATTCCCTCTACTCCATTTCTTAAAACTGGTATATGCCTGAATCAAGGTAAATACTACTACTATAGTAGAGTAGAAATTATGATGGCAATCCCCATCCACGTTCGGCTAGTGCGGTAATCACGTGCGCAGCAGCCTCCTTAGTATCATTCAGGGGACTATAGCTCCAACTTTCAAATACCTACAAAATAAGAGGATGAAGTTAAAACTCTGGATTGCAGGCATCATGCTCTTTCTTGACCAGTGACGGTAAGCATATTGTTCATGGGTGAATTCGCTTGAATTCCAAATAAAAGATGTGCCAGCGATAGAAGATATTTTGTCAAATGGCACGCGAAATTAACCACTTCCAATAGAATTTCAACTCTATATAGTGCTTTTAGAGGATAGAGAAGTATATTGTGCAGTTATCTTCCTGCAAACCAATATCGATCAGTACGTCATTTCTGTCCATGAAAAAGCTCAAAGAAGGAGAATAAAACTAGAAGGGTGATGTTATCCTTGTGCCTAGTAGGAGCCTAGAATATAAATTAATACAATTCTACTCACATCTTCTTTTCCAAGGAATGGCCGAACCACTCCTCGATTTTTCAAGGATTGATGGAAGTCTCTGAATTTCCACGTACATCGCTCAGCACCAATTACATAAACAGGTTTCCTGAACCTTAAACTCTTTAGATGTAATGCTAACAAAAAGGAGAACAGAGGGGACATTGAATTGACAAGAGTCAGCAACTTACCCCGTACTGCAAGCCTCACTTAACATACTAACTGAGTCAGCAGTGATAACAAAAGCATCTGCAAAAGCCAAATGTCCCATATGTGGATTTGGACCTGAAAGGTATTAATGTAAAAAGGTTGTATACATTACGTCAGTGGCATCAGAAGGAAATACAAATAATTATGAGAATTAGGCGAAAATTGAATCAGAGATATCTCCTCTTCGAGGGAAAAAGATTAAAGTATCTCTCTGAGTATCCTTTCCATAATAGCAAATTATATTCCCCATTTCTTTGTTGAATCTCTATACACGATCTGCTGAACAATTAAATTTGACATCAGAGCACTCCTTTTTTTAGCTCATCAAAAAGCTCAAACTTCTGCTACTTGTTTATTTTCTCATTGAAGAGACAGTTCTCTTCAGCGAGGGATAGGAATACAAACATTGCATCAGCAGTACCTTCACCGTTCCAAATGTGAACTTTAGGATGATTTCCAAGCTCTTCCCATATGATGTTTGAGACCTGTTAACTACAATATCAACAACCAATCACCAGAAGGAAAATTGGCAGATGAAACTGATGAAATCATATACCTTACAAGGAGTTCTACGAGAAAAAGATACTCTGATGCTCCCACAGGTTGGAACAATATTTAGAAGCAAGGCTGTTATCTCCAGTGCTAGGTCTGTACCATATCTACAATGACCTGGAAAGAAAGACTTGTGAACCAAAAAGGAAAATAACTAGTTTAACAAGTTGTAATAACTGTGCTGGCAAATTCTACATTTTGAGAAGTTCCACAAAAAGTTAGAAGCAGATTTATTATACCAAAAGGAATATCAGAGTAATCATTGAGAACAAACTCGAAAGCTGATCTATATAATTTTGCCTTCACAATAAACAAAGTTATTACATTTCAGTCATATAAAATGCAACAACGCTTCTCTTTTATGAAATGCTTATAATGTATAAATGCTAAGAACGCACTGAAACTCAGAAGTGTGATTATCTGGCAATCCAAACTGTAGGTTTTCAGTTTAATCCTGGAAATCTCATATTTGCAGATGAACTCGTGATCTTCTGCAAAGGTAATATTAAGTGTTAACTCAGTTCAGAGAATCATCCAAGCTTTACATCATTTTCAGCCACTTCAGGACTAGAGGCATATATTAACAAATCAAATCTTTTTGTAGCTGGAGTAGACAGTGTAACAAGGGACAGGCTATTTGAGTTAACTGGTATCTCCCTGGAACCTTCCCCATCAGGTACTTAGGTTTGCCTCTTTCACCTAAGAAATGTAATAAACTAGATTGCCATCACTTGTGTCTCAAAATTACAGAGAAGATCAGAGCAACTTCTGCTGGACACTTATCTTATGCAGGCAGATTGCAGGTTATTAATCCAGTCCTCTTTTCCTTGCATAACTTCTAGGGGTCTGTGTTTATCTTTCCCAGAGTGTGCTTAATGAAGTAGATAGGAGGTGCAGACAATTCTTATGGAGTAGCACAGAGGACAAACAGAAGATGTCATAATTGGCTTGGACCACAATTTGCAAACCCAAGAAGCATGGAGGTTTGAATATTAAAGGATGCAGACTTTGGAATTTGGCTGCTATTGGTAAGCTGATATGGTTACTGATGGAAAAGAAGGATATACTTTGGGTAAGATGGGTGAATGGAGTCTATATGAACAATAGTGGTGATTTTTAGAGTCACAAGACACCTAGTGATTGTAGCTAGTATTGGAAGAGGTTGCACAAACTAAAAATTGGCAATCAGCAAGGGAGGTATATGCTAACTACCAATGGTCAGTATTCAATTAGTACAAGTTGTCTGGAAATGTTGGTACCTTCCCAAAGAGATCGTCATAGCTGAGCTGGTCTGGAATAGAACAATGCTGTTGAAACACAGGTTTATACTATGGTAGGCTGCTCAGGACAGATCGCTTTTATTTTTGAGATGGTAAAAAGTTGTATTAAAATCAAAATCCAAAAGGGGCCAGTGAAGGCCTAATTACAAGGAAGCTAAATACATTTATTTTATTGGTTTAGTGTTTTTTAATAAGTCCTAGTTAATAATTTGTTAGCTCGCTATCCCTATTTTCTAGTAATCAGTTCGTTGAATATTTCATTCTGTGGAGATATTCTAGGTTACGAAAACAATTACCTTTTTACTGTTTTTATTGCTGCAAAGTTCCCTGTAAATAATCTTTTTACGATTATCTTTGATTGCAGAGCCAGTATTTATCTCTTAGCCTTTCTCTGTTATTTCCCCAAGTTTCTTTGTTAAAAACAAATACTTTCCCTTCCCCTCCAGATCACATTTGTACAAATAAATATGATCAGCCATGGTGTCTATTAAAAAAATTATCAGACATGGTCTCAAAATAGATGCCATAAAATCCAGAGTCCTTAACAAAGACAATAAGAAGAAGGCAACCAATAAGTGGTTTTAAATAACCGAGCAAACAAACTCAAAGAAGAACTTAAAGGGCTAAACAAAAGACAGTGTTTATACAGTCATTTTTCCTATAGTAACAGATGATGCCAATTGTGGCTTAAGCACATTCAGAACCAGGTTAGTTTACTTCATAACATTTCTACGAGGATTAAATACTGACAGTCAAAATGTCAATCACCCCTTCACAACAAAATATTCAAACCACAGTACAGGAAAAAGACTTCAATAGGCAAACTACCTGTAGGCCCTCCAACATTAACCACAAGCAAAGGTCTCGGTAAAGTTGCTAACTCGTCATGCCAAGTGTAAGCTGCATCCTTCAGCGCATTAGAATCAGCTTGATGAAGGGCTCCAACAGTCAGTATCTGCCTCAAAATTCTCAGTGAAGATGTCTACAAAATGTGGAGGTGGTAAAGAACTCCAAGGTTTTCAAGAAATTTGCATACCACGTGTCTCTCAGGAGATGTGCGAGGTGTTATCCACCTTCGAAGAAGCCAAGGAATTTGTTTTTGTCCCTCAGGTGTCAAAGGATAATAATCATGACGAGGTGTGATCACTAGGTCAAACCTATCTAGACCTGATCTGGGATGTTGAATCTGAAAACATAACACAACAGAATCTTACCATTTTAACTAGCACAATATTTTCTTTTTTACAATGGTTAACTGTTTCTTTTCTTTCTTTTTGATGACTGTGGTGTCAGGGCCAGCTTTCGCGCACCTTGACTAATTTCACGGGATACCTGCCACCTCCCACCAGCAGGTACCAGGTAACTCTATCCGCCAAGAATAGGACAGATGGGAACAATGGTAACTGTTTCTGTACCCATTGTAAAACAAAGCAGTGCAACCTTTGCACTGAAACCATATTTACATGAGTATTCTATGATCTACTGTCCTGTGACTACAGTGAATCTAAAGCGTCAATGATAGAACAGTATCATTGGAATACAACTGGTTACACCAAAAACATAAAGTCAAAATACAATTCAATTGTTTCAGTACTACCTAAGTACTGCTTTTAATACAAAGTTACCTTACTCAACGAAAAAAAAAAAAAACAATTCAATTTGACTTTCTCCATACTATTCTCTATACTCTCATAGCATGTAAGGTTCCTCTCCTTCCAAATTGTCCACCAGATACTAGTTGGGACAATTCTCCATCTAATCCTAAAATTTGCCTATGTACCTGCTTCTTCCCAGTACTATATGTTATCAGCATATTGTCATTCTAATACTCCTTTGGAATTTCAAACATGGAAGAAAAAAAATATGAAGGAAATTCCAAACAACATTGGCATTGAAAAAGGGCTTTTGGTATTAATGTTAAAGGTTTATATTATCCTAAATACGAGGAAAAACTAAAACAATTTATTTAGGAGAGCACTTGTCGCGTGATATCCCTCCCTCCCTTCCACTATGTGTGTGTGACATGACCAACGTGAATACTACTATATGCCGAATCTAATGTCCCAACAATTAAAAGTGATGATTATTCAATCTCAAAGGTGCAGGAGAGTTGGTCAGTAGAGATGAATAAAATTCACATTAAAGAACTTGAGGTCCTTACTAATGTCAAATGAAGTTGTATTCCCTCTGATTTGATATTTGGTTAAAATTTTGAATCCATTACAAAGTCGAAGACAAGTAGGTAAACCTAGAATTATGATTCAATAAATTGTGGGCACCCCAAAACCGAGATAGAGTCTCAAAAAGAAATGGAAAACCAGAATGAAATTGTGCTTACACACAAATTAAATTTCATTAGTCACTGACATCCAATGGTTGGAACAAATAGATCCTAGTTAAAGAGAAAATTATATATGGGTGGCATGACCTCATAATTTTTTAAAGCTTTCAAAATTTGTAGGACTATGCCACATTAAATGAAGCATCCGAGAAGAAAAGGAACGACAGATGCACTAATATTATTAGACATTAAGAGAAAAATATTCAGAAAAACTAACGAAGTAGCATTCTTAATTCATCCATGCAAATATGTATTTCCGTCACTGGGTTAAAAAGTTCTTATATATCATACAAGAAAGCTTAGTTTTGTCAAACCTGCACAGTGAAAACATATTCTGGAGCTAACTGTTTTATTGAGCTTGAAATGGAGATAGTATCACGACCTGATGCGACTACTAATGATGGACCATCCCTAAATTTTGAGAAAGTGAAATAGAAAGATCAGATGTAATTAACATCTAAGAGCAAGATTTGATCCAACAATACCTCCTGCAAATAAAGAAGTCATAAACAAGCTCACACGAAATTAGTATTGCAATTGCATAAGAACTATTGCAACGCACAAGCATAGACAGTTCCCTCATTGTCTCAAAAGCAACTTCCTTAGGCAGAACAAATTTTACATATCATTGTGCATAGATCAAGTGTCATATACCTGTTACCTTTTTTCTATTTTAGATTTATATTTTTTTTCTTCAACTTCCTCAGCAAGTTTTGTAATTCCCATAATTCTGAAAGAGACATTTGAGTTTGCTAGGAGCCAAGTCACTATACCCACATGACTTTTATCTCAAAACAACATACAACAACAACATACCCAGTGTAATCCCACCAAGTGGATCTGGGGAGGGTAGAGTGTGCGCAGACCTTACCCCTACCTCAGAGGTAGAGAGGTTGTTTCCGATAGACCCTTAGCTCAAGAATATCCAAGCTATTTTAGAATTATGTTGGAGCCAAGGGTGTTACTATTTGTTACTTCATTTGCTAGATATTTTGCTAGTTGTTGTCATATTTTCTTGACTCCCTACTTCAAAAAACTTCTCTTTTGATCCAAGGTCTATCGGAAACAACCTCTCTACCCCACAAGCATAGGATACGGTCTACGTACATCCCACCCTCCCCAAACCCCATTTGTGGGATTGCACTCGGTTTGTTGTTGTTGTTGTTGTGATCTGGAAAAAACCATTGCTACACTTGAATGCAATTGTTTCAAAGAGAGCTTTTACTTGTTGATACGTCAAAGAGAATATTCGAGTAAACAATGCTTAAACTTGAATTCTACGATGCAATTTGTTTTCTATTTAGATAAAGTTACTGTAATATGATTTCTATCCCTCATGTGCAACTTTTTTGATTGGTTAAAAAGAGGTTTCACATGAGGGATAGAAACTGTATTATAGAATTTATATCAAAAACTCAAATATCCTTAAAGTAACACTTGAATTTTTCCTCTTCCCTTCTTCTATTCCTGAAGTTTGGGACTAATGCAACGACATCCAAGTGTAATCGCACAAGTGGAGCTGGTGTGTAGGCAGCCTTACCCCTACCTTGTGAAGGTAGAAATGTTTCCGATAGATCTTCGGCTCAAGCAAAACATATAGAAAAACAAGTACGTAAAGCAAATATCTAAGGAGAGTTTTGTCCCTTTCTCTTGCTAAGTAAATACATTTGGGTATATACCAATTCTGAGCCTTCAACTCTATTATCGAGTCAGAGTCAGTCAGACTTATCCTGAAAAGAGAAAGATCTCCATTATTGAGCATATCCTTATTACTTCGATTGTTTAGAAAGTTCAAGTGCTCAAGCCCAACAACGATATTCATTATGTTCCAAGCTTAAGATGAAAGGAATTTCCTACCTCCAAGACTTTAGTCTAGTGGTAAGAGTGCAACATGTGATGTGTGTTGGATTAGACGCACGTTACGGGTTTGAACACTACCACAGGCAAAAGCATGTGGAGAAGGGTAGATCAAGGAGCATCCACCGAGTTTCAAACTGTGCACCACTAGTTTTGGAGATTTATCGATTATAGAAACAGGTCAGAAGAATTTCCAGGAATTCCGAAAAAACTATTTGCATCATTGTTCATCATCGGTAAATCTGTTCCACTCCACAACTTTTTCCTCCAAACCGCTGTCCTTAAAGAATTTAATTTGCACTATGTACTTTAGAGTGAGCAACATGTAAGGACCTAAAAGCCCCAATCTATGTGCAGCTTCCGCTTCAGTAAGATTTAAGATGACGAACATCTACAAACCTATAGTCAGCAATGAAGTTCAACAACTTCATTGCACTTTGTAAGTGCTATTGTCTAATAAAATTTTCGTTGTACATTAAAAAAAAAAAAGAGAAGTAAAGTTCAACAGCAAAATAAAAATGATCAAACAAAATGAGAACTGCTTAGACCAGATGCATATATACATATCGATGTGTTTCACAAACAGAAGCTCGAACTACACTGCCTAGCTGCTAACAAAGTATGCAGTGTAATTAAAAAGACATCATTTAAAGTGATGAAGCGATGTGAAGCGAGGGATTATCACTTCATGGGTGAAGCCATGCGCTTCAGCAAAGTGTGCACTTCAAACAATGAGGCGCAGAGTGATGCCAATGATAAGCAATCGGTTCTTTAAATTTTAACTTTGAGGAGTTAAATGATATCGGCATTATTATTTTCTATTGGATGCTGATATTAGTTATTTTAATTATAAGTTGATTATTAAAATACCAACTTCATATATTTTGGTACTTTATTATTTTCAGTAAATTGTTCACTTCACTTCTCGTTTTCCACTTCATGTCACATTGACTTTGTCACTTTTTGGCACTTTTCACTTCTAAAAACAATGAGTAAAGGAACTACTAATGAGGTCACTACAGAAAAAAATAAATAAAATTAAATCCAACATTTTCTGATCATTTCATTGCTTTAATACCGCCCAACTAATAGCTTGAAACACACCATTTGGACCATAGAACGGACTGGAATGCACAAAATAGAGAAACATAAATATACTTAACAGAACATACTTGGCAAATGCTTCACAGGATAGTGCTGCAATATGTTTTGCATTAGCTTCTAGGATATCTGAAGAAACTGCATCACCACCAACAAAACACAATCATTTGACATATAATATTATGATAGCTTTTCAGTATGAGTGAACTTGCAGAAATCCATAGTACCCTGTCTTTCGGCAGCAAGAGACATCAATTTATGTCCTCTGACTGCTATTTGAGTTGGAAGTGAATCTCCATAAATCAACTTTCTGACATTTTCTAACCTTTTATGGAGAGAAACAGGCAACCACTGAAGTCGCTTGTTAATACCTCCTTTTGGCCTAATAACTCGCTGCACAACAATGAGCAAAACAAGTGCACAAACACCAGATGAGAAACAATGACACATTAAACAACTATGCCAAACAGGACCTTACATGATGCAGAGAACTAATAGTACAGTTAATTTTCCTTTAAAATCTAATCCAACAAAGAAAATTGTTCTCTTCTTTTTTTCCATATTACATGGTCCATTTGAAGAGGAGTTGCACGGATGCCCAGTGCGGAGATGTGAGAGGTTAGCTATGAATGGTTTCAAGAGTGGTAGAGGTAGGTTGGAGATGTATTGGAAGAGATGATTAGACAGGACATGGCGCAACCTCATCTTACCGAAGACATGACATTAGATAGGAGATTATGGAGGATACGGTTTAGGGTAGAAGGTTAGTTGATAGTTGAGTGTTGTCTCACTTATCATACTAGTAGTCGTAGTATTACTCTTGTAGTTTCTTGTTTCTTCGATTTCTATTACTATTTGATTATCGTATTATTTTTCGTAGTTATTGTTCCTTTTTTAGATGTCGTGTCATGCCTGGTTGAGTATTTTGCCTTGGTTTCTTCACTTTTGTTATTTTCTTGAGCCAAGGGTCCATCGGAAATAGTGTCTCTACCTCCGAAGGTAGGGGTAAGGTTAACACACAACCCTCCTCAGACCCCACTTGTGGAACTACACTTGGGTATGTTGTTGTTGTTGTATGGTCCACTTGCAGACATACCGCAGAAATAGAACCCTTATTACCTTATATCATGTTGTCTTCAAATTCCATACAAGGTAGACTAGACTAGAAATGTACTCCGGCAACTTGCAATCACCAACTCCATAAAAGTTGTCAAGAAAAAAAAAATCAGCGGCCATCTAGTTCCTGGTTTAGCATTGGAAAGACTATAATCTTTTTCTTCTTTTTGTAAATATGGTTTTTCAGTACTACCTAAGTACTGACTGAAATACAAATGTTACTAGTGTCAAAAAAAAATCATCGGTCCGTCAATGAATAATTTGAGGTGTTCCTTTCAATCACCACAATCAAATTACAGAAGACAAGGGTAGAAAACATTAGGGTTCTTCATACTAATTATCTTTGTTTACCTCTAGGCGCCGCTAATAAGGACCTGGCAGCTTGGAACCCAGTGGTAGAAAGGGTAGAAAAGAGATTTGCAGGTTGGCAAAAGAGATATTAATCTATGGAGAGGGAAGGAAGTGTTAATTAAGATAACATTGTCGAACATCCCCACATATTTCATGTCTTTGTTACAAACCCCAGTAAGTGTTACGGGAAATTGGAAAAACTTCAGAGAGAATTTTTTGTGGGATAGCTCAAGCTGGGAAAGAAGTTTCACTTGGTAAATTGGGCTATTGTCACTACACCAAAAATCTCCTATATAAACATCATCATAGTCCCTTGAAGTGGTTCCTATGTGACCATTAAAATCTCCTCCGAGAAATAGCTTCTCGGTGTGCGATATACTTCTCACAACCCTGTCCAACTCCTCCTAAACAAGTTTTCTGACCTACTTGTCCAAACTTGCTTGCGGAGCATATTGACTAATTATGTTAAAAGTAAACCCTCCCCAACTAGCTTAATGACCATCATACTATCATTCACCCTCCCAACCTCTACCACTTGCTCTCTGAGTTCCCTATCTACTAAAAAGCCTACTTAATTCCAGTTCCTCGAGCTTTCTGTGTACCACAACTTAAACCCATTGCTAACAAAATGTATCTAACATAAATATTACTTTATCTAACATGGTAACTAATATATATTAATGTAATCTATAGAGCCTCACATAAACCATAATGAACAACAAAATACACATTCTAGCACACAAAACCCAGCTGAATTGCAAAGCAGGCGAACAATTATATAGCAAAATACTGAAAAATGAAAAAAAGAGAAATAGATTACAAATAGTGTTTGTCGATGCGATAAGCCCAAAGCTCGAACCAAACCGAAGCACTGATTTTCTGCACCGGGGACGCCATTTCCTACTATAAATACTCTGCTAATGGTTCGCATTTTCGATCACGGAGATCTATTACTCGAATTCGGAAGGGTTTCAGGGATTTTCCCCCCACAATGTGCGGGTTTTGGCCCAACAATTCCAGAAATGGGTAAACACAAAGGTGACAAAATCATCCCTTAAAAAAAAGAGTTTTTATTTTATTTTCTATACTAGTAGTAATAAAATTCAATACGACCAAATTTATAAAATAATACTTAAAATCTATCAATCATTAAAACTAAAGCACTATATTATCTCACGTATAAGATTACATAATAACAACATTAATATTATAAAGAAAAATGATAATTGTTCTCTTTTATCCTTCAATCAATATCTTTAATTTGATTTTATAGTTTATCCTTTTGTTTACTATTTGATATTTTTGGGGAATCAAATGAACATCAACTTGAGATATTAAATTTTTTAATAAATAAATAATAGATGGTGATGGGATAAATTTTAAAATGCTGAAAAAAGTGAAGTAGAAAGTTCAGCTCTACCTTTTATTTTACATATATCATTTTAAAGTTCCACATTCAAATGTATCATAAGAAATTATTAAAATGAAAAATACAATGGGAGAATGTATCATATTGGACAATAATTCAACTTATTATATATACTTGAAAGTGAAAAATATTACACAAAATTATTCAGTTTGTTTGAGTGCTTTTTAAAAATTAGCATACCAGAGTAATGGAGTTCAATTTGAAACTGCACTTTTATTCTAATCGCAGTATCGAGAAACACATCTATTACTTCAAGAAAAGTATTTACAACTTGCAGTATACTTGAGAATTTATCCATACTTCATATTGAATATGCACAATTAATTTATTGTGTAGTTATCTATGTCTTTGGGATTAAAAGAGGTTTCAGTCTAGTCATATTTCTCTATAGGTTATCCGACACAACATCCTTGAAGCCATATCAAAAGCCTATTAATTTTTGTCTTCTTTTCCTGGTTCAATTTGCACATCAAGGTATGATAAGGTTTTTAAGGTCTTTATGTAATTATGTTCTTACAATGACAAAATTTGAATTTTGTCTTCAAGAGATGGTAGTATAGATCTTTAAGGGATTTTTTTTATTGTACCTTCAACAATTCTAGTAGAGAAAACTTGCATGAATACTCAATTAACATGTGTTATTTAATCTTTACTTAAATACTTATAACAATAAGTTTGCAGAAACATAAACAACAAAGTTTAAAGCATGTACTCAAAAACAACAATTAATAACATAAGCATAAATTAATGACTATAAAAAACATACCAGGATCTGTAACAATAAATTGAAATCTTAAGGAAAAAATTGAGTCCACGGACTACGCAGTGTCCCCTTAAAGAAATTATTTCCCTCTAGTACCCGAGGCTTAAAGGAATAGATCCTCTCTGGGGATAAAACGATTTCATTCACCATTTTATTGATACAAAATTGGTGTTAGTGGGCCACTTAATAGGAGCAAAGTACACGAATATTTAATTGTACATAAGAAGAAGACGGAGTTCATAATTTTTGTTGTTTTAAAATGAGAGGAAATCCCTCTATTTATAGACAACAAAGGGTAGTGTGACCAAATGCTTATTGTGCCTTATCGGAAAGGTCACAACTCTTTATAAAAGTTACAACCCTTCGGAAATGTGATAACCTTTCATAAAAGTGGCAATTTTTCATAAAAGTCGCAACTCAACTTTTTATGAAAGTAGCAACTCTTCATATTTCATTCACACCTTTTTAAAATCCAACAACGTGTACTTCAGATATCAATTCAAAGATCTAATAATTGACATTGACCCTCAATAATGCAAGTATACATAGGATTAACGAAGAAACATTCACAATTCCAAAATTAAAAAGAAAATTCTCAAGGTATAACTGTTATATATACATCTAAGCCAGGTAACTCACACAGTTTGGCACAATATTTCATTCTAGTACCATTTGGTTAAACTTAAGTTTGGCCTAGTATTCCAATCTGGCGGTCAGTTTTTCAAGTAAGTTTAAATAGGACCAGATATTTATACATATGCAAGATTTGATGGAGGCTTTAATTTGTAAGATGGTAGTGACAGTTGTGAAGGTTTTGAGAGGATGGGAATGTTAGTTTTAAAAATAAATAAATTAAAACGAAATCCTGATTTGTGGTGGCCACATATGCGGGATTTAAACTATATTATTAAATTATCATTCTTAATAAGAAAAAAAATATATCTTCTAAGTATTTAAAACTTAACAACTTGTATCCCTATATTAAAATTTGTCAAAAAAAAAAAATTAAAGAATTTCATGTAAAAACATATGCAATTCATGCTATTCTCATCAAAAACTTTTTTTCTATAATTTCTTTTACCTATTGGAAAAAATTCCCAGAAAAAAATTAAAATTCTTTGAGATCCTTGTTTGCTATTAAAAAAATAACATTAGGGCTGTGTGGACCTACAGGAAACATAATCTTCGTTTTTTCTTTACTTAATTCACATCATCTTCATTGTAGACAAAGTCAAATGTTATTAGATCAATATTTTTCTGGGCAAACTAATAATTGAGGTGATCAAAATTCAGCTGATTTTGATATGTAGCACTCGAGTTTCCAGGTGCAAATTTAAGAAAGGTTATGGAGTGTCACGTGACACTACTTCCTTAGAAAAATTTATTAAATATATATATATGATTGAAAGGTAACATATAAAGATATATACTACAAATGACACTCCTTAAGCAAAAGTTGAGCGTAGCTCAACTGGTAAGTCTTTGAATTTCTAAAACTGAAGTCGTAGACTCAAACCTGCATAACCTTATTTTTATACAATTTTTTTGTTTTTTTCCCTTCTTTCCCACTTTAGTACGGAGTACTTATTATAATTTGAATACATTTTTAAAAAACTCAATCAAAATAAGTTATAAGTATTATTCTTTTTTTAAAAAAAAGAAGTTATATATATATATATATATTGTTTCTCATTTTTAAAAGGTGATACTATGCTGACGAAAAATCATGCATACATCACTGTGAGTTTCGTTCTCCATTATTAGAAGTAAAAGTTTTTGATTGACACCACTTCTTGCAGATTTAATGAGAAGAAAACATTTCATCTAGTAATTCTTTGATATCAAATAAATGAAAATAAAATTGCTAATTAAAAGAATTGATTTATTGGGATGATTTAGGGAGTTTTGTTGAGAGTAGTGTGAACTGTACATATTTTTGTAAAGAATTTGTTAATTTTTGATGAATTTTAATAAAATGATGAAAGTTGTGAAAAATTTAAATAATTAAGGGATGTTTTTTTGTTAAGAAGAATAATTTAAGGATGAAATTTAAATTGGAGTATAGTTTAAGGATATTTTTAGCCAAAACCTCTAATCCCGAGCATATTTAGTTATTTACTCTCTTAAATTTACTTTCAGTGAAACATTTTTTTATTCATGTCGGAGAGAAGAAGATCGTAAGTTGATTTGGAGTAGAGAGCCACTCTCCGGAAACAACAAATATTCGAAAAAAGAAGTTACATGATAAACTATACGAAATAATTATTATAGTAAACGGAATGGTTATCTATAACATTAACGAATAGGTTCCTTGAAGATGGGAGCATGCACACTCTTATTTAGTTATGCGTGTGCTTGAAAGTTCAAGGACTCGTTATTCCGTACTATATATTATCTAATGGGTCAAGTTATACCATATTAATAAAAAAATTTATATCATCATCTTAAATTAACCGACTTAATTTCTAAATTAGCAAATCATGTTAGCAGTACATAGCATACAACAAAAACTTCTGAAAAGAATGATTATGACAAAAAAACCCTCAAATTCATCAATGTATTTGGTTTCCTCTTATTTGGTAATGTATATCAGATAAAAGTATTGAATGGGGAAATCTATTTATTAACAATTGGTATAATTTATAATTATATATAGTTGTAATAATCAATTTTGTTTGTTGCCGGAAAGGAAATACGGTGAACAAGTATGAGGTTGCTCCAGAAATCCTAAAGGTATCAATTTTGTTGGTTTGTTTGGATAACTCAAGTTTTTATTACAATATTAAATATCAAATCAGTGTAAAAAGTTTCTACAAAGTTGTCTATATAAACAAAATCGTCACATTTCTGCAATTAAAAATTCTATCACTCATGTTTAACTGTATTTTAGCATAGTGGATTGATGAAGAACCAATTGCACTCCTTGAACTATTTTGTTGAGATAAAACTAAAAAAGATTGTCCTAGGAACTGATACGATCACGTTGACACAAATCATTATAGAACAACTGACGTTCGTCTAAGTTAGCCAATAATGCACAAACCATTACAAAATATTATAAAGTTATTAATATCTGATGTACATAGAATTTTTTATCAGTAGCGTTACATTTTAAAATTAAAAATAATAAATTTCATATATTAATACTATTTATAATAGTAAAACTGAATTTGAATGAATAAAATGTTAACATGTATTTGTAACACATTACCTTTGATGTTGTTATAACATCTTTATTTATTAATAAGAAGATTTATGTAATGTAAGTCAAAGTTAGGAAATATTTATGTTGAAAAGGTAGATAAATATTTTTTTTAATTATAATCCTTTTGTACTCTTTTGTGAGAGATCTACCAATATAGAACTTACTTGCAAAATCACTAATTAATACTACAATCCAACAACGGTATATTTCAAAGTTTTCTGATTTAATTTTTAAAATTGAAATTACAATGTAATATTATCTTCAAAAGATGGTAACTCCCACTTTTAAAAAGGTGAAAAGAGTCAAAACTGTAACACCCTAGAAAATTTTTGAACTAAGACTCGAACCCTTATTTGTAGTGAGTGAGATTTTTGCAAGAGATTTAAAATTTCTAGAGTGTTAAGGTCACTAGACGTAGCACCTTGAGTTCCAAAAAGAATTGAATTGGAAATAGCAAAATCTGAAATTTTGCAAGTTAAGCTAAGTATGAGTTTTGGGTTGACTTCAAACGATCATAACTCCTAGATCAGGATGATTTAGGTGTGCTACCAGATACCTTAGGAAAGGTCTTCGAATTATCTTTCCAACGCCACCGAGTTTGCTCAATTCCGAGCTCTGAGTAAAAAGTTATGACGGATTTACTAACGTCGCACAAACCTGGCAGCAGCTCCGCTATAGCTCCGCGACGCGGAGCCAACACGGACCTCACTGCCTGGTGAAAGATCTTTCCGACTCCCAGCTCGTTTTAATTATTTCTTTAGGGATATTTTAGTCCTAAAAACCCTTAGGAGGTCATCTAAATTGCCCTAAACGTGTAGAAAATCAGTTTTCTTAAATCTAAACCCTCTCATTCACTCCAAAGATTCTACGCTCAAGAAATTCAAGAAACGCTAAGGCTAGGGTTCATCTTTCAAGATTTTCCTTCAAGTTGCTTCAAGAAGATGGTTCTTTCCGGTATGTAAGCTTCCATAGTGTTGGGTTTGTTCACCCACACGCCAATCATGTAAATTTCAGTGTTAAGTTCGTTCTAGAAAGTTGAAAATCTGATGTTATTGATATGTGTTCTTGAATTTGCTTTCATTCTTGAATTGGACTAAGATTTAGTGTTCTTGAGATTATTGTTTTGATTTATAGAGTAGTTTTGAGTTAGATTCTTGTGTATATGTGATGGTTATCTGAATCTAAAGAAAAGTTGAGCAAAAGAATTGAATTTAGGTGATTTGGGGTTAGAAAACGAAGAAGAGAAAAGTCGGGCAAATCTGGCACTTGGCTTCGAGTCGCGAATGTGCCTCCCCATTTCATAAAGCTGTCTTCGCGTCGCGGAGAGGTCACGGACCTCTCTGCCTCAAAAGTTATTTCGCGACCAATTATTTTAATGAGTCTCCGCGTCGCGGACTAGTTTCCAAGCAGTGGAATTTTGATCTTTTCTCATGTTTAGCTATCTAAAATCAATCCTAAACATCATGAGATCTTTCCTATTAGAAATCACAACCTTGAATCCATAATTCAAGTTCAAGGTAGAGTTAAGAGTTAAGTTTTGAGAATTCTTTCGAATATTCTAAGAAAGTCCTTTAAGCCCTTTTTGAGGAGTCTTCTACAAATTCTAATAACTTGTTTCAAGACTCGAGCAAGTGAGCATGAGAGTGAGAATAATGTATTCATGAGTCTACCTTGTCATCATGAGATCTTTCTTATCATGAACTATAACTCTTGAATTCATAATTCACATTCAAGAGAGAGTTAAGGGTAGAGTTCAAGAAAGCCATTGAGTTCAATTATGAATCCTTTGAGATCAACTATCGATTTGAACTAAGTTAACTAGTGATGTGCTTGCCCCGACCGCTACCACCATTCATTACTGTGAACCAGCCCCGTAGGTAATTTGAGACAATTCAAGAAGAATAAGATAAGCTAACACAAAAAAGTCGATTTGATTGACAATATTTTTCTGTAAATCTTCTTAGCCGGTGTGTTGATGATCCATAAGCCTTATTTACTCCTTTTTTCTTTTTTTTACTCAAAACCTTAGCCATAAAAAAAAGTACATAGACCTGCTCACAAAGAGCTACAAGACAGCCAAAAACATTACTGCTAATAAAATGAAAGTGAATAAAGCCAAACCGAATTGAAAGATCTTTCCATTCTAAATAAGAATGAGAGTCTTTCAACTAAATGGTCGGATCCCGTATAACAAGCGAGCTCTTTACCCTCAAATTCAAACATGTGGGGGCAAAATGCTATTCTGCGCCCACTTAGAGCAGATGGAGATTCTCGGACGGGGAAAAGCGGCACTCGACATCTATTAAAAGTAAGTCAGAGAATAAGAAGAGTCGTATACATGAGTTACATATAGTTATGTAGACCATCGAGTCGAGTTGTTTCATGCCCATAATTTGCATGAGCTTCATAAGTTGAATATCTTTCAGAGAAGTGGCATCTTCAAGTTCTAAGCCTTTAAGTGTTGAGTTCCTAATCCCTTTTGAGAAGCATCTTTGAGTACTTGAGTTGAATATTTCATGCCCATAATTCCTCATGAACACTATAAGTCGAAAAATCTTGAGATGAGTGGTATCATTAAAATTCTTGAGTTCTAAGTATTGAGTTCTATCTATGGTTATTGAAAACCTTGCATTGAGTCCTTCATGTTCATCATTTGGCGTGAACCACATTTTAAGAAGTCTTTTACAAATGTTTAAACTTTATTTTAAGACTTAAGCTTTGAAGCTAAGTAAAGAGTAAGAGTAAAGTGCATTTTCTTTAAAATGATATATGAGAACTAAGTATTCCCAAGAGTAAATGTTTTCACATTTAAGATAAGAGGAAACTGAGATTTCCAAAGGAGTTTTGAGCAAGAAAAGGAAACATCGATTCTAAGAGAGCTTTTAAGCTAAGTTTGAGTAATTATCTCAAATCAGAGAATAAGTTATTTTAAAAACAAATGAGCTAAGTATATTTTGGGTGAATTATTGAGCATCAATGTGGGGATGCGAGTTTCATATTAACTTAAGTCTCCATGAAAACCATGTAGCCATCATAAGTAGAAAATGGTCATACTTTTTAGATGAATCCTTTTCACATAGACTAGTGGATCCACTTAGTAGTTCAAGTCCTATGCTTTGGCAAGGTATAGGATGGTCCTTGGCAGGGTGATGTAAAGTGTTGTATCATCACTATAACTCTTAAGTGATTATTGTCGGTTAGAGAAACTCCCATAGAAACTATATTACTTTATTATATAAGTAAAGTTGAGTTTGTTATAACATTTTCTTTAACAAACTAAGTTGTTTTACTATTTTATAAAGCTTTCCATATATTGCATGTGTATTGTTGCTTTATATTAAGTTGAGTATCCAGAGTTAAGTACCTAGAGTCGAATATCATATCTTTAAGTTGAGTATCTAATCTCTGAGTTGAGTATCTTATCCTTGAATACTTCTGAGTTGAGTAAGTTGAGTAGTTTTAAGTATCCCTTGAGTTGAGTAAGTTTGAGAAGAGGTAAGTATGTTTCCTTTGTATCAAGTTTCAAGCTTATGTTATGCTTTAAAATTCCTCTTACATGCTCGTACATTCCACGTACTGAGCTATTTGGCCTGCATCTTTTCATGATGCAGACATAAGTATTCAGGATCATCAATAGGAGATTCGTTGATACATCCGAGAGTTCGAGTTAGCTATGGTGAGCCTCCTTATTTTCCGAGGGATTTCATTTACTTTTCAGTTTAGTCAGGATGTCGTGGGTCTTGTCCCGACTTCCATCTTTATCAGTTAGAGGCTTCATAGATAGTCAGTATAGTTGAGAAGTCTGTATTATTCATTTATTTTATTAAATGTTTTAAAGACTTAAGTGCCTATTTTATGGCGAGTTGAATATATTATTTTTATTCTAAGTTGTTCATTTGAGTTAAAGTATTTTTAAAGTTGAGTCTATTGAATTTTATTCAGTTTTAAGCTTTTGCATGCTTAAGTTAGTCTTCCCTTGTAGTCAGCCAGGATGAGGGTTCGCTTGGGAACCATCAATGGTTCTTAAGTGCCGGCCATGTCCAGGGTGTACACTCGGATCGTGACAAAAACGACCTCCTCAACTTTTATGTATTAGTTGATCTTACCTTTATCGTTAATATCAAGTTATTTATTCCCTCGCCATTTACAAATTTGTCCCCCGAATCATTAATTGGATGAAAAATCCCAAATCAACAAAAATAGCCCAATTTTACTTAAATTTCTTAATTTTAACCCGATCTGACCCACCTAATAATATAACTCATTTATGTTCATCTTTTAAAATTAACTAATAAATGAAAGGTGATGAGTATCTTTGACTTTATGTTTTCAAGAAGGAAGGATGATAACGACATGAACATCATAGATCATATGAAAGCTTTAGAGGAGATTGATAGACACCAAATAATGACAAATAATGTGTTGTAGTTCCATCAAAGTGCTGAAAAAGAAGAAAGTGACCATGAGTTCAAATGACCATCTCATAAATTCAAGAATTCACAAAATAAGACAATCATACAAGAGTCTTATCTCATTAACGGTAGAATTGTCAAAGAAGTGTCTTCTTTATTTCCTTAATATAAATACTAGTTTTTATCATTTTGGAAGACATAGATTATAAAGATATATATGATCAATTGAATATTTGAGAGTTTTGAAGCTTGTAGTTTCTAGGTGAAGCCTAACATTAGTGTAGTTCATTCGTTGCTCATAAATTCGATTAGATTTCGATAATTCCACATATGTTTTCTTATTTATTTCAATTGTCCCTTTGAGCTTTATCATATATTTTGAGTCAATTCATCCATCATCAAGACAAATAAGAATGGATTTAAGAGCTGACCCCTAGTGCAACCTCGTCACAACGTAACTGGAAAGTTCGAAGTCATACTCCACGTCCATTTCAATTTTTTTTCCATGACAATTTTCAAATTATTAAAACAAAAAAATAATACTACTAAATATACACATGCAATTAAATAAACATGACAATCATCCAAATAGAGCTACATAAGCCACTTGTGTTAATATAAAAATATGTGAGGTATTTTAAATAATAAAAATCTATAAAATAAGCACTTTAACGAGAACAAATTCACTAATATATAGTATAATACATTAAAAAGCTATTAACAAACCCCTCCAAAAAGAGATACTTAACCACTTGTCTTGGGCAGAAAATAAAAAAAAGGTACACCAAAGAAACCTTGTTCCGGTACTTCGATGAAAAAACATCAAGACCTTGTGGAGGAAACCCTAATGGAATCTGAAGCCTCCTATCTACATCCAAAATGTAGCAAATTTTTTATGCAAAATTCATGCTATAAATTATTTTAAAGTTATCGGTGAAATCCCTCTTACAATTCAAGTGTGTTTCCAAATCATGCTATTGTTTAATCTCTAGTCGTGAATTTGTCAATGACCATCTCAGCTTAGCTACTAATAACAAAGATTGCAGTCACCATAAACTCATGGTGAAATCACATGGTATTTCAAATAGTGTTTGTTGATACGATAAGCCCAAACCAAACCGAAGCACTGATTTTCTGCACCGGGGACGCCATTTCCTATCATAAATACTCTGCCAATGGTTAGGATTTTCGATCATGGAGATCTATTACTCGAATTCGGAAGGGCTTCAGGGATTTTTCTCCCCAGAATGTGTGGGTTTTGGCCCAACAATTCCAGAAATGTGTAAGCACAAAGGTCCTAAGGAGTTTTTTTTTTTTGTTGAAAACATCTCTAAAATATATTCCAACTTAAACCACATCATTAAATTATCATTCTTAACAAAAACTATTCTTCAAAGTATTTAAAATTTAACAACTTCTATCCCTATATTAAAATTTGTCAAAAAATTAATGAATGTCACAAAAAAACATATGCAATTTATACTATTCTCATCAAAAATTATTTTCTAAAAAAACACAACAATTGAGTTGTGATATTCTCACAAGACAACTTACTAAAGTTGATATGAAGGTTTGACATCCATTGCTATTAATTAGTAGTATCAGTTTCTCACCATGTCTAAATTCTATCATCTCCAGGTGTACGTGTGGGAGAAATGGAACGGGGTTGTTTGGTCTCATATGGTGCAAGCTCATTAATATATGAGCGCGTGATGATTTTGAGCAATCCATATGAGGCTAAGGTAGATTTATTTTGTCGCTCAACTTAGTTAAGATGTGAACTTGTTATCATTAACTGTTTATGATTTCTGAGAGGTAGGTAAAGTTAAATCTAATTTTGTTTTTGTTGTAATATCTTCGATACATGATTTCTTAGATTTATAAAAGTTGAGCATTTTTATACACGATGTTAAATTGAATTATTTAAAATAATAGAATGTTCCTATGCAGTATGCAGTGATGGCTCAAGCGAATTAGTGACCTAAAGCCAAAATAAATCGAAAACCTAATTTTTAATTATTTTATTTTTATTTTTTTTATATCGATTAAAAGTTATTTCTTTCTTTTTTATAACAAAGCTTTATTTTTCCTATGATATTAAACTATATATATATATATATATATCAAAATATTTTTTAATCTTGTGATCTTAAACATATCATGTGGAAGTTAATTTTAAAGTTGATTAAAATAAAAAGAAACGTTCTTTAATGTTTGGAAACAAACTAAAAAAAGACAAATAAATTACAAAATATGGTACAATGTTTTTATTAAAAAAAGGTTTATATAATTTTATTATTACTAAAAAATTGGCCCTTCGAATTCGGGGTCTAAGGCATATGCCTTATTTTTAAAGGAATTGAGCCGCCCTTGTTCATATGTTTTGCACATGCGAGCTAAATAATTATATATTTTGGTTTCTAGGTTTGTCGAAAATGTGGTTTATTGGGACATTACAATTATAACCAGATAAATATTATGTTATATTTTGGTTTCTAGGTTTGCCGAAAATGTGGTGTATTGGGACATTACAATTATAACCAGACAAATATTATGATATTTTAACGATATTTTAAAGACCACAATTCTTGAAATTCTTCATTTTCCTTTCTAAACTCTGTAACGAGTCAAACTACATCACGTAAACTATAAAAAAGGTATGTTTTTGAGAATTTCTTTCATTTGCAAACACACCTATTACACTTTGAAATTTTTGCAATTTCTACATGATTTAAATATTTTAGAAGAAGTGCACAATATGCATCAGGGGTTCCATGAGTTGTAGTTATGTATTTCATAATTTCCTTACATGTCCTTTATAAAGTAGCATGACTGCATGAGTGCAATCTATGTATCATTAATTGATGTTAAAGTTAATTAAAAGTAAAATTATCAGAATTTTCTCTAACAATTATGCAATCTATATTATTGTTGTGCAGGAGCTCAAATCCATGAATATTGATGCCAGATCAAATCCACAAGGAGATTGATTTGGAGTTGTGGACAGTAAAATTAGCACCGTAATAATCATAATCAAGAACGGAAAAATATCGCAACAATCGTTTTATTGATTTAAAATGCGACTGTTACAATCTCTATGATTCCTCTGAATTCGCCTTTTCAAATATAAATTTAAGGGCTCTTGAGCTTGTTCTTGTTCTTGGACTTTAATCTTGGATTCAAGGGCCTTTGGAGCTTGTTCTTGAATCTTTGATGAACTAGGACTTTAACTTTATCTTGATCTTGAACTTGATTGTTCTTGAACTTGAACTTTATCTTGACTTCAAGTTGAATTCAAGGGCTTCGAGCTTGATCTTGAATCTGGTGGTCTTGATCTTGATCGTTCTTGAACTTGAACACTTGAATTCTTCAATTCTTGAACTTGAACACTTGAATTCTTAAACTTGTAGCTTGTAGAGAAATTTGCGGCTTTTGATCCACGAGCTTTCTCTAGCTTCTTGTTAGAATTCTTGATTCTCTATTCTGAATTATAAGGACTCCTATATTTATAGTTTTAGAATAGAGAAGTTGCGATAGGAATAGGATTTCCTTCGGCCAAATAGATTTAAGTGACATGGCATATGGGCTTTATGGAGCGGGCTTTAATTAAATCCATATTTATTAGATTTAAATAAGTAAATTTTTAGGTTTAGCAAACATAAAAATCATATTTGTATGATATAACTATAGTTTGTATAATTGCGCTCCATAGCAAACTTTATGTTTGTTATGTCTATTAATCTGTATATTTCGGTATACATATACATGAAAGATATGTATTTGGATCTATTTGTATATTTTGGTATACAAATGGGTCCTGCATTTGTATATTTTGGTATACAAATGGGTCCTGCATTTGTATATTTCGGTCTATTTGTATATTTCGGTATACAAATGGGTCCTGCATTTGTATATTTCGGTATACAAATGGATCCTGCATTTGTATATTTCGGTATACAAATGGGTCCTGCATTTGTATATTTTGATATACAAATGGGTCTTGCATTTGTATATTTCAGTCTATTTGTATATTTCGGTATACAAATGGGATGACAAAAACATGAAATGTTTGCTGCGAATTACAAATAAAAGAAACTATGACTATAACATTTAATTTGAATTAATAGTTTGTTATTCCATACAATTTTCTCTCAAATCAATTATATTAATCCATAATATTTATTTGGACTAATATATTCATGAATTTAATATAATCCGAGTCATTTTTTAATAAATTTTAAATGACTGCAAATGCCCCATTCTTCAAGTCTTGGTGAGATATTTTATAGGCTTGAAGAATTTGAAGACTTCAACTTGCAGACTTGAAGAATTTAAAGACTTCAACTTGCATACTTGGAGATTTTGAAGACTTCATCTTGAAACATTTTTTATTCGTAGGGGTTTGCCCCCATTGAGTCACCACCATTTGGTGCAAGTTTGAAGTTTGATAAAAGATTACTCATAGCTTTGACTTTCATGTGACTATTCAAGTCGGAACATGTGGTTTTTTGACACTCATGCAATTGAACTTAGAATATGGTTCTAAGAGCATATGTACATCAATGAAGAGGATCAAGTCACAACGTAGTTTTGGGAGAGTGTTTTTTTTGGGTGTGCCGTATACAATTTATACTCTTTCGGGCCAGAAATGACATGCAGTTTAGGCTCGTTAATACATGAGCGCTTGATTTCCAGCGATCTATATGAGGCCAGGGTGAACTGTAGATTCATTTTGTCGCTCAACTTGGTTAAGATATGAACTTGTTATCATTAACTGTTTATGATTCCAGAGTTGTAGGTTTGGTTAAATCTAATTTTGTTCTTGTTGTAATATCTTCAATACATGATTACTTAAATTTATAAAAGCTGAGCACTTTTATAAGCCATGTTTAATTGAATTATTTAAAATAATAATAGAATCTTCATATAATGGCTCAAACTAATTAGTGACCTAAAACCAAAAATAAATTGGAGATCTAACTTTTAATATTTCTTTTTTACTTTTTTTATATCTGAGATTCAAAGTTATTTCTTTCTTTTTAATAACAAAGCTTTATTTTTTCTATGGTCTTAAACTAAAGATATATATTTATATACCGAAATATTTTTTAATCTTGTGGTCATAAACATATCACGTGGAAGTTAATTGTAAAAATTGATAAAAAAAACATTCTTTAATATTTCAAAACAAACTAAAAAAGATAAATAAATTACAAAATATAGTAAAAAAAAATTGTTAAAAAAGGCTTATAATAATTTTATTATTACTAAAAAAAAATGGACCCTTCGAATTTAGGACCTAAGGCATATGCCTCATTTTTTTAAAGGCATTAAGCGGCTGTTTATGTTTTTCACATGCGAGCTAAATAACTATATATTTTGGTATCTAGGTTTGCCGAAAATGTGATTTATTTGTTCGATGTGAAAAAATGGAGAAAATATAAGGACCGTAAAAATGCCTTATGCATTAAAGTTCCTAATCCAGGTTAACTATTGAAATTCTTTATTGTGACGTTTTCTTTTACTCTCAATGAGGTGCGTTTATAGCCATGCTTTATGATATGTGTAAGACCACAAGTTTAAGAAGACTTATAACTACACAAATATTACGATATTTTAAGACAATAATTCTCGAAAATCTTCCTTTTCCTTCATACACTCTATAACGAGTCAAACTACATCATGTAATAATTTTTTATTTTTTATTTTATATATGTGATTCAAAATATTTTACTAAATATATATATTTATATACCAAAATATTTTTTAATATTGTGGTCTTAAACATATCACGTGGAAGTTAATTTCAAAAATTGATCCAAAAAAAAAGAAACATTCTTTAATGTTTCAAAACAAACTAAAAAAGACAAATAAATTACAAAATATAGTATAATTTTTTTGCTAAAAAAGGCTTATAATAATTTTATTATTACTAAAAAAATTTGGCCTTTCAATTTGGGACATTACAACTATGAGCTGCAGATTGACATTTGTTCCTGCAAATATGGGGAAAATATAAGGACCGTAAAAATGTCTTAATGCATTAAAGAGAGCGTTTGTAGCCTTGGTCTATGATATGCGTAAGACCACAAGTTTCAGAAGACTTATAACCATGGGCGGAGGCAGCATATACTTAGGGGGTTCATCCGAACCCGCTCGGCAGAAAATATTACTATTTATACAATGTTAAAATTATTTTTAGGTAGGTATAGTAGATGTCGAACCCCCTTCCACTAGTTCGTGTGTTTTACTTCTCAGATTTTAAACCCCCTTATTAAAAATTTTGGTTTCGTCACGGCTTATAACTACACAAATATAATGATATTTTTAAGACAACAATTCTCAAAAATCTTCCTTTTTTGTCCTTAACTCTGTAACGAGTCAAACAACATCACGTAAAATGTAAAGGAGTATGTTTTTTAGATTTTCTTTCATTTGCAAACACACCTATTACACTTTGATTTTTTGCAATTTTTTCCATGATTTAAATATTTTTTTAAAAATAGTCAATGATGTGGTCGAATTATAATTGGTCAAGTGTAAAAAATAGTTTACAAAATCAGAATTGTTTATATTTACAAAATAATGGCATGAATAAGCACTTAGTTGAAAGGCAATGACATAGATAAACTTTTTCTCAAAGACTTGATGCATATTTGAGCCTTTTCTCTTAATAAAAAAGTCTTTAAAATAAACTGCAAGACACAAGTTATCAATTTTCTAAGTTTTAAAGTAAAACTTTGCCTAATATATTAGTTAGGATTTTGAATAAACTAGTCAAGTTTTTTAAAACAAGATTGACGTTAGTGTATTTCAATCAAATTACTAATATCTTGTTAACTGAAAATTACTTTTATCAATATAAATAAATATTACTAACAAACGTTCTCCATGAAAGCTAGAGAATTTATGTCATACAAAATAATATAGCTATAAACTACAATTACAGAAATATGAAAGGTGACACTAATCCCATAATCCTTCATAATCCACATATGTTTGAACACTTTGATTACTACATAAGGCAGAAAGATCACTTTTCAACACTCCCACGCAGATTGTTAAATTAAATTCTCCAATTAGTATTTGAACGGTATATTCTCATCTCATAATTATTGCGTTCATTACAACTTATAAGATAAAACTTAAATATAAGACAAGTTATAAATAAAAATTAAGTATGCAAGAAGTTTGTGTCGCGTTCATCTTTTTCGTTATTGTAATTTATTGCTATATTATTCTTATGACATAAATATCTAGCTTCATTGAAAAACATGCAAGAGTAGTAATTAATATTTGTGTATTTCAGTAAAACATATTTTAAGTTAAAAAGACGTTATTGAAATACACAAACTTGAATCTTGTTTTTATAAACTTTGTTCAATAATATGAAAACTTGACTAACTTTAATTCAAAGTCCTAAATGTTAGGGAAAGTTTATATAAAACTTAGGAAATTGAAAGAAAAAATTGGAAATTTAGAAAGAAGATTTCTAAAATTCTTAATCTAACCATTCAAAGATAAAGTTAAAGTCTATTTATTTATTAATTGGAAAATCAAATAATGAATAAATCCCATCCTGTCAGAATGTTTAAATCAATTTTGGTCTTCGAGGTAAAATAATGAATAAATCCCATCCTGTCAGAATGTTTAAATCAATTTTGGTCTTCGAGGTAAAACTAAGGATGATAAATAAGTTAAGAAGGATATGGTAAAACATATTCAAATTGTTCAGTAGTTGTATTTTAAGTTGTGAAATGATGTGAGTTGTAAAAATTAAAGTCAACAAAGACTATTGCAAATTACTTTCATAATCATGCAGAAAATCACATTAAATGTCTTAGAAGTCGGTTGATGGAGTTATATTATATGTATACATGTGAGCTTTTCTTGTTGGAATTAGTCTTGTTTTGTTATTGCCACATACTAAGAGCGACATAAAAATCTTCTTCAATAAATTGTCATTGCTTAGTTAGCTATTGATACGTTGTCGCCTTGCTGATGCCTTAAGAGCTTTGTAATTAGTGGATTAGTATTTCATGTTGATATCAACAACATAACAATTAAATTGACGTAGAAATCATGTGATTATAATAACGCTTATGAATAAGCTGCCTATGAGCCTTTGACGTATCTTTATGCCTATAGATAAATAAATAAATAATTATATACTAATGATAGAGTGATTTTGAAGACCTATGTACTTGACTCTGTTTGTCAGTTGAACTCTTCTATTAATCACTTTGCCAATTAAACCGTTAAATTCATGAGAACACAATGTTTTAAAACTCTCTCACTATTAACTGGATTTATGTGATAATAATATTGCTTAGTTGGAAAAATATGTGCTTAATTGCATGTATTTGAAAGCGAGTAGAATGTTGTGTTCTTATAAGTTTAAAGATTTAATTGAAAAATTGACAAGTAAGAGAGCTTAACTGACAAATATGGTTTCACCTAACAAATATATGCCGTATGTACAAGTAAAATGATACACGAAATGATTAAATAACATATTTTGGACACCTTTAACATAACAAGTTGTTATAGCCCATTGGTTTCACCTCCTTGGAATGAGAAAATGCTCGTGTGTTTGAATCTCACTAGTTCTACTTTTTGAAAAGAGCTTTTTTGTGCTATTTCTGGACATTCTTTGTGAAATTCTTGGCTCCGCCACTGCCTATAGTAGGGTACACGTGCCTCTATTAACTTTGAAAACGCAAAACATAGAAGTGTCTTTGTGCTATTGACACTAGCTAGAGAACCACCCGTAAAATCAGGTTCAAATCTAGCTAGTATCAATGCAGCTGAAATCTTCAAATCACGAGTACGTCTTTTGAATAAAAAGTGTCCCAATCATTCCGACTATAATAATGTGTCAATTGACTTAATTAAACGCCAAATCTTTTAGTGAAGGAGAGTTGTGAGTATGACGACCCGTATCGCTCCGGGTGTAGGAGCAAACCTTCTCGGCCAACACTCGGCGGAGCGCAACCAAGACGCCACCGCCTATGTCGGCAACCTCGACCCTCAGGTATCTCTCCTTCCTTCTAATCCTCCTAGGGTTTTGTTTTCTCGACGCTTCTGTCCAGTTTCCAGTATCTGGAATGGGACTAGTTATGAAATCCTACTAACAGAAAGAAATGGAACAGCTAATTCAATCACAACACGAATAGTCACTGTTACTAGCAGAACATGTAAAAAAAATTCTCTTTGCACCCTTAAATTGACAAAAGCTTCTCGAAAGATGAGAAGCAGAGTCAAATACTTCGTCTGTTCGTCAATTTTTTGCTTTATGAGTGTCAATTTGACTAGATAAGCTGAAGCAGATTAATTCAATGTTTTAAATTTAAAAGTTTAGATGTTCGAAAATATATGCAAAATACTATAAGTTGCAGTACTTTTAATATTAATATGATGTGAAAGTACATCTTAAAATGTTGGTTAAAATACATACAATTTGACGCTCGAAATGTTTCCCACTAAAATGGTTCAATTCATTTTCAACTTGCCCAAATTTACTGGATTAGTTGCTTCTTCTTTTGACTTTATGCTAATAGATTAGGTGATTTCCTGTTCCAATTTGATGAACCTGGGTATGACTAGCTTCCTTCTATAAATCAAATGCTTGTGTAATAGTTAATGCCAAATTAATGATGTCAATGTACGAGAAAAGAGGGAGGGTAATTGGATAGAAATTGGTTAATTATATTGTGATTAGCTCCTCATAGACAACATTCAACCACCTCTTTATTAGTTGAGGAGCGTGCAAGCTGACCCAGACACCATGGTTATATTAAATAAAAGAGTTGCAATTTCAACCATTTTAACATTCGTTTTGAAGCCTTTTCAGAGTAGCAATTCATATGTCAAAACTTACATGATTAATGTTCATTTATGAAATTTCATGGAACCACAATTTTTTTATTGCCAAGTTAGAATAACTTGATACATCATTTTACCTAGATATAGGCACTATAAAATGTTTACTCTCCAGATGATTGTAAAGCAACACAACGTTTTTAGGTAAAGTCTATACCTAACACGAAGTCCCCATCACAATCTGGTAATGGATATTTTCCACTGCCGAATTCCTAGTTGTTCCCAGCAAAACTAGAGTTGTTCTCCAACCCAAGTCGTCTTAGAATTGTGGAATGAAAATGAAAGCAGACCAACTGCATTCTTAATACCCAAAGGATATTCTTTCCCCAGTTATGGATCAGCTGTGGCAATTGACATTTTATATAGAACAAAATGTTCAATGTTATCTGGCATCTATAATAACAAAATTTGTCCCCTTTAATCTTACTATGGCTTTATGTGGCCTGTTTTGCTGAGTGCTTGTGAATTCCTTGTTCTAGTATTGGTTTAACATGTATGTTGTTACTAATATGTCCATAGCATATATATAGCTATGTGTCTGCTCGGCTGTTTGGTGAGGGTTTATGCCTCGACTCCTGTGTCTCTATGTGGACATGCCTCAATGTGTGTTTTAATATTTTGGATATTAGTCACTTTAAAAACTTTACCTCATTGTCTATTATTACTACCTCTGCAGTTTCTCGCTGTTTTTTCCCCTTTGCAGTTAACACTATATTTGATGCTGGTGTCCCCTTTCACTAGCTCCTTTCTGATTCTCCTTCTGTTTTTTTATATCTTGTTGCTTTCAGGGTTGAAGTGACTCAGAAAATTGAGATTATTTTTTCTTGATTCAGGTTACTGATTTGTTTTTTTTTGATTGGTAGATTACTGAAGAGTTGTTATGGGAGTTGTTTGTTCAAGCAGGTCCAGTAGGTATGTCTAAATTTTTTACTGAACAGCTGGCCTCTTTAACATCCTCTTTGTTTTTGAAAGTTTCATCGGCATCCTCTTAGCCTTTTTTAAACTTTTGGGAAATTTAGATTCATTTAAATCTCACTTGTTCCCTATATAATTTGCAGTCAATGTTTATGTCCCCAAGGACAGAGTTACTAATGCTCATCAAGGATACGGTTTTGTGGAATTCCGAAGTGAAGAAGATGCTGACTATGTAAGTGTTGGTTGTTTTTCCATTTACACTATTTTTATTTGCTGAAGTCTTTTTATCTGTTATATTTTTTAGCCATGGATTTAGTTTTTGATATTCTTGCTGTCTCTCTCTCTCTAAAGCATTACCGATGCAGGCAATAAAGGTACTGAATATGATTAAACTTTATGGGAAACCAATACGGGTGAATAAGGTAATGCTATGACATTGATGCATCTCCCTTGCTATAGTGATTTTTCTTACATATTTTACATTTTATTTAATCTAACAATTTATCCTTGTACAGGCATCACAAGACAAAAAGAGTGTTGATGTTGGTGCCAATTTGTTTGTCGGGAACCTTGATCCTGTAAGCAATAGATATCTTTGATAGTATTTTACAAACTCTTTTCCTTTTTGAGAAAGATTTACAAACTCTTGTACTATTCTCATTCAAATGTGTCTAGATGTTGACATTGGATAGCAGCTTTTATTTAGGTGTATGACATCACCTGCATATTATTACCTTGTTCATGATAGCACTTTTGGTAACTTACAAAATCCTTTTCGATCTTATATGCAAGATGTAGATGAGAAGCTTCTATACGACACTTTTAGCGCTTTTGGAGTTGTTGTTTCAAATCCAAAGGTTAAAGTCATTTCCCTTCTATTTACATATGATTCACGATTCATTTTACTGCTTTTTAAGGTGTGTAAACTTCCTACTAAGTCAAGAAAAAAGGGGTTCATTTTGTGTTTATTAATTCTCGCCTATTTTGTATCCATGCTTCAGATTATGTTATGAAATTATAGTAGTCCGCTAGTGTGTATTGTATTCGTACATCCTCTAGCAAACATCTTTCCCTTTGAAGTAGATTCCTCCAGATTCTCTATTGTCCTTCCCTTTGTTTTTCAGGGGTGGGGGAGGGGCGAAAAAGTATGGTTCCTTGCAATGTTATTAATGATTGTCCTGCTTACTTAGCGTAGAGATATTGACCTAATGGCTAGTGCACTCTGATTTAGTTGAATATTGAGCCTTGTTTTGTTCATTTAATAATCAATATGGATCATTCGAATTATTCCCCTCCAAAACACATAGCACTAGCGGATTATCAAAAAACTGTAGATGGTTCACTTTTACACCACCTTGCCTTGCCATCCTGTTTCTGCATCACTTCAGACAGCCCCTCATCACTTTGTTGTCCATCATATTAATAAGTGCTTCTGGTATTAATGTGATGAACATGCATCTAATATTTGTCTCCTTTCCATAAAAACATTTTGAGATTTTGATTTATTACATCTAGTGCCTTGCCTCTAGCCCTCTACAACCTTGTTATCTGGTCGAAAGCACCTTAACAAATATCTTACTGTTGTTTCCCACTTGACTCATTAATATAAAGTCTTTGATTTTTAATGTTATTTGGGATGAGTGCAATCAAAAATGGATTGGAACTTCTAAATACTTTACCAGTTTTAGCATTGGTGAAATAATGGCCTTTTTGAAGCCACCAAGATAGCCTTTTCTCCCGCACAGCTTTTAAGAACCTCCCACACTTGCTAGTTAACTCCGTGTCTAGCTCATTTCCAATATTTCTTCTTGCTCCTCAAACTTCCCTGAATGCTTGGCGAAATCAGGAAAAACTTTTATCCTTATCCTGAATGGCTGGCAGCTCATCCATCAAAATTCTTATCCTTTTGTATGAGAATTCATTTAGCCAAACATGCTAGACCAGCTTGAATGACAAACTATGCATATATATATATTATAAGTTACAATGCATACATTTTATTAGGACCACATAGTTTACTTGCCATTTATAGGTGATATTCGTTGTTATATCTTAATGTATTATCTTTTCTTCCAGATAATGAGAGATCCCGAGACAGGGAACTCCCGTGGTTTTGGTTTCATTAGTTATGATTCATTTGACGCCTCTGATGCAGCAATTGAGGTAGACTGTCCTTTTCCTCTTTGCTTACCAACCATAACTTGAACAACTATATAATATGTTGCGATGTACAAGTTCAGAGAAGTTCAAATATAAGTATTAGCTATTGCTTTGACTTGGAGCCTGTGATGTGTGTGAAGATCTGTCTTCTTTTAAAGTCTGGATTATAAATTAAGATACATTTCTAATCGGACTTGAGAGGATAAGCTATTTGCATGATATGGAGGTTATGCTGTGTTAGAAATGGAGTATTTTCCTGTCTGGTTTGTACTATTATTTAATCTGGTTTAATCATAATACAATCACAACGGTGGTGCTTCCTTTCAATGTCTGAAAGACAAGTCAAATGGTTAAGTAGTTGCTGCAATCAATTGTTCTATATGATTTGAGATTGTCTCCAAGTTAATGATAAAAGGGTTGAGTTTGGAAACCTTTTGCCCCAAAATATCCGTGTCCGACTTTGTATAGGAGATGGAAGCTTGGGTTTCTTTAAAAATTGTGTAATTTAACAATCAGATACCCCTAGAGTATAGTTAGGTATGCATGTATATACGTTATTATGGATCAGTTGTGACTAGTGTGTAAATACTTTGAAACATATACATGTTTCCTTTGCCCCCCTCTCCCTTAGCCTCTGAGTTTGCATATCTGCTTTAAGGTCTTAGTATAATAGTAGTGTCCTCGGGACAAAATAACTATAGTTGTACCTTGCATATATAATACTCCCTCCGTTTATGTGTCTTAGTTTGACTCGGCATGAAGTTTAAGAAAATAAAGAAGTCTTTTAAATCTTGCTGTCTTAAACTAATGATTTGTGTAATGTATCAAAATCTTAAATATGCCATGTAGGATGTCGGGTGTGAAATTTTACTAAACATAGAGATTGACATTCTTTTTGAAATAAACTTGAAACGAAAGTAACACAAACAAATTGAAATGGGAGAATACATTATTCTTGGATGAAGTGCTAAAATTGAGTAATTCTCTACATCTTTCCCTTTTCCTTTCCTTCAGCACCTCTCCTTTGCCTCAGAGTTTGCATCTCTGCATCAAAGGTCCTAGGATTATAGCTTGACCTTGCATCTAAGGGACAAGAACTAAAAGGAGAGTTTTCTCATCTAATATTGGGAAGTCTTGAGTTTAAATATCAATTGAGGGATTAGGAAGGTCACGTTTCTGATGGTTGTGGTGGAAACAAAAATGAAGAAGTTGGAAAATTAGTGTACAGGATGCAATATGAGTAATGCCACCCAAGTCAGAACATAGGATCTGCAATCAACTCCTGAAAGCATCTATGGAGAATCTTTCTGATATGCATATTTTGGAAAGTTTGCTTAGAATTCATAGATGTTTTGAAGACAGAATTACCAGTTTCTTTTGTGAATTTCAAATTTTTGCAGAACTTGTTTATGTGCTGCAAGTATCTGGCTGTATATGAGTGTGAACAACTGATGGACTTCCTAGATTCCCTACATTTTTTAGGGATTCTGATATATTGTGCAACCTTATGAGGCACCCTCTGGGTGCTGTCTGATAGCAATAAAATATCACTTACAAAAATAGTAGTGTGCAGGATGCATCTTCCAAGCATTGAATATCTTATCTCAGACAAGTTTAAGTGGTCAATGTGATGATTTGAACTGTTTATTATTCTAGTACCTAATTTGTAACTTGATCTAATTGGCATCATTAAACCAGCTTCTTGAAGTCCTGCTAAATATGAGACCTTGTTATTGGTAAAGATACAACTTCTCCCATGTGGCGTACTTGAGTTCAAACTTTGCATCTTCATCTGATATTTACTAGTTTACATGTTTGGAGAACTCTGGATTTTTAATGTACTGTTGCTTTTGAGGTTTCAAATCCTTTGTCCATGCCAGATGCTTTCTAGCTGATGAATCTGGACTGACTTCCAACTTGGCATTTCTGCAGGCAATGAATGGTCAATATCTTTGCAACCGCCAAATTACAGTGTCCTATGCCTACAAGAAAGATACTAAGGGGGAACGTCATGGCACCCCTGCTGGTAAGAATTTATGTTTATGATAAAGAAGTTGAGAATGCTAGGATGTGGATACTTGTCTTCGATCAAGATTGTTGAACTCTGCTATGCTTGTGCGATCACAATTTGGAAATGTCATTTGAATTCAAGTAGTGATTTTGAACCAAAAGCCTGTAGAAGACTCAGTATTTTGAAATCATTCAAAGTGGGTAACAAGGGGAATGAGTGAGGTGTTTATCAAAATGCATGAGTTGCTATTATATGTCTTCTCAGTGTTTTGAATTTCAGGAGCTTTATTATCCTTTTTTTCTAATTGTGTAATCATTACTTTTCTAATACAATTCTGATTTGTTGTGGATGGTATGCAGAGAGGGTTTTAGCTTCCAGTAATCCAGGTACCCAGAAAAACAGGCCTCACACCATGTTTGCAAGTGGACCCCCAACGCTTCCTGGTGTTCCACAAGCCAATGGTGCGGTTGGTGCTCCCATTCCCCCACGGCCTTTTGCAAATGGTCCTATGCCTCCAGCTCCTGTTCCAGCAATCCGGCCACCACCTATGCAGCCTAATGTCTACCCACCAATGCAGATGCCTCCACCACAAGCTTGGCAGGGACAGCCTATGCAGCCAGGTCCAGCTGGCATTCCGCAGCAGCAAATGCAATTCAGAGGAATGCCACCTCCACCTCCCCCACAGATGGCTCCACCTCTAAATAGGCCCCCTCCACCACCAGCTGCAATGGGTGGTAATGTTTGGCGTCCGCCACCACCACCTCAGCACTTTAATGGTGGTCACCATGCTATGCCCCATATGTCGATGCAGCCACCCCCTCCACCACCTGCACCCGGTTGAAAATTTGGAACCCCAAATTCTGTATTAGCTTTGATGTATTCATTTCTGGGATAACATGTTTTTAAACTTAGTGCATACGCTGTAAAAAAGTGTAACGTTGAAATTTCAAAGTTAAAGCCGAGAATTGGTTCGTATGGAACTAGCTTTTGCTTTTGACCTCCGTTATCGGAGACGGTATGATTGTTTGAATTCTGTGAAAATGCCCATATACAGTTAAATTACACTGATGGTGTAAATTTTTTGTAATGTATATGCATGTTGATGATTTAAGTAGTGGGAGTCGGTTTAGTGAACCCTCCTCTGCGTTTTACTTGTTCAAGATACTAAAATTAGATTTTTCTTTTTATTTATCCATTTTAGTATTAGCCTTATCATGTACAGATGACTACTTCCTTTAGTTCCTTTTGCTTGTTCTTGCTAAAATAGATGCTCAAAATAATTGAACGATTATATTTTTTTCATTTGCCCTTGGTAATAATTATTCTAAAAATTAATAAACATTGACCAAGTAGTATAGAAAATCTAATGCAAAGATATTTAAACCAATAGAGCCTTCTAGATGGATTCTTCGCGCGACCTTTCATGATCTTCGTGCAGCTGCTATAGGATTAATGGACACTTTGCCAGAAGTTTATGTGAATCAGCGCGATGTACCATTATTGGTGTTCTAAGGACAACGATATATCAAAAGTCACGCGTTGAGCGACTGCAAAATCAATGATTCAAGGGTTAGGGTTGACATTTGCAGCAAGTTGAGAAGTTGATGTACCAATATAATATTTCAGCGAAGGGTGTAAAATGACAACACTTGACAACGGTGTCTCCACCACTACTTCCACCATTCTAAAGAGGTCCTTCATGTGTGCACCAATCACCTTTGCCAGATTTTATTATGTTTAGAGTATGGGGAATGGACCAGTGGACTCGAACAATCCTCCCTCATGAGCTAAATTTTGAGGTTAAGTTAGATCTCTGTAACCAATGTCATAACTTAAAATGGTATTAAAGTAAGGTTCCTCTCCATTTGGACTTCCACTCAATGCTCCAGTTGGGCCCGAGTGTGAAGGGAGTTATTAGAGTGAGTTAAGTCTCACATTGATTGGAGAATGAATTACTTTGCTTATATGGACTTGATAATTTTCCCCTCATGAACTAGCTTTTGAGATAAAGAGTTAATCTGAGGTGCCATATCAGCCATGTCTTGACAGATTATTGCTAATTATCTCTACTGCTTCTCTGTTTATTGCACTTTATTTGCCTACCCCTTAAAACTCATAGCAGCATCTGAGCTGAAATAGGAAAAAGAATCTGCATAAATAGATAGATAATCAAACTTGGATCAGAATTCAAAGTTTCTTCTTCTGTTTTCAGATTATCTGTGCCAAATGCAAATTGCAAGAAGCTTTTCCTGACAATGATGATGGTACATTAATCAGGGTAAGAAGTCGTTATGCCCTGAACAAGATTGGCTATCTGACAATGACTATGATCCCAAAAAGGTTGCTTGTCACAGTAGTACTGATAGTTGAGAGTGAAGCAAGCAGTGGAAGCATGGTAGGATCGATCACATGAGGATGAATTTCTAGCTTTAGCTGGAAAGCCAAAAGATGGCAGCAGTGGACTTGCAACAAAATATAATGTACAAAATTGTAACCTTGTGTAGTAGACCAGTTTCAGTAATGCTAATTGACACAAACTAAAAATGTGGCTAAATGAGTTCAAGCAGTATTCAAAATTTTGAATGTTATGTGACCCCTAAGTGCCTCATGAGCCTGTTGGATACAAGTAGGTTATTGCAACAACTTATTTTCTACTGTGGAGTTGTAACTAGTACAAAATACTTTTTTCATCTGCTAAATGATACCTATTGATAATCTTGTCAATAGTCATAAGCCATATTGCTTATACTTGTTTGCTGTGTACTAAACATTGAACAAATGGATTGTAACGTACTTATTAATTACCTTCCAAATCTTGCTCCATTAGCTGGAAAAACACTTACCTTTCTTGTGATCAACGGAATTCTTTGAAAAATAAACATTGGAGTCTTCCTTTTGGTTTTAAAACTGCACTTAAAATCCCAGAATTTCCTCAGCAAAGTGTGAAGGTAATCAAGAGAGAAGATAACTTCAACAAGTTAACGAGCTACTTAAAAACAATTTGTGTACTACTCGAGACAGTGATAGGGAAGTAGTAACCACAATCATTCTTTATCAAAAGTCTTTTAAGAGTTTTTCTTGGTGCGAATAGAAATCAATCAAGACCAAAGCAAATACCAAACACTGGGTGGAATTCCAAAAGAACTAGTCACTGGTTGAGAGCTCCCTACAAAGCAATCTCAGAACTGTTACTGCTAGGCCTGTTAGTTGCTAAGCTCAAATAGCATTAGCCTTGGCCCCTATAATTATTACAGAATTGTTAACTCATGGCAACCAAATTGACTGCTCAACCTCAATTACACAACCTGCTAAGCTCCCATCATACACAAAACACAAGGACATCAGCAAAAAGCAGAAAGTTCTTCCCCATGTGTGTCAAAAGGAGATCTATGTAATCACGTATTCTTACTATAAAGACTAGCTTGAATAGAATAACAAATACTATGACATATTCTTACTATAAAGACTATCTTGTATAGAATAACAAATATTATGACATAGAAGAAGGCAGCAATGCTGAAATAGAAGATTATGCTTTGAAGGGCAAAGTAGCTTACTATTAAAAGCATTTAAGAATTCTTTTGAGATGTGTTACAATAGAAATGAAATAGAACACTCAAAAGCTAAGGCAAAATCTAATATCAGAACACTGGAAAGTAAGTTCAACAAAACCTTCAGGAAGTGTGGCCCTCCTCAGCGGCAGCTTCAAAAGTTTCACCAGCCACAAGTTCTGGTACATCATCATCATCTTCCTGTGCTGCAACAGCACCTGCAGCCGCATCTGCAGCACCAGGTACCTGTTTCTGGAACTGCTCAGCCAACTTCTTCAAATTCTCCAAATTATCAGGACCTGAAAATTGTAATTTCAACAGTCAAAACATATACTTAATTTAATTGTTCAAGGTTTCTCACGACTCAAGTATAGGCCTAAAAAATGGCACATACCCAGCTGGTGAATAATTTGAGGAAGAATATCCTGCAATTCTGCAAGAGGAAAGAAATATTGCTTAGAAATTCTTATGCACGTCCCCAAGACATAGTCAAAAGGAGTTAAAACCGTAAGGAAGCACAAATCCGCTAACAATCAAAGACTCATGTGTTGGAGACCCAACAGAAAGAATGCTAGTCTCAAAATCAAATTTGTTTTGTGACATAGTTATAACCAATAAATCATATGTTGAGGTTACATTCAAAAGGTGCGAAGCATGAGGAAAGAATAGAGCACATACTCTTTGTCTGGGGGGTTCCACTGACAACCCATGTGTTTGCAGCAATTGATGCTTGAACTGAACAGAATCCGAAACAAAAGGTTATTAGAATGGCAATAAAGCAACAGATGACTAAACTATGTGAAACACAGATTATATTAATACCTTTGGGGTTACTGAATTGGATAACAACATCCTCTTTGAAAATGTTGACTTCTTCAATAGCAGGAATGGCATTGACACCTATTCTTTTCAACGTGCTCTGTAGTCTTTTGTCATCGGTTGTAGTTGTCTTGTGTACGGCTTTCTTCTTTCTGCATGAAAAAAATTAGATACCCCTTATCAATACACTTCTCATGTCCCCTTTCTCTCCCTTCCTCACTCAATTTGACCCTTGGACAAACACTTGTTAGTCATTACTAACTTAAGTAGGCGTTTGGCCATTAGATTCCAAATATTTTTCATTTTATTTGTAATTTATGAAATTGGAGATGAAGATGGAGTTTTGTTTGATTATATACTTTTTGCAAAAGAGAGAATCAACTACTTTATTTGGAATTTATGAAGATGGAGTTGGAAGATAGGTTTGGAGCACTTTTTCAAACGTGGAAACAAACTCCAAGTTAGAATTGGAAATTTTATAATCAAACACTCATTTTGTAATAAAGTGAGCAACTCTTCAGGAAAAAGGGAATAATTATCATGGAAAAACAGGCTCTCAAGTAATTGAAATCTTTTAAGTTAGCAACAAACCCACATTCTTTCTCAATACATCAACACAAACTATTTCCATGTTGCAACAGTCACAGAGTCACAGAAACTACAGAAAACTAAACATACCTTCTCATGGTACCCTTTCCACCGGTTCTAACCGAACCGGCCATCTTTTGCAACTTTTCTACATTCATCTGTCCCAGAAAAACACCAAAAGTCAATATTTCTCAATAACAGGCAACAAGAAACTGGCATATTTATTGCATTTGTAACAACCTCCATGACCATAAAACTACACTAAACCACATCCAGAAAATTCACAAGCTAAAAAAATTAATGCTTCTATATAAGAAGCTTAACACACAAGCATACATGAATGTTATAGCTAACAACAAGTACCAACTTGACAAAGACAAGACTAGGAAACAACACATCCATATTCTAGGGTAAACCAGTTTTCTAAACTATTAAATTGGTCATTGATATGCAAAAAGAAGATAACAAAATAGGTAAGTCTCCCTGCAAACTATAGAAAGACAAAAAAAGAACCACCTAAATGCTTAAGGGAGCTACCAAAATCAAGAAGTAAAGAAGTATCATTAAATAATTGGTCATTTATCCCCTTATGTAGTTATAAAGTATGAAAAAAATTCATTTAAAAATTTTACAAAATCATGTCCAAAATCCCCATAAAAAATACAAGCTTCATCCTTCAAAAATCAAAAGTCCACCATTCTGTGTCATCTAACAGAAAGAAAAATCCCCATTCTACCATACACACAGTTCTACTATAGAAAGAGTATACAGTCAAAGTTCCACCATAAAGCTAGCAACTTTTTTTTCATTTTTCAACAGATTAAGATCCAGGAAACATAAACCAAATCTAATTAATAATATCAATTCATCCAAACCCCATCAAAAATTCAAACACAAACATAACATGCAATACTATTACCCAAACAAAAAGTAACACTTAACACACAGAATTCATCATAGACATGTACAAACAAAGAGAGAGAGAAAAAACAAGAAAATCATAAAATTGGATACCCATTAGAGAGATTAGGGGGTAGGGGGAACCATAGAGAAGCTAACCTTGTGAGGAGAAGACTGAGCTAAAACCCTAGCCGCAGATGAGAGGGAAAAAATGGAAGACAAAGGAGAGTTTGCTCGGGTGAAGATAAAACTATATATCGTACTATAATGTGAGAAGTTTTCAGTTTCCGGTTTTGCCCTCAACATTTTTTCAATAAATACGTATGTATCCCCTCCTTTTTTTGCATTTTTTCTCTTGGATAATCGAAAATCGAACTAAATCGACAAACTATATTGATATTTTAGTTTTATGATTTCATTTGGTTTTAATTATAAAAAATTAAAATGTCTGATTTTTCAAAGATATAAGTAAACTAAATCGATGGACATTTTTTTATACATAGCTTCTATATAATACAATATCTTTTAATGTGATAAATACATTCTAATACAGTTTATAAATAACTATATAATTTAGTGAAGGTTTTCAATACTTACCTAATTTGGATCAAATGAGAAACTTATGGGTTACAATCCCTCCTGGACCTCTGAAAATCCAAAATCATAGTCAAATGGTAAATCTTGATGAGACGAATGTAATGCACCAAAAATCGTCTCAAAATTTCATCTACAACTCTGGAAATATCAAATTCATGCGCAATTACTCGAGCGAAATCTCAAAAGCAAAGTGCTAGTCATTTTCAAAATATTTCTCAATCAAATTCGATTATGATTCATGATGTCGCACCTATTGGGAATAATATGTCATCAATAAATCTATCTCACCACAAATTTCCAGAAGATTCTTGTCGTTTGAGAAGTATCAACTAGTAAAGATTGACGAAATTTCATTTTGTATATTATTATATATGAGTGTATAGATACTTCTGTAATTTTGGGGTAAACCAGTTTTCTAAACTATTAAATTGGTCATTGATAAAACAATATGGTTACAATTCTGTTCCTCTTTTGATTCTTCTCTCTTATAATTTCTCTGTGATTCAAGGGTCATAGTGACGTATTTCTCAAACTAGGATGAGATTTATTTGATCTGCATTATCTTTTGAATATCCCATGATTGTGAATATTCCATGAATTTGCAGAATATTCGAGATGCCTCTTCTAAAGGAATATATTACCTTTTACATGCATGAGTTAGGGTTTAGGGTAGAGTAGCCTCTAAGAATTCTAACTAAAATCGAATACATCTTGTAAAGTCCCAACTAAAATTAAACACGTCTTGTAGAGTCCCATAAATTTTTTATGTCTACACTATCAAATTAAAGATTTTTGAGTCTTCGTATCCTCTTGATGACGAAATACACAATTAATGCAAATTTACATCTCGACGAATCAACCCCTGCTAATGCACTTCCTCAGCTTGACAAGATATCACTAGTTGTTGATTTTTTGTGTGCTGAACATTTGGAGGAATAAAGGGAACAAACTTGTGAAGGAATAGAAGGAACATGTTCTTCATTGGAAGATTGGTTGTTTGAGCAACAATGGGAAGCTCAACTGCCCTAAAACCATGTTGATGTTGGATATTTTGTAATATATAGAGGTTTTAAATTGAACAGACACATTTCTTCATGAAAGAACATGACTATTATAAAAAGTCATTTGTTCATGAGATAAAATGACTATTACGAAAATTCATTTGTTCATGAAAGAACATGATTCTTATAAAAAGTCATCTCTTAAGTTTTATAAATATAAAGACTCTCCAGAAGTACCCTAAGAAAAATATACAGGTATATACAAGGATTTTTTTGTATTCTGAAGGGAATGACTTGTATTTTCCCCAATATGCATACGAGCAATATCTCTTTAAGGAAAGTGAATTTTCACGCCTAAAAATCATCATCTTCTTCAGCTATACTTCCTAATTTTTCTAAAAGTTGATACTTGAGTTGTCAGAGATGAAGAATAAATGGTTCAAAGGAAGAAGACAACGAAAAAGAAGAGAAAGGTATTATTTTTTATTTACTCACAATTGGTTTACTAACTGCGGAAGCTATGGACAGTAATGATGGTTTAGAGAATAACTCGAAAGAGATACTCAAACAAAAGCTTTTGACGTCTCTTCGTGGGGTTGAAGCCAATGGTCCATGGAAACACTTAAATTGATGTTGTGTATACCATTGTAGAGTGGACAGTTAACGCATTTAGCAACATCTAATACATAGTCATCATACCTATCAAATCTAACCAATCTATGTTGATGTGCAAGCCATAAGATAAGTTTCCCAAAAATAGTTTTTGAAAAACAATGTCTATCATATCAAACACACATATCAAATAAATAAAGAGTAGTTAGCCTTGCGATTACAATTTTATATAGAAGCATAAACTAGATAATCCGAATAAACTTAACCAAGCTCATTGCCATGACCAGGATAAAATGAACAACAAAAATATGAAGAAAATCCTAAGAGATCTTAAAAGCCAATATGAGCACAATAATACGAAGTGTATCACTTAAATGTTAAGGTAATACAAAATATTATGCTAAATTAAGATGCAATATAATCAATCCCAAAATAATCAATTCCATATATGATATATCACTAGTCGAACAAAAGGTTATGTACTGACAGGGTAAATGGGTTCGATACTAAACAAAACAATAATTTCAAGTCAAGAACTGAACAAAAGCCTATAATCTAATACCGACCGTTAGTTCCAAATGTTAAAACAAAAATAAACCAGCAGCCCAAGTCATATCAAACAAAATAATCTCCAAAAACATGAAACATGCAATTTTCATTTGAGAAAACAACGTTTCTACTGCAAAGAGCCTAATGGAGTTGTCACTAATAGTCACGATAGCATTGGATCATCATATTGATGATTCGTCAGAATGATTCTCTATTCTTAAGAAATGGGCGCTTGATGCTCTTGCCACCTGCATATGTAGGTTTAAGGTAAACTTTAGAGGAGATTATGGGTGTGACGAAAAATATTTTCTTGAAAATTAAGTAATTATTAAGTTTTAAAAGAACATCAATGTGGAAAACTTTTTTTACCAAAGGAGGAAAATGACTACTTCAAATATATACATCAATCTTTTTTAATACTAAAAAAATTTATTCTAAACACTACCCGATTTGCAAAGGGCTCGTTTGATTTGAAATAAGTAAGTTAAGATTATAGTCCCAACCAAACATAGAAAAAATGAAATTTAATCTCGCGTCTAAATGGATGTATAATACAAAAAATGATTTGAAATTTATACTAATTTTAGCTAAAACCAATAATCAAACACAAAGTATATGTAATACCAAATTAGATAGAAGCACTAACACGATCATCAGAGTAAACTTGATCAAACTCACTGTCTTGTTTATTAGGTAGGTTAGCATTTGGAAGTCCAAGATTCTGTAAGAGATAATCCATGTTATTGAATTTTAAATATGCATCACAAATTTAAACTAATTTTAGCTAGAATCAATAATCAAACACAAAATATATGTAATACCAAATTAGATAGAAGCACTAACCTGATCATTAGAGTAAACTTGATCAAACTCATTGTCTTGAGCACTTGGAGGTCCAAGATTTTGGAAGAGATAATTCATGTTATTGAAATTGAAATATGCATCACAATTGAGTTAAGCCCTTCAATATAATTCTCATATGATGCCATATCAATATTTCTTGGACCAGACATGATTGGTTCACCAACATGTTGTTGGGAATTTGCATTCACATTTGTTGCTCCCAGACCATTAATAGTAACATTTCCAACATAAGTATCAGACATCATTGCACTACTTGAATAAGTTGTCACACTGTCCGCAATGACATTCAAGTTATAGTTATTAATTATTACATTTCCAATGTATGTACTAGACATTATTCTGCTACCTGAATATGTTGCTCCCTAGGCCACATTGAGATCAAAGCTGTAATTTTTTTTAGTATGATTATCTCCATTGTTAAGTGTCATACCGGGCTTAAAATTAGTGTTTCCAATAATTGAGTCTTGTAGTCCCTGTGACCCAACATTTCAAATAATGGTCAGTGTTGTTGTTGTAGCCCACCACTAACATTAGTTTGGGGAGACAAAAGTGAATTATTAAATGAATTGTCAATGTTGAGGTAATAGGTTGAACCTGAAATTGTGGGTGGTAGAGTTGTTTTTGAGTTGAACTCTCTCCTCGAGCAAAAATATTATTGGTATTATTAGTAGGAAATGAAAACTCTGGGCCTCTTTGGATTTGATCTGGGTTCCATTGTTGATTTGGTAGATTTGCTTGAAGATAAGGCATTACCCCAAATTTTCGAAAGCTACTTCTTGTTTCTTGAAAAACACTTCGTGATTGATAGGCGACGAATATATTTTCTCTCTTCTGGAGATCTCCAATTGTTGCGAAGACATTTCTGAGAGGTTAGATGAAAACAATAAAAAAAAAAAGTAGGAGATGGATATATTTATCATTCGACTCATTGTTATTTATGTGTATTTGAAATGACCGGAGTCATTTATAAAGAAAAATATTTTTGGCATTTGGTAATTAGTGCATGATAAAAATCTTTTGAAATTATATGAATTAAAGATGAAAGTAATATTATTCCACTGGACTATAAAATAAAAAAAAAATTAGCAATGAATAATTGAATTCTATCAGTAAACATGTAACAAAAGTCTATCGCTAATCCTTTTTAACGAGTGAGTGTTTTGGTAAGACTTTCAAGTACTAAAGATTAAAAACAATGTCTAATAATTTACTGACAAAAGTGAAATATAATTAGATGTTTTCCTGCTTTGGATACAAATTAAAATTAAGATAGTTGTAATCAAAATAATGACAAAATCCTTTGATGAAAAAATTTGTCCAAGGAAAACATTTTCTAGCAACAAATATGAGAAAATAATGATTTAATTTTTAAATTTTAATTTTGCAAAATAACTTTCTCCATACTACACACGTACATAATTTACCACTTAGTTTTTTTTTAAAGATGTACCTGCAGGTGGCTTGCAACTTGCATCCTAGTAAGACCAAGCAAGTTCATCACTTCAAGAATCTCGTTGGGGTAACATCCTACATAATCCGTAAGAATGTAAATTTAATTTAATATAACTATAATATTCTCAGATCAAGTTGTGATATATCTAAATAAGAAAATCACTATGCTTTAATTCTAAATAAGTGGACGTTAGCTATACATATGAACTCTTATTGTTCATATCGTTCCATATAATTGAATTGTCAAAAAAAATTATTATTGAAGTAAACTTACGTCCTTCCCCAAGTTGCACAAATCTTGCATGAAGATCCTCAGTCCATTCTCTGTAGTCCTTTCGCCTAACAAACGTATCAATAACATATTTTTGTCTTTCTCTTTCATGTCTTTTGTACCTCTCTTCCTCTGTAGCGTGTATTTTCCACTTAATACAACATTGTTTCCAACCTCATGAATATTATTGCTCTGTACCTTAGTATAATAGACATTTTTCTCTCTGGATTCATTATTTTCTCCAACAATATTATTAGTACTGATATCAGAAAACTTCATCTGATCTTTATGTTTTCCTGATCCTTCTCTCGCTTTCTCTCTTCGTATTTTCTCACTCAATACAAATTGCCACAAGTATCTCACAATTTCCTTGTCAAAATGACTTTTCAAGGTAAAGATAAGCCCCATCTTCCAAAGTCTTCTTTGTAACGAGTTCATTGAATTCATCACATACAACTACATAATTGTTTCAAGAAACTACCAATTAGAATTGAATTAAATTATACATTATCTGTATAGTTAATGTAATGCTTATTTACTAAATTTTATTAACACTAGAGATGGAAATGCAGCGGAGTGGATTGAGCTTAACCCACAAAACTTTTAACTCGCCCCGCCGCCCCGCATAATATTTTAATATTTTTTAATTAAGTTTGATAATACAAATAAAATTCATAAATATACTTTATTTTCTCATTAAGTTGTATTAATTTAATGGATACTAACTTAAAATTTTATTTTATAGAGGTCAATAAGGAAGCATGTAAGAAATCATATTAGTTGTGATTGAACCATATTTATTTACTTTCTTGAATATTTTAGTAACTTTAAAAAAATTATCTTAATAAATAATGCTATATCACTCCTATGACATGTAAAAACTTAAAATTGAGTTTGAACTCGCATAAATCTCAGGTACCCGCAACCCGCCCAGCCCCACATTAATTTTTAAAAAATCCAGTTTAACCTGCCCTGTATCCCTCCCCGCCATGCACAACCTTAAAATCGCCCCATCCGACATAGCTTTAAATCTGCCCCACATCCTGTAATATCTCGCAATTTGAAATAACTAGGAAGAAACCAATAATTGGAAATTGTAATTTTTGGAAAGAATGAAAATCTGGAAATTTTGATAAGTTAGAATAAGTTGAGTTTTGGTCAACTTCAAAAAGCCATAAATCCTAGCTCAGGATGAGTTAGGTGTATTTCCAGATATGGATGGGAAGCTCTTGGAATGATCTTTCCAATGCCGCTAAGTTTGTATGATTCCGAGTTCGTACGAGTGAGTTATGCCCTTTGGAAGTTAGGTTGTTCGAATAAGAAAATGCCCAATCCGGATTTTTGAAGGGTAGTTTGGTCTTTTCCTTACCCAATTAATAAATCCATTTTTAATAAAACAGTTGGGGTCAAAACTGAGTTAGTTCAGTTTACACTTTTGAGAAATAGAGTTAGGGCTTTTGGAGAAAGAACGCAAGAGAAAGGAGAAGAGTAAAAGCAAGATTCACCAAGAACGATCGATTTTGGTTGTGGATTCGCCAAGGAATTGACCCTACAAGGTATGTGAGTCTCTCATAGTGTTGGGATCATTCACCCACGTGCTAAACATGTTTAGTTTAGAGCAATTCGTCCTAAAAGATTTTGAAAGTTGGTGTTCTTGACATGAATTCTGAAATTTGAATGTTGTTCTTGAATTGGGTTGAATTGTGGAGCATCTCTGCGTCGCGGACTTGTTCCAAGACGGTGATTTCGTAACTTTTCTCAAGTTTAGCTATTCGAAACCATTCCTAAACATCAAGAGACCTTTCCTATCACAAATCATAATCCTTGAATCCATAATTCAATTCAAGGAAAGTTAAGAGTCAATTCAAGTGAAGTTAAAAGTCAAGTCAAGTGAAGTCATCAAAGTTTTCAAGGGTCTTTTACAAATGTTTTAACTTTGTTTTAAGACTAAAGTTTAAAGTTAAGCTAAGACTAAACAGTTGAGTTCATTTCTCAAAGAATCTATAAGGAAACTAAGTATTCCCTAAGAGTTTATAAATATTTTCACATTTGAGCAAGAAAAGGGAACATCGATTCCAATAAGCTTTTAAGCTAAGTTTTAAGTAATTATCTCAAACCAAAGAAAGAAGTTGTTTTTAAAACATATGAGTTAAGTATATTTTGGGAGTAGTATTGAGCACCGATATGGGGATGCGAGTTCATATTAACTCAAGTCTCCATAAACCATGTAGTCATCATGGGTATTAATGGGTCATACTTTTTAGATGATCACATAAGTTAAGCCAGTGGATCCACTAAGTTAAGTAGTTCTATATGACGGCAAAGTATAGGACAGTCTGGCAGCGTGATGGTAAGAACGTTGTATCACCACTTAGGCTCATAGTGGTGGTTGTCGGTTAGAGAAACTCCCACAGCAGTAATTGCATGGTTCCTCAAGGGGTTCTGCTTAGTATGGATGGGGGCATAGGACTTTATTCATGCATTGCACAAGTAGACTTTGAGAGGGATCATGATATGTCTTTTATGATTTTATGATTATGAATTGACAGCATGTTTTAAACAGTTTTCTTCTCTTTATATTGCACTTGTTTTAAACTATTTTTTAATGAAATGAGTTCAGTTAAGTATTCATGAGTTGAGAAGAGCCAAGGTAAGTTTTCTTTCAGATCCTTTTCAAGCCTATGTTATGTTTAGCATTCCAACTTGCATATTCGTACATTCAATATGCTGATGCCAGTTGGCCCGCATCGTATTATGATGCAGACGCAGGTAATCAGGATCAGCACCCAGCACATCGTTGATCAGGTTGAGCACTCAGAGTCAGTTGGTGAGCCTCCTTACTTTCCGGAGGATCCATTTTCATTGCTTTCTAGTTTTAGTTCATTAGGATGTCGTGGGCCTGTCCCAACATCCATCTCAGTTGTTTTAGAGGCTTCATAGATAGATAGTCAGTTAGTCATTTGTCTTTACTTTGTTATTGACTTATGTTCAGATTTGAGTCGCCATTTTTTGCTAAGTTAAATGCCAATTTTTATAACATTATGAGTTCAGTTGAGCGGTTCAATTTTTTTTTTTTTTTGTAGCTTTCATGAGTAAGTCTTCAGCTGAGTAAGTAAGTCAGGCCAAGGGTTCGCTTGGGGCCAGCAGTGGTCTTCGAGTGCCGGCCACGTCCAGGGTGTAGGTTCGGGGCGTTACAACAATAAATTAACAATTAATTTTATAGCTAATTATTTTGTCATGTATTAATTAAAATAACCGACTTTACATATAGTAGATGTCATAAGTGGAAGAATAGAACAAATACTTACCGAGTGAAATTATATCCAAAGCCACAGCTTGAGCTAAGAGGGCGAAAGAAAGCAGGTTTGATGAATGGACATTGAGTATCATCACATTGATTTTTTGATTTCCTTTAGAGAGCAATGACATTGATATTGAAGTCGTATCAACCGTTATAACTGTATCAATTTTCTTTGAAAGTTGGTGAACAAAATTGTACACAAAATTATCATGAAGGTTATTAATTTCTCATAAGCAAATTCATTAATAAAATTTTAGCTTGCATTGCAACAATTTAGTTTATGCAATTGTACATATTGATCAACTTATATTATATTCAATGTGAGCAAATATTAGACATGTTCACATAATTAAGTTTTATACCATTTATTTACGATAAGATTGAATTATAGAATAAAGAAGATCATATAGGATATATTATTAAAAAAAATCAAGTCTAATTAATTAACGAAAAATTTCAAGTTGAAATGATTTAACACATATTTTTTTTTTTTAAGATTTAACACATATTAGATAAGGAACAATTAATGAATACTAACATAGTAAATGAGAAATCAAAAAAAAAAAAAAAAAAAAAAGGAAAAAAGTCATAAGACAAACTAAACTACACTAGATTTTTTAGTTATGTACCTTTTTTGCAAGGTAAAATAATTCTAGAGCATCATTGTTTTAAAATAATTTACGAGTACGATAATTATAAAATGACTTATTCTTTTAGAATATTCTGCAAAATTGCCTATTATCTTCACAAGTTAAAATAGAGGAAGTAATTGAATGACCATTAAGGTATAGCCAAAAAAAAAAAGAATGATATTTGGCAAGTACCCATTAAATTAGATTCAATTTTTTTCCCTTTAAAATTAAGAAGAAAATTAAAATATTTTTAAAATCAAACATGTGTATATAAAAATATATTAGTATAAAAATGAAAAGATACAATTTCTTTTTGTAGAATTACAAAAGAAAAAAAAAACCCCTCCACGAAGAAAGCAATTTTCAATTAAACAAAAAATAGGAAGAGAAATATTTTTATTTTATTAAAATGAAATCTCTTTATTTTTTTTTTGTCTACATCCGATAATTTTTTTTATCTCAAGGTCAGTAATAATGATAGCCATATCGGTCTTATCTATTCTTTTGATTTTACTCTCCCCTCCCGTTACCCTAATCTTGTGTCGCCGCCACCCTACCCACACACACGCACAGAGACACACTTTTTTTTTGTTTTTTACAAAAGGATCAAATGTAAAACACAAGTATAAGTTGATAAAAATAGTTAAAATTAACATAAAATTGTCTTCCTCCAGAGACATCTCATAAAATTGCATAAAATTATCAAGCTTTTGTGAAACATCATTTACATCTTTGTGGGGAAAGCTAATCAAGTGTGTGATATAATTATACTATGAATAAAAAATAAAGAATCTAATTGATTTTTGTAACAGCACAAAATACATATATTGGCTAGAAAAATAATTATACAAGCATATAAATTGTGTTATAACAACAACGAAAAGAGAAATTCAAGATTTACAATATACATAAATGAAATCTAAAGAGAAATCAAAGTTAAAATCACAGATGAGATAACAAGCATCATATCAAATTAAGCTATATCAAGCACCTAAGGTTATAAGTTTGCTATATATATTTGCTGAGATATCACCTTTATAGTTGTGAGATTTTAGCAAATTCGTCATCTTAGTGATAAACTCTTTGTCATCATCAATCAGCATTAGCCAAACTTCTTTGATCATACCGTAATAGGGAGTTGCCATTGAATTATTGTTCTTTCAATAATTTGAGAATTTTTTGCTTCGAACAAGGAGGAGATACAAGAAAAAGGTTTTTTTAAATAAAAGAAAAAATTGTAGAGAATCCTTAACTCTGCTTATATAGTACCTCCAATGACTAATTGATATGTTTAGCGTTGATCATACATATAATTCTTATTTGATTCATTTAATATTTTTCCTTTTTTTTAGTCAAGACAAGGGTATACTTTTGACTTTTTTTTCTTTTCCATTTATGATATATGGAGCATAATATTTTCCTTTAAAAAATCAATTTTCATTTTTCAAAAAAACATTTTCAGTTATAAGAAGAGTGACTTATGTCACTCATGGGATATGAGTGGGTAATCATTTCATTTAAAATGTATAATAGCTACGCTCTTTCTTTATCTCAATCGCTATAACCAAATTCACATATTATTATCAACCATTATACTCAAAAGCTTCATAAAATATTATCTCCTTATCATATCATCTACATTGGAAATATATATATGTATATATATATTTTGTTGTAATCTATATATTAAAGAATATAAGACATCAAATCTTTTTTACCACACTTACAAATATGCAGTACCATTAGGAAATCATTGAATATTTAAATTAATTTTGCCTGACTTTTTTCTATATTTTTCTTTTTCTATTACAAATTTTTATTACTTGCGAACTTCACTGTTAAATCAACATATATCTAGTTATTTTCATAGATATATTTTATAATACTATTGAGGACAAAAATCAGAGCAATATTAGTTATTGGTGGAACTTCAATCTTAATAATTTTAAAGCTCATGTGTGACTTAGTTAAGATGATTCATATAACCTTAATTAAAATATTGAAGCATACAAACACTCTTTAAATATATTAAGTTACTGTTGATAAATTCTTTGATTGCTAAAAAAATTAGTTGTACGTGTAGTAGTTTAATTTGACTATTAATTTGTTATGACTGTCATTAAAGTTGTGCTAATAGAAGTATCAAACATGAAATCCTATTATTATGTGTATTTACATAGTGTATTATATGTTTAATTTACTTCCAAAAATCAAAATACACCATTAGTTAGATATAGTTATCTTAGTATTTATGTTATAATTCCATAGCTCTCCGCGTCTAATAATTCCCTCGCCACCACCTTGATATTTCTCAATATCAATAATATCTTTGGACGATTCATCTTATTGTTTTAATTGTATTCAAAGTATTAATCGTTTCACTTTCGGCATGCCGTCCATGATGTTTATGGAAGGTGCAATAAAATGACAAATTATCATACACAACCTTTTGAGAGTATTCCACAATTCGTCCAAATTTCTCAGGGACGTATTGTAGTTTTATCTTGACTTTAACTCTGGCTCTGGTATATCTTGACTTTTCTTGGGTTACTTTATCAATCATTGACCAGTAGCTAAGTTGGATTTCTCACTTGTAACACCTCTATTTTGAGAAAATAACTTCACAATACATAGCTAAGTAGGCGAAAGGGTATCGCTTGATGCCCCTTAGGTAAGGGTGGGTCCACCCATAATTAGACATCACTCTGCCCCTACTAACATTTGCTTCATTCTCGAGTTGCTTATGATCCGTTGAATCTATCAAAAATGGAGTAGATTAAGTAAAAGAAATCGGCTCTATGTTTAACATCACACCTCGACGAACTAGAGCCTGCTACTGAATAGAAATATGAGTTGCATCAGATTCTTCACACAATAATGCATCATATGTATTTTTAACTGTTTGTTTTGCGACCTTAGGACTCCCATTAATTGAAAATCCGGTCCTTATACCGCCATCTTTTTCCCTTGTCACTACACAACGTGATCTTCAACACCACTCTTACTAGCCACAATAATTCACTCGCCATCACCTTGATATTTTATGATATCTTTGGATGATTCTTCTTGGTTTTTTTGGTTCATTCAAAGTAATCAACATTCACTTTCGTCATGTCCTTGACTTTAACTCTAGCTCTGTTAGGTCTCAACTTTTCATGGGTAGCTTTATCAATCGCAATTGGCTTGTCTACTGTGGAGACTAAGGACAATAATGACGGTTTAGTGAATAATTCGAAAGAGAAATCCAAATAAAAGCTTTTGACATCTCTTCTTTGGATTGAAACCAATGGTCCGTTATAGAGTAGGTATTTCATATATTTAGCCGCAACTAATACATAATCATCATACCTTCCTCTACAATAATGTTTTATTTCTTCCATAACTGGGAAAAAAATGTAAGGCCAAAATACGAACAAAATCCTTAGAGAGCTTACCTAAAACTCAATATGAGCACAATAATAAAAAGTGTATCTCATAAATGTTAAGGATACACCTAATATTATGATGCAATATAATTAGTCCCACAAATAATCGATCCCATATACAATACATCACTGTTAAACCAAAAGGTTATAAAACGGTACAATAAATGGGTTCCATATTGAACAAAATAATAATCCCGAGTCAAGAAAATAACAAGGCCTTTAAACTAATGACGAACATTAGTTCCAAATGGAAAAACAAAAACAAACCAGCAATCCAAGTCATACCAAACAACATAGTCTCCAAAAACTTGAAAGATGCAATTTCCACTTGAAAAAACAACTTTTCCCCTGCGAGGAGCCCTTGTATTATGAGATCTGTCATTGATAGTCTTGATATCATTGGATCATCATATTGATGATTCGTCAGAATAATTAACTATTTCTAAAAGTTGAACGCTTGATCTCCCTGTCATCTGCATATTAAGGTTTAAAGTAAAATTTAAAGGAGATATTGAGTGTGACCACAATATTTTCTTGAAAAATAAGTCAATATTAGTTTTAAAAAATATCACCATGAAAAATGAGATTTAATTTCACGCCTGATATGGATATGTAATACAAATAATGTATCAAAGTAAACTTGATCAAACTTACCGTCTTGTTCATGAAACTTAGCACTCGGAGGTTCATGATATTATAGGAGATACTCCGTATCATTGTAATATGCCTCACAATCTTCCCTCTCATTTGGATCACGCCCTTCAATGTCACTCTCATATAATGTCGCAATAATATTGCCTGGATCAGATATATTTGGCTCACCAATATATTGTTGAACATTTGTATTTGTTGCTCCTAATCCATTAATAGCCGCATTTCCAACATAAGTATCAGACATCATTGTTTTACCTGAACATATTAGCACATTGTCTGCATTCACATTCAAATTGTATTGATTAATTGACACATTTCCAATGTCTATTTCAGACACTATTCTGCAACTTGAATATGTTGTCCCATAGGTCACATTGAGATTCAAGTTATAAGCACATTGAGCATGATCATGATCCCCACTGTTAAACGTCAGGTCAGGCCCATAATTAGTGTTCCCATTAATTGAGCCTTGTAATTCTTGTGAACCCGAGATTCTAAATAATGTTTCATGTTGTAGGCCACCACCAACATTATTTTGGGCCAACAAAAATGAGTCATTGAATGGATTGTCAATATTGAAAGAGTGGGGTTGAACCTGAAGTTGTGGGAGATTGAATTGTTGTTGAATTGAATTCTCTCCTCTAGCAAAACTATTGTTGGTATTGGGAGTTGAAAATGAAAACTCTGGGCCTTTTTGGATTTCATCTGGGTTACATTGCAGATTCAGTACATTTGTTTGAAGTCGAGGCATTGCCCCATATTTAGGAAAGTTACTTCTTGGTTCATGAGAATCATTCGAGGATCCCTGTCCTGATGGGAGACAAACATATCTTTGTTCTTTCGAAGATCTCCAATTATTGCGACGACATTTCTAAAAGATGTCATAAGAAAACAATAAAAGAGAGTTAAACGATGAATATATTTATCCTCTGAACCCATTGTTGTTTAGGTGTGTTTGGAACAACCAAAAACAATTATAAGAGTAAATATTTTTGGTGTTTGATAATAAGTGAATGATGAAAGTCTTTTAAAACAATATGAATTAAAGATTGATAATTATATTGTACTATTGAACTACAAATAATAGAAATTAGTAATGATTAATTAAGTTCTATCCGTAAATATTATAACAAAAATCTATTTCTAATCACCTTTAATGAGTGAGTGTTTTGATAAGACTTTTGAGTACTAAAAATTGACAATAATATCTAAATATTCACTGATAGAAGTGAAATAAAATTACAAAAATCTTCTTTTGATATAAATAAAAATTAAGTTAGTTGAAAAATAAATAACTTCTCACTGAAGTGTTTGATGAAAAAATATGTCCAGTCAAAACATTTTCTAGCAACCAAATTTGAGAAAATAACTTCACAATTTTATTTTTATTTTTTAATTTTTTATGTTGCAAAATAACTTTCCTCGTACCTTACACAAATGATACATAATTACTACTTAATTTTTTTTAAAGATGTACCTGTAGATGGCTACCAATTTGAATTCTTGTAAGACCAGGCACTTGCATTAGCTCAAAAATCTTCTTGGGGTAACATCCTACATGCTCCATAAGAATGTAAGTTTAATTTAATAACTATAATATTTTCATATCAAATCCAAGTACATGTAAATACAACAATCATTATGCTTTAATTTCATACAAATTGACGTTCGCTATAAGTATGAATTTTCATTGTTAATATCGTTCAATATAAATGAATTATCAATAAATTTAATTAATGGTGAAGTAAACTTACTTCCTTCTCCAAGTTGTTGTACAGCTTCCATGAATTTGGCATGAAGATCATCAGTCCATTTAGTTGGATACTTTCGCCTAACAACCTTATTAATAGCATTGCTTTGACTTTCTCCTTCATTGATATCTTTCGTGCTTTTTCTATCTCTCTTATTCCTTAGCTTGTGTTTTCCATTCAATACGACATTGTTTCCAACCTCATAAATATTGTTGTCATGTTCCTCGGTATTAGATATATTTTTCATTTCTCTGGGTTGCTCTTCATTTTCCCCAACATTATAATTATTACCAATATCATCAACGTTTATTTGATCTCTAATTTTTTCTGATCCTTCTCTTGCTTTCCCTCGTTGCATGTGTCTCTTCAATACAATTTGCCATAAGTATTTCAAAATTTCTTCATCAAATGGCTTTTTAAGGAAAAGATAGGCTCCTTCATCCAAAGTCTTTTTTGCTACCAGCTCATTGAGTTCATCACATACAACTGCATAATTGATTTGAAAATCTATTAATTAAAATTGAATTATATTATAAATTATATAAATAGTTAATTTCATGCTTACACTAAATTTTTATTCAATATAACAATAATATTACTAAACAATTCTTCATCATATACTAAAAATAGAAATCAACAACTGATAATTTATGTCGCTAAACAAAAAAGATCATTACTAATCCTATTTAACGATAGATTGTAGAAAATTTATTTATCTACGAATAATTTAATGATAAATTAACACTGAAATTTATAGCTAATTCTTTTACAGTGTATTAATTAAAATAACGGACTTTTCCATGGTAGACATAATAAGTGAAAGACTAGAACAAACACTTACCAAGTGTAATTATATCCAAGATCACGGCTTGAGCTAAGAGGTCAAAAGAATGAAGGTTCGATGGATGGACATTGAGTATCATCACATCAATTTTTTGTGTTTTTTTGCAAAGGATTGACATTGCTGCTGAAGTTGTATCAACCGTCACAACTGTATTAATGCTTTATAAAAGTCAGTGAAGAAAATTGTACCACAAAATTATCATGAAGGTTTGTTTATTCCTTATATACAAACTCAATTATGAATTTTTAGGTTATATTGCAACTGTTTAGTGTCTGCAATTGTGTATATATATTAATCAACTTATATGATAATCGTTGTGTGCAATCTTAGACACATAATAAAGCTTTATACAATAGTATTTAGGATAACTACATGGATTATAAAACAAAAAAAGATCATACAGAAATATATTATAAAGAATCTATTCCAATTAACTAGTAAAGAAATTCAAGTCAAAATGATTTAACACACAATGGATACAGAACAATTAATGAATAATAACAAAGTAATTGAGGAATAAAAAATAAAAATAAAAAGGGAAAAGGCCATAAAACAGGCATAAGCTATACTAAAATTGCCAGGTATATATATTTTTTGCAGGGTAAAATAGTTCAAGAGAATAACCATTTTATGATAGCTTCCGGATAAGATATTTATAGCATTTACTTGTTCTTTTACTTTTTTTTACTGAAAATGTCTATTTTCTTCAAAAATTAAAGTAAAAGAAGTAATTGAACGACCATAAAGGTAGAGCCAGAATAAAATTATAATATAGGGCAAGTAGTCATTGAACTAGATTCAATTTTTTTCTTTCACCGTATGGAAAAAATTACAACAGATACCCACTGAAATCCTATAAGTAGAGTTTGAAAAGCGTAGAGTGTATGCAGGCTATATAAGTATATCGTGAAGGTAGAGAAACTATTTTCAAAGACCCTTACATCCACATCTTCCTATCTTTGGTCATGCCCTCAATAACTGAAGTTATGTCATGTGCTATATTATCACATCTCCCCAATAATTCTTTGGCCTACATCAATCTCTCCTCATGACAACTACATCCAACCTCTTGCGCCTTCTCATTGGGGCTTCTATACATCTTCACTTCACATGTCCAAACCATCTCAATCTCACTTCCCTCATCTTATCCACCACAAAGGACACTTGTATCTTACCCGGATAACCTCATTCCTAATCAAATCGCTCCTAGTATGACCACATATTCATCTTAGTATCCTAATTTCTAGAATATGCATCTTCTGAATATGGGAGTTCTTAACTGGCCAATACTATCTTCCATACAACAACTTCAGTCTAACCACCACATTGTAGAACTTATTTTCATGTTTTGGTTGTACCTTTTATCACGCAAAACTCTAAAGACAATCTATCACTTCATCCACCCCGCATCAATATGATGTGGATTACAGAACTGAAGTAGTTGAAATTATCTTTCTTGAAGATAGATTGTGTGTCGAAGCTCACTTCCACATGCCTCATATATGGCATCACAAAATTTGCACTTCATTACTCTGTTTTGTTCCTCCTCAACCTGAACCTCTTGAACTTCAAAATTTGCCTCCACACTTTCATCTAAAAATTGACTCCACTACAAGTCTCATCAATCAGTATTTTGTCATCTGCAAATGATATACACTGGGGCACATCTTCTTAAATATATCGTGTTAAGATCTATCACTATGACAAACAAAAAGGGGCTATCCCAAGTAGGAAGTAGTTTGACTCCCATCCCACTGTTCTCACCCAAGTTTTAGCTCCATCATGCATGTCATTTGTTTTTCTAATGTAAGTTATGATACACCTCTATCCTCCCAACATCTCCACAGGACTTTTCTCGGGGCTTTGTCATAAGCTTTTTCAATGTCAATAAACACTATATATAAATTCCTATTCTTTTTTCGATATTTTCCCACAAGTACCTCAAAAGATGGATGTATTTTCGAGTCGATCGCCCGGGCATGAATCTAAACTGGTTCTTAGAGATGGACAAGCTCCTGCTCATCCTCGTCTCCACCACTTTCTACCAAAATTTTATCGTGTGACTTAACAACTTGATGCGCCAAAAATTATTACAATTTTGAATATCATACTTATTCTTATACAACAAAACCATTGTACTCCACCTCCATTTCATAGGCAATTTATCTTCCTTAAGAATGTCATGAAACAAATCAATTAACCACTTCATACATGTTTTATTTGTGCTTTTCCATAACTTCATTGAGATCTCATCAATTCTGATTGTTCTTCCCCGCCTACTCATCCTACTAACAGTTCTATTAACCTCTTCAGCTTTAATACACCTACAATACCTAAAAATTATGATGTCAAATCTCTCAGCACAATGTCCTTGTATCCTACTTCATTTAATAGTTTATGGAAGTAAGCTTGTCATCTTCGCTTAGTGAGGGACTCTTCCACTAACATCTTGCCTTTTTCATCTTGATCCAGATCTTGGGTCTTCCTTTCTCTTACCTACACGATCATATACAGTTTCTTATCTTTGTCCCTTAGTTCTACATACAAATGTTAAAAAGTTGTAGTCTTCGTTGTTCGCTAACTTAAAATTCATCTTTACTGTCTTATAATTTTTCTTATTCGTTTTATTTTCTTCCTTGTCTTTGCATTCCACCAACTTTGTGTAAGTAGTCTTCTTTGCTTCCACTTGTCTTGGAATTCTCTATTCCACCATCAATTTTCTTGGTGACCACCTGTAACGGTCCATCCCACTAGAGATATTGTTTACTTCAGGCCTAGGCATGAATGACTTTAAAATGTGTCACTAGTTGATAAAATCTGCTTACTTATATACCCAATATATCTTGTGTTTTCTCGATGTGAGACTTTTTATGTTAAGTTGGGGTGTCAATACACCCCCTCTATGAACTCAGTGTCCTCGTTGAGATTTGCCCCACCACATAGAATTTTCTAGACTCAATATTGAATTTTATCCCGCCTTAACGAGATTTGCCTAAACTCAGTTAAACTCAGGCCCTCATCAACAAGGCTGACACAAGCGTAGCTCTGATACCATTTGCAACGGTCCAGCACACTAGTGATATTGTTTGCTTCGAGCCTAGGCCCCCACAACTTTAAAACACATAACTAGTTGATAAGATTTGCTTATTTATATACCCAACATCTCTCATGTGTTTTGTCAATGTAAAACTGTTTATCTTAAATTGGGGTATCACACCACCAAAACTACCTCTTGACACTCCTAACACCTCTCTAGTTAATTTCCTAATGTAACTGGATGTCTTAATTTATTTTATTTTAAATATCTTAAAACTCAAGGTGCACCAGTGTGGTCAAAGGAGCGAAATAACATGTGTATATTAAAAAATATTAGTAAAGAAAATTTAAAATGCAATTGTTGAGTTGAGTTGCAAAGGAGAAAAAAAAAACTCCTTGAAATTAAGAAATCAATTTTCAAATAAACAAAAAAATAAGAAGGAAAACATTTTTTGTTTTGAGAAAATCAAATCTTCCAACTCTTTTGGTCTACATCCAATAAAAGAAACTATTTTTATCTCAAGGTCAATAATAATAGCCTGATAAATTCTTATGTTGTCCTTTTCTTACTTTTTCTCTCCCTTTCTTTATTCTAATCTTGTGTCTTCACCCAAGCAAACTTATTTTTTTAAAATAATAGATAGCTTGGTAAAAAAAAAAAAATATGCCTGTAAAAATTATTTTTGAGGAGAAAACTTAATTTTCTCCTTTATCTCTAAATCACTTACTATCAATTTACAAAATGACGTTTTCTCACTTTTCTGCAAAAAGATCAAGTGCAAAAACCCAAATGATTAAATAATTAAAATTAACATAAAATTATCTCCCTCCCAATACATCCGGTAAAATTGCAAATTATCAATTCTTATTAAAAAAAAATCATATATATCTTTGTGGAGGAAGTTAATCAAGGGTGTTACATGCTTATAGAAGAATAAAAAATAGAGAATATAATTTGACTTTTATAATCACCCAAAACTCATTTATTGACTAGGAAAATAACATATACAAGCATAGAAATAGTGTTATGACAATAAGAAAAGGTGAATTCAAGATTTACAAGTATATAAATGAAATTTAAAAAGAGATCGATGTACAAATAACAATTGAGATAATAAGTATTATATCCGTTTAATCTATTATAAAAGGAAATCACACAAGTTTAAATGTATCAAAATATTAAAGGTTATAACTTCAACATATATATTTTTAGAAATGTCACCTTTATATTCATAGGACGTTAGCAAATCAGTCATCTTTTTGGCAAACTCTTTGTCATTATCCACTAGCATCACATGAACCTGTTCAATCATACCATAATAAGGAGATGACATTGAATTGTTTATCCCTTCAATAGTTTGAGAACTTTCCGCGGCGGACTTAATAAGGAGGAGTTATAATTAAATAATTTGATATATAAAATTAGGTTAAATTTGTAGAAAAACCCTTAAAACTCTTTTGATAGATGTTTATATAGTACCTCTACCGGCTGGTGGGCGTGCCTAGTGTTGACCAGACAAATAATTTTTATTTGACATATTTGATTTTTTTCTTTCTTGTGTCTGGCATACTTTTGTCCTTTTTTTTTTCTTTTTCTTCCACATATTTTATATGAAGCGCAATTTTTTTTTTTTTGATAAAATCATTTTTCATTTTTCTAATTTTTTTTTTAATTATAAGGAAATATGACTTATGCCACTTATGATTTATAAGTGAGTACTCAATTTCAATTAAAATGTATAGCAATTACGCTTTTTTACTTTATCTTAATTTTATTTCAACCATTACTTACATATTATTATCACCATTATAATTCAAAAAAAGTCATAAAATCATCATCTCATTATGATATCCTCCGTATTGTATCATGACCAAAATTTGAAATTGATCTAAAAAATAATATTTTAAAGACAATTTATTTTATTTTATATATATAAAACACAACTTAAATAATTTCGTTGTGATCTATACCTTAAAGAAATATAACACATCGACATTTTTTTTACCTTCCACTTACAAATAGGCAATACTATTAGTAAGTTACCAAACATTTAGATTAATATTGCTTAATTTTTTTCTTCTTCTATATTCTTCTTTTCTGTATATTATTTATATGTGACTTAGTTAAGATTATTCATATAATAATGTTAATAGTAACAAATCTGAAGCATATAAACTCTACTAAGATATTTGGTTGCCGTGATAAAAATATTTTAGGGAAAATTACGTTATTACACAACTTAAAATAATATAATCTCTAAAAAATTCTATTATTTGAATCAATTACAAAAAATCTCTTTTTCCTTCTCTCTTAACATTCGGATACATCAATCCATCTATATCTGATACATTAAAACTTTATTTGTGTACAATGTATTTGATACAAATATTATTATTGATACATAACCTCAATCATTTTGAACCTAAAATAATATGAATATGGTTTAGTTATTTATCTAATACATAACTCATATATATGATATATAACTTGTGTATTCTTTGCTATATATCAGGCAAAAAAACAATACATTCACGAGTTTTGAAAAATTTAAATTATTGTAATTTAGAAAACTTTCGAGATAAAATATAATTAACGCCCAAATTGTTGGGATTACTATACTTTATACAAACAAAAATTATTGCTAGGAGAAATACAAATTGTACTTATATAGTAGTTTAATTTGATTGTTAAATTATCATGACGGTTTAAAATTGTGCTAATAGAAGTATCAAACTTGAAATATATTAATATGTCTTTTTACATATTGTAATATTTCATCCAATTATTTTAAAAAAAATATATATAGAGAGAGAGATCAATTTTCTGTATTATTTAATTATCTCTTCATTTCAATCTTTTGTCTCTTTAATTTTCAATTTTTCATATGATATGTTTAAGATTATAAGATTAAGATTTTTTAATACATTCTACATATCTTTAATTTAAGACCACGAAATTTTAAAGTTTTCTTTATTTTCTTAAATTTGACAAACAAACTAAAACAAACAAAGTAATAACTTTTATGAGATTTAAAAATTGTGTACTCATTAAAACAAAATATGTGCATAAACACATCATTTACCTACAATGTCATATATAAAAATATTATATGAAGTGTAAACAAAATAAATTATTATCTTAAATACTAACATATCTATAATTACAAAATATCATATAAGTAAAATAATTTTCTCATTTTTGAAGAAGTATAGAATTGAGTGTTTAAGAGATTGGAGACTACTAGCTACTGAAGCTCTGGCAAAAGGATAGCGTGTATAAGCAATATAAGCATTGTCAACATGAGTTATAATGCAGTGGTGAAACTGTTTTATACTTGATCAGAAGTTTCAGGTTTGTGTCTTAAGTATGGAGAAAATTATATCATATTTTTTACTTTTTAGCCTTATTGAGTATAGACTATAAAAATAATGAAACAAAAAGTAAAAGAGGATCAAATAACCACAAAGTGATTTAATCATCACAAATATAAGGCTAGGAAAAATATCAACGCAAAAGGAAAAACATAAAAAAATTGCTTAATAGACAAAGTTTTTCTATTTTTTAACTTTGTAATCAGAGATTTAATTTAAATATATAAAATTCAATCAATTTTTTTTTGAAAAAAAAAAAGGACGTCTTTGTTTTATTATTTTAGAAAAATAATTGAAATAATGGAGAAAAATGATTGCTCCTTGGACTTGATCTTGCGAACCCACGCATATCTTGACAAATTGTGAAACCCCTTCTCCATTGAACAAAACCTCTGGCTTAAGTTGAGGAGGTTCATCATCACTATAAATTACGAAATTAATCCTATACATAGTGATTTTCCGACGAAGGGGTCGGATGAGCTCTATGTAGCTTCTCTCCTACGAACAAAGCATATTGTATTCATCTGGACAAGTTTGTAATTCTACTACTCTGCTGATTAATGAAAATCTTCTTCATTATCAAAAATAAATAAATAAGTTTAATAATATATTTCACTACAACATCAAACTAATAAAATTTATTTATTTTTATTTACGTGAATATTTTTCAATTTAAACGATAAGTAGTATTTATTTGTTTTTTTATATAATATTTATTTAGTTAATGTATATTTTTATAATTACTGCATTGATACAGCACATTGACACGTACGCCTTCAAGTTCAGTTGAGGGCAATTCTTCCCTGTTCCTCATCCCTTCAGTACAGCCTCCCTATCTTTTCAATTTATCAAATCCTGACCGTTGATTTGGACATATCAGCATGGACGGCCCAGATCTCTCTCAGCTATCCTCAATCGTGCGTCCCACCATCGTATATATTTCTATACTCCTCTTCACCTTTTATAGATCTCGCCGGTTACCCTCTACCGTTACAGTTTGCCGGAGAAGTACAATTCTAATTTGCCGATCAATACTTTGTCTGAGCCGGAACACTGGAAATACTTCGATCGGTACCTATATATGTAATAATCACCAATTCACCATTATGCTTATTATCTTGTATATCTTCACCACTGCATGTCGGAGTGTTAGGGTTATGTTTTAGACTATTTCTGTTGGATTATCAATGGTTTTTTATGTAAACGTTTCAGTGAGCTGATGTGTGTTGAATTGAAAATGTTAACATTTTGTTTGGTTTTGGAGAAATTGATGCAGAATTGTATGAGCATTGGTTGCAAATTAGAGTTAGAATTGTAGTTTGATTATAAAAGAGATTAATGAATCTTAGCTAAGTGAATGAGTGTAATATCTGGTTCTTTTAATGTTATTGCAGTGCAGTTGCAATGAGTGGTTGGCTATGTGAAAGCTGTTTAGTACTCTGAGAAGCTCGTGTAGAGAGTAGAAGTGAATCAAATAGAATTTCTGTCACATAGGAGAATCAATACGCAATGGTTTTATTGCTATTAGGAACTAGGAGGAATCGAATTGCTAGGAATGAACTCACACAGAAGTGGTCATATTGGTCAACTGTATTCTGCTTGTGTTCGACTATAGTTTCTGATATTCCTTCGTCTATTTTTGGAACATCTAAATTCTAGGATACCTGGTTCAACGCGCTTGTGCATTATAGAGAAACTGATACTATGTTTGGTTGTCAGTATAAATATTTCCAACTTTTAGTGGTCCATTTCGTCTTTCATCCTTCCTTATGAATCGTCTGCAATTCATAATTGGAATTTGATGTCATTTTAGGTCGAATGAATGTCAGGTAACAACACAAGAGACAAGCATTGGGTTGGTCTATTCTATGTGGAGCAACTCATGTTATTATCCCTTCTCCACATACTTGCTTGACTACATAAATTTTAATCAAATTAGTCTCAAGAAGTATCATCAGATTATATCAATTGTAAACTTGGAACTCCCGTTGTCGAATCATAATGTTCATAATTTCCTTGTAAAAAAATTCCTAACATTCATAATTCTTCTCTTTAACAAGCTTAAAGACCTTCCAAGCATCATACCAAATTCTTGGAATTTTAATCTCTCTGCAGCTGATGAACAGTGTACCATTTTAGGAAGAAAGAGATGATTCGAAAGATTAAACCTGGAGTAGATACATGATAACCCGTGTTACTGTTTACAACTTGTCTCAAACAGATGTTGACCCTACATTGAATAGTTGATAAGCTAGTATTACAATTTACAATTTGTCTCAAACTTGGAAAGGTAGATTGACAAGCTAGTATTATAGTTTACCTTAGAGAGGTAGATACCCGATAAGCTAGTAGTATTGAGACTGATTTTAAGATTTATTGTTGATTCAACACATTTCTGAGTTCTGGGCTCTTTAAAGTTTTCTATATTGGTCAAGTCAATTTTTTTAGTTTTGCTAAATGTTCTCTTTTATATCCTTAATCTCAAATAGAACTTGAATAAGAAAAGGAATGTTGCAGGATGTCATTCATTTCGGGAAAAAGAAGGAATGTCATTCACGATTGATTAACCTTGCATTCCCCCTTTAGTAACTAGCTTAGAGTTTCAACACAAATTCTTTCATCGGTAAAATCTCAAATCACAATCTTTTTGTTGTAATCTTTGCATATCTTGCAGTTCTGAGTGGCTAAGTGAATCCATATGAAATGGCTTATGATAACTCCTCCACGGTTGAGCCCAAACGTTCCCATCAATGGTTCATGGATGGCATCGAGCCTGAGTTGCTTCCCAATAAGAAGCAAGCCATTGAAGTACCTAATCACAGTTCATTCTCTGGACTTTTAAGTTCCAATATTGCCCCCTGGATGAACACTCCTGGTTTCCACTCAGTACCAGGCCAATATGCAGAAAGGCACTATGACAGCGCAAGATCGCTCAGCTTTGATGACAACAGTGTTCCATCCGTTGGCATAGGCAACATGAATATGTCTAGAAAGGTGATGGAAGATCCATTTGGAAGTGATTCCTCATTTGGTTTATCCATATCCCATACACTGGAGGATCATAGATTAGGTCTTAACTATAGTGGTATCAGAAAGGTCAAAGTCAGCCAGGTGAAGGAGGCTGAGAATTTCATGCCTGTGTCAATGGGTGATATCTATACCAGAGGGATCAGTGCAATGCCAACAGATCAAGCTTTTAGTAAGGCTGAGGATAATTGCATAGCTATGGGACTCTCTTTCAACGGAGGTGATGAGCATCTGATGTCATTAGGTGACACATTTAATAGGGAAGACAACATTTTCATATCTATGGGTCAACCTTTTAACAAGGTGGATAGCAATGAAATATCAGTGGGTCACAGCTTCAAGGAGAGCAGCTCACTGTCAATGAGTCACCCTTTTTGTAAAGATGAAAGCAATATTACTTTGCTGAATCAAAATTTTAGCAGAGAGGATGATAGCACTATATCAGTGAGTCACTCATTCAATGACAATAATACTGCCATATCAATGGGTCAGCAATTCAGTAATGATGATTGCAATATTACATCAATTGAACAAACTATTAATAAGATGGCTGACACCAATCCACCTATGAGCCACTGCTACAGCAAAGTCAATGACAATGCCATATCAGTGAATCAGACCTATAGCAAAGTTGAAAACAATAATTTGTCAATGAGCCAATCTTTTGGCAATGGAGAAAGCAATATCATATCCTTTGGTGGATTCAATGACAATGACGATATAAATTCTTCTGGAAGGCTGATTTGCAGCTATGACTTATTCATGAGTCAGTCTTCAGGCCAACAATCAGATATTGTGACTGGAAAGCGATTGGTTGAGTCAAATGCGGATACAGTTACAAGTGCTGCTCAAATGGCTGGCAGTAAGGAATTTATTTCCAAAAAGGAGGAGCAGAAAGCAACTAAAAAGCCTCCTTCGAACAGTTTCCCTTCAAATGTGAGAAGCTTGCTCTCAACTGGTATGTTAGATGGAGTACCTGTCAAGTATATAGCTTGGTCCAGAGAGGTAAACTTTACATTATATGAGTTTTATATTTGCAACTGTGATGTTCACTAGATGACACTGTTCTTCCTTTGCATGGTAGAAGGAGCTCCGTGGTATTATAAAAGGCTCTGGTTACCTCTGTGGCTGTCAGTCATGTAATTTTTCCAAGGTACATTTGATGCCAGTTTTCATTATTGCAGGACCAGCTTGTTGTACAATTTACTGATCAGATGTGGTGTAACTTCTACATGTAGGCAATTAATGCTTATGAGTTTGAGCGACATGCTGGTTGTAAAACAAAACACCCTAATAATCATATATACTTTGAGAATGGGAAGACGATCTATGGGATTGTTCAGGAACTCAGGAACACACCTCAGGATTTACTATTTGAAGTTATTCAGACAATTACTGGATCATCCATTAACCAAAAATCATTTCGCATCTGGAAAGGTGTTTTAATTAACTGAGCTGTTAATATTCTAGAATGTTTACTTTTTTCTCATGTTGGCATCTTTTCTTATGTCTTCAGAATCTTTTCTAGCTGCGACACGTGAACTTCAGCGTATATATGGGAAGGATGAGGTCAGAGGACTGTCATAAAGAGGAATTCATATGCAAGGTATGATGCAAAAACATGTCTACATCTTTATACCATATAATAGAAGTATGTACTCTTTAATACTTTGTGGCCCTATAAATCATGGTTGTCCAGAACGGTTTTTTTGGGGACGCCATTGACAGAAACTACAGGAAGAATTCATGATACTAATCCTGCACAACGTGTATTATAACTCTCCTGAAACCTGTATATTAAATCCAGAACAAGCTCATTCATACATTACGATTTTAAAGAGCTCAGAGAGAAGTTTCACCAAATTAATTTGTCATGTCCACGGAAGCTATAAATTTTTCGGGCAAAGTTGGAAGTGGTTCCAAGGCAGTGACTGCAAAGGAGACATACTGGCAGTAAGATTTTCACCTAATTGGAAGTGATTATTAAGTCATTAGAGATATACAATTTGTTGAAAAGAGATTTGTAAACTACTAAGTCAACAATGCTTATGTAAGTGATTAAAGACATTTGTAATGGATGGGATGCTTATGATTTTAGTTTCTTGATTGGAAAAATAGACAATGATCTCTGCCTAAGAAAATTATACTGTCTTAGAAAAAAAAAGTTGTGCAGAGAAAGAGAGAAGAAAACAAAAAAAATAACATTTGAATGTGTTCTTACGTAAGGTTAGCTAGAGACATGTTTAAAATAATTGGTACTTCCTCCGTGTCAATTCAAATGACATAGTATGAGTCAACACAAAATTTAAGTTAAAACGGGAGACTTTTGAAACTTGTGTTGCTATAAAAGCTTTTCATTAACGGAAAAATGAGAAGTTAACTGCTAGATGTTTCCAAGTATAGAAATGTGTCATTCTTTTCCAAACGGATATGGATTAACAAGGAAATACTGTCAGATAAGATTTTATCTGAAGGAGGAGTAAGGCTGTCCTTATAAAAAAATATCCAATTGTCAAAGCTGTAGTACACCACTAAATAGATAGCATGCTTAGGCTAAGACGGTGTAAACTATCAATTATAAAGAAGTACTCTTAGAGATGGCAAAACTTTTGAACTTAGCGGAAAGAATCAATTAAGCCAGGACAAAGTAAAAAGGATAGCTGGTGATGAGATAAGGATAAGAGTATAAATGTGGAACATAAAGATTTAGGCAAGTGCATGTACACATTGAAGTATAAAGTAAAAATACCTTTTCACTTTGTATTGAATGATACTCCTTCCTCCCATTTATTTGACATGGAATTTGAAAATGCTAGTCTAATGTGCATATCATATTGGAAGGAATTAAAGAAAATGATAAAATAGAAGTTGTAAAGTATTTTAAATGAGGCAAAATGAGTATTGAGGATTATATAATTGACCCCAATAGTTTGGTTTGAAGTGTAATAGTTGTTTCTTTGCAAGTCAAAATTTTAGTTTTATAGGGAATGTATGACATTAAATTTAGAGTACATTAGTTCATTAATTTGAAATCTTCAATTTGGTGAACATCGTATGGGTTATCAGTTATTAGTAATGAGTCACTTTTTTGAGACGTCCAAACATGAATGTTTGTAGCATATATTGACTAGTAATAGACAACTCATTTTTGTATTGATAAAAGTGAGACTAAGCTTACCTGTTAGTGCTTAAAATATGGTGGCTGCTAAATTGTGGAAACTTCAATCTTCAAATTGCTGTGTTCTGTTTCAAATGTACTTACCAATTGTCAAAAAAAATGTTTTGTTTCAAGTGAGTGTCAATAGTATGCCTTTGAACTTTGAATAATTCCTCATTTCAACTTGCGCAACAATTTGATACATAATTTGATGATATGTGCTTGTTCCAGTAACAAACAGTGATGTCTGGAAGGGATGAAATGGCTTTCTCTTGTTAAGCATATGAAATATTAGTTTTAGGTTCATGGCTCTCTAGTAACCTGAAGGTCAAAAACTGGTCAAAAATTGGCGAGGAGCCTAAATTAAGCAAGTTTCAGACTTTATCTTCACATCTCTGTTGCAGTAATTTGGTCCGACCCATACAACGGAATAACTGTTGAGATTGACTGGTTCAAACTTTTCAAACACTGATCTTTTAACACAGGAAATATTTGCAGATAGAACTTCAGTATTGTAGATCTAAGTTCAAGAACCAACTTATCTACATGTCTAGGCATGATTATTGTTGTTACTATAATTTATTATACATGGTTTAATATCGATTAAACAAACCAAAAGAAAAGACCTATAGGCTTAACATAGTTTAGTCATTCTATAGTTCAGAAAGAAGTTTCCAAAAATGGTGGTTTATCTGGCTTAAATTTGGCCACACGCTGTAAACCATCTTTAACTAATAATTACTAATTCAAAATGCAGCTGAAGAGGAGCTCATTTCTTAGATGAAGAGGCTGCTCTATAGCCAGATCTCCTTTTGGAATTTGGAAAGATAAAGCCTCAAATAGAAAATCATTATATGCTTTCATCTTTGGTAGCAGTTGTTCCTCTCGACAAATTGATGTGGATAACTGTCTGACTTAAATTTTCCTTGTCAATTTTGGTTTCGTGTGTCATTTCCTGTGTTGGTATTGTTTGTTCATCGATTGATGGAGATTTGTGATCCTTACTTTTACCCCATAGGACAATGTAAAGGCCAACAACAATCACAACAGCACCTACTACCCTGCAAAAAGCATTACATTAGAGTTTGGTGTTGGTCGTAACTTATAAGAGTTTTAGGGTTATAAGTATTACCTTCCCAGGTTCAGTTGTTCACGTAGAATGATTGTACTCAATATAGCTACAATAACCATGCTTAATGGATTGAAAGCTGTGACGAAAACAGGGCCCCTGTCTTTCATTATGACTCCTTGGATATAATACGCAAGTCCTGAACAGAATATTCCCTGGATTGTGACATGACAAGTGAGGACTTTTAATTGGTAAAACTATGCTTCTAGATCCCCCCCCCCCCCCCTCACTTCTCTCATGTTGCAGAAGTTGCTTGCTACAGTAGTTAGGGAACATTGATCTTAAAATTAATGTCTTTAAATTCGAGGAAGCATTGGCTGCTTCCAGATGACATGTTCTGTCACACATAGTAGTACAGAACTGGGCAATTTGGTGCATATGTTGGATAAACATCTAAAGAATGAATACTTCTAAAATTCTTTGTATGCTCGTGTTCTAAGAAAATTTAACCACATCACGTTTTGTGCATAAGTTTTTTTTAATCAAGTAAAAGATTTCAATTATAATAACAAGGCCATATGGCCGTATACAAGAGGCATGCAAAAAGGGGAGATCTACAAAATATGGTTCACTTACACTGTATATAGCTGCAAGAAACTTAGAGTCCCAGTTTATGGCCCACGCTGCAGATTTTCCTCTCTCCATTACCGTTGCTACTATGGCTCCCTCAGTTGTTCCCAGCAAGCATATCCAAGCAGTGAGCGAGAGCTCAGCGGGATAAGTCCGCAGTGTGATTGCCTGGGAATAGGGTACTAGAGTCAGATATAATGCTTACTTGCTAATTACTTATTTCTTCTAACTAAGTTCTGTCTTTACCTGCAAAATCATGAATGCAGCCCAACTGAAGCACCCAATTGTTATCATGATGGAACCTTTGATAGCATGGCTTAGATTTAACCCACCACTTTGAGAGTCATGACCGACATTTCCTGTTGTCCAAAATAGTTCAACTATTGGGCCTCGTACCAGTGTCATGATCATGGCTCCTGCCACTGTGGCAACAGTCCCAACTATTTTGGCTTGGCTGCGGATGCTTGTAAGCTTCACCTTCTCAAGCCTAGAATAAACAATATATGTGCCAAAAGAATTAACATCATGATTTGGGAAATTGTCCTTTTGTCAAAAAATCCATGTTGGGATTTTCTTGTTAATTCATCTTTGCTAGTGATCATGTGTATTTATATCTGTAGAATGAGACAAAGCATATAATTTACCTGAATATCCAGGCCAATATAAAAGTAATGGCAGGAAGAATGTTGCACATTGCAGCTGCAAAAGTTGCTGTTGTGTATTTCAGGCCAATAGAGTAGAGATTCTGGTCGATGACAGGCCTGTTGGTCAAGAGAAACATGCTTATGTTAGATACTGATTGCATGGAGAAAAAGTGAATTTGAGTGTTTTAAGACTTACTCCAGTAAGCCAAGAAGTACCAACTTAGCAAATATTGAGGGTGTCATCTTTGGTCTTACTTTCCTGTTAAGAGATATTCAGTTCAGCCATCATTTTCTCCAGGGGAAATAATAAGAATTTGTATTTGTCTTTCTTCCACTGGGAAATAGACTAGAGTTGATGTTGCAAACACATTAATTGAAAATAGAGAGGGAGGGAGAGACATACTTGTCTAGAATTATTGCAAAAGGAGCAATAACCAAAGTGGCAACTGCATGGCGGTACACAACAAATACATAGTTACTCATTCCTTCGTTCAATGCCACTTTGGTGAGGATATCCATGCCTGCTAGCCCAAATTGGAGAAAAATGACTGCAAGAAAGGGTTTGGCCCTGTTGTATAGTTCACGTACTGCCTCCATTGTTTACTTGCAACAAAGCTCAACCTCTTTGAGAGAACTACTATTGTAAGGTCACAAGTGCAGCATAAGTAACAGCTGCTTTTCTGTATATATAGACAAATTCTTCACACTATTTTCGTTCTCTCTTCCCATTATCTTATCAGCAGATAAGGACAAAATCTGTTGGATTTCACTTGTGTATATAATTTGTTTAATTAATTACCCGGTAAGCCTTCCACTTTTTAAAATGAAGTGGCCTAGTCACCCGGACCCTACTCATCACTTGCTTCTAGGAAAAGTAAACTGGGACTGAGTACCCTTTTATTTTGTTGCAACTTTCTGTTAGTTGTCTGCTTTGGATGAGCTCAAATGTTCTTCAATTGGTTTAATACGTTCTCGTATATCTTAATATTTTGTATATTCAAAAAATGTATCTTTATTCCTTGAGATAATACTTGTTACCTGTCTATGTTCATACTCATGGATATTAATTTCTTGCAGAAACTTCTATGGTTATGTAAATGACAGATTGACAACCAAGGTGCGTGGGTTGCCTCCTTAAAGAAACTGTGTTTTCTCTTTTGCTATTGGTCCTCATAGTTGATCACTCTATTATCGCATTGATCCTTGGTAATAATTCTTGTCAAATAGTTATGGCTGTAAATTATCTTTCCTTTGGTTCTAAATTTTGATGCATGTAAATTAGTACATAAGTTTTTGCATGCCGGTTAATTCGATGAGAATCTATGCGTAAGAAATTTCCCCAACTAAGTGGTGTGAGTTGGTATAATAGTTTTATAGCTAGACCATGAGTATCCTAGCTGCTCTTTCCATTGGCAGTGCACCAAACTTGCCACTTCTGAATTGAATATTCTTGTGGGTTTTAAAGTATTATAAAGTTTGATACGTTGCTGTGGGCAAACATTTTGTTCCAAGTGCCCAGGTTAGGCACATGAATATTATGAGGTACATCATCTTAAAGTTAAAAACGGTTCCATTAAATATTCACAGCCCACCATTTGTCTTTTTTAAAATTAGTGTTGTGTTTGATGCATCCATAATGATTTCTTAGAAAACATAATCAATATGGTTAGACCAATCACGTTGCCTATATCTTTTGCATAAAAAAATCTTCTGCATAAAAAAGCATAGTAGGTTGAGTGATTACGTGCCAAATTGCCAACCTTTTCTATGTTGCATGTTGTGTTGGTAACCTTTTCCATATTATGATTTTATATTATGTATAGAATGATTACAGGGAATCAAAAGATTGTATAGCTGTAGCTAGTATATAATCTTCTTTATGAAAGAAATATTTATTGACATGAAAAACCATAGTGCTCTCTTACGTCCCACTTGAAAAATCATTGTTCCCATCATCGACTGTGATATGGTCATCCAGATTAACCACTTGAGTCTGTTTTTGACATTATTGTCAACTTTATAATTGATTGACATGGATTGGAGCACCATAGTGTGATCTATTGGCTCATCAAGCTAATTGTAAATAGGTGATAAGCTTTAAGCGCTGGACGATATTTTTAAATGTTTGAAATTGATTTATAAATAAGCACATATGTGTATAGTTAAAGTTGCTGAAACTTAGAAGTAGCTAATGTGTGGTGTCGATAAGTTGCTCTTTTGTTAAAATGTATTATCATGAAATATGAGTTAATATTATTTTTTGTAAAGAAGAGGAATGGGTGAAGAGGGTATTTTGAGGGGGAAAAAGGTTAAAATAATAAAAAGGTCAAATTAAAAGTGTTTGTAAGCTGAAAAGTTATAAATTGAGAATGATCAACAACTACACTATATTAAGTGCAACTCTACAAGTGGAGTTTGGGAAAGGTAGAGTGTATTAGATGTTATCTCTATCTCATGGAGGTAGCAAGGCTATTTTTGAAAGACTTTTTGGCTTAAGTGTAGCAAATTAAAGTATTTATAAAAAGGGCAACAATGAAGAAAAATATGTCAAATAATAAATGAAAGTAGTATAGAGCAACCAGGGTAGAGAAACAATAACAACAACAAAATAATGTGGTAACTAAAAAGAAAATATATGCATGAGGCTAATACGATGACAGACACGGTGCTCTTAGGCTCCCACCAAGCATAAACAAGTTGAAAAGCAAGTCCAGAGTATATCTTTCTATCCAAAGTTATGTCTTCAGGATATGGGTGTGCATTCGGTTTTTCGGTTTGGTTTTACACTATTCGGTTTGGATTTTCGGTTTGGTTTTGTAAAAGTGTAACCCAATCCGATCCAAAATAAATTTGGTTTGGTTTGGTTTTCCTCTATTCGGTTCAGTTTTTTTCGGTATGGTTATTTGGTTATGTTAATAATTAATAACATATATAACCAAAGTAATAACAGTTAATCCCTTAAATATACTTTCTAATATAAATCATAAGTAAAACTTAAAACACAATACTTATAATTATACCTATTATAGATGTAATTCAAACATAAAATATAAACGTAATCATCATGAAAGGCAATAACCAAAAAGGGACAAAAGTGGTTAACTCCAACTTAATTCTAAGCCTAAACATTATATATATATATATATATATAATTTGGTTTTTTTCGGTTTTTCGGTTTTTATTTTTTAAAATCCGAAACCAAACCAAAAAACCAAACAAAGTAATTTATTAATCCAAAACCAATCTGAAAAACCAAAAAACCAATCCAAATAAAAATTTGGTTTGATTTGGTTTGGGTATTCGGTTTAATCTGAATAGTGCACACCCTACTTCAAGAAACTTAAGTTGTTGTCATGTCAAGTCAAGAGTAATACTCCAATGGTCTACCTCTACATTTTTCCATGCCCACTATATCTAACCTTTCACACAACTTAGATTTTGTGCATCTCTTCACATACATCCCAGCTTCGGTTCCCTTTCCTCATCTTGTCCACCATAGAGGTTACTCACATTTGTTCTGGATATCATCATTTTAGTCTTATTTCACCATATTACTATGCATCCATCTTATCATTCTCATTTTGCAACTTCCATCTTCCGAACATAGGAGTTATTGACTAGTCAACACTCCGCCCCATAAAACAAAGTTGGTCTAACCACCATTCTTTGGAACTTAACTTTTTATCACACAAGACTTCAGAGGTGAGCCTCAATTCATCCAGCATCAATATGATGTGTGATATCATGTTGTGATCTCTCTATTTTCTTGGATTAAAGACCTAAGATACTTGAAATTTACTCTTAAGATGACATGTGTATCAAATCTCACTTCCACACATACCTCATATGATGGATCACTAAACTTGTACTTCAAGTAGTTTGTCTTTAGTCTTGCTCAACCTAAACCATTTAGATTTCAAGGTTTGTCTCCAGACTTCCAACCTAGCGTTAACTTCACTTGAGATTAACTTCACCTGAGATTCATCAATCAGTACTATATCATCCACAAATAACATACACTATGGCACCTCACCTTACAGGGGCGGATCTATCCTAGAGCTTGACACCCCTTCGTCGTAAAATTACATTGTATATATAGGTCAAAATTTAATTTAATGAATATATATACAAGTGTTGACACATTTTGACACAAGTTGAAGATTTAGTGTAATGGTTAGGGGGTTGCAAAACTTGTTGGAGGTTTTGTGTTCTATTCTTGATAGCAACGTTTACATTTTAACTTTATATTTTGACACTCCTTGATAAAAATCTTGACTCCGCCACTGTCACCTTAGATATGAAGTGTCAATTCATTTATCACAGAGGCAATAAAAATGGTCTAAGCATTGATCTCTGAGATTGTTGAGTCTCCTTTCACTATTTTTACCGTTGTCTTGACTTCATCGTACATGTCCTTCATCTCTTGATGTAAGCCATCAGTATACCTCTAGTCTCTAGACATGTCTATAGGACCTCTCTTGAAACTTTATCGTAAGTCTTCTCTACGTCAATAAACATTATATAAAGGTCTTTATTCTCTTCTCTATACTTCTCGATATGAGACCAAACTGGTTCTCGACCCCTCATTACACTCTTCTCCACCACGCTCTCCCGAATTTTTATAGTGTGGCCAAGGAACCTGATATCTCTATAATTATTGCAGTTTTAAATGTCACATTTGTTCTTGTAAAGAGGGATCATTGTACTACTCTATTCTTTGGGCATTTTATTGTCTTGAAAATGACATTAAACAACCGAGTCAGTCACTCTAGACATGCCATACTTGAGCTCTCTCAAAACTCCATCAAAATCTCATCTTGGCCCGATTGCTCTTCCCCTGCACATCTTTTGACACATGAACCTCCTTAAATTTACACCTACGGTACCCAAAATTTTGGTGTCTCTCGGAGTGCTCTAAATCACTCACCCAACACAATGTCCTTGTGCTCCTCTTCGTTTAGAAGTTCATGAAAGTATGTTTGTCATCTCTATCTAATAAGTGTCTCTTCCACTAATAATTTGCCTTTCTCGTCCTTGATACACTTCATTGATCCTTATCCAAATCTCGGGTCTTCTTCTCTCACTCTCTGACGAGCCTATACATGTCAATCTTTTCCTGCTAGTTCAATATATAAGTGTTCAATAACTATTAGTATTGGTTTCTCTCGTGGAACCATAGAAGGAATTCAATCACTACTAATTGGTGTTGTTATTTTTGTCGCCTTAACCGCAAACTTCGCCTCAGCTACCTTATATATTTTCTTGTTCATCCATCTTTCCTCCTTATCCTTTCTCTCCACCAACTTTGTGTAGGCATTTCGCTTGTCTTAGACTTTTCCATTCCACTATATGTTCCGTTAATGACACCACCATTACCCTTCGAAATCTCCAACACCTCTCTAGTTACAACCCTAATACCACTAAATGTCATATCTCACATGGTGTTCGCATCCCCATTATTCCCCCTGGCCTCGATCACCATCAATTTTTCCTCAGTTTCCCATGCTCGAGTAGGGGTCGAACCACCAAATTTGTGTTGGGTTCAAAATTGGTTAGAGCGTCATGCGAAAGCTTACAATTGCAAATTGTAGAGATAATAAATCAAATAACAAAAAGTATTCTAAAAACATAATATTATTATATGAAACTAATATAAAAGAAAAAAATATTAAAACTGATGAGAGAATAAATCTCCCCATAAACTAAACTCTTAAACGACTTCATTGTGGATACTATTGTGTTATGCTATGAGAATAAGGATCTTCAATTTATAGATCTTCAAACTTTTCTTCTAAGGAAAGAATAAATCAAATATGGAAGAGAATTATATTTTTCTTTCAGGAAAAGTTAAAGCATTTATGGTAATACTTTTACTTTTACTTTTCTTTAAGGAAAAAATGAACTTCAATTAAGGTTAGAAAATCAGGGCAAAACCCTAACAATTTGATCCTCAGCCAGTTAAAAAGGCCCTCTTCCTCTTGATCTCCAAGTCTATCGGCAAAAGATTATGTCAAGTGGTGAGATTCTCATTCGGAATAACCTTGCAGTCCTTACAAAGGTCTCTATCCACCTTCCTAAGGAGTATGTAATCTATTTGCGTCTTAACCATTGCATTACGAAAGGTAGTCAGGTGGTCCTCCTTTTCGGAAAGTACGAATTAGCAATCAACTCAAAAGTTCTAGTGAAATCCAAAAATGACGCACCACCTTCATTTCTATCCCCAAAATCAAAGGCTCCATGCACATCGTCAAAACCACTAAAAGTTGTCCCAACGTGATTATTGAAATCACATCTAATGAAAAGCTTCTCGAATGAGTTGGGAATGATCAACTTATGAAAATGATCAACCTATATCTTTTGGTTGATTTTGACTCACAAACACTTAATTTGTAAGCACTTTAGCTATTTATCAAATGTGTAGATAATTAAGCCAAACACTATCTATTATTGTTGAAAAGATGGTCAAACTTCAAACAAAGTAGCAAGTAAAAGGAGGGTCCTTTTTGTGAGTCTCCATTCTCCACATACATAAAGATTGAATTATTGTAAAACTATGAGGTAGCATTGAATTATATGTAAAGCAATTTTTTTTTTAAAGAGGACAAAAGAAGATGTGGCTTTGCGATAAAAGCTTAGGTCTTAGTAAAGAATAGAAAAAGGGGAAGGGAGAGAGTGGAAGTAGCGTATGACTTCAATTGTTTGCCAATATGGGCTGTTGTGTCTTCCATAGGAGATAGAGCTTCCATTATTGCCATGGCACCAACTAACATTTTATTACTTTGTGATCTCATACCTCATTTCTAGTATTCCTCCTCCTAGATTGGTAGGTAAATATTTATTCGCATCGTGTATTTACATTAGGGATGTGTTTGGTACGAAGGATTTTTTAATATATTTTTTTATATAATTTAGGCAATGTTACCTTACTTATGCAGAAATACAAGGTAAGAATGCGTACAATAGAATCTTGTGATTCGGCCCTTTCCCAAACCCTGCGCATAGTAGGAGTTTAGTGCATCAGACTATCGTTTTACTATGGGAGGTGAGAGTGAGTGTAGGTGTATGGTGATGGGGGCTATTGTTGTGTGCATATGAAATGTCATTAGTGAAACTTGTTTTTGTTATTTCTATTAGTAAACTTGTTTTCCGCATTTTTGAGAAATTTGATTTTTTAGGATGTTCTTTTCAATTTGACCAACAAAATATGTGAAAATTGAATTATGTTTTGGACATTGTTTTCCATACGAAATACACCCCTAAATTAATCCAACTAATCATTATTAAGTGATTTAGTGAAGTGAAAATATATATTATTAATGTTTGTTTAATGGTCCTCGACAGTAAAATGTCTTATTAATTTTGTTAAATATATAAAACAAATAATGGAAAGAATGTTTTTTTAGTAGTTCAAACCTTTTTTTATCAAATGTCAATGGGCACATACAAGCTCTTATCCAATTGTTCCTATGACTTAGCTCAATTTAGTCACAAAAGTTATAATCTTTGTAGATATGTGTTTTGAAGCCAGTTGACCCTCCACCATTTTTTGCTTCAAATAATCAAGAAAGGAACCAAATACCTTTTTTTATTATTATTTTATTTTTGCTTTTTGCGTTAAGAAAGTAAACCCTTTTGAGTGCACACTAATCCCAAGCCAAATTTTAGGACCCGTTTCGCCATAGATTTTCCAAGTAATATTTGGGGGAAAATTTGGCAAATAGTGTTTGTTCATACAATTTGTCATTATTTGACAAATATCCCAAATTCCCAATACTAATTTTTTCTAGTATTTGGGCCAAATCTCATTATTTGAGATCTTTTAAAAATTGAAATTTTACATCAAACTTTTATTTTTTACAAAAACACCCTCTATAGTAGTTGTTTGCATTGTATTACATAATTTTCTACGTTAACACCAAAATAGTGATGAAATATTTGGTGAATATGAAAGTGATGATATGGTTGTTGATGAAAATGATGAACAATCGGTTCAGAGTAATAAAGTCATGTGCTTTGTCTACTTCACGATGTATAGAATGATGCTTGTTGCACTCACTCCAAACTACCACATTGCTCCAGTGTCATGGACACTACTTGTTATTTATTGCAACGAAGATCCAATTGACTTGTAATACAAATATATACAAACTTATGGTTAGTTTTGATAGTTTTTAAAACTTATGGGTATAAATCATATTTTTCTAAAAAAGTGAAATATGTTTCCCAAATACTATGGCCAAACACATGGTGAAATTTCACCCAAATAATATTTGCCAAGAATATTTGGAAATCTATGGCCAAACGCTAGCTTAGTATTGGCACCAACTATATTACTAATGATTCAATTCAATTTTGATCGTTATTTTACTATTAAAGGGGTTTATTAGCTCATTGTTTCCCTTTTCCTTATATTGCTGCTTAATCTTTTCTTATTTGTTTCTTTTGCTTGAAAGATAATTTCATATAGTTACTCATAACAAGCTTAATTAGTAATTTGAAAATTAAACAAGGTAACTTTTTATGTTATTAAATTACACGCAAACACTATATTTACTTCTTCATATTTTCAAACTTTAATGAAAATCTTGACTACGCCACTATATATATTCTCCATTATGTTTCTTATAAAATCTACAAAATTTTTGAGGTTATAAATATAAAGATTGCCAAAGTTATCTTACTTTGAACCCATAAATATGATGTTGAGAGAACATATTATGTCACCTTATCTCCTGCACGCAGCAAAGAAAGAAAGGAAAGGAAAGAGTTTAAGTTCTACAGATATAATATTTGTGCAATATTATTCAAGTTATTTGAAAGTTAGTTACATGAAACTCTAATTAATAGCATCGACTGGTAATCTCTTGTTATGGAATCTGAAGTGTCGAAGTTTGAATTTCATACGAGAAAAATGAGGTGTACTATATCTAAAACGTACGAAATATAGTAAATATCGTAAATGCAGATATAGTATGGGTTGCAAAGTGATATACAACTTAATTTTGAAAGATATGGCATTAAAAAAATTATAGAGTTGGTCGCCTTTCATGTAGATCCATTAAGTCAGTGCATCGGGCAATAATCAGTAACATTCATTATGCAATGAGTGGACAATTTCGAAGAAATGATAAGATATTGATAAGAGTTCTTAAATATATCACTATTAACGGGAAACATAAAAGAAGTAAGGATGGAAAAAAGAAAACAAATTTCTATAGATTGAATTGTTCGTGTACTCAAGGAATAAATTTTGTTTAATTTGAAATGGATGATGTGAGTTTGTCAAGCACTCGACAAACGCTATATTAATAGTGGATAAACTATGTTTGTCAATCAAGTTTGTTCATTGGTCGTAGGCTTACTAATATAATTCAAATTCTCCATTTTAAGCCTTCCATTTTGCCAGATTGAAAGAGCTATCAATCAATGTGATCTCTTTCTTAGAAAGAAAATTATGTAATTTCTTCGTTATTTTCTCTCATGTTTTTCATTAGTCAATTACTAGCTAAAGTGTTCTATATTTTTTTACTGTTTGTACAAAAAAGGTGGAACAAATTCAATCTCTCTTTTTTGTACAGTAAATAGTTATTTCTTGTAATTTCTTTTTGTGATACAATGAAACCATGATAATCGGGATCTCAAGACACAACAATACTTGTAATGCAAGAAATAATAGACGTATATCACAATATTTCTTTCTTCATTATTCTAATTTTAATTATCATATCATGGTTCTTGAATCGAGTCATAAGGACACAATTCCACTATTTAAAAAATCCATGAGTAACTTATTACAACATTATCCATGCATATAAACTTTGACTAAGTCCAAAAGAAGGGAAAAAGGATAAATATACAACGAACTATCGTAAATGGTATGCAGATATCCTTTGTCATACTTTTGGAACATTGGTGCCCCTGCCGTCTAAAAACTAGAGCATAGATGTCCATCACACTAACGGAAGACTAAATAGGGACACGTGACACAATCTTATCCGTCGATCCGATTTTAATAAATGTCAGATGGGTGGATAAGATTATGACACATGTATGTCCGTTAGTATAAAGGGTATATATGCTCTAATTTTTGGACGGCGGGGACACCAATGTCCCAAAAGTATGACGGAGGGTATCTGCATACATTTTACGATAGTTCGGGGGTATATTTGTCCTTTTTCCAGAAAGAAATTTTAAAAAGGGCCTATAGAAACTCTTCTTTTCTTTCTTTTCTTATTGACCTTTTAATTTCAACAATTATTTTTTGTTGTTATATAGAAGGGTTTGGAAGATCTTGAAGTCTATATATTCATTTTGTCACTTCATTTAATTATCAGTTGCTTTTCTTGGAAGAACTTCCAAGGGATTGGAGAGAAAAAAGAGAGCATGGATTAGATATATATATATATATATATATATATATATATATATATATATATATATATATATATATATATATATATATATTCCCTCTTTTAAATTATTTTTTTAAAAGAAAAGGTCTCTCATCTACATTCTTCTCATATATAATTAAATTTATGCTTGGCTAAAGCTCCAAAAGCATTTTAAAAAAATATATATTTTTATTTAACTTTTGCAAATAAGTTATGATTAGTACTTTATAATATACACTTGCTTTTTCTTTTTTTAAAAATTGAACAAACACTTCAATTTTTTAAATTAAACATTTTAAAACAAATAAACATTATTTTTGGCTTTCCAAAAGTTTGGACAAACATAAGATGTTCTTATTTTATTTTATTTTTAAAAAGTAGCTCTCTTTCCCTTTATCCAAAAAAAAAAAAACTTTTCCCTTTCCTTATTTTAAAATCTCTATGATTAGAAATTAGAATATAAAAACAGTAATAGCCACTAATTTTAGATTAAAAATGATTAAAGTAAGATCATTAGTCAAGATATTGCACTCAGACAGGAAAAGCCAAGTGAGACCCCAATTATATTATAACTAAATAAACCAATATTGGACAAGTGGATTAATTTCCTAATATGTTGATTAATATTTTAAAGATTGTGTTTAGTATGCAAACAAAGTTCAGTTGATAAAAAATAGAAGTTAAATTAAAATAGAATGATATTCTTAATATTATGAAAGTTCTTTTAAGAAAAATCGTACGAGTTTAATCCAAACGCAAATAGTAATAACTATTGAGCTAAGTAAGGTTGGAGATATTAAATACATCTAAAGATATTGAGCTCAAGCTCTACGAATGATTTTTTTTTTTTTTTGATGTTAACAGTATCAAATGAGTTGAGTGGACGCACCAAAAGATCATGTGAGGTGAAATGAATTGCTTAACTTTTTTCTAAATTTTAATTTCTTTATTTGTTTTCTTATAATTTGCTTAATTGCTTTTTAGTAGACATGAGTCAATTGGATAGATTATCTTTTTATGACTGCTTTTGTTATATTTATTTTGTGTGAACCCAAATTAATTAAAATTCAAATACAAATATCGAAAACTAAAGTAACTCGTAAGCTCCTATCCTAAACATAACACATTGGTGATAATATTATTTCAATTAGAAAATGTTTGCCTCTTGGGATAATGATTAGTCATTTGAGTTTTGTCATCATGAATTGAGAGGAATTTTAATTTGCTGACTAGAATTACACACAAAGAAAAAAAGATTCACATGATTAAAGGTAAAATTCTTTTGGATTACAACACAAATTATATATGTGAAGGAAAACCCTAGTGTCTCCTTTAAACGTATAAAAGTTCCATTGGATGTAACAATCTTTTGTCACTTCAATCACAATATTTATTTCACTCATGATACTTAATAATATAAGTTTTTTAAATATTATTTCACTCACGATATTATAATAATATTCTTTTACTTTAATATAACAAACTTCACAAACAAACAGAGATTACAACTTAAAATTTCTTGTGAGAACATTATTTTAGATTCAATATCATATTCTATGACATTTTTTTAAAGTTCACTTCAGAACAATATTCATAAAGTTCAAATTCTATGAATTCAGTAGTTAACAAAAAAAACAAAAAAAAAAAAAGGGGGGGGGGGGGGGGTGTCCTTCGAACTCAAATCAATATCTTGTTCTAGGACATTTTTTTCTTAATAATATTCATAGTTGATCATGTTTTTCAACCTTTCATGATTAAACCGACTAAATGCCATCTTGAAATATCAAAAATGTTTTTTTTGAGTTCTATTTGATTGGGGGCATCAGTGACCCTCCAACAGAAACATAATCTTTTTTGTCATCGATAAATTCTCCCCCAGTGCCCTATCATTCATAAAAAATATTGATTGTTGAGAAACTAATTTTTGAAAGTTCGATAAGGCCCGAATAAAATTTCGAAACAGTACCCTAAAACTTGAAGAAAAAAAGGCTAAAAATGAAGAAGTGCACTGCTTTAAGTTATGCGTATTTTTGTTCAACAATTTAAACCATTTTGTTAACTTGATTTTGACTTTAGAAAAAGGTAATGTAAAGAAACTTTTGAATTTCGTATTCTTAAACTAAAGATACATAGAAATATACTAAAGTATTTTAAAAATTAAAGAGTCTTCCAAATAATGATCATAAAACAATTCTTCGTAAAATTGTGCTCAATTTCATAGACTTGAATTTAGTTGAACAATATTTGATTGATAAAATGGCAACCCCTAAGAACAATCTTAAAATGTTAATACCCACACAAAAACCCCTCCAAAAGTTTGTACAAAAACATTAGAAGGCAGTTTGTCCCTTCATTATATAAGTCAAAAAAGTGGTGAGCAATATACTGATAATATTTTTGCAAATACTAAGAGCTGCCACCAAATACAAATAGATATTGGAAGAAAAGAGCTGTAAAGAGAGAAATACAATGAGAATGTTATATAAAAAAAGATTAGTTTCAGCCCTCCCACTAAAATGGTCATTTTAAGGATGTATTTCCCATCATCCTGGCTTCATTTGCTGTTATCGATATTTTAAGAACCACAGCAAGCTGATTTTTGGGCGCCTTGTGAAGATCCTGCTCCCTGGTCCGGTTGATTTATCCTGATGGTCTGAGGCTGCAAAATTCATGAATGCACGAGTCAGTCCACGAACTATTCCATGTTTAGGAAATGGAACAAGATAACATCGTGCTGATGTACAGTATTTGGAGAAATGAAAGATTCGAAGTTAAAAAGGATGATGGGATGCAACAAAGGCTGAATCATGCGCACTTATAGGAACCTGGAAGGGAGTTATTCTGTATTAGGGAAACAGGACAAACAGAAATTTAACAAATTAGTGTGCGCTTCCACCTTTTGTTTAGTTTTTTAGAACGGAAGGATCTTTGCCCAACGTTTTCATACACCAACATTTCAACCTCAAACTTTGTCTTGTCAAAAGTTAAATCAATAGAAATATCAATCATCTCTCGTTTCTATTTAATTTCAGCATTCAAACTTGTCAGCCAGCACAAAGTATGCACGCTTTAAATGAACTTGGTTTGGAAAATAATACCTCAGCCTTTGAGTCAGATTCGGCAAGCCTTTGTTTTATATCCCGAGCTATGGAAAAGAAAACCTCCTCAACATTCATATTTGTCTTGGCACTCTGCATTAAATATTACTAGGATTTAAGAGAATTGCAATTGCAAATAATTACAATGCGGCGAACAGTTCTACTTACAGTTTCAAAGAATTTAATGCCATATTCATCAGCAAGTGCTTGACCCTTGGATGTAGGAACAGCCTAGAGAAAAGGTGTATCACAACTCAGTTGCTCAATAGCATGTATACAACGACATACAAAGATCAGCAGATAAAGGAGCTAGAGAGGAGAGAGAACCCTTTTGCTTTCATCCATGTCAGCCTTGTTGCCGACCAGAATTTTGTTGACATTGTCGGAAGCATGCTGTTCAATGTTTCTTATCCAGTTCCTGATGTCTAAACATGTGCATAAAGTTAGTTTTGACCTGACCAAGAGAAGAGTACATTATTCTAGCACATGACAAAAATGAATAGCTTCTCCATAATCTTAAAGGCCATGCTTCATTAAACTGCTTCATTATAAAGAGGAGGGGCAGAAGTGAAAAAGTAAGAACATATAGTTCCGTTGGCAGATGCCTGATTAGAAGGGATCGGAAGAGGCAGATTCTCTTGTCAAGACCTCAAACATGTGGTTATACTCCTAGAAGTCAACCCCTCAGTGCTTATAAAATCATCCACCAAGTAAAAGGAACCACTCATAAATTGACATAACAAAAAGTTAAAATTCCTCTCCCCCAGTGTAACAAGGGAACTTACTGTTAAAAGATGACTCATCAGTTACATCGTACACCAGCAATATACCCATGGCTCCACGGTAGTAAGCTGCAAAGGCAGTAAAATTACTAAAATGTGAAGTTGACATATTAATGCAGCAGAACAGAGTACTGACTTGGTCTATGTTCGCCCAAAAGAAAAATCAAATGACAAAATAGCAAGAAGAAATGAAGAACGGCATGTTTCACCCACAAGCTTACCAGTTGTAATTGTTCGGAACCGCTCCTGACCAGCAGTATCCCAGATTTGCAGTTTGATTCGTTTACTGTCAAGCTCTATGGTCCTTATCTTGAAGTCAATACTGTGAAAGAAAACTTTGCATCAGAATAGGAACTTTGCATCAGAATAGGTCTCCCGAAAAATAAATACATAGGCAAATAATAATTTGTTTGTGTAGCAATCCATCCATGTTTTAACTATCTCTTGAAACCACTGTAGTCAACTTACATAATCTACATTCCTAGTCAAGAGGTTATGTACTTTACAAAAGTACCTTATGGAAATCTTGCCTTCTTATTTGATAAAACGTGGTAAAACGAGATACTTTTCTTATCAACTGCTCAACACATTTTCTTCATTTAGATCAATTTATGTTTGTATATCTTATGTTACCTTTATCATAAAAAAAAAGGTTTGTATTTCTTGATCACCTTTGAGGTACAAGTGCTAAGAGAAAAAACAAAAGAGCAATACAAGAGCATGTGGTGGTAGTAGTAGTAGCAGCATGTTGTTCACATTTACATAATGTAAACTCAAGTTAAGAGGTTCGTGTTACTTTTCCATAAGAATTTATTATCTTATCAAATTCCTAGTTCATCTATCCTTTTATTACATTTGAGTTACAAGTGCTTTAAGAAAAACATCAAAGAAGAAGAAGAAGATGATGAGATAACGACAATGCTTTCCTTAAAATGTAGAAGATGATTACCCAATAGTTGTGATAAAACTGGTCGTAAAGGAGCCATCTGAGAAACGTAAAAGAAGGCAACTCTTACCCACACCTGAAAATTCAAAAAGAATCTATTATGTCATCTTTCAGAAGGACTATTAATAGGAAATTTCAACATATTAGCACAAAAAAATGAACAATCTGCTGAAACAAAAAACACTAAACAGCTACTGATCTGCGGCATAATTTGGAAGGTAACTGATATGCATAATGATGGTAATGTTCTTGACATAGTGCTGCGAGAATATTTGAAAGTGAAAGCAAATGAATAGTGCTGAAAATCTTGCCAGTTTTGTCTATATGTCCATCTTCAAACTGCTGAGCATGCTGGCACAATGATTGACACCATCTGTTTTCAACAATTCGGCTACAGTCTACCTAAAATGTATTCCTAGATTCTAACTGCTAGTGCAAAATCTCACAGATTCTTATTCAACATATAATTAAATCTTGCAGGCACTGACTTATATAGAAATCCTTTTTATTTTTTGGTAACTGACTTATCTTATTATCAAAGTAAAAGTTACAACTTACAAGCACTAAAAAAAACAGAAACTGAGTTGAGGCTACAAAATACAAAAGCTACTTATCCAGGATCTAGCCAAAATGTTGTGTGATTTCTCTCACCCACCTTTAATTTGGGAAATGACTGGAATTCTTCCCACTATCTATAAATGTTGCTTCCATATAATAATTTTGTTGGACATATGTGAACACCTTGGAATCCAGTGAACCTTCATTCCCATATTTCATGAGAACAACAGCTTTCCAGGTCATTTTTATTGTCAATCTCCAGGGCCATTTAAAGACTAAACTTTTACTCTAGAACTTTATATTTTCATCTCACTTCATTGACCACTAGATCACACCCTTGGGTGTCATGTTTTACAAATCCTCGATCATGTTTAATATTGTATCTACATTATGCACAAAGGAGAGGAATGGGAGGCATCTACTGTTGGTGCAAGAATATAGTCTGAAACTTATATCTACCAGATTTTGAACCCAATATAACTAGTTCGCAGACATGTTTATACATGCATCAAGTAAAATTCCACTAGATAATTAATTTGGTTAATGTAGTATTTCTTTTACCAATTTTTCTCTCTATCATTTAACAAAACGTGAATGAAACAGAAGCATAACAAGAAATGTATAAAATTGTTTAGAATAAAAAGATCAGACAAGAAAATGAATAGAACTACATAAGAAAAATAAAAAGATAGGTAAGTCGAAAATGACTTAAACAACCAGAAAACTAACCTAATAAGCATCAAGTCAATTTTTATGTAAAGATATGGCACGTGGACCTGACTCAACCTGAAAAGTTAGCTCTAAAAATTGCCCAAGTACATATAAGAAAACCATCAATCCATTCTCCAACTAATGTGGAACTCTAACCTATTCTAACACCCCTTTCACAATTCACGCTCAGGCCCAACTGGACATGGACCGGAAGGCCAAACAAGGATGGACATAGCTCTGATTCCACGTAAAGATATGGCCTCAAAAGTTATCTCATGTTGAGAAATTGCGCAAGTCCATATAAGCAAACCACCAATCCATTCTCCAACCAATGTTGGACTCTAACAAACTTAATAAGCATCCATTAATATCAAACCTTCCTAGTTACATAAAAATACCAGCAAGTGAAGCATAGCGTCAACCGAAAGAACAATACTAACAAAGCTAACAATAAGTTCTTCAAGCTCTAATTGCACTCCATGTCCTAAAGCAAAAAAAAATCCTAACATTCTTCTACCCACAGATGTTCTCTAGCATCACTGCACACATTTTTGTTATTACATATATACAAAAACCGCGACTTAGAACTGACGCATAAGCCATTAAAGAAAACTAAACAAAAATAAGCTTAACATCACAGTTCTACACCTAGATCGCAGGGCTACACATCATTAACCATATCACAAACATCTCATATACTATAACTCTACAAAGTTTGACCAATCAACGTAAAAATAAAATATAATTATACATAGAAAAACTATAAAAAGGCTGTGTCATGCACTAAACTTTTGCTATGTACGGGACAAGTTTTAATCAATCAACTACATTTCTACAAAAGTCTAGTTTCCATAGCTCGAACGCATAACCTCAGGCTCAATATACATAATTTTATAATAAAAAAATAAATAAATAAAAAAACTTACCGCTGTCGCCGATCAAAAGGAGTTTGATGAGGTAATCGTAATCAGCTCGAGCTCTAGCGGGTGGAGCGGCCATTAGAAATTATTTCTCAAAAAATGATGAAGGGGAACTCCAACCCTAGATATACAAACAAAACAAAAATCACCTTAAAACCTGATAATCAAAGCAAATTTGAATAAAAATTAACTGGTACATATATACGAAGATTTATACATAAATATATTCATATAAACATACAATTACGTACCGGGATCGGAGAAAATGAAAACTGAAGAGAAGAAAGATATGAAAATATGTTTGAGATCTAATAAATAGAGAGGAAAATAAAAAAATATTATAGGAGGGAAAGCGTCCTTGCAACGTCAGTCACGTCGGCACCGGTCGGCCGTTGATTTTTATTTATTTACTTCTCCTTTGTACCATCGACTCATTTTAAATGGGTCGGATTGATCAAGTCCTAAATAAATTTAAATATTAATTATTTTAGAAAAATCATCGCGTCTTAAAATAGATAATGATTTTAATGATCATGAAAGCTAACTAGATGACCAACATGGGTTGTAGTGCACTGGTGAGAGTGTTTCACCCTTAACCAGAGGTCTTGGGTTCGAGCCCTGGGTATAGAGAAAATCATGTTGAGAGCGTCATCCTCGAATGAGCCCTGCAGTGCGCGTTCGAATTTAGTTGGAGCTCCAATGTGGACTCCGTAAACCGGATGGAAAATCAAAAAAGAAATTTAACTAGATGAATATTGAATAACTTTTATGTTTGTTGCTATAAGTTGAGCTATTATTCAAATATTTAACTTCTCTAATGGGTATGAGTTATGACTCAAAAAAAAAAGATTAAAATAAGTTAGAAGCAGCATAAATTAATAACAAAACTACTTATTTTATAAGGTGGTTAATGTCACCTTCTTTGTTTGCCAATTTAAATGTCGACTCTTCATCACCTATCAATAATTTGGTTGCATAAAAATGGTATCATGGTCTTTCAGGTTTACTTAGTTAATTTAGACGAACATCTATATGAATGACTAGGGATAGGTTTTTTCTTAATGTCTTCTGAATTAAGCTTAGCGTAGGACCTGTCCAGTGTGGTTTATATCTTCTATGTGATTTTGCAGGCTATTACAGAATGGATGGTTTACCACGTGCGCACGAAGTACTCATTAAAATTGTAGCGACTACGGATTATCTGAGGTTCTAAAAAAATGTATTATCATGTAAAAGTATTTCGATTACATAAAATGGAACTAAAAAGTATATTAGTTGAAGTTGAAAAAAAAACAATTCATCCGAAAAATCAAAAAATATTTTGATTGAAATCCCTCTTAAGTCTAATTGTTTCATGGACATTTATTAAAATTGCTATAAGAAAACCATGGCAATCATAAACAACATGTATCTATTTTGTTAGCATATTCATATATTTTTTTTACCCTTTCTTTATCAAACTAATTATTCATGTTACTTTGCTAAAACAATTCTCTTGAGTCGAGAGTTTATTAAAAATATTTTCTCTCCCACAAAGATAGAGAACAAGTCAACGTACATCATATTTTTTGGACATCAATTGTAAAATTACAACGATATGAATGAAGAAATGTTGTTCCAAGCAGACAAATGCATAAGGCCCAAATCACTCTTCTATAGGCATTACATATCCAATAAAATCATGGACCAAGGCCCACAGTAAGTGGAGCTTGGGCCAGGAAAGCTCAACTTATCTTAGCCAAGGGACTGAGTGGGGGAAATTACGTAATTACACGATTTACGATAACATAATCTTTAAAAATTCATATCATCTGAACTAATTACAAAAATCCCATTTTTTCCTTCTCTCTCTTAACATCCGGATACATCATTTCACCTCTATCAAATACTTATAACTTTGTTTGTGTATAATGTTTTAGTACAAATGTTATTGTTTATACACAACCCTAATTATTTCAAAACTAAATTAGTATGAATTTGGTTTAAGTTATATATCTAATAGATAACTAATGTATTGTTTGCTATGTATCGGGCGAAGCAGCAATGTATTCCTGACTGAAAAATCCGAAATTATTGTAATTTAGGAAACTTTTGAGATAGGATGTAATTAGCGCCCAAATTTTTGAGATTTTTTGTACTTTATACTAAAAATTAACTTAGATGACCAGCTTTGGATTGCTTATTAATATTTTAACTTAGATGACCAGCTTTGGATTGCTTATTAATATTTTGTCAATGTTTGAAATATAAATTAGAAATGGCTATTTCTTAAAAGTGAAAATAAATTTAAATGAAAAGTACTTCTAACTAAAACACGAAAGAGCTTCAACATATATAAAATATTACAGTGATTTTAATGTATACAGATTTTTTACATTATCAATGCATAGATTTCAAATTCATTATTTTACCGTACCACAAATAAAAACATGTCCATGAGTTGTCAAATATTCAAATGGGACCTAACTTGTTAATACTCTAATAATTACATTAGATTAGAGAATGAAAGAAAAGCTTTAAAAAGAAATTAGTGTTTTTGGTACAAAGAAATTTTGGTTAGTCTAAAATCAAAGAAAATAAGTTGGATAAAAATGAGAAAAATAGTCGCCCTAGCGAAACATGGAAAACAAGTACTAGGAAAACTTACGCATCAAACTTATGTATCAATATTATGTATCTTATTAGATTTTAGTGTGTCTAAATACATTCAAACACGTCCAGATACATTTATATCAAGATATATAAGGTTAAAATTAGGTGTAATTTATTTTAGATATATCATATCCAAGTGGCCTCGCATGTATCTGAATACATAACAAATCTCGCTTGCCTCCTCACTTATCTCTCATCTCGCTCGCCACTATATGCATCTAGTATCCAAATGCATGCGAATCACATCAGATACATACAAGTGTGTATTTAGTGTCATTCACGTAATGTATCTGGGATACATAACGAATCTCGTTCACCTCCTTCTCCATCTCGCTCACCTCTCTCCCTATTTTAGGCTATCTAGTAGCAAAAATACATGTATCTAAATGTATCTTTCCTTATTATATGATACAAAGCTCTTGATTGATGGTAACATACGTAATATTTTGAAAGTATAAATAATAGTAGTATATATGATAGTGAAATATGTCTAATTATGTAGTCTAACAAGTATTATTAGTGACATTACAAGTTTATCGTTTCCCCGCATTCATTCGACTATCACCTCCACCCCTTTGACCATTCCATCCCTAACCACACTTCCCATCCTATTCCATCTTCATATTGTTTACATATAAGTGCTTTTGGTATAATATTATTTTGTTTAGTTACCATATACTAGAAAATAAATAAAAAAACTCATTTATATTTCATTAAAATATTATCTATCCACCAAACACACACTACAATAAAAAAAAGCATTTTGCAGTAATTATTTAGCAGTGATAATAAAATTGTCTCTATAATTATATAATAGTATCATATGAATATTTATAACCAATATTTTGTGTAAATGTTGTTAAAGATTTTAGTGACTCAAAATGCAATGGTATTAATTTAATTACTGTTGCTACAATAAATATTATTGCCACTAAATATCTCTTTTGTTGTAATAACACCGAGAAGAAGAATAAATTGACCAAAGATTAATTTATTTTTTATTTACAAAATCAAAGATCCACACAAATTATGTTTAACATTGACAAGTCTTCAATTAATGTTTGACGTGGTGATTATAACATTGACCCATTCACATTCACATCACAAATAATATAAATTAAAGACCAAAAAAGTACATATAAAGATTAGGTCCCCTTAATCAAGCAAGCAAAGACGTGTGGTGCAACTGTCAATCACTTTAATAGTATATATTATAAAAATAAAATAAGGTCATAATTAAGTTATTTGTCTTATAGCGTGTAACTTTTTGTACCGTCGCGTTAATTAATTTAATTAAGTCAAATTTAGGATTAAACTTCAGGTTATGAATTTTTGACTGCGCCTTTAAGTGACACGTGTTTGTGATTTGGGTTTAAACTTGAGTTTCATATATACAGTAAAATCTCATTAAATTAATACTCAATAATTAATAATTTCTCTAAGATAATATTTTCCTCCAGTTCCGACTTGGGTCAATGAAAAAAATCACTCATTTTGATGAGATAATATATTTTTAAAAGACCCCTATATAAATATATAGTCCCATTAATATCATAAAAATTAACAATTCTTTAAAATTAGGGGAAAATGTCTGAAATATATATGAACTTTGACCAAAATTGCTGTAACAATACCGAACTTTGGAAAGGACCTTTTACCCCCTGTACTATTTAATAGTGTATTTTAAATGTATATATGTGCCCACGTGGACATCATAAATATTGCATCATTATAAATAATAACATGTCCACATTGGCACATATATACCTTTAAAATACACTATTAAATAGTGCAGGGGGTAAAAGGTCCTTCATAAAGTTTGGTATCGTAACAGCAATTTCGGCCAACTTTGAAGTATTTTTCAGATCATTTTCCCTTAAAATTACAAATATATCAAAGACAATTTAGTGAAATATGATTATATTATTTTTGTTTTTTGTTAAAATTTAAATCTAGTTGAAGCTCATGTCTAATTTTTATTATTTCACACAAAAGTTCCGTTGTTGTTGTCTTTTCGAGTTGTATCATAAAATTGCGAAAAGTTCGACACGTGATACGTGTTTCCTTATGCGTAATTGATTTCAAATGTATTGTATTATCTTCAATTTCATCATCAACATTATTTTTTTCTGATCTACAATTTCTTCTAAACTCTGGACTTCTGAACATGAACCTCAAAACAATGTTTTAATTAATAAATATTAATTTATCGATTAAATAATACCTCTATAAAACAATAATATTTCATGATCCCACCGATATTAATTTAGTGAGATTTTACTGTATTTTGATAAAAAAAAAAATTAATATATAAGTTTAAGACAATCTAATAGTTTTTTTCTATCTAACTTTGCGTATATATATCAAAATATATATTGAGTGAAAACTTAATTATTACTATATATATTAACTTGAAATATTACCTATAAACTTTTAATTCAGAATCTACTTTATTAGTAATTACTAAAATTCTTATAATATTCCTAGTGGAAGATAGACTATGATGTATCAACTTAGACCTTGGATTTCTTCAAATTAATTTGGAACATTCTTTAATTTTGTTCTTGTATTTATTTAATTAATAAGAAAAGTTGAGAAGAATAGATGTGTCAACAATAAGGAAAGGTGGGTGGAGTCGTTGTTATAAAGAAAAAGTCACATGCATGCAAAAAAATAAAAAAGAAAAAAGAGAAATTAAAGTGGGAGAATATATATCTTGAATTAGAAATTACTTCAACGCTACTTATTCCCATTCCCACTCATATATTCCATCTTCTCCTTTATTTGCGAATATTAATAAATTATTGGTATGTTTGGTACGAGAATAAAATATCTCGATTCAAGCAAAATATATCACGATACATATGAAGAGAGAATATAGCAGAAGAAAATTAACGGAGAAAAGAACAATAATAACAATAAACAAAAAATGTAATTCCAGAAACATTTATATACATAATTTAGGCGACAAGTAGTCTACAAGCGTGGAGGTGGATGTCGGAGATAGGGTGGAGAGAGCAGGGTGTTATGAAACTTATTTTTCTTATTCGTAAATTATTTTCTTAATTTTTAAGGAACTTAATTATTTTTATAGAGAATGTTTTTTCTTTTCAAAATATATAACTATCCAAACATGAGAAAATTCAACTATACGAGAAACATTTTATGTCATCATGAAATATACATTTGTAATAGTGACAAATGCTTTCATTGTGCGCTAGTTGCGGATTCAACTGAATTCAATATTATTAAGATAATTGAAAATTTCATATGTAATTACTACCTTTTAAAAAGTCAATGAATTCAATCTTAAAAGTCTTAAATGATTTTTGCCAAATTTTTTAAATCTTAGTAATCTCCTAGTCAATGCTGACTCGACCTATGTTATCCTCCCATAATAACTATATGCAAAAAAAAATAAAAAAAATAAAAAAATATAAAGTAGATATTGGAAAATAATGTCCTATGTTTCATGTTTGCAAGCAAAGAAATACTTGAACATTTCGCCAAACTCAAGATATTTTTTGGTTAAAGAAAAATAAGTATCATCTACTAATTTTTTAAATAATCCCTAATTATAGTACCAAACATGGGATATTAAAATTGAACAACATGCCAAACACAAGATATATTTTTGTTAAAGAAAAATTAATAAGTTGTTTCCACGTCTAAATTTGGACTAAATGCCCAGACCTTTAATTACTTATTTTCAGATGTTGTTACGATTTTTGAAAGTCAATTTGATTAATTTTTAAAGTTAAATTAGATTACATTAATTCGATATTCTAGACTAAAAATTTAGATAATCAACATTTTTTTTTGCATATCAATATAATTAAAAAACATAACAAAATGTTAGTCAAAATTCTTATCGTTTGACCCAAAAATAAATAAATTGTAACAACTAAAAGGAACAAGGGAAATACCATTTAATTTTTTCATTTAATGTCGGAATATTTTTGGTTCAGACTAATTTTCTTTCGTCTAATCACATAAAACCAATATATCAAGACAATTTTTGTATGATTGCTCGAAATCAAAACTCTACCAATGGTGAAAAAATCCCACAATTTTTGAAATCGATATTCAAAGATATACTTCTTTCCTCCTAATATTAAATAGGGAAAATTACGCGGTTAAACAAACTTATATTACTTAATTACTCATCATAGTTATAGTTTGATATACGTACCACTCGCGACTAACATTAACCATTAATTGCGTGGGTTAACTTTGAATTTGTATAATTAATCACGCTTGTATATATATAATTCACCACATTTGTATATTTCGTAACTAACAATTCTTGTTTGAATTGTATTTGTATACGATGGTTTGTATCTGTATATGACGATGACTTCCTTTGATTTTCAATTTTGTCATCATATACATTCAATTTTTTTTGCATAACTTTTTAAAGTTTGTATAAACGTGTAGTTTTCAAATTTTGTATAATATAATTTATATAATGTAATTTGTATAATATATTTTGTGTAATTATTTAAAGTTCATATGTTTATGTTTGTATTAATTTGTTATTTCGAGTTTTATTATATTTGTATAATCCAGACTTTATATTACTCAATTAAACAAAAATATGCGAATTATACAAACGTACCTGCAAATTATACAAACGAGATGCGAATATACAAATTATTGTCCTCTCTCGCTCGCCTCTCTCCTCCCTCTCCCAATCTCCTCGCAAGAATATACAAATACATATGTATAATATACAGTTATCTAACCGATCTACATATACAATTCACCTCTCTCCCACTCTCTGCCCTCTCTCGCTCGCCTCTCTCCTCCCTCTCCCAGTCTCGCTCGCTACTCTCCTCCCTATAACATGTAATTAACAAGCTATAGCTATGAAGCGTAATTACACTATTTTTGAGTGGCTATATGTGAACGTTCCTCTATTAAATATCACTTCTAAATTCACAATTTAACACCATTTCACTTTGTAACAATTCTTTCATGAGTTTGTCATTTCTAAATTTATAATATAAAATTATCTAAACCCTTTTTACTTTGATATAATTTGTATCAAGTTTATTATATTATCAAAATTAAATGAAATAAATCACACGAATATTCCCTCCACCGCACAAACTTAATCCCTTTAACGGCATCTTCCCACCCTACATTTCCCGTCAAATCCCCAACCTCCACCGTTAGGAACTCCGTCACTTTCACCGTTTTAAGTCCCACAACACCCAATAAAAATCCTCCATGTGTCCAAGTATTTTTTATATTCGCTTCTAATTTAGAATCTTCCCTCTTCAGAAAAAAAAAAACAAAAAATAAAAGATGAAACGTAAGAATTATGCAATTAATTTTTTTTAAAGCTTTGAGCTGTTTAATAAAGCTTTAAAATGGCAGAGTTTTAAGAGCGGGAAGAAGGAGAAGAACGCGTTTTACACCTTCATTACTCAACTTTCTAGGGTTTATTCTCTTTCTCTTTTTTTTTTTCTTCTATAAATACTCTTTCTCGGTTTGCCGTTGTTCATACGCTTTGTTTGTAGATCTGAGCTGTGTGCTTCCACCGACGGTCTTAGTTTCCTCCTTCGTTTGCTTCAGGTATCGATTGTTTGCTTTAATGCGTTTCCTGTTCAATGTGCTAGTGATTATTCGGAAAATGTGTTTGATGATCTTCATTTTACTCGTTTCAGGCATTCATTTTATTTTTATTTTTATTTTTTTTGTAGTAATGTTTTTAGGGATCGGTTACATTTTCTGCAGTTTTTGCTGATATGATTGGTTTTTGTTTGGATGGAGTGATGTTTTTGTTGTTAGGACTTAATTTCCTTGTTCATTTCCGTTTTTTTTTGAAGTTTTTGGTTGAAAACGATGATCGCTTTCTTCACAGCATTTTTTTCTCTACTTCTAACTGATATATAGTGTATTTGTTTCATTTTCGCTCTGTTTTTTTTGTTCTTCGTGAATGTCTCTGCAGTAAATGAGTTTAAGCACATGAATTCTATAGTGTTCCATGTTTTCTGCTTCCGTTTGGTTCTGCTTTGCGTTCTGCACGTATTTCATGAATTTATGAACGGAAATATTGGGAGAGATTTTCGGCATGTTTATAGATTTCAGAGGAGTCAATCTCTTGGACTCCGTGGTCGTTATTGACTCTACTTAACTGGAATACTGGCAATTGTATTGTTTGTTTCTTCTGAAGCTTACTAGTTGTGAAGTCCTTACTGAGAGTTTTTGTTCAATTATACGTAGGCATCTATCTACCTCGCAGGTTTCTGGTTTTGTAATTCCAGCAATCAGTGTTGCATAGCTAGAGCTAAACGAGATAGATCTGGCATTGCCGGTTGTACCTATAGACATCATGGCAAATTATAACCTCTATGTCAAATGTATATTGTATGCTTACATTATCTGTTAGAATAAGGTCTTTTTATTTTTTCACAGGAAGATAATAATTTTTGATATTATAGAAATATAAATCATGACTTATATTTCCTGTCTGGTTAAGTTTTGTTTGTTTCATTCCGAGTCTGGGTCATTGGTCTATAAATATACATATATTTCTTACCCGTTGTTTTGTTGGACAACTTTATTTGATGCCTCTACTCAGAAAGCTAATATTTTCTTTTCCTATACTTTGGAGATTCTTACGTGCTACTATTACCTTGATGTCCAGCTAGCAATTATGGTTCCACCTATCGAAACTCAAGTCAAGTCTCCAGTGTCTCAGAAGTTCTCCATTCCACCTCTTAATGAAAGAATACTCTCTTCTATGACACGGAGATCAGTTGCAGCTCATCCTTGGCATGATCTCGAGATAGGTATTTTATAAATTCTGTAAAGGGAAACACCATTCCTCACAGTTGTGCCAAAAAAAAAATGACTCCTGGAATATTCTTCTTGAGCTAAAATTTGTGTTTTGCTGCAGGACCTGATGCTCCACAGATTTTTAATGTGGTAAGGAATCTTTAAAACTTTCGAACTGATATTTAATATGGTTGAACCTTCATATTGGTTATACGAATAAGGCAATTTATGCTTCATGTATATGCTGAATAATATTTAGCTTAGGTGATAATTGATATTAAGTCCAAAACATATTGTAAATCTTCAAAATTTTAATGAGCAAGCATGATTGATTTTCTAGGCCGACTCTAATTTCATGTTAGATAACTTAGATCAGCTGCTGCCAAAATTGGGGTCTTTGCTCTGGCTTTATGCTAACTTTTTTAAGTTAAGAGGTGCTTTACTTCTTGATAGTAATCTGTAAGTTCTTCACTGTGTAAAGTGGATTTTTCACCTAGATACCTTGGGAGTTGCAAGAGGCTAATATATGGTTGAAGTTATTTATGTTACCACATACTTGGTTGAGATGTTTTTGTATGTTAACCTACCAATTGGTTGGTGCAGGTGATTGAGATCAGTAAGGGGAGCAAGGTGAAGTATGAACTTGACAAAAAAACTGGACTGATCAAGGTATAAGCGGTATATCTTGAAACGAGTAAAATTGTGAAATTTTAGCTGAGTGGCCTGAAACGCTGTTTCATTATTCCAGGTTGATCGTGTTCTTTACTCATCAGTTGTATACCCCCATAACTATGGGTTCATCCCTCGTACACTCTGTGAAGACAGTGACCCTCTGGATGTCTTAGTCATCATGCAGGTGGGCTGATAATCCTTTCCCATTGTCCTGATAAACAAGACACTTGCGGATATTTGCTGATAGTTGAACTGCAGCTAAGGGTCCACGAACTTACCTGTAACTTACATGTTTGTGTGTAAGCAAGGGATGGACAAGATATAGTTAGGTTGTAACTTACCCAATCCACTCTTTTAACTTCCAAACCTATATCTACTACTACTTAAAAACGGTGCTGGATACAGAAAAGTTGATCTGGTCCTGGTGTTAGGTCTTATTATAGGCATTTGTGATCTCAATTATTGCTCTAAATTATGTGGACATTCTGTTACCCTGGATATAACCTATTGACTTCTGTATTATATGTCTTTTTATCTATATGCTATAAAACTGTCGATTTTTCTTAAGAAGCCAATCCTACAATAGTTTGCCAGTGCAGTGCATGGGTGTCAAGGAAGTGGACAATTTAACCATTTGTGGCCTTTGCAATGCATATATTTGACAGATCAAAGAAATTATTAGTATTGTGGCTTTTACCTCTTTGAACTGTGTTTTTTTAAAAAAAAATAGGGGATGCCTATCAACAGTTATTTATTCTCTTGATTCTTACCATGCTAATTTACAGGAACCTATTCTTCCGGGTTGCTTTCTCAGGGCTAAAGCAATTGGTCTTATGCCCATGATTGATCAGGTACTTATCTATGGCTAAAAGTAAATTGTGTGTCCCCAATCTTCCATGTATTAACTCTAGTCAGAGAACACAGGGAGAAAAGGACGACAAGATAATTGCTGTCTGTGCTGATGATCCTGAATATAAGCACTACACTGATATCAATGAGCTGCCACCCCATCGTTTGGCTGAGATCCGTCGCTTCTTTGAGGATTGTATCCTTTTTCTAAAATCACAAATCTTAAGAGCGGCATGTATTTTAATTTCAGATGTTTATGAATTATCATTATTACGTTCATTTACTGTTTAGCGTGTGCAAGCATGAATAAGAACTTAAGTATATGGTTTGGTCCTTGACTAATGTATCAGACAAGAAAAATGAGAACAAGGAAGTTGCTGTTAATGACTTTCTTCCATCCGACAAAGCCTTCGAAGCAGTCCAGCATTCCCAGTAAGTAACACCCACCACCATTTCAAACATTACCAGAAGTTCAATTTTTCTCCCTTCTGCAGTATGTTATGTTAACGAGAATTCATATTATGTTCAGCTGCTTACGTATAATGTTCTTTTTTCTCAGGGATCTGTATGCAGACTACATTGTGGAGAGCCTGAGGAGATGATAGACTTTCCATCTTCCTTAAGTCGTGAATGACCGTCAACATTACATTTCTCATCCTAATATACCATATACCATATAGTAGTACTTCTCTAATATTTCTACTTGTACTGCTAAGCACAGTTATATACCATGTTGCATGAGCATATAACATGCTATATATATATATATACACACACACAATATGCTTGTATTATCTACTGTATGGGAAATTACTCTTCCATACAGTACATGATGATGACGAAAAGGAAACTTCACGTTTCCCCTGGTCAAATTTTGTATGATTTGAACTATGTCTTATTTGTCCGGTTTATAAAATCGATTATAAACGAAGTTAAGTTTGTATGCACTCTGTTCTGTTCCTTGAGTTTAATGGCTTCTATTTGATCTGTCCAAACTTGGTACTCAGTAGTTCTGAAGTTTATTCGGTTTGTATTATTAATGAACTATGGAGCGCAATTATGCAAATTATAGTTATAACATATAAATATGATTTTTATGTTTGTTATATGTGAAAGTTGCTCTACTTTTAATCATCTAGGAGAATCACTTTTTTAAAATAGAACTCAGCTTTTATCGTCCAAGGGAAATCATGAAGTTCTGTGTAGAAAATCGATCGAAAGGAGATAACTCAGTTGGTTTGGAGGGTGATCATTCTATACCCCTCAATGCCTTCTGAATCGAGTCTATCACATAGAGTTTGCCTAGTGCAATTTACATCTCATGTGTGGTTTGCAGGCTGAGTTATTATCCCCTTAAAAAAAAATAACTGAAACGAAAAAGGTCATGATAAATATTATAGATAACCTGACAAATCATCATATACACAATAGTCATTATAGATAAAATCATAATCAAAATGTAAAAGAAACTATCAATAATAATCGAACTCAAAAAACAAACAACTACACGAGTAATACTTATTTTGATTACTCTATTACTAGTTCACAATTAAACGGAATAAATTATGGATAATGTGAGAATGAAAATCAATTTATATCAACTGTTACTAATACCCCTAATATATATCCTAAGCCTTTGTGATTTGTTTGGCCAGTTTTTTGAAAGATCAGAAGTATTCATTTCTTAAAAAAATTAGGTAATTTATCCGCGCTTTGCACGGGCATAAATAATCTTTCTAAGCTTTTAAACAACCTTTCCAATCATCGACTATTATAAGAAAGAAAAAAAAAGTAAATTTGAGTCACATATCTCAAGAATTGTAAATATATAATGAACGATTAAAAATATCTTGATATCTAATCATTTTTATCTTTTATATAATTTATCATAATATATGTTTGATGATATAATTGTCTTGTTAAAATTGAGTGATATTTTTATTAGTGATGAAGCATCACTTTTTCTATTTTTTTGCACATGAAAAATATAGAATCTGATAATTTAATGGTTAGAATAACTCCTTGTTAAAAAAAATATGTGACAGTTTTTGAGAATTAATATTAGTGATAAATAAGTTAAGATTGTTAAAAAATGTACATTACAACAACATAAATAACTTTTTTAGAGACAATCTACTTGTCTGAGGTCAAACGTTCAACACTTTTCGTTATTGCTACTTTGTTACTCTAACAAAATTTAAAGAAGGAGAAAAATAAATTTGAAACAACAACAAAATAATATTGTTGATCCTTTTAGAAATTCATTCTTCATTAAACTGTTGCTCTTAAGGCCCTTCTAAATGCTTTATCAATGCAACTTTACGACTTTTTTAGAAGTATGTACGTATAATTGTTGGATTATGAAAGTACAAGTAGATCAAAATGTTGGATTCTAGACTCATGTTAAAGAAATATTCTCGAACATGAAAAAATTAAAGATAGTCCTAATCTAGATAACTCAAATGCTCAGCAACGACATGGGACATGAAGGCCAAAAAATCTATGTTAATAGACATATATTTTGTAGATTAAGATATTACTTTTATTTATAGTAGGTTTTGTTTCATTTTCTTCAAATTAAGCTTGTAGAAAACAGTCATAACTCACACCAAAAATATATTGAAGAGTCGAATGAGAAGGAAAAAAGAAAAACATTAAAAGGACGAAAGTTTTGTCCATGTGAGATCATATACATACCAAACGAAAAATAGTTAATACAAATTTAAGGAGACAACAAAACAGCGAGAAAAAACATACATTAAATGGAGTAAACTATAAGATATCTAATGATGATAACAAATCATTCTAACCAGAAAACTTCCTATGTTTTAAAATAACATACTTCAAAAAATTGACTAACACTTCAATCAACTTTCAATCCTTAAAATTAATAAAAATAGATAACTTACAATATAAAAGCCAAAAAATATGGGCTTGCAAACTTATTAACTCTTAGATGATTTTTTAAAGAACAAAAAATATCATGCTTGTATGTGAAGGAATGACGTTATTGATGAAAAAATTAGAGATTTGTAAGAGAAATTTTTATTGTACCTTTAACAATCCTAGTAGAGAAAACTTGCCTGAATACTCAATTAACGTTAGTCTGCACTAACAAATACTTATAACAATATCTTTGCAGAACTATAAACAACAAAGTTTAAAACATGTACTCAAAAACAACAATTAATAATACAAGCATAAATTAATGATTGTAAAAAGCATACCATGATATGTATCAATAGAATGAAACAAAATGGAAAAAATCGAGCCCACTAAATGCACATTGTCCCCTTAAGAGAATTATTTTCCTCTAGTACCCGAGGTTTAAAGGAATAGATTCTCTCAGTATAGAACAATTCTATTCACCAGTGTATTGATACAAAAACAATGGTTTCAGTGAGCTGCTCAACAGGAGCAAAGTACACAAATATTTAACTGTCCAGAAGAAGAAGAATTCAGAATTTTTGTTGTTTTAAATGAGAGAAAATTTATCTATTTATAGACAACAAAGGATAGTGTGAACAAATGTTTATTGTAACTTATCGAAAATGTCACAACTTTTTGGAAAAGTTACAACATTTCGGAAAGGTAACAACCTTTCGTAAAAGTTGCAACTTTTCATAAAAGTCTCAACTTTTCATAAAAGACATAACTTTTCATAAAAGACACAACTTTTCATAAAAATCCCAACTATTTGTAAAAATCATAACTTTTCATGAAAGAAGAAGGCTAGTTTTGGAAATACTATAAATTAAAAGGGGATCTTGGTTTGTGGCGGCGCCACATAGGCGGTGAAATAAAATGGAAAAAATCGAGCCTACTAAATGCACAGTATCCCCTTAAGAGAACTATTCCCCTCTAGTACCCAAGGTTTAAAGGAATATATCCTCTCAGGATAGAACAATTTTATTCATCAGTGTATTGATACAAAATTAATGGTGTCAGTGAGCCGCTCAACATGAGCAAAGTACACAAATATTTAATTGTCCAGAAGAAGAAGAAGTAGTTCAAAATTTTTGTTGTTTTAAAATGAGAGAAAATTCCTCTATTTATAGACAACAAAAGATGTGTGAACAAATGCTTATTGTGACTTATCCGAAAGGTCACAACTCTTTGGAAAAATTACAACCTTTCATAAAAGTCATAATTTTTTATAAAAGTTGCAACTTTTCATTAAAGTCGCAACTTTTCATAAAAGTCTCAATTTTTCATAAAATGCACAATTTTTCATAAAAATCCCAACTTTTCGTAAAAATCATAACTTTTCATGAAAGAGGAAGACTAGTTTTGGAAATACTATAAATTAAAAGGGGATTCTGATTTGTGGTGGCGCCACATAGGCGGACCTAGAGTTCTCTTTTATATAAATATATGATTATTTATTTTTGAAGAATAAAGGTGTTTGGTCCATATTTTCATTTAAAAAATGTAAAACAGTAGCAGTATAAGCTAATTTTCATATTTCAAGCAGAAGTTGAAATTTTTTAAAATTAGAATCTCAAAAAAAAATAAAAAAAGATTATCCCTATTAAAACTATTTTTTACTAAATTAATACTCCTATTATTTTTGAAAGCATTTCTTTTTTAAAAAACAATTCATATAAAGTTAGATATATTTCCTTCCTAATATTTTGGTTCCAATAAACCCCCAAAACCTCTGCTTAAACCCTTCGAAGTTCGAATACAATCAACCGCCGCCAACCACCGTCAACCGCCATGAATTCCTTTAACGCCACCACCCCAAACTTCGACAACCTTCTCCTCCAATCCCTAATGAACCGTCTCCAAATTCGTCCTCCTTCAAACCGAACTTCCTCCTTTTCCCCACAATCCCTCGAAGATCTCCTCTTCAACACTCTCCCTTTCTCCGACGAAGATGAAGACAACGATGATGATGATAACAACAACGAGTCTTCTTCTTCTAAATCCCTGCTAGCGAAAGAAGAATCGAGGGTTGAGAAAGAGATAATCCGGACAATTTTAACTGGAAAAACTGATTCGCTAAAACCAAATTCGGGTCAAGCTATTGCTATTGGTGAACACCATATATGTATCGGGTTTCATGAGGATACGGGTTCGGATTATCGGGTGTGGGAGTGGCATGGGCATATCATGCTTTTTGATGAGGAAAATGGGTATTCACCTGAATACATATACGGGAATTACTTTGAAAGAGTTAATGGTAAGCTTATGAAGAAGAAACAAGAGGAGAAAGAAGAAGAGGAGAGTGAGAAAGAAGAAAAGGAGAGTGATGAGAAAGGGGAGAAGGTTGGGAATTTGGGGTTGAGAGAGTTGATATCATCAGGAGATTCGAATAATGAAGGTCGAATTCTTAGGAGGAATATGAATGCTGGCTCTACAAGGTTTATACTGAATCAATGCTTTTTCGCCTTTTAGTTTTGTTATACTAGTTCATTTGCATCTATGCTCCATTGGTGTTTTGGTCGAGTATTTAGCGTGTTTAGATATGTTGTTTATTGTGTTTCGGTTATCGCACTATTTTGTTGTTATTGTTCCTTTCTGAATGTGTGTATTACTTTACTTGTTAGTTGGTATGTTTTCTTTACTGTTGTTTTTTCTTGTCATAACTACTTTGATTTGCTTCACTTGAGCTGAGGGTCCTTCGGAAGCATTGAGGTAGGGGTAAGGTCTGAGTACACTCTACCATCCCCGGATCCAACTTGTGGGATTTCACTGGGTATGTTGTTGTATAATATCAGGAACACTTTAGATATGTTTTGGCTGTTTACTTGTTCTGAATTGCGAATGTGCATCCCATATTAGGTAAATACATCTTCATTAAAAGTCTATTTCAGCCTCAAGTTCTTAGATAACATCCACTTTTCCTACATCAATAGCCTTAAGTTAATAACAAGATGCAAATTAAGGAATTGCGTTCCATATGTTGAGATCTTTAGCAGTATACTACTCTAAAATGTGACCGTTAACACAAAAAAAGGGAAAATGGTTAGATGGATGGTGAGTGAAGTTTGTTTCAGAAGCCAGGGAAAAATAAAACTCCCTCTGTCAAATTCTGATTTTTCTTTTAGGAGTAGAGGACCGGCAACACTATAAATGAAAATCCACTAGTTTCTCAAAGAGTTCTGTATCTTAGTTCTGGTTGAACACCACTAAGTTTGCAGTTAATTAGAATGAGGGAACTGTTATCTTTATCTTCGAAGAAACTAATATCTTATGTCAGTTTTCCAAGAACCAGGATTAAGAGTTAAGGCTATTAGCATACTAAAGTAGCAGTTTTATACATTTGAAGACAATATGAACAACTAGATACATAACATGTTATCCTCAGCTTATTAGGTGATGCTTTAGAGTGACATCTTATGTGTGCTAAGCCAGCAAGACTTGGCTGAGGAGGAATATAACTATGTAGTGCAGCACTTAGTGATTTAACGTGTTCGCTAATCTTTGAACTGTGCTGAAGTAATGCTTTTATAATCTGAACCCTTAGGGGTTGTTTGGTTGGTGCGACTTGGATAACAATTTGGGATAAAATGCGGGATTATTTAATCCCGTGTTTGGTTATGGCCTATGGGTATTAATTGGTCCCCATAACCATTTGTATTAAAATGGTGGGATTATCTATCCCATATAGAAGGTATAAGAGCTTCAAAGTGTGAAAATGTGCTATGATTTTTTGTTTTACTCTAACCCTTCATTGTAAGAACAGGGACTGATCTAGAAATGGGTTTTGAAAGGGAGTGGTAGGGGGTGGGGAAGGAACTATTGAACCAAATCTTTACAAAACACCATAAGATAGTATAGTAATTCTTAATACAAAGGCATATCCGAGTAAGAGACTTCTATTACTTCCATCAACAACAACAAACCCAGTGTAATCCCATATGTTGGGTCTGGGGAGGGTAGAGTGCACAGACCTTTTCCCTACCTTGAGAGTTGAGAAGGTAGAGAGGTTGTTTCCAATAGACCCTCAACTGAAACCAACGATGAAAAAAAGGCAGCAGAAACAACAAGAAGAAAATAAGATATATAGAGGCCAAAGAAATAGCATGTAGTAATAGAAATCTAAAGATAAGGAACAAAAGAAGACTATTACTAATACTATGAGAATGGAAACTTCTATTGCTTCCGTAGGAATATATTTATCTCATAGCTGATCCTTCATAAGATCTGTTGCATACATATAATGATGGGCCTCTCTACTAACCCTCTAGGCATGCGTATTTGCTAGACATTTTTATTCAAGATCTTTATCTCTCCAAGTTTTAGTTAGCATCCATTGTCTTTCACTTGATGCATTCTTCCTATATGATGTTTTTAACTTCCTAGTTGCTTCTTGTTTGCTTGAATGTGATTTTAGCTGTTTTTTCTCCAATTTCTCCGCTTCTAATATTTGATTGTTCTTTTGCTCTGTGAAGAAAATTTATACTCTTCCTCTTAGTTCCTCGTCTCTATTCATTCTTCTCAACTGAGTTTTCCTTGTTACAATCTGACAGGGTCTAGAGGTTTGCTGTTTTACACCAAAGAAACAATTTGAGGTTTGCTGCGTATTTTCGCTTGGCTGCATGGAGATTTTTTACATTTCATTTTCCCAAGCTACTTAGTGTTGTGTTAAAATAGCATATTTGCAACTTGTGATCTTACATGGTCTGAAATATTGCATTTGCAAAGCAAAATAGGAACTCCTAGCAGATGAGAATAGCTCCTTATTTTCTTTAATTCTCTCTTAATTTTTTTCAGTTTCTTAATTACGAGGTTGAAAATCTGTTACAGAGTAAGCTACTCTTCTTTCATAAGCAAATGTTTTTGGAGCTTTTGTATGTAGAGAATGCTTTTAGCTCTAGCTAATTGTCCTTTTTTTTGCGTGTGATTTATATCTATGGTCATGTGTAAGGGCATATCATTTGAAGTAGATATTCATCCCATTTTAGGACAGTTTTTGTTTTAGTTAGTAGATTTTGAATCAAATTTTAAAATTTATTTTCAAATATTTTTTTGGGCGAAGAAATTTGATCCTTTTTCTCGTAGAATTAAAAAGATCAATTAAAATGCACCTATAAACATAACTTCAAATTTTGAGTATTATTACTTCAAAACTCATAATTTTAAATTACACGTAAGAAAGCGATGGTCGATGAGATGGTAAAAAAATCTTTTCTTTTAGTACAAAAATATTAGTGATGTCCTTGATAAAATTTAACAAGAATGCTCTCTTTATTATTGTGATATCTTCATTATTATTATTATTATTATTATTATTATTATTATTATTATTATTATTATTATTATTATTATTATTATTTCATTCAAATCTATTTTGATATGTGTTATATGAGTTGACAGTCTTTCAGAAACATATCTCTCCGCCTTTTCCAAATAGGAATAAAGTCTGTATATTCAAGAAAATTAGAAGATTTTCAAATAAAATATTATAAACATTGGTGTTGTTTCAATAACACTAACAAAAATTTTAGTGTAATTAGCATGTGTCTCGCATACCAGATACGCGAGTGAGATAAGAGAGTGACAACAAGATAGGAGGGAGGCGAGGGCGCGAGATTTGTCTATGTATCCTAAATACATGCAAATCTACTTGGATATAGTGTATCTAGAACAAATTAACCTAATTTTGAGTCCATATATTTCGAGATACATGTATCTGGATGTTTCAAAATCTGGTAAGATTCATAATATTATAACATAGCTTGTATTTAAGTAATTAGATTATATACTAGTGAGATTATTGTAAGTTACTCTTAAATAAAAAGTGTTGGCCCTGACCCCGGTCCGGCCCCAATCAAGCCTCAAAAGCTTATATGGGCTGGGCTTATACGCCCTAGTTTTAAATGGGTTTGAAAAATCCTATCTCAAGCCTATCCCAATAACGGATTGGGTTGGGCTGGGCTGACCGTATGGGCTAAGCCCATTTTGACGGCTCTATGTATTTGTGTATAGTAAATGAACTTATAAAATGAGTTGCTAAGTTCTGCGTATGTTTTTCTTTTTCCTGATCTCTGTGAGATTATATTAAATATGTAGTTATTCTTGTATCTATATAGCAATAAGTTTGATTTGATTATTATTTTTTTGAAAAAAAATGAATCAAATTATTTTAAATCAATTTTCTATTTGTTAAATTAATTAGACTTGATTTATCAATTTGATTGATTTTGCGGTATTTACTATATTAGTATATATTTTTTGCGAGTCCTTCAATTTTTTTATAGGAAAAAAAAAGATTTTTTTTTCCACCTAAAATCTTAGCTTATCCAGTCTGTCAACATCACTCAACAAAGTTACACGTGTTCTTCTCTCATTGGTCAATTTATAATCACACGGATCGTCAACATTCTCATCTCACAGCCGTAGATTTAACCCAAAATCGAACGGCTCAAAATACTCTTCTCCCAAGAAAGTCCATTTCTTCAAGCACAAACCTCATATATATAAAACGTCAGCTCACTGTATCTCAAATTCAATCACAATCAATTCAAACGAAAGCAATACAAATTGTTCATTGAAATTATCATTTGGGGTTCAATTTTTTTGACCTAAAAAATGGAGAAGAAGGGTGCTGGTGGAAGAAAAGGTGGTGGTCCAAAGAAGAAGTCAGTTACAAGATCTGTCAAGGCTGGATTACAGTTTCCGGTGGGTAGAATTGGGAGGTATTTGAAAAAGGGTCGTTATTCTCAGCGAGTTGGAAGTGGTGCACCTGTTTATCTTGCTGCTGTGCTTGAATACCTTGCTGCTGAGGTATATTTCCCTAAATCTTGAATTTTTAGTATCTGGGGTTTGTTGTTAGCTAAAATTGAATTTTTTAGTATCTGGGTTTAGGGTTATTTTGAGAGTGAGTGTGGGATCTGGAAAATTTTACTTTTAGCTCATGTTTGATGATAAATTTTTGAAATTGAAACTTGAAAATTTGATTGAATTAACTATGAAGTTATTATAGATTGGAATTTTTGCTTCTAAGAGTGTTTCTAATTCGCTTGAATACATTGTTATATGTTTAAATTGAGAATTAGTGTTAATCGGATTTGGTGTTGATTTGTATTCTCTTTGTGTAGGTTTTGGAATTGGCTGGAAATGCAGCGAGAGACAACAAGAAGAACAGAATTATACCGAGGCATGTTTTGTTAGCTGTGAGGAATGATGAAGAACTCGGAAAGCTTCTAGCTGGTGTAACCATTGCTCATGGAGGTGTTCTTCCTAACATCAATCCAGTTCTTCTGCCTAAGAAATCCGATAAAGTTGGAAAAGAACCTGCTAAATCACCATCTAAGGCTACAAAATCACCACGAAAGACTTAAATTTGTGAAGAGCAACACTTCTCTTTTAACGATGTGATGGACACTCTCCCAAAGTTGCATGATTTAGGATTTTATGACTTGTGTTTGGTTCAAATAATCCGTCAAATGTATGTAGGTTTTGGTATCTATTTTCTGTTTGTAGTAAGGCTTAAAAGTACTTGTTTTATGTTTTGTAAAACAAATCATTTGCAGTTTTATCAAGTGTTACTTCAATGGTTATATGTGAAGGAAATTTCTCGTTTGTGTAGTGAAGTTTTAGAATTATGTTTTGGTCTTGTGATGCCTTTGGATTGATGGTAGTTGACAAATGTTCTGCCTTTACTGTCTTTTCTCAGTGAATCGGTCACATAGTCCGAAATAAGGTTAGTGATGGAAATTTAGCCATCTTTTGGTTGGGTTTTATTGGGGATGGAATGTCGTCCTGTGGTAGTACATGGGTTCTGGAGGGCATAAGCTTCCTGCTCCCGTGTATTAGCCAATCCTGGGTTTGATCAAGGACCGTCATGATCCTTATAATCTAAACTTTAACCAAATGAAATGACATGACAATTAGTGGCGTAGCTCAATCCATTGAAGAGTGATTGGTTGAACTTTCTTTGTTATGAAACATATATAAAAGATTTATGAAGTATATAAGCTAGAAATTACTCCCTCTGTCCCTAATTACTTGTTCACTTTTGAATTGATACACCTATTAAGAAAATAATTATTGACATAGTGAGTTTATAATTTTACCCCTATTAATTATGAAGTACATGAATTAAAAACTTAAGATTTTCAAAAGTTGTACCTTTTCCAAAGTAATTAATTGAGGGTATAATAGGTAAAAAAGATCTGTCCTTTCGTGATTTGTCAAAATGGACAAGTAATTAGGGACAACTAAAAAAGAAAAAGTGGACAAGTAATTAGGGACAGAGGGAGTACTTTGCAATACAAATTTACTCTATTAATTCTAAACATGCTTGATGAAATTTTTGCTTTAGGTTAATGATGTAGGCTTTTTTTTTGGGTCTAAAGCCCGCGTTGAAGTCTCGACTAGTTATTCAATTTCTCTATATATACGAGCACTCAGTGTTTATATCAAATTAGTCAATCTCTCAGTATATACTAGCACTCAATGTTTATATCAAATTATGTTAGATGAAACTGAAATCCGACAGATACTCCTAATCTTTAAAGGAAAAATTAAATGAAATAGCAAATTATTAATTCAAATTAAATACTATAGCCATAGTTTCTTCTATTTGTAATTCACAGCAAATATTTCATGTTTTTGGCCATCCCATTTGTATACCGAAATATACAAATAGACCAAAATATACAAATGTAGGACCCATTTGTATACCGAAATATAAAAATGCAGAACTATTTGTATATCGAAATATACAAATAGATCGAAATATACAAATGCAGAATCCATTTGTATACCAAAATATACAAATGCATGACCCATTTGTATACCCAAATATACAAATAGACCCAAATACATATTTTTTATGTATATGTATACCGAAATATACATATAAATAGTCATACCAAACATAAAATTTGCTATGGAGCGCAATTATATAACTATAGCTATAGAATACAAATATAATTTTTATGTTTGCTAAATCTAAAAAATTTACTCATCTTTAAATCGTGGATCCACCTTGATTATAATCTCGAACATATCCCAAGTTCCCAACATATTTAATATTACAATTTTTTTGAATTGTAATATACGAGGCACATTGAGGAATATATTGAAGCCCAGCCCAAGTTCCATAAATATCTGCATCTGAGAAAATGAAATCTCACTATACTTACACGTGTACGAACAGGATTAGCCATGTCACATTCATTGACTCAGTAATATTCTACTGACAGACTAAATTAGTGAAATTATAATTTGAGATGAACTTTATATTATATTTGACTGATAATATAAATTCATCGACATAGATTATTTTATTATTTCTTTTTACTTGTATGTTAACTTTACCTATGAATAATAAATAAAATGACAATTGTCTATTTATTTTTATTTGTTCACTATTTGTTACTTGTCATTTTTAACCTATCAAGAAAATTTAAATATTTTTTCATATATTTACGCTTAGCTTTAATTATTTTTTTCTTAAATTATTTTTCAAAACTAATATTAAACATAGAAATAATGTGATAAAATAGTCTTGTCAATTATTATTTTGTTAATAAATATATCAAATTCAAATATGATATAAGTACAAATAAAGAAAGTGAGTATTATATTAACCTTTGAAAACTCTATAATTAATTCACTTGCTTGTAAAATACATTGGAGAAACAACCATGGTTAAATAAAGATATTAGAAACTAAACTCGTCTATTTGGCCAATAAGTTATTCATGAATTATTTATTCTAAGATTATTATCTAGGATTGTTATCCATCCTCAATATAGGAAAAAATAATATTACTATTGTGAAATAACTGTTCTCAAAATAAAGTATCCCACTATTTTACTTTAGATAAATTCATTTTAAAATAAATTTCTAAATTAATTATATCATCACTTGTACTAAACACACTTTTAATTAATTTATTTATTTTTAAAAAACAAAAAAATTATAAATTTTATTTTCTTTTGTTTTTTCACCTGGTATACGGAGCTCACATTGGTGCTCCAACTACCATGTTGGAGCACCAACTAAATCTGGATCGCCTATGGCAAGACTCATTCGAATGCCTACATTGAAGCCCGATTAAATTTAAATCGCACCACAGAACCCGTTGAGTCTCACCACCGCACCACAACCCTTAGTCAACAAACAACTCTATAGTTTTCATTTTTTTAACGTATTGAATACTTCCTCTGTCCCAATTTATGTAGTACTTTTCATTTTTTAAGAGTCAAACAATTTAAGTTTGACCGAAAATTTGCACATCAAATTTTTATTTTTTTTAAATGAAATTTATATATTGTAAACTACGTAAAAAATACTATAACTCACAATAATTGATAATTCAAAATGCTTAAAAGATCTATGAATAATTTACGGTAAAAATTAGATTTGTTTGAATCTCAAAATTCGAAAAGTACCGCATAAAATGGACTATAGGAAGAACACCATAAAGAAGTACCTTATAAATATAAATAATTGTCTTTTTCTCCCATATCTCCCAAATTTCCTTTTTTTAGTCTTCCATTGAATTCGATGGTAATTTAGGGCTATAATAATGATCCGATTTACTCGTTTTCTGGTTATGCTTCTTTGAAATTCGAGCAATTCAATCTTCTTCATCCATTATTTCGATCACTGTAATTTGAGATTTTGTTGTGTGGAGGTGGATCTAGGTTTTTTTTTTTTTTGGAATTAGGGATTTTGGTTTTGGTGGCGGTGGGAAATCGAAGGGCATCGCAGCCTTACGATGCATTCGGTGTTGCCTTTTCTATTGGATCTGTTGACTTTACCTCAAGCTGCTTCTTTCTATGGCGTTTTGTGTTCTCATCGTTTGAAGCCTTGGCGTAATAGTTTTAGTTAACGTTTAATTCATCTTCGTCTGTTTATTTTTTGTTCTGCGTTGCTGTTTCAGTTGCTATCTTGCTGGTTTTCTGTTTGTTTCGAGGGATTTTTCAGCTATATCAGATCTTTTTCCGAGTAGTTGTAGCCGAATCTGGTGGAAATTTGCGTGATTTTGCTTTATATCGACATACTGAAAGGTAATGATTTGTGATTTGATTTTTTTTGCAATTATAGGATCAGTTTGTTGATCTGATTGGTGTTTTATGGTTATTTAAATTACATAATATCTGTTTAGGGTAAAAAAAAATTATCTTCCTTCCGATCTATGTCTAGATAATGCATAACGTTTATAATTGATCAGTTCTAGTAACATTTGGATTCTGTGATCGCTAATTCTTGTAATGATGAACTTGTTGTGGTGATCGGAAATCCGTACTTTAACTTTTAAGGCATTACTTATAGGCAGGGTGCAATAATTGCCTGAAAGATATATAGTTAATACCACAAGTGGGGTTTCGGGGGATGGGGTAGGATGCATATAAACTTTATCCATATTCTTGTGGGGGTAGAGAGGTTGTTTCCTATAGATACTTGGTTCAAAAAACATGTAATCAAAGCAGGATTGAAAGGAAATTGACGGCAAATAAAATAGCTAGATAAACAGTGCAAATTAAGATTATGTAGTAGTGAAAATTGAAGAATAAGATATGATATAAATACTAACTAATATTACTAAACAAGGAGAAGAAGAGACTTGCCCCCTGCCTCTCCCACATAACAGTGCAACAACACTCGGCTACCTATTACGCTTGTCCTTGAGACCTTGACCCCATACCTTCCTATTTGGAAGTAATATGTGTGAGGTGCAGCATCCCTATTTACTAATGTTATGAGAATCAATGCTCATTCTTTTCTTTGACTTTAGAATTGCTTCTTTGTCGTGATAGATGGATTAAAACTTGAAGGATAAAGTATTCATTGATAACTTTGAGATGACTGGATAAGTTCAAAGTGCAATTAATTATCCACGAAGTTGTATAACTGTAACATCTTTGTTCTTTTCTAACAAATGTTGCTTCTTGTTTGTGCTGAGACTACGTGTGCATGTTTGTGCAGATTCTTGCTGCTCTCTTTAATTGATGGCCGTTTGTTCTGCTAATTACAAGTTTGACTCTGAAAGTTTAAGTTGCTTTTGTGAGTCATCAAAGGAGACTCTTGGTTGTGCTTCTGGCAATCCAGGAGGTCCTTTTGTTAGTGATCTTGGGTACCATTTCACTGAATCTCTGAGTATTAAGGATGGTGAAGACTTGATTTACAAGGAACATTATAACACATTGGAGGAAGATGGAAGTGAAGACATGCATGCAAATGACACCGACACTGGCAGTACGGACTCAGAAAAATGCTTGATCAAGTCCTCAGAATTTCCATGCTCTGCTATGAGCACTCCCCCTGCTGAGTTGGTTCATGGGAAGAAGGAGCAGGAGGCTGATGCTAAATCAACCGACTTGCCTTATTCATGTTCCATATCTTCACCTGTGAGTTTTGTATCCTGAGACATTTTATGTCAATTTTCTAGCTTAATCATTTTAATGATGACGGGTTTCTTACATATAAAAAAGACGAAGTTTTTTTGACTCTTGTTCTTAATGAAGTTTTTAGTTCACTTGAAAATATCTTTTATTATATAAGACAAATGTATTGTTGTCTGCTTACACTAGTATTGCCAATTTTCAAGCATATTCGTTTTAACGATAAAGGGTTTCTTACATATAAAAAAGACCTAGTCCACTTAAAGATATCTTATGTTATTTAGGAGAGTATACTGTTGTCTGCTTACATTAGTATTCCTTAATAGACCTGTATGCATTCTGACCTCAGTTCACGAATCACACATGAGCATTACTAGTGGGAAGTGTTAATGGTTTATGTGTCATGTTTAGTTTCTTTCACAGTTTTGGGGGATGGGATATCTATTACGTCTTGAATAATTTGTAGGAGGATATTTGAGCCATGGGCATATGAAGTGTGCTGTTTCCTTCAGCTATGCCTTGATATCTATTGCTTGTCTGTTCACCTTTCCCCCATTTGCTGGTAGGTTGCTTTAGGATTTATCAGTTCTCTTCTGTTTGGGCTATTGTATTGTCAATATAATGAGCCATCATTTCCTTCATACTCGCCCCGTCCCGATTTAAGTGGCATGGTTTGACTTGGTACAGAGTTTTAGAAAGAAAGGAGAACTTTTGAAATTTGTGGTCTAAACAACTCCTTGACCATTTGTGTGGACACTTCATGAAAGGTAAAAGGAGAATTTTAAAATAACATTGTGTTCAATTATAGAAAGGTGGTATTCTTTTTGGGTTAGAGGGAGTACATCTTTTTTACCAGCATATGTTTTGCGGTGCCTTGTAACTCTCTCTCTGTTAGTTGCACATCGCTCTGGACTCTGTTATCAAGCTGAAGCAAACAGTATTTTGGAACAGCAGTTGGAGCATATAAATACTCTCTCATACACAGGGGGAGACTCTGTGTTGGGATTTTTTCAGGGTTAAGCTATTAAGTTATTTCTCATTATATTGTTGGTTAACAGTTGTGTTTTTCCCTTTCTCCTTTTTTAATTTCTCTCAGACAGCTTTGAAGCTTGTATCTGCCATTAAAGGTAGCCGCGAGAAACAAGGCAAACCACCCAAGAAGCTGTCTGTGACATGGGCTCCCGATGTGTATGACCCTATCCCGACAGCAGTTTCGCATGTGCCAAACAAGGTACAACGCCACAGGAGTGACCACAGGAAGAATGGAAAGAATAAGCAGAAGAGTAATGGCAAATCTTCACGTGGGAGCAAAGGTAAAGAAAAGAAACAAGGTCGCAAACATGGTGGAAGTGCGAGGAGGAGTTATTATCCTCTAAAGGATAACGACATAATGACTTGTTCTAGCTTTCACTCTCTGGAGGATAACATTACTGCTCATTCTAGTGGGCTGCAGGCTGGTGCCATGGATTATGATATTGGCAGCCCCCCGGATTCATTCTGTGGTAGCAGTTTCCTAAAGAAATCTGTCACAAAGTTGCATTTCCCAGTTGCAGAGGCTTCATGAGCTTCCTTTCTGATCGTTGGTGTGTGTTCTTCTCAGTTGTTTCCTCTAGTTCTGTAAATAAATAAGTTTGACGCTTAACCGAGTTGTGTGAGTTGTTATAGAGTTGTTTTAAAACCTTAAAAACTTTTAACCTGTTGAATGGAAGGATGAATTTTTGCTTTGCTATGTTTCTAGTTGGTTTTAACAAGGTATCTAAAGTTGTTTCATTTTTTTCTGATTTTGAGATTTTGATCATGAAAATCTGTAAGTCAATAACAGCAACAAGACTTGGAAGTAAATAAGATCAAAATTTATTTAAAATAATGGACGCCACGGGCCGAATTAAGGTACATGCCATAGGAGAGTCTAGTTTATCAGATTGTGTGAAATGATGAAATAACAACTTGGTAAGTGTTGTCAATCTATCAAAATTTTGCTGGTTCCAGCAGTATCCATACATGTTACTTTGCATTTGAATTTTACAACTACAGAACCAATAATGATGGTTGAGCCAGAGCTGCTTTATTAGGAGAGACTTCAATCTTTGAACAACACGACCTGTTTCATGTTGTGTATTCTGCGTTAATTTTGACATAATCATAACTCAAGTCACAGCCCCATGCTAGTCCGCTTCCTGGACCATCACCTGCACATGGAGAACACGCGACTGAAATTTTTATGTACATCCCAGTACAAGATTACTTAATAATACGGGCAAAGAAGCCACAAAACTACAGTGGATACAAACAAATCCATGACGCATGAACAAAGCAGATGTTCAGATGAAGGTAAGAGACCATAGTAGTGATATTGAGTCGTATTTGTTGAACCTCAGAAGGTGGAACCGGAGGATAAGAAAGTGTTATGGAAGAACACACATTGCCCCATTATCAGAGGGGAAGTTTGAAAGGGGGTGGGAGACACTATCAATCTAAAGTCGCACTAGAAACTGTATATGCACATATGTAGAGCAGATAGATATTATCCTGTCCACCTGAATGTATGAACCGTTTTCACTATCATGGAGATCAAGCAGGTAAACTTTTAAAACACTCACTCCTACATTGAGGTAGAGAGAAGAGCAATCAAAATGATAATTGAAGTGAGAAGAAGTTAAGAATAGTTGTTGAAAAGATGCCCTGTCAAGTCTGAAAAAACAAGAGGCAGTATTAACTTTCAATAACAAGTCTGAAATATTTGAATTCTTGGACAGTGAAAATTTTTGCCATTTATTGAAGGAACAAAGTCAGATTTTTGGGCAGGACAAAGAAGAAAGTTGATACTTTTTTCTGGGTTGGAGAGGGGGTTGCACGAAAATATATCAATTCGACTTGAAGCTTGGCACAGCATTTTTCTTGCCAGTACTGTTCTCAACATCTCAAGCAACAGTGATTGTCGAGCATGTTGGAAACAAGTTTCAGTTCATGTCATCTTAGATAGAAAATCAAGTCAATGCACTCTTCAAAGACTAGTTTGCATAGGGACAGTCTTCTGGGTACTTGTATCTCTAGAGTTATGGTGTGATGCCATGGAGCTGGTTTAGTTTCATCACGATACACCAATGCAGAGGAAGTACAATTATGCCTGTTTATGTGAAACTTACCAATAGATATTTGGATTTCAACAGTGCCATGGATTTCACCAGCCTTTCGGAGATAATTGCTAGCTGCAACCCTGCAAAAGTACCCAAGATTATGATGTCCCAGGAGAGAAACAAAAAGAGAAAGGAAAAAAATCTATGGAAGAGCATCACGTGCTAAAGCGTATAGAGTAATATAAATGAGGTGGTATGTACTTTAGGTCTAGCATCCTACTGAATACTGGAGCAAGAACCACTAATTTGAGGTTGAGATATTATCCAAGACAAAAGAACTATTTTATGCTCTATAATGGCTAAGGCCTCACCAGGAGAATTAAACATTCAAGAGCTAAAGGAATTGGTTATGTATTGATCAGAAAATCAGAGTAGCATCAAACTTAACCAAAATGAATTGGTTAGTGTGCTTGTAGGCATCTGTTTAAGAAGCGTTATAGTTCTCCTAGAGACAAGAACTGACACTAGAAAGCAATTCCAGGGCACATGCCTAATAAAGCAATACAAATGGAGGGTATTGTTCTCCATACCTATCAAATGGAAGTGGTTGCCCTGCTTCCATAAGCACAATATCTCCAAGTGATATCCGAAGCTTGTCGGCGTTGAAAGGGATACCTGCATAGCCAGCAGCACAAGCAATCCGGCCCCAATTTGGATCCCTACCGTATACAGCAGCCTGATTATAGAAAGGAAAGTATAAGTAAAATGTACTTTCTAGATAGGTCCAAGTAGATATGAAAACTAATTCACTTCATACCTTGACAAGTGAAGAGGAAGCCACTGAACGTGCAATCTTTGCTGCTTCAGCTTCGTTATCAGCACCATCAACCCTCACCTATGTCCAATTAGAGACGAGCAAAACTTTAAAAATAAAAAAAGAGATTCTAGAAGCTACTTGTGTATATATGCTCATCAATGAACTGGAAGATTAAGAAGCCACATTTAAAACATTTTTTCAACTGAAAACACATGATTGTCCCCTTTTTTTTTTTGATAACCGAGAAATCCTGGAGGGCGAGTGGCGTGCAGTTCGAAACTAGATGGATAATGGACCCTGTCCTTTTACCCTTCTCCACTTAGATATTGTCCTTTATCATGCCAAGTAACAAAGGAATTCAAATCTAGTGTCAAACCAAAAAAATAAATAAATTAATATTCTGTGTATCCTATATTTAAAACACTAGTACCTGCACCATACCATAACCTGCATTGAGATCGAGCACTTCACCATAGCTTGATTTCTTTCCTTATATATAGCAAAGCTACCATCTTCCAGTATTGGTATCAACATAAGATAATGCAAATTTCTTTTATGACCTTCTACTTATATTAGTTATATGTGTAACCATGCGCGCCCTCAACTAATTCAACGGGGTACTTGTTACCTCCCAACTCCTACCAACACAGGTACTCAGGTAACTTTATTCACTAAGACTTGGACATATGGGGAAAAACCACCTAATGTTTTTGCCTCCACTACGAATTGAACATGAGACTTCATAGCTCTCATCTCACTTCATTGACCATTTTTGCCACACCCTTGGGTGCCCTTTTCTGGGAAATGAACCTAAGACGATTTACATGTATTTATTTCTATGACCAGGACAAGATATCCTTTTCCTTCTTTGATGCCTTCAAATTATTCTTTTAAATTTATCCTTAACAAGCTCAACTATGATAACCCATTCAATCGTTCTCTATTTTTTATGACGCTGTCTCGACCGCACCTTGATTGCCACCCGACAGACTGCTACAACCCACAAGCACATCCCCAGTAAACATGCCCACCAAAGCTGAAGAAAAATGAACTCACACCATGTGTTGTAGTCGGGATCCGAACCTGGGATCTCTAGGTTCTTACTCCTATACCTCAGCTACTCAGCCATCTGTTTAATCATTCTTTTCTAGTATTCGTCTATGATCAGATTAGCATAAATGAAAATAAGATGAGAACTACTTTTCTACAGTTGGTTGCTAAGCTTATGCATGTTTAAGAAACAAGACATGGAGCAAATCGAAGTTGGTCAAAGCTCATAAGGAATTTAATAAAGAAATAGAGACCTCAATCAAACATGTTGCTCCTTCGCCATCCCAAGCTATTGATTTTGCTAGACCCTGCATTACCTGTAGTGGAATCGAGTCAATCCTGCAAGCTATAAGGATATACCTTTTTTTCTGATGAGTTATCTGGAAATTCCTCTATTATCATGTTCATAATACTTCACAGGTCACAAGAATCTTAGTTTGTGACCAGTAATTTTGCTAAGCTATATAATGCTCTTGCTTGAAAGCGATTGGCATACAATCCATTATGGCGAAACCCATGACAAAAGAGTGTCCAGGCTGAACTATTCAACACAAAGATCAAGTTATTAAAATCATAGAAACATGAATCGAAATCATCATGCTGAAAGTCCATTTCATCACAAATTTGACTCTTCTACTATCTTATAAGACAACAAAAGAGGTAAATAAGAGAAACTTTATGGAAAGTTGAAGATGCTAATTTCACAGAAACTTGCTAAGGAGACGGAACTGGACACAACCTAGTTACGAACACACTATCCTGGTCAAGATAGATTAGTTGGATAAGAATAAAGCAAATAAAGGAAATTATAGCACATACAGCATCAAGGCAGTTTTGTAGGTGTTCTGCCTCAGAGGAGTTCAAAGAAGAAATTTCATATGATTCTGAAAGTCCACTGGCAAGAGCAATGACAGCATCATTTGTACTAGTGTCTCCATCGACCTGTCAAAATATATGCTCTCCTGGGTTTAGATCATGCAACAGAGTCATTGAATACATTGTTGTGTCTATTATGATGATAAACAGAAATGCGGTACACAAAGCAAATGAACATGAATTCATTTGAAATATGTGAACAGGCTGAGTCAAATCAATCAGGGAATTTATAAGCATTGTGGGGAAATGGATTTGATAAAATCACACAACTTAAACTTGCAACCAAAAAACTTACACAAGACTGCTCAACATTACAGAAAAAATAATACGTCTCAGATATATCATGCGAAAGACCTTCTACCAGTACTGATGTAGCAAAACCACACAGCATCAATCTCTCTTCCTCAGACCCACAAAGCAGGTGGAAACAACTTGCATAAGTTTCATGAATCTAAAGCTTTACTTCAATAAATTTACATATAGGTTGCCAGAGAAGAAAAGAAAATAGAATAAGAAGAATATTTAAAATTTTGATCTATTTGACAATTAAACTTTCAGTGAACTCAAAATTTAGTTTGATAATTAAATACACCAGAAATGTTCATATGCAACTCAGGGAAAATTTCTACCATTGAACTCCAGTCCTCATGCATGATCAGAATAATGTCGGAAGTATTAAAACAATATAAAATTTCTTACTTACAGTAATTTGATTAAAACTTCGATTTACAGCAACTTGTACCATCTTTTTCCAAACATCACTTGTAACCGAGGCATCAGTAGTTACCACCTGCGTAGTTGCTCGAATCCAGTAAGCTACTCTCACTGCTTAAGTGGAAACGGGAGGAATTCTGAAGATACTTACACCAAGCATTGTTGCCATGTTAGGATGAATCATCCCAGAACCCTTTGCCATGCCCCCAACTCTGATTCGAGTTCCTCTTACCTGAGCAGAAGTACAGATCTATCATTACGAATCCATTATAGTTTCTTTCCTTTCAGAAATGGGAACTTCAGGATACACAGACTACAGACGGTCTTGAGTCCGACTATACATTGATTTCACCTAAGTGCTAAGTTACTGCTTTTGGTCCGGATTAAGCATATAGCTTTGAAAATGGAACTTGAATGATTAAGAAAACTACATGATAATTATTTCAAAACCATAATTATGACATCTAATAGAACTCTACCCAATATAAATAGCTTGACTCAAACTGTCATACAAATTGGGAGAGTAATGAATAATAGCATCGAAGAAACTTAATCAAAACAATCACACAAATGCTGGAAAATTAATTTTACCTCTGTTTCAACAGCCACACTCTTACTAACAAGATCAGTGGTCGTTATAGCTACAGCTGCAGAATTTGCCCTGCAAATGCCATATGAGATCAGCAATCTGTACCCAGAACAGACCATCTAGAGTGGATTGAAGTTCATTATTTAGAACAAATGAATACAAACACGAATGGGTAAGTATAATGGAAGAAAGATACAGAATTAATATAGGATAAAATCCGATGATGCCAATTAAAAATATAAATTATTACATCAGAAAAAGATGATTACCCCTCCACGGTTGGTGAAAGCTGTTTAACAAGATGTGGGAGTGAGTTGAGAAGTGCTTCCTGCAAGTGATGTAAACATAAAAAAGGGGGTTACTGGTCAGGGAATAAAACTCGCACGGTAAAATCATACACAAATATGCCAAAGAAATGTAAATTCAAGACATCCAACATTGGGCATTGTTATATGCAAGAAAGAGGTTCAAGCAATTAGGAAAAATCAATTAAGTGCAACATGTAAGCATTTACCTTCTTTATTCTTTGACCTATTACACCAGTTGATTCGATCAAGACTTCGTCTTGCTTCAGTTGAAGTAACTATTACAATTGAAAATTATTGAAAATTGCTATCAGAAACCAAATATCTTAAGTCTAAACCAAAATGGACAAACTGCAAACCTTAGCTAGTGCACTTGAGCACTCTATTACATCCTGATAACCTGCATCACCCTGAAAGGGAAATTCTGAAATCTCAAGTCATATTATCAAATAACGCAGAAAAGTGATATGACATCATCACAAAGCCTATCACTTCTTTGTGAAGTTGGATGAGTCTGGATTTGCTTTTACTGCCAATCAAATTGAAACTAGAGGAGGAGATGCACCCTGCTTTGAACTAAAGTTCAAAAATTGAGCTTCCAATTAAAACATTCAGGAGAAATTACCGTTGCTGCATTAGCTTGACCAGCATTTATTAATACCGCACGAGCCTGAAAAGTGGTAGTATTCTTATAAGAAGACAAGATTTCAAAAACAGTCAAGTTCTCTGCAACCGATCCATGACATCAGGTTACTAATATATGCTTCTTGGATTCACAAAATAGTTCATGAAAGTCTGGATTCATTCCTAAATATAAATGGAGATCCATCCTTTTCTCTAATAAATCATAAAAATACAAAAGCATCGGCTTAAACTTGTGAAGGAGACCAATAAGATAGCATGATAGCTTAATTTAAAACTTTTTTCGGCTCAATAGTAACCAATTGCAACGACTTCTCTTCTTTTTGTATCACATCATTGCTTAAGTCAATATAGGATAAGCAAACAGTATGCACAGTACAGAATCTACAATTGCACGTGAAAGTTGAGAGTTGGCAGTTCTAGAGGTGACAAAAAGATCTTTCACCACAAGTGAGAGACAGAACAATAAGTACAAAGTCTCCTACATACCGTTTTAGATGCATTTAGTGCGCTTTTACAGTATAGTACAGGTGCAGCTGCAACAACATTTGTAGTAAATGCCCCTGGATGAAAAACAAGAAAATGGTGATTCCTGATTAATCGGTTTCTATTGGTTGATTGTTAGATGGTAAGTTTTAACACAACCGCCAAACAAATGTGTTCCTTTTTCATTGCAAGAAAGCTATATGTTTCTTTTCTCTCCCAAGGAAGGAGTGGGTGGGGGAAAGGAGGTAAGAATTCTAAACCAGCAACAGTAGAGTTTTTCACTCATGAACCTACGAAAAGCTCAACACTGATGACCTAGGACTATATCAGGGTAGCTGACCTGCAGATAAGGCATCTACATCACAAGTGACGAGTGCGAGATCAGGTTTCTCTCCAAGAGCACGCAATCCACCATACATCCCAGCAGCTTTGAAACCCTTTGCAGCAGTAACACCACCAGGAATCTACACATTTGAAGCAGTCTAAGTTGTCTACAGACAAAATTATATCATATTGATCCTGAATCATCACCCGTCCAATTAGAAAACTAATATCAAACAAGTGGAGGAATCACAAGCAACGAGGTTCAGGAGAAAAAGACTATTATCCCTGTTTGCATAAGTTTTATCAAGAACCATATACTAGCAACATATATACATACAGATATAGATATATAATTTAACAAATTCGATGAGCTTAAGCTTACAATAGATCTTTGCTTGCTTTCTCCTAAAATGACGGTCTGGCATAATTATGCTAGCACTACTTTTAGAATGTTGACCCCATTCCCCAATTATCTATCTCGTCTCTAGCTAAAAATATTGTAGCAACTGTAAAATGTCTATTAGAGTAGCTTAGAATGGCTATATTTGCTTTTATTCATCACTTTCTAGTACTAATAAGGAACTCACCTGTTTCATAGTACCACATTATATCTCAGACACTATTGTACAGAAAGCTACGTCTCAATCTCAGTAGATAAAACGGTCGCACCAATCAAAGATATTACAATACTTGATAACATTATAAATATGTTAGTAAAGGTATACTGTAATATTTAGATTTCTCTTTCGTGCAAGCTGGCCATGAACCACCATCGTAAATATATAAAAAAAAAAAGGTGTGATATTTACATAAACGTCTAGCTGCATATACCTCTTAATTTAGTATTTAAACAAAATTGGCCCGAATAGAGTGGAACGTATATAGTTGAATCAGTACGACGACTAGTTTCATTGAGGTGTAGTTGATTGATTGAAACAAGAAACATATAAAGAGAGGATAGAAGCCCCTCACCTGTTGCCATGGTCCTTCAGGGAGAAATATAGGAGCTGCTGGTATATAATTTGATGCCTCTTTTGACATTGATATAACTGTAAATACTTTACAATCTCTCTGAAAACACCTTGGCGAACCACGTACCTGCAGCTTAAAATTTCACACTTTTTACCTACTGTAAACTGAAAACATCACAGAAAAAGAACCCTTTTTTACACCCAAGGTGTAGCTTAATGGTCAATGAAGTGACTTGAGAACCGTGAGGTCTCACACTCAAACCCCAATAGAGACAAAATAAAAATACACTAGCTAATTTCTTTTCATCTGTCCTAGCCTCAGGACTCGGGAAGTAACTGGTATCCCATGGATTTAGTCGAAATGTGCACAAGCTAACCCAAACACCACGATTATAAATAGAAAAAAGGAAAACAGAACCCCAACACACAAAATGCAGGTAATTTGAGCACCATCAAGCTATTACACAAATCAAATACACTAACAAAATAAGGGGACATTTTTTACAATAAAAATCAAGATTCTTGATTCTTAGATTAGCAGTAAGAGTTCAACTGAAACTACCATATCCCAAACTCATTTCTGCAGAAATTTTTATGGGTAATCAAACAGAACATTAAAGGGTAAGATAAAAAACTAACCTTTACACCATTGAGGTCTGAAAATCTGCTGACAGAGGTGAAGTGAGGAACAGATAGAGGCATTGTTTGGTGGGTCAGCTAAAGAGTTTTGAACTCAAATCTTTGTGCATAAATTGAACATAAATCTGTGAAATTATTAACACTGAAAAATCAACATAAAGAGAAAAAATTGTTCAATTACTGGGAGTAGGTGTATAATACAGTGCACAAAAATATTTTGGGACAACCTAGGTTTTAATTTAATTAATTAATTAGTTAATGGCGTTACCTAAGTATTAAGTATTATTATGCTCGTGTTTTTGGTGTTAATTATGTTTATGTTGCCCGTGATTCATGATTATTTAGTACTCTCTCCGTCCCAATTTATACGACACTTTTCGGATTTCAAGATTCAAACAAGTTTATTTTTAACCGTAAGTTTTTTATATACTACTATCTTTTAATTATTGTGAATTGTCAATTATTGTGACTTATAGTACTTTTTACATAGTTTACAGATATATAAATTTCATTTTTAAAAAAATTGAAGATTTCAAGCGCAAATTTTCGATCAAACTTAAATTGTTTAATTCTCAAAAAACGAAAAGTGTCACATAAATTGAGACAGAGGGAGTACTTGTCTAACCGGCGGGCAAGGTTGGGTTAGTTTCACAGGTTCTTTTTTTTTTTGAGGGGGTGGGGGGGTGGGCAATAGGATTGGCAAAATCAAACTCAATTCGTTTAACCTGTTTAAGTTTGAGCGAGTTAATTATTAGTTCAATCTATTTCAACTCAACTCATTTCAACCTTATTAAAAATTGAATTGATATGTAATTCGAATTGGCTCATAAAAAATCTTGTCAAAATATTTTTAAAAACTTTTATTTTTTCAGTTTGATATGTTATATATAGTCATAATAAAGAAATATAATTTTATTAGGTATTAAAATAATTTAAAAGATCAAATAAAACAATTAAACTTGGTAAAAATTGAATTAGATTGGGGCTTGACCAAGGGTGGAGCCACCTTTCAGGAGTTCATCCGAACCCGCAGAAAATTATACTATTTGTGTATGGTTAAAATAATTTTTTATGTATATATATATATATATATAATGTCGAACTCTTTTGACTAGTTTGTGTGTTTAGTCTTCAAATTTTGAATCCCTTAATTGAACCCTCTTAATAAAAATACTTACTCAGCTGCTAATGTTGATCCATTATATTACCCATCACCTAATCCGTTTTGATCCAATTCATTTTAACCCAAACAAATTTAAATTGAATTAGATCTTGACATGATTGTTATTCTAACTCATTATGAACTATTCTAATTTAACCCAACCCGCTCAATTGTCGGTGTCAGATGATTGGGACGGTAAAGTCCCACTAAATACAGAATCAATTAATTAGACACGTCTTGTTCAATAGTAACTTTAAGAATTTGGAACATATTCTCAAGTGATAAAGGCTGAAAAATATTTAAATAACAATTGAAACAAAGAAACACTAAAATTTAAATAAAAAGGGCGGAATAAAGAGAACAAAATTTGAATAAAAACTGTAAAATAAAAAATAAAAAAAATTATGAAAATAGTATGGTAATGAATGTCTCTTTGCTGGATTAATGTTAGTTGCAGGTTTCTTCAAAACGTAATAAAAATAAGATATTTAGGTTTAATGGCTTTTTGTAGTTCTTTTTTTAATTATAGGAGATTTAGACTAATAAAAGAGTATTTTTCATAATTTAAGTCATAACTTGTAACTTTAATTCATTTTAAAGTTTTAAATATTAGGATGATAATTAAACAATAATTGTTTTTTAAAAATAGTAAACAGTTATGTATATCATAAGGTATATAAATAAAATGTTCAATCAACATTTTTAAGGACTTTCATGCTTTTAAAATAATATAGATTATTACACCACGTGTTTTGTGCACAAATTTAAAACAAAAAAAGAAAAAAAATAATTTAAATTTTAAACAAGATATGAGATTTGAATAATTATGGAGATATGTCATTAAAAAAAAAGGTTATTGTGGTATGAATAAAAGTCTAAAATTTAAAATCTTAAACATCATATGATTTCATCATTTTCATTTCAATAAGTACAAGGATATTTCACTATGACTTTGTAACAATGAAAAAAAATCATGTTAGAAAATATTTTTTTCCTTAAATAAGTTTTATGCCGCACAAATTTAAATATGTTTGGAATTCTAATATAGATACTGAATTATTATAATTTTGTCTTGTAATTCTAGTTTATTGAGAAATAATATCATCCTCAATGAAAAGTAGTAAGCATTCAGCAAATCTTGTTGAATTTTCAATATTTAAGTATTTGGTTAATTTTCTCTTATTGTGTTCCACCTTATATCCAATTGTGAAATTAATATTTTTTTTTTTACGTTTGATACTCCAATTTCATATTATTTAAAAAATTATTTCGATTAATTTTGTTTGGTTGTTGAATAAGTCCACCAAGAAAGAAAGTGTTTTCTATAAAAATAAAATAAAATATAGACTATAACTTAAGATCTCTAATTAAACGTGATACAGCTCTAATGATCTCGTTTTATCTTTTGATGGTAAAGTGAAACCATATATAACTATGTCCGACATGATTCAGGAAACTATACACAAATTTCTTAAACAGGAATAATAGTTACTCCCTCCTCCTTTTCAATTTATGTGATACTTTTTATTTTTCGAGAGTCAAACAGTTTAAGTTTGATAAAAAATTATCATATTTGTGTGAATCATCCACACACAAAGTATGGGCTAGGATGGGCAAACTATGAAATGGGCCGACAATTCTTGACCCATTAGGAGATAGAGGGACCAAACTTTATGATAATGTTTTGACTCAGTCTCTCCTAAATTCACCTTTCGAAAAAGAAATATTTTACGTGTCTTAATTTGACTTAATATAAATTTTTAAAAAGTTGTAATTATGTATTCAAAATTGAAGTGTGTGTACTATATTAGAATATCTTTGAAGTTTGAATAGTGACATTTGACCTTAAATAATAAATATTTCTTGTTTTATTTAAATTTTATGAAATTGAGCTATGTTTTATTATATATTTTTCTGGAAAAGAAAGAAGAAAATAATTTATTTGAAATTTATGAAGTCAAAGTAAAAAAAAAAGTTTGGAGCTCTTTCAAATTTAGAATCCAACTCGGATTTTTAAAAAATTTATGATCAAACACTATTTAAAACAATATAAAAAAAGTTGTTCAAAAAACACGTAAATAAATCTTATAATCAAACGATTGCCTAAACGTATCAGGTGAATGTTAGAATCAAAGAGTTGCGGGAAATATCTTTCTATTTTCTTCCATCTTTTGGCTAGAAAAGAATAACATACACCAAACTTAAAACACATAAATTTAAAAAGTACTTTTTTATTAATTAAAACTAAAAAAAAAGATTCATGTAGATTATCAACTGATCACAAAGCAAAAAAACACAAAGTAATTAACTAAAAATAAAAATTAATCTCATCCTTGACGTCGTGACGTTCCCTCCTTCTCCGACGACGTCTCCGCCGGCAGCGGAGGCAATGAAACTCCGCTAGCAGTACGGCCGAGTCCAGGTTTCGAATTTGCAGGCGGCGGCGGAACAACCTTATTTTGCTCGCCGGCGCCATTGTCGGAATCGGCGGCCACCGGATCAACTAACGAAATGTTCTCCGGCAAAACAAAATTGAAGCTCTGAGATGGCCTCCTTTGATGGCGATTTCCCCTTTCTGAAGACATTTTTTCGATTTTTTTTTTTTGTGTGTGTAGTGTAGATATGCAGAAAAGTGGTTGTTGACTATCTGTCTATATATAGGCAGGATATAGCGAAGAAATCGAGCTGGTGTTTGATTATAAATTTTCAACATAAATTATAAAAAAAAACTTTTAAGTTCTTACAAATTAGTTCGCGACCATTTTGGAAATTTCTTAACTTTTTTATAATAAATATATGTTCAAAAATAATTTTCAAAAATTTAAAGTAACTTTAAATCTATGACCAAATGAGAGTAATTTTGGAAGGGTAAATTGTATGTAAATTTTATGACTATTTTATAGAGTAAGAGATATTGTTTTTGAAAGATTCGTTGACTCAAGTATAACAAATTTAAATACAAAGAAGGTGAAAACGGTGGTGAAAACATAACAATTGTTAATTACTTAAAAAAAGTGCTTCTTCCCGTTACTTTTATTTTGTCACATTTCGTTTTTTGAGAGTCAAATTATATGAACACTTGACCAATATTTTAAGATCTATAAGAAGAATTGTTACTCAACTTTTCGTATAGTTTTCAAATATCTAAAATTAATTTAATTTGATTTTATGTTGAACACATATTATAAAATGTTTATCAACACTTCTTTGTTAAATGATTTACTCTCTTCGTTCATTTTCACTTATCCATTTTAAATTTTACAGGTATCTTAAGAAATAATGTGATATTATAAAATAATATAGTGTGGATGTTCACTATATCAAGAAGTTACTACATAACCTACTTCATTATGACGATAACCTCCACTTTTATGATCATTATTCTTGTAACATTTCACCTCCATAACCTCCTACATTATATTCATGTTTAGTGTCATATTTATGACTAACCTTTTGTATGCCTCTATGTTACACTATAAATATAGGCATAAGGATTCATATTATACACACTTGAAGATTTGATGAACACTTGAAAGAAATAAAGTTATCTTATATTGTTCATCTTGTCTTATATTCTTCTTGTCTTCATCTTTATATTGTTCTTAAGTTTTACAGCACGTTATCAGCACAAATGTTCTACCATTGCACTTTGCAGGATTCAAGCAAGGTAAATAAAAGAAGGTAAAATAATTGTGTTTATTTTTTTCTCGGGAACAAGGTAAATTATTGTGGAATCTATTTTATATTTTACTTGCGAACAAGGTGAATGATTAATATTATTGTTAATGTGCATTTGTTTTTCACCTATGACTATATATACTTTCTTTTGTATGTGAAACTTATTTTATATTTCATTTATGATTATGCTCACTGTTTTGGTTATTACATAAGCTTTTAAATTTATTTTGTTTTGTGTGTGAAATATTTTGGGTTCACATGGAAATTGAAAAAAGGGTGGTGGTAGTGAGCATTTTTATTTTAGTGTAATTGAAATTATTATTTTCTTAGTGTGCAATTGATTCTTTGATCTATAACGGTAATTCACTAGCTTAATTATTGTGCACCAAACATAATATAATATATTGCTATGTGTAACTCTATGTTTTGACAAGTTTAAGATATTAGTACATACTTTGTTGAGAATATTTTAATTGTGTTTCTTTTGTTCTATATTTATTTGTGCTTGTTAATCACAAAGTGATAATAATTTTTTAAGGCTCAATGGTGAGTCCTATTATATTTGGCTTATTATGTCATTGATTGAGGGTAAGACGAAGGATTCAAGTTCTATCGCACCAAGAGGATAATACATCGGGTGAGAGTCCCGGTGCATCATGGTAATAAAATGTTGGGTTGGGTCTCAACAAATAATGACCTAAAATGCCTTCTTATGGGTAAGACGTTGGGTTCAAGTCCCAACGTTATATAATGACGATGTAATGATGACTGAGCAAATTAATATGCTCTTGATAAAAGTCATGAAACTTGTCCAATTGATTTGCTCCATTCTCTTATGTGAATGTGGTAGCAGTGCATAATATGTCTGAAAAATAACAAGTGGTTGAATATATGAATATGGTGTGGTAAAATGTTAACGGTCATCATTGTGGTAATTAAAAGGAAGAACATTATGGGTTCTTAAGACGTTCCTTCAAATGTGAGGGTAATTTTGTCCATTAAAGTGGTATAAAAGGTTATTGGACGCATTGTTTCTTAAGATGGTCCTTCAAATGTGAAGGTAATTGTTAAAGGTAATTTTTATCCATCAAAGTGGTATGAGAAGTTATTGGGCACATTGTTGTTGGTGCAACCCAATTTGAAAAGTTTTGTAAATCCTCCATCAAAATAAAAGAATACAAAGTGGTAGTATAATTGGTACATTTGACCTCTTAAAGTGATGTTGAGGTGAGTCACATAAATTTAATAATGCCAAAGCATGACAATGAGTTTCTAATAAAAACTTGTGGAGCATGTACAAATGGTTATGGTCCATTTTTTGAAGAAAATGTGACTTGTGTTCGTATGGATAAGAACATGTTCATGTATTGTTGGATGAATGTCACATCTCACCTCTACGGGAGGTTTGAGAGATTGAAATGAAATATTTTGACATAAATGATCATTTTGGTCATATACTTTGAGTACTACATAAATATTGGAGGACAAAAGAAAGAAATCTTTTCTATAATGGTTGTGGCCATGACCAAAATAAATGTTGTTGTGTGGCAACACAAATTTGTCATTGATTGTCAAGAAATAAGTCTTGCATGTAATAATTTTAACCATGACAATAATAATAATTTTCTCCTTGAAGGAGATGATCACCATAAAAATGGTGTTGTGAAATTTATGGTAGTACACAAAATTAATTGAGAGTTCCGAAAGAGCTAGTTCGTTACTATCCGGAATGAAATTGTTCATAATATTGAAATTGTAGTAAGTTTCAAAAGAAACTTTTTAAGTTCCGGAGAAATTGAAAAAAAAATTATTGTATTGAGACTATAAATTATTGAAAGATTAAATATTTTTAGATTATTACAATCAAAGCGAGTTATGAATATTTACATAAAAAGTTACCCACCTTTCTCTTGTTTGTTGAATAAAAATATGAGCATGATGAAGGAATCACATGCAAAAGTAAACTAGAAGTTTACTAAAATAAATATTAGTTGGTATAATCAGTTGGCCATTCCGGTTCAAATGTGATGCAAAAGAAGTTGAGAATTCACGTGGCTATATGTTTGAAGAAATAAAAGATTCTTCAAGAATTCTCTTGTGTTGTTTGTTCTCGTGATAAAATGATCACTGTACCAACTAAGGTTGAGATTATATCCCCTGAAATTATTTGGAACATATAAAAAGGTGAATATGGGCCCATTCACCTGTCATATGGACCGGTTACTACTATGATTTAATAGATGCATCTATTGTATGATCACGTGTGCATTTGTATCAGCTTACAAATTGATTTTTGTAAGATCGTTTGCTCAAATTGTTAAATTAAGAGCACAGTTCCAAACTATAAAATTAATTGATAATGTTGGTTGGTTAAGCAGAAATTGAATGCCTCCCATTATAGCTAGATCATTGATTATGAGAACAAATCTCCCAAATGAAATTTGGTATGAGATGAGTTTATTTAACACGCACGCATCAAGCCAACAAGGTTCTTCCATCACAATTGGTTCAGGGTCAGGAACCAAATAATTTCCATCTAAAAATTTGATGTGTGCACATATAATTTTATTGCTCCACCACGCACAAAAATGGATCCCTAAGTGAGGTTGGGGTTAAATGTTAGATTTTCTAACATTAGGGGGAGATATGATTAGTAGCTGAAAATTATGTGTGGGGTGAATTATCTAGATCCTCTTTAAAAAAATATGAACTTGAAGTTCAAGAGATAATTCGTTTGCAAATAATTTGTCAGATGTATTTGCTGACCCAATGTTTTAATTTACTGCAAATGTTTTAATAAATGGTCCTTGAAGAACAAATTCTATGGTACGTTAAAAATGTGATAGACCAGTCGATTCCAAATGTAAAACTCCTTGAAAAAGGAGAGAGCAAATTATCAAAATGATCATGATAACGAGGCAAGTGCTTTAAAAGAGCATATGACATAATAATTCATAAAACCTTGGGAAAGGTTCAGGTACCTAAAAAATATTGAAAATGAAGAGATCTCGATAATTATGTCGTATTGAAATCAAGTTAAATGACCTTCGACGGTATCTTTGATATGAAGTAGCACTCAATGTTATAAACGCTTATGAGGATATTGAAATCAAATCTGTTATATAATGTGGACAGATAAATGATTGGCCAAATAAAATTTACTATTCAAGTATATTTTGTTTCACTTAGAAAAGTGATGTTTTTGAACTTATAGTTCATAGATCAAAATATATGTCAGTGGGGTACAAATGAATCATTGTGCAAAAATATAATCGTAAGATATAAAGTACGGTTTATGCCTCGGGCATAAAGGGTTGTCACAAAAGTCCTGACATTATTAAATGGAGATATATTCTCCAGTGGTGGATGTGATGAGACTTATTTCAGTCTGACAATAGATAAAATACTTGAATATGTATAACGAATGATTATTATGTCTAACTAGACGATGAAGGTTTTATGAAAATTCTTGAAGGATTTAAAAGGTCTTAAAATAATTTCATTGAGTACCTAATGGTTCTGAGATTGCTTAGCACAAAGAAAAAAATATTTTCGACCTCATGAAAATGATTTAAAATGTAATGTATTAGTGCAATTGGTGCATTTACAGATTGTTGGTTATGCAAATATTAGAAAATTATTTGATATACACAACGAATGTTATGTGAAGGGATTGTCATATTATCATTCAAGTTATGCCAAGCAACTAACAAATCAAGTGACTCAACACATAGAAGATGTGTGATTTTCTTTGAGAAGAAAAGATGAGCTTCAATAAAATTGTAATGATCAATCTCCGAGTCAGAAACTATTTGATTATATAGATGCAGAATATTTATTTGATCTGCATAAAGCTTGATCACAAATGGGCTATTTGTTTACATATGGAGGCACAACAATATCTTGGCATTCAAAGAATCAAACACTAGTAACTACTTCTTCAAATCATGTAAAAATAACATTGATTATGAAGTAAGTCGGGAGTGTGTTTGGTTAGAATCATGACCTATCATATCCAGGAAGTATATGATTTTCCTTTGGAAAGGAATATTCTAGCCAACATATATGAAAATAATATATAGCTCGATTGAAGGAAGGATACGATCAAAGGAGACCGGTCAAAGCATATTTCACAAAAATTCTTTTTCAGACATGATCTTCAACAAAATGGTGAGATAGACGTTCAAAAGACTAGTTCAAGTGATAATCTTGTAAACTTATTCACTATGGATTGTCAACATCAATATTTGAGAAGTTGTGATATAAGATTGGAATGCATCGTCTCCGAGATATCAGTTTCTATCAGGGGGAGAAAGATACGTGTTGTACTCTTTTCCTTAACCATGGTTTTATCCCAATTGGGTTATCCTGATAAGGTTTTAACGAGGCAACATTCAAAGCGTATTAAAAGATATGTGTACTCTTTTTCCTTCACTAGGATTTTTTTCCACAGGGTTTTTTCTTAGTAAAGTTTTAACGAGGCATATTATCTATGGACATCCAAGGGGAGTGTTATAAAATAATATAGTGTGGATGTCCACTACACCAAGAAGTTACTACATAACCTCCTCCATTATGACGATAACCTCCACCTTTATGATCATTATTCTTGTAACCTTTCACCTCTATAACCTCCTCCATTATATTCATGTTTAATATTATATTTATGACTAACCTTTTGTATGTCTCTATGTTACACTATAAATAGAAGCATAATGGTTCATATTGTACACACTTGAAGACTTGATGGACACTTGAAAGAAAGAAAATTATCTTATATTGTTCATCTTGTCTTCATCTTTATATGTTATTTTGTTTTTAAGTTTTACAGCATGTGAGTATTTACCGCAATATTCATATTTATTGATGTATGGTGTTAAATGATTTGAAAAATATGTACTTAGTGTTGAAAGTAAAAATTTTTTTTAAAAAAATCTTAATATGTTACCAGCAACAAGTAAAAGTAAAAAAAAAATTAAAAGGAAAAATCCTTTTGGCCAGAATGATATTTTACCTATGTTATTTTTACTTTTTTAAACATTTGTACCCTTTTAAGTAAAAAATGGAAAAAAGATCAGTTTATTTTAAAATAAAAAAATATTATAGTTTTTTAAAATTTTTGACCAAATTTTCTGGCCATTTAGCATTACCCAAAGTTAAAATAGTGAATAAGAAAAAGTGACCGTCACGCCCTTCTAAATCCCGCAGATTATTTGAATTCTTAAACTTTCAAATTTTAGATCCGATCCTGTTGACGAAAATAATAATTTAGGATAGTTGAATGTTGCAAACATATATCAAATTCATTGCATCCATGAAAATGGGACAGTAACAATTAATGATAGTAAAGTCATCCTCGTGAACAAAAATGGCACGATTTTGTTTAATCTTTTTTGTCTGTTTTATCTTCTTCGTGAATGCTGCTCAAATTAAAGAAATTGTTTTTTGGTTATTGTAATTTATTAATTTATGGTAAGTTGATAGAGATTGATATGAATTTTACTCCCTCCGTTTATTTTTACTTATTAAGTATTTTAAATATAGATTTTTATTTTTACTAGTTAACTTTAACAAATCAAGAAAAGATTTTTAAAAAATAAATATTTTACCATTTTTATTAATTATTTACTTCTCAAAACTAATATGATTCTTATGATAAAATATATATATTAATTATTATTTTCAAGAAATGTGCAAAATAGACAAATAAAAATAAGCATAGAATAGGAAGAAAGTCAAGCAACAAGTACAAACTAGAATATATATTTTTTTGGATCTCACTCGGTGTTTGTGATCGGTGTTCGGTATCCACATTGGAGCCTGACTAAATTTAGATTCGCGTCAAAAAGTTCACATTTTAGGAATAAAACATTACAAAGACAACTTTATATCAAGGGGACTCGAACCCGAGATTTTAGTACTGTATTTTCTTGGTTTTGTTCAAATTGTGTTTTTTCATAAGGTACATTGAATCTGTCTCTTTTTTTTGCATTTTTTTTTTTTTTAAATCTCTGAATTAGATTAAGATGGTACTTATATTTGGACATGGACTTTGACAAGAATTTTCTAAAAAAACTTTTCGTATCAAAATATTTGTTATTTAGAAATTTAAGATAAAATTAATTGTTTTATATTTTATTTTAATAGTGATTAATTTTGAAGACTATAAACATCATAATTATGTCAAAGTAAATATTCAATAAAGTGTGTCCTTTAAGAAATTATAACATCTCATTATTGGCAAATAATTTGATTATTTCTTCCCAAGATAGAATGAAAAAACATTTATGTAATCACATGGCAATGCGAATTACAGAACATGAACGAACTCAAATAACGGAGCAAAATCACAATGGACAATAACATTTTTGTTTGAGAACAATGCATAAAAGTATAGAAGAAGTATTTGACTGTGTATGTCACATGTATATCATTATAGGTTATTTGTATATATTGTATAAATCCTACGTATGTTATGTGCATTAGTATTGTATAAATGTTATATACGTAATGTATATAAGATATACATAAATCTATTCTTCACCTAGAAGTTCAATTTGCATTTCATTTAAAACCTCATTAAATTTACATCAAATCGTCCAAAAGTTGGATATGTAATGGGATGGTTGAGATTCTTTTCGTTCTTTATTAGACGTCTCAAATTTGAGCTTTTGAAGACGGAAAAAATCTTACTAGAAGCACCGCCTCTAAAAATAGGCATTATAATGTGTGAATTCAGATTTAATCAGACTCCAACACAAATACTAGACATCCAAAGTAAACCCAACAGAAACCACTACAATTAAGGAGGTAATTACACAACTCTCCCTGGTAGTTTGTGATATTACAATCACCTCCATTAATTTATTTTTTCGGTAACAAAACTAATTCAAATTGTAAAACTTACACAAAATATTCCCAAATTGCCCTTGGCACGAGTTATTGAATTAGTTCCAAAAATACAAAAATCTTGGAACTAAAACATAAAAGAGAAAATCACAAATAATAATGAAAGTGTCGTATTTCTTTAAACTTTTAAAAGAAATTTTATATTTTGAATTTTTTCTATAGATCCAAAGGAGATACATAATTGGAGTTTTTGGCCAAAAACATCCTTAAACTATACATCAAATCTAAACTACATCCTTAAAGTATTATTTTTAGCAGAAAACATCCTTCGAGTATTTAAAAGTGAACAATTTTCATCCTTTTGTTAGATATCGTCAAAAAACTAAGGGATCCTACAAAAATATGAGCAGCTGACGTGACTATCAACAGAAGTTTTCCTGCATAATTTCATTACTTCCTATAAGAAGTTCCTGAAAAAAATATTAAAAACATTAGACTCTATTATTTACAGAAATAAAAAATGTTTGGAATGTGTGAGGATACATGATTTGCTCTTTTTCTCATTTAGTAACAGAGAGAATTTGGAGCTTAATTATGTTTACCTTTTTCATATTTGTGTATGCTTCAAAGGAATTGCATTATCATGTTCTAATATTTCTAAATTTTTGTAATAAAAAAATCATGATTAAAATACTAATTTTATAAGATTTAAGTGGTGAAAATAAAATTACAATAGATAAACACAATTGTTGAAAGAAATTTGAAGAAGTGTGTTAGAATATCGAATCTAATTTTTTTCTTTTAGAATTTTAAAGTAGGTGTTGTTTTAATTTGCTTGTAATAGTATAAGGAGGTTATCTACAAAATTTGAAGGCAATTTCGTGGAGATTTGAAATAATTTTGAAAAAGAATTGCAACTGAAAATCACAAAAGAAATTCGTCTCAATAGTTAACCATATGTCACACTTTTATACAATGTTAATATCTTTTATACACAATGATACACTTTTATACGAGATAGATACATAATATATACACTTTTAATTTTCCCATTAATTCAATAATCTAATATCGTATGGTTAAATGTAGACGCGACTAATGTGCAAATTGGACAGGATCCAGACATGTCAAAATAGATTGAGTTAATAAATGGACGAGGCTGATATGAGCTAAAATACAGGTCAAAATCCAGTCTGTCTACTTCCTACTAAGTTTTAATTTCATTATTTCTCATATATCAATTTGAGTTAGAAATCAACTCAATTTTTGATAAATTAAAATAAGTTAGCCTCAAATAGACTAAACTAATAAATGAATGAATTAATAACCTATTCAAAATTAAATAATTAAACAAATTATAATTTCATGAGTTAATTTTGTTATCGCTAATTAAATGTACAAGAATTCTTGACAAACTCAACTTGAGCTAATTTTATGTAAGCTGCCCATATTTCTGTTATATGTAAGAGCAATTCATAACGTCAAGTAACACTTACTTCTTTTCCATTGTCATATCCTGTTAAAAGTACCTACTTTTTTTAATACTGGTTCAATTAATTCAAAGTCATATTGTATAAAATTATTTAATGAAAATTTGTTTATTATAATTTTTTTATTTTTAAAACTTGAATTCGAAATATTTGATTAGGTATGAGAAGATCTTATTCAATAACCATAATGTGATCTTATCCCTACCTCATGAAAGTACAAAATGTTGTTTCTGAATGAATGGATCTTAATTATTTCACTATAATCTTTGGTGATCTCTTATTAATAATTTCATCCGAGTAACAAAATATATATTATTATTTTTTGAAATGATACAACGACGACATACTTTATGTAATCTCACAAGTAGAGTCTAAGATGGATGGTGTATACACGACTTTACCCTACTTTATGAAGATATAAAGACTATTTCCAGATGAAATGATCTCAACTATTCCACTATAATCATTGGTTTTCTTATTTAGAACTTCATTCGAATAACAACCTTTTTGTTTTGAAATGATACAACAACAATAATAATACATCTGATGTAATTCTATTATTAGAGTCTGAATAAAGTGGTGTGCACACGTGAGTTTGTTTCTGATAGATCATCGATTCAAGTAAAACATGTCAAAAATCAAGTAAATAAAGAAAATAATCTAGATTAATAGCAACAACAAATAATATAACGATCGAACCCAAATAAACAACAAAATAACCTTTTTGGTTTTGAATGATATAACAACAACAATAATATACCCGATATAGTTCTATTAGTAGAGTCTGAAGAAAGTGATGTGCATGCAAGAATATCCTTACTTTGAGAGGTTGTTTATGATAATTAAGTCGTTAGATCAAGTATTAAAACATATAAAAGATTAAGTATATAACGAAAAAGATATCAATAACAACAAATAATATAACACGATCGAATCCAAAATAAACAATAAAATAACTTTTAAAAAAAAGTCATGTTCAAAGAGGCAAAGAGTGACCTGTTAATTGTGGTCCTCCTAACATGTATTGCTGGAATTACCAATGCTTAGCCTAAAGGCATTCATGAATGGATCCACAAATATCATTATTTTTTTAGGACTAATATTTATATGTCAACAAAATTTAAAATATATGTATACAAAAACAATGAAATTTTTGTTTTCATATTATTATTTAAATTTTAGACTAAGGTTAAAATAATTTTTGTTCAATTGGTTGTTAGTAAAATTTAATTTTTAGTTATTTTGATACCTGATTAAAGATATTTAACTTTTAATTAAGTAAATACACTTTTTTTTTTGCTTGTGAATATGTACAAATTAATCGTGATTATTAATCGTTTCATTGCGTAATTATTCATGTATTATGTAAAACTTGTATATTGCTTTTAAAAGATTAAAATTAAAATTTATCAATAATTAAAGAATTAAAAATGTTATTATTCCATAATAATATTATCTAACCATTTCAATTTAAATTTGGAATTTCTACTAGTTATTTTATCATTTAAGACGTGGATTCGAGTCCAATAACATTATTTATTTCCCCTTTCCACAAATAAAATAGTATATAGTTTTCATGTATAATAAAGAAAAAAGATCTTTCACTTTTTTTTTGTGCGTCTCCTTTGACCAAGAAAAACCTCCAATAGTGCTTTGCAATCGCAAAACTTTTTGAAGATTTATTTAAGCTTCCATTAATCTATATTTGTAATGGAAATTTTATTTATTGTTTAATAAAAAGGGAAAAATTATAGGATGCTTGATAATAATAATAATATACTATTGTGATTTTACCATTGAAGTCTAGAGAAGATAAAATATACATAACTTTACTTTATTGAGTTAAGGAGAACTTGTTTCAAATACAACCTTGACTCGAGAAAATCGTATACAAAGTTTATAATGTAATAACAAGAGATGGAGAAATTATAATATGTGGAGTGTAATAAACAAATTATTTTTATTGCTTGCTTGATTTGTTGTGATCATATTACTATGCACTATATGTTTTAAAATAGAGAAAATGGTCAAATGCCCCCTCAACGTATATTCGAATTTCCAACTAGATACTTAAACTTCACGAGAGTCCTATCACTCTTCTGTACTGTTTAAAATTGAAATTATTACCTCCCCTGAATGCTTAGCTGACATAGTGAGTGTATTTCACTCTATTTGGGAGAGTGAACATCAAATCTATTATTAAAACTTTATTTTTAATATCTCTTTTCAATAAATATATGCATTTTTAATTATTTATTTTTCTTATTTGTTTCCTTTCTTCTCCAACAATATAAACAAATCTCTCGATCTTTCACCACTTCTAAGTCTTGTTACCCATCTTCACTGGATTCACTATTGTTGATTCCAAACAAATTTTCAAACTCATAGAAAACTCTTGCAAAATCAAATCAATTGTAGATAAGTTTACATATATTTATATCACCCCAAGATACTTTGGATTCGATTTGAGAAAAAATCAATATGGGTTTACTTCAAATTCAATTGAACCCACTGAATTTTTATTTTTTTTACTAATAGATCCTTTAATTATCAATCTCAAATCTCAATCAATCAACTATATCTCAAAAATTGTCGCTATTAATCTCGTTAATTCATCAACAGTCGTAGAATCAGTCTCTTCCTCTTTGAAATTGTCGTCGCAATCGATGATGATGTGGAAGACATCGTAGGCTCCTCCTCCTCATCTTTCTTGAGAGGATTGCTTATCTTCGGTGACCACCATTAATGGCAATATTCTGCCATGTTCGTCTTCTCTCCCACCTTCACTTTTATTTTTTTAATTTGATTTTTAGGTTTCAAATGAGCAAAACCCGAATATCTCTGGATAAGCTCTGAAATCATTATTCACCTTTATTCCTTAAAGACCCAATTTCATGGACTTATGGTGTTCTAGTAATGGTGAAAGTACTTTGGGTGTTTGAAGAGATGGGTAAGAATATAGAAGAAAAGGGTAAATAAATATAAAAATTTTAAAAAATAATATTTGATGAGGTGTCAAACGCGTGAAACTCACATGTCACCATAGATATGGTTGGTATAATTATTTCATCTTTAAACAGTTTAGGGGGTGATAGGACTCCCGTGAAGTTTAAGTGTGTAGTTGAAAATTCGGATATACGTTGAGGGGGGATTAGGCCATTTTCTATTTTAAAATACGTTCTTAACAAAATAAAATAATGGCTACTATATGAATGGTTATTTTTTTTCATTTAATTATTTCAATTCATGTATTGTTAATCCCCCATTTAATTCCACATTTTAATTATAATACACTACATAATACATTATTTCTTGTATAATTTATATGGTATTAGTTACCCAAAAAAAGAAAAATTCGAAGAAAAGAAATTGTGAATAATATTAAGTTCTTTGTGATACACGAAATCAAATTATAATAATGTTATATTTTATAGCTGAGATTTATTTTTCAAGTACTCCCAACCAAATGTTACCTTATTTTCTAAAGAAAACAAATATAATGTCTTTTCTTGAGTTGCACTGCTACTATTTCACCCACTTTTTTTTTCCGCTCAATATTTGATATTTATATTAGTCTTCGATTAAATTTGAATTTGTGCACTGTACGATCTATTTTTCGAAAAGTCATTCTTAATATGATTCTTTTCATTTTTAAAATTCGAACCATGATCTCTGATCAAGAGTGACGTGATCTCAAGCCTCAACCATCCAATCACAGTCCATATTAATTCACCCACTTTTCTTGAGTTGCACTACTACTATTTAATTCTTTTTCCATAATAATTTTAATATAATTTTGTGGACACAATAAATAAATGAGAAAAAAAATTAAAAATAATAATCAGATAGCGTGGGATTAACGCAGACAAATGCAAAAAAAGATTCTATATGGACCCATCTCTTCGTGGCATTTACTTTCCAATCTGTTACTCAAATTGACATTTTTTTTAAAAATAATAAGAAAAAGAAGAAAAAAAATTAAAAAAAATAACAAAAGTAATCATATAATTAAGTTTTTAAATATAGTAAAAAGGGAATATATTCCTTTTAGCTCAGCTTGCTCTTTCAAGCGAAGCCATAATGTAAAGAATATATAATACTCTATACAAATGAAATAAATAAATAACCAAAAAAATACAATAATTCAAACAACTTATAATGACAGTGTTAATAGTAAATTAACCACTATCAAAGTAACGGGAATGAAAACAAGTTCTTGATAAAAAAATGTTTATTTTTTTAACGGATTTTATATGATGTGATACAAATTTTTATCGGAATTACAGAGTAAATATGAATATTTAGTTAGAAATACAATAATAATAACAACAAATGCACTTTAATTCCACAAGTAATATGATAGTAATAAAGTTAAAAAGTTTTTAAAAAAATGTTCAAAATATAATATATACATATCTAAAATAAATTGACCGAATTATTTCGTCTAACTTTTTATATACATATTACAATTTTTTTGACAAAGATTGTTTAACTGATAACTCTTTATTACATATGACTGCACCACTAGAATATATAGAATCTCAACTTAAAAGTAAAGCATATCCAAATAGAATAATAGTAACAAAAATACTCAATTAACAATTTGACTTTTTAAACTACTAATTTTGAAAAATTAGAATGTTTTACCTTTCACTAATCATTTATCAATCAAAATTTAAAAGTTTAATGTATTGATTATTTCTTAAACCTATCGGCTATCGATAAATTGTGTTTTAATCCTCAAATAACTTATGTTTAGGTGTTATCGAAATAGACCGTAATTTAATTGTAATTTGAGTGAATAAAAGTGAGGTTGGAATGTAGTCGTCGGTCAGCAGCTTAAGCTTAAGCCGACGGCTTAATTGAAAAATACGCGGCGCCAAGTCACGTGATTTAGTAAAATTTTATTCCCCACTCACTCACACAATAGTGAGTGTGTATGACAACCACACAATAAAAATTCCCTTCCATTGAGAAGCCACCTTTTTTGAGAAGAAGAGCTCCTCTAGTCTTTAAATTTCACATAAAACATCCCTTTCTTATTGAGCCTTGAACCCTTCTTCAATCTCTTTGAATTTTCAAATACAATCAAAATGGTGAGTTAATTTTCAACCCCTTTTACTTTTCTTGCATTTTAATTTCACTGTTGATTTCTTCTTGTTTTGTTAATTCTTGTTGTGTGTGTGTGTTTTAGTAGAGAGATTTTGTGAATGGGTTTAGTTTTTGATTGATCTGATCAGATAATCTATATGGGTGTTGGTTAAAAAAGTGATCTTTATGGAAATATCACTGTTAGTTTCTTCTTGTTTTGCTTTGATTTTCCTGTTTTGTGTGTGTGTGTGTGTGTTAGTAGAGAGATTTTGTGAATGGGTTTAGTGTTTGATTGATCTGATTAGATAATCTATATGGGTGTTGGCTAAAAAAGTGATCTTTATGGGAATTTCACTGTTGGTTTCTTCTTGTTTTGCTTTGTTTATCTTGGTGTGTGTTAGTAGAAAGATTTTGTGAATGGGTTTAGTTTTTGATCTGTGATTGTGATTGTGATTGATATGATGAGATAATCTATATGGGTATTGGCTAAAAAACTGATCTTTATGGAAATTTCACAGTTGAATTCTTCTGGTTTTACTTTGTTTTTCTTGGTGTGTGTGTTTGTTTGTTTTGTAGATGGGTTAAGTTTCTGATCTATGATTGATCTGATTAGATAATCTACATGTGAGTTGGCTAAAAAAGTGATCTTTATGGAAATTTCACTGTTGATGTCTTGTTTTACTTTTGTTTTTCTTGGTGTGTGTCTGTTTGTTTTAGTAGAAAGATTTGGCAAATGGGTTTGGTTTTTAATCTGTGATTGATCTGATTAGATGATTTATATGGGTGTTGGCTAAACAAGTGATCTTTATGGAAATTTCATTGTTGATCTTCCTGGTTTGCTTTGTTTTTTTTTTTGGTGTGTTAGTGGAAGATTTTGTAAATGGTTTAGTTTTTGATCTATGATTGATGTGATGAGTTAAATATGGGTATTGGCTAAAGACACTAATCTTTATGGAATCTTTGGGGTTACTTCAGCTTGAAATCTTGTGAACTTATGGGTTGATCTGAGTATTTGATTAGTACAGGCAGTTCAGCAGTTGTTATAATTGAGAATTTTGGTTTATTTTTATGTGGGTTCAGCTCAGATCAAATGTTTAATTGGTTGGTATTCCATCGATCTAACGTGTGATGATTTTCTTGATCTGCTGAGTACGAAATTTGAGAAAACATTATGATTTTCTATCTAAGGGGAGTTTATGGAGTTGTACTCTTTTGATGTAATGCATGTTTAGGATTTTTTTGCATTTGGATTTTCTTTTTCTATTACTTGGCTACCGTGTATTGGAGGAATATATGAATAAGAATAGACCCGAATTAGATCAATTGGACCGATCAAAGATCATTTCTTTTTTCAAATTTCTAGCTGATGATAATTGACAATTGTTTCTGGAACTGTAATCTGCTGCCACCACTCTTTTGACATTGATACATTGTTCTAAATCAATGAGAAGTGTCACTGATAGCTAAATCTTGTATTGCCCGCCAGATGTCCAGTCCTGGGTGCGTGGTTTCTTTTGAGTCTCGCATTGGCTCACGAAGGGTTATAGGTCTCTTCATATGGTCTTGGAAGCTTTTGGTGTTGAGTTAGACCCAAGGTCCATTCTTTAGAATAAAAAATGCTAAGTCATGATGCAGTCTTCCTATGTAACCATCAGTTCGTGTCCTATTTGATACTAAAGTAGGTGAGGTGACAGAGAAAACAAATGTTGTATGTGCTGTTTACCTGCTTGTGCTCATCTGCTGCCAAGATTCACTTGAAACTGGACTCTCCACCCGTCCCCCTTCCAGTCATTACCCTAAATGCAGGAGTTACTCTTGTTTGCGTTCAGAGCTCGTTTAGGACAGCTTAGTAAGCTATGTTACGACAAGGATAAACTCCACTGCTGCAGACCAATGTGACGGCATTAATTTCCGTGAATGAAACCTAGTACACATTTAGTGTTGTTGCTCGTGTCTCTTGATTGATAAATGGAGAACAATGGAGATTTATTGTGATGGTCTCTTTTGATGTAATTCGATGAGAAGTATTGAACCGTTTTGCTTCAAAATCTTGTGATTGATTAAACATGAACAAGTTCTAACACAATCAGAGGATTTTGGTTATTGTATAGGCTAATGCAGCGTCCGGGATGGCTGTGCATGATGACTGCAAGTTAAGGTTCTTGGAGCTGAAAGCAAAAAGAACTCACCGCTTCATTGTTTTTAAGATAGAGGAGAAACAAAAGCAGGTTGTGGTTGAAAAGGTTGGTGAGCCAGCCCAAAGTTACGAGGATTTCACTGCGTGTCTTCCTGATAATGAATGTCGATATGCTGTCTACGATTTTGATTTCGTCACTGCAGAGAATTGCCAGAAAAGCAGGATCTTTTTCATTGCATGGTAGTTTTCTCAATGTTCATAACCATTTTAAACAAAATTGTTATGTAAACCTTTTGTCTCAACGTGTTTTTTTTTTCGTTTTCTTCGCTTCAAGGTCCCCCGACACATCAAGGGTGAGAAGCAAGATGATCTATGCCAGTACAAAGGAAAGATTCAAGAGAGAGCTTGATGGAATTCAGGTTGAGTTGCAAGCAACCGACCCAACCGAAATGGGACTTGATGTTATTAAGAGCCGCGCCAACTAGATATCGACTGAATAGGTATCAGATGGACCTTATAAGAAGTGAAAACTCCTAATGCAAACATCTTATTTTACTTTTAAGGAAATATTTACAGTGTGACAGAAACTTGGTATATTGGTTGCCAAGTGCTCTACAGTATATGTACTTTTTAATGAACAAGTTTTCTGGTGTTTGATATATGATGTAATTTGTTACTTTTTGTGTTTCAAGTTTTCAACTAGTAGCTTGATTCTATAAACTAATATGTATCCATTTCTGAGGGATAGGGTACATTTTAGATTGTTTTCCAAAATCTTCTTTTGACACTTTGTGATTCTTGTTTTGGAATGGATACAAACAAAGCTAATTGATGTTCTAATTAGCAAGTTTGTATATTTTTGATTTAATTGTAGTTGAAAAGTAGTTGTCAAGAGAAGCTCATGAGGCATGAGCATTACGATTCTTATCAAATAGTATTAAAACATGATTACACTATTATTAAATGGTATCAAAGCATTATTATATTGTTATCAAGACTTTTTTAATAAATGGTTAACCCATACAAGAAAATAAATATTTTTCCTTTTATTATTTTTCATAAAAAGTAAAAGCTCTCATGTCAAATAAAATTCACTAAATTTTTTAAACGTAATGTGATGATATCTCTATTTTTCCTTCAATTTTTTTTAAGATATGTTTGACAAATTTAAAAATAATTAAAATAAGTCAAAAATAACTTAAAAGTTAAAAGTAGACTCTCTCTATTTTTTTATTTTTTGACTTAAAAGTTATTTAAGTTTAACTTTAAAAAATTATTTTTGAAAAACTATCTTTTTAAGCTCATCTAAATGGGTTCATACACCACTACCATATATATTAATAACTAATCATACATTTACTTTCAAATAATTACATATATTACCACTAATAATAATTCATACCGTATATTATTGAAGATACTACTAGATGCACACATTTCTTAAAATTAAGATTGATTAATAATCTTTACATTTAAACATTCCAATTAACACTCTGTTTGGATCATTGTTACCCATTGTTACTTAATTTCTTTTTCCAATTATATCTTTACAATACTATTTCAAAATACTATTTTACCCTTTATCTTATATTATTTAATTCTAATCAAACCTTCTATCCTAAAATAATTAAGGATATTTTAGTAAATTTATAAATTACAATACAGTACGATTCAATCGAACGAAACAATTAAAATGTTATTAAACAACAACAAACAATACAGTCTAACCAAACATTGTATCTACCATATAGTATAGTACAACAAAATACAATACAATGGATAACAATGATCCAAACAGAGTGTAAGGCTTCAAAACCAATCAAATATTTTTCTCTCTCATCGGCCTCTCCTTGATCTCCTCCGCGGACAATATCTCTCCCCCCACCCCACCCCAGCCTGCTTAAACAGCCCATTTAAACAACTCCCTTTCTTTCCTCCTCGAATGAGAGAGAAAGTCACTGGAAAAAACACGTTCTCTCTTTGCAAGATCCAACCGTAGAGAACACATAATACTATTGGTACATAGCCACATAGGATTAAACGTAAAACACCACTCACTTAGAATAATTTTAAACTAATCTTATCAACTAACAATTTATAATCCTTATTGGTACATAGCCACATAGGATTAAACGTAAAACAACACTCACTTAGAATAATTTTAAACTAATCTTATCAACTAACAATTTATAATCCTTGTTAAGAGAAAGAGTTACTTTTATCCACTCAGCATCTTTGGTTCTCAAAGCCTCTGCTCTTCTTCACTACTGAGCTTTTCTTGAATTAGTATCACCGCATGCTACCTGTTTGTTGAATTGCTTCAATGGCTTTCTCTTTCTCTTCCTTCCTCAAATGCCATCCATGGACTCAATCTCAAAATCCACCAAACCCCTGTTCATTTCCTCCTCCATTTCATCCTCCTAAACCCATATCTCTCCCATTTTCATCTCGCCATGAACGTGTTTCTTCAACTGTTTTACCTTCTAAAGCAAAAGAACTCTTGCAAGATTTCACTCCAAAGCAATTTCTCGACACCCTTCGTCAAGAAAATGATGAAACTTCTGCTTTTCATCTCTTTAAATGGGCTTCTAAGCAACCCCATTTCACACCCACTCTGTCTATATACGAGGAGATTCTAAGGAAGCTTGGAAATGTGGGATCTTTTGATTTAATGAAAGGGGTATTGGATGATATGAAGAGATTGAAGGTTGAATTAGTTGAAGGTACTTTCTTTATCTTTATTGAAAGTTATGCTAAATTTGAGTTGTATAATGAAGCTATTAAGGTTCTTGATATGATGTGGAATGAGTTTGGTGTAAAGCCTGGTACTTTTAGTTATAATTTGTTGTTGAATGTTCTTGTTGATGGGAATAAGTTGAAATTTGTTGAAAATGTGCATAGTAGAATGTTGGATGAAGGTGTAAAGGCGGATGTATCAACTTTTAATATATTGATAAAAGCTTTGTGTAAGACACATCAGATTAGGCCTGCTATTTTGATGATGGAGGAAATGCCTATGCACGGTTTGGTACCGGATGAAAGGACTTTTACTACGATAATGCAAGGTTATATTGAGGAAGGGAATTTAGATGGTGCATTGAGAATTAGGGATCAAATGGTGTCAGCTAAATGTCTTGCAAGTAATGTTACTGTTAATCTTTTGATTCATGGGTACTGTAAAGAAGGAAGAATTGATGAAGCTCTGAACTTTGTGCAAGATATGTGTAGTCGAGGGTTTTCTCCAGATCAATTTACGTTTAACACTTTGATAAATGGTTTGTGCAAAGCAGGACATGCTGTCCAAGCCTTGGATATTTTGGATTTAATGTTGCAGGACGGGTTTGATCCTGATGTATATACTTATAATATTTTGATTTCTGGGCTTTGTGAAGTTGGTGAAGTCCAAGAGGCTATGACACTTCTCAATCAGATGCTTGTAAGGGACTGTACACCTAATACAGTCACTTATAACACCATCATTAGTGCTTTGTGTAAGGAGAACCAAGTCCAAGAAGCTACCGAGTTTGCTCGTGTTCTTACGAGCAAAGGGTTCTTACCTGATGTTTGCACTTTCAATTCTCTCATACAAGGTCTCTGCTTTACGGGCAATTTCAATGTTGCAATGGAAATGTTTGAAGAAATGAAGGACAAAGGTTGCCAGCCAGACGAGTTCACTTATAATATCCTAATTGATTGTCTCTGTGCCAAAAGGAGAATAGGTGAAGCTTTGAACCTACTCAAAGATATGGAATCGAGTGGCTGTGCAAGAAGTGTGATAACATACAATACTCTGATAGATGGCTTCTGCAAAGACAAGAAAATTGAAGAAGCAGAAGAGATCTTCGACCAGATGGAACTACAAGGGGTTTCTAGAAACCTGGTCACGTATAACACTCTGATTGATGGTCTTTGTAAGAGCAAGAGAGTGGAAGATGCTGCTCAGCTTATGGACCAGATGATACTGGAAGGACTAAAGCCTGACAAATTCACGTACAATTCCATTCTCGCTCATTTCTGCAGAGCAGGTGATATAAAAAAGGCTGCAGACATTGTGCAAACCATGACATCAAATGGCTGTGAACCAGACATCGTTACGTATGGGACCTTAATACAGGGACTATGTAAAGCAGGTAGGGTTGAGATTGCAAGCAAGCTCCTCAGGAGTATTCAAATGAAAGGAATGATTTTGACCCCTCAGGCCTATAATCCTGTAATTCAAGCAATCTTTAGACGGAGGAAAACCAATGAAGCCGTAAGACTCTTCAGAGAAATGCAGGAAACAGCTAATCCTCCTGATGCTTTATCTTATAAGATTGTTTTTCGTGGTCTTTCTTCTGGTGGGGGACCGATTCAAGAAGCTGTTGATTTTTGTGTTGAGATGATGGAAAAAGGACACATACCTGAATTTTCCTCATTCTACAATCTGGCTGAAGGACTGTATTCTTTGTCGAGGGAGGACACGCTAGTTAAGCTTGTTGGCATGATCATGAAAAAAGCAAACTTCTCAGACAGTGAGGTTACTATGATTAAAGGTTTCCTGAAAATCCGGAAATTCCAAGATGCACTGGCTACTCTTGGCAGTGTCCTAGATAGCAGATACCCAAAAAGGACATACTGGGGATAAAGAAATCATCCAAAGTAGAGGTCCCACAAAGTAGGAATCAAACTGTATCAGTTGTTTGCTATAATAGTAATCAGTGTCTAATTTTGTCCACTCAGTTTGATAATGGTTTCATTTTTTGGCCCATCTCCGAAATAATCTCTTTAATGAGTTACAACTCAAACACTGTGGACATTTCCCAGCTTAATACAGTTCTCTAGAAGGCTTAAGTAATGTATTCATATATTGTCGCGGATTTCTGCTCTTAGACACATGCAACACAGAATTCTAGCTGTATCAAAGCCATCTAAATAAGTTAATGTCAGAAGTAGTGGTTTTTCTTGATCAGCAGGATATAGACCATGTATATGTTATTTGCTTCTTTAAAGTTTCTGAAGCTGTCTCTCAATTAAGTTGTTGTTCATCCACCCTTTGACCTGTGAGACTAATGTTTTCAGTTACATTTATCTGTGCACACCATTTTCCTTTTCAGCACTGTAAGCTCACTCCAATAAGCCTCATTTCTCTTTTCTTGTAATACATGAAAATTCCAATGCAAGAAATGCCAAAATCCTTGGGATAAAGAAGAACTTGATATAGGGGTAGGGGTAGCTGTTAGCTGGTAAATTAACTGAAAACTTAACATAGTAAAATCATCCTAGTTAATATAAGTTTCTTGTATGAATCCATTTGACCTGAAAATTTTGTGCACGAACTATGAATGCATACTGGAGGGCATAATCAATCAACCTCCCGGTTCTCATTCCCTACCTTCAGTTTAACTAAGGACGAGGGTAAAGTTAGGTAGCTTGGGAAAAAATCTGCATGATTGCAAGCATGTTTTCTATTTTCATGAATTTCAGTTCAATTAAAGTTAGCTTGGATGAATGCATTGAGCCCCAACTCAGAAGGTATGTCTTGTTCTTTTGATTTTTGTTGGTTCGTTTGTTTCGATCATATTAACTTCAAGTCCTGCAATCATTGTATTGGTTGCAGATTCATTAAGATTCATTGTACAAGCTTGTTTCCTTAGACAAGTTGGATAAGTCTTTATCTCCAAGTGGCTTAGTTTACCTAAAGGCCAAAGTCAGTCTTTCATGATCCTTGGATCATGCTGACCACATTTTGCTTCACTTCAGTTGTTCAGGCTGGTAAATAGTTTTCCTCTTTCTCAAAATTTACTTCAGTTTTTCAGTCAACATGAGCTTTATGAAGCCTTTGATGACTTGTCCGAGACATCAATAGGGTGCATTATCTTGGTATAGGAATCATATTGCTCTTGGCTGCTCAGGAAGGTGGATAAGTGGCTATAGGGAAGAGTGTGCAAATGATGTTGCTTCATCAATGTATGATAGTAAACTCTGAAGTAGATTAATGAGGTATCCCGAGAAATATGCCTCCTCCCTTTCCTTTATTACTGCATTGTGCTGGAATGTTTGAGGTACAGACTTCTTCTCAGAGATATGGTTGAGAATATGAACGTCTTCCAAGTTCAAACCTCGTCCCCGGCTTAGTTTTAAGCTGTAGTCACCAGCTTGTTTCACAATGTTAGTTATATCAGAGAATATATGTCCTGTCCCCCAGTATCATCCAAATGCATGAAGATGGGATCAGAGACACACATTAGATATTTGAACCAGTAATATGTTCCAATTCGAAGCAGTGACATTGTTCATTCACATAACTGCTCCTCATCTTTAATTTCAATTGGATTCTAATTTCATTCAAAGCATGTTTGATGTTTCTTCATTGATGATTCGACGGAAATCTGGCATTAGTAACTTAGAGTGAGTTTTTGTTTGGCTAGCTGGGGCATTCATTGTTTTACTTGTTTAGCACCCTAGGATATCTTGTTATGGTTCAGACATGTGTTTGGATGTATCATATTCAAGACTTGGTGTAAGTTCATCTACTTCAGCCTTGGTAAGCAGGATTACCTGTGATTTGTTGCTTGGACACTAGACAAAATGGCCTCGTGCATTATTCGAGGTGTGTTCAAGCTGATCGTCGATGTAAAAAGAGAAACTTTGTTGCCTCTTTGAGAATCTAAAGAGCAGTTAAATAGTACTAGCATCAAGCATAAAGTTTATATATTGACTATGTAGTGGCCTAGTTGGGTAGATTCTCTTTGTAATGATGCCTAAGCCTTTGAGTAAAGAGACCAAAAAGTTCTAAATTTGAACTTTTGGTGCACCTTCTTTGTCAAAGCTTTTCAAACAAAAAATATACTTCAAAAAGACTATTTTCATATACTATATTTTTTTCTCATACTTGATTTTAATATGTTTTATTTGCATCGAGGTCTATCGGAAACTTCTCTAACTTCGCAATGTTGGGTTAAGATGGCATACAAACCACTTTCCTGAAACTCCATTTGTGAGAAGGTATATTATTGTTGTAATTCGTGTCTCCGCTTAAAATTTGATGTGGCCCTTTTACAAATCTCAACCTTGCAAATATTTTGTCTTTGATACATTAATAAATTAGTAATTAAAAAAAGGGATGGTTTCAAACATGTACAATAAAGTACTTAGTTTACGACAAATATAATAATGTTTTTATTTACATAGAAATAGCCTAAAGTCGTTGAAAGTATACATGACTATACATTATGATACATTCAAAAGCAGAATCTAGCTTATTCATACTTGAGTTATACATTGATTATACATAATGATATACTAAAATAGTTTAATATAACTTAACTACATATGAGGTATACACCGACTATTTATCGAATTAATCTTTTCTGAATATTTGTTAGGCTAATTGAAGAAGAAGGAAAGGGATGAAAAATAGTTAAATAGAAGATTGATTATGATAAAGGAGGTGATTCCGGAAGCAAAAACGATTTTATTGCAAGTAATTTTACTTCTTTCTATTTGATCTTGGCCAACTCAACATCTCTTCTATACAATATCAAATTTTAAATATGAAATTTTATTGATGTTTTGAATCTTTTTATATATAATTCGCTCGAAACGATTGCTACATCAAAATTTTAAATCAAGCTTTGAAACTTTTAATTATCGAGATTGATCATCAAAGAAAAAGGAAGGAAGACTGAAAAGCAGCAAAGAGAAGAGGAAAAAACCATTAATGGCTAAAGTAGAACGAAGGAGGGTATGACTGAATGACTAATTCAACCATTTTTTTTGTAAATAAGATGGTCGAGTCATAACAATGAATTTTTGCCAAAAGAAAATGTTTTTTTTTTTTTGGCAATTATTTAAAATTTTAATTTTTAAGGTGACATGTTTATGATCACAAAACTAAAAAAGTTTTAAGTGTGTTTTACACTTCTCTAGTTTAAGATCAAAATTTCAAAATTTAGTTTTACTTTTCTACCAATTACAATCAAACAAATAAATTAAAACAGAGGTGTTACCCCGATTCATCTTGGAAAACACAAATTATCATATATTTGTACAGTATATGTATATATATCATATCATATTATTTTGTGTAAAATTTATAACAATGTAAAATGTGTGTATAAATATCTCTTATACACTATTATATATTTTTATACAAGCTTATACATTGTGTACAATAAATATACAATGTTATATAATATTATATAAACATCTTTCCTGAAGAAAATGGGCTACGCGAGTGTAACACAAAATTATAAATCAAAATTATGTAAATACACATCTTATTTTACCACAATTTCAAAAATTTCATACCATTTAGATTTTTTTACAAAATTTCCCTCTCGGATAACATTCCTATCCTCTCTCGGATACATCCTTATCCCCTCTTGAATACATCTCTGCCCCCTCTCGGATACATCCCTTCCCCTCGGATACATCCCTCCCCTCTCGGATACACCCCTCTCCCTCGAATACATCTGTCTCCTCTCGAATACATTCATGAATTGTGTATTCACAAGTTTCCTGAATAGCAATGTCTCACGACCTATGTATCCATATGTCTATTGATGTCTCTGAAATCCTTTAATTTAAAAGTATTTTTGTAATTTGAAAAAAATAGAGATAGAACATAATTAACTCTTAACACTACGAGATTTATGTAATTTTTAAAAAATATAAAATATGTAGATATAATTATTTTTTTATTAGATTGCACATTTCTATAAAAATCCACATTTCATAAAAGTTTGGGGGCTAAAAGTAGCGTTTCCATAAAATAAAGGACCAGTTTCGTTGAACCCTTGTAACACATCATATTTTGCTCTCTCTTAGCTCTTTCTCACATCATATCAAGTTTTTAGGGCAAACAATAGAGAGAGAAGGAGATTGCGGCACCCACAAAGCATCCAAAATCCACTGGTAATTATCACATCAAACCATCTGTTTTCTTAAAAATTTGCAAATTTTTAGTACAGTTTCAATACGGTATGAGTAGATTTGGATACATATATGTGTGAAATGCCCATTTGGATTTATAGATGTGTTTACGTACTTGAATCTTCCGATTTATGATGTGGGGTTCTTTTTCTTTACATGGAAAGAATGAAAGTTGAAATTTTTGTCGGTTTTTATTGATTTTTCTTGCTTGGTTCTTATTTGGGTATGGGTGAATTAGAGCGTAGTGGATGTAGAGGATTAATATGTTTGACTTTACTGGTTTGGGGTAGAGCTTAGTTGATTTAATTGATTGATGGGGTTCTGTTAGATTTGTGCCCAGGTAATAAAAGATGATAAAGAAACCTTTTCTGGGTTTTGGGTCGAGTGGTGAGAGGGTAATTTGTGTTGTGTGGGTTAGGCGCACTCGCGGGTTTGAAAGAAGACTCGGTGTTTTAGTGGAGAATGGTGTAGTAGGCGGGCACCTAGTTTAGAGATTTCTTGGTTATAAGATGAGGTTGATAAAGAAAACAGTATTCTGGTATGGTATTTGGTTTCTTAGGGGGGTGGGGTGGATTGGGGAGGACAAAGAAGCTAAAGTTCTGACCTGTTTGAACTATTGATTGGGTTTTGTTGTAGGTTGTCCTAGAAATGCTACTACTGAGTATATGGATTTAACATATATGGTTTTGCCTGTGTTGATGAACTTCTCTGCCGTTTGTCTCATCCAACTATTCCTTTGCAGGTGAAAGATCATCGAAATGGCGACTTTTGCCAAACCAGAGAATGCTTTGAAGCGTGCTGAAGGTTGGTGGAGTTACTATCTTCATCTGTTTTAGCAAATATCTCTCAAAGTTTTACTTTGAGAAGTGCACTAGTATTATGGGTTCTATACACTTGCAAACTTTTATCTCAAGCAATGGGTCTGAGATTTTAGGAGGGGGTTATATGTTCACAGGGTGAGGGTAGTCTAGATGATTCTTAATATTATTGAAGAGTGAAATTTTTGAAATTCCAGGTGTTTTTATAGCAAAATTTAGAATCTTGGCATGCTGATGAGTTTAATGTTTTGATGCAGAGTTGATTACTGTTGGACAAAAGCAAGAAGCCCTTCAAGCACTTCATGATCTTATTACTTCAAGGAGATATAGAGCATGGCAAAAGACTCTTGAAAGGATAATGTTTAAGTATGTAGAGCTATGTGTTGACATGAGAAGGGGGAGGTTTGCCAAGGATGGCCTAATTCAATATCGTATAGTCTGTCAACAAGTGAACATTAACTCCTTAGAGGAGGTAATAAAGCACTTCATGCATTTAGCTACCGAGCGAGCTGAACTAGCTCGCAATCAGGCACAGGCTCTGGAGGAAGCTCTGGATGTGGAAGACTTGGAGGCTGATAAAAGGCCTGAAGACCTTATGTTGAGTTATGTTAGTGGGGAGAAAGGAAAGGATAGATCTGATCGTGAGCTTGTCACTCCCTGGTTTAAGTTCTTGTGGGAGACATATAGAACTGTTCTGGAGATCTTGCGTAACAACTCAAGATTGGAGGCTCTGTATGCAGTAAGTTTCCATTGCCCTATCTTTTTGTTATGTGGTTGAATAATTTGACTGCTTTTATGTTCTGAGGTGAGGAATTTCAGTATCCTGAATTTTCACTGTTTTCAGGACTTGTTTTAGACTGTAATTGAGTAAGCAGATTGATTATCCTTTTTTTCTTTTCTTTCTATTTGCTTGCCTGGAAAGTTATTGTGCTTCTGATTAGTAAATCAGAAATCAGTTCCTTTTTACTTATTATTGACTAACTTTGGGGGTCTTTCTCAGTTTGCAGGGTATCTGTCTATGTACTTTGTTTAGTACAGATATCAGTTTTGTCAGAACAAGTTTATTATTTTTTGATATGAAAGTTTATATATCATCCTGTTGTAATATGTTTTTGTGCCTTAGAACCAGATTTGTCCTGTATGCAATTTAAGCTTTCTGCATGGCTGATTGGAGATGCTTTACTCTCTCCATCTTTAGTTGGCACATTTTTTTTTCACTGAAAGATAGGTTAATTAAGTTTCAAACCTAATTTGCTCAGATGACAGCACACCGAGCCTTTCAGTTCTGTAAGCAATACAAGCGTACAACAGAATTTCGCCGTCTTTGTGAAATCATCCGGAATCATTTGGCAAATCTCAACAAGTATAGAGATCAGAGGGACCGGCCTGATCTGTCTCTTCCAGAAAGCCTGCAATTGTATCTAGACACTAGATTTGAACAGCTGAAAGTTGCTACTGAACTGAGTCTATGGCAGGTTATTACTTTTTCTGATAGATTTAAGTATATCTTTTTGTCCCTAGAGAGTGAATTTCATTCATATGTTCTAATTTTCTTTGACGCAGGAAGCTTTTCGTTCCATTGAAGACATTTATGGTTTGATGTGCATGGTTAAGAAAACCCCCAAGGCGTCATTAATGGGTGTTTACTATGGGAAGCTTACTGAGATATTCTGGATGTCATCAAATCATCTTTATCATGCTTATGCCTGGCTCAAGCTTTTCTCTCTTCAGAAGGGTTTTAATAAAAATTTAAGCCAGAAGGATTTGCAGTTAATAGCATCGTCTGTTGTCCTAGCTGCACTTTCAGTGCCTCCTTATGATCAGTCTTATGGTGCATCTCATCTTGAGCTTGAAAATGAGAAGGAGAGGAGTTTGAGGGTGGCCAATCTAATTGGTTTTGAAGTTGAACCCAAAGCCGAAAACAGAGTGGCGGTAATTTCATTTCTGATTATGTTATTTAGTTCTTTATTTATAATGTCTTACTTTGCTAATCAGCTTTAGTTCCTTGCTGTTTCTCCTTTTCAGCTTTCTCGATCATCACTTCTCTCAGAGTTGGTGAGTAATTTTATTTGTTATTTTTTGAATTTAGCGTATGGTCCTTCGATTGTTTCCATTAAATTCCTTTTGTCTATTTTAATTTCAATGAACCCATCAAATTTTTGAGGCACAAATAAGCGCATCATACTGTTTTTGTAATTGTTTCAGTCTCTTGATTTTTTAGTTGTGTGACGGTTCTTTTTGCTTTTTCTTAATTGTTGCTCCTTCTGTAGGTGTCCAAAGGTGTGATGTCCTGTGTTACTCAAGAAGTGAAAGATCTTTATCATCTGTTAGAAAATGAGTTTCTTCCTTTGGATCTGGCACTGAAGGTGCAGCCCATATTGAATAAAATATCAAAGCTTGGTGGTAAGCTTTCTTCAGTTTCTTCGGTTCCTGAAGTACAACTGTCTCAGTATGTTCCTGCCTTGGAAAAGCTTGCTACTCTGAGGTTGCTCCAGCAGGTGTGCACACTGTTTTATACTTTTTGATAAAGAGCAGATCAGCAGACATGCTCATTATTTAGGCGGATGTCCATCTTTCAATTAAATGAGAACCCTTTTCTTGTTGCAGGTTTCTCAGGTGTATCAGACAATCCAGATTGATAACATATCTAAGATGATCCCATTCTTCGACTTTACTGCTATTGAGAAAATATCAGTTGATGCAGTTAGGCGTAATTTTCTAGCCATCAAAGTTGATCACATGAAGGGTGCCGTCTTCTTTGGCAAACAGGTATAATTGTGTCGCTTGGAATTAAAATTTTATCTACCGTTTTGTTTGTTTGTTGGTAGGGCACACCTAGATATTCCTTCCCCTTGTCCTTGTCAGGTGTTGGTCAGGGATTTTGTCAGCCCTATCATTCATCTCTGCAGACACATTGTTCTTTCCCTCACTGTTTAAGTAAAAGCATGGGCATAGCTTGCAGACCTTGTGTCTTCTGTTATCTAATATTAATGTTTTGAACGGTAAAATTGTGGGCTATCTAAATGTGTGTTGTTGGTTTAATAAGTTTGTAGTTACGTCACTAGAATGAGTCTGTCTGACTGAGCTTGTGAACTCTGAAGAGCTGTGGTAAGTTTCTGAGATCTAAGAGTTCACTGGATTGCTATTTTTGGCAGATTCTATGTTATGGGATTATGGGCCATGGGGATGGTTTAAAAGTCTGACTCTTGTGGATTTGTAAGTTCAGCATTGTACCTCTGTGGTATATGTAGATGAACTGAGGCAGGAGAAATTTCAAATGTTTCTCTTAAGACATTTTGAACTAGCAGGGATTATAATCTCATGTGTGCTAGTCTATCATATCTCATTTGCTTATGATTTTGTTTCCAGAGTATTGAGGCTGAAGGACTCCGGGATCATCTGTCTCTTTTTGCTGAATCCCTTAGCAAGGCAAGGACAATGATCTATCCCCCAGCAAAGAAGGCGGCCAAGCTCGGGGATGCCTTGTCTAATTTAGCAGAGATAGTGGAGAAGGAGCACAAGAGACTTCTTGCACGGAAGTCCATCATTGAGAAACGCAAAGAGGAGCAAGAGCGTTTACTCTTAGAAATGGTATGAACTTCTTGGTTGCATTGTGAATTGCTTGTTATTGTTGTTCTCGTGTATGAACTTTTATGACTATTTATTAAGGAACGAGTGGAAGAGTCGAAGAGGCGAGAGCTTCAAAAGATGACGGAAGATGCTGAGCAAAAGCGCATTGCTGCTGAGTATGAGCAAAGGAGGAGCCAGCGAATTTTGAAGGAAATAGAGGACCGAGAACTTGAAGAGGCCCAAGCTATGCTGCAAGAAGCTGAAAAACGCAGCAAGAGGAAGAAGAAGCCTATTCTAGAGGGAGTAAGTGCATAATTTGTAATCCTATCCCCAAACCTTCAATTGGGAAGTCTTACCTGGCTTTAATTTGATTTCAGGAAAAGATGACTAAACAGGTGATCATGGAATTGGCGCTGAATGAGCAACTGAGGGAGAGGCAAGAAAGGGAGAAAAAGTTGCAGAAGTATGCCAAAACTATGGATCATTTGGAAAGAGCTAAAAGAGAAGAAGCTGCACCTCTTATTGAAGCTGCATATAAACAGCGTTTAGCTGAAGAGGCAGCTCTTCATGAACGCGAGCAGCAGGTTTTCATTAAAGATACATCATGCTTTTTGACCAAACCACTAATAATTCACTTTTCTCTTAAGAAATGGAAATTTGATACATTATATTTTTTTTTCTTTCTTACTTTTTGGTCGAAATATTGCTGACGAATTTGCATTGCAATGTACGTTTTCAGCAAGAGGTTGAACTGAGCAGGCAACGCCATGCTGGAGACTTGGAAGAGAAAAAGAGACTGGGACGCATGTTGGAGAACAAGGTCGCTTTATATCCTGTCTTTTATGAATTTATGAACTGCTAGATATAAGCGATGGATAATCTAAGTGAATTTATGGTTATGGAATTGGGTTAGCTATTGATAACTATGCAACTTTGTTTGGTCTAAATGGAATTGGTGTAGGACCAAGTTGGAAGCCTCTGAACTTAGTGCAGGGTACTTCAAGATTTGAGCTGTTTGGAAATAGAAATAGTTGGCTTTTCTTTTATTCTGCCTTCCATCTCTTATGTTTGTATAATGTCCTTGTACTTAAAGAAAAAGAAGGAAGTTAAAAAATCCTTTGCAGCAGTTCATTCTATGATGAATACATTGGTATGCTAAAATAGCTAGCATTAACACAATTGTATCTGGTATATCCTTGCATTTTTTAGGAAGGTAGACCTAAAGTAAGAAATACAAATGGACGTTACTTTCCCACTAGTTGAAATTTGAGCAGCCATGGGCTTGCTTGAAGATCGGCTGATATATTTCTAATCATGCAGAGGATTTTGCAAGAAAGAGTTGTTAGTAGCCGGGAAGCTGAATTCAATAGATTGAAGCAAGAGAGACGAGAAAGGATCAGCCAGATAATTCAATCAAGGAAGCAGGAGAGGGAAGCTAGGAGGAAAATGTTATTCTTTCTGCGAACTGAGGAGGAGCGTCTAAAGAGGTTACAGGAAGAGGAGGAAGCCCGCAAACGTGAAGGTACTTTGCTGATTAATCCCCCACCCACATCATATGCATTTAAATCATTTAGGTTAAGCAATGAAGGTAGGCAGTTGTCGAGGTGTATCCAACCTAAGAGTTCATGATTCTGTTGGTGTGACATGACATCTACAACTCTCTTATGACTGCAGTACAGTAGTCAACCGTTGTATTCCTCTAAGTTGTATTTTTGCACTTGAGGTTTCAATAGCTACTCGAAATTAATTTGGCATCCTATGGACTTTCTGAAAATATTGCAGAGGCAGAGAGACGGAAGAAAGAGGAAGCTGAGCGACAAGCCAAGCTAGATGAGATTGCTGAAAAGCAGAGGCTGCGAATGATAGAACTTGAAGAAAAAGAAAGACGGGTAAAAGAAGAGATCTTGCGTAAGCCCGCTGTACTGCCAAGGCCTGCTGAGCCTCCAGCCTTGGGGCGTCCAACTGAACTTGGAGGAGCTGCTCCCGTTCCTGCAGCAGCAGCTGCTGCACCTGCTGCTGGGAAATACGTTCCTAGGCACTTGCGAGGGAATGTTGATGCTGCAGGCCAGGCTCCACCTGCTGAAACTGACAGGTGGGGCGGCACTGGAAGCAAGCTAGATGATAGACCATCATGGCGCGATGAACGAAAGCCCACATCATTTGGTAGTAGTGGCTCAAGGACCAGTTGGTCATCTTCTAGGCGGTGAATGAGGGTTAGCAATTGATGAGTCGTGCAGGGGCTTATACTCAAGTCTTGCATCCTCGGCATTTTGGTTCAAGAAATTCAATTTGTTGCATTTTACCTTAATATGTATCAGAGATTGGTTATGTGTTTATTATGAGCTCAAGAGTAGCACTTCTTGGCTAGGACATTTTCGACGGTATGGAGAGGGTTGAAATTTTCGTCAGGCGATTTGATCTTGATATACTTTTTGTCGTAGCAAATAACTACAGTTGCTGTTGTGTTCCAACTTACTTTTTTCCTCAAGTATAAGACGTTGCCTACTTTATTCCCTGTTGGTTCCATGTTTTCTTCATCCTCGTATATTTTTTCTTTGGCAATTACATTTTTGCGGTAGTAGTGAAAATAATACATTCCTAGGTCAAGTGTGTTTTTTCACTTTTGGACCAAATGTTGGAGAACCAAACGATTCTTTTTATTTGAAGTGTATTGCTAGGTGAGTACTGAGCAGTATAACATGTCACAATTGACAAATTACATGTGCAATATGAAGTTTAATATTTCTTATGTGAACCTGCTCAATTGACAAGAAAGTTAGCGTTGTCTTGCATCGTTTAATATATTTATGAATTATTTGTCATTAACGTTTTTATTTCATCCTTGATGAGACGATTTATACCCACACAAATGTCTAACACATGTTTCGATCACAATTTTGATTTTTTTTTTCTTGAACTTTGTATCAAGTTAAATATATTGAAATGGAAGTAGTAAAGAGAAGCATACATGCTTGTTTTACTACAATAAGCTAAGAAATACTCCCTTCATTCTATATTAAGTTAATTTTTGAGGAAGTAGATTAAGACATAAATTGAACTTAGTTTTCCATTTTTACCCTTATTAATTATTGTCAAATTTATGATTAAAATAATTAAATATTAATTAATCACTAATTTCAATACTAACTAATGAAGGGTAAAATTGGAAGAACACTCTAAAAGTAGTCTTGAAAATTGAACAATTAAGTTAATTTGAAAAATGGAAAAATTAACTTAATATGGAATGGAGGGAGTAATAAACATAGTGAGTTTATTATTGAAAGTTGTGTTTGGAAGGAACATACATTTTACTCGGAAAAAAATGAAGTTTTACCAGTAGAAGTCCCAAAAATCCAAGATCAAGTGACAGCAACTGCAACTACAGCCTGTTCAGTCTCATACTGGTAATTTCTTTCTCAGTCTTCCTCAACAGAGAAAAAATATCCAAGATCAAGTTTTTATCCGTATGCTATGGTTTATCAATGTTTTTTATAAAAAAAAGCCCTTCATTGTTATGTAAATGGAATGGTGACATTAGTGATTAAATATTTACCTAACACTCGATGTGGCCTAGTGGTTAATGAAGTAGGACGAGAATCATGAGTTTCAGGTTCAAATCATAGCGAGGCAAAAGAGGTTAAGCGATTTCTTCTCATCTATCAAGGTCTCAGTATGCAAAGTTACTTGGTATCTGTGCTGGTGAGAGATAACAGGTACCTTGTGAAATGCCCCAAGCTGGTCTCAACACTACCGGTATTTAAAAAAAGAAAATGCTAATACATAACACGATATCGATTTTGAATTATAGTATGGGTGACAGAGATCAGCAGCGCTTAAATCTTGTTAGTTAAGTGTTTTATCTCAGTCAACATGCATTGGTTCTTCTTCTTGTGTTTTTTCTAAATATTAGTCACAGTTTCTTGGGAGATTTCGTTTATGGGCTGATTTTTTTCATTTTTGTTGTATAGGACAGAAGGGATGGACTATAGTGTTGTTAACAATCTCTTGAAATGTCTGGATTGTCATGAAGACTCAACTCCTTCAACGAAGGATCAAATCCGGACCCTTAAAGCGGATTTAAGGCTTCTCAGGATTGTTGATGCATGTGGAAACTCTGGTGCAAAATGCAGAATCAGATTTTCAATCTCTCTATGTTAAAAGAGTATAGACGGAAACGTGCCTATCCACATGGCTCTACTGGTTTCTAATGCCTCGGAAAAGGTTAATGATTCGAAAGCAGAAGTTACACAAGTCTATGCAACTGTTTTGATCTCAAACTTTTCTGATTCACATTTTTGTGACAAATTTGCTGATTGTGTCCTGGAAAATCAATGGCCTTGTTGAGGACTTGATGTTTCTGAAAAATTATCTCTCAGATATTCCGGAGCGATATCCTGAGTTGGTAAAGTTGATCCTGATACACATTGCATCAATAGCCCATCCTGAGTTGGTGAAGAGGATCGAATTCAAATTCTTTATGAGGAAGTAGTGTTTCTGCAAGGCACCAGACGACTCATCTGATTGAACAATGGAACATCTCATCTGATTGCTTACCTTCCCTTGAGCATCTTGTTCTGCAAAGTTGTAAGAAACTTAAGGAGCTCCCTTCATGCTTAGGCGATGTTTCAACGCTGCAGAGTGTTGAGCTACACTGGTGCAGCCGTTCTTCTGTGAACTCGATTATCTTAATTCAGGAAGATGAGGGGTTCAAGGTCCATGTATACCCTCGAGAATTCGATTCCTGATCATCTCCTAAGGGCCATAGTGACTAAGGTTTGGACTTTGAAGCTTTCATTTCTTTTTGCCAATTGATTTGTACCTTTATATAGTTTAGAGTTTAAGTTTTGTACACGTCGATGTTATTTACAATGTCCTGATGGTGTAAAATTGTTTAAACTGACGATGTATATATTACAGAAACTCTATAGTTTAATGATTACTCCTTCATTGATTCCCTTTCACCCCACAAGTCTACTAGTAAACAAAAGGGTCTGGTATTTGTTTTTATTAAGGTTCCAAAAACAGTGATTAATCATATTGTGTTGTTTACTTAAATAATTGAGTTGCTTTTCATTCTCACTGATAAAAAGGGCTTTAAATGGACATAATGGTCGAAACACATCTGAACTATCACGAGTTTTACACCCTAGTTGAGTAGATGGTGATAGTTCTGGTAGGAAAGGGAACAACTGATAGTTGGTTTAGTTAGTTTCAAGGTGTGTTTTAATACATAGATGATGATAGTTTCGATAGAAAATGGAACAACTGATAGTTGAGATGTGAAACTTGCGAAAAATGATAGTATTAACTCAATACTTCTTGTTTTCAACATTGATTTTTAAGGATTTCACTAAAGACCTAATTTGTATATCTAGTTAATTTAAATAGAAATAAATTGGTTTTTATTTGTTGATGCAGGCTATTATTCTCCTTAGCTAAGCGTTGTCTCGCTTTCCTATTGGACATGCTTGGTGGTAGCTTGGAGTACCGTATTTGCTTTTCCTTTCATACCACTAGTATTACGAGTACTATTCTTAGGGAGATGAAACACTTCCTACTAAAAATAACTCTGCAAACAAGGCTCGAAGCCAAAATCTATGAGTACTTGCCATTCCGTCAAATATTTGATAGTCTGTAACAAATAATTATCAAATTGTTGTGTATAAGTACTATTTTTTCAATTTTAGAGAGACACTTCTCTATTCTAACTTGGAATAAATTTAATTTATGTTTTTGGAGCAATTCATTAAAAAATTTCTAGGCCAGCAAATAATTTAAAAGCTAACTAGATATAATTCTTAAAACTATATTGATAATGTGAAAATTCATTTTATAATATACATGATTATTATAAGTGTTTTTTAATTAATAGCTTCATTAGCAGTACAAATGTCAGCCTTTGGCTTGTTAGTAAACATTTATCATGCAATGATAAGTACATGTTTTTATCTTAAGTTATGACTTAATTTTGTAAAGACAATAAAGTATTATTTGATATAAATACTAAGTGGCAACAAAATTTTATCCAACATGCAGGGTAGTACTTCTATTTTACTTTGTTTCTCGTAGTTTAACTTGACGGTAAATTTAAAATTTAATTTTTATGAGTTTAATTTTTAAAGTTTTTAAAAGGGAAAAGGTCTGAAAAATATTTTAATTTTGGCCGAAATTTTTGTTACGATACCAATTTTTATGGATGACCTTTTACCCCTGCACTATTTAATAGTGTATTTTAAAGGTATAAATGTGTCCACGTGGACACATTATTATTTAAAATAATGTAATATTTATGATGTCTACGTAGGCACATTTATACATTTAAAATATACTATTAAATAGTACAGGGGGTAAAAGATCCTTTTCAAAGTTTGGTATCATAAGAGCAATTTCGGCCAAAGTTAGAGTATTTTTCAGACCCTTATCCCTTTTTAAAATTGAATCTATTGTATTTTATATGTGTTTGAATCTACTTTTTATTTCTAATAAACTTTCACATATAAATGTTTCACGTGGAAAATACTCAATTCAGATGAACCTACCGCTAAATAGTTGCATCTTCACTGTTTAACACAAAATTTAATAAAGAAAAGAAAGATTTATTTTAGTTTTGATTTTTTTTTTTGCATAGTATAATATTAGGCACTCAAATTTGATCTCAACTGATAAATTATTATTTTAATTTTAAAAATGTACATCTAAACACTTTAACTTAATTTCAAATGACAACTAAACACTTCAATTTATTCCTATTATATCTCGTGTATATCTTACCCTGATATATTACATAAATTTTAAAAATATTTAAATAATTATTTTATAAGTACGGTAAAAACTTGAGGTGAATATGTAATCATGGTTCATGTGCTTATTTTTTTTTCTTCTTAAAAGTTGCTTTACTTTAAATAAAAATCAAATCTTTTTGTCTGTTTCTATGGAAAAAAAAGAATCTTGATTTGTCCCAAAATTGAAAAAAACTATACTAAAAATTTCTCAACAAACATTAATCTATGGCCGCTGAAGTTTTGTTATTGTCATATTCATCAGTTCTCTTCAGCAGCTTAAGCTTTGTCTATATGTACTTTTCTTTATAGTTCCTTTTGCCGGCAAATAGTGTCACTCAATTTCTCTTTCTTTTGACAAAAAAAGACTTTTTTTTGTATATATACACTTGTGTACATAAATTTGTTGGTGGGGTTTGGGTATTTTGTTGTAACTTGGTTGATCTTGATATTTCTTGGTTTATCAATGGCTATGGATGAGGAAGCACTCCTTGTTGAAATTTCGAAAAATGAGAACTCAATTGTGAATCATGAAAAGGATGTTTATATTCTGAGCTCTGCTTTTTTGTTGATTTTTTTGGCTTATGGGGCTGCTCAGAATCTTGAAAGCACTATTAATACAGTAAGGTTTTTGTGTATTATCTATTTTTAATGAGGTTTTTGGGGTTATTTAGTGTTGAATTGTGATTTTGGATAGAGTTTGTTTGGCTCTTATAAGCTCCCATTTGGCTATAGTTTTTGAAATTTGCGTTTTTGTTGTGATTTTTTGAATTTGAAGTTGTGTTTGGATGTGTATTTTACTTGGAAAAAGTTTGAAGTTTTGTGAGTGGAAGCCTCAAAAAGTGATCAGAGTTTAAAGATTAAATTTTCAAAATCTATGGCCAAATGCGAGCTTAGACGTTGAAGTGATACTGTGAAAGTGAGTTTGAGGTTTTCTTTTTTGTGTTTCAGGAAGGAAATTTAGGGACCATTTCACTGGGGATATTGTATTTGTCATTTATGTTCTGCTCAATATTTGCTTCATTGGTGGTTCGGAAGCTTGGGTCGAAGAATGCTTTGATCCTTGGCACTTCTGGCTATTGGTTGTTTGTTGCTGCCAATTTGATGCCTAATTGGTATGAGTTATCTTATGTTTAGTGCATTTTGCTTTTCCAAGATTAAATCTTTGACCTATAGGGAAGGATTAGGATTTAGGCTATTGAGTTGGTAGTGATCAAATTTTATGAAGTGAGTTGTGATTGTAGTTCTTTTGTAATTGGATTTGCGTTTAACAATGTTTGTGTGCTTATGGATCCTTAATGTGAGTGGAAATAGGAATCTTGGACTCCATTGGAATAAATAGAGAGGTCTATCAGATTTCATATTTCTCCTAGTGAGGTTGTGGCATTAGCCACGAAGAAGTTTATTGAAGTAATTACAGAGCTACCTCTACCTCTCCGCGGGTGTGTCATGTCCTGTCTAATCACCTCTCCCCAGTACTACTTCGACCTACCTCTACCTCTCCTCAGATCCATATTGCCAACCTCTTGCACTTCCTCACTGGGGCATCTGGACATCTTCTCTTCACATACTCGAACCATCTCAGTCTCACCTCTCTCATCTTGTCTACCACGGGGCCCACTCCCACCTTGTCCACTGCATTCCTAATCTTTTTCATCTTCTGAATGTGCGGGTTCTTGACCGTCCAATACTCTGCCCCATACAACATAGCTGGTTTAACAACCACTTTATGAAACTTAGGTTATGCCAGAAAGACAAACTGCAAGACCATAGAAGCCAGCCAAACCTATGTTATAGTCGTCCTTTTGATGTTAATAGAATTAGTAACAGCATTATCAGGGCAAACTTGCCATTAATCTTTATGCACATACTTGCCAAGGAAGGACTATTGCTTATTCACATCGGAATTCTCCTCTCCTAGGTAATGCCAGAAAGACAAACTGCAAGACCATAGAAACATTGAGTCAGACTCTGTTTACCAATTCTCAAAAAAAAGAAACATTGAGTCAGACTCCGGAACAAAATGAAGAAATGCTTGAGGATGAATCTGTTTTGCTCATAGGTTAACTGAATATGATAACTGAAGCCCCTAAAACAGTTAACAGTAGCAACGTCTGCTTGCTCTATCAGAGATGGCGATGCCCTCTAGTCTCTAGTCAGTTATTGTGAATGCTTGTTTTTACAAAGCAGTCCATAAACAACAGACTACAGATGTTTCTACTTGATAGTAGTCCTAATGCATTATAATGTAGTTAAAGCTTGAATCTTCTCCATCGCTGTGGCTGGACTTATTTAATGGCTTATTCAAATATTCATCGTTTTCTGTTGTGGCTGCAACAAATGGGCTGTAAAGGAGTTTATTGAGTTGGGTATGATGCTCGATAGATGTGTGTAGCCCTGGAAGACTATGATGACTTTTAGTTGGCTCTGGATAACTCTGCTGTTCCTCCATACCTTTCACTTGAAGAAGTCATCAGAACCAAGTTGCGAGCTGTTTCGTTGTTCCATAACAACTAAAGGCAATGTTCCTTATCAAAAAAGAAAAGGAACTAAAGTCAATATAATTTAAATGGGTAGTATCTGTATTGCCTCTTTGAAATTTCTTGAACAATTCTATCTTGATTTTAGAACTCAGAGTGTTGTATGACTAAAGTTTTTCCATTGATAGCTCTAAGATTTAATTTCCTAGGGGAAATTTTCTATGACTTCTTTTCCCTCAAGTTTAGTTCGAATCAGGCATAGGGCCTTCTTTTCTTTCCTTATGTACCAGAAAAAAGATATGCTTGGTTCATGTGGTCCAAAGTGACAACATTTAACATAATTTGATGCGCTGTTAGACAACTATTTCTTCTATTCGGGACATAGAAGCAGCGACTAAGTCATGTTCTGAAAATGAATGTCTCAGGATAATAGACATAGCATCCTACAATTACTCTTGCCTTTCTTCATTTATCATAAATTTACTTAGGGAGCTTGGTACTTTGGAAAATACTAATTTCCGAGGGCAGTGAAGGTGCTAGGTGAATCATATGCTTACATCTGGGACTTAATGGTACATTAGTCTGGTTGCACTTCCAGTATAGATTTTACTTTCCGGAAATTCTTCTCTTTTCATGTATATTCCTGTATTTTTACCATGAGACGCGTGTTCTCTTGATTTTCTAGGATATGACTAAGTTATACTTTATTTGAAAAGATATAAATGAGCCATAACCTATGTATATCTTATTTTGTACTCGTTATGGGCCTAATGCTAAGGAAATTAGTCAATGACCTTTTAACATACCTCATAAATGATCAGAACATTTTTAAAAGTTCTCTCATATTGATTTTACAATATGAGTTTAATTCTTGCCTCTTTCCTGTGAGATTTTAAAACATAATTATTCAAAATTAATTATGTTTAAAATTGTGTTTCAGTTATTTGGCACGTACTTATCTTTCCTGCATCAAACATAGATATAAATTTATTTACACAATTTTCCTGTTTTCCTTTTCTATTACCCATCTTTTATGGATTATGCTTTCTTTCTTAATGCTAACACTTTGTAAGGTTTTGGGTGTTTTTTTCTTGATACATGTTTGTTTAGGATGTTCGTGAATTTCAATTGTCAGCAACTGATTAAACTATCTTGTAGGTATACCATGGTCCCAGCTTCTTTATACCTTGGTTTTGCTGCCTCCATAATATGGGTTGGGCAGGTATGACTTTCTTTTAGGAGTTGAACTTTGTTTTTGGCTTCAGCAATAACCTTAATCTTGTCATTTGTGGTTAGGGAACATATCTTACTTCCGCAGCACGCAGTCATGCAAATGATCATATCTTAAATGAAGCAGTTATAATTGGTAAATTCAATGGTGTATTCTGGGGAATGTTTGCAAGTCATCAGGTACCTTTTATGAACTTTGCAAGTAAAGCTTCTTAATATATATTTCTATTCACATGATATTTCCATGCACATAACTTTCATCATCCTGCAGTTTGTTGGAAATCTTATCACTCTTGCTTTGATGAGAGACGAAGAGGTAAGCATCTACTGAGATTAAATGCTCAGCTGTTCAAGATCTTTTTTGTCTTTCACTAAGATTTGCTAGTTTTCTGATGCTACAGGGAGGAAGCACTAGTGGAACAACCGTACTTTTCTTGGTTTTTGTTTGTACCGTAACCCTTGGTGCCGTTTTGATGTGCTTTTTAAGTAAGAGAGCTGGTAAAGAGGAGGCAAGACAGCAAGACTCCTCTGCTAGTTCCGTTTCTTCTGTGGCAACTTTGCTCAAGTCTATCATTACCCTTTTACAAGACATAAGAATGCTTTTGATCATCCCTCTTATTGCATATTCAGGTTTACAACAAGCATTTGTATGGTAAATGATGCTTCTAATAGTTCATTATAGTAGAGTTTGGAGCTTCTTGTGCTGTATTTTGATTTACAATGTGTTTTAGGGCTGAATTCACAAAGTATATCGTTCAGCCTACGATGGGAGAGAGTGGTGTTGGTGGTGCAATGGCCGTATATGGGGTTTTTGATGCAATTGTAAGTATGCAAAATCAGTAATAGACTAATTCAATCGCTTCATTTTTTTGTTAAGGATTTTATTTAAAGAGTACCAACAAGCTACTAATTTTCTCTGGTACCACCAAAGATATGCCCATTATGCTAAAGAAAATTTCCCTGCATTGTCTTGAAAATCTGCAATGCAAGAAAAGATGTTCAATGGTTTCCTCCTATGAATTGCAGAAATAGCATTTGCTGCACAAGGAAAAATCTCTCCTTAATTTGTTCTGTGTTTGACAAGTATACCTAGCTGCTAGCCAACCAAAAGAAGCTGCTTTCACAGGTGATTTGGTTTTCCAAATCATCTTCCAGGCCAGTGAGGGACTAAACTGTTGCAACAACATTTTGTAGCAGTTATTGACCGAGAATACCTTATCCTTACTGTTAACCCAAACTAACCTGTCTGCTCTGTCTTGTTCTATTGAACATGAATTCAATTGTTGTAGTAGTTGGCAAAAACTGTCTATTTCCCAATCATTTAGATTTCTTCTAAAAGTAACACTCCATCCAGTTGCTGAATTAAATTCTACAAGATAACCCTCTTTATTCAAAGCACAGTTGAACAAGACCGGAAACCTGCTTTTGAAGCTCTCATTTCCACACCAAGTGTCCATCCAAAATCTAATCCTCCTACCATTTCCCACCTCTAAATCTAGTGACCGGTAGAAATTCATCCCATCAATCACTAATCATCTTCCAGATTTCCCCACAGCTTTTCAATTGTGAAGGATTTGTTTCCACCCTAACTTTGCACCATATATAGCATCCAAAACTTGCTGCCAAATCTCATCACTTTCCTTACTATATCTCTAGAGCCATTAAAAAAGTATTTTATTATGCATTTTCAGATTCCTTACCCGCAGTCCACCATCCTTTTTTTCTTTAATAACCATTTGCCTCTTGATCAGATGAGTCTTTTTTCAGTTTGAGTTCCCATCCCATTGGAAGTTTCTCCTTATAGTCTAATTTCCTTTCAACTGTTGTAGTCATGATTAAGAGATAGTGTATGTAGGAATCCCATCCAAGGTACTGTTAGTAAAAATCGGCCAGCTCCCAAAAGATAGGTATTGCTTTTTCCATGGAGTGAGCTTATTCTTGCACCTATCAACAACCCCCTGCCAAATGCTACTGCCCTTTCTTTTTGCCCCTAAAGGCAGCCCCATAACGAGTCATAGGTTGACTTGTTTTGTAGTTTGGCTGTGTTTCTTTGAGCAAACTGCTTTTACTCTTTATGGTACTGGATGGCATGCTATTGACATGTTTGCCACCGTTGTGGTATGTTCTTCAGTCTTCTACGAGGAAACTAGAGCAGTAAATTTGTCCTTTCACATTCTCTTTTGTTGTGTTTCTAGTCTATTGTACACCTTTAATTATAATTTTTTTGTTGCATTTTTATTTATACTAAGGTAGTCGTAGTAATTAATGTACTATGGTCTGAGAGAGTAATTGATAATCTTGAGGGATAGAAGTGTAGTGGCATTGGATTGAGAACTAACCCAAGTAACAGATCATCCAAAAAATAGTCATTGCAAACAATCTACTCTAGCTGTATTTTAGGTGCATTTAAGTCATTAAGATACAAAGATCTTGTGTCTGGGAAATATATAACTACTGTATAGTGCTAATTGGTGGCAAATTATGTTGTAATCAAAGTTCAATTTATTATCTATTATGTTTGATAGAATTTTAACTAGAATACTGTTCTTGAGTTACTTTGTATTAAGAGTAAAAACTGATGTGAATGACATAGAGCTTTTACTTAAGTGCAACTAATATCTTGTTACAATTATTCCCTATATAGTATTAGTTTTCTCAGCGTGACTGAAGGAACTGTGTAAATCAATAAATCAACCTTTGCTAATCGAGAGAAAGTGTATGTACTCTAGATTGTGGCAGCTCCAGATATATACTTTTCCATTAACACAATTACAGGAAGTTCTGAACTCATACATAATCTTGATTCATGCTTGAATTTTACTGTGTCTGGAATAAAAATTATTCATGTTTAGGTATACTGCCCGAGTATGGAGATTTTCCCATGACTGATAAAATTATTTACCTATCAAAAAAAAGATGAAGAAATTTGAAACTTCAGACAAAAAATGACCCTAATCCAATGGATTGACATACTACCTCTGCAATGTTTGCTGCGTTGGTTTTGGTTGCTCACTAATTTTATCTAGCTTGTCATAAAACTATACAGTTTTTAGATATTCTATCATAGCTATATTTTGTAATGCTTTCAAATAGGTTTATGCAAATCTTAAGACATTACTTATTACAGTAAGCTTTTTCAAATTTACTTCAAAATTTGTTACTCTGCATGCACATTCTCTATAGAACTGTGGGTATGTTAAATTTGATAGTAGTACCCAGGCAGAATTTGAACTTATCTGATATAATGCTGTGATAATTATTCTATTGTATCATTGGGTGGTCATTGTCTCAGTGTTCTCTAGTGGCTGGGCATTTTACCTTTGGTCTCTCATCTATCTCGATAATTGTCTCGGGTGGAGCTTTAGTTCAGGGTGCTGTATTGGTATGGATTCTACTGGCTCACAGGTTTGCTTCATGTAATGTTCCCTTGTTACTTTTTGGAAGAAGTTGACACTGGTACTTGAAATCTTATCGTTTTTCCTCTATTGTAGTGTGACTGCTGGAGCTCTCGGCATACTATATCCACTTCTCGTTGCAGCCTTGTGGGGCATAGGTGATGGAGTCTTGAATACCCAGCTAAGTGCCTTGCTCGGGATACTCTTCAAGGATGATCTGGTACTAATTTGCCAACTTTTCCCTACATTTTTGTCTTCTCTGAAAATAGTTCCTGAATATGATACTTTGGGTGGTTGATAAAAGTTGAAAAGCCTTTACCATCATAGTACAAAATTGTATGATTCCCTCTAATTGCGTTTTTTAAGTTGTCCGTTGATTTAAAGCTATAAGGATCCATATGAAATTAAAAGTGGTCATGAGAATAATGCGGAGGACAAATAAAGATAGCTGTTATAAGTCGCTGCGCTAAGTTACATAGACTAGACTGCTCAGGGGCCAGGGTGAGTTCTTCCATCAAAGAAATTCAAATCTCATAGTCATCACTGAAGAATTCATGCATAACATTGAATGGCAAAAGGTTGCCGGTGGTGTTTAAGTTTCAATCACCTGAAATGCTACTCGACATAAAAACTATAGGGAAGGAAGGGGGCCTGGACATTGTCTTTATGGGGATTCAAAATCTTGTTAACTGATATAGGTCTTGATTTGGGCAGACCAGGAGAAGACGTGATGATCCCTTCTATTTTTCTTTCATTTTACTTATGTAGAAACTAGTACAAAAATGGCTTAGACAGTGTGGCAAGGCATGTTCTGACTAGGTCAAGTGAAGTAGGTTAGAAAGATCACGACCCCGACCTCGACCCCTTGTTAAATGCAGACGTGTCTGAAGGCTCTACTGCTGAAGCATATTGTATACTTTATTGTAGATATGATAAAGTACTGGTCAAGTTGTTGCCATGTGGCTAGGAGGTCACCTGTTCAAGCCGTGGAAACTGCCTCTTGCAGAAATGTAGGGTAAGGCAGCATACAATAAACCCTTGTGGTTCGGCCCTTCCCTAGACCCCATGCATTGCGGGAGCTTTAAGTGCATCGAGTTTTTTCTGTAGATATAATTAAGTAAATAATGCTATGCTCTCACTACTAGCTTAAGCTTTTATAGGACATATTCATACAATTCAACACGATATCAAAGTAGAGAAAGGTATTGGGTTCGAGTCTCACTGCCACTAGTTATAAAAAGCATTTCCATGTACTTGGCCATGAAAAAAGAATCAGGTGAAGACATAATTAAGCAAATACACATTTAGAGAGAGCACACTATGAGTTTGAATAAATAATTAAGTAAATCTAAGTGTGCTTTCTCTAACAACTTAAGTTTTTAGATGAAATAATCATACGCTTCAATATGTTAAATGGAGGTAAAAAAACATGATCTTACATTTTGGCGTTTAGCAATGATATATGCTTGAATGCAGTTTAATGGTAATCTCCTCAAATAGAGAAACATAATGTGTTCACCATATATAAAACATCACTGTTGTTCAAGATTCATGTTAATGATGTGCTGAATTTTATTAAGAGGCGTCTTATTCCGTTCTGTTACTTAAAATATTATGCCAGTCTTTCGTTGGATGATCGTTTTCTTTACACTGAACATCTAATTATTTGGTGCTTAACAGGAAGGAGCATTTGCCCAACTTAAGCTTTGGCAGAGCTTTGCAATTGCCATAGTCTTTTTCCTCGCCCCCTACATCTCGTTGCAGACAATGCTAGTGATTATGTTCGTTGCCCTTTGCTTCTCCGCTCTTGGTTTTCTTTTCTTAACTGTTAAAGTAGAAAGAGCATTCTCATATCGAGCTGCCTAAGGCGATGCCAACGAGACATTGTCTTGTATCGGCTATGCTATCGTCTTGTTCTGTATACATCTTATATTTATATTTGGACCTGCCCTGTGCAGTGTTTTCTGTTCATTGAGTTCTTAAGAAATCCATTTCACACTATCTATTCTCTGCTATGTTCTTTCCTTGTTTCAGCTGAGTTATACTCCCTCTGTTGCAATTTGTTGATCTGAGTTTTGACTTGGCACAGAGTTTATATAGGAGTGGTATCCATAATCTATGGAGTTTTGAATTATGTGTTGCAACTTTCTTGATTATAAAAGGAAAAAAAAGTAGGCATAATACATAAACGTATCTTTTAACTTGGCCTCTTTTGATATTTATGCCCTCTAACTTTGAGTGTGCACAAATAGACACTTAAACTTGTATATAGTTGACCAAGTAGACACACGTTCTACGTGACAATTTACATCTTACATATATTATGTCATATATGATATATTACTTGTTCAGTTTTATATAAATTTAAGTATCCACGTGCGTATACCAATTACAAGTAACCATCAATTTCAATCCAACCTTTAATCACATTGAGTTAATGGCAGTGCCATTGTTATCATAGTCATTATGGTTATCATTATCATCATTATTATTGTCAATGTCATTACATATATCATTATCATTATTTTCTTTATCTTTAATTTCATTATATTCTCATCGTTTCTAGGGGAAGAAACACCTAAATTTATGGGTCAAAGTGCAATATATAAGTGTCATGTTGAGCACTTAATTTTCTTAAATCATATTTATAATTTAAAATTATGAAATAATTATCATATTTTTCTCACCAAACTCATACCAAATAAAATAAAATAATATAATGCCATGTCCACGTTGTCCACCAAAAATAACAGTTCTTTATAGTTGCTACCATCTCCTTTATTATCTCACCAAACTATCAAAAGATTAACTTCATCTTGTTATATATAGATATAGAGTTAGTCAACCAATTATATATCCATCCATTATTACCATATATTTAATTTAAATACTAAAAATAAATTTTACCCTTATATCAAGCTTGCACTATTTGACTAATTCCTACCATATAGATATTAGACAACTTTGTTTACGAACACTCATTCATTACTCATTTTTTTTATCCTCTGAGAAAATGAATTCATTAAGGTAGAATCAATAAGAATTGATCGTTAGTACCACTTTTTATAAATAACCTATTAATAATATAAAAATTCTTTTACACGATCAAAATATATATATATATATATATAATAATAAGTTAAATTCTAACAATTTGAGATCCGAGAGTTGCTAAGTTGGTTAGGAACCCTCTCTCCTTCCCTTGTCGCGAAGTATCAAATCCCCCCCCCCCCCACCCCCCGCTCTCTCCCTCCTCCCCCCCACCACCCACCCAACACACAAAAAAAAAAGAGTTAGTTTTTCTGTCCCAATTTATGTGACATTTTTCGTTTTTCGAGAGTCAAACAATTTAAGTTTGACCGACAATTTACGCATGAAATGAAATTATATATTTATAAACTACGTTAAAAGTACTATAAGTCACAATAATTGATAATTCAAAATATTTAAAAGATGTATAAAAAATTTACGATCAAATATAGACTTAATTGACTCTCAAAATCTAAAAAATGCCACATAAATTGAGACGGACGGAGTAAAACTCTAACAACAACTAAACTACTTGAAAGTTGAAACCACGTTGTGCATTATATCATTTCCAAAGTAGTTAAGGGTTAGGTCCATCTTTCCCATAACACCACCAACCAACAAAATATCCTTATTATTATTATTATTATTATTATTATTATACGAATGTTTGATTTTTGACCAATTAATAAACATGTATTAAAACCTCATTATATTCATTCATCTCTTAGGAAAAAAAAACAACAACATGAACTTCACTTTCTTGAACTCAATTCTTGAAAGAGTGTCACTAAGGCTACCATTACTATTCTATGCAGCAACATGGACAACTATTTTGACGATAATCGTAGCTGTGGCATCATTTTCTCCAGAATTTGCCTTTGTTTCTGCGATAACACCTTCTTCTTCCTTCTCTCAAGCTTGTCATCATCAAAATCGCAACGAAAATGGATATGTAAGAATACCATTGGATCTTCCATTAGAGGTTTTTTGTTTCCCTTCTCAAGTTTTTAAAAGATCTCAAATGGATTTAATTGTTCCTCCTATTTTTGCTGCTACTATTGTGGCTGTATCTGCTTATGTTGTTAAAGCTTTAGCTTTATGGGAAGTTGATGATCAACATAATCAATTTTGACTTTTTAGTTTTTGTGTAATATTACCCCGAGAAAGTTATCTTTCTTTTTTATTTCAATTTTGTTACTAAAGAAAGTGGACGTTCTGAGATAATAAGTATTAGTTTAGCGATCATATGAGAAATGAACTTTATTATTTATGTAGTCGATCTCTAGTTTTTAATTTCTCGTTTTCTTTGGATGACGATGTTTGTTCATCAGAATTTTCGATGGAAGTTGGGTATTATAGGTTCCATAACGATGAGTTAAATTCTGATGAAGGTCTTGTGGAAAATTAGCAATTTTTTGATAACGGGTGTAACAATTTATGTTTTGAAACAAAGCCAGAAATTCTAATTAGGGAATTAAAAAACACTATGTTAAAAGGTATATTTCTTCATTTATATATAGAAAATTTGATAAATTATTATAAATATACAAAAAAATAAAAATAAAATTAATCTAGGTAGTACAATTTTATTCAATTGAACTTTCTTCTTAAATTTGAAATAGTGTAATTTATCTTGAATACAAATAATTCAATTTATCTTGAAATTAAATATGCTTATTGTAAATAAAATAAAACAAACAGATTTGTTCTTCCTTTAGAATAGGTCCGATCCATTCATTTTTTCACTCCTTTTTTCTATGATGAAACAATCCATATGATATTTAACCTTCACGCACAAAGTAGAATATCTTTTTTGTCTACGTGGCATCCTTAAAATTCAGAAATTTACTTTTATATTTTTCTTTGTACTTTTAGGTTCTTTACTTTTATTTTATTTTTACATTTAAACCCGCTTCTTCAACTTGTGTGTCCCTTCTGACTGTTGTATCCCTTTGGTTGCATCTCTTTAGGAGCTACCTATAAAAACTAGACAAATTATATCCGTTATTGAATTTTCTTCTTCGTGACAAGTTTCATCTCTAATTTCTGCCGAACTTCGTCAATTTCTTGGAAGTCTACCTTGGATCTTCATTAAAAAAAATAATGAAACAAAACTATCATTTCCTTGTTTTTTCCTCCATTCAACATGTCAAAAGAAAAATTATTTCAATTGCTCAATTCTTAAACAACTGATCATAACCATGACAATATTTTGGTTCATGCCTACTTCTTTTTGTGGGCTTTTTCCTTCTATCACCACTTTGTCTACAATTTATGTTAGTGTTTTATTCAATGATCTATAATTTTTTTTTATCTTTTATGAATTTTTATTGAATTAGTTTTGTGGTTTTGGTTATGAAAACTTTTTAAGCATTCTTGACGGAATCAGAATTAAGGAAGAGACAACAAAGAGAGAATAAATTTCACCGCAATTTGATAAGGTACTTGTACCCATCTCAAAAATGTTGTAAAGTTTGGCTGATATGAAAAAACGGCAATCTTTCGAAAAAATAACAATTTTTGAAAAGTCACAACCCATCGAAAAAATCACAATCCTTCAATTTGAAAAGGTGTTTGCTTTTAATATATTTTATAATATAAATAAATAAAAATGAAATATTTTGTAGGATTTGGGCTAAGCCTTTTGATATTAGTAGTACTTATCTATAGTATGAAATATAGAATATGTGCTAAATTGGGTGTAAGAAGAAGAATAGAAATTTTGAAAATTTGTGGTTTAAAAATGTGAGAAAACACCTCTATTTATAGCTAACAAATGGTGGTATAAACAAGTTCTTATTGTGTCTTATCAGAAAAGTCACAACCCTTCAAAAAAGTCAAAAGTCTTTGGTAAAGTCTTTTTTTTTTCTTCAAAACATGTCTTTCTTATTAATAATATAATAATTACAAGAGAGGGGGACATAAGGCCTAACACCTCTTCACACGGAGGAAAAGTCACAATCCTTCGAAAAAGTCACAATCCTTTGGAAAAATCACAACTCTTTGGAAAAGTCATAACCCTTTGGAAAAGTCACAATCTTTCAATGTGATCTTTTAATATATTTTATATTATAATATAAATAAATATAAAATATGTACTAAATTGAGTGTTTTAAGAAGAAGAAAAGAATAGAAAACTTAGCTATTCGTAGTTTAAAATTGTGAGGGAACTTCCCTATTTATAGTCAAGAAAGGTAGTACGGGCATGTACTTATTGTGCCTTATTAGAAAAGACACAACTCTTCAGTAAAGTTACAACTCATTGAAAAAGTCACAACTCTTTGAAAAAGTCACAAATTTTAAAAAAAGTTACAACCTTTTATAATAGGCGCAACCCTTTTGAAATCACAAATCTTTGAAAGTTCACAATTCATCTGAGAAGTCACAACTTTTTGAAAAAGTCTCAACCCTTTAATGTGGAAAGGTGTATACTTTTAATATATTTTATGATATAAATATTTAAATAAATATAATATAATATAAAAGATATACTAAATTGGTTGTTTTTAAGTTGGGGGTAGGGGTGTACATGGTCGGGTTGGTTCGGGTTTTTCAAATATCAAACCAAACCATTTGTGTCGGATTTTTAAATCTATAAACCAAACCAAACCAATAAAATTTTTGGGTTTTTCAACTTCGAGTTTTTTCAGATTTTTCGGATTTTCGGGTTTTTCCGGTAAAGTATTCATACAAACATATAATTTACTTGTACTTCAAATATTTCTTTAATCCTACCAAAATACAACTATCTAATGTGTTTCTTAAGAAAATAATACAAAATATTATATGAGTAATGATGCTAAAATATCCAACAAAAAATAATAATAATGAAATCGCGTAAAACAAATATTGCAAATTAACAAGTCATAATGAAAATTATCATAATTTAAAAGTACTAAATCATGCTAAAAGAAGTTTAATAAGTATTAGTTACATGACGAAATATTAAAGGAAATTAAGATTAAATTATGTATTTGAATAAACCAATGTAAAACCATAGAAAAATATTCAATATTATTGTCATTTTTAGTGTTGAATTGATTTTTTTTTTTTGCTTTAGTATTAATTTGATTTTGATTTAAGCTTTATTATAATTACCAACATCTGTGGACTATAATCTTTGTTGAACTATTTAGACTTGTAAGTTTCAAACTTGAAATAATAATATATTAGTAAAAGATATAAACTATGAAAAAGTATAAGAAATATTTTAAAAAATATACCAAAGTAAATATTTTTATGTATAAAATAAAATTTTAAAATTATATATATAATGTCGGGTTGGTTTGGTCTCGGTTTTTTTTTTAGTTAAAACCAAACCAACCCAAATATAGTTGGGTTTTTTTTTCAATACCAAACCAAGTCAAACAACCATTAGTCGGGTTTTTTTTCTCGGTTTGCGGTTTGATTCGATTTTTGATTTGGTTTTGTACACCCCTAGTTAGGGGTATTATAATAATTTAATATTCAAGTTAGGGAGTTCATGTTTTTAAGCTAGTATAGATAGATTGATAGATACAGTAAACTCTCACTAAATTAATAATATCTCTAAGATATTTTTTCCTCCGATCCCGACTTGGGCCAATGGAAACAATTACTTAGTTCGATAAGATAATAAGATAATATATTTTCAGAAGACCCTTATATAAATATATAGTCCCATTAATATTATAAATAAATAATTCTTTAAAAGTACAAATGTCTAAGACAATTTAGTAAAATGTGATTCTTTTGTGAAATTTTAAATCTAGTTGAAATTCATCTCTAACTTTTCATATAGCATCCAAAAGTCCTGATGTTGTTTTTCCGAACTGCACTACAAATTGTGAAAAGTTCTAGATATCATCCACAATTTCATAATCAACATTATTTTTTATGGTATTCATAGTTTCTTCTAAGCTTTAGACCTTTGAATATATGTATCATTTTCACATGGAAAATCCAATAGGTTATCGACGTCAATTTTATTGCAGTAATCGAGATCATTAATCATGACCTCAAGTTCATGAATAATATTTTCACAAGTGGAGGCTAACATGCAAGTCCACGAACCCAAAATGAACCATTGACCCTTCAATTCTCCCTATATGGACCGTTTAGGGGTCCACGACCCTTTTAGGAAGGGTGGCCAACCGTCCAGGGCTGGCAGGGTGGGGGTCACCTGGACGGGACCCTAGACGGCCCGTGGTGGCTTGCACGATCCGTTTAGGGGTGGGTCCGTACATGTCACCCATCAGTTTTTAAGTTTTGGGTCAATTTTAAACAATCATATCTCTCAGAAAATAATGAATCAGATGACCCATGACCTATCAAATTAAAGGAGTTTCAGTCTTCTATTCAATGCCACCAAGTTTGCCTCATTTCACGTTCAGAGTAAAAAGTTATGCTCGTTTCAGTGAAGCCATATCGGGCAGGTGTAGCTTCACGACCAGCTATACGACCCTTGAAGTGTTTCACGGATCGTGAAGCCGTGAATGGTTCGTGAAACCTCCCTTTTAATGCACCTTGACAGTTTTAAAAGCTAAATCATTTTTGTCTTTCCCCTATGCGTTTGGTACTTAAACTACATCGTTTAACCCCTATTCTAAGCCTAAACCACGATGTTTTACACTTAATTAAGGGCTTAGAAAGTGTTAATCAATTATTTTACATTCATTAAAACTTTAAGACATTAGAGCAAGGTTCTAAGAGCAAAAAATCTAGGGTTCAAGCATTCTTCGAGTTTTATTGATTTCGCCAAAGAATTTTGTTCTTCCAGGTATGTAAGGCTATCATAGTATTGTACTAGTTCGTCCTCATGCCTTACATCTACTTTCAAATCAGTAAAAGAGTAATCTAGGATTTTACACTTAGATTTAAGTATTCTTAAGATGAGTTGATTTGAGTTCTTGAGTTCCTAATTGTTTTTGAAATTCTATTCCTAATTATTAAATTGTCATATTATTATTGAGATCCTTGAGTTGATTCGTTCATTCTTATATTTGAACATGAGCCATATTTTGAGTTATAAATCTTGAAAATCTTTTAAAGCCAACATTTGTGTTGTAAATTGAGTTTTTGAGGAAGAAAAAAAGAGTTTGAGAAAGAGTATAAGGGAATTAAGTATTTCCCAAATATTTCATTTTTACATGAAGAAAAAGAATATTTTTTTTGAAAAGTTCAAAGAGTTTTCAGAAAGATTGAGTACAGAGCAGTTACCTCTTAAAGAAACCCCTTTTGAGTAATTATCCTAATCCAGAATGTATTTTTACATTGAACAAAGAGAAACCTTGTTTTCTAGATGAGCAATGATTTTAAGAGATATTTCGGAGCAGTTACATATTTTAAGAGGATAGTTTGAACAATTATCTCAAACCAGAGAAAGAATATGTTTTTATACATTTGAGCAAGAGTATATATTATTGGGAGTAGTATTGAGCACAGATATATGGGAGAGTTCAGAAAACTCATAGCCCCCATAAACCAAGTCTTGCCAACATGGGCACAAGATCATACTTTTTAGATGAATCCTTAGTGCCTTCGGCTAGAGCTAAGTGGATCCACTTAGTTGAGAGGTTCTATATCCCGGCACAATGTATGATAGTTCTAGCAATGTGGACAACATATTGTATCATCACGTAGCTCACTCATAGTAATGATTGTCAGTTAGAGAATCTCCCAATAGAGTTAATATGTATTTTTATACGTCACTTATTATGTTGAGTTCAGAAATGAGTAAGTATTTTGTAAAGCTTTAAATGATTTAACTCCTTTAATTCTTTACATTCAGCTTGAGTATAGTTTTTATCTATTGCAACCCTTTCATTTAGTTATTTCACTTCGGCGATATTACATACTCGTACATTCAAACGTACTGATGTCATTCGACCTACATCTTTTTATGATGCAGAAACAAGTGTTCATAATTATCAACGGGCGTTTTGTTGAGATCACTCTACACTCCAGCTAGCTTTTGGTGAGCCTTCTTATATTCTAGAGGACTTCACATTACTTTCAGTTTAGTTTTTTTTAGGGATCATGGGTCTTGTCGCGACACCTATCTTAAACATTAGAGGCTTCATAGATAGATAGAGTTCAAGAGTCTTTTATAATTTACTTTTCCTTGAGATGTTTTTGCAAACTATTATACTTATGTTATTGAGTATTTTACAAACAGTTTGAGTTGAGTATTTACTTTGAGTTAAAATGTTAAAAAATTCTATTTTAAGCCCATTACCGCGTGAATAAGTATTTCACTAAGTAGTCAGTCAGACCAAGGATTCGCTTGGGGATCATAAACGGTTCTCGAGTGTCAGCCGCGTCAAGGGCGTAGGCTCAAGGCGTAGTATCTAGTCAACCAAATGTGAATATATTTACTAGAAAGAAGGATTTCTTTCCGAAAAACTAAAACATACCACTTATTTTTAAAGAAAAACAGTCAAGTCTATTAAATATCTTATTAAATGTCAAATCAAATTATTTCTTATACAATCCGATTAGTCAACTCAATTTTCTTCAATTTCATGTTAAGAGAGACAATTATAAGGAAAAAACTTCTCTCTGTTAAGTAATTATTTAGGAGTTCTCAATTTTTGTGACGAAGATGAATGATGCAGATGCGAGGGGTAAATGTGCAGCATGTAAGTACCAAAACAAAAGATGTGATGAGAATTGTCCATTAGCTCCATTTTTTCCTTCCAACAAAGTTGATGAGTTTAATAAAGTTATTCGACTTTACAGCGTAGACACTCTCATAAATATGTTTAATTTTGCTACTGTTAATGAGAAAAAGGCAAAAATGGCTGAGACCCTAATTTTAGAGGCTAAAATTAGGTATGAAAATCCTGTGTGCGGGAGCATTGCCGTTATAAAAAAAATTGAGTTTAGAAATTGAAGAAACTCAGAAGGAGCTTGACTTGGTACAAAAAACAAATGCTTTTTACAAAGAATTGAGTGAAAGATCATCCTTGAACAAGGTGTGTTTTTTCTTTAATTTTAATTTGATTTTCTTTATATTTATTATTTTTTGTCTATGCTTTCGTCCTATTGTATTCGAATTTTATTTTCAAAATTATCAATTAAAGTATATTATACATCACTTGCTCTTTGACTTACCAGAGTCTTTTCTTTATTATATATATATTTATTAATTATCATGATGATTGAATGATATGTGTGTTCTTACTAATTTATTTATTTTATTTATTTTTTATTTAATATATCTCTCTCGGATAAGTACTTTTTTTTTTTATAATAATTAAAGAAAAAAAAAAAAAAAAACAGATTTGGACAGTCCGCCCCAAGCTTTGCTCAAGCACCTTAGCCATCTTAGCACCTTATATAAGTTTAATCTATCATATTTAGGGATATACATTAACATTATGTACTCTTCTTGCTAGTGTAGGTTGACATGATTCTTTCTCATGTACTCTTTGTCCTTACACTGGCAGCATAAGATCATTGAAAAACAAGATCTTTATGTATATTATGTATATTTGGCAGCATAATATACATAAATTTATTAATATGTTATCTAATCATGATTGAATAATATGTATTTTCCCTTTAACATTTAATTTTTATGATTAAATTATTTTATTTTATATAAATATCTCGTTAAGTTAAGTACTTACTTATCACTATATCACAATTTTTCTTAGCCTACAATACAATGCGCCAATCCGAAAAATGCACACAGTCGCATATACAAAGTCAAATATAAGTTTATGTATTTTTTACACATAAAAAAATTAAATTAAATATTTCACGTAGAAGAATCTATTTCTTAGGTAAAAGATTAATTTATTGATTATGCAATTATTTCATTTTGTGCAGAAAAATGAAGAAATCTCTACAAGCAGCACACAAAGCCTTCAAGAGTACATGTCTGACTTAACTTTGGAAGAAGCTACGAGCATTACTGAGCATGATGAGACCTAGGAAACACATGAATTTGCAATGAAGATAAGATGAGGATCATAATTTCTGAAGATTATGATTTTAAAAAAGTTAGTTCTGGTGATGTAAAACGATATCTTATAAATTTTATTGATGCCCATGTCCTAGTATTGAACATTACAATCTCGTTGTGTTTTTATTTAATTAGTTTCTCCTCATGTGCATTGCACGTATATGTTGAGCTATTGGTACACTATTTTAAAAATATATCATATATATTATTAAATCAAGTTTTTGAGTTTATAATGTTTATATATGAAAACATTAGAATAACATACATGTTCTTGCGACAATTATCAATATGGATCATCATATAATGACTTGTTTGATAACGATTGTACATATATTATGCATTAATCGTAGCAAGGGAGATATCTGGAGCACTAGCAATATCTTGTCAGGTGCCACCAAAAGTATTATTACTATTTGAATCACATAATGACCTTTTTTAAGCTTAACAAAAAGCTAGTGTTTGGCCGTACAATTGTAAACATTTGTGAAAACACATATTTGTAAAAGGCATAAATCATAATATATGATCATTATCTTGATTTCAACTGACAACTATTACTTCAGAGAGTTTTGGATCCTTAAATTCCATCGATTGTTCCATGTACACAATTTATTTTAAAATACGATGGAGGAAGACATATTTTACATCCAATTGCCTTAATTTCTAATTTTACAAGAGTGCAGTAGCTAGGACAAATTTTATGGTAGAAGCTCGTACAACTAGACTCTTCAAATTCTATGTCTTCCACTTGTGTGTACCATTGTGAAACCAAACGGGCTTTGTATAATTTTATAGATCCATCTTTCTTGAATTTTGTCATGATCCGAGTGTACATCCTGGGCGTGATTGACATTCGAGAATCATTGTTGGTCCTGAAATGAACCTTCATTTTGGCTTATTACAAACGGAAAACTAACTCAATCATACACAATCATCAAATTGAAATAAATGCTAAATTACAGTGTATTAAATTTCAAAACTCTCTGAATATACTGAGTATTAAACATAAGTTTTAAGGATAACCTCTGAAACTGAAAGACTCTCCAAAACTGTCTATCTATGAAGCGTCTACTGTATAAAGATGAGTATCAGGACAAGACCCATGACTTCTCAAAAATTAATACTATTAACTTACAAAATTGGAGTCCTCTGGAAGCATAGAGGCCTCACTCAAAAGCTGACGAGAGGATGAAGTGATCTCAACGAACTTTTGTTGAGGATTTTAAGTACATGTATCTGCATCATTAAAAGATGTTGGTCGAATGACATTAGTACATTGAATTTACGAGTATGTAATATAGCTAAAGAAAAAATACTTCATCTCTGAACTCAACATATTAAGTGATATGATAAAAATACACTTTTAATCTACTTGGGAGATTCTCTAATCGACAACCATCACTATGAGCTACGTGATGATACAACGTTTCACCCACGCTGTCAGAACTGTCATATACCTTGTCGGAGTATAGAACCTCTCAACTAAGTGGATCCACTAAGCAATAAGGATTCATCTAAAAAGTATAACCCTTTTTACACATGTTGGCGACATGGTTTATGAGAATGTTGAGTTGTTTGAACTCTTCCTCATATCAGTGCTCAATACTATTCCCAATAATATATACTTATGCTCAAATCTATAAAACGTACTATTTCTCTATTTTTGAGGTAATTTCTCAAATATCCTCTTAAAAGAGGTAATGCTCTGAAGTATCTCTGAACTTATTACTCATTTAGAAAACAAGGTTTCTCTTTTCTCACTGTAAAAGGTGATACCTTTGGGAATACTTAGTTCCCTTATACTGTTACTCAAATCATGTTTAAAACTCTTTCTCAAAATTCCTCTTTGCTTTCTCAGAAAAATCAATCTAAAACGATTATGTTTGTCTGAAATATCCTTAACAAGAACTCAATAAATATTCAGAGATAGGGTTCATGCTGAAAATAGACATGAGCAATCAACTCAACAATCTCAATGCACAATATACAACAACTCAATAATAAGGATTAGAAACTCAAAATCAGAAATTCAAGAACTCAGAACTCAACATCAAACTCATCTCAAGAATCTTCAAAACTAAGGATAAAACCTTATATTGCTCTTTTACTGATAGAAAGTAGATGTAGGGCGTAAGGATGAACTAATCCAATGCTATGATAGCCTTACATACCTGGAAAAATAAATTTTTTGAAGAAGCTTGAAGGAAAATCTTGGAAGATGAACCCTAGTCTTAGTGTTTCTTGAAGTTCTTGAGCGTAGAAATTTAGGAGTGAATGAGAGGGTTTGATTATGAAAACTGATTTTCTACACGTTTAAGGTATAGATGACTCCCTAAAGGTGTTTAGGACAAAAATACCCTAAAAATAAATAAAAAGAGCTGGAAGTCAGAATTTTATTCCAGCGGACAATGAGGTCCGTATTTACTCCGTAATGCAGAGCCATCGCTGAGCTACTGCCAGACTAGAGCATCTCTAGTAAATCAGTCATAATTTTTTACTCAAGAACTCGGATTGAGGCAAACTTGATGGCATTGAAAATGACTGACAAACCTTTAATTTGATAGGTCATGAGCTACCTAATTCATTATATGCCGAGAGATATGATCATTTGAAGTTGACATAAGTATAATCTTATCTCAAAACTTAATCAATAAGGAAGCTTTCAACACAACTTTGTGCTAGAGGTCTCTTGTAACTTTAATTTATCTTCAAATTTATTCTCACACTAAATAATTGACCTTAACACCTAATCATAATTTAAATATCACCTGATACGACCTTATATGCAAATAAAAAATAATTCGAGGCTTAACTAAGAAATTTTTGAGGTGTTACAAATTTGACTCGATAAATCCATTTTGAACCAACTACACTAGTGTTTGTTGGTCTGGGCATAAGGGTAGATGTGTAGTTTTCATGTAGTGTTTATATCTCTTCTTTCATTGCTTCTTACCCCGGGGGTGGGGGGTGAGCAAGAGCATCTTTGTATGATTTTGGAGTTGTAACGCTGCTAGTTAATTATATAAAAGTATATTCACGTTTATGGCGATAAAAGGTTATTTTTGATTCTTTATTTACTTTAAAGTTAAATAACTGCTAAAATAATATTATAAACAATAAAATAATATAATTTAAGTAGAATGTAGTGAGTGAAATAGGCGGATCTTTTGGCTTAGATCCGGATCGTATCTTGGATCTTAGTAGGGTCTCGTGTCGGGGTGGGGTCTTGGTTTCTGATTTTTAGGTCGAGGTCGGATCTTTTGGCTTGGGTCCTAGATCTCAAGTTTTGAGTTGGGTTTGAGTCTCTTATTTTTTTGGCTTTTCTATTAGTGTATTTGGTCATTTTTCTTTTTTATTAATTACATTAGTATGCCAATATTGTTTAGGTTAAACAGATCAAAATAGTTCGATTATGACCAACTCGTTTTTTAGTACGGCTTAGTTAAAAGTAAATTTGGACGGATCATGACCCAATTCAATTTTTATTTTATCTGATTTTAACCTCTTAAATTTACGTCTACCCCGTCTATTTAACACTCTTTAAATTATATAATGTAATATTTTGTGTAGGGTTCTTGTTATCCTCTTGCACTATAAATTACGGTTTATTATAGTCGATGGTATTTTTCACCCACTAGACACGTGAATTGTTTAAGATCAGACACCGATCCTGACTCTGGCCCGAGCCACAACCCAAAACCCAATTCTGGACGCAAGTCCCGACTCCGACCCAAGACTAGAGACCCGAATTCGATACCTAGACCTGATCCTGACTTGAGACCTTGGACCCAATCCCGACCCAGGATCTAAGACCCAACCAACAGGAACCTGAGATTCGACCTCAATCTAAGAAACGAGGTTTTATTGTTTATTGAGGTTAATTATAAATTCAATGAAGTGACAAATTTTATGATGTTAACTTAACTAGTAATAGATACTTGAAAAATGCGCACAGTTGCTTTTTCAAAGTGTTTAATAGATACACTTTATATAATATGTTTGAATATTCAATTAAAACACGTCGTACTAGTACATGTGTAAAATAACAAAAATAACCCCACAATATAATATAATATGATATTAAAGGCGCAGAAAGGGCAAAATATTTTCAGTTCTATTTGGTTTCGAAGCTGCGTTCTCTCCGTATTACACAAATTGAAAAGAGAGCTTTGACGCCGACGCAACAATGGCGGACGATGATTATGATATGGACGGAGGGTTAGTGCCGCTGTCCTTTATTGCTTTTATCTTGTTGAAATTTGATGTTTATTTGGTTTATTATGTGTAATACTAATTGATTTGCCTATTGAGTATGAACTTATTAAGGGTTTAGGGTTAGGGTTTATGGAAAAACTTATTTTGGGGTTTGTCTGATTTTATTTAGCTTGTGGTCGAGGCTTAGGGTTTTTCCAGTTTGTGTTTTTGTTCTTTGAATTTAACATGACCTATTCTCTTCTTTTTGCCCCTTTCGGGCTTATTCTTCGTCTCTGATTATTGATTTATCTGTGGGAAGTGTTGAGGACTTAAGATAAACAAGTAAAGGTGTCCCCTTTCTGAAAGTTTAGCTTTTAGAGAGGTGTTTCACAGGATTAAACTTTTAAAACGAGGCAGTTCACACAATTCAATATGGTAACAGGGGTGGCCGAAGTCTCAGTTTGAGTCTTATTGTCACAAATTAACGGAATTGGTATGATGATGACGCGAATTGAGCTTAAGCAGGAAAAAGTGATCGGTGATGATCTTATAGCTGACCTTGGCTTGTTTGGGATTGAGATTTGAGGCAGAGTTGTTGTGCTTCGTTCTGCATGGTGCAAAAGGAAAAAAGTTAGACCCACATGTGAGGAGCATATTCCATATCCATAAAAAACACTCAAAACTTCTCCAACATCTTAAGATTTTAAATGATGCAATTCACACTATTTAACGACAATGATCTATGTATAGGGAAGAGTATTCTTAAGATGACCTTGTAGGATATGGTGCACACATACCCTTTAAGCATTAGGTAGACTGAGGTTGCTCAATAACGACTTTACCATCGGGTTCAACTTGTGCTGCATTGCTGCTTTTAGTAGATCACTTGCATCGATATAGAGATTATTGTGAATCTTAGCTAATTAGTTCATTTAAACATAAAGTTACTTAATTAGTTGCATATTGGAAGAGTTTCACATGAAGAAACTTTCCCTTTCTTTCTCTTCTTTATTCTTGTTTTATCCCTCTACGAATTTCATCTATGACCAATGCCCCACTAGCTAAATAGGTGTAAAGAAAAGCTACCTGAAAAAAAAAGCAACAACGGGGGAGGATGATCAGCTGTGCTTGAAGGTCACTTAGCCCCGATGTTACAAGTGTCCTTTTTTTGGCTCAAGAAATGCTTTGTATTACTAATACAACAGAGTGTTCAAATATATTTGAACATCTGAGTATTTCAAAAATTGCAGCAAACCTTCTCAATGTATTTATTGCTTTCTGAAGTGCATGCTTGTACAAACTCAGGAGATTTTTACTTTTTTGGTTTCAAGCTTTCCCTAGATCACTATATGCATCGGGTAGGGTATTGACCTTTTCTAGTAGCTATTTTTGTGGTTAAACCGTTTGTGACTTGGTTTATCTGTTTGTTGTTTTTTGATTTGGTGTTTATGAAGATAAATTATGTTTGATTTTGGTAAACGTCATTAGATATTGTATCTATTAGGCATCTTATCGGTTACATTTGTGCAGATACGTGGACGAGCCAATGGATCCTGAACCTGATGTAAGATGATTTCTCCTATTTGTAATCCTCATTATAAGTATGTCTATGTTGGATAAGTATTTGATGGCGTATTTTTCATTATTGTGCTTAACTGACAGGAAGGAGCAGAGATTGAAGAAGATAATGGCAACAATGAGGACATACCAGATCCCCTGATGGGTGAAGGTGAGGAAAAAACAGAGCAGCAAGAGCCTGTGGAACGACCTCGTAAGACATCAAAGTTTATGACAAAATATGAACGTGCAAGAATCCTGGGCACTCGTGCACTCCAGATCAGGTCATTTTGCTTTTTCCTCGATTTTGTTTTTGCCTAGGTCATACTTTAATACTTTATAGTTTGATAACTTGTGAAGAGATATATTTTTTTGATCCTGGTGAGTTATTTTGTCCTCGAGCAGCATGAATGCACCTGTGATGGTTGAGTTGGAAGGAGAAACTGACCCACTTGAGGTAAGCCTCTTTCTAAAAATGCATATTGTGCAACATGTCTATTTGGTGAAGTTTTTAGATTGACTGATGTCTTTTTTGTCGAAATTCATTTATGCTAAAAGATTGCAATGAAAGAGCTCCGAGAGAGGAAGATACCATTCACAATTCGCCGTTACTTGCCTGATGGAAGGCAAGACTTCCTTTGTCTTTGAGCATTTGTTACTACATCTCTCTTCCTTATCTCATCCTATGTCTTGTTGTTTCTCACTTAATTAGTTTTATCTTGTGTTTATTAGTTATGAAGATTGGGGGGTCGATGAACTGATTGTTGAGGATTCATGGAAGAGACAAGTTGGAGGAACTTGACAGCTGAAGTGCCTTTTTGCTTGTTGCTGCAGAGACTTATTAGGAATGCTATCTGTCGTTTCTGGTTGTCGTACTCTGCTGAATTGTTGCTGACTTAATATTACCAATGCTATGAATATATTTTGGAAAACTCAAGTGATTAGTCGTATGGGCTGTCTTTTAGTACAAGTTCTAATGTGTATGTATTTGTCTAGAGTGTCAACCTCTTGATGAAGCTAGGGCTCTGAACGTGGCACGCCTTGCAAACGCAACGGAGATAATTGCCAGTTGGGTCCTAAGACTCCAGAAATTTGTTAAACACCTTTTAAGCAGTTCTTCTGTTTTAGTATTTTCTTTCTCAAGTCTTTAGAGATGCATTAATCAAGTTGTTGCTGACATCCAAAGGTTTTTTGCTAAAGCTTCGTCTCGCGCTAGCTTGCTTGGCTTGTGCTCATTGCAGTCATAGTAGTACTTTCCATTCACCCCTTTTAAACTTGTATGAAGTGCAACATAACATGTTGTAGCTGCCCCTGAAAAATTAGAATCATTGTTAATGACAGTTAACATAATTAATTTCATTTTAAGGGGCACTAATTGTCCATGTAGATGTCCGGTTAATTATATTTTTATCACTATGGTGTCCAGGCTAGTGCATGTCCAAAATAACAGCGGAGTTAGGGGCGGAATGGATTCATCTGAATCCTTTTACGTATATGCTAGTGAAAAAATTCTGCCTCGGCCACTATCACAATTCACGAAAAGGTTAAAATGGTTGCAACTAGCTAGGAAGGAAATTCATTTTTACCTATGGGACATTCTTCCATAGGGAACGAGTGAAAGCCCTACAGATTCCTGTCAAACAAAATCCATGTGAAAATCTAATGAAATATGAAGTAATATATTATAAATGTTTAATAATATAGAAAATACATGCTCATCAAAAGAGCAGAATGCCTTATGAGGGGAGTAATAATTAGTCCTGGATGCACTGAGTTGACTGTTATATTTGCTCCCTCTTTCTATATTTGATGATATAAAATAATTAGTCTGTCTAATCTCTAATAGTTTAAGCTTTTAGATGAGTTGGTTCACACAGTCTGATGAGCATATGTGTCCAAAAGAACTTAAAATGGACTAACAGAGAGATCTAGTTTTGACATATAACACGTTTTTCTACAAAAAATGTGTATTAAAAAGTTCATTGTCGATTCTACGAGAATTAATTATAAAAGCTTTTCATTTCTTCTCTTCGATGGAAGTCTAATTTTGGCTTAGTTCTTTTTTTGTTGTTCGATTCAACCTCTGATAAAAAAGTTTAACAACGAGCATAGAGAAGAGCTTATGATTAGCCTTTTGGGAAATTTCTAAACGAACAATTTCAATGAAACCTTTCAAGTATCTTATTTTACTATGTTCAACTCTATGTTTACTTACTTCTATCTGCTACACCATCTTCTGAAAGCTGAAATGGACAGAGCATAATACTTGCATTGTTTCTGTTTAATGAGTGGCGAAAGCATACAAAGATAGTGGATGCGATCCAGTCAAATATTAGTGATGGATCTTCCTCCTCGAATCGAGTTTTTATGGTGACATGCTATGCTTTATCTCCATATATATTACTAGTGAGTTGATGGGCCGTGCCCAACACATACATTTCAGTCTAGAGCTCATATTTGAGACTTGGTGTACCCTAAGTCTTCAAATCCTGAATTTTCCACCGTACAAGGTTGGTTTTTCACTCACTCGCCAAAAAGACAACAATGACACAACCTCTCAATATAATGTCTCACCAAACAATATTTTTTTTCTCTCTTCTTTCTTTTGACTACTTTATGTGAAACCGTTTGACTTGACACACATTTTTTTAAAAAAATGTAAGACTTTTGACTTCTATGGACTAAAATATTCATTAACTATTCATACAGTTAGGGGTGTACATGACCGGGTTGATTTGGGTTTTTCAAATATCAAATCAAATCATTTGTGTTGGATTTTTTAAATCTATAAACCAAACCAAACCAATAAAACTCAGGTTTTTCAACCTCGGGTTTTTTCGGATTTTTGGGTTTTCGGGTTTTTCCGGTAAAGTATTCATACAAACATATAATTTACTTGTACTTCAAATATTTCTTTAGTCCTACCAAAATACAACTATCTAAGGTGTTTCTTAAGAAAATAACACAAAATATGATATGAGTAATGACACTAAAATATCCAACGAAAAAATAATAATAATGAAATTGCGTAAATCAAATATTGCAAATTAACAAGTCATAATGAAAATGATCATAATTTAAAAGTACTAAATCATGCTAAAATAAGTTTAATAAGTATTAGTTACATGACTAAATATTAAAGGAAATTAAAATTAGATTATGTATTTGAATTGTCTAAACCAATGTAAAACCAAAGAACAAATATTCAATATTATTGTCATTCTTAGTGTTGAATTAATTTTCTTTTTGCATTAGTATTAATTTGATTTTGATTTAAGCTTTTACCAACGTTTTTGTGGACTATAATCTTTATTGCACCATTCAAAATTATAAGTTTTAAACTTTAAATAATATATTAAAAGATAAAAACTATGAAAAAGTATAAGAAATATTTAAAAATTATATCAAAGTAAATATTTTTATGTATAAAATAAAATTTTAAAATTATATATATACTGTCGGGTTGGTTTGTTTTAGTTAAAACCAAACCAACCCAAATATAGTCGGATTTTTTTTTCAATACCAAACCAAGTCAAACCAACCACTAGTCGGGTTTTTTTTCTCGGTTTGCAGTTTGGTTCAGTTTGTACACCCCTACGTACAGTTATTAATCATTTCATTAACGGTAAAAGATTTATTTTAAAGTTAAAATTATCTCTAACTATAGAAAGATAACATTCTTTTTTACGAGCTAAAAAACAAAGTATGTCACATAAACTCAGAAAAATTAAAGAGACAAGCCCTCATGATATTGGAAGCAAAACTAACAAAGCGTAAAACTCAACAAACCCCTAACAACTTTTTCATAAAATGTGAATGAAATACCAACATTTTCTTTCTCAAGTTTTTAGAGATGCATTAACCAAGTTGTTGCTGAAATCCCAAAGGTTTTTCGCTAAAGCTTCGTCTCGCGCTAGCTTGCTGGGCTTGTACTCATTGCAGTCATCGTAGTACTTTCCAGTCACCCCTTTTAAACTTGGATGAAGTGCAACATAACATGTTGTAGCTGCCCCCTGAAAATTTCGAATCATTGTTAACCACAGTATAATATATATGACGGAAAAATATATTGTATATAAAGTCAATTCTCTTTGTTGAATCTCCTTGATGTCTTCATGTGTATACTCTTTTTTAATGTTTTGAATACAATTAGTAAAAATCCTGGCTCGACAACTGAATGTTGTATAGTTCACGAAAGGAGGAAGTGAATTCATTTTTACCTGAGGGACATTCTTCCATAGGATACAAGTAAAAGCCCTAAAAATTCCTGTCAAACAAAATCTAAGTGATTAAAAAAAGATCATGAAATATGAAGTAATATATCCTATTGGGAGTGCCACCCCCTAATGGACCCTGCATAGCGTGATCCGGATCTAGTCGGAGCTCCAATCTGGGCTCCAGACACCAAAAATAATAATATTGTGAATGTTTAATAATATAGAAAATACATACTCATCAAAACTGCAGAATGCCTCATGAGGGGAGTCATAATTAGTCCTGGATGCACTGAATTGACTGTTATATTTGCTCCCTCTTCCTGTATTTGATGATATAAAATAATTATACTGTCTAATCTCTAACAGTTTAAACTTTTAGATGAGACAGTTCACACTGATGAACATCTGGTATTGACATATAGCGCGTTGTTTCTCTAAGCTTACAGTAAAAAAAAAGTTTAGTTAATTACCTGCAAACGACGCGATAGTTCATTGGCATGTAATATGTTTGCTAATTTGGATTGAGCATATGCTAGTTTGTTTTGATAACTAGTTCAGAAAAAACAATAGATAGGTAAATTAGTTAAATGAGAAGTCATGATAACATATATTCAAAAATCGATCAGGTGTGTGTTAGATCCTTCAAAAGTAGTGCTTTATAGTGGATTTGATACTGGAATGACAACATTTTTGTAGAGTCTGAGCAACATAGGACGGTAGTATACCTGTTTTTTTCGTTGATCTTTTGAAATCTTATTCCTCCTTTGTATGGGCAAATGTGAGCTACTGATGATAAGTTCACAATTCTACCCTCAATTCCACTAGATTTTGCTGTTTCCTTCATTTTGTCTAATAGAAGATTAGTCAAGTAGAAATGACCTGAAAATCCAAAAAAATGAGTTTTTTTAGAGGTTTGAGAACTACGAAAACGTTTATGAAAGTCTTTCATTTGCTTCTCTTCGATAGAAATTTGAGTTTTTCATAATGTATTAGCATAATTCTTCTTCAGATGATCGATTCAACCTCTGATAAAAAAGTTCAATAATGAGCATAACGACCCTATTGTTCTGAAGGAGAGAAGAAGTTGTGATGATTAGCTTTTCGAGATGTTTAACTTTCTTATTTTACTATGTTCAACTCTACGTACACTTCTATTCGTAAAGTAACAGAGTTTGACAGAGTATATACCTAGATGATTTGTCGCGAATTGCATCTCAACGCCGTCTTCTGAAAGTTGAAATGGACAGAACATGATACCTGCATTGTTTCTGTTTTTTTTTTGCAAATTCTCATTAGGCAAACATGTTCTGTTTTGTTCTGTTTTTTAAAACTAAGAACTCAATTAATAACGCGGAATTACATTAAGATGTTGAGAGGAAGATCAAGTGCTTTGAAATTATCGGCAAATGTCTTGACAGATCTAATTGAGCTCAAGTCAAGTTTCTCAACATCGACACGAGCATTTTTGTTGTCGTTGAGAATGCATTGTTTAGCCTTATTCGCGGCCTCCATATTTCGTGCTGCAATAATAACATGAACATTCCTCATTGCTAAAACTCTTGCTGTCTCCAAACCAATGCCACTCGCGCCTCCTGTTTAAACGAAATTCAAAGTATGATAGGCGAATTTGGAAGAAAAAACGTCTTTCGTGGACAATGTGGATGAGATCATAAAGAAGTTCGTCTTGAGTACAACAACATATCTAGTGAAGTTCTTGGCGAGTAAAAGCTAAAAAGAACACATTTGTTAATCAAAACTATAGTGTTTACCTAATGAGATTGTATTTCTTGATATAAGTATTCATTTTCTGATGTAAGTGTAAATCTTTCTTTTCTAAGATTCTACATTCATATTCTTCATACAATAGAAGTTGTATTTTTTTGTGAATCAATAGTTGTTGTTCTTTCACTTGTGAATTGTGAGTTCTGACTGACTTTATTAGAGAGCGTTTTACCTCAATAGTGAGATTTTTCAATGCGAATTCAAATATTGTTCAAGAGTTAGTTCACTTACTAGGCATTAATGTCGTTAAATGTTTTAACGATTCAGTAATAATATTTACTCAATAGTTTGTAAATATATTTGCAGCAATAAATATTACCACTAAAAGAAAAATGGATAATGCTAAATGGCCAGAGAATTTAGCCAGCATGGTTGGATGACAAAAAGTCAAATAATATTTTCATATGTATATATTAAATCTTGAATATTTTAAACGAAATTTCTGATTTCGCCAGTAGATCTATTCATTAATAAATAAATAAAAAATCAAGATTTAATCAAATACATAAATTATTTTCCCAATTTTTTTATTACCAAAAAAGAAAATCTAAATTCCAGCTAAGATCCTTTTAGCAATACAACAAAAGAAGACAGACCACATATATTGGAGGACAAAAAGTCAAAAACCAATAAATTAAAAACATCACAAAGTACTTTGAGAATGTTTATCTAGACAAATTTTAAAGGCTGCTGAGCTCCAAAACATGGGGAAGTTTGTTTGGCCCCTCAAATTAAAGCCTCCAATTTTATTTAATTACAAGAGAAAATTAAAAAGAAAATAAAACAAGAAAATAATAAAAATAAGAAATTCTAATATAAAACAATTCCATTTAAGTTGGCTGTAGGTGAACTAAAGAGTCTACCTTTTAAAAACTTTCACCCAAACACGGCCTTAAACTATTAATGAATTCACATTGCACGTCAATATCATTATGAGTTTAAATGCATTACTTGATATAATCTAGTAAATACAATAACCTACAGTGCAGGGCAATGATTTTTCAGTAAGAGAATTCAAAATACGAAAAATTAAATTTGAAGTTAGAATATGAACGTGTGAAGTTCATGATCTTTATTTTTATAAAATTAGAAATTTTATGTGTACTTCTTTTAAAAATTGGTATAATGATACCGGTTAGCACCCATTCTACAAGAAGATTAAATAATGCACATAGTTGAAAACTTGAGTATTTTATTTGGAGGATCAATTATCACCTAATATAATTTTTTCTTTTGTTTTAGCCTATATGGTCAAGCTTCTAAAATCAGCTTATTTTGAAAAGCATGCTATTTTTTTTCCGAAGCAGTTTGTGTTTGACAAATAAATTTTAAGAATACTTTTGAGCAATCACCACTCACTAGTGTCTAGTCACGCTTTTTAGAAGTGTTTGTGGAGAAAACTAGTTCTTTTTAACTTTAAAAAATAATATTCGCTACTTGTTAAAAACACTTATTTTCTTTTAAAAGCTTGATCATGCACCTCAATTTTTTTTTTAAATTAGTACTTTTTTGAGAAAAATAAACATGTTTAACCTTCCAAAAGCTTGAGCAACATATGCATACAGTTAATTTAAATTAAGTCAGAGTCAAAATCAAAATCAAATCATTCAAATGCGAGGTCCATGAATGTGTACGCTCCAGTCCAAAAAAGTGGCTAAGCGTGACAGTGTGATATACAAAAAGAATCACATATCAATACTAAGAAATGAGACTTCTGAACTCCTTATAAACCTCGAACAATCCTCCTCCCTTTTAAGTTTAGCCGAAAACCTAATTTAACACATACATCACACCCTTACATATCCAATCATGGGCAGATCTATGCATGGGTTACTAATAAACTTAATATGGAAACTACTATATATATATATATATATATATATAAATATAAAGTGTAAATTAAGAAACAAAATTGGAATTTTTGGTGACAGTAGGAGGGCAACTTTAGATGGCTAATATTGATTTTTTGAATAATTTTATTATTTTTTTAGAAATTTGTTGCAAACATTTTTTAAGAAAAAAAAAAGGCTCTAACCACGTTTTTTTAAGGAAAAAAGCAGGCACATTAATCGATAAGTCTATTTGGCACCCACGGACTCTAAATCCTGGAACCACCACTGTATCCAACCCTTCCCTTTACTAATAAACTTAATATGGAATACTTCATGCATCGAACTGTATCCTTATGAAATACTTCATGCATCGAGCTGTATCGATATATATAACTTAAAAATGATAGTATAGGGGGAAAAAACCTGTGACTATGGCTGTGAGATTGGAACCATCAATGCCATGAGTAACTTGCTCAGCAGTAGAAGCTGATCCAAAACCACTTGGACCTGGCCTTCCTGTTATCGACCTAAACATACTTCAAAAATAAAAAATAAAAATGTAACACACACACACAAAACTAATATGTAAACAAGGAAAAAAGAGTAGAAGAGAGACGAGGAAAAACAAATTTTGTTCAAGATATATATTTAGAGATGTAATGATTTTTTTGGAATGGGAACATATATAGATAAAAAGTTGGTGGTGTGAATATAGGAGAAATTATTGTCTCTCTCTCACACACACTCTATATAAAGTGTTTTTTTTATATCAACATGGATCGTGGTGCAGTGGTTGGACCGTTTCATCCTTAGCTAGAGATTTCGGGTTTGAGCCCTAGGTATGGAGACAATCATATTAGAAGCGTCACGCAACGAAAAGGCTCTGCAGTGCGCGATCAGTGGCGGAGCCACCTTATAGCAAAATTGTATTATTTACATGGTTAAAATAATTTTTTAGGTATATATACTAGATGTCGAACCCCCTTCGGCTACTTCGTGTGTCTATTTCTTCAGATTTTAAACCCTCTTATTGAAAATCCTAGTTCTATCACTGTGCGTGATCCAAATTTAGTTAGGACTCTAATGTGGACTCCGAAGATCGGAGAGAAAACCCAAAAAAAGTGTTTTTTAATTTATAACTTTTTTTTTAATTTTTTTCTTTTAAAAAAAATGTAGTTGATGGTGGTGAATTGGGATGTAGAAGAGACATTCAAATTTAATGTGTAAATCGGTGACTGCCTCTAATTATCTTCACCAACCTCTCAACTGTTTTCTTGTTTTTTGGGTTCATATAAATAAGATTATAATTTTAATTTATTTTATAATAATTATATTTTAATATGATTTGTTAGGAATATAATTTATAGGGGTGAAAAGGTAGGGTAATTTTTGTAATACATAGATTATAAGTGTTTGATTTTAAAATATAGAGATATTTGAAATGAAGTCATATTACAAGAATGTTTAGTGTAATTAATTAAACCGTATTGATTTTTAAAATATAGAGATATTTGAAATGAAGTCATATGCACGGGTGTTCACTATTCGGTTTGGATCGATTTTTTGTTAAAAGGAAATTAAATTAATTAAGTTGATTTTTTAAATGTTAGAATAAAATCAAATTAATTTAATCAGTTTTTCATCGCTTTGATTTTGTTGGGTTTTCGCTTAATTCAGTTTTAATATACTTAGTTACAATTTACCATATTCCAACATAACACCACCAAAAAAATTATTTATTTATATATAGCTTCCTCCAAAAAAAATAAAAAAAAATTGTATGCATTGTTCAAGAATTTAGTCATTTTTAAGGAGTTTTGAATTGTTCTGTGTTTTTTTTTTTTTTTTTAAGATTTAGTTGTGATTTGTCAAGACATCTTAACAGTATTTGAATTTAAAAATAATGATTAATTAAAGAACTCAAAGATAAATTATTTTGAATATGAATATATTCTTAATTTTAACAAAATAAAAAGTACAAATTAAACTAGAAAGTAAAGACAAAAACAATCAATTATTATAGAGATAAACACTTAAATTACGAATCAAAAGTGCAAAAGATTAATTAATATTTATCGTAAATTTTTAATTTTACTTGTATTAATTATGAAATGGTCCATATTAATATCGTACGTCTTGTCAGTGCCAACGTAGTCATTTTCATGTGATCAATGTTTCCTAATTTATATATATCCTTTTTCTCACCCATCCTGAAAAAAATCAGAACGGACCATAATTTTATTAATAAAACAATATTTATTATTCTAGATATATCATATAGTATCACACATATCTTGTATTAGCATTGAGATGAAGTTTTACTATAAACTGGGTCGAATTGGTCCAGTTCAATCGTCCAAACCTAACCCAATCAATCCGATAAAAAACTGGCTCGACACTAACCAAGTATGGGAGTGAGGGAAAAGGGGGTTGAGCCGGACACAAGGTTAGGCCCGAACCAACTTGGAACAGATAGAGGCTCTCTTTTACGGAGCCGGGCCAACTCCCCCCAACCCACCCCACCCACCAGGGGCTTACCCATAGCAGAAAATTACGTTGTACATATATGTCAAATTCTCATTTAAAGGATATATATTTAAAGTTGTACATCCTCGACAAAAGTTATGTCTTTGGAACAGTGGTATATTTTGACAGCCACACATCATTATTCTTAGACATTTTTAATAAAATTTCTGACTCTATCACTGTCACCCACCTGGCCCCATTGACGCCCTTATTTTATGGTGCTCATTATAAAACATATATGTATGGGGAAATTAAAAGCTATGTTCATTATGTAATGTAATAAATATACAGTTATGGCTTTGCAATAATTGAAAAAACATAAACTTATGGGTTCAAGTTGTTTATATATATTCCTTTTGTTTTAATTTTGGTGTCTTACTTTATTTGAAAAGAAAAAAAGAAAGAGAAAAAGCTCCCTCCGTCTTTAAAAAATTATCGTGTTTTTCATTCTCACATTCCTTTAAAAAATAACAATATGAGGATTGTTTTAAGAATTTGGATTATGAAATCATAATTTGAAAATGAAGTTGAATTATACGTAGATCTCATTAATAAGCACTGATTCTAAATCAAAATTTGAAAATTTCAAATTCTATAACCAAGCGCCTACTTAAATTAAACACTTTTAATTTTATATCCTATTAACTTTGTCAAACAAGCTAATTAAATATCCTTAAATTTGAAACTTCATAACCAAAATAATTATTTTATAACTATAATTATTTTACCCCACATAGAAGTGAGTAATAAATATTGGCCGTTGGTGAGAAAGGAACCGATTTTATTTATTATTATCTCTATAAGTACGAATAGCATTATTGTAATACAAATTTGGCAAAATGGGCAGCATTTATTAATGTTATATAAATTATTACACCACTTTTCAATAATAAAAAAAAAAGTATCATATCACGTTCATTGAAATAAATTCTTGACAATACAAGCAAGCCAGTATTAAATTCTGATTTCTAAATCTGTCACTATGCACATGCATGGTCCAGTCTAAGAGCTGTACTAGTCACATGAAGTTACCTAAGTAGTAATCTATGAACCACCATCTAAGTTTTACCATTTTTAAACTTTCGTACGTATATTCTAACTCTTTCAGACTTGATCGTCTTGTAGTAGACTTTTCATTCTCACAAGGTAAGTGTAAGAATATTTGTGTGTGTACGTTATACTTTTTTTTCAAGATCTCATCTTATAAGATTATACTGAGTATATTATTATTGTTTTTTTTTAAAAATAAAATAATATTACATGAGGGGTAGGGGAATGGAAATGGTGGTGGAGATTATGAGGTGGAATCAAATTCTTACCAGCAAAGTGAAAGTTCAAATAGTCAACAAATTGAGTTATTAAGATCCCTGTTATAGTTGTTACTTTTGAATTTTGATATTTAAATTTCGAGCAAAAAAATTAAGTTATTTTTTCCGTTTGTTCAAGTGTCTCATGATGAGATTTAACGAGGTACGTGTAAATTGATTCGGACATCACGATTATCAAAACAAAAAAAATTACACTAGCTTTACTTTTTCTTCATTTGAGAAAAAAATCATACATTTCTATAGTTTAGAACGTAATTACACAACGTAGCAACAATTTATGTATTATGAAACATAGCTATAGTACTTGTATTAGGGGGAAGAATTGTATCAAGCGTATATCAATTGTATCAACGAAAGAGTCGTATTCTGATGGCGGATATATCAATTATATTAGCGCATATTGTATCAACTAAAAACTAGTGAAAGAGTGTATTAACACATACGATATCAACGCACGTATGTATTATGTATTTTCTATAAAAACTCAAAATATTGTTATAATTCATAAATTTTTTAAAATATAACTATATATTAACGGTCCAAATATTTGCAATTATCTCCTAATTTTAAGTAGGTGACCAATTTAAAACTATTGATATAATTGTGTGCCTAACATATAGGGGAGGCGGCTAAAGTCTATTTTATCATGGGACACAGGATAATTTGTTGAAAAATCCACAATTTGAATTTTATTATATGGATATTCAAACAAGGAAATAATACTCTTCTAGGATAGTGACATAAACTAATTAGCTTAATAAAGTAGTATAGGAAAAGGAAGAAAGACTTACGGAAGATGGTAGCGGATTCAGAATCGTCATTAAGGGGCGTCAATGGTTGTAGTAAAAAATATAATTATGAAGCTAGTGGAATTAGAGAACGTACGACCTCAAGGAATTTTCTCAACGTCTTAACCACTAAACTAAAATTTAACCTTTATATATAATGTAATTTTCCAACAAAGGGTGTCGCTTGATACCTCTTGACTAAAGGTGGGTATGCCCTTGACGGAAGGTATCCACCGATATAAAGAAGACATGTGACAAAGTCACAGGAAAAGTTCTATAGAGTTGCTTGGAACTAGAGGCCATGTGACATACACTAGGACGATTAAGAATATTTATGATGGAGTTAAGACTTTGGGAGGAGACTCGGAACATTTTCAAGTTTTGATGAGGTTGCATCAAAGATCAATCTTTTACTAAGCATATGCTTAGATAGGATAGGGTTGACGATACAAATTAGTATTAGAATAATAGATAATAATGTGTTGTCTGGATGTCCGTTCATGTATCAGTCGTTGTATTACTTCTGTAATTTGTTGTCTTTCGATTTTTGCTACTATTTATTGATTCTTATATCTCTTGTATCGTATTATTTTATTATATTTTTATTATATCATTCTATGTTGTTTTATTATTATTTCTTATTTCTTGTATATTCATTACTTCTTTTGCTTTGAAGTGTTTTTTCTTAAATTAAGGATCTATATCCTTCTATCTTTGAAATAAAAATAAAGTTTCTTACCTTCTATCTTCTTCATACCACTTTGTGGACTACACACAATATTTTATAAAGCATTTATAAGAAAATAAAAATAAATAAAAAATATTAATTTAAAATTATGATATAAATTCTATAAAATTTTAAATGTTGAATCGACTTTATGCACCAAGCAATAAACCAATATGACAAAAGGGATGGGCGAATTAATAAAAGATTTAAATCAATCAGTAAAGAATATCTACTTCTAGTCCAATCTCATTAATTATTCTGCAAAAAAAAAAAAAAACACTTCATCATTTTATTATTTGACTCACATATTACATATATAGTTTAAAAAATGGAAATGAAGAAATAATTACCAAAAAAAAAAATAGTACTCCTATATAAATAAATTATTGAGACATGAAATATTAATTTTAAAAAATATTTAAAACATTAATCAATATGTAATTTATTAATATTAACTTTTTAATTCTCCTCAAACTTTCTTAAAAATAGAAATTGTCATTATTTGAGATTTAAAAATACTGATATAAAACTCTATTAAAAAGAAGTATAATTTAAAAAAAATAATTAATAAGTATATTTTTACATTATAAAAATAATTATTTATTTAAAAATCTAATTTTGACTAATATAATTAATAAGTATATTTTAAGACTTTATAAATAATTGTTTATTTTGAACTATACAAAAAGTATAATTTTGATTAAAATAATTATAAGTATATTTTTACATTTTAAAAGTAATTATTTATTTTAAACTATAAAAAATATATGGATAATTTATTTATATTGAAGTAACGGGAATAGTACGCAATTTGCAAATCGAGATGACTTTAATTTTGTTTCACATATCAATTTCAGAATTAATTAGCTCAATTGTATCCCTCGATTACATCAAAATTATTAATTGACGTGGTGGTCCTAGAAAACAAACATTATATTCGAGCAGGAACGGCTCAACTTAATTTAAGGTCTAAAATAAAATTTTCATTGGAAGCCTAAAATCTATATAAACTTTATATGTAGCTATTTATTTTTCTAACTTTTTAAATGCAAATTATTACTTAATATCTTTTTTTAAAATGATTTCTTCTAATATCGTTTTTTAATTATTAATTAAATGTAAGATTTTGTCGATTCAACGTTGAAGAACATTCTTTTACTGATCAGGCAATCATTATATAAATTGTTAACATAATTTTATAAGTAATAAGTTGACAAACTTTACATAAAGATAAGAACTTGAACCATATAATTTGATATAAGAAATTAATAACTAGTTGACAAACTTTACATAAAAGATAATATGTATATGTTATACTTTAAGAAGAAAAAAAAAAAAGGATTGTAAGTCATTTTGTTCAATACTTTTTGACTATTGATTTATATTTTTAACAGTGTATTAATCTAACTTATCAAAGATTTAAAAAAAAGAAAGTGCAAAAGAATTTTAAAAGGATAAATAATACAAGTGTTAGCGATCAAAATGAACGCGTATTTATAGCTAGATCAAATCTAGAGCTAGCTTCTTAGCTTCTTGAGTGCATGCATCGATCTCCAAGCAACTTTTGGTACGGTAAAAATAGTAAGTCAGAGTCTCACGTCAACACTGCGACATTTCTTTACTTGTCTCATTGAATCACAAACTCAGATATCAGTTATTGAACTAAATCAAATAAAAAATATTATTAACATTATGTGATATTATACACTATAAATCAAACTCGTATAATTTTTTAAAAAAAACCTCATATCATACATCTTATATATCATTTTTCTTTTCAGATTTTATTCGTACATCCAACATGTTTCATATCTTAATTTATTAGTTGTAGTAGTAACAAATGTTATTCCTAAAATCTTGGGGGGAAAAGAAAAAAAAATTGGTCCCATATATAATTCATTATCCAAGTTATTAAGTTGGGACCAAATGAATACTCATTAGTCATATCACGCATGCATTTTAATTCATCTCGATTCAATAAATATATTTAAATTTGTTGTACCCTCTCTTTTTATGAAAAAAAAAATAACTCTTAAACAATATAAAATTGAGTTAATTGATAAATATGAATTATTGAGAAGATATATTACGATATACATGATAATTATGAGCAATTTTATTATAGGGTAGATAGAACTCTTAAACATGTACGCTTTGAATTAAGCTCACGTGATTTTCTCTTATCATTACAAAATTATATTCTTACATCTTATATATAGTTATTTCTCTTTTCTTTTCAGCTATCAATATGAGACTTTATTTGTATATCTAACACGATTTAATTTAATAATAGTAACAAATAATATTCCTAAAATCTTAGTAAAATAGAAGAAGAAAAAAGGATTGGTCCCATGTACGATTGATTATCCAAATAATTAAGTTGGGACCAAATGAATACTCATTATTCATGTAACTTCATTTTCATCCATTCTTAACCTTTTTTTTAAATTACCAGTGACATTAAGAGTCCATTTGAATTAGTTGATTAAAAGTTGTTGATAAGACATCAAAAGTTGAAATTGATTTAATAAACAATAATTACATATTTGGATAAAGTGTTGAACCAGATACATGTGAATCATACCAGATATATGTATATAGTGTGCATATAGTATGATTCACATGCATCTGGGATATATGGCGCTCATCTCCCTCCTGTCTCGTTCGTCACTATCATATCACGCTCACGTATATGGTATCTTTGATACATGTGAATCACACCAAATACATGTATATAATGTGTATCTAGTGTGATTTACCTGTAACTGACTCAAAATCTGGTATAAAATTATTAAGTACTGAGATAAAATATAATTATTTTAAACTATAGGAAAAATTAGTAAATATGATAGGAATACTTGCGTATTAGATAGTTTCTCCTTATAAACATATGGGACATGGGCTTGAAATGAACTTGGGCCGTAGGTTGTCCTGTCCTTTGTGTGATCTGGGCTTATAGTTTTGGGCTTTCATAATCATCTTATAGGAAGATGAATTTGGCACTTCATGACAATTTGAACCAATAAATTGTAAAAAATAGAAAAAAGTAAAAATTACATAAATCTCAGTGTTAAGATCTAATTACATCATATTCTTATTCTTTCCCAAATTACAAAAATTTCTTAAAAATGATAGGATCTCGGATACATCAAACCTACGAATACATAGCTCACGGATGTATCCGAGAGAGGAGAGATGTATCTGAGAGGGGATACAAATTTATCCGAGAGAGGATTTTTGTAAAAATTTTAAATGGTATAAAATTTTAGAGATTATGATAAAATAAGATATGTATTTATGTATTTTTTTCTTCGATAAAAAGTCATGGTATTTCATTTCTCTCCCTATATGTATCTTTTTTCCTCCAAAAATATTTTCCTCCTTCATCTCTCTTCCTATATATCCTTCTTTCGTTCACAAATCTCTCAATTGAACGCACACGAATTCCATATCTTTTTAATCAATAGTTATTTTAGCTTATGTTTATATATATAAAAAAAGGAATATATACTAATGTACATAAACATATATTGAACGTATAATATACTAAATATATACATAAACATATGATGCATACCTAGTATTAAATTTAAAACATTACAACTGAATACACAAACAAAATATATAGAAATCCCTTTGTTGCCCGCCCCCCCTCCCCCCCCCCCCACCCTCCTATTTCATCCAATGCCTCTTCCATTGTTTTTGGTATTGTCTTTGTTACTCGATTTGGTTAAATGGTGAATTTTATCGATTTCTCCTCCTCACAAGCACTTACTAGTGATTTCATGTTCGATAATAACGACTTCTATAGATGAAGGTAAATTAAAATTCGTTGAAAAAACATGTTAGACTGTCTTAGACAATAACAACTTATGTACATAAGTACTCATTATGAACTTGCAAACTTTTGAATATCGATAACTTTTATGGTAATTCAAACTAAAATTAGTTGGGATGGCTCTCATAGTTATCATTGAATTTCAACGGGAGAGGAGGGTGGGGGTTGTATCTATGAGTGGAGGAGTGTGTGCCAAAAGTGTCATGGTTATACACAATATACATCATTGTATGTATACAGCCAATGTATATAAGATGTATAAATATTACATAATGGGTAGAAATTATGTATATTTAGCAAAGGGAGGGTTGGTGGTGGAGGCGAATCTAGAATTTGTAAAATAAGAATGTATTAGGTGGAAATTGATCCCTAGTCAAGGTAATAATTCAATATTAAATTAACTGCACATTTTAGCATTCTTGTAGTATGGGAGAACAAATAATAGTATACTCATTTTTTTAAATATACATAAAATATCTAATTTTATGAAAAGACTATGAATTCACGTGTCTGTATTTTGGCCTTAAATTCTCCCATGGCTGGTAGCTCATATGTAAGGGCAGAGTTTGGAATGACCTAGGGGTTCATCCGAACCATCTTTGATAGTAAATTATAATGTTTATACATTGTTAAAATTATTATTTTTTCATGTAAATATAATAGATGTTGAAACCTTTTGATCTCTTCTTGTGTTTACTGCTTTATATATTAAACTCCTATCACTATTCCTTCTCCAATGACTATGACTATTACTGGTGATTCTATGGTTATTTTTCTCTATCTTCTTGTCTATTTTGTGAAACAATTCACCTTTAAAACAAAAGTTTATCATCCCGACATACAATAATCAATCAAGGCTCAGAAAACAATCAATAGAAATAAAAATCTAAGAACACAAAAATATACAATTACAACTAATACTTCGAAAATAAGTAAACAAAACACTCGATTGATTATCTAGTAACCAACTATCCTAATTTTCAATTTTCATATTGTCCTATCAAGGATCATATCCTCGATGAACTTAAGATGCGTCATATCCTGCCTAATCACCCACCCCAATACTTCTTAGACCTAACTCTACCCCTCCTCAACCCTTGACAACCAACCTCTCACACTTCCTTGTTGGGGCATCCACACTATTTCAATCTTACTTTTCACATCTTAGCCTTCCCGAGGACCACTTTTCCCTCTCTTATGACAAATCCTGATTAACTGATAATAGGAACCGATTAGGTAAAAGAAGAAGCATGACATGAGATAGACAACAAATAAAGTTTCAATAACGAATTGCTTGACTGGATGGATGAAGGGAGAACCAATGTTCAAACTATTTCAATCTTACTTCCCGCATCTTATTGTATCCCTCTTAAACCCACCCATTCATCTGAATATCCACATCTCTACATACGCATCGTCTGAACATGAGATTTTTCGACTAGCCAACACTCTGTCCCGAATAATTAACCATGTTCACTATGTGGGAAAAAAAATAAAATTATTTGTAAACTAAACAACCAAAAAAAAAAAAGGTCTACTTGTAATCCAGCCGATATCCAACTCATCTCTTTTTCGGTGTCGGCCATTTTTCTCCCTCTTTAAACCCCAATTTCTCCGGCCGATCAATTCTCCTCTTTGTTGATCTCAATTTCGATTCTCCGATCACTCCACAGATCCGATTTCGAGTCACTTCCGAATCGGATCCGGGTCAGATGGCGGCATCACGGAGGCTACGAGATCTTCAAGCCCAACCTGGCAACAAGATCTGTGTCGATTGTTCTCAGAAGAATCCTCAATGGGCTTCAGTTTCGTATGGAGTTTTCATGTGCTTGGAATGCTCCGGTAAGCATCGGGGGCTTGGGGTACATATCTCGTTTGTCCGATCTGTTACCATGGACTCATGGTCTGAGATCCAGATCCGGAAAATGGAGCTTGGTGGTAACGAGAGTTTCAACAAATTCGTGTTACAGTATGGGATTCCGAAGGAAACTGATATTGTTACCAAATACAATACAAAAGCTGCTACTGTTTATCGTGACAGGATCCAATCCCTAGCTGAGGGAAAGCCTTGGAGGGATCCACCAGTTGTTAAGGAAGTTTTGAGGGGATCAGCTAGTAATAATGGTAGTAGACCACCGTTGAGCAGCGGCGGCAGTAGGAATGGTGGATGGGATAGTTGGGATAATAATGATGATGGAGGGTTTAGTGGTAGTAATACTAAAGATATTCGGAGGAATCAGACGGTGGGAGATTTTAGGAGTGGTGGTAGTAGTGGTGGTGCACCAGCTAGGTCGAGGTCGACTGCTGATATCTCGAAGGAGCAGTATGAGGCGTCAGCGGCGAATAAAGATAACTTTTTTGCGAGGAAAATGGCTGAGAATGAGTCCCGGCCTGATGGGCTTCCGCCTTCTCAAGGAGGGAAGTATGTTGGGTTTGGATCAAATCCTGCCCCAATTCCTAGGAATAACATGAATCAGCAAGGAGATGTTTTTTCTGCTGTTACTCAGGTTATTCACCTTCTCTTACATTTTACATGTTGTGATTTGATTGGACAGAGGTTATATGTAAACTTACTTATATATTATACTAGTAATAGTTGAAAAGTAATCCGAGTAAGAAACATCTGATCAAAGTTAAAAATGTGAGTAGTTAATGAATTTGAATTCCAAAGTTGCATAAAATTTGTCAAACGTTTTGAGATGTATGGAAAGAGTGCCGTATATGTTGGGACACAGGTAATACTATTATTATGCATAAAGATTGAACTGCGTGTACCTGTTCTGCTGTGTTGTTTTATGTCTAGTTTCTTATAGCTGATCGAGTTGCGATGTGGTATGTGTAGGGATTTGGTAGGTTATCTATGATAGCTGCAACAGCAGCACAGTCAGCTGCAAGTGTGGTTCAAGTGGGGACAAAGGAGTTGACTTCTAAGGTATTTTGATTCGACTTCTGGATTTAAAATTAATGATTGTGTAATTGTGTTCTACTTTAGATACACTTACTGTTTTTAATTCTCGAGTTATGTCTTGATTCCTTTTTTTGGGTCAAGCAAGGCTCTCTTACCACTAGCCAACTCTACTTTATAAGTTGCTTTGCTTCTAACTTTCTCTATATCAATGTCCACTGCCATACTTGTTCTTGTCATCTACTTTGTGACAATACTTCTTTTCTTAGACTTAACTAAGAAATGGCCATCCTTGTGTTCTTTCCATACCATCTTATTTGGTACTAATTGCTGTCCTTGGAAGCTATCTATCATCTGCAGAAAGAGGATCATTTCCATTTCCCTATCATTTCATTCCTTTATAAAAACAAACTTAATGACTGAGATCTGAATAATTATGATTAAGACTTTCATTAAGTACAAACAAATGAAGCCCAAGTATATTTATTAGGTGATGTTTTGAAAGTGGGGGAAGTATACCAAGGGCACTAGAGAAAAATGAGGAGTTATGCAAAGAGCTCTGGTTGATGTAACCGTTGATAGAAGAAGAGTAGAAAATGGAGTAAATAAGTTATCCAAAATGGACAATGGGATATCCATGTAGTTAGACAATCTGCATGGACTCAAACCTAACACCAGCCAACAAAATTTGTATGACCAACAAAGCCATAGTTAGACAATCTTTATATTGGCCATAGTTACTTGTAACGGTCAATCTGCACAATTCAAGTCCATAGTTAGACGGTCTTTATGTTGGCCGTACACACTACAATCAGCCTCCTTTATTCAGGCTTTGAGCCGATTAGCTTTGTGAAACTCAAATATGTGAACATATAATTACTTAATTAATTAGGTCTTTGTGAGTGAATATCCACTAGGATTTTCCTTTAATTTTCATCTCCAAAAAGGTTGCAGAGCAAGGTATCAGATATTTAGTTCTAGTCAGCAACCATGTAAATATTTTACTCTATTTATTAGTTCTAGGGTTGAAGACAAACTACCTCCCACAGAGATTCACGCTGTCTTCTGCTATTTCATGTAAACTGGGTTGAGTGCCGTTCTCTATATCATCTGAACAGAGATTTAGGGAAGTAAATAAATGATTATCTTGGGTGCTATATCATAACAGTGTCCTTGCATCTGCAGTCTCACCAATGTTTCTGCGTTTCTCTGCTATACCATTGTTACACATCTTATGTGGTGCTTTTAAAAATATGTAACATCTGATACCTGTATGGATCAGTTCAACCCTTTAAATATATAATGTTCCTGTTTTGTTCTGTTTATTTTCCATAAATTGTCTGGGAGAATGGTACACTTGCATTAGCGAAAGAAGGGTACACTTGCATGGAATTATTTAGACCAATGGGGTCCCTATAGTTCCACGATATATCTCTATAGGAGAAAAGAGTTGCTGTTCGATGGATATAATACCATTCACTATCACATGTTTTAATTGAACCAGAGTTTACTTCTATTCTGCCAGAAATATATTATTTGGTGTATACGTCCATTCTCTATCAGTTGGAGTCTATAAAGTTTACCCTGTATTCCATAGGCATGAGAATTGCCGTTGAATGAATCGATTGGCTATTTTCATCTGAGCTTGAATTCTCTCTCTCTGAAGTTGTTTATGGGCTTGCTAAAAGTCTGCTCTTCAGTTTTATTTATTTATATTTGCTCTTTTTTCAATTTTTCATCAATCATATAGTCTACATTTCAACTCTGGTATGTTGTTTACAAAAAGGAGCAGTGTAGTTAAATGATGGTTGAGATGTGTGTGCCAATCCTGTTCTTTCAGGTGAAAGAAGGTGGATATGATACCAAGGTTAATGAAACGGTCAACGTTGTCACGGCAAAAACAAGTGAGATTGGACAAAAGAGTTGGGGTATCATGAAAGGAGTCTTGGCCATGGCTTCACAGAAGGTAGAAGAATATACCAAGGAAAGTCCAGCCTGGAAGAATGATAGCTGGCAACGAGGTGAAAGTGAAAAGAATGGCTATTATCAGGACTTTAATCAGGATTCTAAAGGATGGAATGCTTCTGGAGGAGCCCAGTCCTCTGGAAGGATCGCTAATTCTGTTAGCTCTGGGTCGTGGGATGATTGGGACAATGAAGACAAAAGCAAAGTAAATCCTACAAAAGCGGCAGCAGCACCCAACAACAAGAACGATGACTGGGCTGGATGGGATGACGGCCAGGACGATGGATTTGACAATCACTACCATAGTGCATCCAACAATAAACATGCTGCTGTTCATGCTGGAAAATCAGATTCCAAATGGACCGATGGAGGTTTCCTCTGACGGCAGTACATGTTATAACTTCCCTTAGTTATTTTTTGCCCTTTGAGATTCAATTTTCTCCATGTCTTATTGGAAAAAAAAGGAATTGTGTGTCTGAATATAGTTGATATTTGTACCATTGCCAGCAGGTTGGGTTAATCGCTCCTCCTGTTAAAGAAGAAAGAGCCAAAAGCACAAACAGAATTTAGACTCGTTGAAGACCATTATTCGGGGCTAAAAAATGTTTAGGTTACATTTGGATTTGTAAAGACCATTTTTGTTTCTGTTTCTGTCCTATATATTGGAGATTCTTGATTATTATGTCTGATTTCTGTGTGTTTGCATATGGACATATGAAAGATCTTGGATAAATGGCTTTGGCAGCTTAACATCTTCATCTGGCTCATGAATTGTGTGTTTACAGGGTTTGATGTGCTCAGGCTTTTGTAGCCATCTATGTCATTCTGTGTGATGATTCAACTAACCTTCTGTTACTTCATGCTTTAACTGACGTTCACTCGTCGTTACTATTTAATATCGCCAACCAAATTCTGCATAATTATGCGATTTGATTTTATGCACATGTTACATATTTTATGTGGAGGTAGAGGTTATTTTCAGGAAACCCTCAGCTCAAGTGAATCAGGCAGATTGGTATGTATAAATGGGAGCAATAACAACATTGTCTGTTCCGTTAGGAATCACAGAAGCACGCACGCATGTAAAGAGACGTATTGGAAACATAATGTAATTTTTTAGATGAGACGTATCAGAAACATAATGTAATTTTTTAGATGAGATAATCACAGACATTTAACTTATTTATTCATTCTAGACATACAGACGAGGTACATCGATATATAAAATTAACTACTATTCTTCAAGTTCAACTGCTAGAACTAACACCAACACAACAACATATCAAACATAGTCTTACAAGTGGGGTCTAGAGCGTGCATGGTGTGTACACACGTACCTTATCCCTTTCTTTTGTGAAATAGAGAAGTTATTTTTCGATAGACCCTTGACTCAAGAAAACAACTACAACTAACACTAATTTGATAATACCTTATTATTATTATATCAAATGATTCACACAATATCCTTATCAATAAAACTACTAGCCACTTTTGAGTTCCCAAACTTAGCTTCTTGTTTTTGTTGTTGAATCACTAGAACAGAACTTTTTATCCCTTTGTCTGATGAAGCCAATAAATTAGCCAATGGCCCCAATTCTGAATTATTCAATTGTTGCCCATCAAATAGTTTTGCCATTATGCCTTGTGGAAACTTACTTTTATTATTCCCTATTATCATAAGTTCAAATTCTCCACTCTTTCCAATTTCCAACACTTCATTCACCAAATTATTTGCTTCTTTCTCACTATATACAATTTGTTTACCCCACTTCATCTTGAATTCTGCAATAGCAGAATCATCCAAAGTCCTGTTTGGAACAAAAAACAACACATAATACATCTGTTAGGATCAAACGTTTATACCATCAGGCCAAAAAGCTATAGCTGATAGTATGAGCGCAACTTTATTTCTTAACTAAGTTCACCAAACAAGTGTCATGCATGTTCAATTATGACTACGACCAGGGTCAACCCAGTCCTCTCGTAGACTTTGCCATGGGCAGGATATTGACGTTATCAGACACTAGTAGACAAATGCATATATAGAGAAGGGTTAGTTAGTTTTACCTTTCAACTTCATCAAAATTAGTACTTCCATGATGGATGAATCTTACTAATGTAACCCTAATAGCAGGATGTTCAACCATTCTACTACCAATTTCCAAAGCTTTACTACAATCAGCTCCACCAAAATACACAATGCAAATTCTCATCCCATTATTAACCAATTGTAATCCACGATCAACCACCACCGCCACCGAGCACCGCGCTTGACTCATCACTCTCTCATTCGCCATTCTCCATCCGTGCCCTACATGTTGAGGTGTCAAATTTAGCTCATGAAAATATAATTTAAATTTAACTATGGCATATATTTATCGACTAGTGTCATTTTTGGCATAGTCCAATTAGTCATCTAATGTTTGAGACACACCTGGCCTACAATTGACCATAAAATTAACATATAATCAAAACATAAAAAATTTAGAATTTCTTTTATTGTTTTATTAATTTGTTTAATGTAATCATGATATAAAAAATAGAAAAAAAGAACTTATATTGTTTGATTGGACTCAACTCATTTGTTTAGTTTGACTTTATTTTTAACATGAATTCAATCGGCTCATTTGACACTCTTATGGTCTTACTCTTACCTGCATGAATCTCCACTTCTTCATTTCCTTCCATTTGCCAATATTTATCGAACGGCAAAATAATCAATTCGATTCGTTTTTTCTCCGCAACATGAATAATATCCTCATGCAAATCCGATAAACTCGAAATAGCCATTGTGGGTCGGACCATGACCTTTCCTAGCGTGCTATACGCCTCGAACGCCGCACCCACTTGATCAGTCGCCTCATCTCGGAAAAGCACTCGGCCGATGAACGGAAAACCATTCTTTCGGGCACGTTGGACCATCGATATGGATGAGAGTTGGTCGGTGAATTCCACGAGTCTCATCACATAGAGTTTGGTGACTGATGCATAGTTATTGTTATTTTTGTCAGACCTTAGTGACTCGATGAGGTTAATGAGTGCACGTGCATCCCTTGGGCCACGTAAGCACGCTAGGATTCGAAGATTGTTTTGTTTTTTGATCTTTTTTTGTGGTTTTTCGAGTTGAGGATCTTGTGTTGATGATGGTTTATGAATAGCCATTACTATAGGAGTTGTGATAAAGGTTGTAAAAAGTGCCATGATCACCAATATTGCAAACGTCTCATCGTCCAAAACCTAATAATGGAGCAAAAAAAATAAAATTAGTTGTAATATATAACTGTCAAAAATATAATTGAACGGTTTAATATATTCAAAAGTATAAATTTTAGGAATCACATAGTTTTAATATGAAATTACAATCTATCCCTATTTAGTTTGTAATTACATTAATCCCTGAAAAAGTAAAACAAATCGGATACATAATATGTAGCTCGAATACATTAAAAACTAGCTCGGATACATTATAAAATAAATCGGATACATAGTATGTAGCTCGGATACATTAAAAACTAGCTCGAATACATTATAAAATAATTTAAAATTAGGAGAGAAATAAGGGATTTTAGAGATTTTTAAAAATAGAAGGAAATATTATAAATAAGGGAAACATAAGAGTGTATTTCAGTAATTTTTCCTTAAAAATATAACATAATACATCAAAAGTGTACATATAAAATAATTCCAAGTAAAATGAGTAATTATCATTATTCAATTTCGACTCTAATTAACTTCTCTTCTTAGAGTGTGTTTGATAGAGAGGAAAATATTTTTATGAATAAATAAATATTTTTTGTTTACTATTTTTAAATTTGATAAGCAACCAGAAAAATATGAGGCTCAATATTGGTAAATCGAGAATTAAAATGAGTGTAGTTCTGATTGATATTATAATTAAAAAAAAAATAAAGTTATACCTAGCTTGGATCCATTTCTCCCTAAAATACTAGCTCATGAAGTGAGACTACTCGAAATAATATAAAAAGATCAAATCATCACTCATTGAGAGTCTATGCGAGAATTTTAATAGTTATATATTTACATTTATATTATTTTTAATCAGTTAAAAAAGAATGTCACTTTTCTACCTTAAAAATTCTTTTCTTTTATATATTCAATTTTTGACCCTTAACGGTATATTCTCTTATCGCCATAGAAAAACTCCCCACATGCCATAAAAGCTAAGTTTCTTTGCTTTTTTAATTCTATAGTTGGTCAAACAACATCGTATAATTGAAACACATATAAAAGTAAAAAAACTAACCTTTTTCTCCTTGCCAATATTTAGAACAATTAGCTCCACCAACCCTTTTGTATTCATCAAAAATCCAAGTGCTAAAGCTTCCCTCATTGGCATTGAACACAACATTATTCCCACAATAAATGTTCCCAAAACTTTGCCTACACAAGCTGTGGACACAACAAGAACCACAAGTCCCCAAGCCCTAACACTATGAATTTGTGAAATATTTGTCTTAATACCACTTGATGCAAAATAAAGTGGTAATAATAATCCAGACACAAAATCTTCAATTCTCAAAATCAATTTTTCTGAAAAATCCCCATTTTTTGGAATAATTAATCCAAATATAAATCCTCCAAATATTGCATGTATACCAATAAAATCAGTCATAAAACCAAATAACATAACTCCAACTAGGGTTAAACATATGTAAGTTTCTTCAACAATATTGTTGTTCCCATTTGATGATTTTTTTGCCACCAAAATCATAATTGGCCTAATAATTAAAAACATAAAAACCACAAATCCAATTCCACTTAGAAAAACCCATAGTGAAATTAAAGGATTATGATGAACTCCTCCTCTTGCTAGAGCAACTGCAAGAGCAAGTAAAATCCATGCAGCAACATCATTGAATGCAGCTGCTGCCATAGCCATTTCACCAATTTGTGTAGTCAGTAACCTGTCGAGACATAATATAATTAAAAGTCCTGACATGAACGATGATCGTACATAATTCAATATGACATCACACACAGAGTAACGTATGCAGAATTTTATCGTAAGCATGTAACAATATTAATATAATATCATATGAATAAAGGGCATGCAATTCACATATAGTAATAATTAAAACTATATTATATCCTTCGCGAGTTTTTGAAATTAGGGTTTCCAATTTTGCCCTCCAAACCTAATTAATCAGTAGGAGTAGTTTCGACCATATATGATATAGAATTTTCACTAAGAGAAGTCAAAATATAAAGAAATAAACCACATAGGGATTCAAAAAAGGTAATATATTTGTACATAAATAAATAAAAAAAATTGTCTATCCATCGATCTACACAATAGAATTTTCTAGTAAAGGGGTGATGGCTCCGCCACAACATCTATGTGACATCTTTTTTGGACATATATGATTCTAGGTTAATCCCTAAACCACCTTTATATATATAGAGAGAGAGTGTGTGATGTCAGATGAGATGATCGTATACTTGAACAAACCTTAATTCCGCGAGGATTCGAGCAAGAACAGGAAAGGCTGTGATTGAAAGTGAAACACCAATGAACAAGAAAAATTCTCCATATCCAACACTATCAATCCCTTTGATTATTTTTCTTAGAACAAAAGTAACTCCAATGCTAAATAGAAAGGGCAATGAAATTCCAGCAAATGCTATTCCAATAGCTTTTTTTCCACTTTTATGTATCGTGTTTAAGTCCAATTCAAGACCAACAAGAAATAAGAAAAATAATAGGCCTATGTTTGATACACATTCAAGAATTGGAGTACTCCATGATGGAAATATCCAATTTGTGAATGTTTTGTTCCTCCCAAATGCTGATGGCCCAAGCATAATCCCTGCCTGAAAAATACAAAAAAAAAATGTTTTTTTTTCAAAAATATACGATCCAACATAAAATATTACGTCATATAGACCAATATATAATAGGGAAAAAAGACAAATATATCCCGAACTATCGTAAATGGTATGCATATACCCTCTGCTATACTTTTGGGACATTGGTGCCCCTGCTGTCCAAAAACTAGAGCATATATGCCCTTCACTCTAACGGAAGCCTAAATAGGGACGCGTGACGCAATCTTATCCATCAATTCGATATTTAATAAATGTCGGGTATATATGCTCTAGTTTTTGGACGGCAGGGGCACCAATGTCCCAAAAGTATGATGGAGGGTATCTGCATACCATTTACGATAGTACTGGGTTATATTTGTTCTTTTTCCCTATATAATATTATACAACATTATACCTGGAGAAATTAAAGCATTGTATATAATGTATCAACCTTACATAAATGTGTATAATAGTGTACTAAAGGTGTTTATACACAAATATGAGCTATAAAGGGATATATTTTGCTTTCAAAAAGTTTGATTTATATGAGGATCTATTTATGATAGAATTTTTTTTTAGAGTTTAGAGCTTTATAAGTGTGAAAAAATATGAACAATAAAATCGAAAATGGACTTAGTAATCCAAGACATTATAAACTACTTACACCACCAACGAATTAGGGACAAATATATGTAACCTTCTCTAACACCTTATGAACGTGTAACTAAACGTGGATTCAGAATTTAAACTTGACGTGTTTAGCATTTTATCCATGCTCCATACATACAACCATATGATGAGGGACGATTGTGAAAATGTTCGATTACACAAAAAATGATGAGAGACCATAGTACGTAACATTCTTTAAAATAAAAGAAAAGAATATACTGACAGTGCATAAAACTTACGAGGATCTCCGCGACGACTTTAGGTTGGCGGAGGGGCTTGAGAAGGAAAGCAAGTAATCGACTAAGGAACACAACTAATGTTGTTTGAATAATTAATAATGGAAAAGCATAGTGTAAAGTATTTTCTCCTTGCCATATTCCATCTGATGATGTTTTTATGGAATTAGTTACATTAAAACCCATAATTAATTATGAGAATTATATTAATTCTTCAAAAACAACCTTATTTTGAACTATATAATACACAATGTGTATCTTCCTTAGTTCAAGTTTTTGGTTATATTGAAACTAAGCCAAAGAGAGGGGTATTTATAGTGGAGAGAAAGACCCCGGATTCATGGACTCAGTATTTTCGACGTGAAGTATAAATTTATGTATAATAATTTATTCAAATTGTAACAAAATTTAAATTCATAATTTTAAAAATATAATAGTTTCAATATATTTTTATTTTTTTAAAATTTTGTTTTTGTTTTTATTCAGTGTCTGATACTCACTGCATTAGAGCGCGGCTAATTTGGATTCACGCTATGCAGGGCCTCATTCAAAAGGAAGTGCTCCCTATCAAAAAATTTCCACACTCGGGATTCGAACTCGAAACCTCTGATTAAGAGACGAGCAACCTAATAAGTTCAATATTAAAAATTTTAAAAATTAAATTTATAGAATTTAAATCATGAATCCGCGTACCAACTAAAGTGTATCCTCCAAATTAATCTCCTCGACCACAGTAGAAGAATCTAATTATTATTTTCATTGGGTGGGTTTTTTGTACAATGCAATATACTGAAATATATATTTAGTGGTATATCATTGTCACATTAGTTTATATTATATTATAAATTATAATTTAAGGATTAAAATGACCAGTTATTAATGTAATTTATTATTGGATCATTGTAAAACATTTTTTAGTTGCAGCTTTAAATTCATCATAAGCTAAATTAGTATTCAAATAACCAACCTGTAACAATGAGAAAATTATAGAAATGCTATATAAGTGTATGAAAAATATTTTTTTCTAAAATTTTCATTATTTTCAAATTCATTAAATATTGGGTAAAAAAAGGAAAAGTGTTTTCGGAAAATCAAAGGTAAGTTCAGTTGTCATGTCACTTCTTTTAGTTAAATTAATTTTAAAATGAGATACATAATTATTTATTTTACTGTACTACAATAGTATTTTTATGCAATTGTAATGCAATGGACATATTTAGTGGTATTTAATTGTTACACGTGTTGTACATAGTTGATTACTACTGTCTTTTCAAATTTATGTGGCATTATTCGAAATTTAAGAGTGAAATAATTTAGCTAGCGTTTGATCATAAATTTTTAAATATTCTTGGCAAATATTATTTAGATGAAATTTCACCTTGTATTTGGTCATAGTATTTGGGAAACATATTTCACTTTTTTTGAAAAATATAATTTATACCCATAAGTTTTAAAAACTATCAAAACTAACTATAAGTTTGTATTACAAGTCAATTGAATCTTCGATGCAACAAATAGCAAGTAGTGTCCATGACACTGGTGTTAGGGTTTTGCCCTGATTTTCTTACCTTATTTGAAGTTTATATTTTCCTAAAAGAAAAGACAAAACATTACCATAAATGTTTTTACTTTTCCGAAAATTTGGAGATCTATAAATTGAAGATCCCTGTTCTCCTAGCATAACACAATAGTATCCACAATGTAGACATTTAGAGAGTTTTGTTTATGGGGAGATTTTTTCTCTCTACAGTTTTTATGTTTTTATTAGTTTTTAATTATGTAGGTCAATTGGTCCTATCATATAATAATATTATGTCTTTTAGTATAGTTTTATGAGTCGTCTAATTTATCAACCATATTATTTGCAATTGTAAGCTTCCGCATGATGCCCTAATCACCTTTCATAACCCAACAACTGGAGCAATGTGGTAGTTTGGAGTGAGTGAAACAAGCATCATTCCATACATCGTGAAGTAGACAAAGCACACTTTCATATTCACCGAATATTTCATCACTATTTTGGTGTTCACATAAAAAAATTATGTAATACAACGCAACCATTTATTTTGATCGTGAATTCGAATATGAAAATAATAAATTTTTTGAAATAAATTTTTTATATATTTGAAAATTATGTAATAAATTACAATATTATGTCTTTTCTAGTGTATTTAAAAAAATCTAACTGAGAAAAGTGAATTTTAGTTTAGGTAAAAAGTAATTAACGAAAACTCAGATTAATTAATACTCTAGAATCAAACTAAGAGTTACAATGTGTAGAATCGATCATATATATATATATATATACACTAACTATTTGGTCCACTATGTTAATGGAAGGTCGTAAGCAAAAAAATTAATGATTGGACAAAGTCAAATTTATTAAATGGATCGAAACTTGCCAAGTAACAACTAAAATATAAAACTTTGTTTATTTATTTATTTGAGGACCAAATTTGATTGTACATCTTTCACTATAATGATTAAAATTGTAGAAAATTACATCACTTATGAATTTATAATCTGTACTTGTTGAACATAAAATAGGGGATAGCTCTGGCAGCACTAAACATAAATTATTTATTTTCTTCCACACACACACAAAAAAAAAATGCAAATTTGAGGGAAGCCATATATATAGAGTAGTCTATTTCATGTTAATAACTATTTTTGTGGATAGTTTTGAATTTTGAATATTTTTGTATCTCAAAAAAGTTCATGAAAGATTTGAAAATTGAATCAAATTGAAGAAAAAAATCAATATTTTTAAAATTTGGTTTGGTTTTGATTTTAAGCGGAAAATAATCGAAAAAATTAAACTAAATCGATTATATAAATATTTATTTGAAAATTATAATTGTTGTGTATATTATGGTGCATATTAATCTTCTGCATTCTTAGTTTGTGATTTAGATGATTTGTTTTTATAGTATTCTAATTCTTTGTCTTTACTTTCTGGTTTGATTTTATAATTTTTAGTTTGATAATTTCAAGAATCTATTTCATATTCAAAATAACTTGTGTTTGAGTCCTTTATTATTCATCCTTGTTTCTTCAATTATTGTCAAGATATATATTTTGAGATATTACAACTAAATCTTTAATTGTTTGCACAAAACAATTATTATAAGAAATTTTATAAAATTATGCTCCTTGAAATTAATAATGGTTAAATTATCATACAATGCATACATACAAATTTTTGGAGGAGGCTACATCTATAACTTATATTTGGAGTATAATTAATCTAATACGTACTTGAAAGTAAGTATCATATATTTTAATTTTTTTTTTTTTATAAAAATGATATAATTGATTTGATTTTGTTTCAATATTTAAAAAAATTAACTTAATTAATTTAATTTCTTAAAAAGGTAAATCAATTCAAACCGAATCATGAACCCCTCCCCAACTAAATCCACACATAGAGAAAAGTAAGTTTATTATTTTTTGTTTGAGAATTTTATCACCCACAAAAAATTACAAAGTGGAAAATAGATGTAATGATTTCTCTAAATTGTCCTTTCATTTTCAAATAGTGAATAAGTTGATTTTTTTTTTTTTTTTTTTTGTAGTGGACATGCATGGATGATGAAATCATCAATTATGATCTAGTTTCAATAGTAATTGCTTTATTTTATACATTGTTTCTTCTAGACATGGACAAAAAAAAGCTTTGTTTTTTTTTCCAATTCACTTGGAAAAAACCATATGATATACTCAAAAGACAGGAAAATCCAGGATGTGGGGAGTCGATTTTTTCTTGACAATTTTCTTATATAAAATATTTCATATTATTTTTAAATGTAGAATAAAAATTATTTAGATTTTTAAAAAATCACTTCAATGTTTTGATGAAAAATTAGGCGTAGATCAAAATTCTATTTAATTGTTGTAGGGAAGGAGAAATAATTGTAAATTTATTTCCCCGCCAGAGCTAGGAACTTAAATTTTGCAATAAACTTTGGTACAAGTTTGTTTATTTTCCTTTCCATTTCTTTGTTCTTATGCTCTTATTAAATAATTATAGATTATAACAAGCACTCAAGAATCCATTAAGCAGTTAATGAAGTGGATGAAAATCATAATATTACAAGAATGAGTTATTAATATCTTGGTTGATGATAGATAGCAACCAGATGAATAGTTGAAGTTTCATTTGTGTTGATGAACTATACAAATCTCGAACGGAGATCCTACAGGACAAGCAGGCGATAATCAACCATCCACTCACAAGATACATATTGATCGATTGGGGTTCATAGCTAAAACGACACAATTGAACAAAAAGTAAAATTCCACTCACGAGATACATATATGACCCTGACATAACAATAACATCCCTAGTGTAATTCCACAAGTTAATGAGAGGACCTTACCCCTACTTTGTGAAGATGGAGAGACTATTTCTAATAGACCGCAGAGACCATGATATGTTTGAAAAGATTTTTGCTTTCAGATACCAATTGTTACAGTCCAAGTGAACCAATAAATTAACATAACTAGCAGCATAAATGAGTTAGGCTAGTATATAAAAAGATGTTCCAAGAAACAAAAGAGATATCTGTCTAGTAAATATGCATCCAAAAATGGCATTAGTAAACTGTAGGACTTTATACACATTTTTGTACAAATGTGCCACTGTTGCTTATGCCTCCCCTTTAGGTTCCTGAACAAAACATTAGCAAAGAGAGTTAAGCGAGAAAATCCGCAACTTTGATTATGAAAGGGAAACTAAATAAAAGTAAACAAGTACACAAACAAAGTGTAATCCCACAAGTGGGGTCTTGGAAGAGTAGAGTGTACGCAAACCTTACCTCTACCTTTGAGAAAGTAGAGAGATTGTTTCTAAAAGACCCTCAGCTGAACAAACAGTGAAACAGAGGTAATAGCAGAAACTAAATAAAAGTAGGAGTTTTTTTTCGCCTTTTAGTTTAAGTTCAGAAACTAATTTTCTTCAACTTTTGCTTATATGCATCACGACGACCCATACAGAGAGGACTAGTCAGGAATCTTGTCAAGAGTTGTGGAGTACTAACGATTAGTTGAGTTCTTTGAAACCAAATACAACCCTCATGAGGTCTTTTGCTTTGTTTGTTGCTCTGTCTTTTATTAGCAAAGATAAACATCCACTTTAACCAAAAGCATAACCAGAGAACATGTATAAAAGATGTACAGAGTTGATCAACTTTCTGGTTAACAAAGATGGAAGTTACTCTGAATCCTTCCAAAAAGTATCAACATAGACTCCAGTGTTATCAAAAGCGAAAAGCACAAAAAAGCTCTAAACTATAAGCGCAAATAAAGCATGGACTTTTATTGACTAAAGGTGCAAATGGTGTGTAATCCAAGATTAATAATCACAAGCATGAATAATAAATATATGGACAAAGAAATTGAAAAGACATTATGATAAAGTAAAATATCAATTGTTTAGTGTCGCATCTTCAAGATTGCACTCAGTGGCAAAGAAAAGTATGTCTTAAAGCCTTGACGACACTGAAGCGCCTATAAAGGAGGTGAAGCGCTCTACATGTTTTCTGCCTCACTTCAAGGCTTAAGTGTGCTTTAAGAGCGCCTGATTCAAAGACGTTAATGGTGAATACTTAACATACCTTTACATTTCCACTAGACAATAGGAGCTTTAACTTTCATCTGTGTTGCCGTCTCTTTTTTGATGGTTCAGATCTACACACTGCCAAAGCCATAAACATCCAATAAATTACATAAGCAACAGGCATGAAAAGTTCAACTGTGAAAATAGCAAGGAAAGATCTATTTTACAAGTAAATAATAGGTTTGGGAGCTAGAAGAGAATTTCTTCACTCCTCACTCAAGCAAAATTCTTGATATGAATCATCTCGTAAGGAAAATAAAGAGATCGTGTAGCACCTCTAGATAGATAATCCAGATTCGGGTCGCCTTGTTTAACTTCTGTAACACTCTGATCCTGAAACATATATAAGGGTAGTTATAGGAAGATGGACCAACTTTGAGATACATATCTCCTTAATAAGAGCAAATGAGAATACGCCTGAAAGGAGATACACAAATGAAAACCCTAAGTATTCCTCCATACACTCGAGGTTAACAAATTCCAAAGCCTAAAAGATGATAAATCTGCTTCAAATTAGGCATAGAATCTAGTTGCTACGAATGAAAGATGCATATGACATGAGATGCCTGTGGTGAAAAGAATCTGTAGCACCATAAAGTGCATAGGATTAGATGATAGCCCAAGATTCATGGCCGAGTTATATAAAGGTATATGCAAAATCTGATGACTAACCGCATCATAAACTGCTCTTTGATTGCGCCAAAATGCCATTGGAGGAAGTAGCACTCTCCCTACAGAAATACAAATGCAGGCAAATTTTACATTATATATATACATAATCATAAACAAAAAAAAATTCTGAGAACCCTAGAAATAGCTAGCTCTGATGACCAATGCACCTGATCTAGATCTGTTAAAACTCAAAGGTTCAGGAGAGAAAACTGCTTCTTTCCCTTGCTGAGGACTTCCCTAAGTAAACAAAGGAAAAATAAAAATACTTAAAAATAATCAAAATATAACCAAAAATAAGGGGTGGAATTTGTTCCTAACAATGATGATCAAAAAGTATAAATGGACACATTAAGCATTGGAAGTAGCTATCAAGTTCACACTGTTGCCAGGTATCAATTGTTTAATTCGATTAACAAATTATAAAAGCAAGAGAACAAGAAAAAAGATGCAATAATACAAACTTGACCATAAAACATTGAAATAAACAGCTAAATGAGGAACAGCCAAGAAAATATAGAAGTATCGGATCACTTTTGGGACTGAGACACTCACCCCCCACCCAGAAAACAAGAAGATGGAATTGCTTGGATTGTGTTCACACAAGCAGATGCCATCACTGTTTTTAATAGCTTTCCTCTCGTGTTTAAATCTTCATACCAGCTCCATATTAACTTATCTAGAAATCTCATACTAATAAAACTTGTTGCAAATTTAAAAAGAAATATTAGTTTGAGAAATACCCAGAACCATGGTTGCTGGTGGGACAGGAATCCCTAGACACAGAGAGAGGGTACGAGCTAATCTTTTACTAGAGGGAAAGCTGGCAAAAAGCATAGAGCGTATGTGCTACACTCAGGTATCCCGTGGAATTAGTCAAGGTGCGCACAAGCCGGCCCGGACTCCACGGTTATCAAAAAAAAAACTAGAATCATGAGGGTTATAAAGGCTCAACATCTGTCATGCTTCTAAAACACTAATTTATTTTAGAACCTGCTAAACATGTAAATGGGAAGTGCACTTTCATGTCACAAGAACACATAATGTAAAATTAAGATAACTTTTCTATGGGCGCCTACTGACATATGACAATTTTCTTTTTGCATTTTCCGTGCTTGAACTTTTTAAGTGAGTTGTTCGATTAAAATCTGCAGTTTGCTCCTTTGCAATGCTTGTAGAAGTGTTTGTAGAATTAAGCATGTCCGGTGACCTCATTGCTCTTTTTGTCTTCTTTTGTACAATAACTTCACTTGCAACTTCTCCATCATTCTGATTGTCCCTCATCAAATTGTCTTCTACTTCACAGTCTTTTCTCCCATTATGATCCGGTATTGTTTGCTCCTTTGCAATGCTTGTAGAAGTGTTTGTAGAATTAAGCTTGTCCATAGACCTCATTGCTCTTTTTGTCTTCTTTTGTACAATAACTTCACTTGCAACTTCTCCATCATCCTGATTGTCCCTCATCAAATTGTCTTCTACTTCATAGTCTTTTCTCCCATTATGATCCTGTATTGTTTGCTCCTTTGCAATGCTTGTAGAAGTGTTTGTAAAATTAAGCTTGTCCGATGACCTCATTGCTCTTTTTGTCGTCTTTTGTACAATAACTTCACTTGCAACTTCTCCATCTTTCTGATTGGCCTTCATGAAATTGTCTTCTACTTCATAGTCTTTTATCACATTATGATGCAGTATTCTTTGCTCCTTTGCAATGCTTGTAGAAGTGTTTGTAGAATTAAGCTTGTCCGATGACCTCGTTGCTCTTTTTTTCTTTTTTTGCACAATAACTTCACTTGCAACTTCACCATCATTCTGACTGTCCCTCATCAACTTGTCTTCTACTTCATAGTCTTTTATCCCATTATGATCCAGTATTGTTTGCTCCTTTGCAATGCTTGTAGAAGTGTTTGTAGAATTAAGCTTGTCCGTTGACCTTGTTGCTCTTTTTTTCTTCTTTTGCACAATAACTTCACTTGCAACTTCATCATCATTCTGACTGTCCCTCATCAAATTGTCTTCTACTTCATAGTCTTTTATCCCATTATGATCCAGTATTGTTTGCTCCTTTGCAATGCTTGTAGAAGTGTTTGTAAAATTAAGCTTGTCCGATGACCTCGTTGCTCTTTTTGTCTTCTTTTGTACAATAACTTCACTTGCAACTTCTCCATCATTCTGATTGTCCCTCATCAAATTGTCTTCTACTTCATAGTCTTTTATCACATTATGATGCAGTATTCTTTGCTCCTTTGCAATGCTTGTAGAAGTGTTTGTAGAATTAATCTTGTCCGATGACCTCGTTGCTCTTTTTTTCTTCTTTTGCACAATAACTTCACTTGCAACTTCATCATCATTCTGACTGTCCCTCATCAAATTGTCTTCTACTTCATAGTCTTTTATCCCATTATGATCCAGTATTGTTTGCTCTTTTGCAATGGTTGTAGAAGTGTTTGTAGAATTAAGCTTGTCCAATGACCTTTTTGCTCTTTTTTTCTTCTTTTGCACAATAACTTCACTTGCAACTTCACCATCATTCTGACTGTCCCTCATCAAATTGTCTTCTACTTCATAAACTTTTCTCCCATTATGATCCTGAATTGTTTCACCGGTAGTCTCTACATGATCATTTTGATCTAACTTCTTTAGATGTTTAACCTCTGCAGGTTGCAGAGAAAGTATAAGCAGACTACAACAAAAACTTAGCAACTTTCAGACATACAAATAGGTTCATAGAGTGAACTTACTTTCTGAGCACATGGATGGTTTTTCAAAACCAAGTGCATCGCTTGCAGAAGCCTTACCTTTAGATTCTCTTCCTAAGAATTTCTCATTGAACGTCTCCCATTGAGGAGGAAAACCAAAAAGAAACTGTTCGATCACCTGTAAAGACAGAACCACTGACAAGAATTCAAAGGATCGCCAATCGCCAATTATAATTATCAAAAATCTCTTTTTCTTTTCTTTGGGACGGTAACATGATTGTCTGAATGCCTTTGGTCAGCATATGATGATTGCTAAAACTTCATCAAACAAAGAAATCCCAGAATTCTATCCCCAAGTGTAAAAAACTGCACCAAGTCCTTAGAAGTATTTTTTTTTCCGGCTTTTTTCCAGAAGGAGAGATGATAAGGAAAAATAAACTACTATCACTTTCTTATATTGAGACATTGTCTATGTTGGGACTCCTAGAATCTTATTATTATTGTTGAAGGTAGTATATTGATTTCAGCAATAAGTAAATGCTGGGACGTATTTACAACAGGAGGCTACATTACGTATTGTGTAATGAGCTCAGACAGACAATTATAGCACCAACGTCATTTGCAATAGCCATGATATACCAAAAAAAAAAAAAAAAGATATACATCTGTATTTAATGCTAATAAACTACAAATAATCGGGACTCCTAGAATCATTTGAGACACATTTATGAATGATGATGATAATTCATCCATCATTCACAATTTTTGGAAATTTCTGTACAGAAAACATTTTTTTGTCCAGATAATGCTATTTGATTCCTGATAAATCAAACTTATAGACACCCTAAAATAGTTGATCTAACCTTTACAACAAACTAAAAATTATTCTAGTATAATGAACTACCTATTTAAGCTTTGCTACTTTTCTAACCAAGTCTGATGGAAGTGTTCTCTTGTCAACTTAAACAAAAAAACAGAAGACGCACCAATTTATGGGAAAAAACATTTTCGGTAGGACGCACCTTCTCCCTTCCAATTTTTTATTTACTACCAATCAATAAAGGCATTCTGATGAATCATAGTTTACTAAAATGTAGTATAGTAGAGGAGGTTAGCATCGAGAAGCCTTGTAAATATGCTAGAACAGTAGAGTATGTATACTGAATTAGCTACTCAAAAGACTTAGCTTTTGATAGAGCCCAGTTCTCACTGCAATGGTTATGAGCAATCAAACGAATTGTTCTACATTATTTAAGAAGTTAATTTCAGCAACTTATCAAATGAATCTCTACATTTAGTCATGAAAAATCTGCTTCATAACTAGATATGCTATGCATACAGTTGGCAATTCTTATTTTTGTAATCCATCTGAGTCTCCATGGTCACAGTCTTGAGCTAAAAGATGCCCACAAGAGCCTAACAGCTTGGACTGTCTCCTGATGAGAAGATATTGCATCAAAAATTGCTGTTAGAAGATATTAGCGGTCCTTTGGTCTTGAAGGCCCCTCGAAGTCTCACTTCTTCTCACTTGTAAGATATCCAAACCACATTTTTCCTTCTGTGTTCACAAATTTTTACTCCAGTTACAATTTACAAATGGGTGAGACTGTTTCTATATCTACCAGTGTGAGATTTTCCTAGGGACCTGCTCTAGCCTTATCTACCAGGAAATAGTTCAGCTAAAGATGAAGTTTCTACTTAAACTTGACCTTGTCTAAGTACGGCTTCGGTTAAGGGATTGAGACAAATACAAACGCTCAAATGTAGGATAGAAGGGTGTCTATTTGTCTTCTTCAATGTATTAACAAGACAATCACAAAGATCTTTCTCATTGAAAAGTGAGTTGGTTATTGTATCCTTCTTTATATTGAGATATCCAAAAGATTCACTTTTACTTTTTTGAGAAAATTTCTCAAAAGGGGTTTGGGTTTGACATGACCCTTTGGGACTAAAGTTAGATTAAAACAGTTTTCAAGTAAACTGAAGTTGCTCTAGGCAATAGCTTGTCTTTCTCTCTATCTTCTTCTATACTTTCTAATGTATCAGTAATTACTTCTATATTCTACTATCATTGTGCAGTACTAGCATAAGAACCTAAACAAGTATGTTCTTTCTGCTATTAGTCCTTTTCCTTTTAAAGTCAAGAGAAACCACAGATCCTTACTGCAATTAGAGAGAATGTCCATCTTTGTGATGGTAGTCTAATCAAACAATACGATTGATTGGATAACACGAAACAAAATAATCTATTTTGTAGAAAAAAAAGAGGAGGATTATATCAAATTCTCATTTTGCAATCAACAAAAAGATTTCACGGGCAAACAAATACGGCATGTCCCTCGTAGCATACCTCAGATGGAAAACCATTTTCCTCTGAACGACTTTTGTTTATGAAGCCTTTGAGGACAACGCATATCCCATCAATGGTCTCAAGATTAAAAACATCATATATCCTGAGAATTGGTGCAGAAGTGAATCCTCGCAGAGCTTGACCCCTACAGAAACATAGTAGAGTGATTACAACAAAAGGATCTGAGTGCAAAATGCCACTTACTGAGTCAGCTATAACAGAAAACTACAGAAAAGCTATGTCTTTGTTGGGTTCTTTAATTATAATGAGGTCTTGAGTTGAGAAAACTCCGGCTTTCCCAACCAAATATAACCACGTACTGCTTCTATAAATTACTTGGCTTCATCATCCTTTTACTTCAGATGTATTTTACTTCTTTAATACGATTGCCAATTTGCCTATTTTAACAATACCTAGGTCCAAGGTGACCAAGAAAATTGCATGACCACATAGTAAATCCGAAATCACAAAACCCCAAATACTTAAAAACAACTATAAGCTAGTGTTTGACCATAGATTTCGGGAGTACATTTTGAAAATTTTTCTTCAAATATCTATTTGACCATAAAATTTCATCAGATTTTTCAAATCTTTTCGAGTACCCACAAACTTCAGATTTTTCCAAGTAAAATGTATATCCAAACACAACTTCAAATATTCAAAATCACAATTTTACAACAACAACAACATACCCAGTAAAATCCCACAAGTGGGGTCTAGAAAAAAAAATCACAACTTGAAAAACTCAAATTCTCAAGTTTCAAGTTCAAAATCAATGGCCAAATGGGAGCTTAAAAGTTGCAACAAAACTTTGAAAGCAAGAAAAAAAAAAAAAGGAAGAGAAAGTTTACTCTCGAGAAGTGAGCCCAGCAACGGCAAGGGTTCTTCCTTGAGAATCTCTTTCAGCCCTAATAAGCCACCAATCTTTCAAACTGACCTGTTTTTTTGTCAAAAAAATCAAAATTCAGGAGAATAAACTAGAATCAATTTTTAGGGATTGCTACGAAAGACACACTCACTGTTGGCTGAAAACAAGATTTTGATGAATTGCTGCTTTTGGGTTTCTTCTCCTCGTCGACCCTTTGAGTTTGACAAGTTGAAGCAGAAGCCATTGCCACCCTCCTTTCTTGCGCGGGAATGTCACTCTCTCTTCCTTGTCTCTCAATTCCCAACAACCCCTTTTGCTGTTCCTTTTGGGGAGAAGTTCAAAATTGGCCCGCACTCGTATTTTAGATACATGCGAATAGATCCGAGCTGAAAGGGCAAAAAAAACTAAGTGAAATTTTTTGAAAGGGCAATAAAAATAAGTTTGAAAGGGCAAAAAAAACTGAGTGAAATTTTTTAGAAGGGCAACAAAAATAAGTTTGAAATCGAAAGGGTAACATTTAATTGGGATGGGAGACAACGTCTAAATTGGGGTTCCAAAACAGGCCGCAATTGCAACCCCAATGTAGACGCCGTCTTCCCTCCCGTTTAAATGTTACCTTTTTGGTTTCTAACTTATTTTTGTTGCGCTTTAGGAAATTCAACTCAATTTTTTTGCCTTTTCGGCTCAGCTCGGCTCTCTTGTTATGTATTTATACTTCGTATTGGGTATCAAATATACATGTATCTAGTATCAAAAGATACTTGTTGAGTTGTTGACCTTGCATTTGATTAGAAATATTAATTTGTGAAATGATATAGTATAATTATTTCAAACTATAAAGTAGATTAGTATTTCTAAAGGTAATATTTGTTCAATTAAGTAGTTTTGCCCTTTTTATTAGCTATTAGATTAACAGAAAATTCATATGATTTGGAAGGAGTATTGTTTGAATTTTAAAAACTAACAGCAAAATATTGCTCTTTGATTATATCACTGGTCACTTATCAAATGCAGGAATGAAGGGAGAATAAAAGAGTTAAAATTTATTGAGTGAAAGAACAAGCATAAAATAACATATCGTATTAATTCATTTTCAAAAACATCCTGCGACCACCCAAGACAGAAGAAAAGGAAACATTTTTATTAGAGAGGTTCTTTCCGAAAGACAAACACTTTATCCCCCCAGATGACAACAGAGGCATGTATAGACCAAACAGCTGATATGAAGTCATGAAATTATTCAAAATTCACACATCTTTAAAACGGAGCAATTCTAATCGATAGCAAGTTCATGTCCTCATTTCCCTTATTTGGTGTTATGCTTTTTCTTCTCTGTGGCATGGAGAGTATGTAAGTGCAACCTCTGAAATGGCATCCATGAGATTTGCAGAAGTTTTTGGTTGGGATTGTTCATATTGAACCCCAGCCACCACCTCCTGGGGTCAGAATCTGCAGTATTTCCCCGGCCTGCACCTCAATTGTGTTTTTACCACCAACATATACCTTCCTTTTATCTTTGGTGATGAGAAAATTAGCACCCCGAGCCCCATCTGTTCCACCCATGAGCCCCCTTGGGGCATGCACACGTCTTTCTGAAAGGATACTGACGATGACTGGACGCTTGAATTCTATCTCCCTGATAATGCCATCACCTCCTTTATGTTGTCCAGCACCACCACTATTCTCTCTTATTCCAAACTTATGCAATATAACTGGGTATCTTTGCTCAAAGATCTCTGGATCTGTCATGCGAGTGTTGGTCATATGGCACTGGACTGCACTCGTCCCATCCCATGTAGGTCCAGCCCCACTTCCACCTCCAATTGTTTCATAGTAACCAAAAGTGTCATCCCCAAAGGTTAGATTATTCATGCAACCCTGGGAACAAGCACAAGCTTGGAATGCAGTGAGAACGACATCAGTGACCCTTTGTGATGTAAGAACGTTACCACCCACCACAGCAGCCTTGTCACTTGGAGAGAGAAATGAACCAGGAGGTATATAAATCTTTACAGGAGCCAAGCAACCTTGATTGAGAGGAATATCAACATTCACTAAACAGCGTACACAGTAAATAACTGCAGCAGCTGTCACTGCTTCTGGAGCATTCCAATTACCATAAACTTCTGTGCTGGTCCCAGAGAAATCAAAAAATGCTTCTCCCTTCCGAGAATCTATCGTAAGCTTTAAGTGTATGGAAGACCCATCATCCATGTAATCTTCCTCTTCGATAGTCACTAAGTCTCCCTCTCCAGACCTTTTTGATTCGAAGGAAACTCTCCCGGCAACAGATTTAAGCATTTCTCTCACTGCTTCTTCAGCATTAGCCTGCACATGGTTCATGTATGACTGTACAGTTTCCAGACCATATTGCTCAATAAGCTCATTAATAAGGGTAATTCCTCTCTGATTTGCAGCTACTTGTGCGTGAAGGTCAGATAAATTATCCTGAAGCCTGCGCGACCCTGGAATCTTATGAGTTGATTCTTCAGAACAGGGGTAACAAAGAAGCTTGGTGATTCCTTCTTCCTGAAAAATGCCCTTCTCAACAAGTTTGAATGTTTTTATTGCTGCTCCTTCCTCCCATATGAACTTTGAGAAAGGTGGCATACTTCCAGGAGTAATACCTCCAATCTCTGCATGATGCCCTCTACTTGCGACAAAGAATATCAATCTACCTTTGTTAAAAACAGGTGTAATAACAGTTATATCAGGCAAGTGGCTACCACCAGCAGAAGGATGATTGGTGACTAGAACATCTCCCTCATTTAGTTTATCACCCCAGTACATCAGCTGCCATCGAACGGTGCTCGACATGGCCCCCAAGTGAACAGGAACATGGGGTGCATTTGCCACAAGCCCACCATCAGGGCCAAAAAGTGCACAAGAAAAGTCTAGCCGCTCTTTAATATTTGTTGATATAGAAGTCCTCTGCAAGGTGCGCCCCATCTGTTCAGCTATTCCCATAAAACGGTTGTTGAAAATTGACAGCTGTACAACATCTGCAACTTTTTCATCTACCTTCGCCGTATTGGAAGTTGACTCTATCTCTATTTTAATGTTACCATATTTAGTAACAGTGGCCTTGCAGTTAGGTTCAACAATGACAGTACTATTGCCATTCATGATAATTGCTGGGCCAGGAATAACATGCCCATATGCCAAATTTTCAAGCTTGAACAAAGGAGTGTCATTCCATCCACTCTCAAAGTATACCTTGTAGTGACTTTCAATTTTAGGGGCACCAGGGGCAGAATCTAGGGCTCGAGGCTTCAGTATGTTAGTGACTCCAACCCCGCGAACCCTAACATCACATATAACTATACTCCTGTTTTGAAGTTTAAATCCATATTCCCGTTGGAACAACTTGACAAATTCAGCAGCATAATCACCTCCTGATCCATCATCATTGATTGGTCTCTTTACCATGATTGCGGTGTCTGTTCCCTCGTACCTTAAGTTTAAGTATGTTTCACTGGTGATACTTGCTTCTCCGAACCCTTGCTCCTGCAGCTTTGACTTCACCTGCTTCAGCAAGATAGTTTCTCTGCGACAGGCTTCAATCACAGAATCAGGACCATAAACAGCTGAATATGGCTCTTGTGCCTCTTCTACCACATCAGCTAACCCCATACCATATGCACTTAAGATCCCACATAACCTGTGAATAAGAACCTCCTTCATTCCAAGTGATCTAGCAATGGCACAGGAATGTTGAGGACCTGCACCTCCAAAGCAAGCAAGAGCATGGTTGCTTGTTTCATGGCCCTTCATTTCTGTCAACTGTCGTATTGGACGACACATGGTCTCATTGGCAACATTCACAAAGCCTTGTGCAATCTCCTCAACTGTCATGTCCCTCGCAGATGAATCCTGGCTCTTTCTGTAGGAATTGATTTGCCTTGCAAGTTTTTCAAACTCTTCCCTGGTAGCATCAATATCTAATGGCTGGTCTTCATTGGGACCAAAAATGGAAGGGAAAAATTCAGGAATGACATAACCTAAAATAAGATTTGCATCTGTAACTGCTAGTTGCCCTCCTTTCCGGTAACAAACTGGTCCTGGATGTGCACCAACTGAATCTGGTCCCACCCGGAAAGAACCAAACTGAAATTTTAACTTTGATCCACCACCAGCAGCAACTGTGTTTACATCGAGTTGAGGTGCTTGAATTATTGCACCAGCAACCTGGGTTTCTATAACTTGTTCATAGCTACCAGCATATCGGCTGACATCGGTGGAGGTACCACCCATGTCAAAACCGATTAGGGCCTTGTCTGTTTCAATCCCGAAGAGTGTCTGAGAGTAACCAACTACACCACCAGCAGGACCTGACAAAATTGCTTTGTGGCCTGAAAATCTATTTTCTGGTGCAAGCCCTCCATCCGACTGCATGAATAAAACATTCAACTCCCCTTGTCCTTCATCAAATTTGGACATAAAACCTGACAAGTATTCTTTAATAACGGGAGTCAAATATGCATCTACACTTGCTGTAAAACCTCGAGGAACAGCTCGAACCATAGCAGTTAAAGCAGATGATATAGATACATGCCGGAAGCCCAAACTAAGCGCTAACTTTTCCAGAAGTATCTCATGATCCGGGTACGTATAAGAGTGAAGCAAAACCACAGCTAAGCAACTAATACCCTTTTGCAGCAAAGCATTCAGTAACGGTTTCAGAGCTTCCTCATCAAGTGGCTTTACAACCTTGACAAGCTCGCCGGAAATACCTTGAACAAGTGATGGAGAAGAGTTCAAATCTACTCCCTCCTTATCAAGAACCAGCTCAACTCTCTCATCAACCTCTACAACCTCCTCATACAGATTCGATGGTTTTGATACAGTGAGGTCAAATATATGTGGACGAGCCTGATTACCAATCTGGAGCAAATCCCTGAAGCCTCGAGTGACACACAATGCAATTCTCTCCCCCTTCCTCTCCAACAATGCATTTGTTGCCACGGTTGTACCCATCCTCACCCATTCTATCTTATCGGTAGGAAGCTTTGAACTACGGGGAATTTTCTTTCCAGTAAATTCCTCCAAAATCCTCCTTATTCCTTCAACTGGAGCATCATCATAATTAGAAGGATCAACTGACAACAACTTCATGACTCGGCCTTCAGGTTTACCAGGAATGTCTGCATAGACATCAGTAAAAGTGCCCCCTCTGTCGATACAAAATTTGAGTTTTGCTTCACTTTGACTCCCCATGCTTTCTACAGGAAGAGCAAGAAATGACTTGATTATACAGAAAATATTGCAATAACCTGGTATATTGCCAGTAAAAGAGAGTTAAAAAGGGCTTTGGTCACAAGCATGACAAAGTCAATTAGCCAAAGACTAGTGGCAAAATAAACACAGCCCCACTGTAGACTATGGACCACAAGAAATTGCGTGAAGAGGAGCATCAAACACTGTTCAGAAGGGAATCGATATATGTCTTCAAGTGCTTGAATGTTAACATTCTTGTCCATACAAGGGAAAAACCAGGACGGTCCCTTAAGTATGGGCATAGGAATATTTTGATCCCTCATAAATACAGCTGAACGTAAAACATTACTTATGTTTACAGAAGTGAACAGCTTTGGTTCAAGCTATAGCAGATTTCTTAAAACTAACAGAAAAAAGACACAAACTAACGGTACCATCTGTTGAGCTAATGTAAAGAAGACATAGAGAAACCTTTTCCTAAATTTTCCTGTTGTAAAGAGGAAAGTCCCTAATTTCTTTTCTTGGCTTTTGGCACCAAAGTGCAGGGATACAGCAAAGCAAAAAAAAAAAAAAACTAAAATTGTAACAATCTAGTTTAAAGGCATTACAATAAGGAAAGAAAACCCATTTACAGCGGGAGAACTTTAACTTCTTCCCAAATGTTCCTTCTTGCACCAGAAACAAAGAAGTGTATAATGCATCTCAGTTTTCACTGTGAACAAATCTCTATTTAGTTGCTACAGACCCACATTCGTAATCCTGTGGCCACCAAACACAATTTAATTGAAATATAATTTCCAAACTAATATACTTAACCTAAAAATTGCACAGACTAAGGCTCGAAGCACAATTTTCCTTCGATTGAACTTCAATTCTTTTTTTATTAGATCCTTCCATGATCCATTAATGGAATCTATACATCTATCGTTGATTAAGGCTCCTTGCTGCTAGATTAGCTGTTTGGTTTCTAGGAACTTTGGGTAGATTGGCTTTGGGAGAAAGAGTGTCTACCAGTCCTTTAATTTTCTAGGATTTTGAAAGATTAAGGAGTTAGTGTCTACATATCGGCTTTAGTTTAACTGTGTCTTGTGTCTTTTCTGCTATATGTTGGACCAAAGCTATCCACTTTTACAAACATAAAGGATCTTTTATGTTCAACTAAAAGGAGTATCCTGGTTTTTTGCATAAAAAGAAAAGGAAAAGAGCATCAAACACTGTAACTGAAGGATAAGATGATGAACTTAAGTGCTTGAGTTTTGAATATTCTAGCATATGAGAATCAACACAACAAGCAACCCAAAAAAAAAGAAAGTGAGAGGAAAAAAAAGCATAAAAATTACGACTTTTTAGTGAAGAGCATCAAACACTATAACTAAGGGAGAACATGTATGCACTCGACTACTATGAAAACAGCAAGCAACCAAAAACAAGAAAATTGCCCCCAAAAAATAGTCCAATACACACTCAAGTGCTTGAGTTTTGATATTCTAGCATCTGAGAATCAATAAAGCAAGCAGCCCAAAAACAAGAAAGTGCTAACAAAAACAATGATATTCTAGCATCTGAGAATCAATAAAGCAAGCAACCCAAAACCAAGAAAGTGCAAACAAAAACAATGATATTCTAGCATCTGACAATCAATAACAAGAAAGTGCAAACAAAAACAACGATATTCTAGCAGCTGAGATTCAATAAAGAGCATACGTAAAGAAACGAATTTTGAGCCTAACGCAACCCCAAAAGCTAGCTCATAAAGGCAAAATTGCTCGAGACCATATAAGTTGACCACTCATCTCATCACAGGGACTTTTTCATTCTTCAACAACATAAAGAATTATGACTTCATAGTGCATCGAACACTATAACTAAGAAAGAAGATATAAGAACTCAACTGATTAAGCATCAATACACTTCCAAGAATCAAACACAGCAAGCAACCCAAAACAAGAAATTGCCCAAAAAAACACACAAGGGTGTGAGGGAGGAGATATACAGAGTCAAGAGCTTGTCGTTTTGATAATTTGAATCTGAGAATCAATGAAGCAAGCAAAACCCAAAACAAACAAAATCCACATATGGGTTTGCATCAATTCAAGTGCTGGAGATGAACAAACAAAAATTAACAAATGGGTCTCAAACATTACGCCTTAAATTTCAATATAGCTACAACCCATCAAGATTTTCTCAACTTTCAATCAAATCCCAGATGTATAATGAGCTAATTATCACTGAAATCAAAAAATATACCTCAAATTCAACGAGAAACTGCTTAGTTCTTCAGCCTACAAATCCAAAAACGATTCGAACATTTGCTGATACTGACTAAGAAAGAAGCTGATATTCAATCACTTCATGAAACTTCGCGGAAAATCGAGTGTCATATAATACTATATACTAATTCGTGATGATGAGAAAATGACAAAAACATATTCTTGAATAGAGATCCACTAAAGATGAGAGATAAAATAATTTTGAGATTATCAAATAATTTAAATTAAATATAAATAATTTTTTATTTCAAAATTATTATCTTTGTGTTAATTATTTGAGAGTGAGTTTGGTATAAATCAAAAATATATATATGAAATTTGGAGAGTGGTACTTTGTAAACTTGTATAAGTCAACAAAAGACACATTGATGTTAAATTATAATCATGATAATAATATATTGAGTAAAGTATTATAAGAGGAGTTTGATAATGATAAAATGTATGCATGTTTTACTACTATATTGTGGAGGTAGAGAGGTTGATTTTGAAAGATTTTTTATTCAAATGTAGCAATCTCAAATATAAAGAAGGAGAAAATAGTGACGAAAACATAACAACTAATAAGGAAAGTAGTACATAGCCTACAAGAAAAGAATATGAACAACTACATAATAATGCAGTAATCGTATCATAATAAACAGGTGAAAGTGCTAGTACAACGACAACCAACAACAAACATGAAAACTCAAAACCAAGGCAACACTCCACTACTTGCTAACCTTATATCATAATACACAACTTTCACTATATCCCATTATCTAAGGTCATGTCCTTGATAATCTGAAATTGCGTAATATCTTATCTAATTATCTCTCCCCATTGTTTTTCATCTCATCTCTACATGTCCTCATGCCTGCTATATCTAACCTCTCGCACCTCCTCACTAAGGCTTCTACGCATCTCCACTTCATATATACAAATCATCACAATCTCACTTCAATCATCTTATCCATCACGGAGGCCGCTAAATTTCATTAGGCTATCTAGTAGTATATGATAAAATAATACACAATAGTTTACTTAATAAGAATAATCAATTAAAAATGTTATATTACAAATATAAAAAGACCTACATTTGAAACAAGATGTGGCTGTAGTTTAGTGGTAAGAATTCCACGTTGTGGCCGTGGAGACCTGGGCTCGAATCCCAGCAGCCACACATGATTTCATTTTTTTTTCTACACCAAACTCTTAAAACGACGCCGTATAACCTACTCAAAATACTAAAACGGTGTCGTTTGATGACCCACCCACCGGATCAGCACTAGGTTAAATAGCTCCAAAGTCCGATCTGATGAAGTCTTCACTGACACTCTCGAAGGAAGAAAAAAATCGAAGATCGTAGCTTTTGGGTTCTTCAAATTCTACACAAATTTCACTGTAAGTTTCATCCTCGCATAATTCAATTTCATTATCAAATCCTGTTTTTTTTTTTTCAGAAAAAAGAGAGTACTTTTTTGATTGAGCTGATTTTGATAGGCGATTTATCTTTTGGGGGTCAACTTTTTGTGGTTTATTGTTATTTCGTGCAATTGAATGGTTGATCTATTGTGATTTCGGTGATTCGATAAGGAATGAGGTACATTGTATCAGAATTTATAAGGGAAAAAGGAGAATTGTTGTTTTGTTTTGTGGGTTTTATGAAGGAAATGGAATTTGTTATGATGTGAAGTGAATTTTGTAGAAGAACTAGATTATAGATCAAGGGTTCTGGAGGTTATGAAGATGAAACAGAATGTGTAGAGGACTATAGGTTTCATTTCTGTAGTGGTTATAAGGAGTTCTGCAAACAATGGGAAGAGTTTAATAGGGTTTTTGTTTCGTTTTGATGTGATATAAATGTGAAATGTTTGTAAGTAGAAAATGTTAATACCTAAATCATTTCGTGGTGTTTGCTTGACATGAAGTTTGGTGGCATACGGTAAATTTTTGTTGATAAGTAGAAGGGAATTAGGAGTAGTTTTGGTGGTGTACAATAATGTAGAGTTGGGAGAGGGGTAATGTTGGTGGTGTTCAATATTAACCTTGTGAGTTTCAAAGATTGAGGATATTGTCTCAATATTGGTGAAACGAGTGACATTTGGTATGAGTGAAGAAGTTTATAGAGTTTACTGGGTTTATGCACTTCAAAAGATTGAAGCCACTTTTTCACAATTAGGGTTGATTGTTTAGCATTTGTACTCAAAAAACGTATAAGCTATTGAAGATAGCTAAAGCAGTTTTGCCATGAATGTTCTGATCATACCAAACCGATACTTGGTGATATGGAAAGATCTTTGTATTTTGGTCAATATTTAGCTCAACTTGGATTATACAACTTGAATTGCTGTCTATCTTTAGCATGAATTAGGTTTTTCTTGGCTTGTATAATCTCCTATGGTCCAAGGGGATGGAGACAATTTGCTCAAGATGGGATCTCAAAGGACATGTTTTGCATTTGTCAAATGACCCTAATTAACAGCCAGAATTAATTGGTGCCCAAAGAGGTGCATTGGATTCAAGCTTAAGAATTAGAAATCCACAGGATCAAATCCCTCCATCCATATAGGCCTCGAAATTATTCCAAACCAATAATGTCTGCAATAAAGTTTCATTTATATAGTGCTTCATGAGATGCAAAAAGTGGGAAGATTCAGTGGTTTGTTTCATATGATGTAAAACAATGCAAAATACTTATAGGTGGAATATGTTAACAAGGGAAAATAATTCATAAATCGTTTCCTGGTGTTTGATTGACATGAAGTTTGGCGGCATGCATTATTTTTTTCCCGATAAGTAGAAGTGAAATTACGGAGTAGTCTGGTGGCATACAATAATGATGTAGATTTGGGAGTGGGGTATGTTGGCATTTTTTGATGTTCTCTTTGTGAGTCAACGAGTGAAAATATTGCCTTAGTATTGGTGAAGTGAGTGATATTTAGAATGAGTGAAGAAACCTATAGAGTATATTGCCTTACGCACCTCAAAAGATTATTTAGCATTTCTACTCTTGAAAACATTTAAGTTCGATAGCTTAAGCAGTTTTGCCAAGAAGGTTCTGATCATACCAAATTGATACTTGGTGATGTGGATAAGGTCTTTGCATTTTGCTCAATATTTTAGCTTAACTTGGATCATGCAGCTCAAGTGCTGGTATAGCTTTAGCATGAATCAGGCTTTTCTTGGCTTGTACATTCGCCTATGGTCCAAAGGGATGGATTGCTCAAGATGGAATTTCAAAGGACATGTTTTACATTTACATGATCCTAATTTACAGCTAAAATCAACTGGTATCCAAACAGGTGCATTGGATTCAAGCTTAAGAACTAGAAATCCAAAGGATTAAATCCTGCCATCTATCTAGGCCCTGAATTATTCCAACCAATAAATGTCTGGACTAAAGATATAAGAATGGAAACCATGCAATATAAACAAAAGAGAGTAAGAGGGATGGAGAGTATTAAGTATTTGTTTTAGGATTTAATTGGAAAGGGAAGAAGGTAATGTGTAATGTGACAGTAACACTTAATGTAATTTGTTCATTAGCCTAAAGTTTTGTTAGACTTTACAAACCACTTCACTAAAGGATGTTTTGGACTTTATTTGAATGAAAGGGAAGGAAAAGAAAGGAGAAGAGAAGAGAGTGGTAAGTTTAACTTTGCCGTTTGGATTGACTTTTAGGAAGAGAAAAGAGGAGATAGCTCCATGTACCCTAAAAGAAAGAGCTGGCATGTGTTCATTGGCTCCAGCTTTACATGTCTCTTGGTTTGCGGGCATCTTGGTTCTTAGTCACTCTTTGGCCAGTTGATAATGTTGTCCTTGTTTTCTTAATTCTGCCTTTTCTCTGCTGACTTTAGCTTTTGTTAGAGTCTGTTGAACAGCTTGGTTGACTTATCTAGTTGGATGATTTGTCTTCTAGATTGTTAGAACACAGGTGTTAGTTTGAGTGTGTGGCTGCAAAAAACTTGTAAATATGAATTCTAAAGTTGGAGTGATTAAGAATTTCAGATTGGTAAAGGGAAAATGGGTAGCCAAGAAACGAGACTCAGCAGTAGTCTCCAGATGTTTAAACTTCAGTAAGAATAACGTAAATTTGGAATAGATTGTTGCTTTCTAGTGACTACCTTCTCTTTTATTTATCCTTTTCTGGAGTTTTATTGTTCACATAATATGCGACAAAAATATGGTGGTTGATTTGTCTAATATGTTTGTTGTTTGTGCATGAATGTTGCAGATGATTGATGACCAGGACCTGGGTTTCTTTGCCAACTTTCTTGGTATCTTTATTTTTGTGCTAGTGGTCGCTTACCATTATGTGATGGCAGATCCCAAATATGAAGGCAATTGAAAGTTGTTATTTTAGAATTAGCTTGGGCAAAAATAGTTATGTTTATTTGCCTTTGGCAGCTCTATATGATAGATATTGAATTTTGATGTGGCGAAACATTTATAATTACTGAGCATGGACTTGTATGTGACTGCTTCTGGTCCATAGAAACTTGGCTAAAACTATTGATCAGTATTCAGTACATTGCTTCAAATAGAGTAAAGGATGTTATCTTTTCCTTTCCCCTGTTGCTTAATGTTTTAGTAGTGTTTATTGTTCGAAACAAAAGAGATTGCTGTCTCTGTGATTTGCACCTCTAAATGATTAAACATTGAAGAATTTGAACTCTCAACATTAATCTAGATGCATAGTCGCCTTATGTGTTGCCTTATTTTTACCAAGACCATGTAGATTGTTATTAGAATATGGTTTTCTTTGATATGTTATGACCATAAAATCATTCATAGTTTAAAATTGCCTAGATAATTATGTGCTTGATAAAATGTAAAGAAGATTCAGAATAATATATTGCCTTAGAATTTAAGGAAACTAGAGAGAACTATATTAGATAGTGTCCAATGATCATATGGATTTGCTTATAGTAACTTAAGAATCATGTAGCAGATTCTTATGAACAAATTGGTTCACCCAAAGGATCTTCCCACTTCACCAATTCTTTTATCGCGTTGTCGATGTCTCTTACTTCCCTTTCCAAAAAGCTCATGCAAAATTCTAAAGAACACAAACAACCGACAATCGTTCCTCTAAGCTCTATACCTGCAATGTCCCTCACTTTACCACAGACCTCGTTTGAGTTCTGAAGAAAAGAACTCAGAATCATCTCCATCTCCTCGTCGTTTCTTGAATACATTACATCCCGCCTTGGACATGACGAATTCCCTTCTTCAAGATCATTCAATATATTCTGCTCTGGCTGGATTTGAGAAGTTTTTAACAGTCTGATAGAAATAATTTTCTCAAAGGAGCTCACTGAAGAACTTAGAGCGTCATTAAAATGCTGTAAGTTGTTGTTTATGTAATGTTGAAGCTCCCTTTTATCAGGATAATACCTATCGAACGCTTGAGAGAGGAATTTGATATCACAAGACATGAAGAACAGAACATCTGCCATCTTTGACAAAGACATTTGGAGCTTTTGGTAGCAAGAAATTGGAAAAGGAATAAACCAGAATCTAGGTTCCAAGACTGCATCTTTAATGAACTTTTCCAAGTCTTGGACTTGAGATTTCAGATTCCTTTGCTTCTCCATTAACCCCTTTTGTCTTGAATCAACTACCATGTGTTTAGTGCATTCTTTGAGTGTTCCTTGGATTAGATAGAGATGTTTTTTAACTAAAGTTGCTGAACTTGTTGGCTGCAGGATAAGTTCAACAACGACAAAACAAGCTAGTCCAATGAAGGCCTCGGTGAGTCTGTAAATTGCGAATACACTAGGTGGACCATAACTTTTTCTGCCTAAAATCAGTAGTGAACCTATTACTGCTGCTGTCCCCCCTGCTTGAGTGAACATCCTACTATGCCTTAAAAATGTGGTGAAAATTATCCATGGGAGAAGAGATAAGAACCTTATTTGGGCGACTTTTTGAAAAATAGTACAGGCAAGTACACCATACACTGATCCTATAGCTGTTCCTTGTGCTCTTGCATTTGCTTCTGTGAAAATTGCTTGTTTCCTTGTAACAAAGCTGAGGGCTATTGTGAGGCCTGACCAGTAACCATTTTCAGTATTAAATAGCAGACCGAGCAACACAGCCAATCCTAATGAAAATGAACACTTGAACGCGAACACCACCATTCTCTCATTGATTATTAGCATAGTCCTATCAATGCAGACTCGTCTGCACCACGATGTGTTACTACTACTACTTCTTTCTGTTGTGGCTCTAAGTCCTTCGTTTTTAGGTGTGATCGTGTCAGAGTCACTCGTGCACATTCTGAAACAAGATAAGAAGAAAAGTGCTGCTGGATCTTGTTTTGTTGGTAAGATTGGTTCATTAGAATGCCTAGAAGAGTACTCCTTCTCAAACTCCCCTTCTGTTTCTATATTTGTTACTGAATTATATGGTAAAAATGATCTATCTTGCCCCATTATTTGACCAAGAAACATCATAACATGATGTGTGACTTTAAAAAGCTCTTTATCTATCATTCTTGTGGGAAAAATTGGACAAGAAGTTATAGCCAATTCCATTCCTTTCATTGATATATCCATGTTTTGTAAACCAAGTCCTGGATCTGTGAAATTATAATTCAAGTATCTCAACCAAGGTTTCTCCCATTGCAAACCTTCCTATAAGTATAAGAGGGACATTTAGATTATTGAACAATAACATGTTTATCTCACGTATGGATACTGAACTTTATTTACGTTCAAAAGTAAAGTCATAAAACTACTTTTTATCATATGAAAGTAGAGCAGCATAAAACTATAGTTACTCGCATTTTGAATTAACTGTACTTTACCTACTATAACAGTAACAATCAAGTCAGGATAGGTTTTGTCATTATGATCGGTTAAGTTTAGTGACTTTACTGTTATAATGGTTAAAGTAAAGTTATTTTTTAATGTGAAAAAATAATTTAGTAACTTTACTGTTATAGTCGATAAAGTTCAGTGATCGTATTTAGCTTACCTCCAAGAATTTGATAGTTTCAAGAAGCTTAGTTCCTGTATCAGTAAAGTGCTTTGTTTGAGAAATTAGCTCCATGGTTATTTGATCATCTTGAGTATGAATGGCTTTCAAATATAAATTTATTCTTCCTGTTGCACTTTCTGCATAAATTTTGTATAATTTTTTCACCTGTCATAATAAATCAATATTTATTACAATATATATGTATATACACATTAGCAATCAATATAAATGAATTTTTGGCATTTTTTTATTGTCCAAATAAATGAAGTATGAACATTTCTTCTTACACTATAGCTTCTGGTCCTACGTCTTATTTATTTATAACCTCGAGGAGCCGTATGATGTGAAAATCTTTACACGTTTTTCCACAATGGTGACATGACATGATAATGTTATAAATTCAATCATCTAAACATTGAGATTGAGTGAAGTAGTGCAACAACTATATATATGTATAAAACCCCACACATATTTACTCCAAAATGTGCATCATCTCTATTAATATCTGTGAAGTTTAAAAGAATTAAATAATATAATCAATCAAATTGTCATAAGAATAAGGGCATTTCTATCTACCACAAAAAAAAGTGCAGTGGGCATATACCAAGTTGAACATAAAAAAAATTTAATGTTAATTTTGCTCGGGTATCAAATGAGTAGGTTGGACTGAATCTGAGAATATCAAAATGGATTGAGTTAATAAATTGACGGTTCATTGACCCCGTAAATGTACTTGGTCTAAAACTAAGTAAATATATATAAGTTATTTAATTTCAAGTTAAAATTAAAATAATTGATATAATTATTTGTTAAAAAAACATTGATTTATAAATATTCACACCAAATGGACCTTTCCTAGAAGATCCAAATTTACTTAACTTCATTGTTGTAGTTTCATGTCCGACCAGATTAAAGACATCAACTTTCATTTTCAACTTATAAATTTTATAAAGAAAATAATAATAATAATATTATAACAGACAAATTAATACCAACTTTGAGCAAATTAAAATAATATATACTTAAATGAACGGTTAAAACATAGTGTTTATATATTTGACTTTTCAACACCTTGAAAACCTTGATTACATCGAAAGTATATAAAGTGGCAATAGATTTTTTTTTTGGCCATCATCAAAATATTTAGCGGCAATTGGGTTAATGTCATTGCATTCAAAATCGCTAAAGCCTTTAACAAGATTTGTAGAGTATTGGTTATAAATATCCATATTTATTATTGGCATAATATAATATAACAACAATTATATGATAATAACCACTACTAAAACAACAGAAATTAACAACAGACAAATTTTGTAGATAAATAACAAAATGTATCACTAATCCTATTTAGCAACAAATATTAATAAAAAATTATCAAAAAAATTTATGTGAAGCGATTTAACAACAGATTAGCGATGAAGTTCATATATACATACCTCATGATAAGCTAGCCAAGGATAGGGTAGCAACAAAGCTAAGATAGAAGCCAAAGCTCCAAGTAAAGTGCTAAAAGCAATTCTAAGAGGGTGCATCATAGGAGAATTGACATAAAGCCCATGAATAACAGCATCAACATACACTATAACAAGTTGTCCAAAGGCAATTCTCTTGCACATTAAGTCTGAACTCTCCGGCAACGCCACCAAAAATGCGCTCACCACCACCATGAGGGCGGCTACCTCGGGCGAGTAGTGGTCGGTGGCGACATAATTATGAAGCCATAGGCCTAGCATGGAAAGTGGCATGGTTTGAAGTGTGGCAAGACATGCATGCCAACATCCCCTTAGGGCATGGCCTAACGTGGCGTCAGATACTATGAATATCGACGTCACGTAGGAAAAAGAAGGAAATGCTAGTTGCTTCGCAAGAGAAGGTGGACTATAGAGGGTGACACACCCCACTATAATGCATGCTAAGGCGGTTCGAATAGCTGAGTGTAGCCTCATCCACCACATGGCACGAGCTCGTTTCGCCATCATGGTAGTTGGCATGATGAGGTGGCAATTAATAATCTAGAAGATTCACCTTCTAGTGACAAGACAACTACTCTCTACACCTATTACCACTAAACGATTAACTAGAGACTCACCTGCCAGTAACAAGACGACTACTTCATGCACACCACTAAATAAGCTAGCTAGCCAGAAAATTCACCTGCCAACAACAAGACGACTAGTATTCTCAACACATCACTAAATGGCTAGCCAAAAGATTCACCTGCTAGTAACAAGACGACTTGTACAACATGTCACAAGTTAAATGGTTAACTAGAAGATTCACCTATCAGCAACAACACAACTACTCTCAGCACGACACTAAATGGCTATATGTCATTCAACATGGTAGGGACAAGATGACTACTTTCATCAACACACCACTAAATGACTATGTATAAGCTTTCGCCTGCTAGTAACAAAGCGACTACTTTTTAGACACGACTAAACAACTATATGGACATGCACAATGCAAATGTCACAAGAGGAAAATAGGATGAATTTATGTTAGTAGGCTCACTAGTTTATAGAATAGAGAAGTATTCCAATTTCAGCAGGTTGACAAATTAGTAGAGAAGTGGTCCTCTCTAGGCCTTGAGTTGGAGAAGTATTTATAGAATTGCTAAAGTGTCACACTCATACATTTAGACAATCCAACTTTTTACATCAGTTAAAGAGTAAAACACTACCAAAAAAAAAAAAAGATGTAAGGAATATGTTCCTCTTAGCAAGGGGAATATTCATTTTAGCTCAACTCCTTATATGGAAGGACAAAAGAATATAAAGAAGAAAGTGAAGTTATTGCACTCTTCTACAAAGTTGTTTTTTCTTAAGTCGAGGGTCTAAAGGAAAAAATCGTATGCAAAGTCTGTGTATACTTCACCTTTCCTAGATTTCACTTGTGAGACTGCACTATGTTATTGTTGTTATACTTATAAATAGTGTTTTGATTATCAAATTCCAAAGAAATGATTAAATTATTATGTCAATCAGAAATAATTATGTAGACGCTCAAACAAACTTGTGAGGCTCTGATGTATACCCTTTCATTGAGGGAACCTTTAAATTTTGTGAGCATCTCACAACTCACCACTCCTCCTGGTTGCAACTTAATTATACATTTAGACAATAAACATATTGTTTTTTAATTACTAGATGCTTCAAAAACTTCGGAAACAATCTCGATCGACTACCCCACAAAGGTAAGTGTAATATTTACTTATAAAATCGCACTGAATATGTTGTTGTTATTGTTCAAAAACTTAAGAAACTCTCCACAAACTTCTAAGTACAAGGATCTACCAGACCATTTCGCCAATAAACAAAGTCATTTCTACTAAAGAAGATAGAAAAACAATTAATCTTGAGGTCTATTAATTATTACATCAATGACAATGATGTACTAATAATTATAATTTTTGCATTTTTTTTTTGTTTCTTCCCATCTTTGGCTTTGCACTTCTAATTTTGATAAAATCCAAAGAAAATGGCCAAACACACTGGACATTTTGGCCATTTTATGAGGCGCAACAAATTAAAGGGTAAAATAAATTAGAGGTTTATTCCAAGAGTCTTGGAGCTAGGATTGTTAATTAACAAATCATCAATACTTTAAAATATTCATAAGAGTGAGATGGTGTGAAGATGACATTTTATTTCAATTTAAAAACAAAAAATCATTTTCCATTTATATTACATTGTTATATAGAATTGAATAAACCAAAGTTAAAGAGAAATTTTATGGTATTAATCACTCCAGGGAAAATGTTCAATTTTTTCTCCTAAACTTTGCAAAATAAGTCTAGATATGTCATATGTCCTTCATTATTAGTCATATATATATATTCATGCCATACAATTAATTAGAATTTCCTCTATTAATATATGATCATATCGTTATAAAAAGGGGCTAGATTTGCCTTTATGAATTAACGATCAAACTTTTCAACATATGGGGCAATCTTTTACGGAGGGAAGGGTCAAATTTGCATTTGAACTTTCGAAACGGGTATAGACGATCTCTCATATAGAGAAACCAAAAATAAAAGGGGTTAAATATTCAATATTTTACGCGTAAAATGAGAAGGTTATAATACTAATAATTAGGATTAATAAAATAAATAAGTTTAAACACCTTGCACAAATTAAATTTGTCTAACTTGTAGCTCTTCCTTTTGGCAATCAAATAAATAATTATGTGATACGACAAGTAATCACCATTAGTACAACTAAGCTTTACCAATTAAATTCTACCAAAATTTAAATAAAGCAGGCCGACCAATTAATTCTTCACTCCTATAATTGAGTACAATATCGATAAATTTAAATTTTGAACTTTATGAATTCTTGTCTTTAATTAAGACGATGATCCCAAATATTAGCTATTAAATTTTGAATTTAATTTTGTATATATTATGATATCTTAACACAAAATACACCACGTTGAAATCAAAATTAGTATTGAATTTTATCGAATCTACATTAATCTCTTGTAAAGAAAGGTGTCAAAATTTTTATAAGAAAAAAGTTACTATTATTTTTAAAATTTTAGTACCTATAATCCACACAGAAAAGTTAATTTTTGACGCAAAATATAATGTTAGATTTTTCACAATCTTGGCCAATTATTTAAAATGGAATTAATTCCCTTTTTTGCAAGGCACATTTTATAGTAGAATGGACATTAATGTCGATATATTCAACTTGTGTGTCATTATTGTCCAAGAATTCATTTGGTGTATGGCACCTACACATCCACAAACCTTTTTAAAGTTATAATTGGTTCTAGATTAATAAAACGTACATATTCAATGAACTTTTAAGATATATATAAGATTTGAATCAAAACCAATGCATCCAATCGAATCTATAACTGACCAACTCCGTGACTTATCCAGAGCCTGTTGTCCGTATCCCGATCTAATCCAGACTCGCGTCAAGTAGTTTCACCAATGAGGGTAAAGCACTTTCTACAAAGAAGTTCTTGATTCTCGCAATTCGAACTTGAGATCTTTGGTGAAAGGTGAAGAAATCTAACTATCAATCCTAGTTCCCACTACTCTCGCGATGATAATATATGTCATAAAATTTATTATAAGCTTGATGTATGAGTAAAGTCTCCCATTCGATGTAATTAATTCCATACAAGCTTAGAAAGGTATTTTTGCAAACCCTATTCAATACTATTTTGTTTTCTCTTTATTCTTCTGAATGTTATGTATTACTCTTAGTTTCACTTCTTTTTTTTTGGTTATTGTTTTTATATTTGTATTCCTTTATCTTAGACGGCTTGAATATGCTTTATGTTAAGCTAGTGATCTAACGAAAACAACTTCTCTATCTATACAAAATAGAAATAAAGTTTATATACACTAAACTTTTTCAGTCTCTAGCTACTTGTCAAATAGGCAGTGTTAGCAGTCTCGAGGAGAGGTACGAAGTTACTCGACTGAAAGGAGAAGTCAAACCTCCTCAGAAGTACGTGATTTCGCCTTTCCAATCAATTGATGTTGGAAGAACCCTCGACCTATTCATTCCTTCTCAGACTCGCCTAGCGGTCTTTTTCGTCTAGTAAAGCTGTATTTCTCTCTTTTATCATCTCTTCAAGGACATAATACTGGTGACTGACCCCAATTATTAAATGTAGGACATTTACATTGAACTTTCCTACTCAATTGTCTTTCCCTCTTTGCTAGGGAATGTAAATTAAGCCACATAATCTTATTATTATTAATTATTATTATTATATGATTTGTACTAGTCCTAACATTTATCATTTTGCTGCATATAACAAATACGTGGCTTCTCGAACTTTCCTCTTTACTTATTGGTGACTGAATTAATTATTCTCATTTATAAGGGTGGCAATATCAACTCACACTCATATTTCTACAGGTTGGGTCATAATCCGCCCAAATGTGACTCAACCTACACGACTTGTCTACTTGTAGAGCCAGCATTTATCAAAGTGGAGCAAAGAATTATATACATCACCTGACCTCACATGGGAGATCCCGAGTTGAGTGATTCTCCTCCAAGACACTCTACACGACCTCATACGAGAGGTCTCTTGAGCCAAGTGATTATCCCCCAAAAAACTGTTCATCTGTGATGTTCTGAAAACGAAAACATGTGACTTAGTAATTAGAACCCATTGTGAGGTGCAACGAGTATGTGGGCAGTAAGTGAGTAAACAATAGGAACGATACAAAGATATGGTTGCAGTGTCTTGTTGAGATTGTGAATATATTTCTAATAATGTGAAGGAATTGCAATAAGAACAAAACTCAATGTTTAGATGAACTTTAACTGATGCAGAAAGTTAAATAAACAAACAACAACATGCCTAGTGTAATCCTACAAGTGAGGTCTAGAAAATGTAGGATGTACGCAGACCTTATTCCTACCTTTGTGGGATAGGGAGGTTGTCTTTGATAGACCCTCTACTCAGAAGAGAAGTTAGCGAAGCAGTGTTTCAAGAAAATATGATAGCAAAATAACAAGATGCAAGACAAATGAAGCAACATATAGTAATACACATAGAAGAATAAGAAACTACGTGACTACTAAAAGGAGGAGAGATGAGGCTAGCCCTCTGCCTCTACCACATAAAGTACAACAATACTCGACTACCTACTAACCTTCAACAAGGTGTTATTAGAAAAAAAAACTGCAGTAAAATAAAAGGAATCAAGAGAAGAGTTCGTTTAAACAAGCAATTTTTATTTTGAAAACATGTTGTAGAGGAAGTAACTAGTAAGCATTTTCTCACAACTTCTTACTTACCTCGCATATAAAAGATGCAAAATTAAAGAGCTAAAATAAAATGATTCTTTTGACAATTTTCCTTTCCTGGCAACGAAACAACACCTATCAAATAAAAAGTTCTTTTGACAAGCTTCTTCCATAAACTTCATCTCTAAAATACTAAATTTGAATGATGAATACATTCAAGAACAAAAGAGAGTGACCATGTACCTGTGTCCTGCTCCGCCTTTCAATGGTAGGAGCACTGAGAGGTAGCAAGTATGGTGGAATGGTTGAGGTTGTGCCTAAACTGGTTAGGAGACACTACCATTGATTAAGAGAGCGTTGAATACTAGTGTTCTTATCAAATGACACGTCTACTGTCACCAATTAAAAATGTAGAAGGATCAGAAAGCATATGGGTAGGCAAAAGATTTATGAAATAGACAAAAAAGCAAGCACAGATTAATGTAAACATTGCATAAAGAAAGTCAAACCATTTACAGTGTGCTTTAGTACGTACATCTACCAAACTATTCTCATCATTTACAAAATATAACATATAGACAGTGTTAAACTTGAGGATTACTTACTTCTAGTTGTTTTACATAGTTTCCAAAAATTATAATTTCAGTTAGTTACCAAAAACTTTGTTTCCCAATCCTTTTCTAACTAGGACTAGGAGTAATTACAACAGCTATTTTCCAAATATTCCATTAGAAAAGTTTCCAAAATTTGTTTTTCCATTACCTATTCTAAATAGGATTACAACGTATGTGTGTGTGTGTGTGTGTGTGTGTATATGTTAACCCTTCGCTTTCATCAGATAATTTTTTTACTTCCAAAGTTTTTCAATCAACACAACAATGGCTGCCTGTATTTCATCATTAGGTCATGATCAATATTCTTCCAACAATTTCGATGAACTTTTCAACCTGCCGCGTTACAAGAGGTATTTAGACTTTTCTTTTCATGAAGTTAATGATCATCTGGATTCTGGACAATCACAGCAACAAGAGACCCAAATTTAGTCAGGATGATGAAATTTTTCAACGTCGAAAAGAGAGTACTTAAATTTAGTAGCAACGAATTACCATGCCTAAATATAGTGGCTGGATCTTTATACTTACCCAAAGACAATCCAAAGAAGCCGCTCGGTGAAGATGCACACTTCATAGATGAATTATTCCAAACTATTGGTGTCGCAGATGGCGTTGTGGCTGGGCAAAACAGGGAATTGATGCTGGAATTTACGCGAGAGAGCTTATGAAGAATTCACATATCGCTACATATGATGAAGCGATGAAAGGTCATGTGAACCCCAAAAGGGTTCTTGAAGAAGCATACAAAAACACAAATTCAAAAGGATCGTCTACAGCTTGTATTGTAACTCTTAACTCAGAGAAAAGTACTATTATTGCTGCTAATGTTGGTGATAGTGGATTTTTCCTAATCAGAAAAGGAAAAATTATATACAAGTCGCCGATACAACAATGAGTACTTGGGTGTCCGTATCAATTGGGAAACTGCAATGTCGATAATCGTAGCATTGCTCAAGAGATGGAATTAAACGTCGAGAAAGATGATATTTTGATGGTTGGGACCGATGGGATGCTTGATAATATGAATGATAGTGAAATTGAAGAAATTGTTCGGAGAGCGATCAACGATAATTTGAAAGCAAAGGAGTTGGCTAAGAAAATTGGAAACGTTGCATTGTACAACTCATTCGATAGATTTGCAGATACACCATATGCAAGAGCATCTAAGGGACGACATAAAGGAGGAAAAGTTGATGATATTACTGTTATTGTTGCATATACAATAAAAATGAATTCAATTTTGATGTAATAGAAAAATAGAATGTATTTGTTACGTTGCCTATTATGAAGCACAAAATGTAATGTGCAGACTTTATTGTATAATACAAATGTTATATTTCAAATTTCATCGTAGTTTGGAACTACTCTGCTATTTTGGTATTTCAAAAATTTGCAAGATTTATCAATTCAAGAGAACACACTATTTCAGGACCCACACTATTTCAGGGGTTACTTTGTCTCCTTATATGGTATTACAATCCTCCCCCCGATGAGCTAACTTTTGGGGTTGAGTTAGGCGTAAGGTTCATTTCTTTATCATGGTATTAGAATGAAGTCCATCCTAATTCATTGTTTCCGATGTTGCTCCCCCCCCCCCCCCCAATATTATCCACGCTCTAGACTGGAGCAGATCTAGCCCTTGAGGTATGGGGTTCACGGGAAACCCAGCAACTTTTATTCATTCCCTGTATTTATTAAGAATTCGACAAAATATTTATAAATTATTGATTGTGAACCCAGTTATTATTTTACATTAACTTGAAATCATTAATATGAACCCATACACTTCAAAACCTGGAACCTCCTCTGGCTCCGGATGTCCAATCCTGGGCCGTGCGGGGGTGTTGGAGTCTCACATGAGTGAGTTAAGGGTTACTAGGTCTACTTATATGGTTTTGGACAATCCTCCTCTCATGAAACTTTTGGGTTGAGTTAGGCCCAAGATCCATTTATTTACAGTGAAAAAAACTTAAATCATGCATTTTTCCTAGCTATAGATAAATACAAGCTAAATTTTCCCTACATCATCTACATAAACACACAAAATAAGCATCACTACCGCAACAAAATCAGTATCACTACCACTGAGGAGCAACGGGTAGCAGTGATACTTCACATGTACTGGCATAAAAGATCTTAGATAGCCCTCTGCACATAATTCTATCCAGAAATACATAATCTTAGGCAGGCAATTGCTTAAACTATTTTTAACTACGAAGAAAGCAATACTAATTAGCAAAAATGAAATTTTATTTTAGTACCTTCTATCTCTCCAGTAGCGCACCTCTATCCATTTCTTCACAGGATTCCTTCCCTGGATGATTATCACCCTCTTCTGTTTCTTCATGATGACTTTCCAGAGAAATATGATGAAGCAATACAAGTTTGTTTTAGCAATAACGTATTTGAATTTGCTTCTGCATGTAGTTCATGTATGCATGAAGCCTGTGTATATATGAAAATTTGAAAATAAGAAAGAACAAAAAAATTAGAGCATTTTCTTATTGGTTAAGCCAAAAACCGAACTATTAAGGACCAAACATTGATTAACCGAAAACTGCTAACGAATATCTAATTGGTTTGGTTATCGGTTTAGCGTGTTTACAAATCAAAAAGCGATAAACTAGACCGGACATAACCAACCAATAAGCACACCTACTTCTTACTGTAGTTACAGACAAGGAAAAACTTGTGTTGACAATAAAAATGATAAGACTCTGCACTTTTGTAAGTCCTATAATGCATAAAAAACTTTACAAGAGCTATATCTTTGGGACAGTTTAACAAAGTAGCACCACATTTAGACATCAAGTAATGTTATATTCAAGCTAACATTCCAACACAAGGGGGTTGAGAGTGTCAGTTCATTATTAGCAACTAATACTGGTCTTCAACCATTACAGGTTCCAACAAACGAATGTAGGTAATGGAACAGACGATCGGTGAAAATACACTACACACTATGGAAACCAGATGCAAACCTTATGCTGTGGAACATTCTCTTTGCCTATGAAGATAGGAACTTGTTTTAATGCATGAAGTTTTGCATTTCACATTCGCTTGCATCTCATATGTGGGGACTAATCTTCACATAAATTGGTTGTTCCCAACTTCATTAGACCTTGAGAAAAGGCAAACAAAAAGATTAAGAATGATTATATTATTATGCTGAGCAAACCTTGTCACTACTGTCTAGTTAAGAATTTGAAAGAAACAAAACAACAGATAATGAATGATTTCTAGCACAAGAAAAAGATTACTTCACTGTCATATTAACATTAGCCAACACATTATCTAGCACATGAAAAATCACTTCACCACTATATGATACTTACAAAAAGAAAAAAACTAAAAAAAGATAAAGAACACATATCTCAAACATTAGCCTCCAACATGTTACGTTTGCGCTTACAACATTGACGGTCCAAAAGGGGTGAATAATGTAAAGGATAGACAGCTCGACAAGTTGGGCAAGTGTTGTTCTTGGATAGCCATGGGAGGAGACAGCTTGTATGAAACATGTGCGAACAACAAGTTGTAATCACTTCATTCTCGTCTTTAAACTCTTCTTGACAAATAGGGCAAGTCTCATTCATTAGATCTTTGATGCTAATAGCTGGACTTGAACACCAAGATCTATAACATGGCGGGACTTCGACAAATCCACTGGCTACATCTGCCGCAAGGGGTGGTTTCATTGGACAACCCCCACCTTCACCTGTATATTTCCTTAACATGTCAAGATACTCAAGGACATCCTCAGTGTATTTACAAAATGGATCATTCCTATCATCAGCAGCACTCACATTGCGCACAGTGACAACCCCCTCCTCTTCCCTGTCGTCATTCTCAAACCGGCAATACAATGGGGCATCAGGAGGATACCCTGTGAAATTGGGGACGCACTAAGATCAACTTTATCAGTAAAATTGACACAGCGAGTCTGGGAGATTTCAACGATGACTACATAAGTCGGCCTTGGCAGTGGCAGCTTTGACAGATCAAAAGGGATGACAGTAGAATACTTCTTCTCCTCAAGTGTGTAGCGACTGTACTTAGATTTATAACAACCACATTCACAAGGGTGAAACATCATGAATGTACTTCTGATTATGAACAAGCATAAGCCTTCAGACTGTGAAATCTGGTTCCTCGCTAGCTTTTCGTTCCATAAGAAAAGCCGAAGTGACTTGCAGTCAGCGGTTTCAATGATTCTCTCCATTGAAACTTGTTGATTTTGCTTATCAGAATGCAGAGATAAGCACTAATGGAAAAATATTTATAAAGCGCTTAACTTGATGAAGTTTCCTAAAAAGTCACTAGTATATTGCACGTACGCACAGTCAAGTTAATCCTAAAGTTGTTCTAATCCAAGTTCCATAAAAAAGGATTAACTTGTCCCATGCCAACTTGGATGGTCCATCATACACTCCCTGACCACTTTATTTGTCACATTTTTTTATTTACATGTTACTTAATAAATTATGTGTTTTAATTGTCATATCCTTATTTATTATTTTTAATTATTTAAAATATTAATGTCTCTTCAATAAATTAAAAGAGGTTAATCCAAATAATCACAATTTTGGATTATGTGTATATGTTCTCCACTTATGTTTGTCGATGTTCATAACTTTCAAAAATAATTATTACCAAGGGCAAAATGGAAAGAATGTACTCAATTATATCCTAGCTTTCTAAAATGACAACTATTTTGGACTATATATATTTAGGGCCCGTTTAGCCATGTGAGATGAAATCATGATTTGAAATCATATGAGATGAAGCTGAGTACCAAATGCTTGATAAAACAATTAGCATTCTCTTTTTTTGAGATAAAATATTAATTCGAAGTATGAAATGTATAGTGTAAGCAAGAGGCAAAATCTGGACAGCAATCTCCTTCTATTGATTGATCCTTAGAAGGGAAAATATTTTACTGTTGCCCCCATGTAAGCAGACATTGATGCCCCTTCTATGAGAAAATATTAATGGTTGAATCTGTTGTTAAAAGATAAGACATTTACAAGATAAAATCATACTCCCTCCCGTCCCAATTTAAGTGTCTTTGTTTGACTGGACATTGACTTCAAGAAAATTTTGAATCTTGTGGTCTTAAATTAAAGATGTGTGTAGTACTTTAAATCTTGTGGTCTTAAACTTGCCATGTAGAATGTTGGAATTAGAAAACTTGCTAAATATAGAAAGAGACACTCTTTTTGGGACAAACCAAAAACGAAAGTAAGACACTTGAATTGGGACGGAGGGAGTACTACATTCCAGCTTCACAGTAACCAGTTACATGGATAAGCCATTATAAAGCTCAACAGAGAGAAACTATACAGCTTAGCAGCTGAATTCCAGGAGTTTATACTTTAGTACCAAATATATCATGGCAAAGATAGGATAAAATTAACTGCAAAACTCGGGTCAAGTTAATTTTAACATCAACGGCCATGACTTGGGGCTCATCCAGACTCTATTAAACTTGCACTTTATCCATCCACTATAAAATTCATATGATTAAAATGAATGTTTAAAAAACACACACTTTTGATGATTGGAGAAATACAGTTTACACGGAGTTAAAGTAATCAAAAGCATATGCAAACCTTATACTGTGGAAGATTCCCTTTGCATATGAAGATAGCAACTTGTTTTAAAGTTTTGCATTCACATTCGCTTGCATCTCATATGCGGGGACTGATCTTCACATAAGTGAGTTGTTTCCAATTTCACTAAACGTTGAGAAAAGGCAAACAAAAAGAATTAAGAATGCTTAAATCATTATGCTGAGCAAACCTTGTCACTACTGTCTAATTAAGAATTCGAAAGAAACAGAACAACCAGATACTGCATGCTTTTTCTAGCACATGAAAATCATTACTACTTCACTATCATATTAACATTAGCCAACACATTATCTAGAAAATGAAAAAGCACTTCACTACAATATGATACTACCAAAAAGAACACATTTTTCAAACATTAACCTTGACAGTCCAAAAAGGGGTGAATAATGCAAAGGATACACAGCTAAATAAATTGGGGTAGTGTTGTTTATTGGGAAAATCCCAACTTCACCCGTATATTCCCTTTTAACATGTCAAGATACTGAATCAGCAGCACTCACCAGGTAGATACTCAGTGAAACTGGGAGAAGCATAATCTTGAAATTCAGTGAAAAGGAGAAAAGAGATATCGCCCACCAACTGTTTGAAAATATGCGGCAGAGACAAACAAGGAACCCAATAAAGCTTCTTTGTACCGTAACTTCGGTAGATCAAAAGGGTTGCAATAGAATACTTCTTCCCCTTATTTGTATGGTTTTCATGACAAGTAGAGCTACTATGAAAAAAGCTACGGCTGAAAGATAAAATTTGGATGGTTGTTGCTATTGTTTCATAATATATCGTATTGGACTGTGTTGTAATGAGTTGTTGTCATATAATGTCGTATATTCATAATTTGAATTTACGAGAAAAGTAGGGTTTGCTTAGAGCTACTATGGGAAGGTAATGTAAAAGATTAAATGTAATTATTAAATAATAAAATAAAGACAAATAGATAAGAAAATAAAATGATGCGATCACACCAAATCGGTTGTTACATAAAATGAGTTTTTTCGTCGTTACCTAATGATGAACTTAAACGATACGATATAGTAGAATTTTATGTAATAATCCAAACAAATATTGTATTTAAACTAACAATACAATACAACGAGTAACAACCATCCAAATAAGGTGTAAGTTAATAACGTGAACAATAGATTTAAATGATACGATATGATTATAGAATGTAAGTAACAATCAAAACTAACATTGTATTTAAACTAACAACACAATAAAATACATCAAGTAAGAACCATCCAAACATGGTGTTAATGGCGAAATATTTATAAAACACTTAACTCAATGAAGTTTCCTATGAAATGTTTACATCAAATCATTAATGGATGCAAGATATATATATTTTTGAATGTATATAATTATTAATTATTCATGATTAATTGATTGACATACACAATTACTATATTAGATCACTTAATTGTTATAAATGGTATTAATTTGATGTAAACATTATATGTGAATAAGTATTTATGCTATTAAATTATCATCTTTATATATTTGATAAGAACCTTGAGTGAACGGCAAAACAACCAGTAATTGAGAATTTGAGAGAAACAAAACAATTTTATTTCAAAAGGTTTTTTCTCTATTGTCCTAATTTGAGGGAAACAAAGTAATACATCTAAAATTAGGTCGTTTCAAGTTTAAGCCGATCCTTGGTCACTCCTTAGCTCGATCTTGCTTGATCTTATTAAAGGAGAAAGTAAGCAGATCCAGGTTTTATGTACTTCCGTCATTGAAGGTCCAGGCAAGGGGACAGCTGGGAGGCCGAATCCACATGATCCCAGTTGGTTGCCGAATATAACTTGGATATGAGGGTGACCTTTTACTGGACCTCGAGGATAGACTTAAACTTGAAACTGCCTAAGAATCAAAGAGGAGATCTTGGTTGATACCCTAACTCAAAACAAACTATCTCTAGATGGCAAAGTGAAAAGTCGAATCGATTTGCACATTCCTGTATTCCTTCCTTCCCCTTAACTAATGTCTCGGGTTCAAGTTCTTGCTATGAAGTCGTTTTTGACTGAAGTTGACGATCCAAAATAGGCGAATAATGCAAAGGATAAACAGCTCGACAAGTTGGACAAGTGTTCTTCTTCGATAGCCATGGTAGTAGACACTTTATATGAAAAACATGCGAACAATAAGTTGCAATCACTTCATTCTCATCTCTAAACTCATCACAACAAACAGGGCACCTCTCATCTATTAATTCCTCGATGCAAAAAGCTGGACCTTGACACCACGATCTATGACATACCTCAACTTCAACAAATCCTCTAGCTACATCCACTGCAATAGGTGGTTTCGTTGGACAAATCCCGCCTTCACCAGTATAATCCCTTAACTTCCTCAGATACGCAACAACATCCCCACGATATCCATTATACGGATCGTTCACAAATTCAACATTACTCACACAAGGTGCCACATCGTTCCAATTCTTTTCAAATCGACGATGAAACGGGGCAAGAGGAGGTACGAAATTGGGCGGCAGAGCTAAATTAAATGGAGGACGAAAATCGCAACAACGAATGTGTGAGATTTCGAGAACTATTACGTACGTAGGTCGTGGCGATGGCTTAAGAAAAGCTTGAGTAAATTGAAATCGTGTGAAAAGGGAAAAAGAGATATCATCCCCTAACTGTTTGATAGTTTGCGGCAGAAACTGAAGAGTAGGAGAAACAAGCAATGTACCTAATGATGCGTCTTTGTTCAGTAACTTTGACAAATCAAACGGGATGACGGTAGAACGCTTCCAATGTGTGAGTTTTTTATAAATATGATCGAATATACGAGGCTGAATTGCGGTGAATGTACTTCGAATATAACAGAGGCATAAGCCTTCGGAAGGTGAAATCTGATTCTTTGTGAGATTCTCGTTCCATAAAAAAAAGGCGTGCAGCATTGCAGATAGCGTGCTCTTGAATTCTCTTCTCCATTGATTATCAGAATACAGAGGTAAGACTAAGCTCTAATGGCGGAATATTTATAAAAGCTTTTAACTCTTATTCGTAATTTACACGCACAGTTGAAGTAGTCCTAATTCTGTTCGAATTCAAATTTAAAAATTAGTAATAAGTTGAACAAATTTGGAAGATCATAAATCCTAAATTGTTTAGGATTTGGTAATTGTTTTTCTAATTCAAGTCAAATTAGGTCATATATACTGAGTATTATTATAAATATGGGTATTATTATGAGATTATGAAATCAAAATCTGACATTTATACTCCCATTCGAGTAGTTCGTTGTGTTTACTTCTCAGATTTTGAACTTTCTTATTAAAAATTCTGGCTCCGCCACTGGTAGTATATAGGAATAATGGAGAGAGGTTGGAGAAATTACAGGGTTATTAGTGGTCATTCGGGTTGGGTGCGATCAGTTGCAGTAGATCCTACTAATACTTGGTTTTGTACAGGATCAGCGGATCGTACTATCAAGATATGGGATTTAGCAAGTGGTAGGCTAAAGCTCACGTTGACGGGTCATGTTGGGCAAATAAGAGGCGTTGCTATTCGCAACAAAAACATGTTCTCAGCTGGCGAGGATAAACAAGTTAAATGTTGGGACCTCGAACAAAATAAGGTAGTTCATTCCTTTCATGGTCATCTACATGGTGTATATTGCTTGGCTCTTCATCCTACAATCGACGTTTTGTTCACAGGGTCTAGGGATTGTGTATGCAGGGTTTGGGATATCCGGACTAGAACACACATTCATGTTTTTTCCGGACATGAAAACACTGTTTCGTCTATTTTGACTCTCCCCACGCACCCTCAAGTAGTTGCAACAGGTTCTCATGACTCAACCATAAAGTTGTGGGATATAAGATATGGTAAGACAATGGAAACACTCACTCATCACAAGAAAACTGTACGCGCAATGGCTCATCATCCTAAGGGACATTGTTCATCTTTTGCTTCAGCATCGACTGATGGCAACATAAAAAAATTCAACCTTCCGAATGGACAACTTTTACATAACATGCTTCCACAACAGATGAATATAATCAATGCAATGGCGGTGAATGATGAAGGTGTAATGGCTACCGGAGGTGACAATGGAAGCTTGTGGTTTTGGGATTGGACAAGCGGTCACAATTTTCAGCAAGCTCGAACGAAGGTTCAACCTGGATCATCTATGGATACTGATGCTGCTATCTATGCTCTCACATATGATGTTACTGGTACAATACTTTTTACTTGTGAGGGTGACAAGACCATAAAAATGTGGAAACAAAGATGAAATATGGGTTAAAATAGGGAATATTGGTTGTGGCAAAATTTTGGTTTGTGCAATTTATTTTCTTTATTTTTAGTTGGTATGAACTATTTTTATGTTATATAGTTTATTGTTTCTGATTCTAACTTGTGACTTTTGATTTATTTTTATCGTTTTAGCTTAAAACTAAGCGCTTATAAGCATTTTTTCAAGCTAGCCAAACATTTCAAAAGTGCTTTAAAAAAATTCTGACTTAAAAACACTTAAAATAAGTCGATCCAAACGAACTCTTCTTATATTCTATGTTAGCAACAACTCTATCTCAATCTTGATCAATTGAAAGTTACCTTAACAAGGTTTGATTCATGATCAAAATCAACTGCACCTTTTCTTTGTTGATGATCTGACCCTCTTTGCTAAAGCTAATCAAAAAACTACAACACCATCTTAGAGACCTTTAACTAGTTCAATAATGCCTTCAACCAAAAAAGAATGTTAAGAAATGGAATAATAAGAAGTTTTGCTTGATTTTCACATATGACTACAATTCATTGAAAATGATATCTAGTAGATTATGAACCAGATCAAAATAAAACAGATCAAACTTATAGAACCATCGATGAAGTTTAAAATTTATATGAACTTTTTTTGTAAGCTCTAGATCTTATTATTATCATATATATTATATCCGTACAATCTTTATCATTATCCTGATTTAACACTAAAAACTATGTGTGAGTCTTAATATTACTGAATGCTTTAAAATTTTGTCACAATTTCATAAGATATGCGCTATAAATAAGTGAGAAATATAGATGTTGTTAAAAAAGGAAAGATAAATGGTAATAACTAATAAAGAATAAAAAAAGTATCAATTGATCCATTTACCTGTTACATATTGTTTCAGTATTGTATCGTACTATATAGTTTTAATGAATACAATGTTTGTATATATTGTATTGTTCTCCATCGTTACATGATGTCACACATTCATAATTTGAATGATAAATACAAGAAAAGTATGGTACGAGGTAGAGCTACTATTAAATTGTAGGATAAAAGATGAAAATATGATTAATAAATAACAAATAAAGACAAAACAAGAAGAAAATATTAAGGTAACGATGCGATCACACCAAATTGATCGTTACATAAAAGGGAAATTTTCGCATAGAGCCACTCAAAAAAATTTAATTAGCTATAGTTTGTCAATTATAATTCATAGCTACATGTTAGAGGGAGGAGAGAGGCAAGTGAGATTGAGAGAGGGAGGAGAGAGTTGAGCGAGATTGGGAGAGGGAGGAAAGAGGCGAGAGAGGGCAGAGAGTGGAGAGAGGTGAATATTATTTGTATGTTGGTTAGATAATTGTATATATGCAACTAGTATGTATATGTATCAATGATTGAATTTGTATATCTGCATACAATTTGTATCCGTAATTGAATCGAGTTCAAACATTTGTATTTGTATATCAAGTTTCTCTCTCGCTTTATATACACACAAATTATACATTTGTATGTGTTTGTATAAAGCGAGAGAGAGATAGACAGAAAAGAATTGGGCAGAGAGAGATTTGTATTTGTATAATTTATATTTGTATAAAGTGTGAGAGACTTGTACAAGAGAATCGAGAGAGAGACTGGGTAGGGAGATGAGAGGGCAAGGGAGAGAGGACTGAAAAAGTAGAGAGAGATGAGTGAGATTTCAGAAAGAGGGGAGAGAAACAAGAGAGATAAATGTAATTATAATTAGAAGTAAGTTTCAAATTGTAAATAACGTAAACTAAAAATACAACGAAATATTTCATTTCATAACACATTGTTTTATTTTTATTCTGTTATTAATGTAATAAAATTTGTTTTTATTTTTTGACGAATTTGAATAGTTATGTTATGCAATTTATATAACAAGCAAAAAAAAAAAACAATACTTGCTATTTTAAGCCATAAAATAGCCAAACTACTTTGGCCAAGTGGGAAGCAACAAAAACTAGTCAAATCTGGCTAGCGGGATTAAGTTAAACGAATCACAGACCGTTAAAGCATCATATCAGAGATCAAACGGCTATAAACACATTTCAGTCTTAGGGTTTCGGAACATTCTAGAATTCTACTCCTTATAAAGTCTCGTCTTTCTCTTTACATTCTTCCTCCTTACAAACCCTAGTTCCTCAAAGATCTTTTGCTGCCTCTCCATTCTTCAAAAACTCGCCGACACTAAGCGAAGGAGAGAATAGCAGAGATTTACAGTAGTAGATATGGCTGGAAAGGGTGAAGGTCCAGCAATCGGTATTGATCTTGGTACCACATACTCTTGCGTCGGTGTTTGGCAGCATGATCGTGTTGAGATCATCGCTAATGATCAAGGTAACAGGACGACACCGTCTTATGTTGGATTCACTGACTCTGAGCGTCTCATTGGTGATGCTGCTAAGAATCAGGTCGCTATGAACCCTATCAACACTGTATTCGGTAAGTTCTCGATCTACTCTTTTACAAGTTTTTCATTCATGATCTATGATGATTTATCAATCTCTGTATGTTCATACTGCTGCTGTCATTCTAATCAGTTTAGCTAACTATATGTGATCTATGATTTTGTATCAATCTCTGTTTTTCATAATGTTGCTGTCGTTCTAATTTGTTGGATGTTCATTCCTTATTGATAATTAGTTTAGCTTGCTTATCGTGTTAGATCTAACTAGATTTACTGCAAAGCTTTAGTTTTTATGTTCTGAGGCAAGACAAACACTATTTAATTAACATTTTCACGAGTACTTGTGCAGTTTCTAATTTTTTGGATATAGATAGTCTAGATCTAGTCCTTTTCAATTAAGATTTGGATATTAAGTAAGTAGATGAAAAGTATTAGTCATATCACAGCAGTTTCATGACTAGTCTGATAGTTGCTAGTTTGTGATATGGTTCCCACTTTATAGGTGCTGTGCTACGTGTCTGTCTTGTATATGATATGTTGATTGGAAAGTTTGGAAGTTGTGCTACTTTGATTAGTCCAGTGATATCTATAGATTTGTGTCTTTGTTTATAATCGAAATAAAGTTTAAGATCTTGTCCTTGTATGTTTAGCTAGTGTAGATCTCCAGTTAGATCCACTGGATTTTTATGAAGATGATAAGCGATTTTACTTTTATGTTCTAGTATTTGCTTGTGCTTATATAGAGTTGAATGAATTGACCTTGTAACTTTTGAGCTTATTTGCGCTTGGATCAATTTGCTTTTCATATTGAAAGCTTTACTCTTGCATTAAACTATACTTAACTATCTGAAGTTTTGACATTGTTCGAAGTTCTTTTTCTGTGCCATATCTTGTTTGACATGTCCATATGGAGTTTGAAACTGTTTTTGCAGCCTGTCTTATTTTTGACATGTACGTTTGAAGATTAGAAAAGTTTGCAGTGCTAGATATTCTGCTTTATTTATTGTTTTATCTACGTTCTTGCTGAAGTCCAATGCTTGTCCTTGTATTTTAGCTAGTTTATATCTTTTATCTGATATCTATGCTTATTATAGTGGGAAGTTGTCAGGAGAAATGATTGGAGAGGTCTGGTGTGGCTTGGTTGTATTTTTCTGATTGCTGGACTAATTACATAATATGATAGTCATTTTATTGGTCAAGTAGGCTGTGGTTGGAAAACCTAATTAAGTAATAAATAATCTATTGAAATTTGTATCTTCAAGTAATTAATATTTGGTAGAGGAAATTTTGGTTAATTTGTAGGTTTTTTTTTAAGATCTATATGTTGATCAAGTTTAATTATAATGCAGATGCAAAAAGGTTGATTGGTAGGAGATTCAGTGATGCCACAGTGCAGAGTGACATCAAGCACTGGCCATTTAAGGTCATTCCTGGACCTGGTGATAAGCCAATGATTGCTGTTAACTACAAGGGTGAGGAAAAGCAGTTTGCTGCTGAGGAAATCTCTTCTATGGTTCTCATTAAGATGAGAGAGATTGCTGAAGCTTTCCTTGGTTCCACTGTCAAGAATGCTGTGGTTACCGTGCCAGCCTACTTTAATGACTCTCAGCGTCAGGCCACTAAGGATGCTGGTGTTATTGCTGGTTTGAATGTTATGCGTATTATCAACGAGCCTACAGCAGCTGCCATTGCTTATGGTCTGGATAAGAAGGCAACTAGTGTTGGTGAGAAGAATGTGTTGATCTTTGATCTTGGTGGTGGTACCTTTGATGTATCTCTCCTCACCATTGAGGAAGGTATCTTTGAGGTGAAGGCTACTGCTGGAGACACTCATCTTGGAGGTGAGGACTTTGACAACAGGATGGTCAACCATTTTGTTCAAGAATTCAAGAGGAAGAACAAGAAGGATATCAGCGGTAATCCGAGGGCACTTAGAAGGTTGAGAACTGCTTGCGAGAGGGCGAAGAGGACCCTTTCATCCACTGCTCAGACCACAATTGAGATTGATTCTCTCTATGAGGGTATTGATTTCTATTCCACCATCACCCGTGCTAGATTTGAGGAGCTTAACATGGATCTGTTCAGGAAGTGTATGGAACCAGTTGAAAAGTGTTTGAGAGATGCTAAGATGGACAAGAACTCTATCCATGATGTTGTTCTTGTTGGTGGCTCCACCAGGATTCCCAAGGTTCAGCAGCTATTGCAAGACTTTTTCAATGGGAAGGAGCTCTGCAAGAGCATCAACCCTGATGAAGCTGTTGCTTACGGTGCTGCTGTACAAGCTGCAATTTTGAGTGGTGAAGGTAACGAGAAGGTGCAAGACCTGTTGTTGTTGGATGTTACCCCTCTTTCCCTTGGACTGGAAACTGCTGGAGGTGTCATGACTGTATTGATCCCTAGAAACACCACCATCCCAACCAAGAAAGAACAGGTCTTCTCAACCTACTCAGACAATCAGCCAGGTGTGTTGATCCAGGTCTATGAAGGTGAGAGGACTAGAACCAGGGACAACAACTTGCTTGGCAAATTTGAGCTCTCTGGTATTCCTCCTGCTCCCAGGGGAGTTCCTCAGATCACAGTGTGCTTTGACATTGATGCCAATGGTATCTTGAATGTTTCTGCTGAGGACAAGACTACCGGACAAAAGAACAAGATCACCATCACCAACGACAAGGGCAGACTCTCCAAGGAGGAGATTGAGAAGATGGTTCAAGAAGCAGAGAAGTACAAGTCTGAGGATGAAGACCACAAGAAGAAGGTAGAGGCAAAGAATGCTTTGGAGAACTATGCATACAACATGAGGAACACCATCAAGGATGAGAAGATTGCATCCAAGCTGCCTGAGGCAGACAGGAAGAAGATTGAGGAAGCCATTGAGCAGGCCATCCAGTGGCTCGATGCCAACCAGCTTGCTGAGTCTGATGAATTTGAGGACAAGATGAAGGAGTTGGAGAGCATCTGCAATCCAATTATTGCCAAGATGTACCAAGGTGCTGGTGGTGACATGGGTGCTGACATGGGTGATGATGGCCCTGCTCCTAGCGGTGGCAGCGGTGCCGGTCCTAAGATCGAGGAGGTCGACTAAGCTGTTTCCGCTCCTCATGTATTTGGTTTTGTCAGTTAGTTTTTATCCCCAAGAACTCCATTTTATTATTTCTGCATCGTAGTTTTTAGTTAATGGTGATACTTCTGCGTATTTTGGGTTGAACTTGTTTATCAAGTATACTATCATTTGTCGGATTTATAATTTCAGATTTTGCTTAAAAGCTTTGCTGTCCCGTTTGAGCTATATCTATGCCTTAGTATTCACTGTTTTATTTGTTCTGTGACCACTCTTTATGATATTGAAGATATTCACAGGATATACAGGATTAAAAGTTGTTCATTCGATCATTTGTCTAATGAATTCACGATTTGTTTATTGTGAAGCCCTACGAAATGTTTGTTAGTGGATAAAATGTTGTTTACTCCCTCCTAAGTTTGTGATAAAGGAAATGCCAAGTATGATAATTGGACACGATTGCTGATCTGAAAGGTCGATTATCCATTGATAGCTCTTGTATCGTTTAAAAGTTATTTTAAGTTATGCCACTATCTTAATACAAGTGGAATATGAAATTAGCACGTAGTTCTTTTGACTATTCCTACATAAACTATTAAAGGGGAAAAGTAGTTCGCTGAAGAGGGGACCAATAAAACCAGTGGGTAGCAGTTGCCACCATTGACCACACCGTTTGCAAGTTGATGATGACATGCACTATAGCACTTGAACAGAAAGAAAGAAAGAATTTTAATTGTCACATGCTGACCAGTGACCACAATTTACTCCATTGCCTTGAGTTTGTGGTCCTTAGATACAACATAGGCTCTCCAGTGTCATCACTGATTGAGGTTCATATAGGATTGTGATACTTTTTTTCAATACCAACAGAACATCATCTACATAGACTGAAACTAGCATTTAGTTTCAAGCAACTCTACCAAAATATCAATTTCTCCCTACTATATACTAAAAAAAAGGGTATCAAATATCATAGCAAATCGTGTTGCAACATTTGTGCAAATGGAATATATAGATCATACAACAGCTAGTCTGGGAAAACCTACCAACAACATCTAGTTGTGTGCCAATGGAATATATAGATCATACAATTGCATAATACCACATCATATGAAAACTAAGTTGGTGCATAATGAAGCACCCTTCCCCTAACAGGCACCAGTACATCTCCACTTAGGTCAACATGAGGTCGTTTCCCCCGAGGTGAGGACGGAGGCAGACGCGAACTTCATGTTCTTCAGGTCCTTCGCAAAGTTTTGGTACCAACATCTCGAGCACAGTTCCTGATTCGTCGTAGTATGCTTCAATTTTGGCATCTTCTGGGATTCTTGTTGACAGGGGAATTTCTCTGACAAATTCACCTGGAGGGCAGTGTTCTGAGGATGACTCGTCAAGCTTGAAAGTTCTGTTTTGTCTGTTGATGAATGGCATGCGAGATGTGCTTAAACAAGACACCTTTATTATACCATGTGTGAGCGTGTTTCGCCAGGAAACTTTCACCCTTTGAAGATCTACAAATGGCAAACTGAGTACGATTAAGTAACCTTGTTCATCTTCGTATATGCTTTTTGCAGCTGTTACTGGCCCGTAGACATCCCTCATCACCCCACTAAAGTCATGTAACCAATGCGGTTCAGTAGGGTGAATTTCAAGATCCGGAGCTTGATAGGAAGGAGGGTTTACTTGCAGGTAACACTCATCTTCATTTCCGTGAGGGAAGAAATCCTTTCTCCTTTTGCCATTAGCAGGTAGTAGATCCATTGCGTCCCCGTTGCTGAGATTGGATGGCTGAGTTAACAAATTAAGCCCTGATCCATTAGCCAGTTTCTTTGGATTGGAATGCGGATTACTCTTAATTGGTGGGAGTGGTCTCTCAAGCTCAAATTCAGTGTTGGGGAGGTTTCTCCATGAACTGTAATCGCTTGCTTCGTGTGGAATACTGAAGTTGAGTTCCCTACCTGTGAGTTCCATCCATCTTTTGCGCTCCTCTTCATCAAGAACCATAAGACTGGGAGATGAAACAACCTCAATACCATGAATACACTGAGGATTCGACAGCCCCCTGTAGTGCTTCCTCTGCATTCTATGAGATCGAACAAAACCTTTGTCAGCACTAAAGGGAAACGGACGCTCCCCTTGACGAGAATGCCCATTCATGTAACTCCGAAGCTGCATCTTACCAAGTGCATTCTCAGGCCTTTCCTTGAAAATCCACATATACAGGTTCTCCATGTCATGCTGAACCATGAACAAATCAAGCTGGAGATCAGATTTATCAAACCCGGAATATCCATTACTATCCCTTACCATCTTTGCCTTCGATTTCTCATTTAACACAGGCCTAAAATAAAAGCTAAAGAAAACCCAAGCACCCCAAATACTATCCAAACGTTTCGCACATTTCCTTCCAACTTTAGATGCACTAATAGAACTTTCAGTTTCATAAACCTGTGTACCAAGCCCGACATCAAGAATATCACAATGTTCCGAGTTCCATGGCTGCGGAGGAGGGCTACGCTCAGCTGATAAAGGCAAATTAATATCAGGTGGACAAGTTATGACTACTTGTCTATTCATCTCGAGGTCTAATTCATCATGTGAAGAAGATGCACTTGAATCCATCGACAAACGAGTCGAAGGATGATGATTCTCCATCGACAGCCAATACAACACCAAACAGTATCTTCTATCTCACAATTCCTTTTCTTTGGGAGACAACAATTGCTAATAACAAACTTCAATACTAACAAACCAGAACAACAACTTGAACAAAAAAACTAAATCTTTACAAACACAACTACATTAACGCTCTCTAACAACAGCAAACCTATATGAAACAAACAAAACCCCAGATTGGAAAATCAGCAAAATACAAAAAAGGGGAAATCCCGCACAACCCCAAATTCTTATGCAACAAAAGAATGAACTTTTAGGAACAAAAAATCCCTATTTATACAGAGATGACAAAAGCCCAAATCCAAGAAAATCAACTCTGTAAAAGTGCATCGGCTTTTTTTTCCAACACAAACAATATAAAAATTGAATCTTTATCACTATATAGTATACTTTTTCTTTCTTATTTTTTAATAACAAAAGGTGTAAATATAGTGGATGTATAGTATATTACCAATCAATGAAGCCAAAACCCAAGAAAAGTACCAAATCTGAAGTGATTTTGGAAGAATACCTTAAAACTGCAGGAGCAACAAAGAAGAGAGAAGAAGGGAAATCAATGGTCCAAATTAACACCCCCATCTTCTTCTTCTCTTACCCCTTATCTCTTTTTTTGTTTTTGTTTTTGTATCTGACTGAGTCTTTGTTGTCTTTCTCTTAAGAATTCGTCATACATACACACACACACACAATACAAAAGGGGCTAAAGGGGGCGGAGATGGAGATATAGAGAGAGAGAGAGAGACAGAGACACAAATGGAGGAGGAGGCTGGAAAATGGGGTCTCTGAGGTTTAGGGGACAGATTTGTTGGTTTCTGGTGAGATTGACACAGAAAAATCAAGAATCATTACCGTTTTCCAACCGTGTTTCCTTAATTGTGTTGGCTCATTTATTTGACTAACTGAATTTAAAATATATTTTTAATCTGTCACGTGACATAACAAATGCTCTCAAACTCTTATGGAAGCATGAGACTCTTAATAAAATATCGAGAGAAGCATTGAAAACATTTCTAAAATTGGCATGAATTATTTCATCTTGAGACTATCGACAACTTTCAAAAATACTTATCTATTTGACTAACTGAACTTAATTACATTCCTGATCTACCACATGTAGGAGTGTTTAAAATTGAATTGTAACAGATAAACCAACCGTAAAATTGATTTTTTGGTATTGAGTTATCGGATAAACGATTGGGAACAGATGGAAATTTTATAAAGTTAACGACTTATTGATAAGGGGGCGGATTATTTAATTTCCTTATCGAGTAAACCGTAAATTGTTAAGAGTTACCATACTTACATTTTTATTTTAGATGTATTAATCTCATTTAATATTTTACCATAATATATAAGAGTAATTATATATTTTTCCTTTGTTAGTCCTAACTTCTAATGACTAAAGTTGTAGAGCCATTAAAACCTAAAACTCAGAAAAGCATTGAGTATATGTACATGAAAAGTATGCCGCAATTTATCGAGTTATTGACAAAGTGCTTCCATTGAAAAATGAAAATGGGGCAACCAGTTGAAAATCTGAATCAATTTATCCATTTGATTTTGTTACTACTTAAAAGTCATTTTTTCGTAAGGTGCATTCTGTAGAACCTGGGTTCCGCCTTCTCCTTGTCAAGTTTTGCTTCTGATCTCTCTCTGAGTCTCTAGTTCGTTACCTTCTACTACAGATCTTCACCATCTTCTGCTATTGGAGCTACTGGAATACGAATAGGGAGATCCTGAACTAAGGTATGATTCCATTTACCTTTGACAACAAAGAAAGTTATAGTAGCTTATTCCATTTGAAAGGTTTTTTGTTGAAGACAACTTTTCGTGCCCTTACTTTTGAAGTCAATATCAAAAGCGTAAATGAGTTAGGAGCGAAGAGTGAAGACCAGGAAATTTCCTTCTTAATAGAGTAGGGGTAAAAGAAAGTCTTCTAATCTTTGATCCCCTGATTCAGGAGCGATCGAAGCGAATACAATAAAGAACATTAGGTGCAATCAGCAATGACCCTACTCCGTACTCATTCTGATTAGTCGTGCCATCAAAGTCAAATTTTCATGCCCTCATCGAAAAAAAAAGATACCATAAACATTAGAGGTTAGTCGTACACCACTCGATAACTGTCCAATAATTGTTAATCCATTATGGAACCAACCAATGTCTTATAGGTTGACTAGTGGATTAGTAAATCTAAAAACCGATATCAGATAGGTCTAACTATTAAGCGAAATTATCCGTCTGATCCATCCGATAAGCAACCCTAGTCACATGGCATAACAAGTGGTCTCAAACTCTTGTAGTAGTGTGATACTCTTAATAAAATGTAGAGAGAAGTATTGAAAACATCTCTAAATTTAGCACGAATAATTTCATCCCCGAACTATTGACAACTTTGAAAATACTCCTCTATTTGACTAGTGGTACTTAAATACGTCTTCGATCTGCCACATGGCATAACAAGTGGTCTCAAACTCTTGTAAGATCATGAAACTCTTAATAAAATATCTAGAGAAGTTTTGAAAACATTCCTAAATTTGACAAGAATTTAGGAATGTATTTCACCCATGTGACAAGATCAGGGATGTATTTAAGTTCAGCTAATCAAGTAAGGAGTGTTCTTAAGGCTATCAACAATTCAAAAACGAAACTAATAATTTGCGCCAAATTTAGAAGTGTTTTCAATACTTCTCTCAATATTTTAACATCCATTTTCACTAAATTATGATTATATATATATATATATATATATATATATATAATTTTAAATTTTTAATGGTTGAAATTAATTTATTTAATTAGATATGAATATTGAGTGTGAGAAAATTTTTATTATTTATATTACGAATCATGAATTAACTTGCCTACCATTAAAATAACAATAATATATATTCAATATAATTTCACGAAAATCGAAAATGATATAATGTACAAACACACATTTAAATCATATATTTTAGAGATAGAAATGTATAGGATACATCATAATAAATGAAAATACTAATGTTTAGGATCGAGATTCGACAAATCTTGTCCTAAGTGCAAAAACAAAAAAAGGTTTTGTACACAATAGATATAAATGGAGATTTATTGATCAAATATAATAAGTGAGAATTGAATTTTGCAATAATTGAGCCTTTAATCTAAGTGCATTATCATTTTTTTATATAGTGTGTATATCAACCCAAGTAACATTAGATTAGTTTTAGAAAATATGTATAGAAAATGTTTAGTTATATAATAATTATAGGTTCAAGTGCTTCATAAACTATACATAAATTTGCCCTTGCATAAATTCGCTTTTAGGATTGAATTAAATTTAAGATTCATTTCTTTACATGCATGGTTTCAGAGCAGAACCTATCGTAATCAATGTCTATTGATGAACGAACCTTCAGATTAAATTACACATGCACTGGATATCCAATCTTGAATGTGAAACAGAGTACTGAAGAGTATCACGTTGAATAAAAATAATAATAATATATTTTCTTAAATGAATTTGGATAATTCTTGTGTCGAGATTCATTTCTTTTTTACCTACCCAACATGAAGATGAATTATTTTAAAAGAGAAAATCTAAAACGTGAGAAAGCACTGAGTTTTTTTTTTTTTTTTTTTAATTTCTGACTCTTAAAATGAAACATCTTAGAAAAACTTTTTTTTTTATTTTTATAGAAAATAAATGTTATAAGATGTGCATCCTTATTAGGACTATCACCTTCTAGGGAGCCAAATGATAATTTTTTTTAATGATTAAATAACATTATTATCAAAGACAAATTACAGACAGGCAAAGTATGATAATGCATGATTCACTTAATTAAATTAATTAGAATGAAAAAGGGAATAAAATTAAGATAAGTGAAATGACTGATTGTCCTTGTGGTTTTAATTACAATAATTAATTAAGGGAAAGTGGACGGTGTTTGATTATCCTTTTACAATCTTTTATAATAAAATATGTATAAGTTATGAATCAATTTATATATTATTTTATGTAATATAAAAAGTAAAATATAATTAATACAATGAATAATTAAACTTTATAAATTTTATCCCTACATAACTAATCTCAACATTAATACTACATGCATAATTCTGACCAACAATCAAACAAAAGTTCAATAAAAATTACTTCACTTTAGCAAATTAAGAAATACTCTCTTTTTAATTAGATAATCATTTTCCATTAACTGAATTACTAATAATCAAATTTGGATTTTTAAAGTATTATTAACTTTTTTTAATAAAATAAATATATTAATTAATATTGTTTAAAAGAGAGTTTGAAATGTAAACTAGACAAGTAAAAGGAAATAGAGTAAATATCACTTTAATTAAAAATAAATAAGGAACAAGTGGAGAGAAATGTCAAAATGTCACATTTCATATCAATTATTGATAATAATACTCATCACTACTTATATGTCAAAAATATTTATCTTATAAATTCAATTATTTTCCACTTAAGCTTTTGGTACAAATACTCATCTAATAATGAGTTCACTTTCTTATCTCTTTTTAAAGAAAGAAGTAATAATATATATTATTAAGATCAAATAAATGTTATTTGGAATGCAAGCAAAATGAATTGTGGAAACATGAATCCTAACTACTTTTTTTTGTTGGGGTGGGCGGGGGGGGGGGGTGTGGTGTGGGGGTTCCTTTATTTTGTTAAAAATATTTAATATAACAAATTGGTTATCTGTATTGATTTGATTTAAATTAGGACGTAAGTTGCTTTAATACATTTTAAAGCAATTGACTCAATATTTGTTTGTTAACGTGATATTACTTGTGAACAATGTAAAGATGAGTATTAACTAGTATGACTATTGTACTTAAGGGTCGTTTGGTAGAGTATATAAGAATAATAATAAAAATATAGAGAAAATATCATAAATAACAAACATAATAAATATAATAATGCTCTATAGCTATAATTTCGATAATTGCGCTCCATAGCTATAGTTTCATTTGTTATGGAGGTTACAGTTGTATATTTTTGCCCGTTTGTATACTTCTTAAATATTTGCCTGCCTGCACATTGAATAAAAAAGAATTGTACGCTAAAGTACTCTTACTATGACTTAATTTCACAAGTCATAAATTTAGAGAACTTCTATCTTGTCTTATATAAATTGTATCGTATCCAATTCACAACTTATGTCATGCAATTTGCTTTCAAAATGGAACAAGGCAAAAGTAAATGACTTTAGTATTAAGCGAATTACTTTCAAATTAGAACTTCTCAAATCTCCACGCGAATACCAATTAGTCAGATTCCAAATCAGACATCGAAGGGAAAACAAAAAAAAAAAAAGACAATTCTACTAAGTAATGCAAATTCAAATGATCATTTTGCTCCAAAATAATAGTCCTTTTGAATCCAAGTTATATACTATTATATGGTAACTAGAACGTGCCTCTAACGCTATACATAATATATACTAACAAATATAACAAATTAAAATTCCAAGTAAGAACTTATATATATATATATATATATATAATAAGTACAAAAACTCAAGCTTTACTTGACTTACAAATTAAACATTCCAACTATGGTTATCATAATAAAATCAAAACCTTATTGATCAAATCAATCATCCTTCAATAATGGGAGAAGAACAACATCATCATAGAGAACTTGAAATCAACCCTGTTATAGTTGGCCTTCTTGGTATCATAGCCGGTGCTATAATTGTCGTTATTATACATTTTATAATAGTATCATGGTGTAAAAATACTTCACCTGATCCTTCAGAGCAAAACACAACTATCCCAGTAAGTCAAAGTCAAAATCGCTCTCGTCCTAGAGCTCAACAAGAGACGTCTAGTAGCACCAGCACGAGTAATTCGATGGTGCAATTGATTGTTTTATCGAGGTACAACAAAGACATAAAAGAAGATATGTGTTCTATATGTTTAGCTGAGTTTTTGGAAGGCGATGAAGTTAGGGTATTGTCTCAATGTATGCATACTTTTCATGTACCATGTATAAATGTGTGGTTACATTCTCATCGAAATTGTCCGCTTTGTCGCGCGGATACTACGTTATTGGCTCCTCCGCATCAACGTTTAATAGGTTTGTTGCCAGAGTCCCATAGGCAAATTCATAACTTAGAGTCTGTGGATTCAGAATGAGCATGCATATATGCATGTTTACGTGCGTTTTGGTTTGTATACATCTTTGTATTTCCTATATGGGCCTAATACAAACGATCCAAATGACCATTTATATGGTCCACAAATTCCAAGCCCATTACCTTTTATGAGATTTCTCAGATTGATGGATCTTCGGAATGAATTGTAATTTGATAAATTGTAGTAACTAGTAATTATGTTATTAACAATTTTTTGAAAATTAAAATATTATGTTATGATTTTTGAATACTATATTATCTAGCTTATTATTGAAAAAATGATAATCTTAGATCAAATTTATGGGTATGAATCATGCTTGGTGTTTTTTAATTAAAAAAAGTGAACTATAGTTTCAAAAACTATAGACAAACACATGTTTTAAAAAATCATAATAAAAATAATGCCATAAAATCAGTAAGTATATCCAACTCCCAACCGAATTATCAACAAAAAAAATTAACATTTGTCTCAATTTACGTGATGACACTTTTCAAACTGTTAAATGAATTTTCATATTCAAATACGATCAAAACTAAAAAGTTTTAATTCTTGAAATTCAAACGTTATCATATAAATTGAGACTTTGGAAGTAATATTAGTAAAATATTCGTCAGGTCTTTATTTTATTTGTTTGTCCTACTTCCTTTTTAGTATGTTTTAAAAAGAATAGTATTTATTTTCTTTTTAAATCACTCTTTAGTTTTAACTTTCTAACAGAGACGGACCCACATGCAAAGTTGGGAATGCACGTAAACCCGTTAAGTTCGAAAAAAAATTATGTGTATATATATATATATCTATCTTGGAAAACTAGTGGAAACTGAAATATAATTAATAGTGCACCCATGATGAGTATATGAGTGCCTTGTATCGCTAGTATATTAACAAAAGGTACCACCCTAAGACCAAGGTTCAAATCCAACTAAAGCCATATTCTGTTGGTGCATCCAAAATCTTCAAATCCTGATTCATGACATGTTTAAAAATTACAAGATGAATTATTTTTTTGATACATTCCACGTATTATTAATTTTAAAATCATAAAATTGAATCTGTCTTTATGTATTCTTAACCTTCATTTCAAGTTAAAGTCAAATAAATAAATTGAAACGAACTTAATATATATATTTAAGAAAATGTTCATCTCATCTCATGTATGATGTTTACACTATTTTGTCGTTTATTTTTACCCTTTTAATAATCCTCATTAATATCTCAATAATTTCAAAAAAAAAAAATTAAACTATTTTTACAATATAATATTCTTATAATGCATTGTACACTTGTCTTGAATTTCCAAAACCAAACAAAATTAATTTTTTAAAACATGGCCACTATACTTAATAATACATAATCAATTACTTATCTTGCCCAATTCCTCAACCACTAACATTTCAAAAACCTCTCCCTTCACCGGAGCTCCGACATGTCCCCTTTATTTGCAATTGTCTCTCTGATCATACTTATAATCATACCGACTATCGTGTACGCTTTCATCTACGCTATGAAACACCCGGACAACATTTTCCGGCGAAGCTCCGGCGAAAATTCCGGTGAGTCGATCACCGGAATTATTACACATCATACGGATATGTTATCTACTGTAAAGTATGAGAAAAAAACTTCGCCGGAGAAGGAGGAGGATTCCGGCAATGAGTGTCCGGTGTGTTTGACGGCGTTTATTGACGGAGAAGAAGTTAAACAATTGATGACGTGTAAACATATGTTTCATTTTTCTTGTATTGATAAATGGCTTTGTTCTAAATCGAGTTGTCCGGTTTGCCGTGCTTCCGTTACCGTTAAACGGCCTAAACGGCCGGCGGTGAGTTTCGATGATGATTTCCGGCAAGGTTTGCCGGATGCTGCTGTGTTAGTTTGATTGTTGTAATGCATTTTTACATTTTGTTCGGATGTTCAACTGAATTTATTATTTTCGATTTTGATTTGTTTATATATATGTGAAGAATTAGATTATTACCATATTTATTTTGTATTTAGTGTTATACGATTTGTTATGTAGCACAAGTGCATCTCACACTATTTATCATATTTAATGTGTGTGTCTCTATGTTATGATAATTTAAATATCTACTCGTACATATCTAAATTGAAAGACATAAATATCAGTTAAAGACATATTTACATATTACGCCTTTTTAAAAATTTATATTTGTATTTGAATTCAATTAACTTTAAAAGTGAAATATATTTGTCCAATTATACATGTCTATTTTATGAAATCAAATATTATTGGATAGAGAGAATATTAAAATGAATTTACTATACCAATTATTATTTTATATCAAATCAAAATTTTTATTTACATTTAAATGGAAACGAGATTTTTACCTTTACTAATAAAAACCTGGAAGATATTGGTGACAGACAACATGTCAATTTCTTCCCCTCTGAGCAAAATCCCAGTCACTATCCAACCTCCATCTTTAACCTGCATTTTCCCCCTTCAAATTCTTCAAATCTAAGCTTAACACAAATCTCCAACAGTAACACAGAATCAAGAACCCAAAAATTAACTTTTTTTCACCAAAAGAATCAATGAAAAGAGCTCACATTAGATTCATTCACCATAAAAAATGGTCAACACCCATTATTGTATTCACAATCTTTGTTGTTATACTCCTTCTTACACTAATTTTAACCAACCCCACTTCCTCATTTAAGCCTAAATCATCAACCCCACATTCAAAATCAGTTCTTTTTGATGAAATCTTGCCTGAGTTGCCTCGATTAGCTTACTTGATTTCGGGTACTAAAAATGATGGAGTAAAGATGAAACGGCTGCTTCAGGCAGTGTATCATCCGAGGAATTATTATCTGTTGCATCTTGATTTGGAGAGTTTGGATATTGAGAGATTGGAGTTGGCTAAGTATGTTAAGTCGGAATTTGTGTTTAGGGATTTTGGGAATGTTAAGGTTGTGGGAAAATCAGATCTGGTTACTTATAAAGGGCCTACTATGTTGGCTTCTATGTTGCATTCCATTGCTATTCTGTTGAAGCTGCCTAAGAGTTGGGATTGGTTTATTAATCTAAGTGCTTCTGATTATCCCCTTATGACTCAAGATGGTTAGTACTCTGATTCTTCCTGTTGTTTACTTTGCAAGGATGTAATTTGTTTGAAGTGTAAAAACTATATTTGGTGCAGCTTCTGCTTTTCGAGGACATGACCGTAGATAAGTGGTTATGAAGGGTTAGTAGGTAGTTGAACTTTGTCTAAGGTTAGTAGGTAGTTGAACGTTGTCTCATTTCCTAGCAAGATAGGATTGGTGGTAGTTTGGTGCATTGTACCTATTTCCTTGTTTATACCAGTAGTGGTAGCATTTTTCTAGTAGTTGCCTGTGTTACTACTTTTGTTACTCCTTGTTATTTAATATGCTTCAATTATCATATTAGTTGGTTATTGTTATTGCTCCTCTTTTGAATCCTATGTTATATTTTCCGTATTATTTTCTATGTCCGATTTACTTGTGTATTTTTCTTTTAGCTGATTTGATGTTACTTGAGCCGAGGATCTTCTGGAAATAGCATCTCTATCTCCTCGAGGTAGGGGTAAGGTCTTGCGTACACTCTATGTCCGCAGACCCTGCTTATTGGTCTACACTGGGTTTGTTTTTGTTGTTGTTGGTTTGAAATGTGTATATTTGTACCAAGTCTGCACTAATTGTCATGAAGGAGCAGTAAATGGAGTGATACTTTGTACCTACTGACTGAAGGGTGCACACACAAAATTTTAAATTGATTGGCTCACCCTACTTTGTTGTTTGGACTTGATAGGAAGTGTAGTTTCTATAAATGGTGGATGTTAGGAGTAAGGAGAAGTTAAGTGGCTGGAAAATAACTTGCTTAAGTTTGATTGAGTTCATACTCTATTCCCTTTGAACATTCTTTATAAGCATAATAATCGGAGGGTGTAATTTGTTTTGAAGTGCACCAACTGTTCTTGGCTAGAATTGTATATATTGTTGAAAGTGTTTGAAGTATGTACATTTATACTAAGTCCTTATTGACATGACAGAGTAGTGGATGTAGTTATATCTGAGTTCGCCCTGATGATAATGGATTTGATCCAAATGCTGCTCCTCAGCAGGACTCTCAAAATTTTAGTTTGATTGGCTCAGCCTAGTTATGTTCTTTGGAGTTGACATGAAGTTGCTAGGCTATACTTGGTGAATGCAGGACTAAGGAGAAATTAAGTGGCTAGGAAATATCTCACTCAAGTTTGATTGAATTAAGACTCTATTTTTAGCTAAAAGTTGTTTTATGGTACATAGGAAGGGAGGGTAATATTATTAATTTAGTTAATTTCTTGAATGTTTGCACTTTTTAATTGGAAGGTTTTGAAGAATCTATATCACATGCTTATATAGTTTTCTTGAGTTGATTATTCCTATTATGTTACAGTTACGAGAATCTTATTGTCACCACAGTGAAGTCTTTGAAAGAAATTTAGTTTATTTGCTAATACAGTTGATTGTAACTTCTGCTAAAGCTTTGTAATCTTGAGGTTCATGTCCAAGTATGGTGTATGTAAGGAACATTATACAGTCGACAAGATTAAATGAGTTCAGTAGTTATTATGTGTATGTTCTCTGTAACCTTAGAAATACATTGTTGTTATCAAATAAATGCAAAAGCATCATGTGTAACTTCTACTTATATGGTTAAATGCCAGGTCTTATCATTTTCAATGAATTTAAATCTGTTCTATTTCACTTCGAGTATTTAGTAAAGAAAACAAAAGACCACTAGCATTCTATCTGTTTTTCATCTGGTCATTCTATGTCTTTCCCAGGTTTATTATTGCTATCATTTTCCAGCTTCTTTGTTAGTCTTAGCCAAAGATGATCACTGCTTATTGTTTTCTTTTGATATGGTCAATTTTTTAGCAATTTCCAGCTTCCAGTTATCGACATTTGTTACAATTATCTGTATGCATCTAATCTCTTTTCTATTTGTTGCAGATATACTCCACATTTTCTCATACTTGCCTAGGGATCTGAATTTTCTTGAGCACTCAAGTAATATTGGTTATAAAGAGTGAGCATACTATCACTTGACTCTGGTTTCATAGGATCTCTCTTTCTGAGGCAAACGGATCTTGTCTTTGATGACTGCTTTTGAGTAACTTTCCGTTACCTATTCTGTTTTCTAGGTTTTCAAGGGTGAGACCTATTATAATAGACCCTGGTTTATATCATCTGAAGAAATCTGGCGTGTTCTGGGCTAAGGAGAAAAGATCTGTGCCGGCTTCTTTCAAGGTGTTCATGGGTACTGCTCGAGATTTGCTTCCTATGGATACACGCATATTATATGCATGCATAAGTGTGTTCTACATTGTAGTGATTCTTTTTTTTTTACTCCAATAGATAATTGATTTGTTTTTGGGAAGGAAAGTGGGAATAAAATAGAGATCAGTAATCATTTATTCATAAGTTCTCTTAAGGTAGATAGCAGAATAAAAGGGTCCTAGCGATAAGTTTCTAATGAAGGATTGCAAGGGCAAATGGGAAAAACGCAGAGCTCTTAGGGCATGCTGCAAGCAGAATAACATGCTTCCTACTGGTATCTAGTGTTAAATTAACAGATGTTGGACAATGATTACTTTGACGTAACTTGGATAACAAACTTCTTCGCCTTTTTACGGCAGTGAGGAGGGGGGGAAGAAGGGGTGTAGCAGCCTGAGTAGGGGGTCATGGGACTAGAGTTCTATTATCTTATTTGAGTAGCGTTTTTAACTAGCCATTTTTCATCTGCTGTTGTGATCCCATTACTTGTTACCTTCTAATGCAAAACACATGTAGATGTCAGGATACACAAATTTGGACTTGGAAAGTAGATAGCTTTCAAGATGATTTTCCAACAGTTTTCTCATAAATGTTGTGTATAATCAAACTAGGTGTGAGTTTGCTGGATCAGGAATCTGCTTTCCTCTTGATGATTTTGTATCAAAATGATATTTTTGATGCCTTCCAAATTCTGAGCAAAATAGTGTGGCAACAAAAAGTTGTTTAAGATAGATGAGTTACAGCCGTTCTTTTGATGATTAATTGACACTTGTTTATGCTTTGATGATTAATTTACACACGTTTATGCTTTCCAACAATAAATATATATTAAGGAGCATATTCTAAGGTAGAATATGTGTTGAGTCCCACATCAGTGGGATGAGGAGAAATTGGTCTCTTGACGGGGTCTTGAGCAATCCTCACCACTTGAACTAGTTTTTGGGCTTGAGTTAGGTCTAAGGTCCATAGAATGGTACTCGGGCCAGACCCCAAGATGTCCAGTACTAGGCGTGAGGAGGTTTTGAGTCCCACATTGGTGGGATGAGGAGAAATTGGTCTTTTTATATCGTCTTGGGCAATCCTCACCTCCTGAGCTTGCTTTTGGGGTGCGAAAAGATACTACTACTACTCAAACAGTCGTATAGCTCAATGCTAAAACTGTTAGCTCCTTTTTTCGTAAAAAATTGTTTCCCTAGTAGTCATTTGCTGTTTTGTTTTCACTTCCAGGATCTGAATGGGTGATGCTCTCAAGGCCATTCCTTGAGTTTTGTATTTGGGGTTGGGACAATCTACCGCGCACTCTTCTGATGTACTACACAAATTTCTTGTATTCTCTCGAGGGCTACTTCCACACCATTGTCTGCAATCACAAAGACTACCAGAACACGACAGTGAACCACGACTTACATTACATCAAATGGGACAATCCCCCAAGGCAGTATCCTATCAATTTAACACTCAAGCACTTTGAGGACATGATCCAGAGCGGTGTCCCCTTTGCTCGTACTTTTGCTACTAATGATCCAGTTCTTGATAAAATTGACAAGGAAATCTTAAGAACGTCTCATGGCCGGTTTTCGCCAGGGGCTTGGTGTGTGGGAACTTCCTCTTTAGGTAAAGATCCTTGTATAGTTTATGGAAGTATAGATGTTGTGAAACCATCAGCAGGCTCAAGAAGCCTAGAGAAACTTGTACTTAAGCTCCTTGATACTGAGAATTTCAGGTCAAGACAATGTAAATAAATTATACAATACTCCTTTTTTCCTCTTGGAAATATTTTTTTCTCTCTTGTTCATTTTCTTTTTGCCTCTTTGCTTTGTTTAATTATTTGGCATGATGTGAATCCTTTTGTTTGTTACTTGGTTATAACAACATACTTGATGTGATCCATTAGTGGGGTCTGTGGAGGGTGTGACGTGTATGCATACGTTATCTCTACCTTGTAAAAGTTGAGAGATCGTTTTTGATTGACTGATCAAGAGGTCCACCAAATGTTCGTATTAATAGGCGTACAATTACTCCACCTGTCTCAATTCACAAGTTAAAAATCTTAAAATTTAAGTTACAATAATAACATATTCAATATAATCTCATAACTAGAGTTTGAGGATGATGATTGTATGAAATCTTATTGCAATTGACCCTTGACTCAAGTTTAGCATATCAAATTCATACAGAAAAAAATATAATAATAAATAAGTCACATTGAAAATAATGAAGACAACACAATAGCAATAACAACTAATATGATAATTGAAACAAAAGAAACAACATACTTTTTACATAAATCGAATAATAAGATACATAGTAGGAGAGTCATATTAATAATAGTAAGTGATAAGAAAAATTAGACAACGCCAAAATACCTGCTAATGTATATATATTGTCTAATCACATTTTCGCAATACATTTCTTTAGGTATACTCTCGCACCTTTTGACGGGAGCATCTATGAATCTCCTGTTCACATATCCAAACCATCTCAGTACCGAAAAATCGAGGGTCAAAACCGTAAAAGGCAATAAGAGAATGAAATAGCGGGAACACAAGCCTTTGACTTTAAGGTTGTGTTTGGTCAAACTGTCTGCTTTTTTTGTGGTACTAATAATAATTGTCTTTTTTCGACCATTTTAGTGTTGTTACTGATTCTTGTCTTCAAGGACACTCAAGTTTCAGGTTCTTCACTTTTTCTCCATTTTTATTATTTTGGATAAATTATTCTAGGGTTTTTTTTGTCGTTTGAGACTGAAATTCAATTGTGAAATTTGGTACTTTTATATCTCAATTGCTTTGTTTTGTAAATTGTGTTAACAAAAAGGGGAACTTTACTAAATTCAATTGCTTGTTGTTTAATTTGTAATTTCTGTAATAATGTCTGATTCTGTTGCACAAATCGAGGTTGCATTTTGGATTTTGTGGATAGTAATGTAGAATTTTATGATTCAGTAACTGTTTCATAAGTTTTTTCAATCCTACTGTTTGATTAAATGGTAAAAACACACACTTTTTTGCGAGTTTCACATCTAACTATCAGTTGTTTCCTTTTTCTTTTTTTTTTTTTAACTTGAACTATCACAGTAAAATAAACCTTAAAACTATTTAGGCCAACTACTAGTTGTTCCTTTTTTTTACCTGAACTATCACCGTCTAGTCAACTAAGTGTGTTTTAATACGTAGATGTGTATAGTTCTGGTAGAAAAAGGGAAAAACTGATAGTTGGGGTGTGAAACTCGTGGAAAAAATATAATAATTCAGGTGTGTTTTTGACCATATCTTTTCTTTTTTTAATTAAGCTTAAACGTGTACGAGTTGAAAGTCTCATATACGGTTCTTAGAGGGGGGGAGTTTTATGATTGGTTCGAAGAACGTCTCGAGATTCAAGAAATTGCGGATGATATAAGTAGTAAATACATGTTCCTCCCCATGTCATTATATTTTGTTGTTTATGGATAGTTAAGCTTACTTGTTCTTTTAGTACAAGTAGCTACTGAGTTTGCTATGAATCTTTACTGTTGTCCAACCGTTATTGAGGCTTTTGCTTCGTATCTTCTTGCTTACAATTGCAAAGAATTGTACTACTGAGTTGTTCTGGTCGACATATGAAAGCATCAGTCAATCAACTGTACTGCATCAATCCATAACGAGTTGGGGTTAATTATATTTTTATCCTTTGTATCCTCATAAAGGAGTACGAGAGGATTAAATTGGTGTACTAACTCCGCGATGTCATATTTTTTTTCCTTTTTTTGTCATAAGGAAATCTGCTTGTATGATGGATGGAAAAACCTCTGCAAGCACTATTCAAGGGATCAGCCGGAGACGTTCTGAGGGCAAGAGTTCATTCCGAGCTACAGCAGATTATGATGACAAAACTTTGCATGTTAATCAGCATACACTAACTAGGTGATTTAATTAACTGATACTTTTCTTTCTCTTTTATATTTCTGTATGGTTATGAAGACCTATAAAAGGTTCTAATTCCTATATATTTTTCTGAAATTTTGTAAAGTGACACGACAAAGCTGAAGAAAGGCTCAAAAATTGTCGGAGGAGGTCTAAGACAATACAGTATAATGGGTCGGTGATAATCTAAGGAATGCTTAATGTTCTATACATTATGGCCTTTTTTGGGTAATTCCTTTCGTTCTGGATAACGATTTCGATTTTTTCATTTTTAACTTGTCAATTTGCAGTTTGTAAGAAGGTGGAAGATAAGGGACGAATCACATACAGTGAGGTAAGTTTGATCCTTTATTCTGCTAGACTAAATGACCTATACACTCGAAAAAGAGTCTTGCGAAGGTAGACCTAGTAGATATCTATCCTATACATCATAAGTACTCACACCTTCTCGGTCTTAACAACATTTCTATCTTCACTTATTTTACTAAGAATTACCTCCTAGTATCTCTATTCTGCTGCATATTTGCTACAGCCTATAAAGGATAAAATGACTGCTTGGATTATTGAACTTCAATTTATTGCTCGTTCAATGAAATGTTGCAATATTGAATATTATTTTACATGCTTAAGAGAAAGCCCATATGAAAGATTGCTTTTTTGGTAGAGAAATGGTGGTATTGAATCTTAAACTAGAAGAAAAACACTGTATCGCCATAGATATTTTAGGCGCTTACACAATTCATCCTTGCTAATGTGAAAACTTTCCTTTTCTCCTCTTACTTAAATATTTCTTGACCGATGATTGGCAAAGCTTATAGTTTATTCTACATTGACATGCAGTTGAAAGTAAATTAGTGACACTTGTCTTGATTCTTGTTCTTCTTTCTTGATTTTCCTAGTATATGCATATGACATATAGATTATAATTCTTGTTATATAGGTTGCAGACGAAATCATAGCCGAGTTAATGACAATGGAAAACAGTTCCTCTGTTCCCCTTAATGAGGTTAAGTACAGATCTCAAGACATCTATTCTTTCTTTCTCCATCAACTATGGTTTGAATGGAATGCTTTATAACCTTTCCAGTCAGATGAGAAGAATATACGTAGACGAGTATATGATTCGCTCAATGTCCTTATGGCCCTCGATGTTATTGAAAGAGATAGAAAGGAGATCCGCTGGAAGGGCCTTCCTAATTCAGATGCAAGGGACATGGATGAAACTAAGGTTAGCAGGTAGCTTAAGATTTAAAATTTTATCGTCATTTCTCACTATCTTCTGTATGTATACATAAGGCTTAAGCTTTGTGAACGTATGCTGATGGAAATCTTGGACTGTTTGAAAGCGGTTGCTTTAGTTACTAAGGGTGAAACAGTAATTGTGACAGATGCCTAAACTGCATTGATGATGTAACTGATCCTAGATGTATAAGAATGCTTAATTCCTTGCCTCATTGAGAAGTGGGCCTGCGTTACAACTGATTCCCATATTTCTGTATAGACTCGCCGTGTCTTTAGATGATATTATATAACAATTCTGTACTTTTCCAGAAGGGGCATGCAGAGTTACTGGCGAAGATTGGGAAGAAAGCTGCATATCTGAAAGACTTGGAAGAGCAAGTATGTTCGTCTACTCCTTTCGTACTAATGTCATAATCTCTTCAAATCAACATTGAAGAAACACTCCATACACCTAACTGAGTTGTTGCAATGATCTTTAACTTTCTGCAAATATTGGGAAAGCTTGCAAGTCTGCAAAATCTTAAGCTGCGGAATGAACAGTCGTGTAAATCTACAAATGGCCCTTCACAAGGATTCTCTTTGCCATTTATACTTGTTCAGGTATATAAGGCTTTAGTTTTTCCTCCGAAATTACTGCATCTACTTAATTTACATGGTAGACACTTTGATTATGCGATGATTAAAGTTAATGGTCCTCAATTATATCTTTCACCTTTTAATTTACTACTTGTGTTATTGATATTGTATGATAAAGTCCATATTTTTTTTGTCAAACGGTGTAGGTTTATATTCAATTTTGACTCGTATCTTTTCATTTACTTTTGTGTATTAGTAGTGTTGTACGTTAAATTCCCTTTAAGCCTTTGACAAACATTTTAGACTTGCAAGCAATTTTATAATGTTCAGTCTGATTGATTTTTGTTTTTCATACTGTTCATGAGAATGATTTTGTTCCCTATCTTTCAAATGATGTGTTATTATGTCCAGTTCTTTGGCTGAGCCACAAAGCTCACATAGAAATATGAAAAAAAAATTATTCTTATTAACTTCCAAAACACCTTCACAAGGTATGGGGATAAGGCTACAGATACATCACCCTTCCCAGACCCCACTCGTGGGATTACACTGGGTATGTTGTCGTTGTTGTTGTATTTACTTCCCAAATAGTTTTGCGTAAAATGCATGTTGGTGTGGAATTTGTTACAAGCATGTAGAGCTATCACAGAAAGCATGAGTTAGAGTCCTGATTGGTGAGTGTTTGGAGCTGGAACCGCCATTCCGAACTTAGGATTTCCAAGACTGGTAGCACCCTGCTTGTTTGACACATCACTTGCAGTTCACTCAGCTATTGTTTACTCCCTTCGTCCTAATTTATGTGGCACTGTTTGACTAAGCACAAAGTTTGAAAAAGAAAGGAAGACTTCTGAAGTTTGAAATTTGTGGTCTAAATCAATCCTTTAGGCATTGTGTGACTATAAATCATTTCAGTGTAAACAAGGAATTAAGGTCAAGTTATATCTAATTATAGAAAAGTAATATTCTTTTCGGGACAAACTAAAAAGGAACGCGACTATGTTCATGGACTTTGGTATGGGCATGGGGGGTATGTATCAACTATCAGGTACAGGGCTTGTAAGTATCGTTATGGACATTTCCAGTGTGTAGCAAGCTGTTTTAGTATAACTTTTAAGGTTCTGTCCAAAATATTCACACCACCTCATACTAATTTAACACGGTTACCTCAAGACAAATGGATAATCCACGTTCACCGTAATTATTGGAAATATATGCGACTTTCTGTAAACTACTCTTGAACTTCTGAGATGTCTCTGACTACATGCGTATAAATTGCAGAGTTTCCCGTTTAACTTACCAAAGAATTTTGATACGGATAGTAACCTTTCTGACTTGTTTCTTATTTGCCAAAATACTGATATAGACTGCTCCCCATGCTACGGTTGAAGTTGAGATCTCGGAGGATATGCAGTTGGTCCACTTTGACTTCAACAGGTACGTGAACATCTTCAAAGGCCAACTGATATTATATTATTTGGCATGTGATTAAAATTGTACACAGTAAGAATTCGTTGTCATCCTCATAGGGCCGATAATAGATTCTCCCCACAAAAGAAAGCAGCTCTTTATCATGCAACCTTTTTTTTGCATTGTTGTGCCAATTGGATTAGAGTTGCAGAAAGGTGATTGATATCAGAAGATTAAGCTATTTCGTAGGTTGCGTAGGGTAGATCTCGTGGGAGGGGTGGTGGATGGTAGTGAATCTTCACCTTCAATTTTAGCTTGAACTTTTCATTAGTAAAAAAAAAGAAGGGCAGCCTGGTGCATAAAGCATCCTGCGTTAGCAAGGTCTAGCGAAGAGTCGTACCCCAATGGATGTGATGTAGACAACCTACCCTAGTGCAAGCATTAGTGACTACTTCCACGACTCAAACCCGTGACGTATAGGTCACACGGATACAACTTTTTACCGTTTCTCCAAGGCTTCCCATCAGATTTTAACTTTTCAATATTTAGTCGATCCCTGCTGGTTGTGGAGGTCTATATTGGAACCCCAAAATCTTATGTCACATGGAAATCTATTGAAGATCATGTCCATGATCTTTGACGTTAAATGTAAATAGCAAGTTGGAATTTCAAAAACCTACCAAAGGAGGAGTTCAAATCTGGAGAAAGATGATAATGAGAGGAGAAAGGGGATGAATTACATATGTTTCTCGGACTCTTCAAAAATGTCAACAAGTGCGTCTGGGAATCTCCAAAAATGTCAACGAGTGTGTCTCGGAATCTCCAAAAGTAGTGTATTTTTGGAGAATCTGACACGGATGTTGCATCAAAAGTGAAGAGTTCGAGCAACTTAGTGAATCACCACAGCTTGACTATTTATGCAAGATACCTTGTATCCTCCTCCATCCCAATTTAGGTATCCCATTTGGTTTGAATTCGATTAACAATGTAAGAGTTATATTTTATGATTTTAGATGAAAGTGGATCCAAAAATGAAGGTAATGTTGACTTCTTTTTGAAGAATTTAAACATTGTTTAGGAACTATTAGAACCATGAAATGTATGGAGAAGTGTTAATAGAGAGAACTACGGGACAATCCAAGATGAAAAAAGTACCATTGCATTCTTTTTCCTCAAGTCAAATCTTAGTTTCCCGACCATAAGTAGTTAGGATTTGCATATCGTTGTCATCATCATCATCGTGAAGAATAAAAAAAATTCTGTTCAATATTTCTGCACCATCTGTTGTAGAAATGCAGATTCAATTTACCAGCATTTTCTTTTTCGAGTTCTTTCTAAACATGACTTCTCTTGTTGATTCTTTGGCAGCGTCCCTTTCTCTTTGCACGATGATGCTTATGTCCTAAAACTGATGCGCAACTATGAGCTCTTGGAGAGTGAAAGTGTATCTCGAACATCCTAAACACACTCATCGTGTAGCTAGTCCTGATGTCGCTTCAGGAGGCAGTTGATCATTTTACTGGAACTGACATATCTCGAATGATACTTTGTCAATCGATATAGAGACTCCAGAACTCGTCACGGAGTATTTGTACCTAACAGGATACATAGTCATACATGGCATTAACACAACTTATGTAGAAGTTAAAGAGCTGGTATTCGTCTTTGTTGCATTTTGCAAACATCTAAATAGGCTGACACCATGCCTTGTTAGTTTTCTGGAAAATGGTGGTATAAGATTTTGGTGAATAGAAATGTTCTTATTGTATCTTATGTTTTCTTTTGGGCACATCGACTGCTGCTTAAATTTGTCAGTAAATTTTATTTAGACCTTTGGATTATGGCTTGTTCCAATTGAGTACCTAAATACACTATAAGTGTTCTTATTAAACACTTTCAGCTCAGGTCTTTAGCGGTAATTAATTAACGACAATAGCTTAATTGTCACTAAATATGTACTTTTTAAGGCAATTAACACTCTTGTACATGTCTCTAAAGCCTATAGCGACATTATATCCAATACCCGTAAAAGTTTTAGTTCTCTTTATTAATATGCATATTTATTGCTGTTAAATGTTATTTTTGTTGTCGTGGGTAAATTGGTTCATAATTTGTCTCTCAAGAAAATAAAAAATATAAATACAAAATTCATAAGACAAGAACTGAATTTCTTTTTCTTTTTCTTTTTTTTTTTTTCTTAAAAGAAGTTTCTGAATTAATAGTGTTTTTTGTTTACCACACTGCTAAGTTGCTTAGCCCAAGAGACCTTTGAAAATTATAAAATGTGTTGCAACACTTAACTATTCTTTTTCACTTTTTTAGAATGTGAAAGTGGGCTCCTTCTCCCTATTATATTCATTTTTTATTATCCAATATTGGTGGGTAAAGCCTACAATTTTAATTATTTATTAATTAAAATATACTGCCATGCACAGCAGTAAGGGGGTAGGGGTGCGGTAGAGGAATGCACATTTGAGAATGTTTGCCTGTAATAAGGACCTTTTCTTTAATTTTTTATTAGTATTATTTTATATATCTTAAAAACTTACACTATGTTACTCATCCTATGTAATATAGTCTATGCATGTAAATTGTAATTAATGATTGAATTGTACATTTATTATTACTTTATAGGTTACTGGTTCGAGTAGTACGCTCCTTGGTCCCATTTAGTGGTAGAGCTCATATATTATGAACAAAGATTAATAAATTTCGTTTGTTATAAAGTTATACAGTATAAAAAAATGATATATATTATATTGTTGAGTTCCTCGATAGAATTTCGTTAGAATGCAGACTCCGTTACTATCCTAAGCCCTACTTTTTCAAAGAGCACTTTGTGACTTGTGTGTATATATTTGATGTTAATATTGTATTTGATGTCCTTAATTTGGATTAGAAATTAGTCAATTGACTAATACAGTAAAGTTATATAGCACTAGTATTATATAAGTACCTATTTATAGGTAGTTATTAATTGAGCACAAATTCATGCAAAAATAAATTGTAGTATTAATATCATGAATATAAGTTAATAAAAACTAGAAATTAAAAGTGCATCTTATTTAACAAAAAATTATAAAGTGTTAGGGACACATTTAACTAAATCTCTCTTACATATATCTTGTTCCAAACATGTATCCCATAATAACGCTACTTTACCCTGCATGCAACATGATAGATATGACAGCCACCACATTATATATAGGAGCAGAGTCAGTCTTAAAGTATGAGTTTTTAACATAATATTATAATTTTAGTCCAAATTTTATATTTATATTTAATTTTTTTATTTAATATATATAAATAATTCATCCAAATATCTTGTAAGCCAACAAAAAAAAAAATGACTCAATACACATAAACTAAAAAAATCCAAGCCCCCTCCCCCCTTCCCTTACTCCCTCTTTGTCTTAAAGCTACGAGTTCAACATAATACAATAATTTTAATTCAAACTCTAAAACTATATTATAATTTTTATTTTATATATATAAATAATTCATCCAAATATCTCGTAAGCAAAACTAGAAAATCCAAGCCCCCCTCCCCTCTCTATATATAACAAAGTTGTCTCTGATCTATAGGTCACGGTTACCGTGAAAACAATTACTCATAGTTGCATTAAAATAGTCTGTCTACATGACACCTCTTGGAATAATATAACCCTAATTTCCTAAACTCTGTTTACATAAAATATTTGGTGTATTAGACTGCCTCACTAACCAAAGTGGGGTGGGGTGGGGTGGGTGGGTGGGTCGGGAGGGTTGCAACTCAACAAGTTTAATTTAATATAATAAGAAGCTTAAAGGTTAAGAAAGTAAAGATATTACTAGTACTACTACTACCACCCCCTCTCTCGAACTACTAAAAAGTAACAAAAATACAAAAAATGGGACATAATAGTAAGAACAAACTATAGGTTATAATGTGTAGTAGTATATATATGCTACTACCATAAAGCCTTTCACTTTATTTTGAGCTCCATTATTATTCTCATAAAAAATATTCCTCTCTACTTTCCTTTTATCTTTCTTCCTTTCCCTTTGCCAAAATTGAATACTACAACTACACCTTCATTTTTTTTTTATGTGATTCTCCACTAACAAAAAACTTTATAAAAGAGAATTTTTATAGATCATATTCAAGAATTTTGCTATGAATTTTTCTTCAATTCCAGCTTATCTTGATCCAGCCAACTGGCAACAAGTATGTATTTAATTTTTTTTTTTATGCTTTTATCAAGTGTTTCTTTGGCAAAAAAGCATTATAGATAATATTCCTCACTTTTTTTTGTAATTATTTTTAAAAATTCTTCCTTTTTTACTCATCTTTAAATTTCTTGCATATACTTAGATATATAATTATTCTCATTTTTTTTTTTGTTTTCAGCAAAGTGGAAGTACTATCCAAAATCATCATCATCAACAACAACAACTTACATCTGCACCACCGCCGCCAGTACCACCACCAGTGGTAGTACCACTGCAGCCTCATGGTGGCGGTGGTGCAGGTTCTATTAGACCGGGCTCGATGGCTGATCGAGCCCGGATGGCTAACATACCTATGCCTGAAACAGCCTTAAAATGCCCTAGATGTGATTCAGCAAACACTAAGTTTTGTTACTTCAACAACTATAGTCTCTCACAGCCTAGACACTTTTGCAAGGCCTGTAAAAGGTAATAATTATTATTATTATTATTTATTATGAAGAAAAATACATGTATTAGCTAGACGAGCTAAAATATATTATTTTGGTTTTTATGAGAAAATGATTGATTGAGAGTACTTCTCCTCGATATTTTTCAAAATATTTCTAACAGGTACTGGACTAGAGGTGGCGCTTTGAGAAGTGTACCCGTGGGTGGGGGATGCAGGAGGAACAAAAGAAGCAATAACAACAACAAGAACAGTAACAACAACAACAATAATAATAGTTCTAAATCTCCAGCTTCTAGTACTAGTACTGATGGTCGTCAAGGTACTAACAACTCGTCTTCAACTACAATTTCATCTCATAGTAACAGTTTTTCGGGTCCAGCATCAGCAACTAGTTTGTTAGGGCTTATTAGTCCTCAAATTCCGCCTCTTCGTTTCATGTCTCCTTTAGGTCAATTTAGTTCTGATCATCATCACCACCACCATTTTACTCCGAGTAACCATATGAACTTGAATTTTTCTACAAGTTCATGTGGTAACATATTAGGTGGGACCACTGAAGGCATGATGGTTAATAACAACAATATGCTTGGTGCTGGTGCTGGTGCTGGTGCTGGTGCTGGAGCTGGTGTTGGGGGTCATGTTGCTTCGCTTTTATCAAGTGGAAACCTTGAACAATGGAGGATGCAACAACAATTCCCTAATTTCTTAGGTGGATTTGATCCATCTAATTCACCTTCTTCTTACCCCTTTCAAGGGGGGGTGCACGAGGCAGTACAATACCTTGGTGGTGAGAGTACGAGTCAAATTAGTAGGCCAAAAATCTCAACCTCAATGCTAAATCAAATGGCTTCGGTGAAGATGGAAGACAACAACAACAACAGCAACAATAACAACAATAATAATAATCAAGATCAATCATCTTTATCAAGGCAATTGTTGGGGATTCAAGGAAATAATGAAAATTGGAATACTAGTGCTAGTGCTTGGAGTGATCTTTCAGCTAGTTTTAGCTCTTCTTCCACTAGTAATGCCTTATAATTATTGAAATTCGAGCCAAATCTTATACTAATCTTCTTTTATCACTCGGCGGTCATTCAGAGGTCTTAGCTGGTAATCTGAACTGTCTCACTAGTCGATATGTTTTATCAGCAAAAGCATCTAGTGAACATGGAATCAGCTCGAACAATGGGGACAAAAGAATATCAATTGATCATCTGAAAACCCTAGATTTGGTAGCTCTTTTTTTTTTCCAAGTGTTTTATTTAGATTTATTTGTAGGTTGTATTGTAATGTGTTAGAATATGTTTGGAGTGAACTTCTTTTTGAGTTTTTTTTTTTGGTAGCTTTTGTGTAGACATGAAGGTCTAATTTTCAATGTAATTTGGTTCTAGGTGTTGGGCTGTAAAGATGATCATATGGCTAACATTTCTAATGGTATATCATCTTCATGTTTGAAATTTTATGGAGTTTTTGTATTTTCAATATTATGTGTATATTTCATATGGTGATATATTGTTTAATTTCTTCCTAATTCTCTTATTACTACAACATTTTCTTCTTGGATTTATTATTGCTTGGTTTAATCCAAGTTAATTTATCCAAATTATGAATCTCTTGATGAGGATTTAGATATTCATAAGTGTTTATTATCTAGAAATGAATTAATTATCCATGATATGATAAAGCAATGTTGTTCAAATATTTACATGATTAAAAAAAATCTCACTTGGTAATTAAATTTGGATTAAACTTAATTAAGAAATGGATGTCATGATCAACCAATTTGGATGTTGTAATTTTCCCACTTTAATATTCAAGCTGCAACTTAAAATATAGCTTTATAATGGTAATAATATAAGGTTTAATTAATTACCTGCCTTGTTTTTAGGGATTATTAATTCCACAAATTACGGGGAGCTATATGTAATTATCATGATATAATTGAGTAAACATTATTTTATACATGTTAATCAGTGTACATTAAATCTCTTTATCGTGGTTGTGTTTGTCTGAAAGTTTAATGACTACTATGAGGATACGTATATTGATATTTGACATTTAGGTTTTATTTAATCATTTTAAACAAAAATATACAAAAATTTAGAAAGAATATGAATGTAAAAAAAGCAAATATCATTAACCTTTCTTCGTGAAATTATGATCATAACTGATGTGCATCATTTGAATACAATTTTTTCCCTTTAAGATATATTTATTCTTGAAACTTAGTATGTACATAACAATACATTTTCAAGATGACTAATCATGAGATAATTTATTCTGTGGTTTTACCTCAACCAAACATAGAATAAACTCATCATAAAATTAATTCCGAAATTAGTTATCCCTTATTTATCGTGTCAAATGAGCCCTCAATATCAAATAACTATAAAGTTAATTTCATAAAAATATACCTCTAATTAAATATTTTAAAAGTAATTTTTCAAGTCAATGTATATAAACCAAATAATATAAAACGAAGAAAATACTAACTTAAAGTTAATGTAAAAATGACATAATTTAAATTCTGAATCCGCCTCGATTAAATTAGTAGTATTACTATTGCCAAAAACGCGTCGGTGTGTAAGCTTTTGGCACTTCATGATATAATTATGATTCTTAAATATTATTCTGTTTGATTGGTGCATGCTAGTCACTTCATTTTATTCTGGTATTTTATTATTTTATTATTATTATTATTATTATTATTATTATTATTATTATTATTATTATTATTATTATTATTATTATTATTATTATATGTTTTATAATGGATGTAAGATATGAGCTGAAATGGAAAGGAAAAAAAAAAATTCTAAGAAGCAACTTTCTGGAGATTCAGTTGCTTCCAGCTATATATACTAGATAATTTATACTTTCTTCGTTGTAATTTATATGTATAGTTTAATTTGATATGATATTTAAAAAAAAAAAGTATTTTTGATATTTGTGATTTAAAATAAATGTGATTAAAATCATTTTGTAAAAGATAAAATGAATATTTCAAAAATAAATTATTAATAAAAAAGAAAATATATCACGTAAATTGAGACTCAGATTATATGTTTTGTAGTTCTCATTCTACTTAAATTGCTCCAGATCTAATCCACGTGCTTAATATCTAAATATTTCATGAGTGTTGTGATAAGAGAAAATAAAATCTGGAATATTCAATCTATTAAGTAAAAATATCAAGGATTGGCTGGATTTGTTTAAAGAATATATTAAGTATTTATTTAGGGAGGGCAAGAAATATGAAATTGTAAAGAAAACTAAAAGGTTTGAGTCTTCGATATGGACAAAATCTTGTTGAAAGCGTCATTCTGAATGAGTTTTATAATGCATAATTCAAATTTAATCGAAGCTTCAATATAAATTCTCAACCCAAATAAAAAAAAAATCAATTCTACCAAAACCTTGAGAAAGAAATCAACCACCAAGAATAATATACGAGACCTGTTATAACAAATAATTAATATTGTTTTTTTTTTGTTTATTGCAAACTAATTGTTACCTTATTGTAATTAAGTATTCCGTAGGACCTCGGTCATTTTCAACTTGAGATTGCTGCGTATAATTAAATGAGATAACATATTTAATGTGGTTAACTTAACTACCTAATAGACGAATGAAAAAATACACACAAAAATATTAATCGAAATACTTTATTAGGACTTAACATGTTCAGTTAGAACTTGTTTTTGTTCGAGCGTCTAAATAAAATAGTACCAACAAATTTAACTAACTAACACTATATATATATATATATATATATATATTTTTTTTTTTTTTCACTTCTATTTGGCAACACATAAAGCTAGTTTAGGCAATCACTTTATATAGGAAAATCTACCTAGAACATGGTAATTATAATTTATATGATCTTTGTCCCCCATAAATTTATATGCAATAGCTCAATCATTTGTTATAGCTAATTCCCATAATGATAACTGAAACATGAAGACAGTCAACTCAATGTAAAAAAAAAAAGATTCTTGGGGATTGAGTAAATCATTCCATAATAATAATAATAAAAAAGATTCTTGGGGATTGAGTAAATGATTCCATAATAGTAAAAATAATAATAATAGAGTAATACTTTTCCTCTGTTTAACAATATTGCTCCACTATCAACTTTACATACTTTATAAGAAATTATAAATAGAAGAGTAATTATACAATATCATTATTTGAATATAATAGATGTAATATCTTTTAATATATAATAAAAAATAATTATAATTAACGATAAAAATAAATTAAAAACTAAATATATATTAAATATTTTAAACTAATATATAAATAATTATTATTAAACGGAGAAAGTAATAAATCAGAGAATTTATGATAAAAAAACAATGATGAGAAGATAGTCAAAGAAGGTAAGACAAACAGTGGGACAACAACATTTTTATTAAAAGACTCGAAAACCAAAAATATGCCAACAACACTATAATCCTTCTATTCCCAAACTCTGAGGTTCTGTTATGTCAGAACGTAATTTGATCAAATTTAATAATTTTGATATTTTATTAAAAGAAAAGTATTGAAATACTTTAAAATTTGACGTAAATTATTAGTTAAACTATTCGTAAATTATTGATAGTCTTAAAAATACATCTCTAATTGATTAACTAAACTTAAATACACTATTTATTTGTCACATGACACAGCAAGTCGTCTCAAACTCTTGTAGGAGCATACAACTCTTAATAAAAAGCCGAGGGAAACGTTGAAAACGCCCCTAAACTTGGTGAGAATTTAGGAATGTATTTCACTCATATTACAAGATTATGAGTGTATTTAAGTTCAGTCAGTTCAGTAAATAAGTGTTTTATAATTCAAAAATAAAATTAATAATTCACGTTATATTTTGAGGCGTTTTCAATAATTTCCTCTTTATTACTAATAAATTTATTAAATATATATTAGATAAAAGGATTAGAATTATCACATCTATCAAACTATATATCTTAAAGTCTTGTTGAATTCTGTACCGAATTTGCCCCCAATAATCAACCCAAAATTTGAAAATAAAGATGAGGGAAATCAGTCAAAGAGAGCAAAAGAACACTACTCTGAAAGATATACTATGTACGTAAATTCATGATCTTTAATTTTGTTAATATTATTCATTGACATTCATGCTTTCAAAATTTAATTAATGTTTATTTTTCTAACGGTACTACCCATGTTACAGAAATTTTAGATTAACATCTGAGTGCGCAAAATTTATTTTATTGCACACAGAAGCGGAGCTAGGTGAAGATTCATGGGTTTAGACGAATCCACTAGCTTTTTTTAGACTTTATATTAGAAAATTATATATATTCGAGGTTCATGGGTTCTGTCACTCACTTGCACGATATTCGAGGAAGAATATAATAGTACTTATAGATATACCAAGTGTTGTTCTAGTTCTTTCTAGTAATTAGATCTTCTCTTCTTGATTTTGACAAACTGGTATTGTTTTGTCATGCTTCTGACAAAGAAAATATAATTCAGGGAGACCATATCTTAATAACCAAATATAAAAAATTACAAAAAGAGAAATGACCTATATACATGCAGATTATATTCCTTTAATTTTTTATACTAGATTTTTATCATAATTAATTGACACGGATTATTAGTTTCGTCCTCGAATTTTTAACAGTTTTAAAAATACTTTCTTACTTGACTAAATGAGCTTAAATACACCCTCAATCTTATAACATGTGTGAAATACACCCCTAAATTATCCTCAAATTTAGAGGTGTTTTCAGTACTTCTCTCGACTTTTTATTAAGAATTCATGCTCATACAAGAGTTTGAAATCACTTGTTATGTAATGTTGAAGATTGAGGGTGTGTCTGAGATTAGTTAGTCAAGTAGAGGAATATTTTTAAGCCTGACAATAATTTAAAAATGAAACTAATAATTTACGTCAAGTTAAGAAGTGTTTTCAATATTGGTATCTTTTTTGATTGAAAAATAACAAAAAAAGACTAAAAACATCTCATGTTTGTGTGGCAGTATAATATTTTATATGTAAGCTAATTTTAGCATGTGAGCATATATTGCTTTCCAGTGTTTTTTGGTTGTTACTAATTAATTAACTTCCCTAGCTAGAGCTCTTCTTTTCTTGGGAATGTTCTCTTACTTTCATGCTTTACACAGTTTCTTCCTTCTTTTGACTCAATTTGGGACATTGGTGGGCACTTGGTTGAAACACGAACAATCGTGTATTTAGTATAATTTCATAAGTATGATTTAAGAAGAATGACGTTTATTAAGTGTGCAGAGAGAGTTTTTTTATATCGATCCTTAACTCAAGTTATAAGTAATACAAAAATGAAGAAACAAGACAAACGCTCATCAATTACGTTACAAACAACAAATACTAATTAATAATAATACTAGAATGGAACTAGCAGAATACTCGATTATACCTACAAACCTTCTGTCATAATCCTCGACCTCCATAGAGAGGCACTTGTATTAAGGTGAGGTCCATTTAATTATATATATATATATATATATATATATATATATATATATATATATATATATATATATATAGATTTAACTTATATTCTAATTTCTCTATAACAATCTTCCTTTCTAAAAATATTTTACTAATCTTAATAAAGTAACGAGATAACAAAGGTGACAAATCTTTACTAATTAACAAGCATGATACAAAATAAAAACTAGAGAAAATAGATATATATTTTATGATAATCACTGAAACTAACTAAAAAAATTTGGATACAAAGCAAATTACAATTTACAATCACGAATTTTTGTTACTATATATTAACCATGTCAAAACAAAAATAAAGTAGTCACAAACTGGATCACATTAAAAACATTAAATAAATAAAAACAGATATAATACAATAACAAATATAAATAAATAAATAACTTTGTTGTATACCAAATTCTGCAAGCACTATACTGTGTGTAGTGTTCTCTTAAAAAAGTGAAATCGTCAAAGAGAAGCTAGGAATCTTATTGGAACTTTTTGTGAGTATGCTTGTGTTATGAGGTCCCACGTTAGGGTAAACGCCTTTTAATAAAAATAATTTTATATTCAGTAAAGTTTGAGTTCGAGATCTTTAGCTAAAAATGAATTAGGGATAATATTTATCAGTTATATATCACTTCACTATAATTATTGTTTGTGGTGCGCTTTTATATATATTTATTATGAGTTTAATTATTTATGGTTAAGTCCAATACTTACGGATGAAATTATGGTGACTTTAACATGAGGCTCCAAAATCGGAATGTGTGCAATGGAAACAATTAAGCGTGAGTAATTTATAATAATTCGAAATTTCCAACGAAATCGACCTATTTCTATTAAAACTATATGATTATTTCATTTCTCTAAGTTCAAATCAGTACATTGGTTCAATTATGGTTTTCTTTACATTTGTTTCGATAAACTTATCAATCAATTTTTATTTTTTTAATATATAGAGATGTATATATAGATCATGCTCATAAATTAACGAAAATATGCAAAAACTCTATTTACTTCTGACATTTTGCTCTAATAACATATATGGCATAAAACTAGTTGTTAATTAATATTGGTTCCTTATAATGGTGCTTAATTAGAGTGATTAATCTCACAATGTGATTTTGATAGATATAATCAAAGAGAAAGTATCAATGGAAAGACTAATCACTGCTTTTGGGAGTCAAATATAATGGCTTATGGATTGGCTAAAGTAGGAGCAATTAATCACAACATGTCTTTTAATATTTATAATCTGTTTAGTCAAATTTTTAAAAATCGACTTATATAAAAAGTCTTTTTTTAAATAAAAAAATACTTTTGAAAAGTAATTTGTGGGGTAATAGTTTGTATTTTGCTAATCAATTTTAAAAATATTTTTTTACCTATTAGAGCTCCACTTTGGACGTTTCAGATGAAAAATGACCTTTTAAAATAGTTTCTGCTATTACTCAAAATCGCCTTTTTCCCCTACAAACTTGACTAAACACCTCGATTTTATAAAATAAACATTTTTCAATTAAAAATACTCTTTTAACTCGAAAAACTTGATCAAACAAGCTATTATTATTATATAAACACTTATAAGCTCTCTCTCAACCTGTTAGAGGGACATATATTATATCAATAATTTACAAATTAATATGGTTTTGCAAATCCTAATTATATAATTAGGTGATTTTTTTTAGAGTTTTAGCTTACATGGGTGACCCCACTGTATTTTTTTTTCTTTTCCTTTGTGTTCTATGATGTTTTATAATCTGTTAGAGCTAGGTTATATCTTACGTCCCCTTCTTTATACTATTTTGTTAATTAAATAATTTACGAGGTAGGGTCAATGTCAAATCATTCATTGCTATTTAGTATTTAAAGTAAAACAACTTTCACGTATAACAAACATAAAAATCATATTTGTATGTTATAGCTATAGTTTGCATAATTGCGCTACATAGCAAATTTTATGTTTGCTATGGAGCTTTTGATTTGTATAATTCGCTATATACATCCAATTTTATACAAATTGTTTAGTTTTGTATAAATTTATTTATACATTGTAATTTATATAATAAGATATGTATTTGTATAATTATAAGTGTATAGGACGAAAATATATGTATTTGTATTTGTATTTGTCTATACACTTTTCCCTCGCTTTATACAAACACAAACGCATTTTACACATTTTACACATTTGTATACCGAATGGGTAATTGTATACCTAAAATGACTAATTGTATACCGAACCAGATGACAAAAAAGGGGATGTTTGCTGCAAATTACAAATAAAATAAAATATGGCTATAACATTTAATTTGAATTTGCTATTTCATACAATTTTCCCTTTAAAGTATAGTACACCGTTCAATTAATTCGTATTCATATTTTACATGTAGAAGATCTTTTTTTGTCTTTTTTTTTTTTCCGCACTTACAATCAATCAGAAAAGAAAAATTGAGTAGTAACGTGTGAAATAAGACAACATTTGATGAGAATTGCTATACATATTGAAGAGTTTTCTATTTCTAGAGCTATAATTCAAAACTTATTATTAAAAAATAAAGGATTCAAACCATTTCAACATGCTCGATAATAATACATTCTAACGATATATATGAAATTATACAAAAGATTCATATATAACACTAGGGCCAATAATCTTCTCATCTTAAAATTAGATGACACTTATCTCTTTTTACTCTTGCGTGGGCTCGACCTCGGAGAAGGAGCCAAAGGCCATGCAAGTTACTAATTCAATCGAACTCAAATTATATATTTATCTTAAAGAATTCTAAATTTATATATAAATTTAATTTCTGACTCCGTCTCTGTCTCTACTGCTAGACTATTGAGGGGGTCTATCAAAGACACAATTTGAAAAGTAAGTAGGTAGCATCCTATGTAACATCTTTTTCATCTTCTAAAGAGAGCTAGCCTTGACCACAACAGCACTTTTAATATTTTCTGCAGCTGTTCTTTTTTAAAAAAAATAAAAAAAATAAAAAATACTTTTTTTTGTTCACTTTTAATTGTCATTTTACGTTTTTCGAATGTCAATTTGACTAATTTTAAAGTTAAATTAGATTACATTAATTCAATATTTTAAACAAAAAATTTAGATAATAAAAAAATTATATGAAAAGTACTATAAATTCCAATTTTTTGCATATGAATATGATGAAAAAAATACATTGTAAAATATTAATCAAAGCTATTATCGTTTAAATCTGAAGAAAAAAACTATGACAGTTAAAAGTATATGAAAATAGTATTCTTTATGGATTTTATTTTGAGGTAAATTTTGGGGTTTTCCTAATATAGAACTACATACGTCTCAATTAGTGGCACTTTTTATTTTTCAAAATTAAAGTTATGTAGATTTTCATTAGTATTTTATAATATGTTTTTTCATTGTATTGACATAAAGAAAATTGTAATTTATCAAAAATCAATCTACAGCTCAAAAATAATTGTTATTTTCATAGGGAAAGTCTTATAAAAAATACAATGCAAATAAATATATTGTAATAGGACAATTTCTGCCTCAGCAATGTCGAGTCCTAGCTATAGTGCATACTCCACAACATATATATTATTTCTCATAATTTTTATATTATGGTTTAATTTATATGTTCAATATTGAAACGTGGCCTTGTGTGCTAGTGATTTGTCGTTTTCTCAATAATAATAATAATTTATATATGATGTGTATGTGTTTGGAAAACTCGTATTATTTGCTATTGTTATTGTTCCTTTTTTACATTATATTCAGTTCTGTATACACGTTTGCTTTAAAAATACATTACTCGAGCCTAGAATTTTTTAGAAATAATCTTTTGTCCTCATAACATCACCTTCTTAAAACTCCACTTGGAGAATACTCTTACTGAATATATTGTTTGTGTAAGTCTGTTCGAGAAATTCGTATTATTTGTTGATGTCACTATTCCTTTTTTACATTATTTTTGATTCTATATGTTTCGTTTGAAATTACGTTATCCGGATCTAGAATTTTTCAAAAATATTTTTTTTTATCTTTATTACATCAATTTTTTTAAGACTCCACCTGTACAATATTTTTACTGAATATATTGTTGTCGTATATATCGTTATTGAACAAATTCAATTCAATATGTAAGTTGTTTATTTTATAAGTGGTCAAATCCAAGTAGCACAATATATATAATAATTAGTGGTTACGTACGTTTGACCTGTTAGTATCAAAGTTGTAGTAGAGTTGAATGATATTGCATGATTTGCATGATTTGCATGGATGCTTACGTAAAATAGCACTTTAGGTTTTTATTTTTTTAATTTTATCTTCAAGTTAATAATTATTTTGCAAAGTTGTTTGTCTTATTAAAGCCACTATGATTCCTTATCTGTTTCCCATGCACACGTTCTAAGATAATGTCTTTTTTTTTTTTAATATAAAACTTGTACGCATTATGAATATGACTTAAATGATAATCTCAAAATTGAATATCGTGAACTACGGTCGTTAATGTTGCGATTTGTGAGTGAATTATGAGAAGGAAAAATTATGCGGAATAGCAACCATTTAACATAGATTAGGTATTATAGTTACATTTTAAGAATATTGTTATTCATGGCTACAGTTTCTCTAATTCTTGCTATTTGTCGGATTTGTATAATTTGTCTCATTTGTATGAATTCAGAATTTGTATAATTTGGTTCTTGGTTGTATAAATCCAGAATTTTGTATATGCTTACTCTAACTATTTGTATACGGTTTATGAAAAAATTATAATAAATTACCCTGTTTGTATATTGACAGGCGAAATATACAAACAGAGTTCTGTAAAATTCCTAAATGTATAATTAATACAGAATTATATATAATTATTGTATTTGTATATTCGCAAACAAAATATACAAACGGATAGAAATATACAAACCGCAACCTCCATAGCAAATGGAACTATAGCTATGGAACACGATTATGAAAACTATAGCTATAGAGCCTTATTATGTCTATTATGTTTGATATTTCTGAAATTTTATACGACGAGAATTATCATAACAAAGATGGGCCGAAGACCTGAGGGAATAACTGATCCATTTAGGATGGATACTGCAACCTATTGGGCCAAAGGCCCAACAAAAGGTAAAAGTTTACCTTCTAATAATTTCCAAAGCCAAAATTTATATTTTTATCACAAGAAATAATCTTTTATAATAAGTTAAAAACCGAATTTAAAAAATTATCATCAAAAGTTTTCTCGTGTTTTATCTACCAATTTTTAAAAAATTATCTTTTGTGGATCTTTTGTCAAAAGGATCGTATATTGAAAAGTACTTATAATATAATGGACCATAAATTAAAGTTGATCTGTCATATTGTCAATATTATTATCCATATAATTGTTCCAAGAAATCAATTTTCAAGTTGATCATATACGTCATTACGTAAATGAAATGCTATCATCCAAGATATAAAGTTAGAAAATGATTTTGATCAAAAGCAATGAACTATATATATCAAGAGGACCATTAGATTTTAGATTTTAAAATGTAAATTACCCCTACTTGCTCCTTGCTTCTTTAGAATATATGATATTTGTACATATATAATTTACAATAAAAAATAATCTTTTTTAATAATAGTATGTCTATTAATCATACACTTATTATATACTTTATATACACTTAAGAACTATATAGAATTTGAAAGTTGGCTCTAGACAAAAGGAGTTGCTCGAATGGTAAACATCATTTACCTTCTATCTTGAGATAATGGATTTGAGTTGCCGAGGGAGCAAAAAAGGGTGGAAGCTCCTGACTAGGGAGGGGTTTGAAAAAATTGACTCTACAATATACGTTTGTACGTTGAGAAAAATTTATTCACCTTATCATAATTGTTTGTCAAGGTGAATACTAAGTGTATAAGTAATGTATATAGTGTATACAAATTGATTAGGCATAATTTATATATACTAATTAAAATTTGTAAGAAAATAACTATTAGGAGTTATTTTACGTTATGAGTTTTGTTAGGCCATTGTATAAAGCGTAGAAATTCATATTCCTTTTATGATTTAATTAATTGCCAAAAGAATCATATAATTATAAAAAGTACTTGTAATGGACCATATATTTAATCGTCCTATTGGGGTCATTTGCGCTTTTGCTCTTATGTGTCGGTCTTTAATTTTGACTCTCAAGATAAATAATATTTTTATGATGACATAATTTAATATTTTTCCGTTATTACTCACAAGTTGTGTCCCCCCCCCCCTGCCCACACACACCCCACCCACCCCCTTTCTGGTAGGCATAAATTTATTTTTTAATGACAAAAATTAAATATCAGATCATTTAAAAGATAAATCCTGCGATTAAATGGTCCCTAGTAAATATGATTATTCCAAGAAACTAATCTTCACGTTTTTCTAATTATATGTCATTAGGCAGCCAAATCAATGATATCATCCTAGATATAAAGTTTAGCTAAAAAATTATTTTGACCAAAAGCAATGAATGAACTATATATATCAAGAGGACCACTAGATTTGGACTAAACATAATCCTTTTAATAAAAAAAAAAAGTGCTACTTATATATTCCATGTGGCAAAAAGAATTCCACCTTACCCATAGAGGCAAAACTTTTTCCAAACATTGATAGTGATTAGCACTATAGTAGCTATATATAGCTATTTCAAAATTAATATAACTTATAGTAATAGTTTAATTCTTATCTTTTCTTTTCTTTAATTATAACATTTTGACTAAAAAAAAAAAGAAAAAGAATCTCCTTTACCTATAGTTTTGGCCTTTTTTTCCATAAATTAGGGTTGGGGAAAGAGGAAACCGAGAGTTGATTACAAGGTGAAGAATCAAATCATCAATGAAAGTTCAGATATATTCAATCAATCATCGAGCTACTAAGAATTTTCTTTTTAGTCATTGATTTAGGAGTTCAATTAAAACGTATAAATCTACTAAGTATAAGGCTTGGACAAGAATAACGAACGTAACTATCAATAATCAAATAATTTATATTCCAAATCTATATTCTAAAAGCATATCATTTGATTTCATCGTTATCGAGTAAAACACACAAATAAAGAGCATAACGAAAAGTGTATGGTCACAATTTAATGAATTGATTGATAACGTAGTTAATTTGTCCTCGAAGTAAAGCAATATACTATAGTACAGTGTATTGGAGAAAATATGACGGAATAACGTAATCGTTAGTTAAAAATTTTGAATTTAAACTTTAAAAATGAAGAAACTTATAGTACGAAATATATATTTTCCTCATTTATGAGCCATGATGCGTGAATTCGAATAAGTCGGATAACAAAGGAAGTCAAGATACGAATAGACAAAAAATAAAATAATAATCATCTCAAGTAGTGTACAAGGAGTGGAAGTAGTAATTGGATACACAGTTATAATTAATTTCTGTTTGGTACAATAAAGATGTTTTTTCTGTGAAAAAGAAATTAGTTCCTAAATAATATTTTCTTGAAAAAGAAATAATTTTTTTTACTTATTTTCTATTATCTAATAAATAAGCAAAATCATTTTATATAAAAAAAACATTTACGCTTCTTCATATTTTAACTATCCCTAGCGATAAAATAAATTTAAATTATAAATTCTTCATAGGAGGGTGCTCAAAATATGCCTATATATATATAGTAATGAAGTGGATTTTTTTATAAAGGGATTTAAAATACGAAAAGGAAATACATGAAGAATTCTAAGAGGATTTAACATTCACAGTAGTCTATATATATAACTTATTTTAATAATATATAAACAATAATTTTATCTGTCAAATAGTGTTGATGAACAATAACAGAGACAAAGATCTTTTTTTGCCGCAAATCAATATAAAATTTATGCTATGAAATATAATTTTTTTAAATTTATTTTTCATCAAATCAACTCACTAGAAAAATACATGATATAAAACAAATTCTCACAAAAAATATAAGAAAACTTTCTACTTTTTCACTTCAAAATACAATTATTATTTTTTCCACTAATTTAATAAAATATCTATAAAAATAGCCGCTATACTTTTTTTTTTTTAATTTTAAGTAGTGGACAAACTAGTGTATCTGAACTTTTGAGTAGTTGAGAATGATATGAGAAACACTTTGAATTAAAACAGGTTAAATGAACCGTACCTTTAATTAGAAGTAGACATGCATCATGCATGTACTTCTTTAGAAGGGAAAAGACGATAATTTATCTCGAAAAGTCAGTTATACGTTTAAATTATCATAATATTTAAGATTGAATTAATTTACGCCAGAATATATCACCTGAATTATATATATATATATAGTATTTTCTGTTATACTTATGTTATAATAACACTAAATAATGCATTTGATTGAATATTGAGTTATTTATCTTAAGAATTTAAAGAATCAATTCCCGTTAACTATATTTTTTTGCTTTTTTTTTCTAGTAATATAGATATTCTAGAAATTATAAATTGGCAAACGTTTATATGTGAATGAGTTACTTGCCCTCTAAGATTACTTTCATGGTTGACATATGTATGGACCTATTTGTTTGCCCAAATTTGTACACTACCTGTAACCTACCACCTTTTAACACGCATAACTCTATTATTGTTGAGTGTGTTGTTTATTCTCCGTTTCAAAGTAATCTATTTTAATCCGGGTTAGTTTAATTTAGATATGATTTGGTTCGAACTTTTTAAAAAAAAAAAAAAATTAAAATTGGAGTTGAAAAATGTTAGTATTTGAAAATTGATAGTTATGTTTAAACATGAAATTTAAATTTAAATTATGTGAGGGAAAACTTGAAAATTTTGTAAAATATATTTTCAAATAATCAATTTAGTCATCTTTATTTGACTACTAGATAGTAGAGGTAATTTAAAAACAAAGGAAGCTTGCTATTTGAAATAAGTCGTAAATATGGGGGTGGGGATGTGTAGGTGGGTGGGTGGAGGAATTAAAGAAGGAAACAAGATAAGGAGTACTAGACTTTGTTTGGATGGTTGTTACGTATTATTTCATAATGTATCATATTGTATTGTGTTGTCTTGAATTAAATTGTATTGTTTTAATGAATTCAATGTTTAATAGGTTGTATCGTTTTTCGTCGTTACATAATGTTATATATTTAAAATTTTAATGATAAATCTACAAGAAAAGTAGGGTAGGGGTAAAACTACTATGAAAAGATAGGATAAAAGATGAAATATGATTATTATATAATAAATAAAGATAAATGAGAATAAAGCAATAAAGTAATGATGCGATCACACCCAAACAAACATTGTTAAACTAACAATACAATACAATACAACAAGTAACAACCATCCAAATTAATAAGGCGTGAGTCTCCTTGGTATGGAGTCGTATTTGTTAGGAAGCGTTTTACTCCCCAATATGAAACTTTTCGATGTGTTACAAATTTAATCGAACTCTAATATGAATATTGGGAAATCAAAAAAGAGAAAAACTAATTGGAAAGGATAAATATAGTCATTTTGGGATTTGCTTCTCTTCTTCTTGAAAAGTAAAAAGCCTTCACCAGCACGTCACTGGTGATTACTTAGAGATATTAGGCGTTTGAATATATTTGGATATGAATGTAAATGGTAAAAATAATTTTTTGGAATTTTTCATATTTCTAAATGTTCCAAAATAGAAAATTATAATAATTTTATGTTCAAATACTTTTTCAAAATAATATTTTTGAAAAAAGTGAAAAATATATTCATGATCAAACGGATACTTAATATTTTTAATCAATTGGCAAAAAAATAAATAAATGGCAGCAATGTGGTGTCTGACTATTATTTAAGTCGTTCATAATAAGTAAAAGCTTATACGTTATTCACTTTAAAATAACTTCACATTGATGTCGTCTTTCTTTGAAAAGCGATATATAATTTTTCAGTCACTACATTTCAGAAGTTAAATAATAATGTTCAAATAATAGACCCTGTGAAATTTCTACAATTCATTTTACCCCTTTAGACATAATAAATTATAATCAATATCGTTGATGTATATTCATCATCGTATTACAAATATATAGTTGATGTGTGTAATCGATTAAACATAATTTGATCATTTTTAACCTAAAATTTAAAATTAATGATAATTGAGGTCCAATAATAAAAGGTATTTTGAGTACATTAGGTACATTTTTATTTTTATCATTTTCAAGTCGAACTCAAAGAAAATTAAAATTATCTAAAATCATATAAAGAGATCTGCATGATTTCACACTTAAGAAACTCAACACATTCATAGGGATAATATAATATGTCGATAATTTGTCCCCCATAATGATATGATTGTGACTAATTAAATATCTGTTTAACTGCTTAAATTAATTGTCAAATATTACGTACTGTTTAGGTCTAAGAGGTGACCAACTTTCAACGTAATTAAGTGTACTTTTCTTGATCTAATTAGCACATATCTTTAATTAATTAAAAATTTGTCAATTTCACCGCTAAATATCGTTTTCTTTAGCTTAAAATATAATTAAAAAAGTGTTATTCCTAATTTTTTTTTTTTTTGAATAATATGGGATTAAATTGACTAATGTAAAGCAGCCCTTGAGCCAACTTTTTAGTTTTCAAGATTCTCTTTTATAAGCCGTATAATTTTGACTAAAATAGAAAAACGTATTGGATTCTAATGATGGTTAATTGATCTTGTCATCTCTTATTATAAAAAAAAGTGAAAAAATTACGTGCGAAAACAAGCATATACTAGTTAATTAGTTAATATAGCTATAGTTAAATTAATTACGATTCACAATTTAATTTTAGCTTTAATTACGTCACTTGTCATCTTTTATATATATACAAATATAAATATTATATATATATATATATATATATACAAACACTAGCGTCTCTCCACTCTCTGACCTTTCTCCTCGCCTCTCTCCCAGCTTCGCTTGCCACTCTCCTCCCTCTCCCAATCTCTTTCGCCATATATACAGATACATATGTATATCAATTATATATATATATATATATATATATATAATTATCTGACAAATATACATATACAGTTCGTCTCTCTCCACTCTTTGCCCTCTCTCGCTCGCCTCTCTCCTCCCTCTCCCAATCTTGCTCACCACTCTCCTCCCTATAACATGTAGTTATGAAATTGTAATTAGCAAACAATAGCTATGGAGCATAACAAAGCTATTTTTGAGTGGCTATATGCGAAAGTTTTAACAAAAAAGTTTGTGTCAAAATTCTAAGGAAATATTTAGTACTCCTTATATATACGTAAGATATCTGAAAACAAAATATAATTTTTTAAAAATCTTCACTTCCATTTAAATGAATTGATGATCTTATTAGATCATTTCCTCACAAAGGGATTCGTGTATATGGCAATAAGGAATTCTCACTGTGGTCTCGGATAATGGTTGAAATATTACGAAAAATATTTAATCGTAAAAATTGCAAGAAAATTTAATAGCTTGAGGCGTGTTAAAATATTATTCGTAATGATATTTCATTCGGTATAAATATATCACTCAAAATTCAATAAACTCTTCTAGTAAAAGCTAATTTAAACATAAACTGACAAACATTCAATGAAAAAAACTCAGCCTAATACAATTTTGGAGAAAAAAATATATAAATCTATTCTTCCTCTTGTAAAGAAGAACACTAAAATTATATGAAGAAATCAAACCTAATAAAATTCTATTCTTCCTCTTTTTTCTTCTTTCACTATAAGAAAATACTAAAATTAACTACTAAATTTGTCAATAATTTCTAGTTAATTTGACGTTAAAAAGCTCTTAACTAATTGAATTTTTTTTATAATCTATCACTAACAATGGCAGAGCAAGAAATTAGTAAATAATATGTAAATTTTCTTAATTGAAGGTATGCAAAAAATTTCAATAATTTTTTTTAAGACAAGGATGTACACCCACAACTACCCTTCACCTAAAATGACTCCACCTATGACTAAATGATATTCGCACAAACTTTTTATTGACTATTAATGAAATTTTGTCTGTCGTTAATTTCTTCCGTTATTTCAAATAATTGAAACAGAATATTCTTGATACTATAGTATTCAGCTCCAGTAAGAGTGAAGTCCAAAAAGTAAAAAAAATAAATAAAAAAATAAAACAAAAGAACAAAAAAAATAAAAAATCTGACAATTAATCCCCACCAAACAGCAACGGGCACCTGCCCATACTCTTACCGGGCAGGAACGAACTCCGAGGTTACTTCTCCTTTTATTACCATTTTACCTCTCTCTTTAACACTTTCCATTACTCCCCACCGTCCACCTCCGCCGTGGTGGGTGGCGCGTGATATTCACTCTCCGGGGGGTTACTTCACTTTCAATGCTAATAGAGAGGTGGTGATGGGGCAGAAATTGAGCTGTGGACAACAATCCAATGAACATGGATTGTTTATTGCAGTCCAAAATGGTGAGGTTGAAAAAGTTGAAGCTATAGTTGATGAAAATCCAAATGTGATTAGACTTACAACTGTTCGTGCGAAGTTCTCTGCACTTCATGTAGCTGCTGTTAATGGCCAGATCGAGGTTGGTTTTTCATTTTCTTGAATAGAAATGTAGTCTTTTTGCTTATTTTTGACTCGAATCCACAACCTTAGAATTGTTAGAATTGGAAGTAGCTTACTATCCAAGCAACCCCTTTTCTCAGACTAAAAATGTAGTCTTTTTGCTCTTTGGTAACTCGAATGCATAATTATAAGTGGAGGGTGCTTACCATTGAGCAACCCCTCTTGTATCAGTGATGTCACCTTAGAATGGGGTGGAGGTGCTTATCATTCGAGCAACCTCTTTTGTCAGAAAAAAATGTAGTCTTTACAATCTTGGTTTTTCCTGTTTTTTTAAAAGGTGGGGTGTTAATGGTTCTTGATCTTCGATGAGTGATGGTCAAATTAGAATGGGAGGTGAAGGTGCTTATCATTCGAATAGCCCCTTTTGTCAGAAAACAAATTAGTCTTTACAATCTTGGTTTTTCCTGTTTTTTTAAAGGTGGGGTGGGGTGTTAATGGTTCTTGATCTTTGATGAGTGATGTAACCTTAAAGTGGGAGGTGGACATGGAGCGTGTTTATCGTTCAAGCAACCCTTTTGTCAGGAAAAAAAATGTAGTCTTTACAGTCTTGTTTTTCCCTTTTTTTTTTGTTTGTAATGATTGTTGATCTTTGATGAATGATTTTTGATAGGTTCTGTGTATGCTTTTGGATCGTGGGGTTAATCCAGACATCTTGAATCGCCACAAACAGGTATTTAGTAGTAGTTGTGAATTGTGATTCATGTGTTCCTAGTGTATTTTGCCAATTGTGTATTCCAATTCTCAAGAAGTTTCACATTGTGATGTTCATTTGATTGAAAAATTGTCAACTTTGTAGCATTTTGGAAAGATAATCATTGAAATTTGTTTTTTCTTTTTGCTGTTTTGATTTGTGTGATTGTGAATTGCTTCAGACTCCATTAATGTTAGCTGCTATGCATGGAAATGTGTCCTGTGTGGAGAGGCTAATTCAGCTAGGTGCTAATGTATGTGAATTTCGTTTGTGATAGTTTCTTTGACTGATTGAGATGGGCTGTTAATTGGTAATTCTTCGTATGTTTTTAGATTTTAATGTTTGATTCACTACATGGAAGAACTTGTCTGCATTATGCTGCTTACCATGGCCACTCTGACTGCCTACAATCTATCCTTGCATCCGCTCATTCGGCTCCTGTTACTCAATCTTGGTAAATTTCTAGTTCCTCCGACTCTGCTCTCCTTTGCTTTTCGTGTCAAGTGTACAACTATAGTTTAGTGAGATTTACTTCTAAAGCTAGGATTTTTTTTTCAGTCTTACTTGTCAAAGTCCTCTATTTGAGCATCAGGTGCATTATGCTATTTTATTAATGAATTGCAATATGTTAATTCGAGTGCAGGGGATTTGCGAGATTTGTGAACATAAGAGATGGGAGTGGTGCAACTCCATTGCATTTAGCAGCCCGTCATGGTAGACCAGCATGTGTCCGGATTCTTCTAAGCAATGAGGCTCTTGTCTGTGCTTCTAGTGGTGGCTATGGGTATTAAAACTCTCCACGAGTTGCTTTTACTTAAATTACTGTATGTTGAAGGTTAATTGACATTAAAGATTTTGCAGCCGTCCAGGAAGTACACCACTGCATTTAGCAGCTCGAGAAGGTTCTTTGGACTGTGTGCGTGAGTTACTTGCTTGGGGTGCAGATCGACTTTATAGAGATTCTTCTGGGTGAGCTCATAGCTTCTTTAACCCTTTTTCTTAGCTGTCATTTTCCAAATCCTTCCAGTTCCTTTTGTGTATTATTCAGTTCTCTGCAAGTAATCCGTCTTTTGATGTAGAACTGATCGGTTGTAAATGGGATGTGTACAGGCGAATTCCATACATAGTTGCTTTGAAGAACAAGCATGAAGCATGTGCTGCTCTTTTAAATCCATCATCTCCGGAGCCTTTGACCTGGCCATCACCTTTGAAGTTCATTACTGAGCTTGACGCCGAGGCAAAAGCTTTACTAGAAAATGCTCTGATCGAGGCCAACAAAGATAGAGAGAAGTTGATATTGGAAAAAGCAGCTGTCTCACAAATATCACTTTCGCATTGTGATTCTGGCCTTGAGAGTTATGACTATGAGGTAACGAGTCTCATGCCCAATAATTTTTTTAAAAACTGTTCTGCATCTGCGGCTGCAATTGTTTGTCTGGGCTTGTCAAATATGAGTAGCATTTTGCCCAGGTACAATGAAAGAGCTTTCATTAGAGAATAAATAAACGGTTTTACATTTATGGTTGTAAATTTGTTGCTTATATGCAATCCTGTTGTCCTTCATGGACTCCACATCCGCAACCAACTTGTCAGCAGGTATACTTTCTGATTCTTAGTTCACAACATACTGATATTGTGAACCAAGAATCAGAAAATGAACCTGCTGATGGGATGAACGAGTTGGGACCTGATGTGGAGTCCACTAAGGAGGCTATGGAGGGTAATATTGGAAGGGACAAACGAGCAAGACAAAGGCCGTCAAAAGTTGCGTGATTATGTAGTGGGGAGTTGAGTGATGTTGTTATAGGAGTTAGTTATATAAAAGGGAAGGTTAGGAAAAATGTTCTTTCTTTCAGTGTTCTCCTGCAATTCTATGTCAGATTCGTCGTTGTAATTTCCCTTGAATATCAATACAAATCTTTTCTGGTGTGGTTGAGTGATACAAACAACATCAACATACATGCCCAGTGTAATCCCACATGTGGGGTTGAGTGATATTAGTAGCTATTGCTACAAATCCTTCCTATAGTAATATAACTTGCCTCTGGAGAACTTACAAAGCTAGTAGGGAGATATCTTATTAGAATGTGTAGGCACTCGGAAGGGGGAGCTTTGGAGCATTGGTAAAGTCCGTGTGACCTATAAGTCACGAGTTTGGCCCATGGAATCAATCACTTATTCTTAGAGTAGGCTGCTTACATCACACCCTTTAGCAGTACGACCCTTCCCCGTACTCTGTGTGAATGGGGATGCTTAGTGCACCGGTGTATCGTCTTTTATCTTGCATCAAGAAGTTATGTCCATCTTCAAAAAAAGTTCAAAGTCGATTATGAATCAGCTTTTAACAGCTCCGTTTTTTTTCGTTTCCAAACAGGGCAGTGATCTTGAGCTATGTTGCATCTGCTTTGAGCAAGCCTGCACGATTGAGATACAAAAGTGTGGTCATCAGATGTGTGCTCATTGCATTCTAGCCTTATGCTGCCACAATAAACCCAATCCAGCTAGCAATAGTGAGAAGGTTCCTTTATGCCCCTTTTGCCGGAGTGATATCACTCATTTAGTCGTTGTCCAGAGTAAAATCGACACTTATGAAGAGGTATCGAGTCCCTCAAGGCCAAGAAAATCAAGAACGTCTTTCAGTCATGCTGAAGGCGGCAGCAGCAGCAGTAGCAGCAGCAGCTTGAAAGTTTTGTCACCCTTAACCTCATTTGGGAAGTTGGGTTGTCGCCATTCAGGCAAAATCAGTGCTGAATGCATTGAAGCGTTTGCCAAGCCTTAAGACGATAGTAGCTATTCGTCTATCCTCTCTGATATATATTAAATCTTGAGCATCCTTCGCTCAATCATAGATTTAGACTAATGACGGTCTAAATCAAGCTAGCGAGGAGGCATGTTATACCTTATATATTGTATATCTATATAACTATTGGGGGTGGGGGTGGGGTACTTTTAAGCTGTTCCATTGCTCACAACTATACCCCTTTACAAATTAAAGGGGTTAGATTATGAGGCTGCTGCCTATTGGCAGTTGATTGAAGAACTTTTGAAGTGATTCCATCTTTGAGACAAAATGTTATTGGACTTGTTGGATCTATGAAACAAATGCCTCTAGTTGTTTATGCCATCCCTTTTTGTTGAGCGGCGAAAGCTTGAAATGTCACTATTTTTAGTAAGGACGACAAATAAAATCGACAAAAAAGAGTACATAAAATAATTTGACACTTACTATAAATATTTTGAAAACACTTTTAAACATGTTTTGAAACGCTTTTTATGGAGATAAATTAATCACAACACTTCTGTTAATGATATACATTAGCCTTAATAAATCGTAAACTTTAGGCATGTTTTCAAATAAGATTGATGTGTATAGTTATAACTTATACTATGTGAAATATTTTATGTGGTTTACTTATTTATGTTATAAGCCTTTGAGAACAGGTGCGAAAAAAATATATTCATAATTTGAACTAAAAGTGTCTAATCAAGTTATTTTTTTTCGGATTGCCCCTATCTCGGATTGATATTTTAATGTTTACCCACAAATAAAATGGCCTTCCAATTTTCATCATGCGACTCATTCATGAAAATTTGTGGGCCAAAATACCTTCAACTATGGCAAAAACATATGATTAGAGAACTTTTGCTGCTTTGTATATAGTATCTAATTCTGACATAAGTTTAGAGAACTTTTGCATTGTCCGGTAATTTTTTTTGTAGAATATAAAATATTTATTGAAGACATAACTTTATCGATTCTAAAACTGAACTTACACCTCTATTTGCATAAATTCTGTAAGAATTAAGTTATGCTTCATAAGACATAACTTGTGGGTAATGAACTTGTAAAAGCATTATGCTCTGAAGCTGAACTTATTTCTTGTAAGATATAACTTGTGGGTTATGAATTGAACTTATGTCTCTAACAATCTTAGTTTTGTAGAAATTAAGCGGCATACCTTGTCATATATTCTAATATGAAAATATAAACTTTTATTTTGTGATTTTTTTCTATGTCAGGGTTATTTTCATTCACCTTTTCGTTATTTTGAGTGTCAAAGAGCGAGAATTAAAGATGATCAATTTGAAGAGTAACAATTAAAGATCACCCTTAAACAGGGGCATTCGTGCGAATGACCCCTAATTCGAGTGTTTAAATAAAATTTAATAACAACACTAAAATGTTTTGGATTTACTTGTATTTTAAGTAATTTTTTGAATTAAGTATAGTATTGCCTTGATTAATTTGAAGTGTTCTGGAATCCAATAGGACTGAGTTTTTTCAGAATATTTTGAATTATGAGAAACTTCAAAAAAATTGTACCAAGCTTCTAAACTTTTTCATAATAGATTGCTAAAATTTTCTGCTATTTTTACCTTGTAATTGAATTTCCTAATTCATAAGGATAAAAATAAAAAATAATATCTAATTAATGTCTTAATATTCTTTTCTTAAAGAGTATGCATTATCTCAACAATTCACTTATTTTGAAATGAAGAGAATATTAATTAAAATTATTATATAATCATAAACTTAAAATTCTGAATTAGCCTGCAATCAAGCTAAAAACAAAGTGATGTGAGAATCTAAGATGTTGAAAGAAAATTGATTTACTACTATTCCAATGACAATAACAAATGCTCAAGAATCAAGATTCCAATCCCCCTCAACCCCCCCCCCCCCCCACTCCACCTATTATTAAGCCAAATTTAATTTTCCATCCCAAGAAGACAACAAAAATATGATAATAATAAAATTACACAACAATTAAAAATCAATCAATGAACTAAATGTCCACATAACCATGAGAAAATTAAAGGACTTCCATGATGACCATTTTGATCCTTTTGCTCAAATAGCCCTTTTTTTGACTCATCATCATTACCATGAGGAGGAGCAATTTGGCCACTAATGAACAATGAATTATTGTTCTCATTTGAATGATCATGATCTAATAATTGATTAAAATCATCAAGTCCACAATTATTATTATTATTAGCTGCTGCTTTTCTCTCTTCTTCAAGAAAATGGCCTAAAGATGGGGCAGGATTGATGTTGTTAATGTTAACTGCATCAGTAGTTAATTTTGAGCAAAGTGAAAATAACCAAGTTCTTGATTTGTTAATAGTAATATTAATATTCTTCTTGTTGTTCTTGTCCCTTATTTTGGTTTCCACAATTGTTCTTCTTGTTGATCTTCTTGAAAACTCTAGAATACTTGTAATTCCAATGAGGCTTCCTAGAGTTATGCTTTTGTCATGAAAGAATGATGTAGTAGTAGACTGCAACAACCAACGAATAAGAAAATAACTTTTTCAGATCTCTTACGTATAAAAAAATATATATCTCTAAAAGAAAAATCATAAAAGAGAAAGGTTGAATATATTGACCACCCTTTAGATTTATCAGTAAAGTTTGTTTAGGTACTTGAATCATGATATGTTTTTACTGAATATCTGAATATATGATAAAATATTTTTATTCAAAATTTTGGAATTTTTTTTTGCATGTGCTCTCAATCAATCATTATATAAAAGAGTTAACCACTTAAAATAATTCACTTAGCTTCTTGTAATTATTCATATTAGCCTCAATAATCTGTAAAATCTCAGGCCTATTCTAATTGATATGTATAACTAAAAAAAATGCATATGCATAAACTTTTCTAAAATATAAATCCAAAGTGTTTAATAAAAATATTTCATTGAGTTTAAATATTTAATTGAAATGGATGATTATTTGAATATTTAAGTAAAATTTACTGACTTATTTAACATATTGTCAACATATTATACTCTAATATATATAGAGAAAAAAGGACGAGGATATTTGTGTAAAATATTACTCTTTTTTCTCTCTGAAAGACTTGAGAAACATAATAATTGTAAGGCCATGTGTAAAGAGTAAAGTGCTATATCTCCCCTTCCACTTTTTGATAAGATGTTGACCCCATTCTGAATATAACATGAAAAAAAATAAAAAATCATGCATACTTTTATTAAAAAATAAATAACACCATAAATGGGTGTCATAAAATATAATTAGATTCCTTCACATTTAATTAAAAAAGTTAAATTCGAGTAAAAAATTAAAACCAAAATACTAATATAAAGTGTTTTAGCGTAATAAATTTCAAGATATCAGATGATTAAATTTAAAAGGAAAGACAACTTTCACATATCACTTTGATTCCTTATTGATGTATTCTCAACCAATTAGAGTGTTTTTAAGGCCAATATTTGTTCATTTTTAGTTGTTTCTAATTTTGGATATAAAGAATATTCTTTAAGAAAAAAAAAGTGTACAAACCTCAGTATCAAGATCAGAAGAAGAATGAGAGGAAGAAGAGGGAGAAACAGTAATCAAAGTATTGAATGAAATTGATCCATTAAATCCATGATTTCTCACATTTAATGGTTGAAGCCCAAGTGGCCAACCTTCATCCTGCAATATCATATCATCCAAACTTAAAATCAATAAAAAAAAAACTTCCAAAATTCACTAAAAAGAAATATGTTAAAGAAATTTCATTTTGATGTTAGTGAGGGGAAAAAGAAGATCGACTTATAGTCTAGTAATATCAATAAAAGTCATTTATATACTAGGTGTTAGTTCGATTCTCATAATGTCGGTTTACGTCTAGTAGTATTCAGAATCATTATACAATAGATGTAAGTTCGATTCTCATTCCCTCTTTTCCCTCCTAATGTAATAGGAAAAGATCAAGGACAAAAGAGGAATAACTATTACGAACTTACAGTCTAGTAGTATCGATGAAAATCATTATATAATAGGTGTCAGTTCGATTCTCACGATATTGGTTTCCTTCTCATTCTCTCTTTTCCCCCCTCATGTAATGGAACAAAAATTGAAGAAAAAAAATTAAGGACAAAGGAGTATACCTGTTGAGCCATGGATTTCCTTGATTGTTGATTTGAAGAGAGATTGATTGATTGATGGATTTAAAGATTAACTAAAAATTAGGGGGGATAATGAGAATGAAAAAGAATTAATTATCAACTTCATAAGTTTAGTTTATATCCTTTCTTTCTCTGAACAACAAAAGATAGAAAATGAAGTATTTATACAAGAATGTGGTGGCACTAAGAACTAATAATAATAGCATCTTCCAAAGAAAAGTAAGTTTGGTTGGTGGGACTTCACCACCCTTAATTAGAAATCCTAAGTTCAAGTCCAGGATATGAAGAAAAATCTTGTGGGGAGCGTTATCGTCAAATGGGCGCGATTCGAATTTAGTTAGGACTCCAATGCAAGTTTTGGACACCGGAAAGTAGGGGTGTACATGACCGGGTTGGTTCGGGTTTTTCAAATATCAAACCAAATCATTTGTGTCGGAATTTTAAATCTATAAACCAGACCAAATCAATAAAACTCGGGTTTTTCAACCTCGGGTTTTTTCGGATTTTCAGGTTTTCCTGATAAAGTATTCATACAAACATATAATTTACTTGTACTTCAAATATTTCTTTAGTCCTACCAAATTACAACTATCTAAGGTGTTTCTTAAGAAAATAACACAAAATATGATATGAGTAATGGCACTAAAATATCCAATAAAATAATAATAATAATAATAATGAAATCGCGTAAAATAAATATTGCAAATTAACAAGTCATAATGAAAATGATCATAATTTAAAAGTACTAAATCATGCTAAAATAAGTTTAATAAGTATTAGTTACATGACTAAATATTAAAGGAAATTAAAGTTAGATTATGTATTTGAATTGTCTAAACCAATATAAAACCAAAGAACACATATTCAATATTATTGTCATTCTTAGTGTTGAATTGATTTGCCTTTTGCATTAGTATTAATTTGATTTTGATTTAAGCTTTATTATAATTATCAACATTTGTTGACTATAATCTTTATTGAACCATTCAGAATTCTAAATTTCAAACTTGAAATAATATATTAAAAGATAAAAACTATGAAAAAGTATAAGAAATATTTAAAAATTATATCAAAGTAAATATTTTTATGTATAAAATAAAATTTTAAAATTATATATATAATGTCGGGTTGGTTTGGTCTCGGGTTGATTTTTTTTAGTTAAAACCAAACCAATCCAAATATAGTCCGTTTTTTTTTCCAATACCAAACCAAGTCAAATCAATCACTAGTCGAATTTTTTTTCTTGATTTGACTCAATTTGCAGTTTGATGCGATTTTGTATACGCCTATCGAAAAGAAAAAGAATAAAAGAAGAGCTTGGTCTATAACTCTGTCTCTTGGGTATGAGGGCCATGGTTAGTACAGTGTAGTTACTCCTTAGTTTTTAAATTTTTTTTATAACGGATTACCTTAGGTGTAACTCAATTTTTTCCCCTTCCAAATATCTATCATTTGTGATTTTTTAGTGCACCTCAAGTATTTCATTAACATGGGCGGATGTAGGTTTTTATGTTACGAGTTTGGATTCTCTCATCAAGTGCTTATTATCTCCATCCTAGCATAATTGCTGATTAATTTTATCTGCTAAAACTTAAAATATATAAAAAAAAAAGTCATCTAATTTAAACCTAATCTTCATTATTTGTGTCAATTTCGTTAATTATTAGGTCACACCTTGATTGCTTTTATTTATATGATAAACCATACATAGTTGCAAAGCTTTTTGATTGAACCCCATCAGTCGTTAGTAAAGGATATAGAGTCATCATAAGTCATAGCTAAAAAGTCTTTACATTTGCTGTCAAGGTATTGTTATTTGTCCTTTTTATCCCAATTTAAGACTAATTATGATTTGCTAAACTCACATGGTCAAAGTTGACACAGTTACTAAAGTGAGAATTTAATAGAATTTTTACATAGTATTAGTTCAAAGCAAAGCATCCAAGAAAATAATTGTCAATCATGAAAAGTTTCAAAAGAAACCAAAAAATAGCTTATCAAAAGTATTGTACATTAAAAGCTTAGACCATATATTATAGAACAAAATAATTAATTAGAAAATGCACAAGTTAAGAAGAAGTAAAGAATTAACTCTTACAATGCCAAGATATAGGCAATCGATTGAAAAATTATCCACACCCGCTATTTATATCAAAATATTCTAATTTTGTTTTTAACAAGATGACAATTTATCCACATATTCATATCAAGTACTATTGATTTGAGGTAAACATCTCGTGCGGAAAAATCTATGATTTGCACTTCTTCAATAGACATTCTGAGGGCATTTCACTATGAAAATAGTGAGTATTTGAAAAAAGTACTTTTGTTTTCAAAGTGAAAAATGATATTAGAACCATGAATACAAATAAGAGACGTTTTTCAATTTTTGTGAGTTTTGGAGTTAAAAAATTCCAAAATTCAACTTCAAGTTGAAGTCCACTAATTTGTTTTCCGAAAGGAAGGAGAAAATAGGAAAGGAGATTATAAGGTGGGAGAATCGAACCCTCACCAACAAGGTGAAAGTTCACGTAGTCAATCAACTAAGGTATTAAATTCTTATGTCGGAGTTCAACTCCGATAAATAAGTAAAAAGAGCTTCACGACCAAACGCCTCAAGTCATTTTAAAAAGAAGTTACTATGGGGGAAATAGATCAGAGTCTTCAAGTACGGCGATGTCAACGGAGATCATTAATAGGAGTGTCACCATCTCAATAATATAATATACACAATACTCGAAATATACGTCTAATTTAACAAGAGCAAGTGTCGGTGTGTCAGATCTAAAAAACTATTCTACCACAGTTGCTCATTTTCACATTGCCACTAAAGAAAAAATGTGACAATTTGGGTCAAAAGGTGAAGATATGGGTCTGATGAAGACAAGCTAACTGTCAATTTATGGTATGTAATGCCAAATAAAGGGAATCTATCGGTGGCCCCCTAAACTTGGCACGAAATTTTATTTAGACACCTCAACTGAACGATGTTCATTTTAGACACCTCAGGTAGGATTCCGTTGTGTCATTTTGACACTTTTCGCTGACATGGCATGGTAAGTGTAATGCACCGAAAATTAGCGTGTGAAAGGGCTCTTTTTCAGGCCAAAAAAATAATATTTAAAAGGTTTTTACTATTCTTCTTCCTCATTCTCTCCTCCACCACACACCATCCATTTACCACCGCTACTATCATCGCTATTAATACAATCAAATTAATTTTTTTATTTATTCAGTTCCGAAAATCACCACAACCATCGTCATCTTCTCATTCTTATTCTTTAGAAAATAGCACAAAAGAGATATAGAGTGTATGAAAAAAGACGATTTCCGATTCCCCCTTTTTCGCCGGAAAAAATGGATATGAACACTCATATTTAATAATTTTTCTTTCTTTCTCTCCTTGTCTCCCTCCTCCTCTCTTTTTCTCTCAAAACAACACTTAGATAGAAAGAAAAAAAGAATCTAAAACAATTTTAAAAAGCAAAGTAAGAAAATTGTTGGGTATAGTAGAGAAGACAACTACCATGGGGGGCAAGGGTGGGAGGGGAGGGGTTAAATTGATTTTTTTTAGAATAATATTTTTATTTTATTTACTAAATAGATTTTAAAATAATTTTTAACTTAAAATAATAACACATATAATCATTTAATTCGTCGTTTGCCACGTCATCAACGAGTGTATTACACTCTCCAGCTTTTTTCTTATTGTAAAAAAAGTGTCAAAAGAATATAACTAACCTACATGAGTGTCTAAAATGAACATCGCGATTGAGGTGTGTGAAATTTAGTCTTGAGTTTGAAAGCCAGATGGTTCCAAATAAAATTATCATTTGATTTATCCAAATAAAATTATCATTTCATATAAATCAAACATGGAAAAGTATAGCTATAAAATTTGGAAGTCCATGTTGCTGCTTGGTGTATTATTGCACACGGGCCAGCATGATTGAAAGTAGGTATCATGCCAAGGAGAGAATAAACAACAACATATCGGTGCAAACCGACAAGCGAGGTATGAGGGAGTAGGAAATACGCAGACCTTACCCTATCTTAGTGGGGTAGAGAGTTGTTTCCGATAGATCCTCCGCTCAAAATTACTAGGTAAACTACTACAGATATTACAAGTACACTGGGAGTGTACTACAGTATATACTTCTTTCTATACTTGATTCCATGACTTTTAATATAACCCAATCTCAATTTTGGCTGTGAATTCTCCTCTTGGTCAATTGAACTGCAAATGACTTGGATATAGAGTACCTTATGGAATAGTTACTGTATGATTGTTTTACCCATTACTATGGCCCATACCAGGTCGATATTCTCCAATTCCAAGCAAGTCCTGTAAATTTTTAATTGAGTTGCTTAACAAACTAATTTACAATAGTGGAGAATTTTTATAGGAAGGAACAAATAGTCCAAACAGCAGAAAGTGAATAGTACAAATAGAGATGACTGGCAAGAACAAGAACAGGGTTAGTAGTATGCCACGGACCATGCATTTTCAATAAGCAAAATGCATGCATGATTTGTGGAAAAGAACACTAATAAAAGACTATTCTTCTTCCTATGGGGATTTCAGTGTCAAATTCATGAATGGATTTTGCGCTTAACAAAATCCCAAAAACTAGCTCATGAGGGGAGAATTACTCAAGACCTTACAAAGAGACAATGGCTCATTTCCTTCACCAATATGGGTCACATAGTAACCCCTTCCTCCAACACCCAAGGTTGGACATATGGTGTGTGGACAATATGATTACAAGAACATGAATGGGCCAGGCTCTTATATCATGTTGAGGATGGACCCTGAGCCTAATTCAACCCAAAAACTAGTTCAAGAGGTAAAAATAATGAGACAACAACTCATTTCCTCCACTAATGTGGGACACAGTAACTTGATATTTGAATAATGCTTGTACAGAATAAAGTTGTTGCAGGAATTTCATATTTGTTAGGATGAACTACTTAGAAAATGAGCCAGACAGGAGATAATCTGACTCTAGAAATAGTGCTGGGGTTAGCACATTAAAATCAAGTGACCTAAAGCAATACATCCGTCTGCATATTTAAAAAAGGCAAGAGGAAGCTAGGAAAAACAAAAAGCAGCCTAGATAGCATCACTGTAGAGCAAGAATATATGTACATCCATCTGCATATACAAGTACAGCTATGACAATATCCGGCCTAGATAGCATCACGAGGGCCCAAAAACACAAGTGTGCCTCAAAGCAGTTTTATTACTCTAACTGCTCTATGCACCTTATATGAAAGAAACAACACACCCTACTCACAAAGAACAATGTTTCACATAAGAAGGTACAAGCTGTGTTGGCTGGCAATTAAGCCTAAAATCATTAATGAATACACTCCACCAACAAGTTAAGCAGTGAGCAAGAGTGAACGAATAAATTGAATTAAACGAGGAGAAGTAACTTATCTTTTATGGGTTCCTATGGAAGGAAATATATGTACCTGGCATGCTTTATTTTTGGCTCTGGTTTCTGCTGTGCTGGGAATGTCATGATTTGGTTTTAGAAACTTCTTCTCCCGCCGCTCACATGATCCCCATCCATCTGAGAACCTACCACCCCTACCAATGAAACAAAGTAAGGGAAAGATGAAATAAGATGAAAATAAGTCTAGCATAGCAACACATTTGGATAGGAATAGTTGGTGAACCAAAAGAACATACTGCATGTGCGCCCGAACTATAAATTCAGCACGCAGGACATTACGGTTGTCATCAAACTCAATGGTCTTGTCTTTAATTTCATATGATAGATTGAAGTAAAAAGATATCTTCCTCCAACCTGCACAAAAAATTGATTTCGTTCATGCAGTTTAACTGAGAGTAGAAGAAACCAATGACCAAAGTCTAATAACATACCAGTTTTTTTTATGAAGGGATGTCCAGAAATCATAGTGTAGTCACTTTTCTCCAGAATCTGTGAAATGTTTAATTACTTAAGCCCTGATGAAATCACATTCAAGTGTACAAAAAGAATTCATGATAAAACAACAGCTGTAATTGCTGATTATAAAGGTTAACAAAAACTGACAGGCAGTGTAGTTCTATTTATCTTGAAGGGGACTTGTAACAAGTTATTCTAGAAAAGGTGCAGACATTGCTCAGATTTTGAGAGAATAGTCAAGTTTTGCCTAGACATTTAAAGATTTTTCGCACAATGATTTGCTGATTCAATTTAAGCATAAAATTCTGATTCCTCATCAATTCCTAGTAATTATCCATAGTTTCTCTTGATCATCTTTCCTTCAGTTGCTACCAATCCAAGTTTGTTTAAGAGGCTGAAGTACTTCCTTTACCATTAAAAAATTGAGAGATACATTTCTTCTGATGGCAAAAGAAGCATAATGTTCAATGAGGAAATTAGACAAGTGACAAGTCTGTCACCAAGAAAGCAATAATGGGAAAATGGGAACGGACCCTTACAAATCTACGAATAGCATACGTCTTACTCGCGTCCTTGATGCAAAATAGGTGAAGATGAGGATCACAAACGAGTAGACACAAGAACTTGGAGAGCTTTCTCTTCAAGTGCACTAAAGTAGCTCAAAGAACAGAAAGCAAAGTTACAACTGACATCTGCATTGAGAAAGAGGCTACTAAGGACTGTCAATTTTATGTGAATAAAAAAATTGAGCTCGCATAACAACAGGTAATATACCAAATTCATATTAAATTTCAGATCGAACAGCATCATTTATCATGCCAAAACACTCTAGCTGTGCAGCTCTTAAGCAATTTGGATACACTTATATCTAAAAATTGGCTAAACTACTGATAAACGTACTATCTAATGCTGGAAATATGACATAGCACAGTGAAAATTGATCAATTTACCGCCATTGCTGCATTTTGATACTCCTTGAACAGAGAAACGGATGGAAATGGACCAGCCAAGCTATGCCTAACGACACCATCTCTAGCTTCACGCTGTCCATGACTCATTGTAGCCACCGGCGAACACTCCGAAACAATCGGACTGTTATACCTCTGATCATACTCCATCACCGGAGCCGGAGACCTCGTCACCGGCGACGAATAACTCGTCACAGCCGGATCTCTCCGCACGTGCTTAACTACCGCCATCGGATTCGGACTCGTCTTGCTCAGTCCCGAAACGCAGTTAGAATCTGACCTGGACATTTTCTGCGGCCGGTGATTTAGTACCTCTCCGTTATGGTGATGATTTTGGAAGTTTCTAGGGGTTTTTCCGAGCCTAGATTGTGGAGAAGGATTTGAGCTAGGAAAAGGCCTAATTGGAGAGTGATTGTTAGGTAGCAGTTTGCTGTACTTAGTGACGGCGGTGGTGGAGGAGGCGGCAGCGGCGGCGGAATCAATCACCGCCCATAATGCAGCGTCGTCTAGATCCTTGTCGTCGATTGCGTAATTGATCGGAGAATCCATTTTATTCTTCAGAGATGTAAAACTTTCTCCAGAAGTTTGTGCTGAACTTTGCGGATTTGGAAATGTGAGTCAAGGAACCTTACCGCCTAGTGCCAGGATTCAAATTTAAAATAGCTTATACCTGTCGGTTCGGCTTTAACAATTTATGTGACATTTTATCAGATTTCGAGATTTAAATAAGTTTTTCTTTGACCTTATTACAAGTCGTACTTGTAATTTTTCTCTAGTTGTGTCTTTCTTTGTTAAAACACTCACGTTATTTCTGCATTGACCTCTGTGCTTAAAGCCACAACAGATCTTAGAGTTTGTTTGTGCTTTTCGCCTTGGATATCACGTCATTGCTTTTGAACATCTCTAGTTATTGTTGCTTCAAGAAGGGAGCCTCAGAGCAACGGTAAAGTTATCTGTGTGTGATCTACAGGTCATGAGTTTGTGCCTGGGAAGCACCGCTTGCATTAGGATAGGTTGTCTACATCACACACCTAGAGATGTTCTAAAAGTAAACTGTGCCAATGAAATTTCTCATGTATTCGATATTTGTAACACTTGTTATGAAAACAAAGCTTTGCACAATTCTAGTTAAAATGCTGAATTTGTTGGAACATTGAACACTATGATCTCTACTTGGTCTTTCTAATGTAAATGGTACTAAAAAGGAAAAAAAAAACTTACCTGTTTCTGCATTTACTTATCAACAATGGGAAGCCGATGGCTTCTGCCTTGTTCAGTTTATCGTGAGCTCGTCTAAGTCTTAAACAACTAGGTATTACAGAAAAATGAGAAGACGAGAACAGAATATTATCGATTTGATTCCTCACAACAATTTATGTCAGGTCTCTAAAGAGATTCGTTTGACGTCCAGCTTTCAGCGGTAGCCCAAAATTTTGATAAATTCTGATTTCACCTCCCAAACTTGCTGTCACAATTACCATCCCCCATGCTGTTGCTTGTATAACATTGCTGCCGTGGCTATTACTACCATCCTGAGACCAAGAGGAGGACCAAGACTGTGATCGGGAGCTGCTGGACGCAGATATAGAAGGTGAATCACCAAACCTATTTGATGAAGAGCCTGATGCAAATGATTCTCCGTGACCATTACCAAAATCTGTACGAGAGATTTGAGCTAAGTCTTCCTCTTCCTGACTACTTTGAACTCTCTCCAATGTATTACTTTTGTTAGGTAGAGGTGGCGTATGCCTTTTACTATTTGCCACATCCGAGTTTTCTTTTGTAGGAGAACCTCCGTTAGGATACTGGGGTGGGAGGAAACGTTTCGAATGCCTTTTTGAATGCATCTCTACAAGTGGTGCCTCATTCTTTACGCTACCTAGCCATGGTATGGCAACTGAAACATCTTTACACTGAAATCGCTCGTGAGCTTGAACTGAGATTGAAGTTCTAAGTTTTCCCCTGGGGCTCTTAGGTTCTTCTCTCTTCCATATGTACACATGAGAATCTTCACTAGCACTTATGACATACTTTCCGTCTGAACTAAACGAAGCTGCAATTTGGCTACTTGTATTTCGGAAACCTGATGCCACCACAAAATAGAACATTTTGTTTAGAGAACACATGGATGTTGTTTTGAACTCTTGAAAAGAGTATATAGTAAAATACCTCTAAACTTATAGATCATATCTGATCCGTCAAAAATTCTGATACGAGAATCAGCTGAAGTTATAAGCACTTCTGATGGATTCCATGGAGCAAACTGGATATAAATGTGTTCAGCTTTCTATTGATCTTGAAGAAAAGAAAACCGTACATCGACACAGTAACTCTAGAAGAGGGTAAATACCTGTAAACCAGTGACCTTCTTGAGTTGAGAATTCTTCTTAGGTTGAATTTCGATGTTGTCTTTTTGTTCCAGTTTGCATTCTGAATAATAAACACACATTGGAAATCAGCTACTGTTTTCCGCTGGTAATTATCAATTTAATAAAAGATGGTATGTAATGCATTACATACCAGAAGTATTGTACATACGACAGCTTCCTTTATGTGAGCCTATTAAAGCACCCTTCAAGAACAGAAAAAAAAAACGAAGAATTCATTGATACTGTCAACCTTACTTGAACAGGATCTATTCTATTAGCTCGTAACACTGTATACTTGAATTCTAAGGAGTCAGGAAATTTCCTGTGGGACTACACTGAGTATGTTGTTGTGTATAGCAGGGAGGGTATTTAATAGCAGGAGTTAATGTAAAATTGGAGTATTATGGCGCGTGTTTGGCGTAAGCTTTAGTCTAGTGAATGTTCGAATATAATACAAGTAAAATACACATATCTACCTGGCCATCAGGGGTGAAGCAAGTAGCAGTGACCATTTCATGAAGATCAGTCCAATCTACAACTTTCCGATCAGGTATATTCCAAATCCGAACCTTTGCATCCAGAGAACCGCTGATGAAGTAGTCATCATCCATTGGATTGATCTGTATGCAAGTTACTGCCAGACCATAGGCTCATCAGATGCAAATAACGCAAAGGAATCATCATATTTAAGTCCATATTGACTAGCTATAAATGAAATTTGGCATCTCACCATAGTCATTGTGCGCGAACATTTTTAAGCAACTCTGAGTTTCAACATCCCATAGCCTGACAGTCTTGTCTATCGACGATGACAGCAGTTGCTGCATCCAAGTTTCATATTCCATGTTATGTATGTTTAAAAGATGATAGTAGATATTATTCGTTTTGTTTGCAGTAAACAACGCGATTTTGTGCTAGTTAACTGAAATGAAAGTGGAGGAAACTGACCTGAGATCTTGACCAAGACAAGTCCAAGACATCATCTTGATGACCTTTAAGAGTGCATATTGGTTTCTCCGAAAGAACAAAAACAGTTTCTGGTACGTTGACATACTCCGGAACTGAGTTGCCCTTTTTCTTATGTGATACCTTCCCCTTCTTCCTTCTTTCTGATGTAATATGTCCAGTCTCCGGAAGAGGAGGCCGGTCTGAATTGGACCTAGCAATTGGATGAACGGGGGAGGCACTGAAAGAGCCAGTCATTGGATGATTAGGTGAGGCACTTGCAGAACCTCCCATTGTACCACCAACAGAGTTTAGATCGTTGGTTACTTCACATTCTTGAACTTCCCATATATGAATCAATGTATCTTCTCCTGCTGTTGCTAGATAATGTGCATCCGAGCTGAATCTTATCGTCCATATTGAACCCTCGTGAGCATGGATTTCTTGGCTTAAATGCAAAGCTGTGAATTCTTTGCACGACTTCCCATGCTGACGGACTTTAATCCATTTGGTGGAGTTCTTATTCTGTTTCTGCTGTTCCTCAGGTACAGGTTGTTCGCGTTCTTTATCAATAATTTTTCCACTCATACTATGTGCTACTCCTTTTATGTTCTTCAAAAGAGCAACTCCCCTTCTCTTACTATTCCTAAAACTCTTACTAAGATATGAATTCGCGTTTAGCCTCCTCTCATCATTGTGACTTCTTGATCCATTTACTCGTCTCATCAGCTCCTTCACAACAGGTGAATATCCCACATGTTTTTCAAATTCATCCATAGTAAGTTGCTTCCCTGTCTGAATATCACTCAACTTATTCCACATTCCGTTTTCATTACTCTCTTTGACGATAAACTCCTTTCCGGTGTCCAAATTCTTTATCAAGAAAAAAGAAGCAAATCCCACATCAGGATTCCCATTTGATAACAAATCACTCCCATTTTGCATCAACGATCTACTTCTGTTTTTTGTTGGCGACATTCTAACAGAACTTGCTAATTGACATGTACCTATACTCGGAGCTAAAACACCCGAAAATGTCCTTGTTAGACGTTGTTTAGAAATGTCACCAATTAAATCCTCTTTCCTTTTCTTTGTATTTACAGAAAAGTATTGTATATCTCCATCTGATCTCGACCTTACCAACTTAATTGGTTGTATAGTTACAGGCTCTCGTTCTTGATTTAATCCTTTTACACGAGAAGAATCACTCGTCTTAGATGTTTTCGTGTCCTTGATTTTCTCAACTTTTCTTGAAATTGCACGAACAATCTTTGCACTTTTCAACTTGAGGAGGTCCTTATTGCTTGACAATCCCATACCTTGTAAGAGGCGTTTACGACGTTCCTTAATATCCCCTGGTTCAGCCATCCACATACCATAGTCCGCGCTGCTAAAGGAATCAGAAACTGTTTCAATTTCAATTCCCTGGAATTTCTTGATGGAGGCTGATGAAAGAGTCGAAACAAAGGAGAGACGACTGTCCTCGTATTCATTATCATCGTCTGATCCTGAGGATCCTAAGTCAAGGGGGATGGCTGTGGAGAGACGATCACGAGACTCAAAGAAGTTGTCATCGTCATCTTGATCGTCTCCAAGACCATCCCAGTTCATCGTTAACGTTCTCCGATGATCCATAGAAGCACATTGAAAGTAAAAAGATGAATATAATCAATGAAATATGATCAAAGAAACGTGTTTTTTGTGTTGTTTGTTTCTCTGAGCGGAGGAAAGAGGGAAAAAAAACAGAGAAGTGGAAGAGAGAAAAATAAGGTAAGAAAGACTCTTTGTGAAAGAGGGAAAATAAAACGGTTGATGAAATGTACATTTCCGATATGTCTTACTTTTCTATTTTAGTCTGTTTGAAAAAATAAAATAAAATTTTATTACTGTTTTATTCCACCATCACTTCTTGTTGATTGTGTTTAGGTTATCTCATTTTTGTGGTTTGTTACTGTACGGTCTGCGTACGCTCAACTGTCTCCAAACTCCATTAATGAGATTTCATTGGATATCACGAATGTTGTTTTTATAACTATTTGATGCAAATTTACCATGTGACCTATTTAAAATCACAAAATTAAAGTGCATTTAATATATACTACGTATCTTTAATTTAAGACAACAAAATTTAAAGATTTTTCTTTACTTTTTAAACTTCGTGTCAAGTTAAAATCACGATAACCAAATTGAAAAGGAGGGAGGATTACATCTCCTCACGTTGGCATTTAGGTTATCATGTCTTTGCATTTGTTGATTTTTTTGTGTTTAAATTTCTGACATTCTCTTTATTCCTACCCAATCATAAATCATTTTATTATTTTATTTTATGATATGCCTATGATATGAAGAATTGGAAGGTCGTGCATTAAAAAAGTTTTATTTTTTTTTTCTAATCTTTTGGATTTTATTTTTAGTGCTAATTCTGGCAACAAACTTGTTGGTAGTTATGTAGGCAATAATTAATTGTATTATTAGCATAATCTAGTTGTTCAAGTGTTGAAGCCACAATTTGTACCACGAATTATTTGCATGTATAATAAAGTTTATGATTATAGCTAAACTATATGTGGCGATTTTCTATTTGTCGAATATTGTTACATGGAATGAATTTATTAATATTTGATTGGATTTGATTTGATTTGATTAAAAATAAATAGAAGATAAAATCATATCCAATCGACAAACTTTATGCACAATTTTTTTTATAACTATATATATATAATACATCAATTAACTTTTGTGAAAAAACATAAATACTTTGTATCTTTTTTATCAAAATTTTATTTATGTTTACTAGGCTATTGAAATTTACTCTTTATAAAGTTAATTACTTAGTTTGTAAATCTTAGACATTTTCTTCATAAACTAAAAAAGCTATAGCCATCATAATAAAAGGGTGACTTGATTATAAGTTGGAAGAATATTGAATATTCCTTATTATATATTTAATTTAATTTTAATAAATAAAAATAATTAAATGAATTTGATTTTAACAAAAAGTCGGGCAAATCGAATCTTGAACACCTCTAACTGTTAATAATTAAAAAGTTTGTTTCCACCTGAAAACAAATATGTAATAGAAAAGTTAACTTACATAAATATATATCATTCGAACATCTAATATTAAAATCTATTATAACAATATATTTAGTATAGTCTTACAAGTGGGATGTAAAAGTGATAAAATATATGCAAACTAACTTTACCTCTATCTTAGAGACGAGGTACAAAGACTGTCACCTCCAATTTTAAGATTACTTATTAGTCCGTATAAGTTCCAATTTCCTTCCTTTTAGATTAAGAAATGACTGGTAATGAAGAACTTTTGATATATAGTAGTAATAGTTATTTCTTAATTAATTCGATTTGATCGATTTAACTGATTTTAATTTTATTTTATTTTATTTTTTGACACCTCTACTTACTTCTATAGGAAAACCTTTTTGAGAAAAAAATAAAAAGTGTAAAGGAGAAAGAGTCGCTAAATCTTGGGAATCTTTTCTTTACTGTTTATGAACTACATAACACCTAGATCACAAAAGAAGATAGGTGACAATACAATAAAGTTGTATGTTTATGCCTACCTCTTTATAGTTTATTGGTCTTTACTTCACCCCCCCCCCCACCCCCACCCCTCACATATCTCTTTTACTAACTTTAATCTAAGCAAAAAAAGTTAAAATCACAAGAAAAACATGAAAACATCCAAATTGAAAAACCAAAATAGAATCAAACTCTATTTGATGTACTCCCTCCATCACGTTACGATGCTCGAATTATCTAAGTTTCTATCACAATATATAATTAACAATTTAAAATATTTAAAAGACATATAAATCTGTCGTACAAAAAGCAACTCTCAAAATAATAATTTGAATCATATAAAATGGAACAGATGAAAAAAATATGTTTAATTTCTTCTGTATCCTAAAATAAAAAAATAAAAGATATACCATATTAACTAATATATAGTTCTAACAAACGACATATTAAAATAAAATAGCTTAACTAAAGATTAATTTTGTATAAAAATCTATTATGTAATAATTCTCACTTCTTCTTGTTGGTATGGTGTTGTTGTTTTCTTGATTTTCCGATCAAAATCTAGCGGTATCGCGGTGGCGATAATCGTTCCATATTCTTATTATATTTCTTTCCCCTCTTCTTGGTGGTGATGAAGCTTTTCGTTTAATACCACTATAGTTGCGTCTTGGTGCACTAGGACATGTTGTTAAAATTGGAATTTTCGATTCCAAAGAAGTTGGAGTCCTAAATCCATCATTGTCATCTTCTAGTACTACCACTTCGTTTTCATCATCATCATCTTCAACGTGTTGTATAACTATTGTCTCATTAACAACATCACCATCTTCAACGGGTTGTAGTACTATTGTCTCGTTGACAACACCATCTTCTTGACGATGATCTTGATTAGAAACTTGATGCAATATTACTATGTTGTTTGTGTCCATTGTAATATCTTGACACCCTTTTGGATCTTCTTGCAATACCATTATTTTCTTGATGCCTATAGTAATATCTTGACACTCTTTTGGATTATTTTGGTGCAATATTTCTATTTTGTTGGCATCATCATCTTTTTGATCATCCATTATAATATCTTGACACCCTCTTGGATCTTGATAAAATATTACAATCTTCTTGGTATCATCATCTTTTTGACGATTTGTTGTAATATCTAGACGCCCTTTTGGATCTTTAAAAGTGGGTAGTTGTTGGTTTTCACTAGAATTGCTCTCATCAAAATTTGACATATCCATGATATACTCAAAAAAGATGAAATCTTGAACAAGAAAGGATCTTGGGGGTTAAAAATAGGGTTTTTTTTGTTAATGTATTATAAAGAGGAGAATAGGAATAGGAATAGGTCTAGTAGTTACATTAGAATTAGGAGAAGAAGAATAGTTTTTTTTTTTTATCAAATAAAAGTTACCAAATATTTTTGGACCTAGTTTAGTTCTAATTGATCGTAATTTGTGTATAGTTTCACAAGTTTGAAGAAGAAAGGGAAAGAAAAAAAAGGTGGAATAAAGAATGAAAATAATTATTACGTTTTATATTAAGGTTTATATATGGGTTGAAGTTTTGGGTGAAGGATCCAATGCATACAAACTCTCATAAAATTCTTCTTTTTTAGTAGTTTTTGGGTGAAGGATCATAATATTATTTGTTGTGTTTGGTCATGAATATGACTTTGTAATAATTGTAATTTCTTTAACTCATTTTTATTTGTCACGTCAAACTTTATAAATTTTGGTAAATGTATTTTTTTATTATATTAATATTTAAAACGAATACAACTTAATTATAGTTATATATATATAGTTTTCAAACATCTATATAACTTTCAAATATTAAACTAATCTAATTTAATTTAGCTTTAAAAAATTAATCAAATTAACTCTAGGTAAAGAGAATTGTGACAAGTAAAAGTGAAGGGGATGATTATTTCTTTTATTTTTTTTACTATTTTTATTTTATTACTTCTGTTCAATTTGTTTGTCCAGTTTTAATTTGACAAGAAGTATACTGAATTTTTTCTTTTTGAATCATATGGTCTTAAACTAAAAATATATCAAACATACTAAAATATATTTTACTTTTGTTATCTTAAACATATCACGTGAAAAGTTAAAATTTAAAAATTCATTAAAAAAAACATTCTTTCAAAACAGACTAAAATATTGTACAAATATTGTATTTTATTTTAATTTTGTAGATAGAGGGTTGATGGATAGCTTTCGTTTGGTTTTCTGATTTGCTACGCACTTTGATGCAAAGTAGGCACGTGATTTAGCTAGGGGACCAATAGCTATTAGATCTCTTTTTTTAAAAAAAAAAAAATTAGGAAATTTATACTAAATAATAATTTAATTTTGATATTTTACGTGACATATTTAAAATCATAACTAAGTTTCAAAGACACGTGTTAATGGATTACATTCTCCTTATAATTTCATAATTGGACTGTTGGAGGGTAGAGTGTATGTAACGTTACAAGGTAGAGAAGTTGTTTCTACTTGAACCAATTAAGTAAAACATAACAACTTAGGTATGAAAATAAGGAGGAAAAGAGTTAAAGAAATAATATGATAACCAAAATAAAGAACACTATGAGTGATACTAAAATTGAAGAGTAAGATCATAATAAATTAAAGTATAAATAACAATACAAATAAAGAAAACTAGGTAGTGCTTGACTATGACATCCATAATCTTCAATTTTGATTCATTTCTCCTCGGTAAGTTACAACATGTGTACGTATATATCTTATCTAATCATTTTTTTTTTCGATACTTTTTCGACCTACCTCTATTCTTCTAATTAGGCCTTAGAAAATTGATGCATTAAGTAAGCCAAAATAAGAATGATGCTCGAAAATATTCTCAACACGACAAGATATTCATTCATTGTAATAATAATAATAATAATAATAATAATAATAATTTATCTTTCAATTGTGTTTATGAGTCATTACTACGATTTAAATAAATATTTTAGTAACGTACGTACTTTGTAACTTTTATCAGTGCATTAATTTGCTCATCATGAGTTATAATTACTTGTACAACTTCTCATTGTATTTGACCCATAGGAACTACGTATTTTTTTTTTCTAAGAGACCGTTCAATAATTTGAAACACAAATATATACTTCACTCGTTTCAATTTATGTGATAAAGTTTGAATATGTACGAAATTTAAGAAAAAATTAGAACTATTAAAATTATGGTCTTAAAACTTTTGCTCGTAAAACTATAACATGTTGTATGATTATAAAAACTTGTCATTAAGGAAAATGGAGAGTTTTAAGTTTTTATTTTTCATTTGATATTCGATATTCATATTGACATACAATTAAATTTGGATTCACCTATTGCGGGATTTATCTTTTGGACGGCACTCTCAATAAAAAGAATCATTCTCAAAGTCTTATATCTGATTAAGAGTTGATAGATCGCAATCATTCCACCACAATCTATATTAATCTAATTTATTTTTTACCTTGTTTATAAATCGTCCCCTCCTATCCCAAATGTCATTTAGATTTTGACCTACTTAATAAGAAACTATGTGAATGCATTAATTATGAGGTTCATTTGACTAAGGTACATTATATATATCTTCTCAAATTACCCTTTGTATATATTTTATATTTAGGATCGTAGACTTGAACAAAAACATAATGTCTTCTTGATTTTCTAAAACGATATTTAGTTTGGATTAAATTAATTTAACTAAAATGATATTTATTTTTGGATGGAGAATATATATGAGATTAAGTTTTGTTTAGGCTCATCAATTTCTCTATTAGAACGTTGGGCAAGCGATGGGAAATTAATTGTATTCAGTACGAACAAAGTGAAAATTTGTTAATTAATTATTTCATGGCTATTAGTATTTAGTAGTACACTCGATTATTATTATGGTTGTTCCAAATGGGAATCGATCTCCCATTCCGAATGGTTACCAGGCCGGATGTTAATTAGGTCTAAAATTATACACAATTGCTATGATGTATATGGTATCGTTAGATTCACTTCTTTAACATTGTTATCAAATATCGCAGATTAAGCATTTATTTCTTGTACATTCCACTAAAAAAGGATGTGTACCTCCGGTAACAACAAGAATAGAAAATGATTATCTTGAATTATGCATGTTATCGACTCTTTTGGTGTCATTAAAAAATTTACCTACTGTTGAAAAATATGAGGAAAGGGTGTACCTAACCCCTAAGTTCTAATTTGCAAATACTTAACTATATAGGGTAATATATATGATTTATTTCTTTTTTTGTTGTGTGTGTATGTGTTATCAGGGGCAGGGCTACGTGGTTGTCATGGTGCTCATTTGGACGCCATTCGTCGGGGAAAAAATATTGTATATACAAGTAAAATGATACACGAAGTAATTAAAATAACATATTTTGGACACCCTTAACACAACATATTGTTGTAGCCCACCGGTTTCAGAAGCCTTGAATAAGCCAGTGTTCGCGTGTTTGAAACTCATAAACAACAATCCCCCCCTTTATAAAAAAAAAGAACTTTTGTTGTCCAATTTTTTTGGACACCCATCGTGAAACTTCAGGCTCTACAGTGTTATATATATATATATATATATATATATATATATATATATATATATATATATATATATATATATATATATATATATATTTATATATGTCTTTTTATATATTCGATGCGGTATTATCATATTGTTTGTTATTATTATTGTTATTGTTATTATTCTCTTCTCCTTTATTTTTAACTTGACCTTTTTGATTATTACTGTGTTTTTTTCCATACTTGATTTTGATATTCTTTATTATTTTAGCCGAAGGATTAAAAATACATTCACAAGATGGCAATAAGATTGCATACACACCATCAAAGGTGGCTTAACTATAATGCAATGAGAGCAATAGCCTGGCCCATATTTTCTTAAAATTTGAAACTAATAAAGCTGTTGAGTTCAACTGAATTCGTAGACGTCCACTCTAGCTAGCTCCGTGTTAGGGTTTTGCCCTGATTTTCTTACCATTATTTAAGATTTATTTTCTTTAAAGAAAAGATAAAACATTACCATAAATGTTTTTATTTTTCCTGAAAGGAAAATATAATATTCTTTTATATTTGGTTTATTCTTTCCTTTTAGGAAAAAGAGTTTTAGATTAGCTTTCTAGTAAGAAAATGTTTTAGGACTCTATAAATATAGGTTTGTTTCTTCTAAAACAATAGAATCCACAATGTAGTCGTTTAGAGAGTTTTATTTATGGGAAAATTTATTCTCTCTACAATTTTAATGTTTTTCTTTATATTAGTTTTGATATAATAATATTTTGATTTTTAGTATAAGTTTTTGCTATCTGATTTATCAACCATATATGATGTGCAAATTATAAGCTTCTACATGACGCCATATTCACCCTCCATAACCCAACAAGTGGTATCAGAGCACTTGGTTCACAGATCCGGTGGTCTTATGGTTCAACGAGGTTGAAGACAGGCTCAAGATGGTTTCAAATCAATTTGTAATCAATTTGATGATAATGAAGATTTTTTGTCAAGCTACATGTGGAGAAGAAGTTTCAACCATATTTTCAACATTCCTGTTGTTGCAATTTTTAAGAATAAATACAAAATATTTTTAACCCATTTTTAACCCATATATTTTAAACTTTATTTTTAATCATAAAAAGCAACATGATGAAGATTTTGTGGAGAACAAGATTATCATGCAATGAAGAAGACAGATCAAGCTTTGTCAAGAAAATCCCGCCAAAAGGGGAGATTTGTTAGGGTTTTGCCCTGATTTTCTTACCATTATTTAAGATTTATTTTCTTTAAAGAAAAGATAAAACATTACCATAAATGTTTTTATTTTTCCTGAAAGGAAAATATAATATTCTTTTATATTTGGTTTATTCTTTCCTTTTAGGAAAAGGAGTTTTAGATTAGCTAGTCCTTTTCTAGTAAGAAAAGGTTTTAGGACTCTATAAATATAGGTTTGTTTCTTCTAAAATAATAGAATCCACAATGTAGTCGTTTAGAGAGTTTTATTTATGGGAAAATTTATTCTCTCTACAATTTTAATGTTTTTCTTTATATTAGTTTTGATATAATAATATTTTGATTTTTAGTATAAGTTTTTGCTATCTGATTTATTAACCATATATGATTTGCAAATTATAAGCTTCTGCATGACGCCATATTCACCCTCCATAACCCAACAAGTCCTCCCCTAATTACTTGTTATGACCTATCGTTTATTTGAAATACATAAAGCATTGGATGTTGCAATGAAAATGGAATGGGTTTACTATTTGGTATACCTTCCTAGCTCTTTTCTTTGCTACTACTAGTAGCAGGTACATACTGAAATGATTTTATAAATAAATAAGTATAGTTTTAACTTTTATATGTCATAATGTTTGTGTATCAGTATCAAAAATAGGCATATACATAAATATGTCATTTAACTTAGTTTTACTTGACATTTATGTCCTTTTGCTTTGAATCTACACAAATAGACACTTAAACTGATATAAAATTGAATAAGTAGGCACTCGCGTCCTAGGTGACATAGTATATGTAGGACGATGCCAAATAGGACACAAAATTGTCATGTATGATGTCATGCAAGATGAATGTGTCTAATTGTTCAATTTTGTAGAAGTTTAAGGTCCAATTTGTTTACATTAAGATTAAGAAATTTAAATGTTAATGCACATTTGAATGATTAATATATATTGTCTCTAGATTTGAATATTGAATTATTAAAATTGTGTCACCAAGTTAAAAACAAAGCTAAAAGAACTGAAGTGTTAATTCATGCTCAAGTGCCTTTGCAGCATAACCCTTCAACATTTCAACATGAGCAGGAGCTTCTAAGTAATTAGTAATATGGCAGTCACTGGATACAAATCGAGATAATCTTTAATGTCAAATCCCTATCAAGGTGAAAAAAAAAACCCAATCAATTAGAAACAAATATGTTTGTTCTGGTAAAAAGTAAGCTTTGAAAAAGATGTTGCTGCAAAAGTCAACAGAATATCTTTTCTCGTCTTAACCGCAAATCGCAATCAAGAAAACTCAAGGATAACAATCAAGAATTAGAGAATCACCCCTTAGTCATTGTCTTTTTCCGCCTTAACAACAATAAGCAACAATTTTTAACCCTCCAGACTCCATACCTGAAAGAACTAGACTTGAAACCTCTTATCAATCTACAAAATATCATGTAATTGAAAACAAGCCTAAATACAACGTTAAGAAAATATAGCAAGTAGTTGCTACAAAAATTTTATCACGAACCTTTGATCATTTGTGAAGCTTTAGCTTGTTCTCGATCTAAAAATAATAATACAAGTACAAAACACATCACAAAAGACCTATATATTCTCGGATTATATCCATAAATTAAACCCTAGACCAACCTCTTAATTTTTTTCACCCAATCCAGGGCTTTTCCACTAATAATTAACCTAAATTACTATTATTACATTAATAAATTGCGGTAATAAATTGAGAACAAATATTCTTCACATTAGCCCAAAGTCTTTCCCCCTAAAATTCTCATAATTATGATTTTTCATTCTCTTAAACGAATTCAAGTCAAACCCTAGGGCCACAATTATATTTTCTTATGCCTAGAAATCGAACTACAAAAATAGGGGATCATGTTGCTCATTTTTACGAAGATTTTTGATGGAAAAAATTGTTGAAATTTGTCCTACGTTGTCCTTCTCTAAAAAACGTTCTTGGGTGATAATGAGCAATTTTGGAAGTTTTCTACATTTATAGAATATGCCATCGAACTTTCAGAAAAGTTTCAGCTACGTCATCCTTTAAAAGTTTGGTTCATCTATGCCATTGTTGTTAAAGAAAAGGTTCATCCATGACATTTTTTTTTAACTTTGGTTTTGCAAAACCATTTTTTACATCTCAAACAACTTTTAACACTTTTCAATTGGCGTTTTTGGATCAACTGTACTCTTTTTGCTTCTTCTTTTAAATACACCAAGAATACATAAAGAACATTAACAATTCTCAAATTTCAAACTTCATTAATTCTTCACGAAATCACCTAAAATTTCAAAATAGTTTCCCTTCGAGCTAGATACCAAAACTCATATCTTTTTGGAGCACGAATTCAACCTAAGTCATCAAGACCCACTTGAAATTTCTTCAAAGTTTCAAAACTTCAACATTCTTTAATGGTAGAATTTTCTCCACAACTTCAAATCATTTGAAATTTTGAACATAGACTAAAAAAAACTAGGGAACGAAGATCTAATGTCAAAAACAACTACAAAAACCAGAATCAAAGCAAATTTTTAAAATTTTGGGACTGATTTTTGTTTTTTTGAAATATTTTTTTTTAATACGCATGAATTTTTTAAACTCTACAAATGATTTTAGAATTTTTTTTTTTTTAAAAAAAAAAAATTAATGATGTAGCCGAAATTTGAGATGATTTCGTGAAGAATTGAATGTGTTGAAAATTTGGGAGTTGCTTATGTTCTTCATGTGTTCTTGGTGTTCTTAAAGAATAACAAGAAAAAAGAGTACATTTGATCCAAACACTTCAATTGAAAAGTGTTAAACCTTGTTTGGGGTGTAAAAAGTGATTTTGCAAAATCGAAGTTAAAAAAATGGCATGAATGAGCCTTTTCTTTAACATCAATAGCATAGATGAGACAAACTTTTAACGTATTATATAAATGAGCCTTTTCTAAAAGTTCTATAGTATATTTGAGCCCTTTTCCCTAGCCCAAAGTCTTACACCCTAAAATTCTCATAATTAGGAATTTTTACTCTCTTAGAATGAATTCAAGCCAAACCCTAGGGCCACAATACAATTAGATAGAATTGTTCTCCGTTTTCTTTACCATATCCCACAATAAGCAAGGCATGAGAGATTGGTTTTGTCTATTTATTATCAGTCATTGTCTTTTTCTCTTCATCCATGGGTCCTAGGTAAATTTCCTAAAATTTAAACTTAATTAGGAAAACATAATTATATAATAAGTAAGAGCTAATCGGTTGAAAAATGATTGAAACAAGATAACTATAAACTCTCCAACATGATTTTGAAAACCATGAAAGCTTTTAATATAATAGGTTAAAGGCTACATTTCTTGTATTTCCTTCTTATTTGTTTTGCCAAGGTCTATTTCTATATGTCCATTGATCATCATAATCCTCTACTTAAAAAAAACAAAATCCTCTACTTAAAAAATAAGACAATTAAACATAATCAATAAATTAGAAAGAAAAAACAAACAAGTAAACACAAAATTTGAATGTCTATCTAATTTCACAGCATCAAAAACAAAGTACTTTAGGGAAAAACAAGACAATTAAACATAATCAATAATTAGGAAAACGCAGACAATTAAAAAAAAATCCTCTGCTTAAAAAACAAAGTACATTAGAAAAATAAGACAATTAAATATAATCAATAAATTAGAAATAAAAAAAATAAGTAAACACAAAATTTGAATGTTCATCTAACTTCACTGCATCAAAAACAAGTATATTAGGGAAAAACAAGACAAATTAAACATAATCAATAATCAGGAATACACAGACAATTAAAAACAAAATGAGGTTGTTTTCAATAAAACCTCAACTGATCCTAAATGAACTTATACATCAATAAGAATAATAAAGAAAGCAGTTTTATCTTCTACAACATCCTAGCATCCTATCCTCAAAATTAAAGTGAAATCGAAACAAATTACCAATAAATATTAAAATGATACTTGTCTCAAACAACAACTAGTTTGCAATTTACTTCTTTCCATAATGTAGTGATATTTTTCTTCCTCTATTATGCCTTGTTTCTTAGCAAGTATGTAAGCCATGTTACGGGATAATACAAAGCATTCCCTTTTATCTAACTTTACCTCAAGCTCAGGCAATGGCTAGGGTTAGACATGCAATCCAATAATTATTGTTTTGATAGTGGAATAACCTCTCTTTTTCTTCTAATGGCATCCACCATTGTTATTGATTCAATAATGGCCAATGCCCAATAACAATCTTAAAAATAAGTAATTCAATAATAATATTAATACTATAAAAATGATTATTAAGCGAGACTTACAACAATCTTTTTAATCTTGAGGACTTTTTTGCTGACTCGTGTAAATTTAGTCTGAAAAATCAAATAATGGCAAGACAAAGATATCATTAATTATTATTGGCATGTATGTCAAGCAACAGAGAACACATTTGTGTTGCAAACATCTCAATGTTGTTCTAAATTTGGTAATTTTCAATGTGTTGGTGAAATAAGAGAGAAATTGTATGTGTTTATGGAAGTGAATTGTCGGGAAAACAACTATGATCAAGCATTTCATACAATTCAATTCAATTCATTTATTGTGTGCTTTGTTGCCCATCCACAAGACTATTTATAAGACTTATTGAAAATCTTGCACCTAATTTCTTTTGGGTATATATAAATGATGATAAGAACAAGTATCGTTGGACTTGTTGGGGAAACCTTTATTATACTCTAACACTACATTTAAATTAATTTGAGTGGCAAAACATATATTGGACTTGCTACTTAAAGTTTGTCTTCACAGTTACCATCTTAAACCTAGAGCATAATCCCCTCATAATTTGTGGAGCACAATAGTATGACACCCCCAAAAAAACAGGTTAAATAATTTGTTTTCACCTTTTTTATTTTTTAACCAAACAAAAAATTATTATTCCAATTTATAAGCTTACTAGGCATATCGTATTGGTAAAGTCTTGTTATTCATCTACTTCCACATGTTGTTAGGGTTTTGTCTTGATTTTATTACTTTATTTGAAGTTTATTTTTTTCTTAAAGGAAAGTGAAGTATTACCATAAATGCTTGAACTTTTCCTAAAAGAAAAAGATAATTCTCTTTCATGTTTGGTTTATTTTTTCTTTAGAGGGAAAGTTTGGAACTTTTTAAATTGAAGACCCCTATTCTCATACGAAGAACAACAATAGCATCCACAATGTAGTCGTTTAAAGAGTTTTGTTTAAGGGAGATTTTTCTCTCTATAGTTTCTATTCTATTTATTAGTTATTAATTATGTATGCCGATTGGCCATATCATATAATAATATTATGTCTTTTAGTATAATTTTATGTGTTGTCTAATTTATCGCCATATGATTTGCAATTGTAAGCATCCGCATGACGTCTTAATTACTGTCGAACCCAACACATGTTTCAATAGGACTTAGGAGTTTGATGACATATCCATACAGTCTCCTATCCTGAACTTGAAAACTAATCTAAAACCAAGATAAAACTAATTGATGTATGATAGTGAAATGAGAGTGAAAGGGTTGGAACTATTGTAGGGATGGTAATGAGGCGAGGCGGCATGGATGCAGGACGGGGAAGGATGGTTTTAATATTATGAGGATGCCGAATAAGTTGAAATAATTTTCTTAAAATCTAGTGCGAGGCGGAGCGGGTTGCGAGTCATCTTACTAATTAAACTAAATTTGATAATCTGAGCTATATTTCATTCAACAAATTTCTACTATATTTACTAAAACAAGTTGTGTTATAAGAAGTTGACCGCTCCACATATTTAAATTAAAATAAAAAAAAAATTGTTATTACACGGTATTTATTAAAACAAACCGTGAACACTTTTTTGTACCTTAAAATTATATTACCGAGAATTCAAAATTAAAACCACATGTAATATAAAATAAAATGTTTATGTAGTCGAGTCATTTAACTCTTTTTTTCAAAATTAAAACCACATGTAATATAAAAAAAATTGTTATCAAACGATGTTTATGTTCTTTTTTTCATATAATATATTCATCCTCTCGTGATCTAAATGTTCAGCGAAAAGGAGACAAGATGGATATTTCATCGATAAGTGTGATGAAGGTGGTTAAAAAACATAAACATTAGACATTTTACATAAACTTTTTGTTTCCCATGTGATAATATTTGCAATGGTTTTTGACTGACATTTCTTGTCTAAAACAATATGAAAAGGAAACAATGGACGATTGGAGAAGGCTGTGGCATAAAAAAGTCAGGAGTATAGCAAGAACAAACCAATTGACATTGTAAGTGTTGTCCTTTTTCCAAAATATACTTTGTACTGTACATAATAATTAATAATCACAAAGCAAAAATGAGCATTCATAACGTGATAGGTTAACAGAACCATTTTGGGACCGTAATTAGTTCAGTGTTTTATTTTCTCTTTTATTCAAAATCAAGAGGTTAACAACATAGTACAAATTATTTGAAAACACAAAAACATTCATATCGATCCACAGAGATTTCAAATGTTACCTAATAGGAAAGCAAGCTCTTGAATAAAGTTACAAGACATTTTTAAAAGCGGAGAGAGTGAGGAGATTACAAATACATGGCATCTAATCAAATTAATATCTTTAACTAAATCCTATGTCAAATTGTGTCACCAAGTTAGACACAAAGGTAGAAGAACTGAAGTGTAAATTCATTCAATGAGATATTTAAAGTTTAGAAACAAAAAGAATGGTATAGCATATCTAATTACCCTTGGCCTAACAATTGGGAAATCCAAAGATTTATCTATATGTCTCACCACCTTAGCTTGAAAATATTCATCCTCGCCATTTTTGACTGAAAAGTTAATATAGAAAGTGAAGTCTTCTCCATTAACCTTGAGAATACGGTCGACCTCAGTGCCCTAAAATGAATGAATATAGAGGAACCTTATTAGCTTTCTATAGAAAACAAGGAAAAAGAAAAACTAGAAAGATAATGGGAAGTGTGAGTAGAGCTTACATTGTTGACATTGTACTGCTCAAGTGCCTTTGCAGCATAACCCTTCCAACTTTTCAACCTCAGCAGGATATTTTAAGTATTTAGTCATGGGGTAAATGGTAGTAAGTGGACACAAACCGGGATAATCTTTAATATCAAATCCCTATCAAAGTAAAAAAAAAAAAAAAACTGAATCAATTAGAAACAAATATGTTTGTTCTGGAAGTAGAGATATGAATCTAAAATTTTACCTCACTCTCACGGATCTGCTGGAAGTACCTATCCCAAACAAATTTATCCACCTTTTTATCATTGGGATCAACATGGTGGTATTTCATATGTTTCCTTATATTTTCCCCAACATGTATTGGACAATGATATTACGGAAAAGGGCCTAAAATGCCCTTCAACTATCTAAATTGGTACAAAATTACCCTTCTTCTACCTTTCGGGCCTAAAATGCCCTTAACGTCAACCTTTTGGCTCTATTTTGCCCTTATCTTTAACGGTCCAAATTCATTAATGACGTGTCACGATTTTATTGGCTACTCAAATAATTAATTTAACTAATTTAAAAACCCATATACCCACCCAAAATGGCCCCACCCGTCTTTAACCCAAATCTTTTAACCCAACTTTCATCTTCTTCTTCTTTTTCGTTGTCATCTCCTTCCTCCTCTTCTTTTTTTCTTTTTTTGTGATAACAACTAATTCATTTAATCATTTGAAGCTTTGAATTGTAAGCCCAGTGATGAGATGATTTCGGAGGGAGATCGGTGCAGTCGGCGAAGTGAGTATTAACGGAGATCGGCGTCGGAGAAGACGAGAAATCGTTTGATATTGCAAGGGAATTTGGAGAAATGCGATGAGGAAGATGAAATGAAGATGGAGAAGAGAGGCCATTTTTGCAGTTCCGCATCTTCTTGTTGTCATCATTCTCTTCTTGATTTTCTTGTTTCTCATCATTTTCTCCATCTTCATCGCCTTCATCTCCTCCTAATTCTTGATTTCCACTTTCATTTTGTTCAAAATTTTGATGATTCACGTTATCCCAATCCTCCATTATGTCTCTCTTCTTCTTCGTTGTCATTTTCATCATCTTGGTGTTTTCTTTTTCATTCTTCCTCTGTTTTTTCCTCTTTTTCAGACCTCCATTTTCAGGAAATCAGAAGCTAACATTGTTTCTTATTCTTTTTTTGCAGAGAAAATCAAGTTGGGTTGTTTAAAATGGGTGGGCCTTTTTTGGGTGGGTATATGGGTTTTTTAATTAGTTAAATTAATTATTAGGGTAGCCAATAAAATCGTGACACGTCATTAATGAATTTGGGCTGTTAAAGATAAGGGCAAAATAGAGCCCAAAGGTTGATGTCAAGGGTATTTTAGGTCCGAAAGGTAGAAGAAGGGTAATTTTGTACCAATTTGCATAGTTGAAGGGTATTTTAGGCCCTTTTCCGATGATATTATAAAGCAGTAGGCATGCATACATGCATAAATTGGAAAACATACAACCATCACTAAACATCAATAACCCAATATTGAATCCCATTATGAATACACATTCGTTCCCTCATAAATATATCCCTAGTCCAATGAATTAATATTCTCCCCATTCATTTAGTTTCCCTCGACTACTACAAGTCTCAGAAATGGCTATAACCCAACAATTTCATAAAACTTAACCTTACAATTATCATAAAACCACCTTAATAAGAAAACTCAAAGTTAACAATCAAAAACGAGAAAATCACCCCTTATTCATTATCTTTTTCCACCATAACTGCCATAAGCAACAACATTTAACCATCCAGACTTCGTACCCGAAAGACCTAGGCATGAAACCTCCAATTAATGTACAAAATATCATATAATTAAAACAGGTCTAAATGGGTGTCAAGTAATTGTTGAAAGTTTGATCACGGATCTTTTCTCGATCTAAAAATAATAACACAAGTACATACACACACCACAATAGGCCTAAATATTGTCGGATTTTATCCACATCTCAAACCCTAGGCGAATCTTATGATTTTTCACCTATTTCAGGACTTTTCCACGTGAATTACGATAAATAAATAGAAAACAAATATTCTTGATATTGGTCAAGGTCTTATACCCTAAAATCCTCATAAATCTGAGTTTTTTCCACCTTAAAATGAATTCAAGTCATCCCTAGGGCCACAATTATATTTTCTTAGGCCTAGAAATCGAAATACAAAAGTAGGGATCAGATTGCTCATTTTTACGAAGTTTTTTTATGAAAATATGTTGAAATTTGCCTAGGATGCACTTTTTCTTCTTCAAAACGTTCTTGGGTGTTATTGAGTGATAATGAGCGATTTTGGAAGTTTTTTTACCTATAGCAACCTCGCAACCCGAAGCGACTACCTTTTTTTTCCACCTGATTTCTTTAAGTTCACTCGTAACGACGACGAGGCGTTACATTGTCGATGCAATGCTATTTATAACAACAAAAGATCTAAAATTACATAAAATTAAAATCACTACATTTACACAATTAAAATAAAAGGTCTAAAATTACATAAAATTAAAATCACTACATTTACACCATTAAAATATGTTATTGAGTACTTCCTGAAAAAAGTATCATTGGCAAGTATTGGATTTTCAGGCCTTAACATGCGCTATTTCTTTTACTTTTTTTTCATGACAAGAAATTCAAACCAAACTATTAGTACTTCTGTCCACTTAAATCTTTTGGCCACAAAATGAAAATGGAAGAGTAAGTGAGTAGCTAAAATTCACCAAATTACTAAAAATCAAGAGTTCCTCACATTCAGAAAACAACAAGTAGCCGTAAAAGAAAAATAGAAAACTGGAACAGACCAAAAAGATGAGAATTTTTTTTAGGAGATTAAACAATATAAAGAATTACAATACTAACAATTACACATCCCGAATCAGGTGGACATTTGCAATTACTTCTTTCCATAATGTAGTGATATTTTTCTTTTTCTATTATGACTTGTTCCATAGCAAATATGTAAGTATTGATAATTTTCTTCTTAAATATATATTTTCAAATTTGTCCCTTTTTATTAACTATAGGAAATCTTCGACGGCCTTTGAAATGGGAAAAAAATATACTATGTCAAAGGCTAAGAAAAAGAAAGAAAACGAAATTAAATATATTATTAGTACAAAAAAAGTCGAAAAAAAAGGCGAAAGGATCTCATCATCCATACACAATGCGTCTCTATCGGTTCCCTCTTATATTTATCTCCAAAAAAAATTTCAAATTATGTTTTGATTTTTAGAATTTTTTCTCAATCACAATATTTTCTACTTTTTTTTTTGGAAAAAAATAAGCTTAACAAAGGTGAGAATGATGTTTTTATTTTGAAGCATGTCTTTTTTCATTAATTTGATATTCGCTTTGGGGTTTGATTAATCAAAATTTGTAACAAAATCCACTTTGGGATAAATGTTCCTCCAGTTTCGACCTATCTGGTTAAGGATGATAGATACTTAGTAAAAGCATGTATATGAACTATATGTACGAAATGTGAATAGAATTGGTCCTTTGAATTAAATTGTTGAAATGACGATGAATTTAATCTTCATTTCGCAAGAATTTTCTAGTTTTACATGTTCATTTTCTTGTGATTGTATTAGATTTTCAGTTATTTATAGCAAACTTTTTTTTTATTGTTTTGGAATTCAAAAACTTGTAAGTTGTATAGTAGTGTTAACATGTATAAGGTTGATGTCTCGTATAGTCAATCAATTTATAGTCGTTACATTTTATAGTTATTATTTTCTAAAATCACTTTCTTTGTGGTAGAAAATCAGAATAAAAAAGAAACGTAACTTTCTGAGATAAATGAATTAGTGTTTCTAGAACACCTTTTCTTGAAAACAAATGACTTTCTTACTTATTATCTTAAGAACAGTTATATATAATCTATCAAAATAAAATGAGGTTGGAATGGGGTAGGGAGTGGGGGTTCGAGTATGGCAGGGAGGAGATAGAAAAATTGGAAAATGTTTTCATTAGCCTTGTTTTTCAGTTGTTGAAGTTTTAGAAGATGGCTGACATTGAGGACATTCAACCTCTTGTTTGTGACAATGGAACTGGCATGGTTAAGGTAACGAATTTGCTTCCCAAATGTCATCGTTTTTAATTTGCTTTGTGAATACAATTTGATGTTGTATATCTTTTCTTTCCTGCAGGCAGGATTTGCTGGAGATGATGCACCTAGGGCTGTTTTTCCTAGCATTGTTGGGCGTCCGCGTCATGCTGGAGTGATGGTAGGAATGGGACAAAAGGATGCATATGTTGGTGACGAGGCTCAGTCGAAACGTGGTATTTTGACACTGAAGTATCCAATTGAACATGGCATAGTGAATAATTGGGATGACATGGAAAAGATTTGGCATCATACGTTCTATAATGAACTTCGAGTTGCTCCAGAAGAACATCCTGTTCTGCTTACTGAAGCACCTCTCAACCCTAAGGCTAATCGCGAGAAAATGACTCAGATAATGTTTGAAACATTCAATGCCCCAGCAATGTATGTTGCTATCCAAGCTGTTTTGTCTTTGTATGCTAGTGGACGTACAACTGGTAAGATATATTTACTTTCTTTGTTTCGAATGTTAATTTGCCTTTGATGTTGCTATGTTTTCTTCCTCTATCGTTTTTCCCCTTTTCATAATGATTTGCTGCACTTCAGTGAAAGGTCCTTCCAGATGTAAATAGTGAATTGTAGTCAAATATGATTCATGTTTTCTTGCAGGTATTGTGCTGGATTCTGGAGATGGTGTGAGCCACACAGTTCCTATATATGAAGGTTATGCATTACCTCATGCCATCCTACGTCTCGACCTTGCTGGTCGTGACCTTACTGAGTACATGGTGAAGATTCTTACTGAACGCGGATACTCCTTCACTACTAGTGCTGAGAAGGAAATTGTAAGGGATATGAAGGAGAAATTGGCATACCTTGCTCTTGATTTCGAGCAGGAACTGGAGACAACCAAGACAGGCTCTGCTGTTGAGAAGAACTATGAACTACCCGATGGACAAGTGATTACTATTGGTGCTGAGCGATTTCGATGTCCTGAAGTTCTTTATCAACCTTCTTTGATCGGAATGGAAGCTGCTGGAATTCATGAGACGACGTATAATTCTATAATGAAGTGTGATGTTGATATTAGAAAGGATTTGTATGGGAACATTGTGCTTAGTGGTGGGTCAACTATGTTTCCTGGCATTGCTGATAGAATGAGCAAGGAGATTCAAGCTTTAGCACCAAGTAGCATGAAGATCAAAGTGGTTGCTCCCCCTGAAAGGAAGTATAGTGTCTGGATTGGAGGTTCAATTTTGGCATCCCTCAGTACCTTCCAACAGGTGAGCATTTTCCTTCCATTATTTTTACTAGCTCGGCTAATCTGGATTCATACTGTAAAAACCCCCACTATGGAAGGTCTTACCCGACCTACCAGAGAGAGACATTTCCTTCATTTGTTTGGGTTTAATAACCTAGTTCCTGAAATTCAGTAGCTTGACTAATTTTGATTCGCGCCATGGAAACATAATGCTAGTATAGGGGGTTTTCCCCACCATACCAAAGTGGAGCATTTTCCTTCATATTTTTGGGTTTAACCACTTGGTACCCGAAACCTACTGGCTCTACTAATATGAATTTGTGCAGTAAAAAGCTCGCTATGGAGGGTGTTACCCCATTACCCGCCTTACCGGCAACCAAAGAGGGGCATTTTCCTTTCTTTTTTTTTTTTTGGTTTAATCACCCGGCTCTCAAAGCATACTGCCTCGACTAATCTGGATTTTTCGTGGAACTATGTTGCTTAGAATCTCCAAAAAGGATGTCGTATCCATGTCAGATTCTTCAAAAATGCACCATTTTTAAGTGATCCAACTCACACCCACTGACATTTTTGAAAGGTTCAAGCAACATAGCGGTAGAAAGCCCAATATGAAGGGATTTACCCGCCCAACCAAAGGACATTTTCCTTCATTTTTTTTGGTTTAATCACCCAGTTCCTGACCTACTGGCTTGACTAATTTGGATTCGGGCCATAGAAAGCCCACTATGGGCCTTTTTTTGGCCTCCTACCAAAGAGGGGCATTGTTATACATGTGTATTTGATTATCAATTGATTGAGTCATTTATCTTTATGTTGATAATGATGATTAACATACTTATCATTGTTTGGATTTGTAGATGTGGATTGCTAAGGCAGAGTATGATGAGTCTGGCCCCTCCATTGTGCATAGGAAGTGCTTCTAATCAGAACAAAGGTTGAGTCTGGTTCAACATTTGAGTTTCTCATGGCAATGTTGGTTCTTTTCTTTTTAGTTTCAGGCCATCGATATTCCCTTACTTCTCAAGTTTTGAATTTTATGAGCCCTTTGATTGTATCCCATAATCAAATCTCTCTGATAAACATCTTGTCGATGATTCGATTTTCACATATTATTTAGAATCTTCGTGTGCGCTTTTCGCCTGGCTTCTTTGCGTAAAGAACCTAACTCATCGGAAGTTAAGAAAAATGAACCATTTAATCTTTTTGTTTTCTTGGTGACTCGAACCAACAACCTTTGAATTCGAGACGGAGGATACTTATCATTTGAGCAAGCCCTTCTTGTCACTTTTAGAGAGTTAATTGATAGTTGGAGTGTTTTTTTTAGTTCGTTACTTACTAGGAGTATTAATCAATTGTATCAAATTCTCTTATAATATAAGTTTTTCATCTGAATAGAACTGGTTTACAACATCATCAAATATTAATTTGTCATAGACCTTGTAGCTATTTTCTTAACAGGGAGTTGTCGCATAAAAATAGGAATAAAGTTTACGTACATTTCTATCCTCTCCAAATATGTTAGAATGGTAAAGTCCAGTAGCACTTAAGAAAAATGATAGACATTAACATTTTCTTAAATGGTTAGGAATAGTAAAAGAGTTTGGAGTAGTTGCAAATCCACCCACAGTCCATCTTAAAAAAATCATTAAATAATAATACATTCAATAGTTTCTTAAATACTCCTTCCGTTTACTTTTACTTGTCCAATTGGACTTTGCATGTGCTTAATAAACAATGGTTATCATGAGTATTTTATTACAATCATATTAATTACTCCCTCTATTTTAAAATAATTGAATTTTTTGATATTTCATATCGTTTAAAAAAAGAAAATTAGACATTACTTTTTTTTACCCTTATTAATTATTGTCAAATTAATGTTTAAAATAATTATAAAAACTAATTCAATACTAAATAATTCAAAAATGTCATGAACTCATTACATAGAAAATAATTCAAACCAATTAAAGTTTCTTGAACTCATCACATAGAATATTCAAATGAAATGTAAAAATGGAATAATATTCTAAAAATAGTTTCGAAGATTGAATAATAAGTTAATTTGAAATATGAAAAAATGTCTAAACAGTTCAATTATTTTGAAATGGAGAGGGTAATATTTCGTCTTAATTTCTTCTCTTGATATAAAAAAAATGAAAATATTTTTTTAAAAAAATATATTTATGAGTATTATCAATTTTTAACCAAAAAAAAAAAAAAAGAAACATAACATACCAATTTGCTATTTTGCCTAAAACATCCTTTTTGATCTAAGATTGAGATGAACTAAACGACGTCGTTACTTTGAGCTGCTGTAGAATTTGGGTATCCCAATTTCTGTATCAGGGAAGCCCAAATTGCAGAAAGATCCGAACTTGAGAGGAAGGAAGAAGAGGGAATACAAGAATTGTGGGGAAAAATGGGTAAAATTGCAGTAGCAGTGATAGTAAGTTCATGGGTAGTAGCTGTATCCATCCTCGTCAATCGTATTGTCACTGAACCTTACATGGTAATCAAGTTTTCTTGTTTAATATGAATGTAATTTATTGATTTGATAATCTTCTATGGATTTTGAGCTGAGGATCTATCGGAAACAACCCCAATTGTGAGACTACACTGAGGATATGTTGTTGTTGTTGGAGGTGTAATGTGGATATGGGTGATTTTGAATCTTTTGACACCCCAGTTGTGGGATTACACTGGTTATGTAGTTGTTGTTGGAGGAGTAATGTGGATATGGGTGTTTTGCAGGATGAAATATTCCACATACCTCAAGCACAACAGTATTGCAAAGGCAATTTCAGAAGTTGGGATCCCATGATCACCACTCCTCCGGGGCTGTACGTACTATCTCGTTCCTCTTCTGTTTCGTATGATTACTTGCTTCGTCGTTGGTTTAGGTAGTGTTGTCAAAATTGTTGCTGCTAGGTATTTTAACTTCAGAGAGCATGAAAATAGGGACTCCCTTACATGTAGCCTCTTGGAGTCGATATATGGTAAATGAAATGTGATAGCATTAGCTTCATGTTGTCAATTTTTCCGGAAGATTTGGGAATATGTTGAATGGTTACAAGTTGAGAGCTTTTCCTCAATTTGTTTCTTGAACTTTTTAGGTGTTAAATTATGGCTCAGGGCTACATCGACTAAATAGCAAGATACATGATTTAGTTAGGGTGGAAACCAAACATGTCTGCTTGGAATTGTACATGCTATGCTCTTCTTGCCAAGCTTACAAGATCTTGACCATTTTGTGTATCTACAGATTATGAGTCTTTTCCCTTTCATTGGTTGCAAAAATGTTTAGTATTTTTCTTTTTTAAGTACAAGTTCACTTTGTTGATGATCTTAGTTTATCAAGTGGTTTCTTCAGAAATGAGTTATTGGTAGTTGGTACCAGTCTTACAATCTTTCTCCAAAGTTATCATGAAAAGTGGCTAACAGGAAGAGTCTATGCAAAGAGTAAATATGGAGGAGGACCTGTAGTGTACTAGTGTTAGAGAACCTCAAGTTATTGCATGTTGGGGTGAACAAGTCCAATAGAGTAATAGAGGTTTCAAAATAACCTACCCCAATTTTAGTAGTAGTTGTAGTAGAATGTTAAATCTTTGCTAGGAGAGATTTTCTCTGTTCATTATTTACATGTTCTTCTAGTTGCAAAAAATGAATATGTTATGTATGATTTGTAAGAGAACAATATCAGTCCAGTGCATGTAGACTCTGTATTGAAATTCCACTAATCCTCCTTAGTGACTAAGGTTAGAGACTTACTTGTGATGTGGTGTTTTTCTAGAGGCCTTTCTAGTCTTCTTAGAGACGTGTATGTCTGTATAAGGATAGGTATGAGATTTGTAGAGTCTCTAGCTTTAGAGAAATCATTATTTGCCTTAAAATACAGATTACGTAGTATTGGAATGAAAATGGGCTCAACTAGAGCGAACTGGATTTAGATGATTCATATTGCAACTAACTCATTAAGGTGCACTTGATAGATGGAGTAAACCAAAAGGAAATAAACTAATACTCTCTATTTCATTTTACATGACACTCTTGCCTTCTAGACCGTTTCAAAAGAATGGACCTTTTTTATTATATTTGATTTGTTTTTAGTTTAAACTATATATTCTACCCTTAATTAGATGCCCTTATAGCCATAGAAATGGAATGGCATGTAAGGACCACAAGTTCTAAGGGTACTTCTGTTGTGTGCCAAAAGTCGGTTTTTTCTTTCTTTCTTCAACATTGTGCCCAGTCAAACTGTCAAATACACTAATATAAAATGAAATGGAGAGAGTGGTAGCAATATAATTTACTCTAACACCCATCAAACATAACTTAATATTGTAATAGTTGGTGCAATTCCACATCCATTGCCAAATCATGTCGGATCGACAAGGGTGAGGCATGATTTGACACGTCCGATCAACATAGATGGTGCATTATCCAAGCCATTCTTCCACCCATTCCTTCCAGTTTGTCATATACTCCCACACTCTTCAAAATTCATTTAGGATAAGTACATATGTATAGTAGTGTTTGTCTACATATGCTAGCTTCATGAGTTGGTATTATGTTTTCCACATTCACAGTTTTGAGTTATTTTTGGGTTTCCATTATATAAGGGCACCGAGTGTTGGTTTTGAAATATAAGATGCATTTTTGCAACTAAGTTATATTGTCTGGGGAATTCATTAAGTTACTTCGAACAATGTTCCCTTGTCCGAAAAGATAGTGCTACTTTCCCTTTTAGCAGTTCCTGAGTGATACAATTGGACCCTCTTATCCACTTAACTCAATACAGCTTATTTTTCTTTTTTAATTCTTTTTTTTTTTTTGGTAAGGTTAACCTTACTTTACAACAACAAAAAAAAATGGCAGTAAGGAACCTCCAAAAAGTTCAACAATGGATCCACATATTCCTGCAGTAAATATTCACTGATATGCTAGGTCAAATAAGATATAAATGAGATGGACTGATAAAAGTATATGTCAGCTAAATGCTATAGAGCATCATCAATGATAAAAGGAATTCTCTCAGATTTGTCTCTTTTGTTTTTCAAAGACAAAAAGGGATATAGATAACAGAGAAGGACACAGATAAAAGAGTGGAGCTAGCTGATATCACATAAATTGTGCCATGACCTTGATCCATGTTAGATATGAAAGGAAATGTTCTCTAAGATGATTCAGTTGAAAAAAACACTATAGATTTAACTTATAAGGGAATTTGATGCAAATCATTTAAAACTTTTGCAGGTACATTGTTTCACTTGCCTATGTTGCTTCTTTGTTTCCAGGGATATTCTCTATGAAAGCAGATGTTTCGTTTTCAGATGCTTGTTCCTCTTCCATCCTACGCTCCAGCAATGGTGTATTGGCTGTATTTTCCAGCATGATGGTTTACAACATACTTACCCACCTCAGACCTTCTCTTACTGACAGAAAAGTAACTCTTAGGACGGTTGTCCTTGCATTGTATCCCCTTCACTGGTTCTTCACTTTCCTTTATTATACAGATGTAGCATCGCTAACTGCTGTACTGGCATCATATCTTATGAGTCTTAAGAAGAAATATTTCTTCAGTTCCCTGGTAAGAGGATCAACTCAATCTCATCTAATTCTTTCTAGTTGATAATAATGGAGAGCAAAGTTATAAATTGACTTTTATTCAAACTCTTTATAGCTCATTCCTTGTCATAGAATTGTTTTCTTCTTTATAACTTTTGTGATTAATGTCTATCGAAAGCTTTAATGTTATTCCAAGAATAGATTTTGCACTTTACTTGTTCATGCGCAAAACATATTCCAAGGATATATAGCATTTAGACAGCTGACAAATTGCTGATTACTGTATTCCACATGTTAGACCGCAGTGTGCTTTGAGTACTGTATTATATTGTTGCCTCCACTTGAGCTGTATCAGAAGAATAACAATACTCAATAGTAAAAATGGGGAGAGACAAAGAGAGAGAGATAATAAAAGAAACAGTAACTATAGTTCTAACTTCATAACGATTTTTATCTTCCTCTCAAGCCTGATTTACTTTAATGTTATTTTCTTGCATGCTTTTGATAGTTCCATTTTATGATCAGATATTGAATTTGACCATGCTCTTTTTCTAATTGAGAAGTTAACATTGTGTTCATACATCTGAAGGTTGGGGCTTTGGCTGTGCTGATACGACAAACAAATATCATCTGGATCCTTTTCATAGCATGCACTGGGGTTTTAGACTATATTCTAGATCAGCAGAAGGATAGTGCCGATTTGACTGATTCTAGTCAATCACAAGGTAAAGATGCTTTCCCAGTCTCGAGTCAAGGTGTTGGAACACGCTCTAACTTGAGAAAGCGCAGAATCCACAATCAGGCAGCTACGTTTAGCTCTCCTATCCACCAAAAGATTGCTTCTTCAGTGCCTTCCTCAGGTTCTGTCATCTTATCTTGTTTTAAGTTTTTGTTTAATCTGTATTTATGTTGTATTAGGACACATGATAGCATCTGTTGATTTTTGTTTCTATCTGTTGATTTATGTTGTGTAGGACACGTGATAGCATCTTCTTTTTGACAAGTAGTTTCTGTTCAGTGATCTAAAGTAACTTTGAATGAAAAAATTACAATCAAACACCATTTTGGAATATATCAAGTTAAAAAAACATGTTAAAAAAGAAGAAGAAAAATACATCAAGTTCAATTTTACAAACTGTCAAGCGTTTCTTTATGAGGTGAAATATCCAAAAGATTTACTTGCGAATCGGCATAATGAAGATTTAATTTATCTGTTGTAAAAAACCCTGGTAACCATGGATGACATAAAGGAATAAAATACTCCACTCGTTCTGGCGTCCTACAGAGATACTTTTCGCTGTGCTTTTGTAAAAATTGTCTTTTTTACTGTTAGCACACCTCAATCTGGAGTAGGGAAGTTGGTGGGGGAGGAAAAGGAACTTTTATTACTTGAAATAATTACTTGGATGTACAAGTAATTTCCCTAGTGATATAGTTTTCTTCGATTGTTAGGTAACATTACTACTTAACAAGAGAAACTTGCTATTTTGGTCTTATGATAACCTGTGGTTCTTGCCTAAACACACTTAACCCTTACTAAATCAAATTTTAGGTTTTTGATCCCACCATTAATAAATTCTTACAAATATAATGTATTTCTAATTAGTATTCTCTTTGATTTGAGGGGTTCTATTAAGAGATCAAAAACAAAATTAGATAAACTGATGGAACACTCCTTGCTGTTAACATTCTTACAAGAAGTGTGTCATGTGGAAAACTTGCTACACATGTTTGAAGCATATGTTAACCAGTGTGACTAGCATATTTACGAACACATTGACAAGAAATTCTTCCATTGATTATGCTTGGCACAGACATGTAAGCTTTTCTTGTCAGATGGCATAGTATAGACTAGCAAGCTATTTGGGATCATGCATAGTTATCCTTTCTTGCATATTAGTTGTTGGAAATGCGTTCTTTGTGTATATGTCATCTTAGTGTATAAGAGATTACATTCTTTTTCAGATTTCTCCCATGAGGTGCGTGAGATTATCTCAAGACTCTGGCAATTTAAGTGGGAGACTATTGCATCGTTTTGGCCTTACCTCGTAATTATGACTGCTTTCATCACCTTTGTTTTCTGGAACGGGAGTATAGTGCTTGGTATCAACTCCCACTTTTGTAGTTTTGTTTCTTTATGGTGTCTCTTCCATTTGTTAACTGTGCATGCACACTACTCTTTTCCCACCCTTGTGCTATCCAGGTGCAAAAGAGGCTCACACGGTTTCTCCACATTTTGCACAATTGATGTATTTTAGCTTGATTTCTGTGCTGTTTGTGCCTCCCGTGCACTTCACAATTGGTCAGGCTGCAGCACTGGCCAGATCCTTTTGGAAGAAAAATAAGCTGGTCAGTTTCTTTCAGTTGTGCACGGCATTAGCTGTTGGGTTCCTTTCAGTGCATTTTTTCAGGTTAGATGAATGGCTTTGTAATTTCTAAGTTCAGTTGCACTATCCTTATACCTTTCCTCCCCCACCCCCATCCCTTTTCCTCTCTTTCGAGTGATTCATCACTTTCTTTTCATGCAGTCCAATCTATAACATCAGTTTTTGAAGGTTTTTGTTTTTTCCGTTCTTTATTCTTTGTTGCATCAAAGATTTAGGGTGTGCTCAGTATGAAGGAAAATGTTTTCCTTCATACCGAACACATCCTTAATGGCATTCATTTCTAATAGATTCTAGCTGTATGCATATTATTTTCTTTTTTCCTGATTCAGATTTGATATCTAAAAATTGGTTCCTTGCAAGAATGAAACTCAATAGTTTGACATTCAAGTGACCTGGATAGTATATGTATATGTGACATTATATATTGATATTGCAGCATTGCTCACCCTTATCTTGTCGCTGACAATCGACACTATACCTTTTATCTATGGAGAAAAGTAATCAAATTTCATTGGTCAATGAAGTACCTCCTGATTCCGCTCTATGTATATTCATGGATATCCATCTTCAATATTTTGGGTCAGTAAAAACACAGTCCTATTCTAACTTGTGCATGTTTTTTCTCCTATACATCCCTAGCTCCTACTCGTAATCAAAGAAAAGAAGATTTTGTTCGTAACTATAGTTTCTTTTAAACATAATTCTTTTTTCCCTGTATTTGCAGCTAAAAGTCAGAGGAAGACATGGGTACTGGTATATTTCTTGGCTACCGCTGCAACACTGATTCCCACTCCACTTATAGAGTTCAGATACTATACAATCCCGTTCTTTTTCTTGATCCTCCACTCTCATGTTGATGATGACAGAAGTTGGCTTCTGATGGGAATCCTGTATGTTGCCATTAATATTTTCACTATATATATGTTCTTGTTCCATCCGTTTTCATGGGTCCACGAGACTGGTGTACAGAGATTTATATGGTAGCAAGATACTCAGGAGAATTCAAGTGTTGCTCAACTTTTTAAATGCAGTTTAGGATAACTTTTTGTAGAATGATGCTGTAGCTGGGCTGTCAAATTTGAATAGATTTTGGCACTGATACTGTACAAGAGTATCAAAATGAGTGTTAAAAGGAATTTGTTTCAAATTTCAATCAAACTTAGTGTCTAACCATTGAGGTTGTGTTACTAGTTCATAATATTACATTTCCTTCTCTCTTTTTTTTGGGAATGTATATTCTAACATTGTTTTGTGTGTCTCTGTCTGTTTAGTAATTCAATATTTGTTCTATATGACGGTGTTTGATTGTAACAAAGAGCAGAGGCAGACCCAGGACTTGAAGACGAAGGGGCACACTAAAAGCAAATGCATGTTAGTGGAAGTGATATCACGCAATAGTGTATAAAATCGAACTAAAAATCGAGTCAAATCGAAAAAAAAAATCGACTAGTGGTTTGGTATTGAAAACAAAACCCGACTATATTTGGGTTGGTTTGGTTTTAACTAAAAAAAATCAACCCGAGACCAAATCGATCCGATATTATATATATAATTTTAAAATTTATTTTATACATAAAAATATTTACTTTGATAATTTTTAAATATTTCTTATCCTTTTTCATAGTTTTTATCTTTTTATATATTATTTCAAGTTTGAAACTTTGAATTTTAAATGGTCCAATAAAGATTATAATTCATAGATGTTGGTGATTATAATAAAGCTTAAATCAAAATCAAATTAATACTAATGCAAAAAGAAAATCAATTCAACACTAAGAATGACAATAATATTGAATATTTGTTCTTTAGTTTTACATTGCTTTAGACAATTAAAATACATAATCTTATTTTAATTTCCTTTAATATTTAGTCATGTAACTAATACTTATTAAACATACTTTAGCATAATTTGCTACTTTTAATTATGATCATTTTCATTATGACTTAGTAATTTGCAATATTTGTTTTACGCGATTTTATTACTATTATTTTTGTGGGATATTTTAGCGTCATTAATCATTTTATATTTTGTGTTATTTTCTTAAGAAACACCTTAGATAGTTGTATTTTGGTAGGACTAAAGAAATATTTTAAGTACAAGTAAATTATATGTTTATATGAATACTTTATCGGAAAACCCCAAAAAACCCCGAGGTTGAAAAATCCGAGTTTTATTGATTTGGTTTATAAATTTAAAAATCCGACACAAATGATTTGATTTGATATTTGAAAAATTCAAACTAGCCCGGTCATGTACGCCCCTACGCAATACCATATGATGTTCTAACGTATAAATATAAATTAAATAACATAATTGAATGAAGACTCTGCACAGTATGAATTGAATTAATTGTGTGAGAAAAGTATTACTCACTATTTTGTTTTAGTCAATGAGATGACATTACTTTACACGTTTTTATGATTATTTGCAACACTAATTCATTGTATCTGGTTATAGAATGATCTTATACGATGAAGTTTAGAATTTACAATAAAAGGGTTTAAAATGCAAGAATAGATTAATGTGGTTTTGCATCTATAATATATATCTAAAAATCATTTTTAACCCTATATAAATGGTAAAATTTTCTACCGAATGAGATTCGAATAAATCTTCGTGACCTTTGCTAGCTCCGCCCTTTATATATATATATATAAAAGAAGATGAAAGACAAAGATGTGATGAACTTTCAATTGAATTATTGGAGAGGATTTGATGGTTGCTAACTTGCTATTGTATGTATGAACTCGATGATTTTTTGAGTACATATTTAAAACGTCACTTGAGTATGTGAAACTATTTAGTGAAGTCACTAAATTTAATTTTATATTAATAAATTCACTCAATTTACATCTTACAAAATCATTCCACATGATTTATCGTAAAAAGCTCTGACATGACCTTATATCAAAAATCGAACCAACCCATAAATCTAATAAATCAAAATATCATATAAAACTCTCATAACATCAAATATTATCAAAAGTCAATTATGCAGCAAATTTTAATATATTTCAGCAAAATTAACATTCTACTAATATTCCTTACCGGGAATGTCAAATTAATACTTCCTCTGTCCCTATTTACGTATCAAATATTATCTAATTTGATCTTTATTTTTACTTGTCCTAACAATTTTTTTCCTATTATATCCTTAATTTATTAACATTGAGTAAATGTCTTTAAAAAATGTTGTGAGTAAATATGTTTGGAACACTATACCTATCACTATTTTCTTAATAGGTGTGTCAAGTTAAATTTTGACAAGTAAATCAAAACGGAAGAAATACTCGACACATAAAGATCAATGACGGAAATACTTTTAAAGGATATGTTAAGTGAATATGAGTCAAATAATATGAAACGGAGAAATTAGCAATTTAGACAATTTTTCAAGACAACCCAATTGCATGATGTAGAGTTAGTACATACAATGATACAAATATAGAAAGTAGGAAGTAAATGATGGGACCCTTTTTGCCAAACAATTCCTATTTGGTTCAATTAACTAATTTTGTGTGCAAACCTAAACCATATATGGTTGGATCACAAATAAATCATTTTCATGTTGGACTATTCTATTTTGGAATTTTTTTAAAAAATAATACTCCATTTGTGATTTTTCTTAATATTTTAGTTGGTCAAAGATTGCTTCACATCTTGCATTACCTACACCTTTTATTATTAATATTGACAACAATGAAGTCTTAACTCAAATGACATGATTAAACCTTAAAAGTTTTTAAAATGTTTTTTTTTTTTTTTGACTAAAAGTATACGATGGTTAAATATTTAAAATTATTCTCGTCGTATTCTTTTAGTTAAATATTATTAAGGACATATATTGTATAGTTAATTCATTTTAAGTAGGTTGAGTTAAGAATTGGGTTGAATTTAGGGTGGGTTAGGTTCTAAATATTGATTTTAATTTCTTAAATACTTTTTTCCTAAATGTTATGTCATTAAATAGATATCAAAAATTGTATTTTTGACTAAAATGATCAGGGAAGCTAACTAAACAAAATTGAAGGATTATGAAAGATAATTAAGCAAAGTTTAATGACTTGTGAAAAATAAAATAAAATAGTGATTTTGATGACTAATTATTATAAATTGAGTGTTCATTATGATTTAAGGAACAAGTAATTATCTCTTAAATATAATGTGAAATTAAACAATGATAGTTTATTGCTAGATAAGTAGATATACTTTTTTGATAGTTGCTTGGTTCATTAGATTAAAAATGGGATATATCATATATATGGGTATAAATATAAATACCTATTTAGTCTAAATTGGATAAATTTCATTTACAAATTTAACCTAGTCTTCTTAAAATGATTGGGAGAAATCCCAAAATTGTTATAATTGTGGTATAAACAATCTTAGAATTCCTAATCGAGAAATCAAATGTTGTACTACCAAAATTATAGGAGAAAAATTAAAATAATCCCAAAATTAATCCCACATTACTAAAAAAAAACATTATATTTTCATTAAAATTTTCTATTGAAAATTATTTGGTGACTATTTTCACATATATTTTGATAGAATTGGTGAGAAAATAAAAAATAATAGTGTTTTCATACGAAAAACTAGGAAACTAACAAATATTTCAGTGAAAATATGTTTTCACCTTGTATTTTTCAAATGATCAGTTGGTTCAATGAAAAATCATATTCTATAGCACAAATTTTCCGTCAATTTCAAGTAAATCCTCCCTCCCCTTCGCTCTTCATTTCCCTTATTTTATCTTTCCTTCCGCTTGAAAAAAAAAGTTATGAGAGCGATTTTATGTGCGTTAGCGATAATCAAACTACTACTATCACGATGAAAAAAATCTCTATTTCTAATAGTAACAATCTCTTGTTCAACCAACCATACCACCTCTTAATGTTTACAACTACTATTTTTTTAAGGATTTAATTATCCTTTTTCTATTCTCACAAGATATTTGCAACTAATTATCACCAAAAATCAATGTGTATTTTTCAGTTGGTAATAAGTGATGTTGATAGTCCAAAAATCAAAGCAGCTCCTCTTTGTCCTTTTAACATTTATTATTTTCATCTTTTTATAACTTCATTAATAAAATCACGAGATTTTAGAGATACCTAAACCACAAGCAACTGTCAAATAATAATGTTTTTATTTTTAGCTTTTATTTCGAGAAGTTGACATTCTACCTTCATGTTAATGTATCCTTTTTTTTTTAATTATAAGTGCAACGTTTACATATAATATTTATTGATCCAAACCTACCCAACCTCTTTTCATTTTTTTTCGATTTTAACCATCTGATATTCGAGTCAACTGATCATTATAAGAGGCGGTGCTACAACATACAAGAGTCATCTATACTTTTGTCACTACCTTGTGTTGGTCTTTCAATTATGTTTCGCATAATAAATAACTTTTTTCATGAGACATAAATTTATCTTTTCGTATTATAATATTTCACAAGTTATGTTTAGATATGACTTTAGTTTTTAAATAATGTATATTTGATTAGGTATAAGTTTGATAGCTAGAGGGTAAAAATTAAAAACTAACTCATTTGAAGGGCAAAAAGTGCAATTTTATGGAGATGCAATCGACGTAAGGTAATTAGTATTGAGCATTGTTTATCATCAAAAAATTGTATATCAAATTAATGGCATCTTTCTAATGAAGAAAGTTCAACTGAATATCCTTCACTTTAATGTGGCTACGCCATTACCCATTGCCATTGACTCGACTAATAATCCACATTCACATAAAGTAAGTCTTTCTAAGAGAGGTAAAATGTTTTTTATCAAAAAATTCAAACACGCGACATCTGATTAATTATATGATTAATTAATAATGAGAACCATCCTAACACGATGGTCTATTTATTTATTGTTAATTATACATCATCATCTAACAAAACCTCCAATCAACAATGCTAAAAGAACAAGACAACCTTAATGCAATCTTTTTTGTCTTCTAGCTTTTAGTCAACTATTTCCCTTTTGTTTCTCTTTCTTTGCTTCTAGTTTGTTTTTACAACTCATGCATTATTGTATTGTATACTATAATAGGCGTTTACTAACGTAAGTACACCAAATATGCTGTTTTTTTCTGAATATTTCATAGGTCATATTGACTTTTATAAACCGCCAATCTGGTCGAGCTAATTGAGCAGATGATCTCCCAAATTAAATAGTCTTGGGTTTGCATATTTTTCTTGTATGATTCTTATCTAATGCATTTTACCGCTCATGTATGATTTGTGAGCTATTACTCTAGTGTGTACCTGAACGGTAACGACCATGAGTTGCCTTGTGAACAAGAAAAAAAAAAGTATGACTAATTATTATGGTTAATTTGCCAATTTTTTCTTCTTCTTTTTTCCAACTCAAGAATGGATAGATTACCAAAGAAAACGCGTAGAGAGTTTTTGTCAAATGATGAGTTTAATTGACTATCTCCATTTTCTAACAAACTAGTTTGTGCTTAGGGAGTAATTGAAATTTTCAACTAAAATTTATAATGAATTCTTGGGGAAAAAAAGAGGAATTTTGAAGACTTTGAATTCTTGGAGAAAAATGAGAAATATTGTTATATTGAAATTAATCGAATTGAAAGACGGTGATTATTCATATGGGCGTATCAAATAGTCCTAAGTTTATCTGAACTCATAACTTTTAGTCTAGACCTGAATTTATACGTGTAATATCCTCTGAAAATATTGAATTATGAACTCTTTAACTTAAACAAGGTAATGGACTCAATTGTTGGAACTCGAGTCATGAACCACTCAGAATTAAAATTTCGAATCTGTCTCTAATGATTCATATAATTGACCTCAACTTGCTTGAGATTAACACATAATTGCTATTAGTCAAATTGAAAGGTAGTACCAAACTAACCAGATAAAGAAGCTTGAACAGTTTTTGTATAGTTATAATGACAATAACTTGGTCAACTTGAATCATTCATGATGAAAAAAATTTAAAGAAAACGAGGCAAAGTTTGAAATGGTGAACAAAATTAGTATAGTCAACTTTCAATTTCCATTTTCCAACAACACTCTTATTGTTTGTATGAGAAACCAAAACTTAAAAATATGAAGAATAAAAAGAATTCCATCATATTTTCAACTTTTGACATTATGCCATTGATTTTGATTTCACATACATTGTTTACTAAAACGGTCAAGTTTTCTTTAGAACTGATATATTATGTTATAGTAGTATATGTTTTGACATGTTTTTAATAGTATTTTGCCATGACTTCTTCATTTCTGTTATTTTCTTTTCCAAACAACTTTGATTTGTTTTTCATCGAACCAAGCAATAAGGTTTGCGTACACCTCCCATCCTCAAACCCATCTTGTGGGATTACATAGGTAGTTGTATAACAACATTTCGCTACAACAGTCAGAAAATATACAGACAAATCACGTTATTATAAAGAGGTTTAACTGTAGTAAGTATGATATAAAATAAAGGAATTTTGACCAAACAGGTCATGTCTATTGAGGTAAAGTTTGTGAGATGGAACTCCATCTGTTACAAAACTCATCATTGTCCTAATAACAATTGAATGTAAAAGGAGGCAGGGGATTGTAAGTTTATTGGTAACTTTACAGTCTCTGTGGATCAAGAAACCTCAGCCTCTCACGCTATTTTTGTATCGAGCAACCTAGACATGTATACTATGAACACTACTGCTAAATTCAGGGTAAACAAGGGCTAACACAGCAAAACTAGCTTGAATTTTTCTATGTACTGTTGTTTTGGTCTTGAGGGTAAACTTCCAAAATTCCTCGAGATAGCTGGGTTTTACATCGATGATTTCCATATCCTTCCTTCGAAGGATAAAATGATAATTGAAACATCATCATGGTACTTCCTACGATCACCTTGAGGTATATCAAGCAACTCGTGAAAGTTCAAGCCTGCAAAATCCAAAATGAACGTTGTTTAGAACGATTGATATGAGACATTAGTACTTAGCAAATCTCTATGGCAAAGATTCTGAGTGTTTTGTATTTACCAGCTTTCTTAGCAGCTCTGAATAAGACTTCTTCGACGAGATGCTGGGCAGGATCTCCCTCGGGGAATATAGACATAAAGGTCTCAACTTCCGAGACTGCTTCTTCGTTGGTGAAGTATTGGTAGAGCCCATCGGATGATAAGATCAAAAACTTGTCTCTTGAACCAAGTGTGTGGTGGTGAAGTGATGGTAAACAGTTGATGTAAGGCGAATTTCCAATGTAGTCAATTCTGAACATCTCTAGAAGTGCATTGTTCCATTTTGCCTGTAAAATCACAGAAGTCGAAACGATATCAATACAAGGCTAATAAAACAAGCAGCACGTTCAGGTGAAATACGAGCTAACTACAGTCAAACCTCTCCATAACATCATCGTTTGTCTTCAATACTTTTTGACAATGTTATTATAGAGAACATAATAATATAACATAACATGAAAGAGTGGTTCCACGGAAGAAATGATAGTTATAGAGGGTAGTCGTTATATAGAGGTCTGATTGTAATAAGAACACTTGAAAGATTTCAACGTTCGATCAATACTGGTGTGAGTCAATAAATAAAGATACGTTCGTCGTTTAACATGTTTGTGTTAAGCATATGGTTCCATATTTCATTAACTTGCAAATAGAGTTAACAGTTTCAAAAAAATATTGGACATCCAGGCATCGATATGATCAATGATACAAATGAGTTTATAGTCGATTCTTAATACCTGTTTGAGATATCCTGCCCCGAATGCTCGAGTAACCTTCAAGGAACCTTTCACTCTATCATTTTTAATCGCGAAAGCATCATCAAGATGCTCACTTCTAATCCTAACAACTTCCTGCAATCATTATTCACAAGATAAGCACAACATAAACATACGAAAACAGGCACAATACAAAACGTTTCTTGCAAATGAGCTATGATTTGTTACCTCTTTGATAGATGTGCTATGATCCATAGTAAGTTGAGCTGGAACAAGATTATGTTTGCGATCAGATTCAGAACTATAGAGTGCATCAATGCTGCTAACACTCTGCTCATTTATCCTTCTGAACTTGCTAACAGAAAGATCAGATTCAAGATTTTGAGCTAAAACAGCACGACTATCGCCAACGTTCAACAAATAAACATCTTGATCCTTAAGCAACATCACCAAAACACAAGATCCCATTAAGGCCAATTCAGGATTCTCATTCACCATCATATCAGCAATCTCCAAATACAACGCCTCAGTCTTCCTTAACCCTTCAGACAAAGCCTTCAAGACATCAGAATGATCAACACCGGAAACCCCATCAAATTCTTGATTTGGAACAAAATGTTCCACTTTACTAACACCCGAATTCCTCAATGGAACAATCTCGTTACTCATCGAATTCTTGGGAGTTTCTGACTTATCATTCCATAACAACCCTTTAAGTTCTTTATACACATTTGAATAAAGATTACTCAACAGAAAATCAGTAGCATCAGGTCCATTAAATCCATCATAAATACCAACAAAAACCCATCCATGTTCCTCAGAAATCACAACATGTACTCTGTCTTCCCCTGCTTTACCTTGTGCCCATTGAACATTTTGGCCTCTAAATGAATCATTTCCTTCATCATCATCATCAGCCAAACTATTTTCACTACTCAAAACATTTCCAACGTTATTACTCTCTATAAATTTAACTTCACTAATATTAATATTATTCTTTTCAATAAATTTCACTTCTTTATAACCAAAAAAAGAACTTGAAAACACTTTCTTTAAACCTCTAATCAAACCCCATTTCTTGGATTTCTGTTTATACCTTTGTATATGATCATACTGATTCTCCATCGGGCCCGAAGTGAAGCTCCTTTCAATCGGGCCCGACATGAATCCCCTTTCTACCGGGCCCGAACCTAAGCCCATGTTTGATACACGGGCCGGAATCGGGCCGGAATGAAAAATACCCCTCGGAATTGGCTGAAGAGGGATAGATGAAAAAAACTGAGAGCTCTCAAAAGCTGAAGCTTTATCTACATGAGCAGAAATGTCAACGACTGCCGTTGACAAAGGTGTGAAAGTGTTCGCCGATATGGAAGCGCCGGAGATTGTTCGGAACGCCGCCGTGGTGGTGGTGCTGGAAATAGTGGTGGTGGTTGAAGAAGAAGATGAATCATCTGAAAACGGGTGGGGTTTTGAATACGGGTCGGGTCGGATATAGCAAAAAGAATGACCCAAACCTTCATCAAGTGGATCAGTAAGGTTCAAATCATTATGTCTTTTTGATATTTCTCCAACATCTCCGGCGAAACAATGATTCAATTTTCTAACTCCATTACCCATATTTTTTGAGAAAAACCCAGAAATTATTTCTACTAAAATCAACAAATCAACAAAAAAGATAAGATTTTGATCATAAAAGATTCATAAAGATTGAATTTTTAGGAAGAAATGTGGTTTTTTTTTTTTTTTTTAAAGTTCAGAGGAAGTGCTATGGCATGAGGATTTAAATGGAGAAGAAAAAGATGTAAGAGGAAAGAGAAAGAGTTGACTTTTGATAACCAAAAAAAAAAAGTGGAATATTATATTAATTGAATTTTGCTAAAAATAAAAAATAGAAAAAAATTGATACTGTGTTTTGGGTGGGCAGTTCACTAATTAATTTTATATATATATATACTTTTTTTTTTATTTTGGGTGGGGCGTTGACATTCAACTCTATAACGTTTTTGTTTGATTTTTTGTTTTTTTCTTTTGGGCGGTGAGTGAGAAGTCAGGAGTTTTTTTTCCCTTTGGGGTGAGATGGTGGGGATAGGCGTAGGGTAAGGGGTAGGGGTGTTCATGATTCGATTTGATTCGGTTATTGATTAAAATTAAAATTAATTTAATCGGTTTTTAAATTTTTAAAACCAAACAAATAAAAAAATAATCGTGATTTGATTATTATCGGTTTGGTTTGGTTTGATTTCAATTTTTTTTAAAAAAATTTCAGTTTGAAAGTAATAAATTTTTTAGGACATACGTATCTTGGGGTGGGGTAAGGGAGTGGGGTGGTAATTCCTTAAATATTAATCTAATAAATTCTAATTTTGATTTTTATAATTTTAGTCAAATATATTTAATCTTCAATAATAATTAATTTGATACGTAGTTTTTATTTATTCTGATTTTCATTAAATTTAATCAATTTTTAAGTATTAAATCATTCAATCTTCGAGTTGTTGATGTTAAATTTGTATAACTTTATCATATTCGGGTTAATATAGTTTTAATAAGTGATTAAATATTACACACTTTTAGTTAGCTAAAGTGAAAAATATTTTTTTTTAATCAATTATTGAAGAATATTTTTTTTTTTACCTCTTTTTATTTTGGTGGTGGGGATTTTTTTTTTTTGGGCGAGGGGGAGTGGGGCGGGGGGGGCTTGGAATTTTAGGAGTTAAGGCTAAGGTAAAAGCCAAAGCGTGTTCATTTTTGAATAATTATTAATATAGTACTTTCATTTCGAAAAGTCAAATGGAGCAACTTGTGGAATATGAGAATATTGAACGGGGTCAAAGTAAAATCAAAATTATTTTTTCTCTATTATAAAATTTTTGTGACATTATTTAATTAGACATAAATTTATAATTAATTAAATATTTATGTGATTTAATAAATTAACTTATTAATACTCTGTTTGACCAGCAATATCTGTTTACTATTGACTTTACACAATTCTTAAGAAATTCAAAATAGAAATGATAATGATAAATTAAGAACTAAGTGTAAAATTATTTATTGATTTTATAAAATGGACAAGTATTATTTATATCCCAAAATAATATAGTGGATAACTATTGTTGGACGGAGCGAATAGTAGAATGAGCATTAATATCGATTTTCTTAAAAATTATATCACATAAATTACAATAAAAAACATATTCTTTTTATTTTTTTTTAAAAAATGGCATGATAACTAAGATGATAATTGTGTCTAAGGAAAAAATAATAATTTGGGTGCCATGTCTGCAGGAGATATGAATCCAGCTGGCTAAATGCTTGGCATGAGACCAATCATAGCTTATATATTTCTTCCCCTATTTATATTTCATAAAATAGGAGTAATCTATTTTATATAAAAATATATTTTATTGGATATTAAATTTTTAAAAATAATTTGACTTATAAGATAGTGGTGACAGAATTAACTATTTTTAAACTTTTTTATTTTTGGTTTTGCTTTGACATCTCCAACACTCAACATCTTCTGACTTTAGCATTAATCGCATTATTATCAATAAAAACAAAATTGGAATAAAGGTATTATTGTGTGGATTCCAATTCCATCCTCTTTTCATAAAAGTCAAGGAATTTTAAAAAATTGAATAGGGGAAACTTGAATGAATAATTGACTTGAAAATATGAATTTCAGTAACTTTTTTAAATACAATTTCACTTTAAAATTCATTTTTTCTTGTTATCTTAGCAAATATTACGCTCATTAAGAAATCAATAAATACAATATATAGTTTACTGAACTATTCATATTTAGTAAATGTCTCTTAAAAACTGAACACTATTCAAAAGATATCTATAGTATAAGAGTATTATTAAAAATATATATTAATTTTCTCTTAAATTTTGAAGATAGCACATATTTAGAAATAAAAAATATTATTGCTAAATTAAATTACACTTATTTTGAAATATAAGATATAACAAGTTAGCCTTATGGTCAACTACATCCCTCACAAAACACACACACAAAAATTAAATAAATAAATTGCAGTTGTCAATTGTCATCATAATATCTAAGCATTCACTATATTGTTATCAACAATTATTATTATCATCCTATAAATAAAAAGAAAAGTGGGGGAAAAAAGGAAAAATGTAATAACTCAAGTTTACCAAATTAAATTGCTATCAACCTTTGGATTTGTTTGATCAGGGAGATAAAGGTGGGATATTTAAGTTTGGATTAAATTTATATTCTATTTGATTAAAAGTATAAATTTAATCAAACTTAAATATCCCACCTTTATCTCCCTGATCAAAAAATATAAATTTATTTTGAAATAAATTTGTACCTTCAACCAAACAGAACATAAATTTATTCCATCAAACTTGGTGTCATTTATCCTACCTTTCCGGCAGGATTAATTAACTCAAGGATGATTAATGTCGTGTTGGTATTAATAATACATAAATTAACTATTCATAAATTAGTTATATAAAATTTAGTTATCTGTAAGATATAGTCTTCTATATACTCTGCATAAAATAACATATAAATTTCCTCATCACTTGTTCGTATATTGATTTTGCGAAAAAAGCAAAACATGAACCAAATATTGTATTGGTAATGCTATGTTTTATGTTGGAAAAGAGAAGAAAAAAAATTATCAGAACATTATAGTTCTTTTCATTTAGTTTAATTAAATTAATTTTGACCAGTATTTTAAGATATATTATTCATCATATTGATAAAGAAGAATTGTAACATATATAGTTCTTTTCATTTGGTTTTTCAATAGTAAAAATTGTAAATTTTAAAATATTGAGTTAGTTTAGTTTAGCTCCAAAAATAAATTAATATTAACTATTTAAAAATGAAATATGACAATTAATGGGGGAAAATAGTAGTAGAATTGTAAAGATTATTTTTTTCCATTTTTTGTAACCAAACAATGTAAAGTTAGGTTCATTTTAATACATACACAACAAATTAAATGAGCATCCACCACCAAGAATATGGAACATTAATAAAATCAGATAATTTTAATTAGATTTTTAAATCTCTTCTATATTTTTATGTAAAATTATTCTTTAAGCTAAAATAACAGTTAAAATAGAACGAAAAGAGTATATAATAATATTTTAGTGGACACTTACTGAACAATTTTTCTTAAAAAAAAATTGACTTCTAAGTCAGTGGTGAAGAAATTAACTATTTTAAACCTTTTTATTGTTTTACTTATTTTTATTTGCCATATTCTTCAACAATCCACATCTTCTGACTTTAGCATTAATCACATTATTATCCAAAACAAAAAAAAAAATGGAATAAAGGTGTTATTATTTGGATTCTTGTAATCAATTTCCAACATCTTTTGTTAAACCAAGGAAATTAAAATTGACTGGAGGAAACTTAATTGAATAATTGACTTGAAATCTGAATTCAACAAACTTTTAATATACAATTTCACTTTTACAATCATTTTTCATTATGCATTTTTTTTATTATAAAAAAAGCAAAATAATTAATAAAAAAAACTTATGGTCAACTACATACTTCACAAAAAAAGACATAATTGCAGCTGTCAATTGTCATCTTAATCTCTAAGCATTCACTATATTGTTATCAACAATTATTATCATCCCATCTATTTAAAAGAAAAGTGGGAAAAACAGGAAAAAATATAATTATAACTCAAGTTAAACAAATTAAATGAACATCCACCACCAAGAAAATGAACATTAATAAAATCAGATTATTTTATGTGAAGATTATTTTTCCTCATTTTTGTAACTAATTAGTATAAAGGCAAATTAATTTTAATACATGACTCCTCATGATTATACTGAAATTATTATTTTTTTCACACTAATAAGACACAACTCCTTCACATAATTACTTTTTGACCTCTTAGTCTTTCTTTATCTTCTTCCATCCCCAGAAATATTTACAAATAGTTACTTTTTAGCGTTTATAATTAAAAAAATAATTATGGATCTATAGTTTTAAATGTTACGTAAAACTTTTGAATAATGTTTGAAGTTCATTTGTGAAATTTGAAACTTTAGTGTAATAACTATTTTTCAAAGGTAGAGATAAAATGTGGCCAACAGATACTCATTCTATGCTCCCTTTTCTAGTGGTGAAGCTAAACATTCCGACTTAAATATGTATAAAGAAAAATAAGAAATATATAAATTCTAATAGGAAATTATCTTTCATAAATAATCTAAGAATGTGTAAGAAAAATAAGTAAAGGATATCACCAAAAAATAATATTCAAACTAATTATATATATGGTTCAATTTGATGAGGAAAAATATGTAGTATCCCTAAACTTTAATGATGCATTACACACCTAATATCGTAATCTTTCTATAAGAATAGCCAGCGGTAGAAAACTATGTATAATTATATCAATAATATATTTAGTATAATTTTACAAGTGAAGTCTCGAAAGTTTGATATATACGTAGACTTTACTCCTATCTTGTGAGGGTAAAGAGGTTATTTTTGAAAATCCCTCAACTCAAGTAAAACATATTAATAAGAAAATAAGCGATTTCGAAACAAAATCCTTCCTTTTAGCATTACATGTTTGAACAATTATCATCAATGGAACGTTGAAAGGTGAAGAAACAACAACGATTACATTTTGGGCTTAATGTGCATTTATACTACAAGAGAGTACAGGATTTTGGGCCTGAATTTTCAGCCCAACAGGCTAATCAAAGATTCGTGGATCAAACTAGCATGTGATCGACAAGCCCATGTACATATTCACAAGTCTTGGTGAATCAACGTTAAAGGGGAAATTATGCGAAATGACAAACATTTATAGTATATTATTTAATTTAGCTATAGTTTTAGATATTTACGATTCACAGCTATAGTTTCTTAAATTTTGCTATTCGGCTTCTAATTGTATAAATCCAAAACTTGTATAATTCGATTACGAATTATATAAATTCGGAATTTCTCAGTGCAGTGGGAAAAATCTTGTTTTTGGATGTAGCAAATGAATTGCCTAGTTAAATTCTTTTATTACAACAATATATGAGGTGTAATCCACAAGTAGAGTATGTACCTAATTAAAAAATCTTTTCTTAAAAAAAATTAAAATTAAAATCCTTATAAAAACCTAAAGTTTATCCATTTTAATTAATTTGAGAGAAAGAAACGGAAAACGGTTGGCGGATAAATGGCGCCAAAATTAAATAAACAAAATTATAGTATTATTTTTTTCTCTCTCCCAATTCTCTTCCATCCATTTCCTTCTTCTTCCTTCACTTTCTCTGCAAAATTCAACCATGTTTGTGAAGCTTCAATTTATATACTAAGGTATTATAATGACGACGATGACGATGACGATGATGATAATATTTTAATTATAATACTCTTATATATGTGTCAGAGACGGATTCAGAATTTAAAAATCAGTAAGTGCACCATTTAATATATTACATTGCATATATATTGGATTCATCTATGATTATTTTGTACCTCTTATTTGTCTTTTCTTTTAATCTAATGGTATGGATGTGAAAATTGCTTTGTAAAAAAAAGAAGAATTTTAAATGGGAAGTTTTTTTGTTTTTGGTTTAATCATGTATCTGATACTTTTTGGGTTCGAAAGTGATTAGGGTGTCATGCGGAAGCTTACAATTGCAAAGATACCATTTTGATTCATTTTTCTGTCTAGACAAACTTTCCCACATTGGTCGTAAAGCAATCCCTAACAAAGGCTACTATGTATCCAGGGAGATTCTAACCCGAGACATCTGGTTAAGGATGAAGGAATACTCTGTCTAGACAAACTTACTCATGTATTAATCCTTTTTTCATGTATAACCGTGTTGTCTGGGTCAGCTTGCATGCACCTCGACATACATCATAGGGTACTATTACCTCCCACCAGCATAGATACCAAGTAAATTAACATTGAAACAACTGATTGAGATGCCCATATTATGAGATTTGAAAGTGAAACACACTTTATAGATCTTACTAGATGTAATTGAAATGGTGAAAGTTTGAATAAGTGAATTGTTGTTATTTTGTTTGATCATCTATTGGTTTTTAACTAATTGTCTTCCTACATATGGTTCAGGTGTAGGAAGACTGAGGAAAGAAAAGGACCGCCTTTTGATAGAAGAATAAAAGGAACTCGCTAGGCCTTCAGAATAAAGGCGATTCGGTTCTACTGTAACACAATGGGAAAGGGATTGCAGCACCAAGATCCTAATATCAGTCCGGAAAATCCTCCGGGATGCATGTGGATACTTCACAGGAAACGCCTTCCGCGCAAAAGGAAGGGTGGAAAGCGAGTTGCTGGTGAGGAAATAACAGAGAAAAAAAGAGAAAACAAAATAGTTTTTATGTTTATTAGACTCTTAAGCATGTCATGTTAGATGTTCAGTTTATCGTCGTCTTTATATCTAATGCATTTTCAATAAAAAGGATAGGTGGTTCGTCTACGACTATTAGAGGCTTAATGTAGGATTGGATCACTATGAATGGTGAAGTTGTATGTTGCATACTATTAACTATTTTCACTTTTCCAGTGGTTGAAGATCTAGGGAATAATGCAACTGCTACTGAGAATTCCTCGGTAAGTTTGCTAGATAGTATACGAGAGGTTTTCAAGTTTCTGTTTTTGTGCTCTCCGTTGACAGCTTCTTGCTACATTATGTACATATATGCACGCTAACTGACTATGTCATCGGCTGTAACATTTCAGATTGTGTCGAGAACCAAAGAACCTAATCAAGTGTCCAAAAGTTCAATGTTATCTCGAATAAGATCTCTGATTACTCAAGAAGAGACGTCTAAAAGAAAGGGCAGGCACCGGAGAAGTTCATCCTGTCCTATACAGCTCGAACGAACTAATTCTATTCAACATCTATACCTTGCTGATCTACAATCTTCTCATGAAAATCCTATAAATGACAAGACTTTGGAGCGTAGTAATTACAAGGAGAAATATTCTGTTGCTAGTCTGTTAGACCCTCCCACCAAAAAACTACGCGAGCGTGCAGTACAAGAGCCTATGGAATTAGAAAACATGAGAAATGATTCATCCAAGTTAATGCTCGGGTTTATAAAGTCGATTTCATTTCCTTCGCGTAGATCACGGGGAAGAAAAGCTGTCAGGTCAAGGAAACATAAGAACAAGATGGAATGTGGTCATCATGCTAAAGGGGAAGATGATCAGTCACAAATTGGTAGTGAGGTGTCTGGTTCTGCTGGATTTAATAGCCACTCAGTGACATCAACGGATTTGAGTAGCGATGATGATGTTGGAAAACACGTGTTAGCTGAATCATTTGATAATTCCTCTGCTTCTTCACCTCGCGCAGAAAAGAAAGACCGTGAGAGTAGTAAACTCATCCTCAATCGTTTTAAGAATCTAAAGCAAAAAATAAGATATGCACTCGAGGAGAGTAGAAAGGAGAGGCGTCGAATTGTCATGGATGCTGTCCTTCATAAGGTTCCACATGGTCATAGATCACCAAAGGATATTGAAAAGGGAAGTACTTTTTCTCATTGCAATTCTCCATTTACCAAGAGTGAAATGAAATCCTTTAGGAGAACAGAGTCATTGCACAAACATAATCGATTACTCGACTCATCTTTCTATAGGGAAGAAAAACATCACATTTCTGATCGTTCGAGCTTTAGAACATCTAGATCACCTTCACCGGCTAGAAGTAGCCATATAGGTCTCGATAGGATTCTCTCTATGCCTGATCTCACATATTACAATTCTTTCAAATTCGAGGACTTTCCTGAACGTGGATCCTTGTATACACTAGACAGAGCTACATCGAGCAGCAACTTATATGTAGGAATTTCCAAGTCCCTTGATATCCCTTTAGGTTCTGAAAACCATACTGAGGAGGGTTATAATTCAGACTCCAAGAGTACAATTTTTCTTGATGTCAGCGAGAGTTTTGATGACTTTGGTGGCTTAAGGACTCGCGAGAACTCTTCCTCGGTTGAAAACATTATCGAGGGAACCTCATCTGTTGTTTCAAACATAGATAAACCAATTCCTGTTCCTCTGCCTGATATGATTGCTACTTCTGGTGCAACTGGGCTCTCGGAAGCTAAAGGTATCGTATTCGAGGCAATCTACATATTCTTCTCTATGCTATACATTTTATTTTATTTGTTTTTCCAAGCAGACTAATCTATCTGTTGTTTCTTGTACTTTGAGTATCGTACTATTTTGTTATAGTTACTACACAACATGCTTTGTTATACTTTCACATCTGTTACTTCTTTTTCTGGATTGCTTTGATTTGTTTTTCCTTGAGCTAAGGGTCTATCGGAAGCAACCTCTCTACCTCTCAGGTATTGGTAAGGTCTGCGTACACTCTACCCTCCCCAGAACCCAATGTGTGGGACTACACTGAGTACGTTGTTACGTTGTTTCTAAGCAAACTATTGATTTGGACACATTCAAAACATGTCTTGGTCCTGATGTAAAAAATGAAATGATGCCAAACATACCAAAGTTTGATACTTTCTATGTAACACACGTAAATTATGTACATGTCTTCATGTATTATCCGTGCTGTGTTAGTTATATATCTCTATAGAATACGTACGTTTCTTCAGTTTCTTTAGCAAACTAATACTGATTCCACAGGTGCAGAAGAGGATGCAGTTAATACCGATAAAAAAGGATTGTCATCGAGTGATCTGAACAGAATTTTGCAAATTCAGGTTGATAAAAGATATGAATCTGAATTCAATTATGTAAAAGATGTACTAGAACTATCTGGATTCAGTGGAAATAAGTTTATAGGAAAATGGCATTCTGCTGACAAACCAGTGAATCCTTCATTATTTGATGAAGTGGAAGGTTATTGTTTACTTGATCAAGAGGGTGTTACTTGTGATCAACTACTTTTGTTTGATTTGATCAATGAGGTCTTGTTACAAATTTATGAGAGATCATGTTCCTACTGGCCAAAGTCGTTAACGTGTCATTCTCATATCCATACGATGCCTATTGGCTACCATGTCCTTGGTGAGGTATGGAAAGAAGTAAACTCGTGTTTCGAATCTGAAATGAAGATTGATCAACCAATTGACGATGCTGTGAGCCGTGATCTAGCAAAAGATGAAACTTGGATGAACCTTCAATTTGATGCTGTGTGTGGTGGACTGGAGTTGGAGGATCTTATATTAAATGATCTTTTAGAAGAGCTTGTTTTCACTTGATGTTCATGTTGTTCAGCTTCCTTGTATTGCTTTGACACATTTGTAACACATATAAATACAAAGGCGGATCTTGGATGGGTTCAGTGGTTCAATTGAACTCTTTGTTTTTTACTCGAGCTATGTATACCTTATACTGTATACGTAGCATTTGCTTGACACATTAAGTCCAATACATATACGTTAACAAAGGCGGATCTAGGGCAGGTTCAGTGGTTCAATTGAACTCTTTGATTTTGACTCGAGCTATGTATACATATGTGGTATACATAAATTTTGCTTGACACATTTGGTCCAACATATAAACTTACAGATGTTGACACCCAATTTTGACCCTCCCCTATACCAATTAATTCACGAGCTTCTTAATTTTCAAACAACTTAGAATAATTATTTTTTATAAAATTCAAATACTTTTCAAAGTCATTTTAAGTGACCTTAGTCAATTCTCATAATTTATAATAAGTGGTTATATTTCGCATAGTTTTATAGATATAACCGGTATGTTTCATGAATATTTGAAAATCATCTCAAAAAGATTTTATTCTAAATATTATATTAAAATTAGTTTAGTTTAGATTGTGGTTATTTTTAAAAATCAATTAGCTTATGGTTGAATTAATTATTTTATTTTGTTAAGATGAGAAACTCATAAATTAATTACATTAGTTCGCCTTATTTAATCATTAGTCAAACTTATTAAATGTTACCAAGTTGGGTGAATCTTAGATTTAATTTGCCTAAGTTTGAAACCTACGTGTCTATTGCTATGCTAGCCGTTCTTCCTTTGTCCTTGATTCAATTTTGAAAAAAAAAAAAAAAAAAAAAAAAAAAAAAACAAGCTAGACCCACTTTTCAACTTAAATAACCCATTCCAAATTTTCCAATTCAACAAATGACTTATCCCATTCCTTTCCACAGTAACAATACAATACATACGCCTGACCAATATTCCTCTTCTGGCCCAAATTCAACAATTTCCAGCATAACCTGGCAGCCCACAACATTCCCGACCCAACTCCCCTTTTAACCCGGCCCACCTCCCCTTTTTTCCTTCACAATCGAAACCTAGGAGCAGCAGTACTACGTCCAGGCAGCAACGCAGAAAAGGTTACTCTGCAATGTTTGTCTCTTCCCTAACGTCTCTCTCCAGCTCGTACGAATCACAGCGGGCAGCAGGCACGCGTTCTATCCCCTTTCCTCTTCCGGAAGGGGTTAAAAGGGCAGAGAAAAGGTGTCGTTCCGATTTGGTGAAAGAAATTTATGGCATTTGAATTTTGAATTGGCCCTTTCTATCCGAAATTGATCCGTTTCCCTCTAGGTTTGGAACCCTAATGTCCTTGCTATATATATGTCCCTTGTGGTTCACTGTAAAGGGGGGATTTTTCTTTTTCGGTTGGAAAATTTTTGAGTCAAGAAAAGGCAAAAGATACATAGTTTTTTTTTAGCAAATACATACTTGAGAAATCGAGTATTATAGAGGGTATTCAGGCGCTGGTCTTTTTCTTTTTTCCGAGGCATTCTTGCTGCTCGCCGGAGCTCTCGAAGCTTGGGTGTGGTGTTGGAAGAACTCGCTATCTCCTCTGCTCGTTTGTCTTTCAGTTCAGCTGCTCGAAAAAAGGTAATGGTCCCTCCGTCATTCACATTTTATTTCGATTCCAATCGTTATGTGTTGAACCTATTTCCGTTTGATTTTCTTTGGCTACATTCATGCTTTCTTCTTTGTTTTCACTTCAAGATTCTTGGTTGAGAAACTGTTTTGTTTTGGTTATGAGTTTTCCAGCCTATTTTTTGTTGATTGGAGTCCTAATTGGTAATCATGTTACTCGCTTCATTGCCCTAATTAAATACATGAAGCTGGATTTGTAAATGTTAAGCTTAGCTTTCGTGTTGTCGTAAATCGCACTTCAGTCTTGTTTTGATTCCCTTGCTTAATACGTCTTCAAGCATTAATGTTTCTTCATCCGGTTTGTCACTACTAGCATCCTTGCCTATATAGCATCTATCTTTTCTCATAACTTGAATTCTATGCATTTTGCGCTTGATTTTAATCCATGACAATATGGTTATAACTTTTCATGATCCAATCTCTAATGTAATTTACATTTTCATAAATGACCTGCTTAGTTCCAAGATTGTAATGCAGCGATTGGCCTATTAATATTATTTTTCAGTTGTTAAAGACCGCCCTTTATCTCTGTTTGGATTTGAAAATTAGCATTATTTCGAGTGTGGCATATGTTTGGCACAATTTATCATTATGTAACACATTACCGTTCAACAAGTGCTTTTTTTTGTGGATATTATGTTTGTTTACACCGATTTGAGCAGGTGTTTGACATACTTATGTGGAATAGTATAGTTGCCATGACAAGTTGTTTGGATACGGCAAATGTTTTCTTTCTCTGCTTAAAGTTTTAGCGGAATCATTATTTCCAGCATAGTTGTCCTTTTTTTGTGCAATAACCTTGCATCTCTAGGTTCCCATAGATGGATTAAATCTTGCTTGTTGCATGGGTTGTGTCAATTGTTAAAAATGCAGCAAGCTTTCTGTCTTGTTATGTTTTGAATTATGTTAATTATCAATGACTTGTTCATGGCATGACATTCTACTACTATACCCATATTTATTCCCTTAAATTTTTCATTCGTGTGTATAGGTGTGTATTTTTCTTTATATGCTTGAGTTGTCAAAAGTGCGGTGCCGAGATTCTTTCTTTACTTGCTTATCTAATTTTGGCTGCATCTTTGTTTAGTTTTTATTTATTTATTTATTTTTATTTTTTCCGATTACTATGAAGCTTTAAGGATCTTGTTTGTTGATATTTTGTCATAGTTAAATGTCAATTGTTTGTTTTGTTGATACAGTTAGTTCCCATGTGAATTAGGATATGTCTCATTTGTTTCTTTATTCCAAATACTAATGTTGCCTTTTTTTTTCTTTTTTTATGCATGAAACTCATTCGAGTTCCCGTGAACTCCTATTCTTTCTTCCCCACATTTCGAGAGAGCCATAAAAGCTCAAAACCTATCCTTTTCGAGTCAGACAGCAAGGGAAATAGGTAAACAGGTGCTGGAAAGCAGAATAACAGTTCCAAAAGGGGCTGTATATATGATGTATACAGCTGTATACACGAATATACGTGAAAGAACGGTGATATACAGGTCGGGAAAAATCAAAACACAGGTTGCGGAGATGAAATGGAGTGTATACATTCGGTGTATGGGCCGATATACATGAAAACGGGTCTGGATATAGCCTATATACACCGATATACAATTTTTGTATACACAGGCCCTTGGACACGAAAATGGGCCAAAGGCCCAAATTTGATCTCCCTCTCCCTACTCTTTGTCTATTATTGTATCAACTAACACATTATTTAATTTTGGTTCGACTTTAATTAATTTCCCCAAAGGTAGACGTTTCTTTCACATATTCAAAAAAAAATAAATAAATAAATAAATAAATAAATAAATATATATATATATACAATAATGATGAATATGTATATGTATATATATGAAAAAGCATATGTATATATATATGTATACATTGTTATTATTAGTCTCGCAACTACTAATTTTTATTATTTTTATTTATTTATTTTATTTTTATTTTATTTTTTTTATTTTTTTTATTTTTTTATTTTTTATATTTAATTTTTTCCCCTTTGGTTCACTTCCCCTTAAAATAATAATAATCACAATGATAATAATAATAATAACAAAATAATAATACTTTTCATATTTCATACTTGGTTTTATTTTCGTTATTAGTCCGATCAATACTTGGGGTTTTTCCCTCTAAAAGATTTTCTTTAGCTATTCCCTATGATAATAATAATAATAATAAATAAATAAATAAATGGGTAAATAAAATGAGTTTCTTTTAATTAGTTAAAAAATATTTTTTCGAAATTAGTCAAAATCATTTTAGTCAAATCGTCGGTCAACCGCAAGTTAGCGGACATTCCGAGTGCCTAACACCTTCTCGGAATGTAAATCGAACCCCGAACCCCTTTGGTTTTTTGGAAAATATTTTTGTTCTGTTTAAAAAATATTTTTTATAAGTTTTCTTAATTTCTTACAAAAATTAAGTGGCGACTCTGTCCTTTTGGAAATTCGATTTCTCTTAAACTATAAGTTTAATCGATTTTTCAAAACTTAGTCATTTTTTCCTTTATTCATATTCTTAAATAAAACAACAGAGGTGTATCTAGGATGGGTTCAGTGGTTCAATTGAACTCTTTGCTTTTGACTCGAGCTATGTATACATAAGGTACAAATAGCTTTTGCTTGACACATTTGGTACAACACATATACGTAGAAAGGCAGATCATAGGCGGGTCCCATGGTTCAATTTAACTCCTTGTTTTTTGACTAGAGCTATGTATACATATGATACACAGGTTTTTGCTTGACACATTTGGTCCAACACATATATGTACAGAGGTGGATCTTGGGCCGGTTAAGTGGTTCAATTGAACTCATTGCTTTTGACTCGAACTCTGTACACATATACAAAAGGAATTTGAAATATATTCATATAATAAGAGATCACAGTCGTACTGAACCACTCACTCTAGACCCTAGATTAACTAACCTAGGTATACGTACTACATTTTATTCTATTAGAAAATTGTGCCATTAAATATTAATAATAATAAAACTTATCAACAATGCCCGTCTAGCTCAGTTGGTAGAGCGCAAGGCTCTTAACCTTGTGGTCGTGGGTTCGAGCCCCACGGTGGGCGTTATTTTTTTTCAAAATATTTTTTTTTGTTTTTTTTTCTACGTTTTGAAGGGAAAGTAATTAATCAAAATAAAATTTACAAATTAATTAATGTCGTGATAATTAAATAAATTAATATTCTACAAAACTAAAATTAAAGAGATTTTATTAATCCAAAAAGATTATCAATCCGACGCAAGACTTGTTTCTTCTCACGTAACTTTTCCTCTCTTTAATCAATTAGGGACAAAATTCCTATAAAAAAATTTAATTTTAAAATCTTTTAAACATTTTGACCGTAAATTTTTCATAAATCTTTTAAACATTTTAAATTATCAATTATATTATGACTTATAATACTTTTTACGTAGTTTACAAATATAAAAATTTTATTTTAAAAAAAAATTGAAGATTTCATGCGCAAATTTTCGATCAAACTTAAACTGTTTGACTCTTAAAAAATGAAAAATATCACTGAGAGATAGTAATAGGTTCCCTCTTATCTTGCTTCACTTTTCAAAGAAAAATGACCCTCCATTTTTTGTCTTTCATATTTCCAATCATTGAACCAACATTCACTTATTTATCTTTCTTTTGGTCATGTGATATGGAATCTAGCAAACTATAAATGACAAAGAAAAAGGCATATTATAATTGTTATATGATTTCTTTGTCTTTTTTCCTCATATATAATTTAGGTCAAATCCTCACCCCCTTTCCAAAAAAAAAAAAAAAAACCATTGTTGTCTATCTTTATTCTATGTCCTTTTCAATAAAAAATACACAACACCATGTCTATATCCTCCTTCCAAAGGCCAAAGTAGCAACTAGCAATATTATCTCCTTTATTTTTTGTTTTTTCCTCAAACAACAATATTTTCTTATCATGGGATTCGAAATTGATTTAGATATTATAAGATTTGAATTGAGATAAATGAAGTCTAAGAATTTTTTTAAATTTTATTTATACTTGTCTTAGATAGGTATCGAGACGGAACATACGACCTCCTAAGCAATCAGGAGTTCTCACTCATATCTTGAAGGTCCATCTCTCCTCTCAAGACTTCTTCTTTTTCCATATATGTGATTAAAATTTTGAATAAAAATGAACTTATCTTGTGTAAGAACGTAACACTACATAATGAGTTATTGTTCTCATTTAGAACCGACAAATGTCTTGATAACACTATAGAGATATATAGTTGTGATTTTATGTATTACACTATGATCTTGACATTATTATAAGTTAGTGATCATATGAGTTTTACGCGCTTATAAGTAATTTAATTATTAATGAAGTACACTAATATATAGTGGTACTAAACTAAACTTTGGTACTACCTTGAAAACATGTGCACAAAGATAAATTACAACTAACAAACAATAATTCATATGGGGTTAAATTGTACAAACAAAATGATGAAGGGGAAAAGAGATTCACCTATGTTGGCCATCTTTAAATTATTCGACATCCATAGAGACGTAGGAAGTTCATTCCTACCCCCACCATGAATGGTCGATAAAAAATAAATTAACTTAACGGTGTGTTTGGTACGAAGAAAAATATTTCCACGGAAAATAGTTTTCTTAGATTATAAGTGAGTTTCTTGCTTATTTTCAGTGTTTGGTAAATAAGCAAGAAAATATTATCTCAAGAGTATTTATATGTTATCTAGCCAAAAAGTATATATGATGGGGAATGTGGTGAGAAGTAGGGGTTCGGAGTGGTGGGGGTGGGGAGGAGGCAATAAATCGAATGTTATTTGTGCAACTTGTTTTCCCTACTTTTGTTAGAGTTCAGGCTTTTTTTGTTAAGGAGTGAAAGTCTGTAAGGAGAGGAGCTAACATACAAGAGATTAAAAGACGGAAAGTCATTTTCCTCATTATTCCCTTCTCCAACATGTACCCTTTATCTTTACCCTTACGTTTGTAGCCCAACACCCCACTTTTTTACCTTCACTTCGATAATATTTGTCTAAATTACATATAAAAGTTTTTAGAATAATAATTTTTACTTGTATCAATCTTTTTTACGAAATACACCCTAAAATTTACAATGATTTAATTCATAATCAGGAATAAAAATAGAAATATACAATATAATTTTCTAACGATAAAAATCTAAGCAAAAAGTTGTGAGCGATCAAGGAATTATGCCTCACCTAGTTGCTACAACTTCGAGAGGAGAATTCACTCCAAAACTGGTTTTGAAGAAATTTGTTATTAATGTATCATTAAATAGCTCGTAGCTAATAATTGAACTTAAATTAATAGTTTTTTTTTTTAATTTAACATAGAAGCCATCATTATATGTTTGGATGGAAAAAAAAAATAAAAAAAATCCTATTATGTTTGATTTGATGTTGCACGAAGGAAAGGTCACTTTGGCAAGACTACAAAGTACAAAAGATAAGAGAGGACCCTCTGCACAATTATCAGCCCATTTGCTAAACTGCTAATAAATAAACATATCTTTTCTCTTCTCTCCTTTATTGAAAATTGTGGTGGAATGATAGGATTTTTTTTTTAAGTATTAGTTAGATTCAAATTTTATTTATTTTACATCATAATATTATAGTTATATTTATCCAATTTATTATTTAACATGATATTGAGTTGTCATCTTGTATTGTTTATGATTCAGATATTCAATTATGATGTTTAATTAGAGGAGGACGTTGAGTTCTACATCAATGGATTAAGGGGTATTTAGAGATTGTTTAGTTGGAGAATATGATATTCCGAGGCTTATAATACCCAAATTGTAATATCGAAATTAATACTGATAGAATTATTTAATAAATATACTTTTATTGATAGATATTTAGTTTATTGGACAAAAAATGAGATGTATTAATATAAATGAAACATATAGTATTTGGTGTACAGTAGATAAAAATTGGGATAAACTTTTGTTTGCAATTTTAACCTTGTCTTGTTTAAAAGGTTTAGGAGAAAAATTCTAGATAAAGGCAAATGTATGTCATTTTGTTCTTTAGTTAAGGGATTAGTAATCCTGGAATTATTATCTTATCTACAGCAGTGTGCGATTAAAATAATATTATAGTTTTAATATAACTAATTCCAAAATTAAAAACTCAACAAAATGTAGAATAAACTAATTCAGAATTGAATTTCGAAATTGTATTCCCTTATCCTCAAGCCAAATATATTTTCATCTTTTTGTATGATTTGGGCTATTCTTACCTCTTGAATTAGTTATTGGGCTTTAGTTCGACCGATATTCATTTCTTTTTAGTTATCAGGTCCGAATCATAGAATATAGTCATCATTAATAAGGCATGAAAGTAAGTATCAAATATCGAGTGAAAACATATAAAATATCTAATAGGAGGGATTCAGATATCCCTCAATGAAGAGTCGTGGATAGTTGAAACTCTTCTACTTTTAATCAAGACAATCGATTTCAAACTCTAGAAAAGAAAAAAAAATTATGTAGAGAATGATTTATCTTTATAATATATTTGTCTTGCACGTATCCAACTTAATCAGATTAGTAAATATCGAATACTAAATAGTTAAAATAAACATCATGAACAGGGATAACCATTCATTTTTCTTTTTTCTTTGGGTGAGTTGTTTTTCTTGTAAACAGAGAAGCCTTTTTTTGTGGACCATAGAGAAAAAGAATAGTCACCTAATATTATATTCTTTTGAATGATAGATATTTGCTTCTGTACAAAAACAAAATGATATTTGCTTCTTAAAAAAAAAGAATAAAATGGTATTTGCTTCTTACACTTCGGAATATTGAAGTGACCACCTTTTTGGCCACTAAAATTATTCCTTGTTTTAGGACAAAATTATTAACTCCACCAAAATAAAGAAAAAGGATAGAACTTCAAAGTTGACTTTATGTCTCTATTCATGTCATTTTTTAGATAATCAGCTATTTCGTTTTAATTTTTGTGACATTTTTTAAATTTTGAAATTTAAATAAGTACTTATAACACTTTTTACGTAGTTTACAAATACATAAATTTTATTTCAAAAAAATTGAAGATTCCACGCGAAAATTTTCAATCAAATTTAAATTGTTTGACTCTCAAAAAACAAAAAATACCACATAAATTAGGACATATGGAGTAATTATTTCTCAATTTTAATTTATTTATTCTATTTTTCTTTAGACAAATTATACCAAATGTCCATTAAAATTATATTTGTTACATAAAAATAGTTGACTTAAAATGATAGGGTCGTTTGATTTAAATATGAGTTATGATGGGATAAGTTATGATGGATAAGTTGTCCTGGATTATTTCTTATTGAGTGTTTGGTTTGTTGTATTCAAAATAATATATATTGATAAATTTTAGTTTACAAAATTACCCTTCACTTTATTTCAACTTTTTAAATTTTTCTTTGCGAGCTTTAGTTATTCATTTTTTAAAATAAAACTTTTATTTTATTTAACTTAAATATTTTTGTTTATGTATCCCCGTGATAAGTATCATGTGTATTTAAAAATATAATTTTTTTCTTATTTAGCTTAAAAATAGAACTTCCCTCTTAAGTTTGTTAAAGAGAAGAAAATTTATGAGAAATCAAAATAAAATAAACATAAGAATTAGTCAAATAAATTCATAAATAAAAATTATATTTATATAGTGTAATTTTTTAATAGAAAAATATGTATAATTATCATAAAAATAAGGAGTAGTAAATATTATTATACATGGTATTAAAAATAATGTAAATATACATAAATGTGAAAAATGATGTATAAAAAGGATTTAAAGGGATATATTTGTCATTTACCTATTTTATCCCAGGATAAGTTATCCCGGAATTACTATACCACCCAATGTGAGGGATAACTTATCCCGGTATTCATAATCCTGGGATAAGTTATCCCAAGCTTTGCAACCAAACAACGAAATAAAGGGTACTTGAAATTTATCCTAAAATTAACTCCCCTTATCCATCACACCAAACGACCCCAAAGCTATTTATATTATGATAAATGATCATTCAACACTTTTTTCTTACAAAATTTGGCATGCTTCGTCTTCTTGTTGTTGCTGAAGATTCTTCTAGTGGCTTTTTCCTCTTCTATTATTTTTTAAATCGACTTATCATAAATGTGAGTCGTTTCGAGCAAATTATATATCAAAAATTTAAAATATCGAGAGGATTTCATATTTAAAATTTGAGACTATTTAGAGGTGATTTTGAATTGATCGAGATTGAATAGTCAATGTATACTTCATGTATAGTTAAACTATATTTAGTCTTTTGAGTGTATCATAATGTGTAGTCGTCATTGTATAGCTCATGTATAAGTGTGTTATATTGTATAGTCTATACACTTTTTTTTAAGGTATCATAACGTATAGTTAGTATATACAACCTCATGTATAGCGTATAGGTATGTTATATTGTATAGTTAATGTATACTTTCTATGATTTTTGACAAGCTATAGGGTATAGTCAGTGTATACTTCTTAGTCTTTTTTCTTTTTAGTCGGTTTCAAAACAATTTTCCCCCTTTTTTAGTAACTCTTTATTTCGAACTTTTCACACGACATGTTTAAAATCATAAGATTATACTTTGGTACATTCTACATATCTTTTATTTAAAACACAAAATTTAAAAATCTTTTTTACTTTTTTAAACACTACATTAAGTTAAAACATGACAATCAAATTGAACGGAAGAATTATGAAAAGTTAATCATGTAAGACAAACCCAAAATATTAGCACTAATTTTAAATCTATGATTCAGATGAATGATTTAATATTAAAACTAATTAAATATACATAAAAGAAAAAAAGGAAAAAGGAAAGGTCCAATTCGGAATATAGGTTAGAAAATTATTTAAGCAAGAATAAGAATATGAAATGTAGTTGTATATATTTTGATTCAGTGCTCAACTTGGGTTTTTTTATTTTATTTTTTTGCAAAAAAGTTTAGCCCCTTTAATTTAATGTATTATCAAATTATTTTTGTTTATTATAATAATTTTAATTTATTTAAAAGATTACGAATTTCACTTTCTAAATATAAGGGCCATTTGTAGAATTCTTTATATAATTTTTCATGTATAAAAGTTAAATTATATTTTATGATGTATATGATCTCTAAAATTTAATTTTGTGAAGTAAAAAATAAATGACGAGAGAAAAGATGTTTCACCCTTGTTTTGGATTTAGTAAATAAAATTTGATCTTTTTTACTTAGATTCCATTTGGATTAGCTCAAAAAAATAATAGCTTTTAAGTTAAAAAATAAAAAGTCAAACTTAAATAACTTTTAAGTCAAAAAATAAAAGTTGGGGAAGACGTGTTTTTTATTTTTAACTTTTTCTTTAGTCATTTTGAATTTATTTTAAGTTATTTTTAATCTTGTCAAATATTTCTAAAAATTAAAAATGACTTAAAAATAAGTTTGTTCAACTTTTTCAGTCAATCCAAACAGAGTCTTAGTATTTTTTTGTTTTAGTTTTTTATTAGTAAAAGTCTACTCAAGGAGTGGTATTAATTTTTTTTATAAAAAAAAAAAAAAGTAAAGAAAAGAGAAGGAAAGCAGGATCATGTGTTGGTAAAAAGTAGCTGAAATATCTAAAAAGGACGAATTATCAATAAACCTATGTGTGGAATTTATTATAGGTTATTAGGTTTTATTATATTATTTTTATTTCTAATACAAAAATCACTAAACTTTGAGATACTAACTAAAAAGTGCCATTATTTTTAACAGAAAATACATTCAATTTTGACATATACTACCTTATACATGTGGACAAACGATGATAATTACGTCATTAATTATAGGGAAAAACGTAAAAAATGTCATTTAACTTTGTCCTTATCGTTAAAATGAAATTATTCTTATCTCTGTCGTTACTAATTAATTCATTAGTTGTGCCCCTCAATTGAATGGAAAGCCAAATCAACTAAAATTACCCAGTTTTACTTAAATTACCAAATTATAATCCGATCTAAACCCACTTAATTATATAACCCAGTTTTCCGTTTCTTAAAATAATGTGTCAATATTCAATGTTTTTTTTTTCTTTCTAAAAGACGATGGCAATGTTGTTAGACAGATTGAATATTAACAACATTTATGCAAAACAACATTTTTTACGCTTGTTTGACAAGTGCCATGCAATCCTTCTAACACATGAGCAATATATATCAGAAATATGTGACACAAAATATGTATCGTTCTTATTAATACGTGTCACGTTTCTTAATCATTTTATCGTATATGTGAAACGGAAACATTAGCTATTATTGTGCTAAAGTATTCCTATATTAAATTATTATTATTATTGTTATTTTTGTTTTCTAAGTAACATAAATATCTAAATTTAATTATTATCAAAAATAATTTTTACTTGTCAAATTAAATAATATCATATAACTTGAGATAAATAAAAAGATATATACATAACAACTTAAACCAAGGTACGTGCATGCCCATAATTTGGTCCAACAGAAGAATGTCATTTCTTTGGGTAGGTAAGAAGTCACTATCAATAAGGTCTTAATGGTACAGATCGATCGGTTAATTTAGAAATTCCTTGAAAAATCCATAGTCGTTAGTCTTTTATAGTATATTAAATAGCTTACTTTCATGTAATAATTCACAAATCATATTAGACAGGTAAATCTTATTAAACAAATTCAACCTAATCAATTAAAATGACATTAACCAATGAAATTGAACCATAATCTTTCTCAATATCATTTCACACGCTACACTAACTCAATTACCCTTACAAATATATTTCCTCTGTGCTAATTTACATGATATTTTTTGTTTTTTGAGAGTCAAACAATTTAAGTTTGATCGAAAATTTACGCGTGACATCTTCAATTTTTTAAAAATGAAATTTATATATTTGTAAACTATGTAAAAAGTACTATAAGTCACAATAACTATCAATTCAAAATAATTAAAAGATATATCAAAAATTTACGATCAAAGATAAAGTCGTTTGAATCTCAAAAAGTGCTACACAAACTATAACAGATGAAGTATTAAGTTATTTAGTTTGTCATAAACACCCGATACAAATAAATATGTCCGGAAGATACGAGTGTTACGAATGGTAATTGTGATGATAGGGAACAGATTATGATAATAGAAAAGGACAGATACGTGGAGGAAATTAAGATCACGTATGGACCGACTTACAAGGATAACATATTCCCATACGATCATGACACGTGTACGGTTGATATCACCCTTCCTCCACCTCCATTTCACTATAAGTAGACGCTCATGCTTCTTCTTCAAAATACCCATTCTACATCAATCAATTCACATTTGATTTCTCAATTTTAAATCTCAGATCAATCATGTCTTGCTGTGGAGGAAACTGTGGCTGTGGATCTAGCTGCAAGTGCGGCAGTGGCTGTGGAGGGTAAATCCCCTTTTTCTTCTTCTTTTTTTGTTAATAGTACTAATTTTTTTTTATTTCTCGTCTCGTGTTTGATATCTGTATGGAGCGGTGATTAATTTGAATGAATTTTCGCTGCGACAGGAAAAGGCACTGTAAAGATTTTTTGTTTTATAATTAGCTTGAACTCGAGAACTTTAATTAAGGATTTTTTCTGTTTTTGTTGTGATCCGTCATCCATGCATGGATGCGTTTTGTGTGTAAGGAGTGAATTTTTTAATCGGAGATTTGTTGTGTGATTTCTCGTTTTTTTGTTTATGTACTTTTTATCAAAATTTTGCACTACAAAACTCTAATCCCATGTATCCTGTTTTGGATGATCCATGCATGGATTGATACAAAATTGAATTTTGATGGGAAATTTTGGGATCACAAAAATAGTTGTGTTGGGCAATTTTTATGCTAATTTTATGGATCTAGGATTTTATGGATGTGGATGCTTTGAAAATGGCGGAGTTAAAAATATAAAAAAGACACATTAAAAGTGAGCTCCGGGTGGAGTCGAACTTATAAAAAAGACATGTTATAGGTGAGATTCAAACTCAGAATTAACAACACTAAAAGAGCCTTAAACACCAACTCAAGAGCCAATGAGCCAGATCATTTGTTCATTGTATGCTTTACGTTAATTTTATATAAATACCTTTTAATTTCTATATATATAGATATATTTCGAGACGAGGTTAATGAGTCCCCAAGCACCCAGAGGACTCTATGTGGATGTGGGTTCGCCTCCGGGGACAAGTTCCTTTTTTGTATGTGTTGCCCAACAAAGTTCCTTTTTTTGGGTTTTGGCTCTCCTGTACTTTGAGTAGGCGGAATCAGTATTAAGAGTTTGGTGTTTTAAATTTTCTTCCCCTTCCTTGCCATTGAGCTGTCAATCCATTTTGTTAGTTTCACAAGTTATTACTTAATTTTCTATTACAAATATAGGATCTACGAAAAAGCTACGAACAAGCTAGGGTCCAAATCCACGAACCCCACCTAGCTCCGCCCCTGATTAGGCTTCCTCTTGTTTGATGTTATGAGGGGTATCAATAAGTTTCTTATTTTTTGTATTTGTGGTGGATTTTGGTCTTGTAGATGCAAGATGTACGCAGACATGAGCTACACCGAAAGCATCACAACCACTGAGACTTTGGTGCTCGGGGTGGGACCTGAGAAGACAAGCTTCGGCGCCATGGAGATGGGTGAATCCCCTGTTGCTGAGAATGGCTGCAAATGTGGATCTGACTGCAAGTGCAACCCTTGCACTTGTTCTAAGTGAACAAACTATAGTTAAAACAGAGCAGAGATCATGTTGTTAGCCTTCTATGGCTGAAGAAAATAGTTGAAAAATGTGTGTCTCTCTAGTGTTTTAGTGTCTGTCTGTTTGAAACAGGGAAAAAATATGTGTTTTTTTTTTCCCTGTAATAAGAAATATAGTAATGGAGTGTATGTAACCAGTAAAATGGTTTGTGTAACAGGAGCATCTCTGCATCTGGTAATTTTTACATATAAGTTTGGAAATGTGTTCTCAACTAATTCAAGTACTTCCTTGATAATGTTTCCTCCTTTTTGTGTGTGTTTATGATGCACTCTAGGCTGAAAAACTATAGTAAATTTTCAAAGTCTTGATATTGGAGAGCATAAAGTGTACGCAAATGTGTAAATTCCATAGGGTGGGCTTGGAGAAGGTAGGTGTTTGCAAATGTGTACATTCCATTGGGTGGGATCGAAGTATAGAGTGTTCCCAAATGTATAAATTCCATTGGTGGGCTTGGAGAAAGTAGAGTGTTCGTAAATCTTTTAAGTAAAGCAAATATGGATAATGATAAATCAACAAATCATCAAGAACAAACAAATTATTCAAGGAGATGGTTGTAAGTCCTCAATGCCTACTTGTTCTAAATTTGGGAGAAATCATGAGGGTAAGTGTCTAGCGGGTTTCAATGCTTGCTTTGGGTGAGAAAGACAGACAACAAGATAAGGAATTGTCCTTCGGTTGCTAAGAGCAAGGGAGATACTCGTCGTAGGGCTCAACCCTACCCTTTATCTGGTCCAAGTGGTTCAGGTGCAAGTGCTCCTAAGCAGAACAAATTCTATGCTCTCCAAACTAGAGGAGATCTAGAGAACTCCCCGGATTGCACCTAAGCAGAACAAATTTTATGCTCTCCAAACTAGAGGAGATCTAGAGAACTCCCTGGATGTGGTGATTGGTATGTTCAAAGTTTTTCAATTCGATGTGTATGCTTTGCTTGATTCAGGAGCTACTTTGTCCTTTGTGACTCCTTATGTGGCCATGAGGTTTGATGTGCTCCCCGATGTGTTATCAGAACCTTTTTTTGTCTCTACCCATGTTTGTGTTTTTGGGAGAAGTAGGGAAGAGTTGCTTCCTTCTTGCTTGCTTGATAGGGGAGCTTCCGTTCACCAGCCGAATTGTGCTGAGTTTGATTCCATTCTCCATTTTTCCTTGGGGATTTCACTTACCATATCCATGTTGGACCCATTGCACGTAAAAGAAGAGAAAGGATAGTCACAATTATATCGAGGCAGCAGCAAGCACGAATATAACAAAGATAACACGTCTATTTAAATAAAGCAGCCTTCAGGAGGAGCAATACTATGATGCCTTTGTTAGGAAATTTTGCGATAGGAAAAAGCTATGCAACAAAAATAATACCCAAGAGATATAACTATGAAAATGGTGAAATATTTATGGTTGGAATTGGTACAATGATACAAGCCATTTGAGGAGAAAGGAAGGTAAATCTTTGTCTAGCTCTAGTCTGAGACTTAGTATTATGAGGTAATTAATACAAGCCCTCAAATCCAACTACTCATGAATAATAGTACAAGATAAATTAAAATTCTAGCCAGAAACACAATCTTTCTTCTACATAATCCTACAAACAACAAGATGTTGCAGAGAAGTTTTTCATCCCAATACTCCTCTTGCAGCCCACCTGAATAAGTTATGTACCTAGAGACAAATACTCTATAAGAATACTGCATATACTACAGACACAAGAAAAAGGAGTAGAATGGAAATGCCGATCATCGCGTAGAATTACCTGTTTTGATGTCAATCCAATCTTCTCCAAGTCATCTAGCTGCACGAACCAGACAAGAAGGCTTAGTTTTTTACGCAGTCACAAATCAAGAATCTTTAACATCATACACCTTAAAAAGAGTTTCTTACTGATTTCACGGGGCTTGTTTCCCTTAGATCAGTAATGTATTCAGCCATCTTTTGTCCAATTCCCTGAATGATATGAAAGATGCAATAAAAGATCCCAGCTAGTATGAGCGATGATAATGTTAATATCATGCAAAAATGAAGTCAAAACTCATTGTTGGTATAGCGATTGAGAATGTTGGCATTGTGTGAAGAGACTAGTAACATACCTTTATGGCCATGAGTTCCTCCCTAACACAATGTAGCACAAAACAAAGTTAAGCCTCGATGCAGAAAGAAGAAATAGAAAAAATAAAAGGGAAATGAAGACAAAAAACACTCACTTGCTAGCTGTGTTCAGTAACTCAATGTATTCTTGGACAAGAGAGTTCTGTATACTCAACAAAGAATTATTATGAGCAGAAATGCTAAACAATAGAATATAATGACAAAAGGATTCCCTGCTCACCTTTAAGTTAGAACTTTGTGCACCGAATTTATCGAGTGGAGTTCCTAACGCTGCTATGTTCTCATCAAAATTGCTTAAAGCAAAGGATGACATAGGAGTCTGCTGATTGCAGATAAGGTGTATTTGGTCCTTCGTGGACAAGTTCTCATTGTTTACGTTGGAGTTGATGGGAGAAAGGACCTTCCTAGGGGTAACCTCACATGCTTTAAGGGAGTTCAAACAATCAACCATGATCACTTTCTCCTCTGCATTGGTTTGTTCATCTACACAAGACCAAACAGACAAAAATCTTCAAAGTTTATTTGACTGCCTGTAAGCAAGATGTTTTATATTTATATATTGAAAAAGTTCTAACTACGAATTTTTACAGCTATCTGTAAAAAGGGCTAAACTCCAACTAAGTTACATATGTAACTGACAAGATTTAGACATTAGTCTAAATGGGTTTGGAGTAGGCATGCTTCAAGTACATGATGTAATAGTAGTACGAATGCCTCTCTAGTGTATGTGAAAGAACACAAAGATGAGTTCTATTTTAAAGATTTTATAGTGGAGCGGGGGAAATGATTGTGTAGTGACCATTAAACTACTTGAAAGAAGGGGCAAGCACACCAGGAGCTCAGTGGGTTCGACTAATTAAAATCTTTGTGAAATGGGCCGCCTAAGATCGTGCCATCCATGAACAGATGCTGGTTTATAAAGGACGAGCAAGTTTAAGAAAAATGAGAATTTGATTATAACAAGTCATACAAAGGAATGTGCAATCTTATATATGATAAAGCAAGAAACTCAAAGGGCACCTAATATTGTGAAAATAAGTCATGGTCAAATAGATCAAATGTTTTAGGTAAAATCGGTGAAAGTTTGCTAATAAACCTATGTGGAGTAGCTACTCAACCACTCTCTATGAGAACATTGATAGAAAAGTACGGAACTAGTTTGGCACATACATCATTGAAAAATTGTCTTTTTGCTGCAGCTTCATATGAATTGAGGTAGAATAGCCATAAGCCATTATACTATACACTCTCTGGGAGGAATAGATGGAGGAGAACACTAGAACTAGCTTTGGCACATATATAATTGGAAAGTCACATGCTTGTAGCTTAATATGAGTCAGTTATATAGAATTGGGATGAAGAATACATGTAGCAGACTGTAAATACTGAGATGGTCATTTACCATGCACCGCTGTATTAGAATCAGGCACAACCCTTTCAGCGAAAACCTCAAATTTCTTCTCTTCTCTTTGTCCACCAGTATCAGCAAGGTCCCGAACCTGCATTTGCACATTAGTGCAGAAATCCAACTTACAAAGATTTATCAATTAAATCCAATTCTGCTATAATGAAAGTGTGATCAAATTGTTCTGTTGTCCTTTCAAAAAGTTTTCCATCAAAATTCTTCTTAGTTGTTAATTATCAGTTCTCGCACACTAACTGAGTGATTCTCTTTGTGATAAAGATGACAAAAATTTAGGAATTGTTGTTTTCTTTGAGAGCTTATCAAGCTATCAGACGTTACATCAACTCAAAGTGGAGTTTAGACAGTTACATTTAATGGTTACTAGTTCATCTTCATTCAAAGAAATGGAATCACATCACATATACAGTAGCTAAGAAATTTAACAAAAGACCTCCCATGAATCAAGTCTGTCAATGGATTTATTCAATTTAAGACAGAGTGGGCATCATAAATTCAAAACAAGCTAGGGAGAAATTATAGTTCTCATTTTGTTTTTTACCTCTGCTACTAAGTTCAGTCGATGTCCATTTTTAAATAAATTTCTACAAGCTCCATCTGGATCCCTGTACAACATAGTAAAGCAATCATCAAAATCAAAGGCAGGTAAATACAGCAAGATAATAGAGTAATCTCTTACCTCTTTTTTATGCTTGAAGCTCCTTGATTACTGATAGATTTTTGCTTACAAGAGCTCCCAAACAAACCTAGCTTTCTGGTAGAGCATATGGAATTTGGAGTTTTGCTAGTAAATGGTGAATCAAGTGCCCCAATTCTCTGAGTGCTTTTGTTCTTGCCTTTAGATTCTAGCCATGCTCGAAGCTTTGCCTCCATGTCAATTTTGACCTTTGGAGTATCTCCTTTTTGTGCTGAGGCAACAACATTGGATATATGTCTTGACCTGGCTGCTAAACTAACTGTATGAAGAGATTCTTGGTACTCTCCAGGGTTCTATGAACAAATGAAATAGTTGACAATGTTAAGAACAGTGTTGCATTCATGGTACTCAAAGGCAAGAGATGATATATACAACATCCTACCAAGCAAGCAACCATCAAAGCACGGCTTGTTCCTCCAAGAGAGTCTTGCAATACCCTTGTCAATTTGCTTTCTCTATAGGGAATTCGTGGTTGATTGTTATTCAATGCATAAATCACATTTGACAGTGCAAATAAGGACTGGTTGATCTTAGCACTCTCTTGTAGACGAATTCCAGTGTTGCAAGTTCTTCGATTGTCTTCGTTACCTAATTCAGTGAAATTTGAGTTACAACATATGAGTTACTTTTCAGTTCAATATTCTTACAACAATTCCTGGTTAGATTTAGTAAATTTTTAAGACCTGCTAAGTCAATAAGGTTCAACTTCCCAGTAATGACACTTCCAGTATCATCACAGCTTGGAGTAGAAACATAAACCGTGAGCACAGCATGGCTCCTGCTAGAGACATCATTAACGCCCGTATGTGCAACTTTTCTCCTCTGAACCGCACAAGAAAATGCTTCTTGGAACTCTGACGTTGAACTGACAGCAACTTGTGCAAGTCCTTTGAGATGAATCTGCCCATCTTTGTCTTCCAATATGAAAATTTCTTTCTCCTTAAGTTCTAGTAGATCATAGCACCTATCCATGTAAATTTCATAGTATGATATTGCTATGGTACTTTTCCCCTGACTCTTCGAGAGAATAGAGGACATTGCAAGTGGCACTAGACCAGGGAGGTTTTCAGTTCCCTGCATCAGCAACAAGGTTTATCAAAACAATTCACAGGTACATCCAAGAATTAGGATTTAGGAAGGCCTGAAGGGAACTATATTATACTTCAAATACATATCTCTGAAGAGGTCAAATGGAGAAGTTCTAGATTAGGACCAACGGCTGCATATATGGGATAAGCTTATGCATGGTTTCAATTTGAATAGTCTGATATGTCCTTTGCTCAATCGTGGATCTATGCTATAGAAGTTATAGAGCAGCAAAAGACTTGAAAAGAAACATTGAGTAGGTTTGTTATAACTTATAACTCTATATATCTCCTACTCCACGAGTATATTTTAGCATCTAGTCCACTTGCAGGAGTGATGGAGCAAGTTGTGTTATGTAGACAAATAAAACATACCTGCATGGTGTATGTTTTGCCACTCCCTGTAGCACCATAAGCAAATATTGTTACATTGCAACCTTCTAATATCCCGGGGATCAAAGGACTGACTTCTTTGCCAAATATTTGGCTTATATTGTTATCTTCTTGGCCGAAAAATGCATCCAGCTTGTAGCATTCATTACGACTAAAGTAAAAAACAAAAGGTTCCCAGGATAAGGTTGTAGTTATACAGATTTAATCTTCACACATGCCAACAATTGAGAAAAACCTTACCTAGTTTCATGATCTTTGAGATGAACTGTGACATCCTCAGAAGGCTCACATTCTGAGTTGAGAACAGAGACACAAGAGATTGGGTTTCCATCTATCGAGTTAATTTCTCGAGGAAGAAAAGGGCGAACTCTAACAATTACTCTAACTTTTGTGACCACAGCAGATTCTAACTGCTGTACTCTTCCAGGAGTTGGCAAGTTTTCTGTTTGACATGCTTTAAGTCCATTCATTTGCATATTAATGTCAGGGACAACAGAACCTGTTTATTAATAAAATAAATAACATTAGCATTTAAAACTGTAGTCTTGTTGAACAAAGTACTGTCTTTTTCAATAAACAGCATGCCAGATTAATCTTTTGAACAAATGTTTCTTCTTTTTATGGAACAACTCATCTACTTCAAGAAGGATCACAAAAAAGTTTCAACTGAGAGCATAAGTCAATTTAAAGTTTGACTTGTTTTATGAATACTTCACCATAATGGGATACTTCGTTTTTCCTTTTAATCTTTATTTATGTATCTTGTCTATCTGAAATTAGTCAAACACCTACCCAAGAATAACAACAACAACAACAATGTATCCAGTGCAGTCTCACAAAGTGAGTTCTGAGGAGGGTAGAGTATACATAGACCTTACCCTTACCTCAAAAGCAGAGAGGGCATTCTCGATAGACCCCCGGCTCAAGGAAAAACAAACCAAAGCAATCCAGAAAAAGAAATAACGGAGGTGAACTCATAACAAACCAATACTACAATAATCGAAGTACAACAAAACGGACAAGAAACTATAAAGAGTAATACTACGACTACTAATATGAAGGGATTACTTAGACAACTCTACTACCTGCTAACCTACTACCCTAATTCCCGTGTGACACAACCTACCCTAGAATGTGAAATAATTTTAAATTCAGTTTAACAACCTCAGAAAGTTTGGATTTTTAACTATTCTACCAAGAATTGAGCTCAAAATGTTCCCTTTAATCAATATTGTACCAAATTCCTATCTTAGCCATCCATTTACATTACGGTTCAAGTTCTATTCACTAACATTTTACTTTTAAACTAATAGAGTATGTGATAATACAACTTAAATCCTTTAAATAAACAAATCAATCTCTGAACAGACAGTAAATCCTGTTCTTCTCCCATAAGAATAATCAAATTTAGAGTAAGAATGACCAAGATCATTCAATTAATTTTTTAAAAATTTAACCCAAAAATAGACTAAGAAACATCAAAATCACAAGAATATTAGTAATTTAGTTGATTAACTACTGATTCGCGAGATTTCTATTCCCACGTTGTAATCCTTTCCACGTCCCCGAAAAAACCCAAAAAAAAACACCAAAAAATCAATGGATTGTGTTTGCAGATTTACGAACCTTAAGCTTGTAGATCACACTCCAAAATTCACAATTATTTTTCCCTTTTGTAAAACTTTGTGTGTATGTGAGAGAACAAAGAGTTTGTTTTGAGATTAGTACAGTTTCAAATTCTCAAATGGCGGTCTCCGGTTTTGAACTTTTTTTGAATTAAAGTGTTTGGGCCTTTTGCCTTTGGTTAACGGGTTTGCATGGCCCAACCCCAACCCATCTAGTCTTTCATCTGTAGCAATTGCACTCAATAGCAAATTTTATGGACTCGTTTAGTTTCAACCTTTAAGGTTTTTAACACTGAAATCATTGTACTTTTAAATTATGGGTTTGCTTATAGAGTTAGATGAAATTGTAGTGAGGTTTCACGTGTATATTTATGCTCTGCATTGCAAATATTGGGTTTACTACCTCCATTAGGTAGAGTAAGGTCGGTGTACACACCCCACCTGTGGGAATTTCACTGGTATGTTATTGTTGTTGAAATTACTTAGTTTCAATGAATGTGGTACCTAAAGGGTGCATCAACGTCTGATTTTTCCTGCTTTGGTACCACGTCAAACTATATGTAAGTGTCAAGAAGTGTGAGTTAGGGCAAGTCTAGGTTCAAAACGCTACCATTTGACGCATATTTTATCACACATGAGGCTAACATGTGTAGGAGCCTAGCACTTGGTGAAATATTCTAAAGCTATGGAAGGTTTTCCTTAGGAAGACTATAAATCATTGTTGATTTGCTAGGAAAACTCCCCAAAAAAGGTCATGGAAGAATCTAGACTTGTGGAGAAATCTAGAGAATGAGGGACTCGTCCTAATTTATGTGGCATCTTTTGGACTTTTGAGATTCAAACAAATTTCGAAATTCGAATTGTCTTACATAAATTGGGATAGAGAGGAAATATTATTTACACACTAGGTGACAAGTGTATATGTTGGATCACTCATTTGTAACTCAATAAGCAAGAAATGTAAGTATGATATAAAACATTATTTGGCGATCTCTTGTATTCTGTCTAGAGTTTCTTGGGTGGTTCTTAGTGTCTTAGATTGACATGCCACATGACATAACAAGATCATTAGCAAGTCATGTAAGATTGCAATCAGAGGCGAATTCAGGATTTCAAGAAAATGGGTGTACCATTGCTTTAAAGATAAGACCAAAAAATTTATATAACAATAACTAAGTGAGCAAAACATAAAATATTACATTACCACAAAAAATATCATCAGTTTACAATTATACTAACTTCATATTTTAAAAACGACTTTAGAATTTCGCTTTTTTTAAAATTAAAAAAAAATGTGTAGTTTTAGTTAATAAAAAAATTGAAGCAAATTGTGTCTGGCTAGGATCGAACTCAGGACCTTGGTGTTAAAATCTGACTGTCAAATCAGTGAACCATCCAGCAACTTTGAGAACGGGTTCCACAAGTTTTTATTTAATATAATCTTTAATAATTATACAAGTATCGAGTTTAGTCGGATGACCACGGATTCGGATGATCGAAATTTAACACATAGATTCGCCCCTAATTGCAATCAAGTTGTGCCATGTTAGCCTCTTGCATGACAAAAGATATGTGCCAAATAGTGGATATATATATATATATATATATATATGTTGAAGCAATATATTTCTGCCCACATGAATTTATTACTCCTTTAGCAAAAGAAATACGAACCTAACATTAATAAATGCTTTTAAATTTTTTCCCTTGAGATTTTTCATCACAAACAAATTAAATTATATTTATTGAATATAGATTCTAAATCAGAAATCTTTTTGTTTATTGAATTTTAAGTAAAATATATATTAAATACTTCTTTTTCTTAATAGAAGGTCTGTTTGGATTAACTAATATAGTAAATAGTCTATAAGCTTTAAATCCTAAAATTGATTACACAAATAAGCAGTTGTGTTTTGAGTAAAAATAGTTTTGCTACAGATAGGTGATAAGACATGTGTACACATTACACTTTCTTAAAACTCACTTATAGAATTGCATTGAGTGTATTATAGTTGTAGTAATAATGCTTTGATATAAGTGTTAAAACTGGTAATAAACAATTGATGTGTTTTATAAAAAAAAATGTTGATAAGTTTTTTTTTTTTGTTAAAATGATTAAAATACGCTCAAATAAAATGAAGGGGAATATAGGCATTTTGTTATGAGGAAAATATTATGAATTAGAAGGGGGAAAAGTAGCACAATACTTGGTCAAATAAAATTGTTCATAAGCTAAAATTCACAAATTGTGATGATCAACTTATGATTTTGGAGTAATTTATATAGAAGAAGTATTAAAAACACTTTTAAATTTGGCGTGAATAATATGTTTCATTTTCTAACTATTGATGATAACTTTAAAAACATCTATTTACTCGACTAACTAAACTTAAATACACCCCCGATCCTACAATATCAATGAAATACACACTTAAATTTTCATCAAGTTTAGAGGTGTACTTTTCAACATTTCTCTCAATTTTTTATTAACAAGTCTCATACTCCTACAAGAGTTTGAGACCATTTACTATGTCATGTGGCAGATCAGGGGTATCTAAATATTTAGTTAATCAAGTAGAAGAGTGCTTTTAAAATGGGAAAAATGACAAATATACCCTCGAACTATCGTAAATTTGTTGCAGATACCCCCGTCATACTTTTGGACATTGGTGCCCCTGTCGTCCAAAAACTAGATCATATATACCCTTTATACTAACAAACATACACATATCGTAATCTTATCTACCGATCCGGCATTTATTAAATATCAGATCCGGATAAGAGTGCGCCACGTGTCCCTATTCAGTCTTCCGTTAGAGTGAAATGCATATATGCTCTAGATTTTGGACGATATGGGCATCAATGTCCCAAAAGTATGACGGAGGATATGTACATACCATTTACGATAGTTCAGGGGTATATTTGTCCTTTTTCCTTTTAAAATTGTCAATAGTTCGGATACGAAACCAACAATTTACGCGAAGTTCAGAGGTTCTCTCATTTATATCATATGTTGATCACAATATTTGAGTAAAATCTATTGAATTCTATCGAACCTGAATCTATAAAGCCATATTCCGCTAAATCTCCACCACTCATTTCTAATCTAACGGTCAAGAATTGCCCGGGAAGGGTAAACACCACATTTATTAATCCCTCAAAGTGTGCCGTTTGCTGTTCAAACTTTTGTCTCCTAACGTACCCTCAATAAAACCGTTAACGCCGTTAACCATTTTCACAGCCTTTCCATCTCCAACAGCACAAAAACTTAACGATTAATTAACGGCGTCGTCAATTACCCTTTCTCCAAATATTCGTTATGTACAAAAAAAACAATTTTTTTTTTTTTTTTATAATATTTACTTTTTGTGTCATTCAACGGGCAAAGGTTTTCTCAATTTCTCTCACTAGCAACTCTTTAAGATTTTTTTTTTCTTTTTGGGGTTCAAAGGGTTCGATCTTCGATGAATTTTAGCTGATTTTTTTGTCATTTTTCTGCTAATTTGAGGTTTGTGTACTGTTGAATTCTTGAAATTTCGTGAAAAGTTTGATTTTTTATGCATCTATGACTGGTTTGTGATCAATTTTAGCTTTGATTTCATCTAATTCAACTTGATTTTGGTTAATTTGAATTGGGTTTTGGTTATTTTTTTGATGGGTGTTGAGTTTTGGGATTGGGTTGTTTTTAATTTGATACGAAAATGGGGTTGTGGGATCTGGGATTGTTTGATTCCAAGTAATTGTATTGCGAAGTTACTTATTGGGATTATTAGGAGTTTTACTTAGTTGGGTATTTGTTTTCTTTGAATTTGTTGAAGGTTTTTTTTATTGGTTTGCTGATTATTGGATTCAATTGGTAATTGTAAAGGTTATGGTAAGAGGATAATGGATGAATTGAAAGTAGAGGAGTGCTGTACTGAGAATAAGCAATCAGCTGCTGCTTCGAGTTCTTCGGTTTCTGAAAATAGTGGTAGTGTTACTTTAAGGTCACCAGCAGTATCTAGCCCAACCCCTGCATCACCAACTCACAGGTATTTTTTTTTCTTACTTTGCTAAATTTGTTTAGCTAGGTAGGGTGGTGTGTGCTGTATGCAATCGTAACCCTACCTTGTGATGAATGTTCGGCTCAAGTAAAGCATGATAAAATCAAGTAAGGAAAATATAGTAGTGAATCAGTTATGCTGAACATAATGGAGATAATTTGTTTAGGTGGGTAACAACTAGAATTGCACCTTGTAAAGTTGGGTTCATATTTGGTTTTCAACACTAACAAAATTCATGATTATTTCTTCAAGTATTTCGGCTGAAAGTTTGGGATCTTCCAAAATTGTATCTCTGTGCATGCTGTTTCATAATAGTTAATTGTTGTTTTAACGGTTTAATTTAGATCAGTTATGGATAAGATTAGAGCTAACTATGTGTGAGCGAGCAAAGCATAGCTGCTCACACACTGGATAAAGGAAGATGATTGCGGTAGGTTGTCCATCAACGTATAATAACTAGTTTAAATGTTTAACTATGATGAATCCTCTGAATAATGAACTTGAATAGAGCTGGTGCATGTAGAGAGTTAATTAGCCCCAACCCTGATGAATTTGTAATGGAGGCATAGTTGAATGTTGTGAACAAGAGCAAACTGAGTGGAATCCACTTTTGAGATATAAGAAAGTGATTGAACTTTGCCTAACTATCAAGCTTATTAGTAGAAATATTACTGAAATTGTCCTGGTCAACAATATCCAAAAGTAGCTAAGTGGCTTGGGCCTTCTACTATCTCTTGTAACCCAGCCAAAGCAGACAGACAATCACTTGAAGCAAATTACTCAATGATAGGGATTCTGTGATATCATGTATTTTGTGCTAATTCTCAAGTCCTGGATGGAAATTTAAAATTTAGACTTTCTGCTTTGTTTGTGTGGATTTTGCAGGAGAACCACTGGTCCAATAAGGCGAGCAAAGGGTGGTTGGACTCCTGAGGAGGTGAAAAGAATTCTTTATATTTCTAATGAATAATCTCTTCTGCGAGATATCTCAATAGCTTAAAATCCTAAGCTAGGTTATCACGATTTAAAAATTTTCTAGTTTTCGACTGTGAATACTACTTGCTGTTGCTAGTAAAAGGAGAATACTGGAACAGTTTGATTTTGGCATAATGAGTTGTGAATGTACAATTCTTGATACTTGTACATGCCTCACTCCCTCAATATCATTGTTATTCTATACCAGTTGGAATTTCTTTATAATTGCTTCTTTTGTTTTAAATAGAAAGTTCAGCTTTTGGTTTTGCTCCTTGGAACTACGTATTGATTAGCTAAAATCTCCTTTGCCGCAGGATGATACTTTGAAAAGGGCTGTTTCAGTTTACAGAGGGAAATGTTGGAAGAAAATAGGTATTATCTCTTAGCTAGCTCTTTTCTAACAATAACAAATTGGACAATATCGTGCTGCAAGTGTTAACTTCTAAGGAGGCAACTTCGTTCACGTTGACATGTCGAGATGCTTTGAATTGAATAGGTGTCTGATGTGGAAATATTGCTATATGACTTATTTGATGATGATATTCAATGCACTTGATCAGTGGTTGGTCTTAGTCATGAATATATTCCCATATGAACTTTGCTGGATGTATGTCTGGGTGCCATTATGTTCTTGGTGCATCTTTGATGACATGCCAAGTCAATATATTCATGCATATCATTACTTATATGTTTTGGTTGCTTGGATCTAGGCATTTGTTTATGCAATTTGGATAGGGAAAAGGGGTCAAATTCGCCCATGTACTAGATGAAATTCAGAAACTTTGCCCTCCATTAGACTTTTGGTTTAGTTTTACCATGCCATTTAGGAAAAAGTCTCATTATTTCCCTTGGTCCTTAATAAAGCTCCAATCTGAAGGTGATTTCAAACCCTTGTCAAAAGTTTAGGGGTAAATTTGGACCTTTTCTTTTGGAAAATTTGGATATGCAGCGTGCACCCATTTTATGATGGAGCTCTGTTAACGGCGAGGAAAAATACAAGAGGATTAACTAACTGCTACCAAGCACCCATTTCCGAACATTGATGTTCTTTCAACTTAGATTACTAGTTGTTGGCTGGAATTTTATAAAAATAAATTCCACGGTGGTAGTTTTCAGGTCGGCTTATACACACCTAGAGTCCTAGATTTATCCGGCTACTGCTACCTTCCATCAACATAGGTATCGGGTTACTCTGTTCACCAAAACATAGTTAGATGAGAAGTAATCATCTAGTGTTTTTTGTCTCTGTTAGGATTTAAATCCTAGTTTCTTGGGTGCTTGGTAGCAGGAAATTATTGCCTTGTATCAAAGGATAGATTTTAACTTTGTTGATCTCTGAAGTCTTTTAACTTTTTTGACCAATTTGTAAGTCAGTCCAAGTGGCTATCATCTTGTATGTGATAGATTCTTATCGAATTCATGGGGTAACATACTTTATCCACTCATATGAAAATGTAAATTTAGCCAAATGTTGATTCACTTGCAGCTGAGTTCTTCCCGGATAGATCGGAAGTGCAATGTCTGCATCGCTGGCAGAAGGTCATCAATCCAGAGCTTGTTAAAGGACCCTGGACTCGGGAGGTTTGTTTGCTTCCTACTTTTTAGTTTCCCTCTGCGTTAATCTGATAATCTGAATCGTGCCTGGACTCTCTGGATGATTCCTGATGCTTTTTGACTTTTTGTTAACAGGAGGATGATAAGATCATTGAACTGGTTGCTAAGTATGGGCCTATAAAATGGTCTGTCATAGCTAAATCATTGACTGGTCGAATAGGGAAGCAGTGTCGTGAGAGGTAGGATCAGAAATAGTTTATATATATATATATGTACACATGTAATGTCACTGTCTTTGCTATGATTCCACTGAATAAGCTCTTGTATTAATGAATTGTTTTACGACCAGCTTTGCCTTCTGTTGATTTATTGCCCAACTTAGTAAGAGTTAATCTGCTGACAACTTCCCTTCTGTTGTTAGCTGTAAGTGCTATGGCTTCAGTTGTGCGTGTCTATCCATCTTACTCCCGATACAAGTGCTTTGTGTTCACGAGGCTCTGATTCATAGTGATGTACTTGTTCTCAAGTTCATTTTTAGTCACTTGTCTTTGTTTGTCTAACAGTTTATCGGATAATAAAGCCTGCTATTTGGTGGGTTGTTATGGGTTAATGGTTATTGCTTTTAATTTGATCAGATGGCACAATCATTTGAATCCCAATATCAAAAAAGATGCTTGGACTCTGGAGGAGGAACGGGCTCTTATAGATGCTCATCGGATCCATGGTAACAAGTGGGCTGAAATTGCTAAAGTTCTGCCAGGAAGGTAATAAATTCAGCATAAAGATAATCTAAAGAGAAGAATTGATAGTTTTTTCGTTCAGTTGAATAAAGAGAAGAGCTCTGAATGGCTTCCATATTGAAGCATTCTGATTAAAAATTACCCGGTCCCGTAATATGTAAGTGGATTCTTTGACTATGGTTTAGTCCAACATTTCCTAAATATTTTTAACTTCTAAAAAGTGTGGTTTATAGTACACTTCTATATAGCTTGTAATATGTAAAATTTCGTTTCATAGATCAAGCACTTGATGTGAGAAATCATCCCAAAAGATTACTAGGGTTGACCCTTAAACTCTTGAACCAGTAGTCCTTTTCGGAATGAAGGAGTGCAAAAGGTTCCTGAAGATTGTATCAGAAGCTTCTGGTCAATTATTCTTCCTTTCAGCTGAAAAAAATGCCACTATCAAAGCGCTAATGAAATAAGCTTATTAAGACAGTGGCTGATGCTTCTAATTGTCCAATGTGACTTGGGGCCGCCATACTCCAAAGACCTCATCTATAAGTTTATAAAGCACATGGCTTCATGTAACTATGTCATATCATCAGTCTTGTGCTAAATGATTGTAGAGGGTAGAGGGCAGTTTTAGTTGTTAAGGCAGAGGACCAAGGGCTAAGAACGTAATGTCTTGTTAACTTTACTGCTATATGGGAAATTACTTTTATCTAAGTTATGTCTGCCCCAATGATTATACGGGTTGTCTATGTTCAAACGAGTAGAGAAAATATCATTGGCCTTGAGTTTGGCTCTTAAGATGGCTAGCTAAAGCAAGACTTTTCCGCTATTTAAAAGGTTATCAGTAGATGGCAATGGGGCGGGGTGGATACGGGGCGGTGTGGGTTTAAGGGTGGATGCAGGGCGGTGTGGGTTTAAGGCTATGTGGGGTGGAGCGGGTTTAAGGTTGTGCGGTGCGGGGAGGGTTGCGGTATATGTGATCTACATGTTACAAGAGTGATAGAACATTATTTATTAAGATTATATCTTTTAAGCTACTAAAATATTCAAGATAGTAAATAAAAATGGTTCAATAAAAAATAATACAATTTCTTACATGTGTCCCAATTTACCTCTAAAAAATAATTTTTTAAGTCATTATCCTATTAAGTTAATATAACTTAATGAAAAAAATGAATTTATTTTTAGTATCAAACTTAACTAGAAAAAGAAAATATTAAAAAAATTATGCGGAGCGGGTTCATGCGGGGTAGGTTGAAAATGAAATGCGGGGCAGGGCGGGGCAGATTAAAAATTTTGCGGGTTAAGCTCAAATCCCCCCTCCCCCCCCCAACACACACACACACCGCCCCATTGCCATCCCTAGTTATCAGTGGATAACCTTTTTCATGGGTTGTCTATGTCCCAACGAGTAGAGAAAATAACACTGGTCTTGACTTTGGCTAGCTACTGAAGTTAACTCAAAACTTTGTGTGACTGAAATTATAGCCTATAAAGGAATTCACTAGTGTTGAATCAATTCATAATACCCTATGTCTCTTCACTTCAAATCTTGCTCATTCCCGGGCCTAATTTATACAGGACTGATAATGGTATCAAGAATCATTGGAACAGCTCCTTGAAGAAGAAGTTAGACTTTTATGTAGCTACTGGAAATCTTCCACCTGCTACTGGAACAGCTAAAGCTGAAGAGTTGCTAGTTTGGTCAAATAAAACATCAGAAGGAGCTGAAGTAGCTTCATCAGGAACTACAGATACATGTAAAATAGAAAATGGATGGCAGGTTGCAGAAATCAGTGCTTCCAATGGTGGTCCTCAAACTGAGTCCACTGATTCTGAAGTCGTCAGGTTGGAATCTCAATCACCAGAAGAAGATGCTATTCAACACATCAAACCAAGTACTCAATCAGAAAACAGGTATGAAGGATGGAACATAGATAGTGCAGTAGGCCGATTACAAGTTTTTGAAGCACCATTTCCTTGTGAAATCCCTACATGTGGTATGTTATGCTATGAACCACCAAGGTCAGAAAGCTGTATTCCGCTGGATTCAGATCTTCTAAATATCTGCCGGGCACAATGTGAATCTGATGCAAGTCCAAGTCCATCACCGAATGGTTTCTTCACTCCACCTAGTACAAAGGGCCGTAGCCTATGTGCACAAACTCCTGAATCTGTACTGAGAATTGCTGCTAGAAGCTTCCCAAATACGCCTTCCATATTAAGGAAAAGAAAGACTCAAGGTGAACTTTCAACGCCAACTAATAAAATGGGGAAGTCAGATGGAGATCTCTGTAAGGAAAAACCTATTGGTGTGTGTGACGAGATCCAATATGACAGTTCACACAAATCTAGCATGCATAATGGAGTTTCTTTAAGAAATTCTTTCAATGGTGGTCTGTACAACGGTCAAGCATTTAATGCCTCTCCTCCATATCGATTAAGGTCTAAACGGACATCTATCTTTAAGTCTGTGGAGAAGCAGCTTCAGTTTGCACTCAACAAAGAGAAGCATGATACAAGTAATGGGTTCAGTGATTCAACTGTTAATGAGATATCACATGCAGCCAAAGATTGTTCACAGGATACAGTAAGTCACATCTTTTCCTTTTTCTTCTCTTTTCTTTTTTTGACCCTTTGTTTTTGGATGAGTTGGGAGCTGGGTGGCTGAGGGTGGAGAAAATTAATTGCCATGGTGGCTGTCCCTCTTTCTCTTTACACTGTGGTGTGTAAATTGCGTTTCCAAATGAAGAATTTTTCCCTCTAAAAATATTTTAGTGCCCCTAATTGTCTGAGTAAAGAATCTGTCTTCCGGTCAGTTGATTGGGTAAAACTTTTGATATCAATATGCATTTCAAGTGTTCGAGAAGAATAGGGAGGGATGTTAATAACTACATGCATGGCATGTTGCCTTTATAAGCTTGTTGTTCTTAGAATGTATTGATGCCAGTTTTTTCGTTGTCTAATGTGATTCCTTCTGTATCTTGCATGGTTTTAGTGTTCACCAGATAGAATGCGAGTTAACAGTGTGGTGAATTAATAAAAAGGTAGCTATTCAAACTCTTCTAAAGGATGATTTAACCATTCTTTCTGGGTCGGTAACTTAGAAAGGGATGGTGTTGGAACAAGTTATGGATGGGATTGCCTACAATGCAGGTAAAAAAGGCAGTTCAAATAAAAAATTTTGTGGGAAAAGCAAAGCGTTCCAAATAACTAAGGAACGGACAACTAGAAATAATTGAAATGCATCTTTGTAACACAACCTTTTATTTTATATATATCTGAACACATTTCATTTCCAATATGATAGTTAACTTGACAACTCGTTTGGTAAATTATCATATAGTATCATTATCTTGAGATGCTATACGAAACAAGAAGTCGTGCAAACAATCAAGCTTAGAGAGTATTATTTACTTGACTTCTAGTAAGTGAATGAGGTATTACTTTAGCAAATCTTTCTTTACATGCACTGGACATTCTCAAAGTTTTATTTTGACGTCTGACGACGTCACATCCAAATCCTCTATTGCTGCTTCAGCTATTGGCAGCAGTAACAGAGTTTTCCGACTTGTGGTTTCCATGTTTCCTCACATTCTTGTAGACTTGAGCATCTCCGATAAGAAATTCTAATGTTATTTGTGTAATGCAAAAATATTATTTACTCTTGGATGTGACCTTTTTAACAATTGGATCTTTTGATTGATTAGGATAAGAAGGTGGAATAAATGCTGAATGCATGCAATTTCTGATAGTGGCTGCTATGTCCTATGGGATGGAGGTTCAGAACCAATCAGTAATGGTCAGAAGAATTTTAGACCCCTCTTGAAACGTCGAAGGACTCAATCTTCCAGATACAGTTTTGTTAATTGTTAGGTGTACAAAGATCTCATAGCTTGCATCGGTTATGTTCAGGTTATTGGCTATTGGTTGTTCGTAGATGTTAAAGGCGATTTTCGTTATACGTTGAAACATTGTTAAAGCTGCAATTGATTTGTACAGAACAGCTTGAAAGAAGTCTGCAATAGTTCTACATTGAAAATAGTCAATGTTGCTCGGACTCTTCTAAAATGTTAAGGGGTGCGTGTCGGATTCGTCTAAAGTAGTGTGTTTTTGGAGAATCTGATACTGGTGCAGCATCAAGAAGAGTCCGCGCAACTTAGAAAATAGTTGGTTAATAAGATCAGTTGTCTGTGGTATATCATTGTTGAATACCATTTATAAAGTAAGTATTTGGTAAGATAGCTTACAAGTATTTTTAACTTATTTACATGTTTCGTAAAACATCTGAATTTGAAAAAGGCGCAACTTGGAAAGTTGGGAGGTCAAACCTCTTTTTTTTTTTCCTTTTAGTACTTTCTCCAAAAAAGAATATTTAGGGCTTGTCTGACCATGCAATATGAGATCATATTGATATGAACTTAAAGATTTGTTTGGCATATCATTTGAATTTCTTAAATGTATTTCTTATAAACACGAAAACATCACAAGATGTGAAAATTATAAAGTTCTCTCTTAATTCTTATACAATATTATTAAATGAGCAAACGTCATATGTACTGCTCCCCTAATTCATTACAGAGGGCTCATAAAAAAAATTCAAATAAAATCGCCTATAAGCCATATACTAAATTTATTATGGGCTAACACACGAAAAATTGAGTAAATTAGTTAATTCTTGTTAAATGACTCATAAATGCTCAAAAAATGTGTAAAAAATGGTGAGGCGTTCACATACTTCTCCCCCAACTCCCTACAGAGGGTTTCGTAAGGTTTTGCAAAAAAAAAAAAAGTTTGGACACCATATCACCAAAATATTCATGCGCTAACTTACACGAAAAACTGAGAAAAATCGTCTAATTCTTGTAAAGTGGATCCTAAATGTCCAAAATATGTGCAAAAAATGGTGAGGCTTCACGTACGTCGTACTGCACCCCCAAGTCCCTACGGAGGGTTCCATAAAAGTTTTGCAAAAAAAATCGTCTTAAAGTCATATCACTATAATATTCATGAGCTAACACATATAAAAAATAATAATGAGAAAATCGCTTAATTCCTGTTAAATGGCTCATAAATGCCCAAAATATGTGCAAAAAATGGCGAGCCTTCACATACTACTCCCCTAACTCCATACAGAGGATTGCGTAAAGGTTTTACTCAAATGGCCTTATAAAGTTTTTTCAGACTAAAAATTTGGGTGCTCTGAGGAGCCAGATCCATGGGCTAATACACACGAAAAATCGAGGAATTTGGGTAACTCCTTAAAAATGGCTTGTAAATGCGAAATCGTGCGTTAAAAATGGCTTGTAAATGCGAAATCGTGCGTTAAAAATGGTATGAGTATACGTGATGGTTCCCCAACTCATTACAGAGGTGCTCATAAAGTTTTTCCAGAAAGTTTTTTGGGTGCTTTTGTGAACCAGATCCATGAGCTAATACACACGAAAAAAATGAGGAATTTGGATAATTCCTAAAAAATGACCTGTAAATGCAAACATATGCGTTAAAAAAATGGTATGAGTAACATAATGGTTCCCTAACTCATTACGGAGGTCGTCATTAAGTTTTTTCATAAAAAAATATTGGGTGCTCAGGAGAGCCAGATTCATAGGCTAATACACACGAAAAACTGATGAATATAGGTAATTTCTAAAATATGGCCTGTAAATACGAAAATGTGCGTTAAAAAAATTGTGTGAGTATACGTGATGGTTCCCCAACTTATTATAAAGGTCCTCATAAAGTTTTATCATAATTTTTTTTGGATGCTCCAGGAAGCTAGATCGATGGGCTAATATACAAAAAAAAATTGAGAAATTTGGGTAATTCCTAAAAAATGACATGTAAATACAAAAATATGCGTTAAAAAATGGTGTGAGTATATGTGATGGTTCCCCAACTCACTACAGAGGTCCTCATAAAATTTAGAAATAATTTTGGGTGTTAAGGGGATCTAGATCCATGGGCTAATACATACGAAAAATCGAGGAATTTGGGTAATTTCTAAAAAATGGCATGTAAATACAAAAATATGAGTTAAAAATGGTGTGAGTATATGTGATGGTTCCCAAACTCATAACAGAATTCCTCACAAAGTTTTTTCAGAATATTTTTTGGGTGCTCCGGTGAGCTAGATCTATGGGCAAATACACAAAAAAAAAAAACTAAAGAATTTGAGTAATTCCGAAAAAATGACATATAAATACAAAAATATGCGTTAAAAATGGTGTGAGTATACGTGATAGTTCCCCAACTCATCACAGAGGTCCTAATAAAGATTTTTCACAATTTTTTTAGGTGCTCCAGTAAGCCAGATCGATGGGCTATTACACACGAAAAACTGAGTAGTTTGGATAATTCCTAAAAAAATGGCCTTTAAATGTCAAAATATGTGTTAAACAAATAGTGTGAGTATACATGATGCTACCCAACTCATTACGGAGGTCTTCATAAAAAATTTTCAGAAAAACTTTTTGGGTGCTTTCGGGAGTCAAATCCATGGGCTAATACACACGAAATTTGAGAAATTCGGGTGATTCCTAAAAAATAGCCTATAAATACGAAAATATGTGTTAAAAATGGTGTGAGTATACGTGATGGTTCCCCAAATCATTACAAAGGTCAAAGTTTTTTCAGAAAATATTTTTGAATGCTCCGGGGGCCCTGATCCATAGGCTAATACACAAGAAAAATCGAGAAATTTGGGTAGTTCCTAAAATGGCCTATAAATGCGAAAATAATGGTTAAAAATAGTGTGAGTATACGTGATGGTTCCCCAACTCAATATAGATGTCCTTATAAAACTTTTTAGTAAATTTTCTTAGGTGCTCTGGGGATTCAGATCCACGGGCTAATTAAACACGAAAATCGAGGAATTTGGGTAATTCCTAAAAAATAGCTTGCAAATGCAAAAATATTCATTAAAAATGGTGTAAGTATGCGTGATGGTTCCCCAACTCATTATAGAGGTCTTTCTAAAGTTTTTTGAGAAAAAATTGTGGTTGCTCCGAGAAGTCAGATCCATGGACAAATACACACGAGCAACCGAGGAATTTGGGTAATTCCTAAACATGAGAAAATGGTCTAAACCCCCCCCCCCACGCAACCTATACCCGAAATTCCAACTACACACTCCAACTTTACGGGTGTCCTATTACCTACCTGAACTTTATATTTCTCTATTTTATACACACCTAAAATGCAAAACTCACGCGTTTGACACGTGGAATATTATTAAAAAGTTTTTAAAAAGTTTTTTTTCTCCTTTTTTATTTATTGTTTTAAATTCTAGTTTAAGGTCATAACATCAAAGTTTATGGATATATTTTGATCTTCAAATTTGAAACTATTTGATGACATTGTTGGTTGCTAATTTTTCAAGCTAAAAACACTAAGTTTGAGTGTTTGACTAAGTTCATGGTTGCAATTTTTAGATTTAAACTTTGGAACTCCATGAACACCGACGAGCTTTCATATGAAATTTTTAAATCTATTTTCTGAATTGGGAGCAACTTCTGCTAATATTTTGAAGAGTTTCATATGGCAAAAAACTGAAATTCATGGGTTTAAAATGTGAACCACCAACTTGAAACCTCTATTAAAGTTGGTTCAAAAGGTATGGGTTCAAATTCAACTTGCCACAAACAAGTATCGTTTTGAATGGGTAATATATCAAAAAAATTCAAATGTCAAGAAAAGCTTATATCTAAAATTTTGCGTGATTTAAATAAGTTTTAAGACGACTTTGCTTCAATTATTCAGACCAACGGGATGAAGAAGATGAAGAAATGGCGCTGCATTTTCAGATTTGTCGGAATTTGACCAATTATTAAAATCAGTTAAAATTTTATTCCGTAGATCTGTTGGGTATTGAATATAGGATTAGAAATTTTCTTAGTATTACAATTTATTAAAGAAAATTAGTTGAGTTTCACTATATTAAGCATATTAAAGCTTGAATTTTGCTTTGATTTGGAAGATTTTTGGGGCATAGTTCTTGATGGAGAAGGAGTTTTTCGTCAAAATTAACCTTCTAACGCGTCTAGAGGAGGTGAGAACACCTTCCATGACAGGTCAGCACTTAGGCGTGTATAAAATAGAGAAATATAAAGTTCAGGTGGGTAATAGGACACCCGTAAAGTTGGAGTGTGTAGTTGAAATTTCGGGTATAGATTGGGGGGGGGGTTAGACCATTTTCTCCCTAAACATTGACCTGTAAATGCGAAAATATGTTTCAAAAAATGGTGTGAGTATACGTGATGGTTCCCCAACTAATTATGGAGGTCCTCATAAAGATCTTTTCAAAAAAATCTTTGGTTAATCTGGAAAGCTAGATCCATGGGCTAATATACACAAAAATAAAGGAATTTGAGTAATTACTAAAAAAAGGCTTGTAAATGCGAAAATATGCGTTAAAAATTGTGTGAGTACATGATGGTTCCCCAACTTATTACGATGGTCTTTATAAAGTTTTTTCAGAAAAAAATTAGGGTGCTCCAAGGATCCAGATGCATGGGTTAATACATACGAAAAATTGAGGAATATGAGTAATTACTAATAAATGGCCTGTAAATGCGAAAATATGTGCTAAAAAAATAGTGTGAGTATACTTGATGGTTCCCAACTCATTATGGACGTCCCATAAAGTTTTCTTACAAAAATTTGGGGTGCTCCGGGGAGCCTAATTCATGGTCTATTACACATGAAAAACTAAAGAATTTGAGTAATTCCTAAAAAATGGTTTGTAAATGCGAAAAAATAGTGTAAGTATAGGTGATGGTTCCCCAACTCATTACGGAGGTCCTCTTAAAAAATTTTCAGAATTTCTTTTGGGTACTTCAGGGAGCTAGATGTATAGGTCAATACACATGAAAAATTGAGAAATTTGGGTAATTCTTAAAAAAGGCATGTAAATGCAAAAATATGCGTTATAAATGGTTACTATATGTGATGGTTCCCAACTCACTATGGAAGTCCTCAGAAAGTTTTTTCAGAAAATTTTTTAGGTACTTTTTGTAGTTGATAGCCTCGACCTCCATTCAAACTAGTTCTCAAAGATGGACTCACCCCTAATCTCCACATCCTCTCTCAAACTTTCATAGTGTCACTTAGTAGCTTATAACCCGTGTAATTATTGCAGTTTTGGATATCATCCTTGTTCTTGTACTACAAAATCCTTATTGCTTAAAAATGGCATTAAACAACCTAGTGAGCCATTGCATACTTCACCTGCCTATGCTCTTCCAAAACTTCATTAGAATCTCTTTTGGTCCGCTCTCTCTTCCCCTACTCATCCTACAAATAACACCTTTAGCCTTCTTAACCATAGTACGCCTACGATACGCAAAATCTTGATGCCACTTAGAGTGCTCCAAATCACCGAACACAATGTCTCTATCCCTTTTTCATTCAAGAGTTTATGAAAGTATGCTCACCATCTTCGTTTAATGAGTGTGTCTTTCACCAACACTTTGCCTTCATCATCTTTGATGCAATTCACTTAATCCAGATCTCAAACCTTTCTCTCACTTACCTTGGTGAGCATGTACAACTTCTTATATCCACATTTGTTTCCCTAGTTCAAAACACAAGCATTCGAAAGCTGACTTTTTTGCTCGTCATATTCGCCTTCATTTTTACCTTATGTCTATCCTTATTCATTCAATTTCCCCTCGTCCTTCCTCTAAACTAACATTGCATATGCAACCTTCTTTACTTCCACTTAATTTGCCTTTGACTTCTACATTCTACCACCAATATCCTCGATAAATATCAAAGGTACCCGTTGAAACCCTAAGCACCTCTATGGCTGCTTTTTTAATGCAACTAGTTGTTATATCCTACATGTTGTTCTCATCTCCACTGCTCCTCAAGACTCCATTCCAGTCAACTCTCCTCAATCTCTCTTAGCAAAGCTCAAGCCACCCTATTTGATCCTTTGCCGGTCATACATATTCCTTTACATCCTCTCCCTTTTAATCTCCAAGTCCATAGCCAAGATTTTATGTAGGTAGATAGATTCTCACTTGGGATAACCTTGTTGTCCTTACAAAGGCCTCTTTCACTATTCTAAGGAGTTAGTAATCTATCTAAGGTGACCAAATGGTCTTCCTTAAGATAATATGAATTAACTATCACCAACTTAAAAGCTTCAGCAAAATCTAGAAGTGAGACTCTTTCTCTGTTTCTATCCCTAAAACCAAAGCCTCCATGCACATCGTCAAAAGCGCAAGAGGTTGCCCCGATATGGCCATTCAATTCTCCACCAATAAATAGCTTCTCGGTGAGCGTTGTACGCCTCACCACCTCATCCTAATCCTCCCAAAAGTGCTTCTTGACCTCCTCGTCCAACCCCACTTACAACATTCACTAATAAAGTTCAAAGTAAGCTCTCCAATGACTACCTTAATAGTTATCATCGTGTCATTGATTTTTCTCTAAGTTGCTCAGACTATTCACTTTTGGTGCTGCACCTGTGTTGACACGACGTGAGTGTGGGATCTGTACCCGATCTGGTCAAGGGGGTTTAGATACTTTGACCAAATTTAAGGGAGAAATTTTGGACAAATTCAATGATTATTGTAATCAAAACAAAACTTAAGGTGACATTGACCAACATGGAATACCTATATCTCATAATTTATATTTTATAACTCTATGGTTAGCTGAGTTCAGCACCCATATCATATCCGTATCCCTGAATCTTAAAATTTAGGTCATAGAGGATTCGACCTCTAGATCTGCACCTGTATCAGACACCTGCATCCAAGTCCGAGTAACTTCGATCTTTCTAACCTCCACCCCTCAAGTCTCCTAAGTACGACAACTTAAGCCCGTCTACATATTGTGCTTGGGTTCCTTACCCATTTGATCTCCCGAACACACATGATATCAATCTTCCTCTTCTTGAGAAATTTCACTAGCTCTATAGTATATGGACTTCACCGTCAATGGACCACACTCTCAAGTTAGAAGAACCCTTAACTCACTTACCACTCCTGTCCCTCAACCCAGTACCGACCAAAGGCAATTTCCCTAGTCAACCACCGTTCACCAGAATCTCTAAGGTATTAGCAAACAAATCAGTTATAGAATAATTAAATGCACAATAATCAAACAACAAAATACTGAAAATAACAATAAAAAATAGGCAACCCGTAAATCAGTAAACTGAAGTAAATATACCAGATCAAAGTACGAGACAAAAATGCATTAATATTTACAATAGTGCACCAATATATTGAGAACCCAATATTAGATTTAAGGAAATAAGTTAACAATCAAGCAACAATAAGGGGCTGCACAATCTGTAAAAGAAAGAAAAGAGCGGGGACTACAGTTGTCACTAATACTCACTTTTAGTGGTGACTTATATGTGTTTTGGCAGGGACTATGGTTGTCCCTACAACAGTCTTTTAGTGGCAACTAATTGATGTTTTAGCGGCGATTATAGTTGCCACAATACTGACTTTTAGTGGCGACTCATATATGTTTTTGCGGCGACTACAGTTGTCACTAATACTAACTTTTAGTGGCCACTTATATTGACTTTAGCGGCGACTAATACTGTCATTTAGTGGCCACTTATATATGTTTTAGCGGCAACTATAGTTGTCACTAATACTAATTTTTCGTGGCGACTTATATATGTTTTAGCGGCGATTATAGTTGTCACTAAACTAACTTTTAGTGGCCACTTGTATATGTATTAGCGGCGACTTTAGTTGTCACTAATACTTATATTTAGTGGCGACTTTTATCTTTGTATTAGCGACGATCTTAGTTGTCAGTAATACAACTTTTAGTGGCGACTTTAATATGTTGTAGCGGCGACTTTGTTGTCACTAACACGCACTTTTAGTGCCGACTTATATATGTTTTAGCGGCGACTTTAGTTGTCAGTAATACTGATTTTAGAGGCGATTATAGTTGTCACTAATATAGTTTTAGTAGCGACTTATATATGTTTTAGCGGCGACTAAAGTTGCCAATAAAACCAGACTTTTAGTAGCGACTTGAATCTATTTTAGCGGCTATTATAGATGTTGTCACTAATACAGTCTTTTAGTGGTAACTTTTATATGTTTTAGCGGCGATTTTAGTTCCACAAATACAGACTTTTCGTGGTGACTTATATATGTTTTAACAGATATAGTTGTTGTCACTAATACAGTCTTTTAGTGGCGACTTTTATGTGTTTTAGCGGCGAATATAATTGCCACTAATACTGACTTTTAGTGGCGACGTATATATGTTTTAGCGGCAACTCAAGTTTCATAAGCTGATACACACAAAAAATTGAATAATTTATGAGATTTCTAAAAGATAACATTTAAGTACAAAAAAATGCGTTAAAAAAAAATGTAAGTATACGTGATGGTTCCCCAACTCAATACAGAGGTCCTCATAAAGTTTTTTCAGAACAAAATATGGGTGCTCCGGAAAACACAATCAACGGGATATGGACTATAGCACACGAAAATCAATAAAATTTAGTTTTTCCTGCATTGGGGCTCAATTGAATTTGAAAATGCGGTTATTTACCCCTCGGGACCAACTCATGCCATTAATAAGGTCGTAACGGACGTCCATAAAAAGTTTTGGTAAAAAAAAGCAGGAATTCTGAATCACCGAAAGTTCATGGACTATAGCATATCAAATATGATTTTTCCTGCTTTGGGGCTTGTTTAAACTTGAAAATGCGCTAGTTTGCCCCTAGAGTCCAACTCACTCCATTAATTAGGTCGTAAGGAACGTTCATGAAAAATTTTGACAAAAAAAAAGCCAAAATCGTGAATCACCAAATAGTCATGGACTATAGCACACAAAAATTGATAAAATCTAATTTTTCCTATTTTGGGACTCGTTTGAACTTGAAAATGCACCCATTTTCCCCTCGGGACCAACTCACACCATTAATAAGATCGTAACAGACGTCCATGAAAAATTTCGGCCAAAAACATGTTGAAATTCTAAATCACCAAAAATTCATGGACTATAGCACACGAAAATCCATAAAATCTAATTTTTCCTGCTTTGAGGTCTGTTTGAACTTAAAAATTCACTTGTTTCCCCCTCGGGACCAGCTCACGCCATTAATAAGTTCGTAACCGATTTCCATGAAAAATTTTGACCAAAAACAAGCCGAAATCCAGAATCACCAAAAATCCATGGACTATATCACAGAAAAATCGGTAAAATCTGACTTTTTCCTGCTTTGGGGCTCGTTTGTACTTGAAAATGCCCATGTTTGCCCCTAGGGACCAACTCACGTCATTAATAAGATTGTAACGACATCCATGAAAAAATTTGGCAAAAATCAAGCCGAAATCCTGACTCACCAAAAGTCCATGGACTATAGCACACGAAAAACAGTAAAATCTTGCTTTTCCTGCTTTGGGGCTCCATTGAACTTGAAAATGCACTTGTTTGCCCCTCGGGACCAACTTACGCCATTAATAAGTTCGTAACGGACGTTCATGAAAAATTTTGACAAAAAACAAGCTGGAAGCAGGAAAATACACACGAAATTGTATTATCTCATGGGTGCCTTGGGGAACTAATCCATGAGCTAATACACACGAAAAACTAAGAAATTTGGATAATTCCCAAAAATAGTTTGTAAATGCAAAAATATGCTTTAAAAAAATAGTGTGAATATACGTAATGGTCCCCAACTCATCATGGTCCTCATAAAGCTTTTTCAGAAAAAAAAAATTGATTGCTCTAGGGAACTAGATTCATGTGCTAATAAACACAAAAAATCGAGAAATTTGAGTAATTCTTAAATAATGGAGGGTAGATACAAAAATAGGCATTAAAATTAGTGTGAGTATACGTGATGGTACCCGAAATCATTACGGAGGTTCATATAAAGTTTTTTAAGCAAAAATTTTGGGTGCTCCATGGAACTAGATCCATGGGCTAGTACACACGAAAAATTAAGGAATTTGGGTTATTCCTAAATAATGGCTTGTAAATACGAAAATATGCGTTAAAAATTGTGTGAGTATACGTGATGGTTCCCCAACCCATCAAAGAGGTCCTCACAAAGTTTTTTCAGAAAAATCTTTAGGATGCTCCGAGTAGCCATATTCATAGGCTAATCCACACAGAAAACTAAAGCATTTGAGTTATTCCTAAAAAATGACATGTAAATAAAATAAATATGCGTTGAACAATGATGTGAGTATACGTGATGATTCCCTAACTCATTACATAGGTCCTCATAAAATTTTTTCTGAAAAAAATTTTGGTGCTCCAAGGCGCCTGATCCATAAGCTAATACACACGAAAAAACCAAAAAATAAGTGTAATTTCTAAAAGTTGGCTTGTAAATACGAAAATATGTATTCAAAAAGGTGGACTATACGTAATGCTCCATGTACTCATTACGGAGGTCCTCACAAAATTTTTTTAGAAAAAAATTTCAGGTGCCCCAAGACGTTAGATTTATAGGCTAATGCACACAAAAAAAAATCAAGAAAGTCATATAATTCCAAAAGGTTGACTCGTCAATGCAAAAATATGTCTTAAAAATAACGGGACAATAAGTAATGCTCCTCAAATTCATTACGGAGGTCCTCATAAAAAAAATTCAAAATATCTTTTTGGGTGCTCTAAGACGCCTTATTCATGGGTTAATACACATAAAAAATCAAGAAAGTCACGTAATTCCTAAAATTTGCTCGTAAATGTGAAAATAAGTCTTAAAAAATTATGGGACTGTATGTTATGTTCCCTAACTCATTACGGAAGTTCTCATAATGTTTTTTTCAGAAAAAACATTTAGGTCCTGCAAGGCACTAGATCAATAGGCTATTACACATGAAAATCAATAAAGTTGTGTAATTTCTAAAAGTTGGCTCGTAAATACGTAATATGCTTTAAAAATGACGGGACTATAAGTAATGCTCCCCCAACTCATTACAGAGGTCCTCATAAAAAAAATTTGGGTAAAAATTCGAGTGCTCCAAGACACCTGATCCATGGGTTAATACACACGAAACCCAAAAAAGTCACGTAATTCCTAAAAGTTGACTCATAAATGCAAAAATATGCCTTAAAAATGGTGGGACTATATATAATGTTCTTCCAACTCATTACAGAGGTCCTCATCAAGTTTTTTCATAAAACAATTTCGGGTGCCCAAATGCGCCTAATCCATTAACACACAAAAAACTAAGAAAGTCGCGTAATTTCTAAAAGTTAGTTCATAAATGTAAAAATATGCCTTAAAAAATGACAGGACTATACTTAATGCTCTCCAAACTTACCACAAAAATCCTCATAAAGTTTTTTGAAAAAAAAATTTGAGTGCACCAAGGTGCCAGATCCATGGGCTAATCTATGATTTTTCACAAACTTTCAAATATGCATAATTTTATAAAAATCCACTAGTCAACAATAGTATTAACTAGTTAACCTTTATTATAATTCTTTCATGTGGTATGGACAATCTCTTCATGGGGAGTACTGGTATTTTATTTTATTTTTGCAAAATTAAAAATGGTGGATCTTTTCTTCTTTTTGTTTACAAAATATAAATTAAGGGTTCATGTTTCATATTTTTTTAAAATGCATCATAATTTGAAATCTTAAATCGTTAAATCCTTTTTGGAGTATTTGAAGTTTGAAGTCATGATTTCAAATCATGATCCCAAAATCACATGTCAAAACGTTGATTTGAAATCATGACTTCATATTGAATGTCCAAACGCAAACTTAGAAGCATTTTTAAAAAAATTGATCAAACAATAGTTGATGTTCAAAACTGTATTTTGAATTGATTAGTCAACTACAAATTGTCTCGCCACTTCACTAAAATGTACTTTTCGAAATAAATTAATTTTAGAAACTTGACCAAACATGTTGGTCATTCCAACTTATAATTTTTTGATTTATGAACAGTTGCTCAAGTATTTTACTAACTTGTCCTTGATATTTTTTTCTAAATCCCAAAATACTCTTTCTATAATAGGACTCCTAACTCCCTCTCCATCCCATTTTCTTATTATGTCCTAGTATCTATACTTTTAATTTATAATTTTTGAAAACAACTCTAAGAAAATATTCACCATTTTAGAACAAAAAATGCCTGTCAACACTTTCTAACTAAGCACACCACAACTGCATAGTACTTCTACCTAAACACACAACTATTCATTCCTAAATTTTCAACGCTAAATATTTATGAGCGACTTATTATCGGCTAATCCAAACAGGCTCAAGACCACCAAATAATTTTTTTTGAAAAAAGGAGCATATTGTTATGTAGGACTGTACATACACAATTCATCCGTTGCTCGACGATACATCAATCATCATTGACATCAAGAACAGAAGAAGCCAAAGGGGGGAGGACCATATTGTTGTATAAAATGGCAATCCATACACTTGAAGGAGACCTTTGCAATTATCATATCACACATGAAGCACCATATTTATTCACATTTTCTGTACAAAGAGGTGGCGACAACCAGCCATTCCACCTTCACTGCTGAGTCACTCATGGAATACACGCATTCTATTCCGGTGAGCAAATCCTAACCGTCTGTCACGAATAATGTGTCAATTAATTAAAGAGGAGAGGAAGCATAAGCAATGCATGATAAATTAGCATCTCAAGAGATTCGTCATGAGAAAAAGGAAAACAAAATACATACAAGAGTGCTGTTAGACCTGAAAGTTGCAGTCAAGTAAAAAGATCAAAACAAATAGGAGAGGATGATGCAAATTTGGGCAACCACAGTGAGGGTTTAAACAAACTTTAAGCAATGTTATAAGAAGTGATACAGTAAGGAAATTCGACAGAGAAGCTCGCAGATATGGTTGCAACTCTAAAACATTTTTCAATTCAGTACTTGTGCTGTAGCAGGAATTAGTTTAGTAGCCCAAAGCCATGACATTACACCCATCAATTTTTTTCATAATCGATCAATATTACTGTGAAATATCTCAAACTTAAATCCTACACATCTTCAATACATTTGTCCATATTAAAATGTTGCAAACAGACCTTGTCTAAAAATTGGAAAAGTATGGTTGTGTTGATGTATTAGCCTCTGTTACTGCACCACACCTATAGGAGTGTTGACTTGGAAAATGTTGCACTGTCTGATGCCATCACACAGTAATGTCATGTGCAATCCTATTTACTTATTTTGAGAAGGTAAAATTTCATGTGCAATCCCATTTTTAGCAATAAAGGATGCCAAATATTTATTTGCTATCTTTCCGTAGGTTTCCTAGTTTTTGGTATACTTCTTGTATACGGGCCATTTTTGCCCAAATGTTTAATAAAATGTATATCCTACCCAAGTAATCTAACCCACCTTATAGCTAAAAGTATATTGATATTTTAAGGTTTTGCCTGAATTTTTCATGACAGCTGGAGCTTGTCATTCTTAAGAGGTTCAACAATTTATAAGTGCGCCTTCAGGATATTTTAGATTCACCTTCTAACTGAAATCTACAGGAAGGAATGTAAAAGAGTGGTTTGGCGATGCACTAGTAGCATGTTTCAGGAACTACATTGCTCAGATTCTTCAAAAATGTCAACGGGTGAATGTCGTATCCACCAAATGTAGTGCATTTTTGAAGTCCGACACGGGTGCGACAACATTTTTGGAGAGTCCAAGCAACATAGTTTCCACATTTTTAAATTATTTGAAGTACCATCATAAAAGAATGTTAAGAGATTCAGATGATGACATAATTAAGAAAAACTGTCTTTTAAGAGATTCTAATGATGGAATAATCATAAGAATACTGTCTGATGAGACTCGCTGATGAAACAAGCAAATGAAACTGCTTTTATTCATAGTGCAGAATAGGCAGAGCGACAATATAGGGAGGAAATAGTTACAGACTAACCTCAATAATCTGTACATGAACATCACGAGAACACATTAACAGAGGACTTCCTGTATCCTAGGGCGTAACAGCACAACTATTATCATCTTTAACATATTTGAGTCAGATATACCTGCAGACTGCAGTTGTTGAGAATTAATGAAAAACAATGCCGCAGGTAATAACTGCAGAAACAGATGAGCAAAATACGACTATTATTAAACTTTCGTCAAACCTACACCATCATAAAATGCCAAGCTAAAGCATGAAGAATGCGCCAACAGTTGTCTGACGAAGCACCTTTGAACTTCGATCTAACCCATGAGAAGCCACCTAGAATTTGGAGTGAGAAAAAAATCAGCAGGCAAGTACAACCTTGGAAAATAATAATTGTTATTCGATGTTTCATTCAACGGAAATGATAGAAGTTTAATTCCTTAGTAAATAAGAGGAAAACAGTTTGAGGAATGGGGAAGAGGCTGTACTAAAAAATGCTTGGAAACAAATCAACAAAAGAGAATTAAATTAAAAATAATAAATAGAAATATTTTAGAAGGGGCAGATTTTGTGGAGCCTCAAAAGTTTCCCCCCTAATACCATTTATCAGAGAATTCCATAATTCCTAATATCAAGTATGTATTTGCTTTTACGAATTATGAAGAATTCATTTTCAATAATCAATTTAAATTTCGACCGTGTTGTATCTTGCTCAATCTTATAAGTAGACCTGAAGTTATAGCTAAAAAAATCCCCTCCTAATATAATGGGCATTCTCCTTCAGTTTTGTCTTGTTTTTCTCTTCAATATACACTTAACTCAGATCACATTAAAGCTAGCACGATAACACAGAACTAGTCACAACAGGCTAATTTCCTTACCATATGAGTTAAGGCAGCATAACGTTCCTCATTTAGATACAATGGTTTTCCCCTATGCATTTCAATATCCTGCAACAATAGGAGAGGAAGTATGTAAGATCCAAGTTGATATGTGGACATACTGGTTTAGAGCCCAGATGTCCCTACCAAAACAATTTTACCAGAATCAAAGCTCAAGACACACAATGCACATATATTTGTAAACAAAGTCTTGACAATAACTAGAAACAACTATTTGACTGAAAACAGGGAGAGAGGAAATAGATAAAGGAAAAAGGGAGGGAAAAAAAGAAAAGAAAATGGTGATCCATCAGAATTCGAAGAAATATCAAGTGAAGTTTAAATCCATACTTGTTACGAGTTATGACTGAGGAAATTGTGATTTGTGAACATATATTAACTTGCATTCAACTTGGGCAAAAAATTAATTCCCATGTTTGACGTGAAAACATATCTGTAATTGAATTGAAGATACTTGAGGACATAACTGTCTTTCTGTTATCTTCACCCCCCAAAACGCCCATTTAATTGTTTCATAGTTTTCCATCTAAATCACATAACAGGAGCCCTGTAAAGCACCTTTGCAGGAAAAGAAAAGGTACATGTCATTATGTGCTTGGATTATTTTGAGCTTAGTGGCTTGAGATAGCGACAACAAACTTACAGAAAAAGACTTCAAGCTGTTGCTTGACGCTTAGTTGCATATCTAACTTGTAATGCTTCTACGAGCTATGCTATTTAGTATTTCAAGCAACAAGCAAAATCTCCCTTTTTCCATCAACTCTCAGAAAATGAAAATAAAGAGAAGCTTGTTTTCAACTAAACACCCTTAGTTTCTCTGAAGCTCTTCTATGATAGCAAAATGCAACCACTAATTTACCTCTTCTCCAAATGCATCCAAATAAGGTGACGGCCACGGTGCCTGACGAGCAGATCTTTGGAGCAATACAGTGGTTTTCTACAGTGAAAAGTAAAATTTCATCAAGCCATTTCAGGGTCCAGAAAGACAGTATTGTGCAAATCAAAAGGCCAAGAGAAATAAGTAAAGCAAAAAGGAAACAGCATTTACTCTGATCAACAAGAACACCCCAGTAACAGCACCACAGGCCATTGCATGAGTTTGACACCCACTTTCCCTGGAGTTCAATCAAATGCATCAGACACAATATTAAAGATCAGAAGAAGGTAGAAAAGAAGGTGCAGCCCGAGTGAATTTTGAACCTGCAGCATGTCTTCCAACTTGCTGAGCACAATTTACCACATAACAAGCACAAAGCAGGATCCTTCTGAACAGCTCCGCAGTCTGGGCAATTCTGTTTAATATAGCTGAAGGTAACATAAAAATATCTTGAGTTTTATTTAGTCTACACAACAATAGAATACTTGTAAAATACTCTCTCTATCCATATCTAGAACCAACCTCTGCAAGAGGTCCTGATAAAGATGAGGCAAAAGCATCAGTTTAAAAGGGGCTGCAGGAGTGGAATAAAGAACACCCTTTAGACCACGAGTTTCAAAGTGCTTGTAGAAATGATTGAGCCATTTTTGAACCACCAAACGAATTGTGACATCATTTAAAACATTATCAAGCGATGGAATCTTTAATATCTTCTCCAACTTTTCAATCTGAATGAGCTCGGCTGCATTGTTTTCGCCACACTTCATCAGTTCATTGGTTGAGTATGCTGATCCATCTAATATGTTGGTTCCATCATTAAATGGCACCACTCTAGAAGAATGAATCAATTTCCACAACAATGCACATCTTCTTAAGTACGGAAAGGTCAGACTGCGAATTGCATCTTTGATGTCATAATAAGTTTCTATAAAATTAGAATCAAAATATTGGTGAGCAACTCCTTGTTCTTCAATTGCTTTATAGATGTCAGTAACTAGAGAATCATCGCATCCTAACTCAAGCAAACTGCATTGACGCTTTCTGCAATAGGTAATTGTACCCTGCAAAGAAACGACAAGGATCTTTTGCTAACTATCTTGAAGACAAAGAAGTGTAAAGAGGTCTCATCTAATCTCTACCCAAAAAAAGATCATCAGAAGGGAAAATTGTGTAACCTGAGTGACCGCAACAGCATAGAAAAGATGAACCAGAGACAGGAAGGCATCTTCGCATGACAACACTGGACATGGAAGGCAATATATTATCCACATTAACGAAGAAAAAGCATCATGTGCAAGAACTGGATCAGCTGACCATCTCCAGAACTGAATATCAGGATACTGATCTTCTGTTTCAGCACATTCCAAGATGTCTTCCATATTACCTGCAAAGCATATCTTCTCATGATCTCATCTCTCTCTTTTACAAAGTAAAAGTAACTTAGAAGATAATTCCATGGAGCAGCAATATACCTCCAACAGATGGATCTGAAATTTCATTTGCAGAAGTGCCAGTACATATAGACTCTGCAAACAGCTGAATGCCTCTCAGTCTCAAGAGGACAGTGAGTGAGTTATTTGTTCGTGTGCTTTGTACAATACTTAGCAACAAAGCAAGTATAAAACCATTTGAAGATTGGAGTTCTTTGTACAAGGCACCCAGACTGTAGTTTGGAGCTAATGATGTCTTTCCAGATCGAGTAGCAATTTCAGTTGATATAAGTGAGTACTTAAGAGTGTCATACAGAATCAGAGAATGACTAAGTCTACCAGATTCTGAAATCTTATCATTTTCTGGAAAGTACATTCCACACAATACACGATACGAAGATTCAAGGTTTACCCTCATCCGCCCAAACTGCCGAAGTGGAAGTCTTTGGAAAATTTCTCTACTTCCAGAAACGTCAGCAGCACTTTGTAGGAGAAATAAAGCTTTTTGAAAATGAAGTGCATCTACCACTCCACTTGACGAGGATGAAGGGCCAACAGCATCTGATCGACTGGAAGATGAATGAAGGGATGTGAACCTTCCAGAATCTACAGGTAAGGTTGGCAGGACCGAGTTGGCAAGTCCACGGCATACAGGACAGAGGAACTCCCCCTGAAAATAAGAAAATCAATAAGAGTCCTGTACATGATCTGGATCTACAATATGACCTCCCTCAAAAACAATGCTTCTGGTTCAGCAATTCACTCCATCACATAGAAAAAGGTAAATCAGGACGTTCTGTACCCGATCTGGATCTACAATATGACCTCCTTCAAAAACAATTCTTCTGGTATATCTGTACAAGAGTGATGAGACAGTTAAATTCTTTGAACTTAATGAATAGGACTGCCAGGCCAATTATAGAACATAATATTACGTGTATTTTATTAACTCTAATGCACAATCCATTTAAGCTTGAGGACATACTGGATAAAGCAAATTCAAGATAAGGTCAGGAAAAGAAAAGCAAATCCTAGAAAGAAGAACTCACAAGACGCAATATATCCATCATTAGGCCAAGAAAAGAAGATATGGAGAACCAAAGATTAAAAATAATTCAAGTTGAATTTACCAAACGATTAGACAATAGCCTCAAAGAAAGAGGTAAAAAGGAAAGGATAAAAGGACTTGCCTTTCCTTTAGAGATGATAAATAACGGTCAAGACATCCCTGATGCACAGCGTGTCCACACGATGAAAGATAAATTCTGTCACAATCTGAGGGACCAAATCCTTCATACGCTGTAAGCGGCATTCTTGACTCTAATTGCGTCTTGTGTGCACTTTCAGATGCAGGACTATCAAGATTTTCTCCTGCAAGAGAAGAAATGTACTTCCCAAGCAAAAGTGACTCAACATTCCCGCCACCTCCCCCTGCAGAAATTTTCTTACCATTTCTTGAGAGATCCCAGTGCCACGAATTGACATCCATTCTTTCCCGAATCAACAAGTATATTTGTTCTTCTAGCATCTCTAGAGAAAAATCTGTCTCTTCATTGACATTGCTGGATGTGCAAGGCAATTGAATCTTCAATGCTGGGAATCTTGCCCTAATATATTCAAAAAATGCTCCTACATCCTTAGGTTGCCCTTCCAGAGCAAATTCATTTATTGCATTTTGAATCAATTGCGTCAACCAAGGAGATGAAATCACTTCTTGACTGCTTGATAAAATGCCCCTTCGAGGTGAGACATTTGTCATTCTTTGAGCAGAAGATTCCGGTTCTTTCCCAGAATTTTGAGTTCTTTTCCATGAAGGAGGCCCTCTATTGGTGAAAGTCAAAAGCCTGGATTTCTTATTTCAAGAACCACGATAAAATAAGTAAAAAATTGACTAGAATAGATTCACCAAGCACAATCACTTAGATAAATCAGCATAGATATCCAAACACAGTTAAGCGACATAAAAACAAAGCACATACCTCAAGAAGAATCAGGTATGATAAAGGACTTTTAGAATTTGGATCATGGCAAAGAGAGCAAATGACTTGAGTAGCCTCTTCATAATTACATGTAACATCTGAATCACTTCTTTCTTTACCAAGTTTAGAATCATCCGGAACAGCTTCTGCAGAGAAATCAATGCTCTTTAAAAACTTGGATTGTTGTGCCCTCATCTTCTCCTGCGATGTAGACATGGAATATATATGAAAGTGACCGAGTCAAACTTGATCAACCGAGAATAGAAGGAATAGGGTTAGTCTGGTTCTACAATAAGTTCAACTTACAATAGCCAAAAACTATCTGAACTGTAAATTATGGCAACATAGCACAATGGAAACATGAACAGCACTTGATCCAGGTACAGGAAACAAAAGCACGTTGTAAGATGAATTATGTGCTGTTTTACATGATACCATATATATTGCTAGAATGGGATTTCTGTAAAATCTCTAATTTTGACTATAGAGGCTAAAGCACAGCTGCATCCAACTATGGTTGAACTTAAATTGAGCATCTAGTCTTCCGTCCTATCATATCCTGCTCTGAATTCACCTCCCAAAGCGCAAGTTTCCCAACTTTATTGTGTCTCTTAGGACCCTATACACAAGGGACATCCGATGTACGAGGATTTTGCTTCCATTTTCAGTGCTTATATTTCGCTTGCATGTTTCAATATTTCATATGACAACTTTTTCTGAATCCCATTTTAACCCTATACACCCTAGGTGTCTGATCTGTAAGGATTCTGCTTCTGAGTTAGAGGAATCCCTTCCTTGCGCAGTTAGTGTTTCACTTGCATGTTCCGTTTTCACATGCTTTCCTAGAACATGTAAAACACGCATGCTAGATAAGGATTTTCAACTTCTAGAACAAGTAGGTTACACTCGGTCATAGAGGAACCACAACACAAAAGCAACAATTTGAAGTTAACTGCCTAGAGAGTAACAAACACATTTATGTTTAGAAAAATATTTAACAAGATATCCTTAATATTCTCTTTAAAACTATACCATTATAGCAGCTTGCCTCTCTCGAGCTTTAGCCTTGCGCTTATCACTGTCTGAAACTGATTCCAAGTTTTTAGTATCACCAGTCGAAACGGATTGCGACAGTTGATTGACCACCTCAGGTGCAAGGTCTTGCAGTTTCATCTTGCATCCAGATTGAAGTTCAGCAAATTTTTTCAGAAGACTTCCAATCATAGAGGAGAGGTTGAAAATTCCAGCTTCCACAAAGTCGTTTTCTTTCCTATATTTCCTCATCAACAAAACCAGAAGAGACAACAAGCTCTGATCACCATATTTACTCAATGACAATTCCTCACTAGCTAGTGCTACAATTGGAATGACATCGTCCCCAAAGCAACTATGGTCACCAGATCCTCTATGCTTATAACAAATATCTAATGCAAGAGATAATAAATGCAATGCTGTTAACAATACACCATCTGGAGCACGTGAAGCATTTGATTTATCAGAAAAAACAGCATAAAATGCAATAGCACGAACAATTTGGAGTACTGTCTTGCAAGTAGCTATTTTAGCTATTCCACCAAGAGGTGGATAAATCTTTGTCCATTTTGGAAGCTGACTGGTGAATACCGATACATTACAGAACTGCATATATCTCTCTTCAGCAACTTGCAACTCCTTTGAGTTCCAACGAGGATGATATAAATCTAGCTCCTTCCAATAGGGTGTCCGCAGTTTATACATACCCTGGGATAGATGAGACATTAGGATCATAGGACTAAAGCTGATCAGATGGACTTCACATGACATACGAAGGTTAAGGAATGACTGAAGTGTCACAAACAAACCTGATTGATGCCAGAGGGATTGGAATACACTGCTACCCTATCTAGAACTTCCTGAAGTCTATCCATCTTGGACAAGTCACGGGGCAGAGACTTCACCAACTGGCTACGAGTGGCGTCACCAGTTGACAGTTTATATACCAATTCCCTTTCCAAACACTCACTGGGGGATAACCCAGAAAACCGCCGTTCCTTCACTATTTGTATGATCAGTGTAAGCATCTCCTGAACTATAGTCGGCTCATACCTGGGTAAAGTGTTAAAATAGAAGAATCCAAAAATGCAGTTAAATACTCGAGAAACAGAACTTGGAGATTCGACAGCATCATGCCAAATTATAAACAAGAAGGTTGAAGAAAATTACAACAACATACCCAGTGAAATCCCAGTAAGTGGGGTCAGGGTAGGGTGTACGCAGACCTTTTCTTTTGAGACAACTAACAGTTCTATTCAATAAAAACTTAGCCACCCCAGAAAAAGGTGCTAAGTTGGAAACTTTACAAGCATCGAAAAGGTACTTAAACCCCTGCCCAGAACCCTTATATAATTATATTTAATATACTAACTCTCCTTACAATTATATTAGGGTGTACGCAGACCTTACCACTACCTCGTGGATGTAGAGAGGCAGGTTGAAGAAAAATAAGAAATTACAATATACAACATCTTATGTCCATCTAAATCGAGCATCAAAAAATGTACAAGGTCACGAAATAATATCAGACAACTCAAAATAAACTCATTCTTTTTTAGCAAGTTACTTCTAACTTGGTAGTGGTCCACCAAATTGCACTAAAGGATCTTATATCTCTATCTCTGAAAGAATGACCGAAATCATGGCTTGCGATAAAAATTAAGGTATATCTACTTAAATGTATGCCAAAGGATGACGACATAGCATAAGCATCAGACATGAGTTTATACGCCTAGCCACTGTCTAATCTTCTTTTTCTGTTCTCTAGTGTCAAACATCTAGAATTGTTGCATATAACACCAATATGAAAGAACACACACATTAACATCATAGTTCTAGTGAAACTACAAAATCTAACAACCAAACTATTATGCAACCAACTAAGCCCCACTTTCGATTAGTTGGGGTCAACTAAATGGATCATCTGTATCTCCACTTCCGCTCTATTCATTACCATTTCACTACAATACAAATCAATTTATCTTTTAAGGTAAATTAGGAGTTTCCTATAACTAGATATTCTTCAAAGCACACATAAAACCTACAGGGATATAACCATTTCATTACAATACAAATCTAATGCAAATGTAACAATAACAACTAACCTTAATCAACAACTAGCTTGTATTGCTAGTATGTCGATTATTCTGATTATATCATGTTCTTAGTAGGTAATATGATCCGAGAAATTGAACTACTTCCTTCTATCGAAGGTTAGGATAATTATCTTTTTGTTATCTTCACTAATCATATTGTGTGCTGAAGATTGGTGCATACAAGTAATTATGTAAAATATGATCATCTTAAGTAGCCTTATCTAATTACATCCTGTGTGAGGGCTATCTGCACCCACTCTTGATGTTATTCTAATGGCGGAATACATCGACAACCCCTTAAATTTGCCAGTGTATTTCATTAAGACACTCAAACTAAATGCTCAAATTGGGCACCTGAACACATGATAAAAGTGTTCCTATTAGACACTTTCCACTCAAATTTTGGAAAAGCTTTTGCTAGAGTTCTCAAGCATCCATTACATAGCTAAGTTAATAATGCATACTAATAAACACAAAAGAAAAAGTGCATCAACAGATGTTTCGAAAAGCTAAATGTGACTCAGCCACACGTGTAATTAATGAATTTAAAAGAGTCATGTGAGGAATATATTTGGAAGATGGAAAAATATAACTCAGAAATCATCAATCAATCTATCACGCCATCAACAATCAATCACGTCTTCTGATCAATATGGATTTGTTTCTAGATCAATCCTACAATAATAATGATTTAGTCCATGTTGAACGCAAATATATACATCTAGCAATACTGATAAAATAACATAAATATATAAACACACAAATCTAAAGGTAACAAACTAACAACATAGAACTAATATTGGTTTTGCTTAGTTAGGTAAACATCACAAGATGTAACCCTTTATGACATTAGCGATGTGGCAAATCAAATTTATGTACTCTGGGAATCCTGTAGTACTATACCATCAAATAAGAGAAAAAAAAAAATAGTTTATGCTTAACTAGGTAAGGAGCAAACAAGTAAATGGATAATGAAACTCATTGAAGACAGATGAGGGATGAGTTACACACTCATTAGAGCGTTCGAGATCCAAGGATAGGTAATCTGAGAGCTCGAAGCGTTCTAAAATCCTAGTAACATATTGATCAGCAGGGCCTAGTGCAGCACAACACTGGAGCAGAAATAGATCAAGCTCTAGACCTTGCTCAGACCTGCACAAAGAGTACAAAAGAAGAAAGACTTAAAGCAACATGAGTAATCTATGTACACAAAATCTCAAGTAAATTAGCACATAAAGGAAGTTCAAATCCCAAGGCCCAAATAAGGTATTGCCTACATACCAACGAACAGAGCGATACCACTCACAGGATAATATGGCAGCATCAACATTCCTACGCCACATTCCAGCATGCACCTGCGCACAGAACACCTTAATTCGGAGAGCATGTTCCATAATGAAGGCAGAAAAGCCAAGTGGGTGGCAGCCTCCCAATATATGGCCAAAAAAGTCATGATCGACAGCAGATGACGAATTGGAACAACTACCCCCTAGGGCAGTTTCACCATAACATTGTCTGAGTGCCCTCTGTAAAACCATTGAAAGTAATCGATGGAGTGGAATATGAACTGATATATCCTGCAAACTGACTTTATATGCTATATCAGCCCAATCAGACAAACTCAGCACCCGAAGAGCTTCCAACTCTAGGGCATAATCTATTTGTAGCATATTGTTATCACTACCACCAAAGCTTGCAGTTTCCTGGTCCAAATCCTGTCCAGAATTTAAGGCAACACCACCAGTCGGTGACGAATAAGAATATCGCTTATTGCAACCTTCAGTTGAACTTGGGAGTCCAATGCCATCTGAAGGACCATGAGATCTAATAATTTGCCTGCCCCTGCTAAACTTCGAAAGTGTTCTTTTCAGTGCAAAGAAATTATTTCCAGAACTAGTGATTGTTTTCGGAGATAAGATGTGAAGGAGAGGTCCTGATGTGTTATCCACTCCCAACCAATTCTCAATGGCCTTCAGGCACTCAAATGTCAACCATAGAACAGATGACGGTACCGGAGAACCATCAGATTTTGATTCAGGAGTCCTGGATGCATGTTCTGGTGGACTCCTTCCAGCCACACTACTAACAGAACTTTCCTGTGATAGCCTTCCAACTTTTGCAAGTCTTTGACTATCTTGGTATTCAAAATCTTGTATATGCGTGTTGAACAAAGCATCATCAGCATCTTCATTGCTACTAATAGAGAATGCACCACCCACCAATAGAGAATGAATATTTGCAATTGTATGACCCAGAACAAAAGGCAAATGCATATTTTCACCCTCATCTTCTACATGGATGCCAGTTTCTCTCTTTTGAGGGTTCATTCCTTGTACAAAAGTCAACAGCTTCATCCACGTCCTAAGTATATCTCGCCTATCATGAGCCACATATCTGGGTACAGCAGAATGACTCATGACAAATCGTATGTCTTCAACCACACGAAGAGTAGTTTCATACAAATTTCCCCATTTATTGACCTATAATAAGTAAAATGACTTCATCAAGCAAGGTAATGCTGCTATTTTTTAAGTCAACTGCTAAGACAACATTAGTTAGTAAACAATGCTGAAAAATAAACAAGATAGTTCAGTTGTTGCAGATTAGCTATATATCATGACAGGCATAAGGCCTCGAAAACAAAGAAAATGCTAGCAGCTGATATCTTCCTGTTTTTTAATTAACAAACATTGAGAACTTAACTAGTTCAAGAAGTCCAAGGAAACAACAAGATCAAAAAAAACTTCCTAACACACTCCTATGTTGTTCAGTGTTTTTCTCTAAAGTGGATATAACACAGAAATAAACTACCACCCGTCGATTATTGTGAGAACTACTACAATATCTAAATGAAGAACCATTTAATGCAAATGTATAATTGTATTCGTATTACAGGAAATATTGAAATTATGTAAGTATGAACTCATCATGCAAGCTTTTACGTTTCCATTGTTTATAATCTGTCCATTTTTCTATGTGAGATGTCAGTGCATAGACCTACCATATTAGATTTTACAAAAGGTATTATGCATTTATTTCCGTCCAATAACTACAAGTCTACAACCAAACTATTTAAAGATATCTTTTACGTGAGAGAATTTGAGAGACAAGCTACAATATTCAAACATCACCAATATATTGATGTCATAACCTAACTTTTAAAAAACAGTATAACTATCCAAACTCCTTACACAAGGCTGAAATCAAATTAACATTGCAATACCTTCAATCTACCATTTTCCTCTGCACAAGATATAAGTATGTCCCCTAAACAGTCCAGCAGCATGGCTAAAAGATTCATTTCCTTCACAAGACGTGGGGTCAAAGTAGGCACCGTAAATATCTGCACAGAAAAAGTTGAGAGAAGTGGATATTTTTGGAAGACACTATCATTAATTTCCTTGACCGCGTCATTCACAACAGTTGAGTAATAGCTCAGAAATACTTTGGCAAACTCATATTTGAATTGAGGTTCACCCAACATTTTCAAGAGCAATTCATGGAGCTTCCTGACAATATAACCACTGATCAAGAACCTCTCTGCCCTCACCAGAACATCTAATAAACCTTCTGAAGAGAATACCCTCCTAGAGATAAAACTAAGCAAACTTTCACTATCCTTGCAGAAACCCAAGAGCATCTCTACCACTGCTGATGTCAACGCATCTGTGATACCTTTATACTCAGTTGCCTGACTATTTAGTCTTGGACTTTGCTCCGAGATGCTTTCCGCAAATAGGAGCCCTTTTCTCCAACAAGACAGCAAGGAATCAAGAACAGGGCCTAAAGAATTAGCACACTCTTCCGGAAGAGGTTGTATCTGCTCCGTGCCTTTATGCTTGGAACAAAATCCCTCACGTTTCCATGCAGTTACATCTCCACAATCACAGCAGCCACCGCCTGTATACATGACTGAGTAATCATGGTCCTTGTGGTTTCCATTATGGAAACATGGAACACATATTGCACATGTTGGATCATGCTCACATGTACGGCAACGGTATGCTATATCATTGTTCCCCCAAATAGCCCCACAAACACCACGCTGGCCAATATTAGCTAGGTGATCTAGTGCTCTTCTTGGTTCCCCTTCAAACATCAACCATTGTAACCACGTCATACTTTCGTGAAATAAATCTTTAATGGCTGAGCTGCCTGTTGATTTTGGAGAATCCGTCTGCATATCTATAATACTGCCCATTGCCTCTTCATTAGTAGGCAAAAGAGCAGAGACAAGCTCTTCAATTTGAGACTTGTTATTCTTCACATAAACAATTAAACCAGGTTGTCGGTGCTCTAAATTTTCTGCAGGAACTCCAACATTCTCAAGCCTCTGACAGTAGAAGATCAAAATGCATTTTCAGATCCCTAATCTTGAATCAAATAATAGACAGGGAAAAGATGTGTGTGTGTGTGTGCGCGCGCGCGCGCGTGTTTTGAATATGCATGTGTATAGTTGTGCCAATGTCTACGCAATAAAAACACACATAGAGAGTAAGGAGTAAAAAGTTTCTCAAACTTTGTTTGGCATACTTACTATTCATCCACCTTTAAAAGGTTATAAAGATGATCTAGAAATGGCAGAGCTATCAGAAATCACCACACTGATTGTTCATTTTATTCCCCATAGTTAAAGATACAATTGTCGGCCAATTGATTCCTTTTCTTTTTTTATTTATTTTTTTGAAAATGGTAACGTTGTATTATATCACAAAAGTACATGGGTTGTACTCAAACCTTATATACAAATGCACTCCATACACTCCTACTCTATTTCTATACTGAGTCTAAAACATCAACTATAGAGGCAGTGTCTTTTGAGTATAATTGATTACACCAAAAACATAACAACAAATGCAGTTTAGTTTAACATCCTGCACACTATTTCTATGCTTTCGAAACATCTGGAATTCCTTTCTTTCCAAATTGCCCACCATATTGAAGCAGGGATAATTCTCCTTCTAGTTCTGTCTTTTTGCAAGGGCACTTGCCTCCTCCCAGCTACACAAGGTCTCAGTAACTCTCCTAGGCATAGTCCAGGATATGCCTTTAAGGCTCAAGAAAATCCTCCAAAGGTGCTGAGTGTATTTGCAGTGTAGAAAATACTAGAAATAGATGGTTTACAGTTTCTAAGGTTTCCCCACATAGGAAATACCTTGAACATAAGGATATCCCCCTTTTCATTACATTGTCTTGAGTCAAGGCAGCTTCCTTAGCTAGCAGCCAAATAAAGCATGAAACTTTGTGTGGGATTCTACACTTCCATATTTGTTTCCAGGCCAGATGGGACTCTGCTGGCTTGATTGATCCATCAACCTGTAAGCTGAATGCACTTTGAACTCTCCTCTATTGTTGCCTTACCACCAAAGCATATCCTCATATGCTTGAAGTTTATTTTTTTGACAGTCATGGTGTCTGGGCCAGCTTGAAGAGACCTTTGACTAATTCCACGGGATACCCATCAACAATAGGTACCATGTAACCCTGTCCACCAAGGCAAGGACAAATGAGAAGAAACCATCTAGTGTTTTTGGCTCTACTGAGATTTGAACTTGAGAGGGTTCTCAACCCACTTCATTGATCACTGGCCACACCCTTGGGTTCTAAATTCTGTTTATTCCAAACTTCTTCTAAGAATATTATTTATTCAACTTTCACAAATTGACGGATCTGATCGGGTATTCATAATATAGAGTAAATCGGTCGTCTTTTAACCTAGATTGACTGATTGAGTTTCCTTGAAGAAATCCAATATAGATTAAACTTACAATATAGGATCTATTGTAAGTCAGTTTCAATTGTATAAGTTCCACTACTTATTGATAAGAGAGTGATGATTACTTTCTCATCCCATATCAATCATCAGTTCACTTAACTTCCATTAAACTACCTAGTAGTGGGACTAGATCTCTTGTGAGACTCCAGTTCCTAACAATTGTGTCAAACCTTATCTTGGGTCTATAGAAATATATCTCGTGACTTAAGCAACAAGGACATTTGTGAAGCACTCATGCAACTGGAAGGTCCTTTCTTGTCTTACGGAACTAGTGATGACAAATGGGCAGCTTATGTCGAATTTGGGTCAGTGTTATCAAAAAGCAAAAAGAGCAAAATAAGGTTCGTCGGGACTTTACTCGCAAAATGCAAATAAAGCGTGGGCGTTAACGAAAAAATGCCCAACGGGAGAAACAATACAAATATATATGTTTAGTCCAACATTAATATTTTTAAACATGAATGACAAATATACGAACAAAAACATTGGGAAAAAAATGAAAAAGTGAAATTTCACTTGCTTAGTGTGGCCTCTTCAAAAGAGGCTCATTGGCAAGGAAAAGTATGCCTTAAAACCTTGATGACAACAACACGTTTTCAGCCTCGCTTCAGGGCTTAAGCGCACATTTGACAACACTGATTTGGGCGGGTTGAAAACCAATAGAACAGAAGTGGATCAAATCCAACCCACTCACATTTCATGTGGGTAAAAAAACGGGTTGGATAGTTAAGGGGGTTGAAAATGGATTAACCCATAATATATAGGTGTTCTAGAAAAATAAGTTGATTTAGGAATTTTCACAACTAATGATTATGGCCTCTTCCAAGAAAAATGACAACATTAAAAACGAAAGATAATGGCCTCTTCCAAGAAAATGACAACATCAAAAACGAATTGACAAAATAAAAGATTAGACATGTTTTGCTCTATTTCTTTCAGCAAGTTTTTTTCCAGCAAATACATTAGACCCACGTGAAATGGATTAATCTTAATATTAAATGGCTCAAGTGAATTCATGGGGGCTTTGTTCTAATTTTCTTTAAGGTAATCCATTTGGTACAATATTGTTTGTCTCCTATGAGGAAGAGTTACTTTGATCAATTATGTTATGGATGTGTTGCCTACATATGTTATGTCACTTTTCCCTTTACCAGCAAAGGTAGAAGAGAGGTTAGATAAATTGAGACGTGATTTTCTATAGTTGGGGAATATAGAAGGAAAAAGAATACATGTAGCTAAATGGCATAAGCCTTACTAAGCAAGAAGATTTGTGGTTGAATATCGGGCATTATGGAGAAGATTAATTCTCAACAAGTATGGGCAGAGCGAGGAATGTATGTCTAATGCAGTAGATAGCACGTATGGGGTATCAATATGGAGATAAATCAGAAATCTATGGTCTAGTTTGAAGGAGAATTTGGTGTTCAAAGTGGGAGAGGGTAACAAAATATTTTTTTGAAAGGACAAGTGGATTAGACAGGAGTGCCTAAAGTCGGGGTTCCCACATCTTTTACATTTTGTACCACACCTTATACTAAAATTGTTGAGATCTGGTCCCCACGGAATCTCACCTTCAAGAGAAATCCAAATGATTGGAAGTGGGTAGAATTGTTGAACTACTACTCAGATTGGGTGAATTCATAGGCCTTACTATAAAAACAGATGGTATAAGATGGAAACACAACACTGATGGCATGTTCTCTCGAAGGGCGTGTCTCAAGAAAAACACAAGAAAAGAGGTCTCCATATTGTCTCCAAATGTTTTTTGGTCATGAGAAGGAGGAAACTGATCGCCACTTATCCTACACTGTAAGATTACTGTCCAGTCTCAGCATTGCTCAAGATCCCTAGGTGATGCCAGAACATACTGCTGATATTTTGAGCTGTTGGATGAGAACGGGGGGAGCAAGACCCAAAAAAGATGGTGGTCTTAGTGCCTATTTGTGTCTGGTGGGCTATTTGGAGAGAGATACCTCTCATGAGAAAATTACTAACACTATTCAGAAAGTTGAAGAAAAATGCATTAACATGTTGTATTTTTGGTGTAAAGAAGATGGTATAGAAGAAGTAGAACAATTGGTAGATTTCCTAGGATCAATGTAATTATGGATATAGCTTGTAACTTTTTGGAGGTAGCCACTAGCCAGCATACCTTAACGCTGAAGAATGCAACTTTACCTTTATCAAAAAAAATAAAATTGTTTGTCTCCTATTTAATGGAATGACAATGTGAGTCTCATTCTTTAATGTTTCACTTCATTTGATTTCTTTGATCATTTCACAAATAAGTAGCTATTTTGATTTATCTTTATTACTTCTTCGTCCAATTTCTATTTGTTATTTCAACATGTCAACCGTACTTATTTTATATTGCTTTCTATGAAGATTATTTGTTTGTTTCAAAATGTCAACAGTACTTATTTTATCTTTCTTTCTATGAAGGTTATTTTAGTGCTATAGTTAATGTGCAATTTGTCGGGGCTTTGTTCAAATTTTCTTTTGACTTCCATGTTTGAGGTCTCAAGTTCGAAACCCCTTGCCAGCGAAAGCAAGGGGTTTGCCTTCTGGGTCGAGCTCGTCGCACCAGGCTTGCCTAGTGCAAGTTACCTCTCCTATGTGGTTTGCGAAGCATAGGAGCGGGGGTTTTACCCTATGCACACCTAAAGGGTAGCGGTTGCAGGTTTCCCTTGTCATCAAAAAAAAAATGTCAACATTACGTCTTATTTACCTTACTTTCTATGAAGGTTATTTTAGTGCTCAAGTTAACACACACATATACATATATATATTACTTTGTTGTTTGTGTATAATTTGTTGTCACTATTTTTCTAAAAGATAAACTAGTTTTGCCAAAGATAAGAATAAAGTAATTGAGAAACTAAAAGAAAAAATGAAAAAGCTTAAATATCAAAATATAAGGTATCTAAAAAGAAAAATTATGAATTAAAGAAAAATCAAGGCAATGAGGCATGAGCAATTCAAAAACTGTCCCACCCAATGCTACACTTGAAGTCTCCTCACAAATCAAACTCTAGCAAAACCGCAAAACTTGAAAACCTTCACTATTGGAGATGCTTATCCCAACAACTCAAAGCAAAATTCTGATGGTTCATGTCTTCCTGACCCATTTCACGACGGGTTGAAAATGGATTTACCCATATTTTCAACGTGCTGGTCAAATACAGCTTGATCACAGGGATTGGGCGGGTCAAACAAATTTGTTTTAAAATTGCCACCATTACAGTTAGAAAACTAAGCATGGTATAGACACAATGTAACATATAGAAGCAAATACAATGTGAGATAATTTCACCCATTTAACTCTCATTCATTGATAACTTTCTTCTATTTTTACCATGCTTCTCCTAAAAATCCATCTAAAATAAATCAACCTAGCACCCAAGAGTGTAGCCTAGTGGTCAATGAAGTGGGTTGAACAACCTAAGGTTTGAGGTCTCATATTCAATCCCAACAAAGACAAAACACTAGGTGATTTACCTGCTACCTGAATTAGTCGAGGTACACGCAAACTAGCTCAGACATCACCATTATAAAAAACAAATAAATAAATAAATATATATACATATATATATATATATATATATATATATATATATATATATATATATATATATAACCTTCCAACGTCATTTCTCCAGTTCAGTGATGAATAATATAAAACTCAACTCAACTACACCTAAATCCCAAACTATTTAGTTTCAACAAAATGAATGAATCCTTATCCATTCCACTCTATTCTTCTATTCTTCAAAATTTCAAAGCATTGTGATTATCTTAATACTAAGAACCTCAATACTTGTGATCTTCACATAATAGGAGAGTTCAAAATACATAAAATTAGTTCCAAACAAAATTCAAGTAAACCGGAGTACCTGAACAATAAATTCCTGCGGAGTTGCCATCATCGTCTCCGGCGCCGGCGAAGAATCAACCTCCATTAGGAAAATGAACAATTACAATCCCCAATATTCACAATCATTGTTCCCTAGGGCTGAACGGTACTGTCAGTCTTACACAATCAAACCTTCAAAATTATACGAAAATCTGAAACCCTAACTGATTTCTAGGGGCATACGATCCTTGAATTGGTGTTTCAGCTTTTTAACATTTTGTAGTTTTGTACCATTGAAATTATGTGATGGATTTTAGAAATTTCAATACATTCATAGGTAATATTCCTATTTCCTCTTATACAAAAAATTAATGTATCTTTTAGTTATACATGTATTTGGTTTTTTTTTTGTCTTTTTATATAAAATAATACATATTTTTTTATAATTTATATATGTATTAGTTATATTGGTTTTAAAATTATCAATCAAATGTCGTATTAATTTTATACATGAATAACTTAGTTTATATTTATCTACCAAACGTTATATAAGTTATTTCAAAAATTAATAAATAAATAAATTATTTCTTATCCAGCTACCAAACGACTCCTTAGAGATGTGCCTAATTCTATACTACCTTCGATCCTAAAATAGTTTTTATGTTTTTCTTCTCGATAATCAATTTGATTAATTTTTAAAATTAAATTAATTTGATATTTAAAAGATATTTTTAAAATATATATATAGAAAGTTATATTAGTTGAAATTTTTAGCATATCAATATAATTAAAAATCTCAAAATATAGATCAAATTTCATTTTGTTCAAACTCTCAAAAAAGAAATTGTGGCAAGTATTTTAGTACGAAGGACTATAAAATTATCCCATCCAAAATTGAAAATATTTTTGTATTTAAAAATAAAATAAAATAGTCTTTTATCTTTGATTTAAAATCAATTCATCCTTGTTCTTTTATATAAAACAAAATAATAAAAGTTCTTCATGTTTGCAATATTGGTGTAGTTTTCGTCCACCTTCTAACTTTTGTCCTTTTAAAAAAAATTGAGATTGAGAGGTTCATCACGTCAAATTTGAATGTGCAGTAGTATATAAAAAAAATTCTTGCAACATTAGTTGTTTACAATAAATTGATATAGTTCAAAAAAATAAGGATATTTTTTGTTTAGCAACAACGAAGTTTTAACGGTATTGAACATGGAGCACTCTTCTTGTTACCTTCTCTATCATAAAATTATTATTTCTACTAAACATAAAATAAGACGAGTGAATATTTCACACACTAAATTGTGGACAAAATTAACCTTAAAAATAGATGAATGATTGGGGAAAAACCAAAAGTACAATAATATTCCAAACATGGAGGACTAATAGTACTACATGTAAAAAAAATAAAGATGACTTTGAAACTTAACCTAAAGATAAAAGACTATTTTGAGCTTTTTATTTAATTTTTTATAGAAATTTTACATTTGATAAGATATCCAATGTTTAGAAGAAGAAAAATATCAAACCATATCAAATACACATTACTAATTTACTAATACAAAAAAAAATTCATAATTGATGGTAGTTTTTAAGAGTTTATACATGAACACTTCCTCACAACTTTGTTATGCAAATAATACCATCATATCCTTTTTCTATGATCTTGAAACTCTTCTTACAACTTATAATGTCTAATCTTGCGAAATATAACAAGATTTTCAAGAAACTTATTAACCAGAACAACCTAGCTTCTAATGTATTTTTCAAGGATATTCATGCAATTATGATGATTAAAACCTAATATACTCATCAAATACTATATTCAAACTATTAAAAGATAGCTACTTTTAACACAAACTCAACATTTTGTTAGAGGACCTCACTTTCTGATGAAAACCAATGAAGAACCAGAGGAATCAAAGCATATATCACAACTCAGTTCAGTTCTCCACCTTAACGACAAAAAAAAAAAACAAAGGATTGATCAATTTATATTGAGTCGTACTTCCTCAAAGCTCATGCAATCCAATGCAATGCCATTCAAATTATACTAGCACAAGAAATTTAGCAAGCAATATTTAATAGATGTTACTACTGAAAAGATACAAGCACAATATATTGTCGCGAAGTTGCAACAAATCCTTTGCAGATACCAAAAATACAAGTTGCAGGCAATTATAGAATTATCATATCATGCATAAATGAAAACATAGAAAACCAAATAGAAGGTGATCAAACAAAAAGTTTACAGTAAGAAAAGTCGTGGCAATTAGAAAGAACCGTCTTAGGAGCAAGGAAACATAAAAGAATTCTTGGCTTAGCTTGCAAGCTTTGCTTTAGCGGCCGCCGTTAGGTTCAGCAAGTCTTGATTGGCATCCCATCTGCTCAAGAAACTTAGCGAGGCGCATGTGTTTAGATGTCCATTGCTCTGCCAGTTTCTGCTCTTTTGCTTCTGCATCCCTCCTCAAGCCTGCTAGTTGCTCCTTGTATTCTGCTTCAATTCTGTCAAGAGTTGCTTTCTGTTCTTCCCTCAGAGCTTTCATTTTTGCTTCAATTTCCTCCATCTTCTCCCTAACTTTGCTTGCTTTCTCAGATTCTAGCTGCAATTCAACCCTCCTTAACCTCCAAGCTGCTTCCTTCTTATGTGCAGTCCAAGTACGATGCCCTTCGTCTAAATCCTTACAGCATTCTGCAAGTTCAGTAATAAATGGATTTTCTCCACAAGGAGGAGTAACACCATGATGTTGAAAACTGCTCAAGATGAGAGGAGCATTATCAGGTCCTCTCTCTGTCTGTAGCCACGGAATGCCAGGAGTAGGTGTAGGTGGCACTGTTGAGGGGGAGAGACTTAAAGTCACAGATGGAGATGATGATCTGACAGTAGAAGGAGCAGTAGAATTAGAAAGCCATGGAGGAAGAAGAGTTTGTGGCGTAGGAGTTGAGGCATCGGCGTGGAGGAAACCTCCATTAGAAGTAGCCATAAATAATCCTGGGACACTCCGTTCTTTCACAATCTTCTCTGCAAAGGTTTCGAGAATGTGATCGTATTTTCCCTCATCTACTGGATCAACAACCTTGTTGTTTTCTTTCTGCTCTCTCTGTTGCTTCTCTTTGAAAACTTCCCACCACTTTCCTAATCTCTTCGCAGTTCGACCTGGTACTTCAGCTGCTATTTTCTTCCATTTGTTACCGTGTTTAGCCTGTAGTTGGATAACAAGACGCTGTTCGTCTTCAGTGAGCGATCCTTTTTTAATCCCTGGTTTGAGGTAGTTTTTCCACCTTTCTAAACAAGACTTCGCGTCCCTGTTAAGGGGTGTGTTCATACGCTGTGATACAAGGTGCCATTCTTTTGGTCCATGCTGTCTCACATATGCTCGCAACAAAGCATCCTCTTCAGCTCGCCACCGTTGCCTCTCCCTCATTTCCAGGTGTAAACACCAGTTTCCATCGTCCCAAACTCCTCATAATTTTCCTGAGAATATTTCGCACCATTGTACTTTCAATACTTGAGTAAACAATCAGAACCATATCTTAAGCAAGCTATTGATCACAAACAAAGTCTTGTTACATGCAAGTGCGTCACATTTAATGTAGTTACTAGCATAACATAGAAATAAAATCATAACTTGTAAGGGAAGTCATTACAACGCCCTTAAATAAAATACCATCACAGAAACAAAGGATCGTTCAGTAGAACTTCAACAAAGGAAATTCATGCAATGTTCCAGTACTCCAGACTTTCCCGAGACAAGAATGAAACTGATTGCTTGTATACAAAACTTAACAGAAAATAGATAAATGAGAACAAAAGATGTACTTATATAAAACAGAGTCAAAACGCTAGTGCCAAATAAAACACAACCATATAAATTGGGACAGAGGGAGTAACTCTTTTCTAACCACGTAGTTTAGGGGTATCTGCTCATAATTTTCTAGAAAGTGCTGCTATGTCACTCTGATATAAACTACTCAGAACCAGATCAGTATTAAAAATAATGTAAAGTTGAGTTAGCATTACTAAAACAACATAATTCAGATAGAATTAAGATAAGAATCAAAGAATATATTCACATTTACTATTGTTCAGCCCCTTCAGCATTGAATTCTTAATATGAATTAGAGACCAGACTAGCCACATTTGAAGGTCACTGCTCATAGATAAATGCAGAGAAGATGGTAAAGAAAAAACAAAAGCGGATGTGTATGCACCCAAGTAGATCGATAGAAGCATGCTTATATAAATCATTTGATGCAATATCAATCACCATGTACCAGCATACTTGTATGATTAACCCGATCATTAATAATCAGACAACACCCAATCGGCACACGGCTACACTATCCAGATCAATATACTTCTTGACCAGCATTGAGGTACAAGATTTTTGCAAGTGCATAACAATCACCAAAAAGAACTCAGCAGAATATGATGATGCAAATCAAGTAACACCCTTCTTCCTAGATTTACTCAACTCATGTTCATTTAGCTCAATTGCAATAACCCTTTGAAGTACTGAAGTTTTCATTTCCAAAAATATCTATGAAACATCTAGCTATGCAACCATGAGACTGCTACTACAACAACATACTCGGTGTAAACACAAGTGGGATCTCGGGAGCATACGAAATACACAGACCTTACCCTGCCTTTGTGGGGTAGAGAGGTTGTCTCTAATAGACCCTCGGCTCAAAAAAGAAGTTTTTGAGGCAAGAATAACAAGATGACAAAATAGCAAGATACAAAGCAAGTGAAACAGCAGATAATACGACACTCGGACTATACAGAGAAATTCAGTGGCCCATATCTTAATTATATCAAGATAGAGAATGAAACTAGCTAAAAGTGAGAAAACACAATAAAGATGGGAGAAGTTCAATGCAAAATGTAATTAGGTAGATATACCAGAAAATGAAGTGATATCAAATAGAAAGATTCAACACCAACAATATACAAACAATTCTTAGTAAGATCTGAGTCAAGAACAAACATGGTAGAGATTTCAAGATTTTCCTAGTTACAGTTGAAGCCAAATTGTGCAAAATCACAGAGAGATGATGGAAATGCAAAGCATTACAGCCAAAAAGATGGATTCTTCATCTTCTCCACATATAGCATAAAACCCATACACGTAAATGCAAGAACAAAAAGACACAATATAGTTTTTTTTAAAAAAAAAAATAAAAAACATCTTTTGAAGATTTTTTCCACACACAAGACCAACACTGAAAAAAAATACATAAACATAACAAAGTAGGAAGCATCCATCATATCAGTTTGAATACCAAACCAAAAAGGGGACAAAACTTAAGAATCTAACAAGAAACCTCTGAGGTAGCCCAATTCTGTCTTCAATCCATCAGATCTTTCAGTATTTTTTTCATGAAAATATGAGCAAAAGATAAAGATGCAGAGACCAGATTGTGCATGATGGGAGAGAAAAAATGGTTATGCAGAGACCACTACAGCAAAAAGATAGATTCTTTATCTCCACCAGATATAGCCATACATGTAAATACTTGTAACAACAAACAAAAACATAATTCAGTATTTAAAAGATAGAGAAACAACCTGCCAGCCTTGCAAAACTCCACTTCCCAGAAAACACAAGAAAGTTAAAAAAAAATAAAAAAATAAAATACCCATCAAATCAGCTTGATCAAAGAATCAAAAAAGGAGACAACTTTCCATAGATTTACAAAAGAACTCACAAGATACCACTTAGGCATCCCAGTTCTTAGGCTCGACCCATAAAATCTTTATAATTCTATTTCAAGAAAATATGAGCAAAAAGAGAAAAAATGCAGTGACAAAAATGACAATGCAGCGACCACTAAAGCAAAAAGATAGATTCCTTATCACCACCAAATATAACCATTAATGTAAATGCTTGTTATGACAAGCAAACACAATTCAGTAAAACAAAAAAAGCAAGCAACTGACTTTCCCACAACAGAACACATCATTTTGATCACAGAATCAAAAAAGGAACAAACTTTAAGAGATTTACAAAAGAACTTACAAGAAACAACTTAGGCATCCCAGTTTTTAGCTCGACCCATATGATCTTTTTTGTTGTATTTCAAGAAAATATGCGTAAAAAATAGTGAAAAGATTGAAGGAGAATATGTTTTAGCAAAGAGAAAATGAAGAAGAAGAAGAGATGCAACAGAAAAGAAAGGAAAATGCAGGGTAATAAGAGAGAAAAGAGGTAAGGTATGGCCCTCTCTGTTTGAAAGGTGACGTGTATAGAGAATGTGATGACGAAGACGGCAATGGCGTCTTTAACCAGAAAGGTTATTTATTTGTACACACGCACTATTATGCAACTAGTGTTGTACATCTTGTTAAAGGGTAAAATTCAAAAAAGCAAAGCAACACCACCTCAATTCAAATCGTTAGCGCGGAGAGTTCCTCGTATAGTGAACAATTCTCATTTTTTATTTTAAGATTGTGAGTTTAAATCATTAAGTGTGCAAAAACATAAAAACTTTACCGAATGAGTAAAAAGGTGGAAACTCTTCGAAAAGTGATACAAGTTCTTTTACAATGTAGAAGCATTTAAGCTTTCACAAGTTTAAGTTCAAGATTGAAATATTCAAAGTTTAAGGTAAAAAACGAAGTGTGAGATGAAGATTCAAAAATTATAAGTTCAAATCATATAATCATGTTAAGGTCTTTATTCGTTGCGATAAATTATAAGTCTCATCTATTGATGTTAATTGTTAAGCTAAGTGCATAGTTTGATTTTTGGTTAGTAATTAAATTAAATTATGATAAAATTATATGATTAAGTAAAGGTATACTAGCTAATTAATTATTATAGTTATAATTTTAGTTAATTAGCATTCGCGATCAACATTCAGTGATAATTACGTGGGCCGAAATTTTGAGTTTGTATAATTCGTACATTTGTATACTTTGAAATTTGTATAGTGTAATTTTGTATAATATAACTTGTGTAACTGTTTAAAGTTCAAAAGTTTGTGTTTGTATAAATTCGTTATTTCTAGTTTATATAAAAATAACTCAATTATACAAATATATTCGCCAATTATACAAACACGCAGATTATACAAATGAGGCAGCTTAAACTGTAGGTACAATCCGTAAATATGCAAAATATAATTATAGAGCATAATTAAATTTATTATAGTGGCTATTTACGAAAATTTCCTTCAAATTATTTATATATTAAAATCAGTATTACTAATACTATTTGGATTGTATTTTAGTTGTTATGTTAAAAATTTCAGCATATCAAGTACAATGTTCAGTTATCAATTTGTAATTTTATATGTATGAGTTATAAGATAATTTAATTATTTTATGTAACATAAAAAGATGAAATAATTAAACATGCATAACTAAAAAGATATATAGTACACCAGAATTGTTATATGTTGAGTTTTATACAAAACCAAGTAAGAAGCTATCAAATATTTATTAATATAAATAATAGTATTAATCTTAATACATAAATATCTTTCAAGTGGTTGAGCAATAAAGAAAATATAAATAAATACATGCTTTATTGAAATAGTAGCTTTTCTATTTTAGTCTTTGCAGAAAATACAGACTCTCTAGTGCAGAAAATGGGTTCAGAATTGAAGTATAGTCTGTTACAGAGTAGTTTTTAGACTGTATTTTTAGTTTGTGACCTTCAAGAATCTTTTTTTTGTTTTATTTCTCATTCGATTTAGTGTTCAAAGTTCATACAGAAGCTCCGATCAAATCAAAATTGTGTATACCCATTCAAAAGTGGCTTTCAACAAGATTTTTTTCGTACTAGATTAAAACTAGACAAACTTAATTTGATATGAGAAGTTTTAATTTTTCTTTAAAAAAGTTACTCTTCTTGAAAATTAAAATTGTCAAAAATTACTCTACTTGAAATTAAAATTGTCCATAAAATTATAAAGCATTATTACAAAAATAATAAAACTAAACTCAACGTTGACTTCAAGAATTATTTATAATTTTTTTATTTTTATGACTAAACGTAAATTTTTATTTTCTTTAGAAAAAATAGAGTGGGGGTTGGGTGCGGCAGGGGGTAAAAGAATCATAAAATGCAATAATGGCAAGTAAGGGAAGTTTGTAGACAGTAGTACTGATTAGCATCTGCCTAGTTCTTTGATACTATCATCATCAAAAGTCTTACATTTATTTAGAATTTTTTTTCTAAAATTAATATTTTTTTCTTACTTTTTGAAAAGTGGGAAAAAAACACTGTTTTGATTTTTATTGTTTTCAACTTTATTATATATGAAATCTTTTTAACTATTTTTCTGATAAACCTGCCTCCTACTCGAAGTGACTACACTGTTTACTGCCACCCCTTTAACCCCACAGTGAAAAAAAAAAGTAGCATCACAGTATCACCTTGATACTAGTGCCTTTTTAAAAAAAAAAAAAAAAACTTTGGTTTTTTGAAAGGTTATATTTTTCGGTTTATTTATTAAAAACTTGACTCTAAGAGATCCCTATAAATTTATTTAAGGATTGTGTAAAATCTAAAAATAATGACGTATAAATAGAAACAGAAACGGAAGGAGTACTATTATATGAATTTGTATTATGTATGTATTTGCAACGAATTTTGTATGACAAAATATTAATTGCAATCAGAAATGAAACAGGAATAAACATAGTAAATTGATAAATATTGCGGGTATAAATTTGTTCCTTCCTTAATTCCTTCTTCTGTCTCTTAAGATTTATCTATGATTCGAGGTTGTTAGTGTTGCATTTCTCAAACTTGAATGATTTCGACTTGATTTTCATAATTTGAGGACTGTTGGTGGCGTATTTCTCGAACTAGAATGATTATGAGTTGATTTTCATAATTCGACAGCCGCTAATGACATATATCTCGAATTAAGATGATTGAATTTGATCTCTTAATAAATATTTCATGAATTTGCGAAATATTTGAGATCTTAATCTCTTTATGAATCTTTCATGAATTTGTGGTTCAATTTCTTGAGATTTTGATTTATTTTTTGAGATACAGTACATGAACTAGAATTTAGGATTGAATAAACTTCAAGAATCCTAATTGTAATTAAACAGGCCTTGTAGAATCACAATTCAAATTGTACACATTTCGTAGAATTCTATAAAATTTCAACATCTACCGTATTTGCATCCGGTAAAAAAAAAGGGGGTATAAAATAAGACAATAGAAAATTTGTATTTACGTATCTCTGGTCATCATTAGCTACGGGACTTGCGAGGCTTGAAATGACAACTAGCTAGCCATTGGGACCAGAAAGTCTAATATTTTTCTTACTCGAGGAGACAACAATTTATTTTCCAAATTTTTTTCCTAATAATGGAAAATAAATATTCCAAACAACAATATCATTTTACATTTACCAAAAAAATAAGTATTTTTACGAAAATATATTGACTTTTATTTATCTTGGTTATGTACAAATCACCCCAGTTTAGTTTCCTATCAAATTAAAACTGGAAAAATCGATATAAGTTGATATCGACGCTAAAATTGTTACTCGATTAACATTATATTAGAGGTCACTCAACTTTTTTTGTTCCTCTTACTGTGTAAGTGGAGAAGATTTATGCCCGACACAAAATATGAAAAACATAAGCAGTAACAGTAACAATAACAAGATAGTAAGAAAATGAAACAAAAATAAAAAAAACTACAGATAAGAATTATAATAATATAACCTACGTATTTATTATAAATAACAAAAAAAAAATCGGTATGGGGGGTTGGGGTGAGGGGTATAGTGAGAGGGACTGTAGTCCGGGTTTACCGGCATATGGAGACGAAGATTGAAAGAGACAGGACTTGACTGCCCTCTTTCTTCTCTATGGCATTTGTCAGTGATACGTTACATCTCTTTTTTACCCCCCACCCACTACCCTTATCCTATCTATATACTACTACATTATTACACAAAACAAAGTACAATCCACCAATATCTTTTTTTTCTATTCTTCTTTCACCCTTCCATTTACTTCATATTCACCAACACTTGCCCTTTCTAACTTTCATTATTGATATGTAAGATCATAGACGAAATGAGGATTAAGAGTTTGAGATTGTAAATTTTAAAACAGATGAGAAAGAATATTGCAAAATATATTTTCTGTAGAAAGGAAAAGTGAATTTGTTTTTTCTTGATAGTGGGTTTGAACCCATAACACACAAGTTAATATGTAAAATTTGGTGTTTTGAGCTCCAACCCACATTAATTTTTACACCAAATTTGGTGTGTGAATACTATTACAATTCACTTTTTGAATTATACAAATTTTTAATTAAATATTATATAAATTGTATTAATTAAATATTATATAAATTGTATGTTTTATTTAAATCTCTTGTATATTTAATTATTTTTTATGTAATATTTTTTATAATATTAATTTTAGTTATAAAATTTAGTTTTTTTATAAATTAATTTTTCTATATATGACTTTTTTTTAAAATTAATTTTTTGTTAATTCTACTATAAAGTATAATTGGATATAACTACAATTAACCTTCACAAAAATAAAAAATGCAAACATATAAATTTTTAAATAAATAATACAACGTACTTAAAAATAACCGAAAATAATAAACATTCAACAATGTAGTAATTGACATACATCAAAATTGAAATATAAAATACATAGTAATTTTAAAAAGTACAACAAAACTTAATAATTTTAAAAAATTACAATAATAACTTAATAATCTGACAAATTCTATCCGGATCCATCAATATTATTAAAATATGAATTGCATGGAGTATAATAAAGTATACATCAATACTTTATTTAATTGTATTTCATTAATGATTTCACTTTTATTTGTATTATCCATTATTATGTATAATGTATAATATTTGCTAGCAATTTATATTATTTAAAAAATTATGGTACAAAATAATTTATATTAAACGATTATAAAAGGAAATAATATGAATTATATATGGTGAATGTTTTAGAAAGAATTTGTTTTATGAAATATGAAAATATAAATGAAATAAAAAATAATAATGTAATAATGAAGAGAGAAAAAAATATTCCTTTCTGATGTAAAATTTGGTGCAGTGGATTGTAGTTGATTATACCAAAAATAGGATTGACATCAAATTTGATATAAAATTTGGTATTTGGGTGGAAAATGCCCTTAGCTTTGCCTCTGTTTCATCATTGAGGATTACATATATTTTTAGATGATCGAATGACTAGTAAGTGAACAAGTTTCAATATAACTTTGCAAGTAACCATAGTATCGCGTTGGCTTCTAATAGCCCCAAAGGCAATTAGAATAACTTGTAGGTCATAACTAATCTCAATAACTATGTACTTGAATGAAGTTAAATTAAAATAAATAAATTGAATTAAGGATCTATTTGATGTGTGATTAAGTTAAGAATATGGCTGGATGGTGAGTAATGAGTACTATTCAGACGCTTAATCAAAAATTTTAAATTTGAATTTTGAAAATTAAATTATCTTTGTTAAAAGCATTACCTCCTCAAATGTAACTTTTCTAATTGAATTAATCGACCCTCAATAGACTCACCAAATTTTAGTGCTACTATACTATACAAAATAAAATATTTAATCCTTCGATAGCTCACCTTCGAATTAGCTATAAAAAATATTCTCTTTTTAACAAGAGAAAAGGGGCTAACAAAAGAAAAAAAAAGAAAAAGGAAGGGTGTTTTTGGAAAGTAGAGAAAATGATGTAGACAAGTCAAAGGAATTGTAAAATTTAGGGAGATCTTTCCTCTAAACTCAGTGTGGAGCCCACAGTCATATAATAGGCCCCACTATCCCCTCCTCATTCTGAAAAGGAAAAGGGTATGGCGTTTGTGGTAGGAATTTAAGCATCTCCTCATACCTCTTATCATTAAAACTGTGTTTTTTTTTCTTTTCTTTTTTTCTGTTTTCTCGGATATTTGATATTCATATTAAAATTTAATTAATTTGAATTTATATTGAATACTCAATGTTAAGACCTTTAATTAAAAGAAAGAACACGGTTTTACCCACTATACTACATTATTACGAACAGAGGCGAATTCAGAATTTGAAAATTTTGGGTGCACCTTCGAACCCAGATTTCGCGGGTGGATCCTCGACCTTGTACCAGCAGCATAATGACACTCATATATATATATATATATAGGATTTCTTCCGAAATTAATGGATGCACGTGCAGCTCCAACTAAAGGGATGGATGCGCCTCTGATTATAGAGGCGGAACCAGAACTAGGAGTATGAAAGTACTAAATTTTAGGATAGGAGATTGATGGTAGAGTTTGAACCCACAATATTAGTGTGAAAGACATTTCTAACGCCCTTTCCTTACCACTGGGCTGTTAAATAATTTTGCTAGGGGGTTGAGTTAATATATATATATATATATATATATATATTTAATTTTTTAATATAAATACAAGATCTACAGAAAAACTAGTAGGTTCTTTCGAACCCACAGCCCCACCTAGCTCCGCCTCTGACCAAATATAATGATAATCTATGCTGATTTCACTTTTTCCATTGATAGTAAACCAATAGCCCAAACAATAGTCATGAATTGCATATATACACTTCATTAGAATTTCATCCCTCTCCAAAAAGAAAAAAAAAAGAGTTATGGGGTGGTTTGGGTAGTCTATACTGTGATTATAATTTGAGAATTATAATGTTGGTACTGTTAAAGATATACTGTTTATTGGTATTTATTTAATTTGTTAAACTAAAAATGAAATATACGGATTACAATATAATATAGAACAATTCCAATATGTTTATACTAAAATGAAAAATTAATTTAAATGCGGGATAAATAATCTTCATTTTATCCCAAGATTATTAGTAACTTTTATCCTTGTAACCAAATGATCCCTACAAATGTCAACCTTGAGAGAATATTTCAACTGATTTTGCTTAACTTTTTTCTACTTTGTTTCATTTCTATCTTGTTTTCATATGCTTTTGACGTTTCTAGAAAATAATATTTTTATCTTCACAGGAATAGAGCTACATACTCACCATTCTTTTCAGATTTCATTTGTAGAATTACACTAAATATGTTACTGTTATAGCATCTTAAATTTTCTCTACTATATTTGATTTTCATACTTGTTTTAGATCAACAAATTTCTATCAGAAATAATCTATTTACTTTTACAAAAATAAAAATAATACTGCGTACATACCAAATAATTGCATACAACTTGTTAGCAATTCAATTTGTGCAAGCTTTGTTGTCTATGGTCTCCACCAATTTGGACTTCATGTTGGGGTGTCACTCTCTGGCTTTTTGATACATATTTCAAGGGTGGAACTTTAAACAGTTACTTAAAAAAGTATTTCGACAAACAAACGTGTTTGAATAATTTTTCAACATTTTTTGTTTTATTTGTAGATTTTCTAATATAGGGTTTCATTCTTGCCTAATCTTTTTTTTAAAAAAAAAAAATTGTTTAAAATAGATATGATATGGCTTGGCGGAGGCAGAATTTCGACTATAAATTTAGTTAAATTCAGTAACTTAGGAGTATTTAAATTTGTATTTATTTTAAAATATTCATTGAATATAGTATAATCAATGACCTTCCTTTGATCCTGTCGACTAGATTACTCAGTGTCCCCATGTGTAAGGTCCTTTCATGAAAGAGGTCATATAGTTCATGTCCCTTAAAACTGAACACTTTGAACTATTAGAATTTGAATATATAAACTTCAAATAGACTTGTCTAACTACCCTTTAAATATCCCGTCTTGGACGTGCAAGAAAATAGTAATATTAAGTTCCACATAGATTGAGACAAGGTAATTAGAATCTTTTATATGGTCTTAACCATCTCACTCTTAAACTATTTAGAGGTTGAGTTAAGTCCAACACTCATTTCTTTATCATCTAACAATCTAATGAGATTACTAAATCCTCAATTCCTCATATTTTAATCACACATTTCATATTCGAGCTTCAAAAACAAAGAATATTTGTTTTTTAAATTAGCATTTTTCTATTCCTTATAAATCAGAATTAATTTCTTAAAAGCAAAAATTGGAAATAAAATTTCCAAAAAATAAAAAATTTATGTATTTGCAATGAGGCCAAAGAAGCACGTCAAAAGTGAAGGTTGGCATGTGTTGTATGCTGTAGAAGTGACAGAGGGAAAAAAGAGAAAGATAAGACACAAATGACAATGCAATAGCATATATATATATATGGGAAGTGCAAATGACCAGAAAATTTGGTCAGAAAATTTTTAAAAACTATAATATTTTTTTAATTTTAAAATAAGCTGGTTTTTTTTTAATTAAAAGATATTAAAATTAAAGGGATAAAAATATAAAATAACATAAATAAAATATCATTCTACTAAATTTCTTGGACAAATTTTTTTTTCATATATATATATATATCTGCCCACCAAGTCCATCACAATTCCACAAATTATTACTATTCAAAATACAGTACAAGGAAACTAAAGCCTGCACATCTTATGGGGATCTGCAAATAAATAACCTAAGGTCCCCCTATTAACATTACACCTATCTTTTTTACTATCAAAAGAGAATTCATTCTTAGTTTGATGTTCGATACCTATTTTATTGTTCGATTAATTCGAACTAGTTTCACTTTAAGAATAATCATTTCTTATAAAAAAAATAACTTTATTTTTCGCTTGGTGTTCGATACCTATTTTGGGATCTTACTGATTTGAATTCATACTAAGAAGTTGATTGTTTCCTAACAAAATTGGCTTCATTCTGTGTTGGTACCTATTTTAGGGTCTGACTAACTTGAATTAGCACCATCGAGTTCATTTTGAGAATATTTGTTCCTATCGAAAGCGGATTTATTCCTCTTTTGATGTTTGGTACCCATTTTATTGTTCAACTAATTCGAATTCACTCTAGAGATTTCAGAATAACCATTCTTTTTTAATCAAAAGTAACTTCATTCTTCTACTAGTGTTTAATACTTATTTTGAAATCTTACTAATAAGAAGTCTCACTTCGGGGGCAATTGTTTCCTAACAAATGCTAATTTGAATTAGCACCAGCAAGTTCAGGGAGTAACTATTTCTTATATTAAAAAAAAAAAAAAAAAGAACGACTTCATTCCTCATCAATCAAATATTGTTAGATACCTATTTAAGAATTTGACTAATTTAAATTCACGTCGAAAAAGTCTCAGGGTAAAACATTATTTTTACCAACTATGACTCTGTTCATATAGGACGCAAACTTAAAAGATCTTTAATTAAAGACATCACAATCTTAAATGTTTTTTCGTCCTTTGAAGTAAAAACAATAGAAACACTACTAACAAGTGGGGAAAATCAGTCAGTCCCCTTTATAATAAGAACAAACACAATTAAGAAGTTGGAGAAATTATTAGTTTCAGATCCATTAAACCACAGCCTCAACCATTTTTGGCCCTTTCCCATTAAAGGACATGAGATTTTCTGATTGGACTGTAAAAATAGGCCCTCCAACTATGAACTACCTTAGCCTTTTTTGTAATAGATGCTAAGACATCATTGTAGAATTCTCACATCTAGGATTACAGAAATCAAAGATTATATTGATGATTAAAATTATTGAGTACATATTGAGAACTGTAGAATTCTAAGTTAACTATACTTAGGGGTCGTTTGGTGTGAGGGATAAGAATATATAGTACTGGGATAAAAGTTGGTGTCTTGTTTGGTTGACATGTTGAGATAACTTATCTCACCATTTATATCATAGTTATCCCATATACAGGGTAGGATAAGTTATCACAGAATAACTAATTCCAGGATAATTAATTCTGGGATAACTAGTTCCCAACCAAACGTCCTACTACAATACATATTACTACTTTAATAATAATAATGCAATTATAAATAATATGATCTTCAATCATAATATAATCCTAGTCGACTTCAGCTAGTATAATAAGTAGCAACCTAGTCGATATAATTAGTCTAATCCTAGCATGACTCAAACTCTGTTGTACACGTTGATTGGACCAAATGGTTCAACATGTTCCATGTCTTCAGTTTTCTTTATCTTCAACAATCATATCTAATTAATATATGTACATATGTGAAATAGGTTTATTAATTTTAGTTTAATTTGGACATTACAAAAAAAGGGATACTCTAGAAAACAAAATTATCCATATTTAATATTTGTATACCAAATCAGATTAATCCTTAAAAAAGTACTCGTATTAGTTAAAATTAATGTAAGAATACACATAACTTAGTACTGGTAAGTCATAACTAAATGATATTATTATATTAAAATATATATCATACTTTTAGTAATTTAATAGGTATAAATATACAAAATGAGTTCTCCTAGTATAGTAGTACGTAAGTTGTGTGGCTAGTATATATCTTTTTGTCAAGATGATGAGTTGGGCCTCTTGGATAGTGTTTCAACGTAAATGTGGAAAAATTACTTAAATACACAACTTATTTTATTATATTCTCTAAAATTTCTTATTATTTGAAAAAATTATAAAAATTTATACTTTCTCCTATTCTCGGATTATCGGGACGTACACGATGTATTGGGATGTTGAGTGATATATCCGAAACCGAGACGTTGAGGGATGTATCCGAAATTGGGACGCAATATATCGAGACATTTTGAGATGTATCCGGATTGCACCAAAATTAAGGAATTTTTGTAATTTGAAAAAGAGTAGGAATAAGATGTAATTAACTCTTAACACTATGAGATTTGTGTAAAATTACTGGGTGAGATAATTGTTTTTTAGTCAAACCATCAGAGTTTAGCCACATTCAAATTCAACTCATATTGCATGAACAATCATAGATTTCAAACTTTACACAATCTACGTGTGAAATCTTGCTAAAATTCATGAACTTAGGAGTATAAATTTCTATTAGTTTAAAATTTTATTTTCTCTCTCGTGTATTTCACTCTCCACCTTGTATATGCTCATATAATACTACAATAAACGATAATAACATATCTAATGTAATCTCACCAAATGGGGTTTGAGGATGATAGAGTATACACAGTCCTTACCTTTACCTGACTATTAGAAAAAAAAAATCACAGTGTTTCCTTCGTGCTTCACATTCTCCAAATCGTCACATAAAATTAAACTCTAGGAGATTCATTTTCTCAGAGATCCAATTTCACTAGAAAACCTTCCAAAATTTCATCACCTTCTTCTTAAAAACAAAGAGTGAAGTTCTAATATTGTATATCGATGTATCTCTTTCATGTATATTTTTGTATATCCATAAAAATGGCAATTTGCCAATTTCATCCTGTATTGTCAATTGTTGAAGGCCTTAACTGGGCCGATAAGCTTCAGCTTCAGCCCATTATGTTTTCATACGAGAAACATACATAAGTAACCATTTTGCAAAATATAGTGATTTTTTGCTCTTTTATTCTTCTTAAAAAAAAGTATCTTTTGCTTTTTCAAAACATACCAAAATTTATTGTATTAGCGCGCATACAAAATCTAAACATAATATTTAATTGTGATTGTATGTGTAGACAACTGTATAAAAATGTATAGCTTTCAGAGAAGAATATGGATATACGTGAAGATATCAACTATATGTATGATAAACTAGATCGCAAGTTTTTCAAACTATATGTGCACAATATTGTCCAACTTTATGAGAATTTTTCAAATTTTTCTCTAATAAGGTTTTGACGAGACATATATTATTTTATTAATGAAATTCAAAAGAGAATGTTACAGATATACTATATTATAAGTGTCCATTTAAGTACAAAGTTTCTTGAAGAAGCTTGGAATCAAGAAAATAACTTACAAGCAACTTTCTAAAAAAGCCTTTCCTTAGCCTTGTAAGTAGCTTAAGCAGATAACTTGCAAGCAACTTATTTAACTGTTTCTTAAAAGACTCATAATAGTTTTTTTCTAGGAAAAAGGTCTGAAATATATTCGAACTTTGACCGAAATTGATGCTACAATACCAAACTTTGGAAATGACCTTTTACCCCTATGCACTATTTAATAGTGTATTTTAAATGTATATATGTGTCCACGTGGACATAAAAAATATTGCATTATTATAAATAGTAATGTGTCCACGTGGGCACATATATACCTTTAAAATATACTATTAAATAGTGCAGTGATAAAATGTCCTCCATAAAGTTTGGTATCGTAACAGCAATTTCGGCCAAAATTGAAGTATTTTTCAGACCCTTTTCCCTTTTTTTTTTAATGTGAAGAGTTAACATTTTTTTTATGATATAAGAGAGACAAACAATAAATTAAATGATCATGTGTTATTGATAGTCTGAAAATACAGTACAACTTTTATCCTTAAATTTGTAGATCTCAAGGGAGTTTGATAATTACATTGTCATGATCTAATATTAAAGGACACATTTTGATTTAAAAGGTTCTGGAAGATAGAAAAAGACATTTTAATAATCATAGCATAATAATCTTTTATGAAATAGTATTATTAAAATCAAATAAATAATCCAAAATAGGACTAATCATCGAGATATCCAACAACCTTAAAAAGACAAAAAAAATCCACAGTAGAAAATCCAACACCTAAGCAGCTCTACCTAATGTTGAAAATTGAAATCAATTTGAGTGGTTCTAAATAGGTGCTCAGAATTTAAAGTTTATGAGTTCATAATTTTAATTATTTTGAGTTGTTAATTTGAAGTGTATTAAATAATTCCTTAGGAGAAATATAAAACTTTAATGAAAGTTATTGGTTACGTTAAAATCACTTAGCTTACATTCATAGACGAATTTTGTATATGAAGTTTATGAGTTCTTATAACAACTTCAAGTTATTATTGTATAATAAGTTCATACGACATCTCGAAAAAGCTACAAGTTCCCATGAACCAAAACCAACATGTCATATTGTTGATCCCCTCAGCCTACACACTAGCTTCGCCTCTAAGATGTGGCGGGATGGATGAAATTTCATAATTTTCAACTAAAACATCTCAAATTTGAATGAATTGATACCTTGCGATACAAATCGAAATTATTCGGTATGAGATGTTTATGTAAAGAAAGTTTCAAATTTCAGCTGTAAACAGACTTATTTTATACTACTAATTATTTAGTGGTCAACTAATAAAGCAACTTTACTGAAAAAATTTCCCATATGTTTGAATTTGATGGGTTTCTTGGTCCTACTACAAGAAGACTAAGTCAACCTTCTATGGTTTCAGCTGAAAAGTCCAAAAAAGGCTTCTTCTAGGAAAACCAATACACACAATCAAGAAAAAAAAGTATTTTTTTTATATATAAAAAATTCCCCTTTTCTTCTCTCCTTTTACCTGTAACTTTCTTTACTTCAATTTTGGTTCAAAAATGATCACAACTCAAGTTCATTTTTCAACTTCCATTGGCTTTCCCTCTACTTTTTCTTTACAACTAACCAAAATTTGCTCTTGGTGAAATAGGTAAAGAGGGAGTTTTGCTCTTTGAGTTCATACTGGATCTAGGTTCACTGGCCTTGTGGGGTTTTTGTGTTTGAAGTTTTCATAGGCATATTGCAAATGGATTCTTGAAATTGGTTGTTATTTGTATTTTTGGTTTGTGGGGTTGTAAAGTTGGAATCTTTTTGAGGTTTTTGTTGTGATGGGGATTTGTCTGAGCAATGAAATCAAGGCTGAAACTACAATTTTTACTGGTACAGGTATATTGTCATTTAACTATCTTTCTTTTACAATTTGATTTTGTACCAGTCTGTGTTTTCCTGTGCTTGGGGTTGGTGGACCAGAAAGACTGAATTATGGATCTTATTTTGTTGTGGCATTAGTATTATTTTGCTGTGGTGTAAGTGGTACGGGTTCAAGCCGTTGGAACAGTTTTCTTATAGAAATGCAGGTTAAGGATGCGTATAATAGACCCTTGTAGTTTGGCCCTTTCCTGAATTTCGTATTGCAGGAGCTTTAGTGCACCACACTGCACTTTGTTTACCATATTCCTGTTAAAGTTGCAGAGGAGCTTGGGAGAAATAAATAAATAATTAATCAATAGAGAACAAGGAAGAGAATTTTAAAAGCCAATTGGTTTTGGATTTTGCCTCGTGACGAATGGTGTTTTGCTAACTGCAGAGAATGTTTAAAACATTGTGCTTCCAACTACACAACTAATGTTATCTGAGGCGGAGCTAGAAATTTGAGTTCATGGGTTCTGGATTCTAGAAAAGAAGCTCCTGATAAATCATTTATACATGTTTAGTGGATTTTTAAGCTTAAATACAGGATTTGAGTCAAAACCCTAAATGTTGTTGTCAAGAGTTTCTTTTATGTATATGGAAATTTTTGGGTTGTGATGGTAGTAATATTGGCTTTCGGATGTGCATTTATTTTTTGTTCTTAGTGTCATTTGACTACAACATGTAGATGGATTCTTTCAGGGGTTGGTTCTAGAAATGTCAGTGGAAATGGTACTGAGACTAGTAATTCAAATAGCAAAGTGTCATCAGGCTCTGTACCCCCAACGCCCCGGAGTGAGGGCGAGATCTTACAGTCATCCAACTTGAGGAGTTTTACTTTCAATGAACTCCGAGCATCCACTAGAAACTTCCGTCCTGACAGTGTACTAGGAGAAGGAGGTTTCGGTTCGGTTTTCAAGGGGTGGGTTGATGAACAAACACTTTTAGCATCAAAGCCTGGCGCTGGCATTGTGATAGCTGTGAAGAAGTTAAACCAAGAAGGTTTGCAAGGGCACCGTGAATGGCTGGTGAGAGAAGTTTTTCCTCTTGGATTTACAACATGGTCTAAGAATTGATTTCTTAGATCACATTGGCTATCTGCATACATCGTTGTTAAATCATACGTATTTGTTACCGATTTTGCATTGTTCTTAATAGTAAAATTGGGGTAAATAATATGGTCAATAAAGTTGTTATGAGTAGGATTACTTAATTCTCATCTAGTTCACAGGATGAACTTATAACTTTCTAATGAATGTGAGTTAAATTGTGAAAGCAGGGTAGATCAATGTATTTATGTTCTTGAACTTACGAAATTGCAGGCTGAGATAAATTATCTTGGTCAACTACGTCATCCGAATCTTGTAAGATTGCTTGGTTATTGCTTAGAGGATGATCACAGGCTTCTAGTCTACGAGTTCATGCCTAAGGGTAGTATGGAGAATCATTTATTCAGGAGTAAGTTCTAAGTCTCTCTCGTATGCTACAAGTCGTTTGGTTATTATGTGTCATCTTACTGGCTTGTTAGATCCTATGTAACATGATGTTTTCCTTGAATCAGGAGGTTCATACTTTGAACCTCTTTCGTGGAGTCTCCGTATGAAAGTTGCCCTTGGTGCTGCAAGGGGCCTTGCATTTCTTCACAATGCTGAAACAAGTGTTATATACAGAGACTTTAAGACTGCTAATATCTTGCTTGATTCAGTAAGTATATCTCATGTTGAACGGTCACTTAGCTCTCTTTCGTTCTCTCTTTGAACACGAGCATGTTAATGCTTCTGCTGTTTATCGATACTGGTTTGGTGCACTCATTTTATGCTTCACATCTACAGAATTACAACGCCAAGCTTTCTGATTTTGGTTTGGCCAGGGATGGCCCAACAGGTGACAAAAGCCACGTCTCTACTAGGGTTATGGGAACATACGGATATGCTGCTCCAGAGTATCTATCCACAGGTTTGTCATTCATGCCAACTAGTTCTGCTTTTTCTTTTTCTATCTGATGACATTATTTGTATAGCTCCTTTTTGGTGCGTAGGATGAGTTTCAAGAACTCCCTCTGATTTTGTTTGTCTGGTTTTGACTTGACACGGAATTTGAAAAAGTAAAGAGAACTTTTGAATCTCGTGGTCTTAAACTAAAAATATGTACTAAAATGGCCTTTAATGTTGTGTTCTTAAACATGTTGTGTGGAAAGTTAGAATTATAGAATTGCCAAAAAAGGAAAGAGGCATACTTTTTGAAACTGTGTTCGCGAGAACTAGCAGCTAATGATCTAGCTCCGCCTCTGACTATAACTGTATCATTATACTCATCACAATAAAATGGCACATCTAGTTTCTTATCTCGATATGTTTCTCTTATTCGTAAGGTCATCTTACTGCCAAGAGTGATGTATACAGCTTCGGAGTTGTTCTCTTGGAAATTCTATCAGGTAAGAAAGCAATAGACAAGAATCGACCAACAGGGGAACACAATCTTGTCGAGTGCTCAAGACCTTACTTGACCAGCAAACGTAGAGTTTTCCGTGTTCTAGATTCTCGACTTGAAGGACAATACTCACTCACTTGTGCCCTTAAGGTAGCCAATGTTGCACTTCAATGCCTAGCCATGGACCCCAAGTCAAGACCAACTATGGATGAGGTAGTAACAGCTCTAGAGCAGCTACAGGAGTCCAAGGATCGCGTGAAAAATGATAAAAACAAGGATCAACAGTTGAATCGGCTTAGCAGTCAATCAAGTGGCAAGCTCAACAAGTCATTCAGAAGCAATTCAGAAGAGACTCCGCGTGTAGCCAATTATCCCAGACCTTCAGCTTCCCTTCGCTCTATCTAAAAAGACGGGAATTCACATTCTTGGCGTGCCAGTTGTTAACATCTAATTTTAAGGAACTTCTGGCCTGCAAGTACTACTACAACACGAATAACATATCCAGTGTAGTCCCACAAAATGGGATATGTAAGTGTACCAATATAATCAGCATGTATAGTTTTTTTTTTTTTTGATGTTTACTTTGTCTAATAACTGTTGAAATGAGGATTGATGAGATGATGTATAATGGATTGCAAGTAAAAATTTTGTTACCTGTTATAAGTTGCTAGCTTAACTTCTATGCACTGATATAGTAAAAGAATGTTTTTATGGTTAAGTCACCTAAAGAATAACTAATGATAATTAATGGTTCATAAAAGGTGTAACCACTAAGAGGGAAAATAGAGAGCAAGACATAAAAATACATCTAAACTATCGTGGAATTTTTAATTACACACCTAAACTATGCAAGAGTCCTATCACTCGAACTTATTTTTTCTGTATTATTTGCCCTTTTCACTCTGACAAAGAAAATAAGTTGAATCATATCATGTGCATGCACAAACCTCATTCTTTGTTTAGTATTATTTTGATAATAAATAGGAATTTTGTGTATTATTATAAGATAAAAAATAAAATAACGAAGACCAATATAACTAATATCTGCATAATTCTTACCAAACGACCCTTATAACTTGCCTTCATCGTGTGAAACCTTCAGCATATTTTTAGGATCTTAAAATCTTTTGTCAGTCGACTAAAATGACTTAAAGCGTTGATTTGGTCAAATTTATCTAACAATTTATATTATAAAGTTGTTTGAAAGAGTCAACAATTTTGCTCCTATGGGAAGTGACACTAAAGATTATATCCATGATAAGAAATTAAAATTATATTATTATAGTAAATTTTTCTTTGCAAGTGGGATAGTGCCATGAAGATTGCAAAAACTAGAATTTTAACTTTATGATTTTGAATTATATAATGAAGATTTTAAATAATAATAATTGTGTTCTAAAGTTTATATTTTTGTGCATATTTAATGAATTTATCAACACAAATATATTATTTGAGCAAAATTTATTGGATTCGATCGGATCTACATGCGATCTACTAGTTCCATCCCTAATGAAGAGAGGTGACAGCAAATTTTGGCGTTTAGTAATGATTTGATTCACATCGGAAAAGAAAGTTAATATTGGAGTTGATTTCATAAATGGTTAATACATTCAAAATAATTACTTTTTTGAATGTAAAAATATCGTTTCAATTCATCATATTTCATCATATCAGAGTTGTGATATGGTTCTGAAGGATAAGTTGGATATGAACAGTTCAATAAGATTTTTATACAAGAATAAAAAACTAATTTAGATGTATTTTATCTGTTCCATGATGAAATAAGGATTAATACATGTTAAACTATGATTTTGATTAAAAAGACAGATTCAAGAAATGGTTGATATATTCACATTATATATAACCAAGTTGGATTTGATGTATCGTAACGACTTTACCATTCCTATTTTTTTGTAATTGGATAAAAGAAAAAATCATTATTGAATGAGGCCAGGAATGAATCTAAAAAGAAATCGTTATTGATTCTCCCTCCTTTTTTTTTTTTTTTAAGAGTGATTTTTCCCCGCAAAAATCATAAAAACAAGGATGATTTGATAGATTTAAAATAAAAAAAGAAATTATAGTATTTGCTAGAAAAACATAATGAAGGTAATATTCAATATAGATTGATCAGAAATCAAACTCAAATCCAATATGGTACCTATAGGTATATCAAAGATGTATTGAATCAATTCACATATGATATATAATATAGACCAAATATACTCATGATATACATTATTATAAAGTGATTTACAAGTATATACAGAAGAAGAAAAACAGAAAATGCCACCATTTACTGCTACAAAAACCTATTTTCCCTCATTTCCACACATCATAATTAATTATCATAGATTTCGTCATAATCAATACATAACTTTCGTATTCTGAAACACCTACATGAAAACTCATTCTTGCTACCGAAAACAAGAATAAAATCGATTAGGTGTATTGAAATTTACTTTGTCGATAGGATAATATTTCACAATTATTATAAAATGTATTATTATTATTATTAATAATATATATATATATATATATATATATATTTATTGATTATTATTTAATTGAACGACTATACTCAAATTCAATTGCACAAAATGCCCCCATGAATTAGGGCCGAAGTAACACTTGGGCCTCGGTGGATCCGTTAACTATTTTAAACTTGGAAAAGATCATCCTATACCTATGTATATTCCCCGCACAAGCGTAGAGGTATCAAATAGACAGATTGAGTTCAATTTGTGTAGTAAAAAATGAGAAGAATTGATACATGGGTGGAATATTAATTCGTCTAAAAATTATTTGGATTGAAATGAGCTAAAATGTGGGTCAATAATTTTTTAGTACCTAACTAATTTTTTTTGTTATGACTATATCAAATAAAAAAACATTTTGAAAGATTTCTCATGGATTAATTAGATTATATATCAATTCAATTTTTTATGAGCTGAAATGGATTGAATTGAAACTAACAACGCTAATAAATAAACGAATCAATATCCCACTCAAATTTAAACAGATTGATATTAATTTTTTTTTAAAAGCCCCTTACATATCAAGTGAACTTTAAAACTATCACATTTCTAACATTTTGTTGATCTTTTAAATGGAATTTAGTGGGTTGATTATTTGCTGTCTTTCATTAGATTTGGAAAAAATATCTTTTTTTAAAAGTGAAAAAAGAAAAAAGAAAAAAGAAATTAGTGTTAAAGAAGAAAGAAAAGATGCTCCTTTTTCTTGAAAATATTTGGTGGGGGTGGTAGGAATTAGGATTGTCAATTGTGGAATTGCTTTTGCTCAAAGAATCATATGGCAAAAGAGGAAATATATTTAAACGCATGATATATAAATGTGTATTTTAACTTGACTTAGCTGATATTTATATTTTTTAATTTTGATATATATAAATAAACAATAAAAATTGTATAAAGTTGAAAAAATAGATTCATATGTCCTATGTGTTGTACTATATGGCAATACACGTTCTGCATGACATCCTATGTGTATCATGCCACGTAAGAAAATCTATTTGCTAAATTTTACACAAATTTAAGTGTTTACCAAAAGTTAAAAGACATAGATGCTATCTAAATCCAATTTATAGGGCATGTTTATGTATCATGTCATATTTAAATGTTTGTCAGGAAATAAGGACAAATTAGACGTTATGATCGATTTTTTTTTTTAAAAAAGTAAAAATATAATTTTTTATATTTTGATTAATCTTTTTTTATTTTGAACTTCTATAAATCGAGAATCTTTCATTTTTATTTTACAATATTCGTAACATAATCTTTTACTATTTTAGACTCATGTTTAATTAGTATATAATTTGTAACACACAAGTGTAAATGTAATCTTGTCTTAAATTTTGTGAGGTATTCTTTCGATTTTTATTTTTACTTTTACTTTTAAAAATTTTTATATGTTAGTTAATTATTTATCTCCTCCAGTATATAGATGTACGTAGCCAAAATACGTTAATTTATTATGTTTTCTTTTGTTATCTCATTTACTATTTATCTTCATGTGCATACGATGTAGTAATTAAACATGAAAAAATATGTGACACAACAAACTAAAGCCTTATACTTACGCGAAATAGTGATAGTTTTGGAAAATTACATAATATACGAATATTCTCCTAAATAACGGTTCAACGAACAGAATTTATTGCCAAATGATACTCTGAAATTTCTGACCGTAAAATTTTGGATCTAACGTTTGTTTTAAAGATATATTCCTAAAGACCCCAAAAAGAATATGTGTATTGCAAAAAGTTAAAAAGGGTATAAATTCATCTCGAATTGCATATATTTGTCTATCAATAACCCTTCCGGCCAGCCAGGTGGCCGCCAGGAGTGCCCTGTTGGAAACTTTGAAAACTCTAGCTTTCTTTTTCCAGTCATGCTCACAGACCAGGCTTGTCTAGCGTGGGTTTACCTCTTCTATGTTGTTTGCGAGCTATTGCATAGGAGCGAAGGTTTTACCCTGTACGCACCCAAATGATAGTGGCTACAGGTTTCCCTTGTCATAAAAAAAAATAAAATTTGGCTATCAATATTTTAGTTAAAGGGTTGACTAAAATAACTTTTAAAACAATAGAGAATTTTTCATTGCCATGAAAAAAGAGCTTGGGATTGTCAAGTGTCAAGTGGTCCTGACTTAGGTATATTTTAAGGATGTGTTTGGCAACCGACGAGAGTATGACCGAATGATAAGTACTTTTTAATTCTTAACTGGGCTTCTCGAGTTTGAGTTTCACTATATACGGATCAAAGTTGTCTTTGTTAGGAGCACTTTACCTTCAATGTGGGGCTTTTCGGTGTGAATCTAAATTTAATTGAGCTCCAATATGGAAGGAAATCAGGTGGAAAACAATAATAAAGATGTGTTTTGCATGGAGAAAAATATTTTTTGAAGAATGATTTCCTAGATAAAAGTAGTAAAAACAAGTACCAAAAGTAACATTTCAAGTTTATTGTCTTTCTGTCCACCCGCTCAATGCTTCAACCCCCACCCTTGACCATTCCACCACCAAGCCACCACACTCCTCTCCCCATCTCATCGCTCCATAATATTTTTCTTGAGTATATATAATTGTTCATGTGATAATATTGTTTTGCAAACTAACCAAATACTAGAAAAAAAAAACAAGAGCCTTATTTGTTTCAAAAAAATATTTTTCTTCATACCAAATACACCCTAAGTGGTCGTTTTATTATTTGAAAATTTGCATACCTAATACATATACAAGTTATGAGGGCATTAGTGTACTCCATTAGCTTATGCAAAGTAAAAATGATATAATTATTACCCCCACTTAATTAATATTTGTATAATTCTAACCAGCTACCTATCGAATGAATTCGAAGTAATTTCATTTTTAATTCATTCCATTCTCGTACCGAAAGCTTAAAAAAAGATAAAAGTATATATTCTTATTTGACTTATCCCCACTTTTTCAACTCTTTGAAGAAAAAAACAAAAATAGTAGTTAGAACCCTAGATTTTCCATTCTTTTTCAATGTGAAAATTGACAAATATCTTTATAGAACCTAAGACAAAAGGAATTGGCATTGATGCTTTCTATTCTAAGTGTCAATAAAACGCATTTCTACTAGCCTCATATTTCCTATTTTCTATCTTATTCTATACAATTTTGTGTTTTTATCATTCCAAATAAATATACTATATGGGTCAAAATGGAATATTTACCCTTGATATTTTGTTTTGTCTATGCATTTGTGTTGCTTTTGTTCATCCAAATTCCAATCATAGGTAAAAATGGAATATTAGCCGCCCTCCATGGGATAACATTTTTTTTTATCTCCTACCACTTTAATTTAGAGATAAAAATATCTTATATTGGTTTGCAATGTAAAGATGAATATTTGTATTAAATTTCAAAATTCTTTACGACTTTATCACTTTAATCTCTAAAAGCGACTTTGAGTCTCCTAAGTGATCTTTCATATCAAATTAGGTCTCTAAAAGCGACTTTGAGTCTCCCAAGTGATCTTTCATATCGAATTAGGTGCTTACCCTTAGATAAGTTTGATAAAGTCTAAACATTCTGTGTTTGTTGTACTTTTTTGGTTTTTCATATGCTGTCTATATCTACTTTAATTTGGGCCTTAATAATATGATTTGTCCCAGAAAGTTCAACATTAGGTGGTAACATGACTACATTTCCAATGATCAAGTTCGAGACTCCTGATTAAGGACGAGTGTTCGTATCACTACCACAACCTTCCGTGGCAACATGTTGTGTTTTAATCCTTTCAAACAAAAGTTTAAATAGAATATCATTCTTGGGAATAAAATGCCAATATGAATGTTATATAGTGTGGAATGGAACCAACAAAAAAAAAATGGTATCAATTTGTGACGTGAGAATTTTGCTTACCCCAAAATTACATTTTCACCCTATGATAATATATAGTTTGTTGATTATTTTCTTTTTAATTGTTGGAGGGATTTTCACTCTAGGGAATATGTGCAATTTCTAATTGATAAACTTGAAAGATAAGAAAAATGGAATAAGTTCACATGTTATCAAGGTCCATTAACTATTAGATACAAAATTAAATATCAAAATTACCCTTTACTTTACTATCAACATGTCCATTCATCTTTATCTCTACTATATACTATATATAACTAAAATATATAAAAGATGACCATTAATATATATCATAATATCAAGTATGCTATCTTAATAAGTTGTGTGATGAAAAAAAAATATCTTAATTAACAAGTTGAGTCTGTAATTAAGATAAAAATAGAAATAGAGATTTTAAAATACAAAATGTATCAATTTTTTTGAGATAGACTACATTAAAATGAATATCATATCAGACCCGACAAAGACATATAATTAGAATTTCATCAAAAAAGAAAGCACAGCTATATAAGTGTACTGATTCTTAAGTGGTCCATGAAATGAATGTGGTCACCTCTAGAATGTGATTAATCACAAACAAAATAGTACAACATGCATGTTGGAAAAACTATGAACATGGGCTCTAAAATTATTCTCACTAAATGTATGATTGTAGTTCAATTAATGAAATCACAAGTACTTAGCCCTACAATGGGTCCAAGACTCAATGCAATGTGTGGGTTCATGTATTACAAGAAAATACTACCAGAAACAACAATTTTTTTTTTCTATTGCGAATTATTGAGAAATTTATTCTATAAAACAAGATTTTTTTCCATTTGTATCAGATTAGCTCATTGAAAAAATGTATGGTGCATGAGAAACAAATTCTTACTGAAATATATAATGGGGAAATTCCTAATTTGTTCCATATGAAAACATTATTTTTTTTTTCTCACCGATTCAATCAAAATATCAGTGGGAGTGGGAATAGCCTCTGAACATTTTTAAGAGGGAGAATAGTGATTTTTTAGTAGTGAAACAAAGAATTAGTGACAGACATAATTTTACAGCTAAACAGTAAAAATTTCATGCTAATCTCATTTAGCTATGAATTATAAGAAAGACAATTAGCTAAGAGGTTTTTAGCAATCAATTAGTTAGGAATTACCGATAAATTCCATGTTTACTAATTGTGATCTTGACTTTTATGGGATGAACCATCAATCATATAAAGTAACCACGTAGAGTTTTTGGCTATGTGCCTCATGAGAAGACTATATGCATGAGGCTAAGACTTTAAAAAAAGAAGTAATTGTTGTATTAATTATCAATAAAGTCGTTATAAAATTAAGCTAAGCTAGCTAACACAACTTGCTAAAGTCTAATTAACAAGTCACAATATATCAACTAGAGCTCTAACATATATACCTAATTAATTAGCTCATAATATAAAATTTTGAATGTAACCATGAGAGGCTCGAAAAACATTGCACATGTAGGCTATCTAATGTAAATATATTACTGCTTGAAAATATTATATTTGCAAAATCTTATAGAAAATATATATTAATTTAGAATTGTGGATGATTGTTTTTATATTTCTTTTAGTCACACTCTAAAAGTTAGCAACGACACGAAACTTTCGCAAATAACCACTATAATTAACTTAATTATGCTCCACAGTTATAGTTTGCATATTTATTGGCTGTAGCTATAGTTTAAGCTGCCTCGTTTATATAATTCGCAGGTTTATATAATTCGCGAGTATATTTGTATATTTCACTTATTTTTGTATAAACTCAAAATAATGAATTTGTACAATTATAAACATCAGAATTGTAAACAGTTATACAAATTATATTATACAAATTCCGAATTGTACAAAAGTTATACAAATTATATTATACAAATTCCGAATTATACAAAAGTTATACAAATTATATTATACAAATTTCGAATTATACAAAACTAAAAAGCTGAGCCGCGTAATAATAGCTAAAAATAGGTCGCAAATGGTAATTAAGACAAACTATAGCTATGTTAACTAATAGTATATGTTTGCTTATACACGTAATTTTCCCTTTCTAGTATTCACAGACAGTTACTATAGAGGATAAAATAAAAAACATATAATTAATTTTATTTTAAAATTTTAAAATAAAAGATAATATAAGACAACTAATTTTAAAGATTACCATAAAATAATTTGACACAAAAACTATGCAAGTTGCAACAGAGTCATCATATAAGTATATCAGTCAATAAATACCAAAAATAATGATACAAAAACATTAATATCAGTATTTAAGTCATGCTTAAAATGGCTGCGTGAAAAAAGTTAAGTCAGCGTCAATATTTTTATCAAGAGATCTTAATTATAAAAAAAAGTTAAAACATCAAAAAATTAAAAACGATTCAACATTTATCATATATATTTATGAAAAAATAATTTTATTCATCGAAAACACCCTCAGATCTACCTAACTTCGGAGGAAAGTCATAATCAAATTTAATTTAACACAGCAAAAAGACAGATCTGAACAGTACAACAAAAGTCCTACATAAAGCAGAACATCCCCCACTCTCATTAATTTTAATACTTAATTTATATTCATTGTTCAATTATTATCGCTTAAAAAGTTTTAAAATTAAAAAATATATATTCATTTTTGGTAAAAAGATGGTTACGTATTCATTGTATCACTTTTATGTCTTTGACCAAATATTAAATTTTCAGTGAAAAAAAGCAATAATGCTCTTCATTTTGTTTAAAACTTTTTTGCATTACTGTCAAATATTTTGCCATATTTGTGACAAAAATGATTTTTTTAGTAATCAGACACATTATCTATTACTTAGTTTTGAGTAAATTGAATCATATCAACATAGGCTAATGTAGTTTATAAGTTACTAAATAAGATTCATATTTTCGTCCCAAACACTATATTTTTTTTAATTTTTCATTTGGTGTTGATATTCATTAGAGCTCGACTAATTTGGAATCGTACTGCGTAGGGCTCCATTTAGAGAGAAACACTCCCTAAAAAATTATGACAAGTTTATTTTATAAAATAAATTTTATTAATTATGATTTAAAAATTTAAATTTAACTATTACTTCCTCTGTTTGAATTTATTTTTAGTTCATATAAAAAAACTCTTTCTTGTTTGATAATTTTTGACATGTTTAAGCCCGTAAATTGTAAAGTGGAAAAATTACCTAAATCTCTATCCCTTATTGGATACATCCCTTCCCTCTCGAACCAAAACATCTACTATCTTGAACGTGTAGTGTGTGTTAGATTCACACATTAGTGAGTGATAAGATTATTTGACCTTTAAGACAATTAAATTTTTAAAAGCAAGCCAGCCACATGAAACAATAGAGCATATCAGAAATGAACTTAGCTTAAAAAAGCAAAATCTTATAATAAAAACATAAAAGTATATTATTATATCTTTGGTATTCATTCATAGGAAATACATGATGTTCATTGCACATCACTCACTACTAATAGAGCTGCGGGCTACATGCTTTTTCCCTTTAAATCGTTTTTTGGGTGCTTTTGCAACCTCTTCAGCCCACTTCATAACACCAAATATTTAAAAAAAAAAAAAAAAAAAAAACAATTCCCAATAAAGTTGTTAATAAAAGATACTAATTCCCCTTAGACTTCAATACTTTCTCAGTAAAAAAGAGAAACAATTAAAGTCCAGGAAAAATCTTGTTTGTAGTGTAAGTAATAAGTAATTCTGTTTTGGGGTCGGTGAAATGGGTTTATGGATCTAAACCCGGAAATTCTTGCCTTCAAAAGTTTGTCCAAACTGCCAATTAGATGGTGCCACGTTGATATTAGTGACACTACGATGATCACTAGCTTTAACCCGAATAGAAAGGGCTTGACCCACTAGAGGTGAATTAGTTTGCCAATTTTGCCCCCAATTACGACTCATTGCTATCCATTGTGTGTTTGTTCCTTTAATTAAGACCTTCTGTATGTCCCCTGCACCCGCAACGTTTGTTACCAATAACAAATTGAAGTAACGGAAACCGTTTATCGTGAATCGAATCCCTCCTTGTTTTCTGCATGGTACTCTGCAAACAATAATTTAATTTAATCGAGCTAGTAAATATCAAATAAATAAATAGAGTAGACGGATTGGACTGGTTATGGATGTTGGAAGCCAACAAGGGCGTGGGATAATGTGAGCCATGTTTCGAATTACTGAATTCGAAGCGAAATAGGAACAAATCCCAATTTTTTGTTTCGTCACATTTTATAGGAATGAGACATTTCCATTGTTACCCTCAAAGTCACCTCAAAATTGCAACTTTAACTTTCCCTTATACACATGGTACGAAAACGCGTCATACTATTTCCAATTATATTTCTATATTAAAATATAAATTTTGTCATAATGTTTGCTATTTTGTTTATAAACATAAAATGAGTTAAAACGACTCGTATTTAAAACAAGAATGGGACCAACCCCTAATTCAAATAATTATCATAGTGACAATGAAACTAGCTTAAAAATGTTGAGAGATATGGTGGCAAGTTATAGCAAGCCTATAATTTTTGTCGGTGTCCCAAATGGAAACCATGTTTTTGCAATTTATTTAAATAATGATATTAAAAAAAAAATCGATTTAAAATTTTCATTTTAAACTAAGCACACACAAACTTCTTTAAACAAATAGAAACATACAAAGGAGTAAAAATACTCATAGTATTTTCTTATTAATACTTTTGAAGAATATATTTTCATATTTACAAATAATTTAACTTTAACTTTTCTATTTTATGACTAATTGTAAGACTCAATTTAAAAATCCGAAATATTAATAGAATTATGTAATTATCATGACAAAATTAAAATTTTCTTTCTTAAATTTCATATCAAATGAAGCACGTTTTGAAAGTCCAACACACTCATTCATAGTAAGTACTTTAATTTAATTAATGTGTTTTATTTTTCTTTTAAAAGATTACTTATTTATTTTAATAACTCTTTGTCTTCAACTTTATAATAAAGAGAACACCAGATCAAAGGATATTTTTGATATATAAAATACCTTAAATTTGCGATAACAAAAGAGAAAAATATAATTTTTTCTTAAATATCTAATAAATAAGGCTAGTATTAAATTACGGTATGGTCCAAAATTGTTAAAAAAACAGTTGCAATTTTCTGCCTACAAAACAAAATCTAATTAATTGACAGATTTTCTCCGCATATCAAATCTTTTCCCATACCCGCCTTCAAAATGTCACAAATACCCCTAAATGATTTTTTTATTCCATTCTAAATGTATATGATACTTTTCGTTTTTTGAGACTCAAATAGTTGAACTTTCATTGAAAATTTGCATGTAGAATCTTCAAAATTTTTAAATTAAAATTTATATATTTGTAAATTAAGTAAAAGATATTATATCATAATAATTTATATCAAAATGTTAAAAAAAATTTATGAAAAATTTACCATAAAAAAATATTGTTATTTGAATTTCGAAATCTGAAAAATGATTGAACAACGAAAGAGCAGCATATATGCAAAGAGGACCACAATACATATTGGTGCAAACCAGAAAAAAACAGTTAGGCGAAACTTCCCAAAAATATAAACGGCCAGCAAAAATGGAAATGCGTATCGGAAAACTCACCGGCGGTAAGTGACGGGGACAATTCCAGCACGGTAAAGTCCGATTTTGAGGAACATAGGCATGGCGAGATCGAAATGAGGACGAGGAGGGTTGCACCAACCGCCGTCATCGTTTGGTAAAGCGAAGTTCGGCGGGCAAAAATTTGTCGCCGTCACGAAAATGGATGGATTACCAGGAAGACACCATTTTCCATCGTTATCACACTTTAACTCAAAGCAGGCTCCGCAGCTTAGTCCATTGTTGAATAGCACTGTGCTTAACGCTGCATTGTTCACTCCGTAACCTTGGCTGTATAGATTGCCATATCCACAAGCTCCACCTACAAATTCAAACAAAATTCAAAAAAAATTCGCCCAAATTTGAAAAACAAATAAACAAATGAGTGATTCAGGGAGCCAGATTTTCAATTTTATGAGTTAAAAATCTATGAACATGGCTATGAAAACACATTTGGCCATTAAATTTCGGAAAATTTCAAAATTCAACTTGAAGAAAAGTTGTATTTTCACTCTAAATTATTCACAATTCAAAAACAACTCCAGTAAGTATTCATAACTAAACACAACTTCGATTTTTCAAATATAGCTTTTCGCTTCTAATACCATAAGCTACTGTTTTCATGGCCAAACACTTATAACTGAGTTCTAAATCTAATATTTGTATATAATTAGCGAACTTCTCAACATGAAATATGTTATTTGAGTAAAAGCTACTGGATTCAAGCTCCGCAACTGAGACAGAGTAGTAGTTACCCATAGTTCCAGATGCGTCAGAGCCACCGTAGAAGGTAGCGTGGGCGCTTTGCCATGGTCCGCCGGTATAAACGCCGGGGATTCTGGCATTGACGGCGGTGAGAAAACAGAGAAGAATAGTCGTAGTAACGTAGAGCATCATAGTGGCAGCCATTTTTCTCATACTCGCTCGCTTACTGCTCAGTGTGAAGAGAGAGAAAGTAGAGAGAGAAATGGAAAATGGGATTTTGGAGGTGAATGAAGAGCGGGAGGAAGGTGAAGGGGTACTTATTGAGAAGGAGAGTCACAAGGGCAGGGCATGTAATTAATGCTCTCTTTTATTTTTATTTTTAACTTTTTGGTAATTTAGTTAAACTATTTTTTTTTTACCAGGGAAAAAGAACAAATATATTCTCGAACTATCGTAAATGGTATGCAGATACCCTCCATCATATTTTTGGGATTGGTGCCCCTGCCATCCAAAAACTAGAGCATAGATACTCTTTATACTAACGGACATATATGTGTCATAATCTTATCTACCGATCCAACATTTATTAAATATCAGATAGACGGATAATATTGTGCCACGTGTCCCTATTTAGTCTTCCGTTAAAGTGAAGGACTTATATGCCCTAATTTTTGGATAGCAGGGGCATCAATGTCCCAAAAATATGACGGAGGATATCTGCATACCATTTACGATAGTTCGGGGATATATTTATTATTTTTCCCCTTTTACTATGTTGATGGAGAAAAAAAATGGAAAGAAATTTTCTTTCTACAAGTATACATATGAATTGCAAGTGATGATGAAGAGACCTAATTTCTTGGTATCGAGTACGAGTTCAATCGAATTTAGTAAGTATATTTATATTTAAAAAATTTACTAAAGGTATATTAATACTTGAAATCATCTTTATAAAATACAGATTTCATAAGGTTGAGATTTTGGTTTCGTCTTTGCTCAATTGGCACATGAGAAATGAAATAATGGAGGTTTTAATGATTTTTGCTTAAATTTATGGCAAACACTTGAAGAATGGAACCTTGAGATTCTTGATTGTGTGGGTATAATTTTTTAATTTGTGATTTGGAGAAATTATTTATGTAATTTTACATCGAAAGAATTGTAAATAATTTGAAATTCTACTATATTCTCTCTATTCAACAATACTTGTACACTATGAATTTTACGCACTTGTTAAAAAACTATAAATAGAAAGATAATTTTATTATATCATTCTTTGAATATAATAAATACAATATTTTGAAGAATGTAATTGAGAAATGACTATAATTAATAATAAGGGTAAATTAGAAACTAAGTATAAAATTATTCATTAATTTCATAAAGTGGACAAATATTATTGGACGGAGGAAGTATTACCATTGGAATGAAGGATCAATGCACCTAACGAATGAAAAGATTCATTAAATTCTTGTTGCTTTTAATCATATTGCTCGATTTTGAATAAGTTGCTTTGGATATTTTGATACGATAATATCAGAAGTAGAGTTAGAATTTTAGAATAATAATCTTATTTTGATCAGTAAAAATTAATGAATTCAATCAAATTTATATTTGGACTTCTTTGATGTGCCCCTCGATAATAAATCATGCAATGGCAACTATACCAAATACTAGCAACTTGCTATCATAATTCATAAAATTAACTATCTTTACGTTTCTACCTTAACTATTTGATCACTCAACGACATTAGTAGTTGAAGTCCAATAATTTTATCTATTTACCGTGATAGTATTGAAATTAAATCCAATTTCTTTCTATAAAATAGTTTGAGGTGGGCATAAATTATCGAATCAAATCAAGATTTATCATATCGTATCAAAATTTGAAAGATTAGTATTAGATAGCTACATTTAATTAATCATTACTTTCAACTACTGAATTATTGAAACTAAATTTTGAAATATCGAAGGTCCGCCCCTAACCCTTTTCATCAGTATCCTAAGAAATACTTGTCATTTCCTGACCAAAAAGGATGAACGGGTGATACATATTTTTTTTTTTTAAAAAAAAAATGGTGAAACGAAATCAAATAAAATAAAATTTTAAACCATGATTAGAATGCATTAAGTAATCTTTTATTACAATTTTCATGCAAATTAATCTACAAAATTTCTCATATTCTTTATGGTAATAGAATAGTGTTATTTTGAATAGTAATAACAATTTCCAAAATATCATGTGAGCGAGTGATTTCCATTCAATTACTGTTAGCTGTTTGAGCAAGCTATGTTTTAATATTTTAAAAAAAAATAATGATCAATATTATATATATACTGATTTATGTTTGTTTTTTTTTTAAAAAAAAGGCAGGCTATCAAAATTTCTAAATTTAAAATAGTTTTAATTTATAAAATTTGATGAACAGTTAGTTGCTAGATGTTTTGCTATAAATAGAAGATCATAATTCAACTGACATAATTATGTACCAATCTTTTTTGCAAGAAAGTATATAATAAAAAATAAATCATAATCTTAAAAATATAAGGAATTCAATAGTAAAAAAACTAAAGATTCAAGAATATCGGATCCACCTCTTTCATAATAATTCACTCATCTTCTCTAAATTTTAAATCCGATTACATTAATATAAAATGAAATAATCATATATGGTGTGTCATTATTGCAAACATATATCACATTATTATTAGTTTTTCAGTCCTAATTTGTACAATACCGTTTAATTATATACATAAAGCTTTTGTAAATTTTTTTTTTTTTTTTGAGATTTATGATGTAAAGCAAAACTTTAGACATTTAAATGATTATAAGTTTTTTAATTAAAAATAAAAGAGAAATATTAAAATTAAATTACTTTTAATTATAAAAAAGTTTGGACATGAATATTACTAGAATATCTTTTTATTTCAATTTGTGCTACATTTTTTAAAATTTTGTTTTGGCTATAAATGAGCATGTAATGGTATAGCGATAAGAATCTAAAAGGTCGAATTAGTTAAATTTAGATTATAGATTCATCTCCTCGATATAATACACTCATCTTCTCTAAATCTTGAATATTCCTATATATATATACACCAAATTAAATACATATATATCACTTAATTAAAATACCTTTTATTTTAATTTATAACTTTTTATAGATAAAATTTGATTTCCCCAAGAAATATTTTCCCCCACTCTATTATAGGTCTGAGAGATTCGACACTGCATGATAGACGTAAATTTGGATGCAAGTGGGGATTTCACTCTTGTAAAGATAAAAATTGAAGTGTTAGAAAAATATTTTTTTTTAAATTTTGATTTTTAAATATTTACTAAGAACTCAATTAATAAGCAAAAATTTACACATACACACAAACTTACCCCCCGGTGTTTCGAAGTTACACATCATTTCGCGTTAAATAAAAGAGAAAATGACATAAATGGTCCCTAAACTATCACAGTAGGTCTAAATAGTCCCTTAACTATACACTTAACGGATATGGTCCTTTAACTATCCACCATTTTGTCAAGTTTGGTCTATATCACTTTTTATAAAAATTGTTAACAAACACCGTTAACATACATTATAATTCAAAATAAGTTGAAACAAGCCTCACTTTTTCACCGAGTCTACCATACTTGTGCCAAAATGCGACTGACTCATTATCATATCCACATATCGCAGCCATATTCTTGAATTGAGATAACTTTATTTCTGAAACATCAACATGGTCAATGAACTGGACACGACCCCCCAAAATAGTGTTTTTTAGGCTGGTGCTTCATAAAACCACTGTGGGTTACTTTGATGCTGATTTTTAAGGCATTGTGTATAGATCTGTAAACGAAAATAATTATTTTTAAAAATTGATATTTTCTTTTGTACAACAAAACCTCACACAAATAAAGACTTGAACTCTAGAAAACTTACCATACGGAGGAGCTGTACCACCTTCTGGTCGTAGAATCATTGTCTTGAGCTTTCAATAATGGTTTAATCTGATGAAATGAATCTAGGGTTTTCTTGACTGTAGCGTCTCACAGTGAAGAAAAGAGGAGGGAAAAAGAAAATCAAGAGAGAGTGTACTGAATGACGACGTTTGTTAATGGAGGGTATAAAAAGTGGATAGAAACCAAACTTGACAAAAGGGTGGATAGTTAAAGGACCATATCCGTTAAGTGTATAGTTAAGAGACTATTTTAGACCTACTGTGATAGTTTAGGGACCATTTATGTCATTTTTCTTAAATAAAACGTCTCACCTTACCTCCGTCAATAATATATACGTACTATGAAATATATCCAACAACTCGAATACCAATTATATGTATATTGAGTCATGAATATAACTGAAACCATGTGCATTTTTGTAATGTTTAATTCCTATCACATAAAATAACCACAAAATGGATAGGAAAAAAACAAAGTTTTAAAAATGCATTGTCACCCACATTTTTTTTTTTCTGGGATATTTTTTTGGTTAAAATTTTGAAATTTTAGATAAGAAGATTTAGAGGTTAAGAATTAGAATAGAAGTAATTAAATAGATAAGTATGTATAATATATTTTTTATCAGTATTATTTTTATTATTCTAACCAGCTTATTGTTCGACTTAATTAGTATTTTCTTAGCTTCAATTACTGGTATTATTGAAAAAAGAGCATAACACCACTTAGACGTGTCAATTGAAGCACAATGGTACTTTTCACTTAGAATTAAAGAGTTTAGGTTCAAACTTTGAAAATGAAGTTTTCTTTCAAGGAAGCACTCCCATAATGGACTTTCACATATAAGGCGATTCTGAATTAATCAAATCAACGAATTTTAAACATCGAATAATTGGAGAAAAAACTTAACTACTTCAATTTGTTATTTGAGAGATCAATTTTGTGTTTTGCATGAAGTTTCCTTGGATCAAACTTTTTTTTTAAAAAAAAAAATAAATGTATTACTAAAGCCTAAATTCTAATGGTCACAACTTAAATATATAGATAAACTCAATTAACTTTTAAAGAGTGGATATACTAATGAAAATTTCTTTCTGCTTCAATTTGTCTGTCTTGTTTTCCTTTTTAATTTGATTTCTTTAGAAATATAATTTTTCTTTCCCTTTCTTATAATTCTTGACTTTCTACTTACCACATGATATATTTACGACCACACAATCAAAATTCTTATATTCAATATCGAATCAACATCAGACAAATAAATTAAAATAGAAAGAGCGTATAATATTTGTGACATCTAAGAAGGAACAAGAGTGTATATACGTGTATATGGTATAGAAGAAAAGGCAAATATACAAACATGTGAATCGAAAAATAATTCATTTTAGTTAGCTTCTACTTACATCTACAAAAACCAACCACCCATGTGCATTCACTTATTGCCCCTATATTATCTTTTTTTGACGTAATTCAGGGTGACTCAATAAAATTAGAGATTTAAATTTCGAGTGGGGTCAATGGTTTAATGCAACTTAGTATAGTCGCAAATAATGTTGCTAATTAATTATGTGTAACTAAAATGCGGTATTTTCACGTCTATTAGCATAAGTACACTTCTCTAATCATGATTTTGTTAATTAATACTCCACTATACATAGTATTTACTTAAAAAGAAGGTAGATTTTTTTTAATTGTGTCAACTCCATATATTTACTTTTAAGGAAGCTACAATAGCTTTCTTGTAATTATTAAATTTTTCATTATTCTATCCAACACAATAATTATTAACTTATTTCTCAAATACTATTACTCCACTATATAGAAGCGTTTAATTAAAAACACACAATTGTTCGTCGACATGCCTTCTGAAAATTCAATACTCTTTTGGATTTTTTTAAAAAAAATCTATCTTTTTACTTGTGATATATTTGAAAATCACGTTAATTTTTTAAAAATAAATTATAGTAATTAACAACTTAAAATATTTTTAAAAATGTAAATTAATTTTACGTAACGGCCCATGACCAACCAAATCTAGGAAATCTGCCAGATCATCATAAAATTATTAAAACAAAATATTTTACACCAACCCAAAAATCTTATAAGAAGCTCATGTATGGCAATGCACGTGAATTTATCTCCAAGCTAACCCCACCTTAGTAACCTACCTACCATTTATGACTATCAAATGCAAATTCTACATTTTTACACTGTTATTAGAATTTTAATAGTTCAATTGATTAACGTTGAATCGTAACCTTATTCAAAATATGATTCAATTTTTAAGTTCTTAAGTCTTAACACTCCAGACGTTATATTTTTATTATTTTAAATTCAGAATTTGATGTTTATTAGGGTAAAAGTTACTTATAATCACTTTGCAATTGTTAAATATTTTTTAGGGAAAATGATAAATATACTTTCGAACTATCGTAAATGATATGCAGATACCTTCCGTCATACTTTTGGGACATTAGTGTCCATACCGTCCAAATACTAGAGCATATATACCCTTAATACTAACAAACATACACGTGTCATAATCTTATCCATCGCTCCGACATTTATGAAATATCGGATCGACGGATAAGATTGTGTCACGTGTCCCTATTTAGTGTTCCGTTCGAGTGATGGGCATATATGCTCTAATTTTTGGACGACAGAAGCACCAATGTCTCAAAAGTATGACGAATGATATCTGCATACCATTTTTGATAGTTCGGAAATATATTTTTCTTTTTTTCCTATTTTTTATATCGTTCGTACATGAAACTTAAATTCTTTATCTATATCTTACCCAGCCCCACGCCATAAACCCAGCCCAATCCTAGTGTCCATGTACACGTGTAGACATGTGAACTATATACCAACCATTTTAGCTGAAGAATTAATTAGCCGTAGTGTCAGCTGAATTTATGGTGGCTCGCTGAGAACACCCACCTTGTTCACTTTCTAAATAGGGGCGGATTTAGAAGCTCGAATATAAATTTACGTGAATTCAATAATTTTTATTTAGATAAATTATATATTCTTTTTGTTTTAATTTATGTAGTATTTTTTATTTTTTGAGAATCAACAATTTATGTTTGACTGGTAATTTACGCATGGAATCTTTAATTTTTTTAAAGGAGAAAAGGACAAACATACCTCCGAACTATCGTAAATGGTATGCAGATATCCTCCGTCATACTTTTGGGTCATTGATGTCCTTGCCATCCAAAAACTAGAGCATACATGCCCTTCACTCTAACAGAAGACTAAATAGGGACACGTGACACAATCTTATCTATCGATCTGATATTGAATAAATATCGGGTCGGTGGATTAGATTATGACACGTGTATGTCCGTTAGTATAAAAGGTTATATATGTTCTAGTTTTTGGACGATTGGGCACCAATGTCCCAAAAGTATAATGGAGGTATATGCATATCATTTACGATAATTCAAGGGTATATTTGTCCTCTTCCTCTTTTTTTAAATGAAATTTATATATTTATAAATTACATAAAAAGTATTTTAAGTCACAATAATTGACAATTCAAAATATTTAAAAGATGTATGAAAAATTTACGGTCAAAGATATATTTGTATGAATTTTGAAATACGAAAAGTGAAACATAAATTGAGGCAGAGAGAGTATAATTTCTTAAATATTTGACAATTAATGTAGGTGTTATTGTAATAGTAAATTGAAATATTATAAAAAAAAAAAATTAAATTCGTATCAAAAAATCAAATTCTAATTATAGAAAGTGCGAAACTCGTCATATATGCCTTCAACTACCTTATAGACTTATCCACAAAAAAATAACAATAATATAATACGGATTTTATATATACACACACTTTTAGGAAGAGAATAAAAAATCATGTAAAACTGCGGATCGTTTGTATAACTATTAGTAATGTATAATTTAGTTATTTTTATATTATTTATTTTATTTTTTATTTTAAATATAAAATAATATATAAATTTTCTTATAGCTTATACATGTATTAGTTATATTATGTGCGGTTTTAAATTGCAAATCAACATCATATTAATTTTTATACATAAATAACTTACCTCTTAACTAACTATCAGATATGATACCCACTGCGTCTCAATCCAGAGGTGCCGAAGAGTCACATCTTGAGATTTTAAAGCATTTTTTATTAAAGTGATTTCATTCTTAAGGTTCAGATTCAGACGAAGAAATAGAAATAACATCATCTAAATTCATTTTGTTTCTCAATTATCTTAATTATTAACTTTAACATTGTATTAGTCAATACTTCCCAATAAAATACTAGAAGGAATAAGTGGTCAACCATATGGTTTAGTGTCGAGAAGTCTCATCTTGAGATTAAAACATTTCTTATTAAAAACGATTTCATTCTACCGTTCGAATTGAGATCATCGATTAACAATAAAGAAATAGAAATAATATTATTGGAAGTCATTTTTTTTCTCGATTATTTTGATTATTATCTTTAACATTGTATTGGTTTATACTTCCCAATAAAATATTTTCAAAAAATGAGATCTATGGAGACAATATTTTATTTTTTTTAAAAAAAAAAGTAGTTCTATCATACTAAATACACCTCTAGGGTCCTGGTTGCACATTTACCATTATTTGAAAACTACAACTTTAAACCACAAATATTCAAAATTCAAACGTTGAAAATAATTAAAAATTATTAACTACTCAACCAACCACGTTGTTGGTCATTACACACATTGCAACAAAATTAATAATGCTTCCTCACATTTATGCTTAACTTTTCACTTATTTAAAGGTATTAAAAAAATGAAAAACTTAAATATTGCTTAAATTTTTTTTTTATTTTTTTTGATAAAAGGGCGGGGGCACCACTTCATTATAAATCGACCTTTATGAAATTTGCATTTTCCTATTATAAAGTCAGCTGATTTGTTATTTTATGTATCGTATCATATCATAATATTGAATTAATAAAATAAAGTTTGTTATTATATGCATAATTTCGTTAACAATATGAAATTTGATATTTGGGACGTAATTATTACAATTGAATGATTGATAGTAGGTTTATCATGTATTTATCGGTACTAGATATCGATAGAAAATTTGATTTGCAAGATAGCATGTAAATAACTGAATTATATTATATGATACGTTTACTCAAATTTCTTCATAGTAAAAAGTATCTTGCATGTTACTCTAGTTCTATAACTGAAACAGATATAGCATGAACATGATTAGATTACATTACAATGTGTATACTTTTTCGACCACAACACTTGATTCTCCAACAACAAGAAGACTTTTTTTGTCTATATTAATGAGTGATAGAGTTAAGAATTTATTATAAAGACGATAAATTAAAGAGAAAGTTTTAGGAATAGCAAATATAATAGAAACAATAAGGCTCTATAGATATAGTGTTGATAATTGTACTTTACAGATATAGTTTTGTTTGTTATGAAGACTGTGATTTGTATATTTCTATTGCGAATATACAAATAAGGTAAGTATATGCAAATTCTGTACTTGTACATTTAGAAAATTTTCAAATCTCTGTTTGTATATTTCACTTGCCAATTCTGAATTTATACGATTAGGAACCAAATTATACAGTACAAGTTATAAATTTATACAAATTAGGCGAAATATACAAATCAGACAAATTATACAAATCAGACGAATAACAAAAATTGGGGAAACTGTTGTCGCGAATTATAATTTTCTTAAACTGTAGTTGTAGTACCTAATATGCTAAATGTTTGCTATTCTACATAATTTTTCCTTAATTGAATGTACAATTTGGGTTATAAATTTAGTAGAATTGAGTAATTTTAACCTAAGATTTATTATAAGAAATATATTTGATATACATAAATTATTAATTAAAAATTTAATAATATAAATTTCGAGTTTATAAACTTCAAAAATCATAAATTTGTCTAGGTGATTAAAAAAAAAGATAGAATATTAGAGTTGAGATTCTTTTATAACAATAATATATTTAGTGTAATTATACAAACATAGTTTTGAAAAATTCTTGATCTTGCATATCTTAATTTTTTTTTGATAAAAATCAATATTCTTGATCTTGCATTAATCTTACATATCGTAATAATGTGATAAAAATAATAAAGAATCTCATCCAACTTGTTCTTGATTTAAAAGAAAAAGAAGAAAATTAAAGGAAAAAAAAAAAAACTAATTTAGAGAAATTTGTTCATAACATGGGCAGATTTTCAACTTGTCGATTATCAGCTACACGAAAATCGATAAAAAAATATATATAAAGAAAAACAGAACAATCATAGAGAAAAAAAATTCTAATCTAAAAAAAACACATTCCTTAAAGAACATGTTTTTATTAATTTAGTGTGTATATATAATTAATTAAGATTAATGTGTTAACTAAGCAAAAGACTGAGAGTCCACTTGTTTCATTCGCAAGATTAAGGATTGCTAATACTTTTATCTCTTTTATATTAATAAAAAAATTGGAGGGCAGAGGAAAGGGACAAGATGATAATATATCTAGATGGCAAGCACCCTCTGTCTCTAACCTTAAAGTCGTAGGTTCGAGTTATCAAGACGAAAGATTGAAGGCGAGATGAAAAAAAGGTTGAAAAAAAGATAACACACACAAATCGAGAAATGATCCAAGGAAGGGTTTATAAAGTGAGGAATTGAACCGTTACCAACAAGATGAAAGTTCAAATAACCAACCGAGCTGTTAAAATTACTTCTCTAAGGTCGGGGGTGATTGTTGGTGGGGGGATGGGGGATGGTGATAACATAAATAATTGAATTGTGAGCATGTGTATATACCTCCCAAAAAGGAGACAGCAAATTTCACAGATACGAAAATTAAATGATCAAATATCTTGTACTATAAAGTTTTTTCATTTTCACAGAATTACTGTCACTTATGGCCTTTACACAATTAAATTTTTCACAGAAATGAGTCCACATGTTTTTTTTTTTACTTTTGTTGAAGGAGTCCTCAAATAATATGTAAAAATAACCAACACAGAACATGAAGGTAGGGACTAAGAAATAGTAGATAGTAATATTTATATTAGATCTTGTAATTTCCATCTATTATTTAGGTTGAAGCATAATTCTAAATATATATCCATAAGTTACAAACAAATTGAAATGAAGAGAGTACTGTTTTTCTTATAATGGTAATGTTCCGGCCAAACTTGTATACACTTCTTCTATTCCACTAGGTACTTGCTACCTTTCGCCAACGTAAAGACCATATAAGTCTGTCACCAAAGCTTCGGTAGATGAGAAGAAACATTATATCAACTCTTAAAGCCAACATTAATGAGTAAAATGGAGAACGAATAATGCAAAGAATGAGAAATACCTCTTATACTTTCTGGCTCCATGAGGGCAATACAAAGTAACTAACTGATACATTGAATTCAATCAATCTCCATATGTGCTCTTAGGCAGAAACCAAATTAAATTGAAACCTATCCTCTATAAATCCCGCCATTACTGAACTTCTTGATGATGTGAGTCAAAAAGAGACGGACTGAAAACTTGTACATATTGACCAAAATCTGTACAGCTCAATCAAACCTCAAAAGATACATGGACGATACTCAATTCCACTGTCCAGATATAACTTCAAAGCTCAAATGAAGACAACAGCAAGAAACATCGTCGCCCTTGTGTGGTTGTATCTCCAACATGTATATAAACTATTGACTTGTCATTGAGGTGAGAATGATTATAAGAGCTTCCTGAGTCCCTCACTAGAGAAAAGTCATCTAAACACATGCACGAGGAACTATTCTGTTAATTGTTGCAACAAAATGTTAGGAACGCTTGTTTCCATCATAAGCTTTCTGGTCTCCACGAACAAATATCCTATACAGCCTCAACCTCCTTAAGAGAGAGAATATCATCACGTGGATGAGCTTCTTCAACTTGCACATCTACTTCATCACCAATTTGTACACCAATAGACACCCACGAAGAAGCTTGAATTCCAATCTGCAACAAGTTTGCATTAGATTATAGCAAAATCCAGTAAGAATGAAAAGAGGAACAACCAGAAACCACTAATCGCGAGGAAAACCATGGGAATATCTTTTGACCATACTATACTGGTGCCTGGTATGTGTCTCAGAGAAAGGGAGAGGGGACAAATTGATATTCCCTGCTCAGGTTAATCTTGAGAGATTCAGGGAAAGTAACAAGGCTTGCGCTAAAATTTCCAAGCGTTCTACATTTTCAAGCACCAATTCTAGCCCATATTAAGTCAAGATCAGTAGAGGTCAAACATGAAAAACATGACTTGGTGAAAATGAGCAGCAATTAATCATAACTTGTGTCGACTTGCACTCATTAAACAGCCCTAATGTTGCCTTAAATCAGTGCTTTAATGATCCCATACAAGACACTTTCTTTTGGTAACTGAGAAATCCTAGAGAGCCAGTTAGCACAGGGGTCGAAACCCAGCGAACTATGGGCCTCACCCCTCTGCCATTCTTCACTTAAATATCAGGCTTAAATACTAGTTGAGTCCGTATCAATACGTGTGTCTAACCCGCACATCGCACAGTAGGTTCTTATCACTAGAACATAGCCCTGGGGATTACAAAATATAAGATCATTCTCCACTTAAATATCATGGTTTTGTCTTCAGCAGGGTTCAAAACAATAATGTACCAGTACGGCTATAACCTACACATCACGAGTTGTGTTTTTACCACTAGAACAAAATCCCAGGGACTACAAAATACAAGAGACTTTTAACTCATATATTGCCTGTCAGAACATATCTGCTCAATCCTTTATAAAAATCTCGAGCTGGGCAATCTCATATAAATCCTAAACCACATAATATTATTATTTGAATAATATGATTATTTGAAATGCTTAGCATCAATGAATCAAATTCAAATATATACATAAGGGAAGGCTTAGCATGCCCCAATTAGTCAGACAGGGTGGATGCAAGGAAGAGCCTTGGTCACACTTCATTTTCTATAGGGGTCCGAATCTGTGCTGCTTCCAGTATCACATAAATCTAGATAGATAGGGACCTCAAAGATTGACTAAAAAGCGAGAAATTGACTTTGAGAAAGAAAAGGGGTGAGCAATGTAGAAACAGAGGTAAAAGGTAAGAAAGGGCCAACAGCAAGATTCATGAGAGACATGAGTGCCCTAGAAAACATTTATAGGCATATTTTGAACACATCTCACATGCTGAAAGAGTGGCAAATCAATAATTGCAATTCTGGTATCCAGCATAGATCAAAGAAATTATGAACTCTTACCTCCGTCAACAGTATTGCGGCTATTCGGTCTTTGATGAATCTAAGGACCAGGGCACGATACCGTTTCCCTTTCGGCTGCCTTCTCAAGTATTCCAATATCCAATAACGAAGACTGCTGCTGGAGAGCCTCCTTACAACTCTGGTTGTCATGTTTACTGAAGACGCAATGCCTTCTAGCTCCCCAGCTGAGAGAGGAAGAGGATCACCACTAAGAAAGGCCTTTACCTATATATACAAGAAAATGAACATCAGAACCTCACAAAATGTTCTTGCCATTTTAATCATGCACACACCGCTAAGGCTCAAAGCTACATGTTGCAGAATCAATTCATTAACATGGTAGACAAATGAGAAAATAATTGCACGCATAAAAGTTACTTGATATGGGAAAACGAAAGAATCAATGAATGAGAAAGCATTACTTATATACTTGCATGAACAAAAATAACTCTATGTAGGGTTTCTATCCAAGCTCGGTTACAATGTAAAAAACAATCCATGCATATCTCGTAGGCATTGCCAAGTTGCAAATTCAAGAATGTCCAGTCTAATAGATAAGGCTGAACAATTTCATTTGTCACAACTGCAAAAATCTTAGCAGCACTAGTACTTTGAAGAGCTCACCTGATAATGGGCTGCAAGATCCATATATCTTCGAATAGGGGAGGTAAACTGAACATAGCCTGGAAGTCCCAACACCCCATGGCGTATAGGATTCCTGAAATCCATTTCAGCTGCACGCATAGTTCGAACAATAGCAGCACTCCTAACGGGTCCTTCTGGAAGGTGTGCAAATGCAGAAGCGTCGATATTAGATTGAGGCTGTCCTCGGTATGGTAAAGGGATGTTGTTATGAGAACCAAAAGTGGCTATAACTTCCCCACAGAGTATCATCATCTCAGAAACAAGCCTCATAGCTGCATCTGCCTGGTTTTCAACATACAGCTTGATTGACGGCTCTGGATGATCTGGATTAGTCACCTTAATTCGTGTTTCTATGGTGGCTGTGTCTATAGCACCCTGCAGAAACATTCCTTGTCAATTTTTGGTTCTTGAGAATCAGAATACGCTGCAGCACAACTGTAGACAATCTTCTTAAAACACTAGAACCAACATGGATAATGTCATGCAGAAGTAGTAAATAATTACATGAATGCCAGTTATAGGAGTTTTTAAATGTTACTACAAGACCTCATACTACAGCATCAATCTGAAGCTGCATAAGAGAAGCTTCAAACAAAAGAAGCAGAGCACAATAGGTGCAAACATGAATTCAAAAAATCTCAAACAACATCAAGAATGCAAAATTCTGAATACAATAATGGGCCAGATACTTCTCATGAAGCGTTGAAGTACATAAGCAAGCATCTGACTGCAGCAAATGCAAAATCAAACATGGCTAAGATAGTATACAAGCACTTACGTAAAACACAGCCAACAATATACACATAGCTGGGACAATAGCTCCTCTCAATAAGAGTGCGGTGGAGAAAGGTGAAACTTGCTCTTAATTTCCATCAACGGCCAAATAATTACACATAGGAAAGATAATTTGAAGTTTGGCAGATAAGATGCTACTACCTGTTCTCGACGCCATCTTAACCGGAGTGCAGCTGCTTCAGAAAGAATTTTCAGTTCAATCTCTTCTTCAAGATTCAAATGAAGGAGCTCCGTTGCACTCTCATATGTCAACATATATGTCGGTTTGATGATTGAGTTTTCCACCGAGTATTCTGCAATGCTGCCAAATCCATTAGGTTAATGATTTTCTCTAAAATGTTCATTTCTTAAGATTTTTAAATCCAAAGCATGACCTCATTTAGAAACCAGTTCTCTTTGAAATAATAAGTTCCTGATATCATACCAACTTCAAGATCCAGAAAATGAGACAAACAATTGACAGTTCATGACATATATCATTTTTATACAGAAGGTTAAGCCAAGAAGCAACCCTAAATGAATATTTAAGAAACTTCTCAATAATACACCCAATAGAGATACAGTAAATCAGGATCCAACATTGAAAGCCCAAAATTCCTGTACACCAGAACTGATGGGATAGCGGACAACAAAATTCTCAGTACAATTCTCATTAATAACTAACCTGCCATCAGAACGCAACACAACAGACACAGAAACAGCATTACACAGCTTTCCTTGCTGCAGACTCATGCCTTCCATGGCCAACCTTTCAGGGAACATTGGATATGTTGCAGTAGGCAAGAATATTGAAGTTCCTCTTCTTCTTGCATCCCTGCAAAGAAAGCAATATTAAAATAATACCTCACAAAGATATCACTGAAATCAAAATTTTAGGCATAAGACGATGTACTTGTCTATTATGCTTCCTGGCTGAACTAAACGAGTAGGATCTGCAATATGTATCCAAATTTTAATCCGGCCGTCCTGCAACCTTGTTGCACTCAATGCGTCATCAAGCTGCAATAGTCATGCTTTAGGAACTTTCAGAATTATACTGTAGAAAATTGCATTTTAGAACTCCAACACACAGTCAAAGCACACAAGACATAATTCTCCCATGAAACCACAATGTATAACGCACCTCATCAGCCTCATCAACGTCAATCGCGTAAACCTTCAGGGGAGTCAGGTCTATTCTATCAGCCTAAGCACCAAAACAACAGTAAATCAATGGTTGATAAGATATATAAAAAGTGGACAAGAACGAGTTTAGAAATAAAAAATGCTTCAGAATTGTTTAGGCAATGAACGTTTCTATTATGGTTCTAGACAAACCAAAAGGTTTTCAGTGAAACCAAAAGTTTTGCACAAATAGAAAAAAAGAGACGTTGAATTCCACTGAAAAAAATTCTCCTTTATTTCTAATATAGAACCTTTTTTTTAATCAAGAATCCTAGTTTGACCAGCCCCCAAGGCCTAGCTTGAATGGCAAAAGGTGGAGGATTTGTGGCTTAGGTCGCAGGTTTAAGCCCCCCAACATGCAAAGCGAAGCCCAGTATTTAAGTGGAGAAGGGTAGAGGGGTGGGCCCATTATTCACCGAGTTTAGAAGGCTGTATTTGGTCCAAAGGGCGGGTCACAGACGGATTTATCGGTTATCAAAAAAAATTAGAATCGTAGTTTGACCAAATTCTCCTCTAAAGCCACTGGAGCAATTTATCGGGCGCAATAATAAAGCTAATGGTCACATATTCTCTCTGCCGAGGGTATATTGGAAACAACCTTTCTACCCACAAAGGTAGGGATACGGTCTGCGTACATCCTACCATCCCCTTACCCCACTTGTTACACTAGGTATGTTGTTGTGGTCACATGTCCCCCCCTTCCCCCCTCCCCCTCTCTGTGTATCTGTGCGCACACACAAACTTTTTAATCAGCATGTAACACCTTTGTAGTTGACAGATAGGCAAAGAGACAAATAAAGAAAAATGTTTTCTGACATAAAAACTTCATCTGCTCCATGTACAACTGCTCCTTTTAAGGCTAGTCTTCCCACTCATCAAGAACGTGACAAGTTTGCTAGAAGTTGGATTTTATATAAATCAAAATTATTTCATTGACGTCACACTAAGACAGTACTGGAAATTATGGTGTTCAGTGGCTCAATTATCTTGTTTTAACATACTGTCACAATCCTCTATACAAATGGAACTTTCGCTTCCACCAAAAGTACAAAAGAAACATGAAATAAGAAGAATTTGGACTTTTACAAAATGCAACACCAAAAAAGCTAGACTCAGAGGAATCCACACTCAATCTGTAACACCCCAGTCCAAAGGCAAAATAGTACGGCCAGAAGGCAAAAACATAGATACATACGTTGATGTCACAAGTAGAAATCTTAAAGGCAACAATACCTCATCAAGGTCAGTCGATGTAGACAAAAGACTCTCTGCGGCCGACAGAATCTCATCCCGATGATCAGTAGGGAGGTTCAACTTTAACAATTCGAGATTTACATGTACAGGAAAATACCCAATATCTATGAGGAGATTCACTGCTGCAGATGAAGTCTTTGCCTGTCCCATGGCCTTCAAAATCTAGAAGAAAGGAAGACAAACAACATGATACAGGTTTCTCTTTTAGTTTTCCGACCTTTTGATAAAGGAAGGCTGTTCATAACCTAGCAACTCAACAGGAAAGCAGCACAAGTCCTTCAGATGGCAGTAAAAACACAGCCTAACTTAACAAAGATAATAATTGTGATTCTCAAATAAATTCAGGAGACTTTTCATCCAATAACCAAAGGTTTTTTTCTTTTTGACAAGATATCCAATAACCAAAGGTTAAGAAGGTAATTAATTACCATCCCAGCTGTTTTCTTTTGATCGTCGTTTTTGCAAGAATCAATGGCAAAAGCTTCAAGAGACTCTATCTTGTGCCAAGTTTTCTCTTCAGCCTTCCAAGAAGATCTTGGGGGTTTGTCTTGAGGAGGCATTTGTTTAGCAGATCGCAGAAACTGCATAAGTTCCTCAAACTCCTTCTCTGAGGCCTCTTTAGCAAGCTTCCTTCGCAAAAGTTCATCCACCTAAATTTTTAGGCCAGGCAGTTACTTGCATTGAAGAGAGATAAGAAAAATGAGACATTCATATAGCAAAGTAAGAATACAGAGAGAAAATGTTAGCGAAGCAACCATGAAAGATGGGAAGTTTCAAAGGCAAGTCTTCAGGTAACTCTATACAATGTTATGAACTGATGGAACAAGTAAAACACACAAGTACGCATGCATGTGTGTTGCGCATGGTAGTGGCAAGAGGAATAATTCATTGATCTTACGCAAACATTTAATACACACACATAAATTATATCAAAAGACATTGGTGTTGAAATATCAGGTGTAAAGGAAAATACTTGATGAACTTACTATCATAAAAGTTACATTCTATTAATACTACATCATAAGACTGATGGAAAAAATGTTACAATTATTTAGGCTCTCTGGATTTAAACACTAATATCCACAATATGATTTTTTATACGATAATAATTCAAAAATTATCTAAACATACAGGTATCAAAATATCTATCTATATATATGACTATAAAAGAGATAAAGTCTAAATGTAATCTTTTTGCGGTTTTACTAGTTTCTTATCGAATAAAGGGGAGCATTGGAGCAATGGCAAAATTGTCTCTGAGTGACCTATAGATCATAGTTTCGAGCCGTGGAAGCAGCTTGCATTAGGGTATATATCACAATCTTCGGTGGGGTGCTGCCTTTCCCCGACCCCTGTGTGAATGTGGAATGCCTTATGCACCGGGCTGCCCTTCATTAGTTTCTTATCTAATATCCGGATGGACTTTACTTCTTCCTGTCCAGTTAGTTTGTACACAGGTGGAAGTTCATGTGCTAGACCCTATTATTCAACATTTGAGCAGATTGCCTGAATGGATTCTATCATATTACAAAGATAATCCCATTCATATAAATCTAAACAAATCATGCTCCATTGAAAGCAATCAAGATCTGCCAAAACACACCTATCTCGGATCTTCAATCCAGGAACAATCTCAGAAACAAATACCAGAATAGAAAAGAATAGGAAAAAGCTCATAAAAGAGAAAATGATATAGATAACAGAGATGGAAACGAAACAACATATAGAGCACAAGAAAATGTCCAGTCATCTAAGACCAAATGAGAACAGATGGTGCATTTTCAGTTGACCAAAATAGCTGATGGAAGATTGTATCACCTGGTTAGCAGTCCGAGGTCCATATACAGAAAGACCTTTTGACTCCAGAACTGCGAAGTACACCTCATCTCTTGATAACAGCAGGTGGGCGCAATAGGTCTCAAGAGGCTCCGCACTACCAAAAATCATCTGGTAGGACAAAAAAAGGTCATTAAAAGAACAATCAATGTCGACATCATGACTTCCAGATAGTTTACCTCAGCTAGTTCTTGAACTGTTACTGATTTATTTTTCTCAAGAAGCTCATTCCATGCAAATTCAAGCAGTGCTGGATCCTATCAGTGGGCACTAAAAAATTCAATCTTTATCCTAAAAAAGAGTACAGAACTGTATATTGTGTCTCGTTATCGTGTAGCAAGAAAATTCAATTAAACAACAAGAGACAACCAACCAAGTTATCATGAGCTTTCTGTACAAATTCTGATATTTCTGTGGGCTCAAAATTTTCAGCACCAGGAACAATAAAAGTCACTTGCTGTGGCTTAATGGAGGTTGTAATTCCATTCTGCATCATTAAAACCAATAAAATAAACTAAAAATGCATCAGTGTCTAAGCATCAAATAAGGCTAGTAATCCAGTAAAACGAACTCGTTAAGTATTTCTATTTACACCTGATCAGAGACCATCCAATTCTTTTTTCCGTCAGGTTTAAGAGCAACTGCTAGCAACAACCTTTCAGAATCCTTCTTGAACTCCAGCAATAATCCTTTTTGTAGTGTCCCTTTCTTCAACTTGTCCTCAAGCAGCTCTCCTGTGCTTACTAATTCCAGCCTATAAAAGATTCCACAATAACCACTCCTGATTTTAGACCTCAAAAAACAACAATTCTAACAAAAATCGTGTAAAACTAAGGGCTTTTAACACATTTGGCTACTCAACCAAAACAATTACAGTCACTAGCCAAATATATACATATATATACATACACACTAATTATCTATAAAATATGTTTACCATATATAGAGATACTACATAAACAGATACTCAAAGCGCTCAAACTTTGAGAGTGAACATATAAACACCTCATCTCAGTCTCAACCGACAACTAAACTTTCCAACTCGTCCATGCTATGTCTCATGGACACCACGTGACACATAAACTTTGGAGGTGTCTAGATAATCTTTGTGTAAGTTGGAGTGTTCAATTGACACAGTAAAAAACAAGTATGTATTATAACTTATTACCTTATATGTATCTATATACACATTAATATACCAAAAAGAAATACATTTTCTGTAGAATTCATAACGGTACTACAAAATGAGCAGAAGGTACTTGCTAGTAGCACGAACTCTGCCACGTTTGTGTATAGAAGCAAGCTCTTCCATAACCATTTCGACGAGGTTGTGAACTGAATAGCTACGAACGGTGACATGGCTGAGAGGATAAGGCGCACAACGGAGAAATGAATGTGTATTCGAACGGTTTCTATGTCGAGAAGAGGCTGTTAATTGACGGAGACAGCAGCATCGGCGGGAGACGGCGAGCGGAGGCGTCGCGGCGGAACGGAAAATTACGCAGCTGTTCATGGCGCGAACCGCCATGGTTTTGCTTTTGTTGTGTGTAGGGAGCTAGAAATTGGTGGTTGAGATGGTTGGAGATGTCATGTGGGTGTGTATGGAGAAGAGAGAAAAAACAATAGGGGATTTGGTTTTTGAAGAAGCTTTTATTAGTTTTTTCATTATTCCTTTTAAATGTCCAATCGTGGTCCGATTAAATTTGAAATTAAGATATTACGGAGTCCATTTTTACATGTAGCATTTGAAATTTGTTTCATTGCTAGGACTTGAAATCGAGATCTATGATTAGTTCTTGTTTGTTATTTGTTGTAAAATATATGAGGTTTCTCTTTTACGAAAATGCCTTTATCTATAAAAAACATCGTTAACTAGGATAAAAGGCCGATCTCGAAGACACTTAAGGAACCAGCCTCATTAAACCCGACCCACCTCCCTTTTCTCAACAACAAAAGGTTCATAAACCATTTGATTCACTATTGACATTATAAAGCTTCCAATATGAACTTTTTTCTTATACTATGTTGGTTTTGGGATGCATTTTAATATTTCTAAAATGGCGTTAAAGTGTTTTTTCCAATTCCTTTCTTTCCAGCCTTGTTACACAATTTTTTTGGGTGCATTACTGCTTGTTGACAGTTGATGACAATTGATGTATATTTATTGTCATTTGGCTTAATTGCCAACGTTGTTGATAACGTTGCAATTGGTTATCGTTTGTGTATTTCATGGCAGAATATGTAGTGGTCAAACATGACCATTGCTTCTCTACATTACTTCTTCATTCTTTATTCCTCCATTATTTTTGTAACATATGTAACTCCTAAGACCATTATCTTTACTATTTACTACACCATTATCTTCCTATTCATTGCTAGAAAGATTTCTTCTACTATAAATAGTGATGATATTCATTTGGTTTGGGATATACAATACACAAGAAAAATATAGAGTGAAAGAGTTGGTCAAAAAAGAGAGTTCTTATTAGTTGAAGGGATGTATTCTTTTTTGTGGAGCTTTGAACTCAACTCTTATCCAGAGTTGTTGAGTTATACTTTGTGACGGTTGTTGTATCCTGGAGGGGACAAGTCAAGAGGACTATTGCTGGACCGGTGAAAAACATTTGCTGCAGTGGACTTAAATCTCCTTAAAGAGAGCGAGATATCCGCGCCTCAGCCTGAAGAGATTTTTGTTTCTTCATTTTATTTCAATTGTAATCTTGTAATTTTATTTTGTAATTTTTTCACTAACATACTATATAAGAATGTTGTCCAATACAAACAAAAATAACAGTTGGATCAAATGCTATGTAAGATTTCTGAAATGACATCAATTTACAAATAAATTGCAAGTAATGGCTATTCAACGGCACAGCTGAGTACACAGCCCCTGGATCTTAGACGTACTTGGATTCGACAATGAATATGTTCTCGTCTTGTTACTGTTGGAGCATGTCAATGTGAGCTGGTTACTCGTTTGCTCGGACTGCAAGAATGAAATCAAGTTCAACTCGCCAAATCACAAACATCAAAACATCTAATACAGCATGAGTGTTTTCAGAAGTCTAAGCGACTTAACACACAAAAATCCTTCAAAATTTCGACGAGAAGATTTTTTTTTATTGAAAGTATTGTAGTGCAACTTTACATCCTATGGAAGATGCTCATTTATCCTAACCTGAGTTCTGTAACTATGGAATTGGAAAATGAATGTTTCATGTCATGACAGTGAAGGAGATTTTTTCAGTTTTATGAAAATGAGAAATTCAGTAACTTCTTACCATACAGGAAACAGGCTCTGTGTTGCAGCTCCACCTTGAAGTGGGTAGACAACTCATATAATGGCACCAAGAACAATGATCATTTAAATCTACTCCGCGGAAAAGCATGACCAAGCCACTAGTGAACCTGCAGCAAGGAGAACATTAATTATTTACCAGTTGTACAGCTAAAACATATTGCTTTCAACTAGTGAGATGACTAAGTCGCAAATTCAGAATCTTCCTTATCAAAATGGCCATATTATTTAACCATCTGAAGTGTTTGCCACTAAAGATCTGCTGTATCACGTGTTTAATTCTAATTCTTGGTGCTTGTAGACCTAAATTACACATTTTTGCGTACCTGATACAATATGATCAGATATATCTGAAGTTTATCATTTAACGGCTATTGTTGTCAAAACCATGGGAATGGAACCATGAAGTAATTGATAACAGTAGAGTAGAGTAATGGGACCTATATCCTACAAATAACATGTCACTTAGGCACGTGGTGGAGACAGCAGTTGCTTGGCAACAAATAAGTGATTCACTTAGTCGAGATCCATTGATCAAAAGGTAATTAATAAGTATTCACTCAAGTCATGGAAGGAAAACAACTAATCTGTTTTTTTCCAAGTAGAATGAATAAGCTTAGTGTTATAAGCATTTAAAGGCATAAAACTAACAGAGAGAGACATCTAAGGGGTGCTCCTCCTACCAACTACCATCACTTCCTTCGTGGCCCGTGCTACCCCAAACTAAGTGGGTAAAATGATGAACTCGGAAATCCGGTCTATCTAAATTTTGTTACTCAACCCTCTATATCCTGGGAAGTCACACCCCGGTCCTTGGGGAAGTAGTAACATAAGTTTCATTATCACTACTTACATATTAGTAGTACTTTGTCACTAGACTTGGACCTATTAGGTTCATAACAATAGCAGATATAACCAGCACCAACAGCAGAAACTTGTCTAGGAATGAAAATTCTACTTATTTTCTTCTTTTTTGCTTTTAGTTTCTCAAACTAGGGCAGAAACGAAATAAAAGAGATGACTGTTAGAATATAAATAAGTATTTCCTACTTAGAATAGGAATAAGAATAGGAATCCTAGTTGGAAAAGGATTCTAATGTAGTGTCTATAAATAGGGTCTCAATGTAACAATTTAACAACAATTCAATAATATTCTTTTCCTATATTTCTCACATGGTATCAGAGCATTGGTGAGAACAAACAAGTCACCGTATGCCTATGTCAATTTCCGGTGACTATTGGATCTGATTTTGTTATTCTTTTTTTTTTTTTTTCTTTCTGTGGGTGTTGTGCGAAAATTAACACCACCACGAGGCTCGGAAAGCTCCCGCGACCAAACCCCAGCCAGAACCACCGGAAAACATCACCCCACGCGCTCTCACGCGCCGATCGGAGGTGGCAGTTTCCGGCGAGATCTGGCTCACGCGCCGGCGCGTATTACTTTAGCCAATGGGATCCAAACAAAACCAAAAGGGGTTGGAAAAGCCAAACCCCTATCTTCTGTCACCCTAGACTCTGTTCTTTATGTCCCTGGTTCTCCTTTTAATCTAGCATCTGTTAGTCGTTTGACGAAAGCCCTACATTGTAGCATAACCTTTTTCGATGATTTTTTTCTCATGCAGGACCGCAGTACGGGACAGATAATTGGAACAGGACATGAATCACAAGGCCTTTACTATCTTACCTTTTCAAATTCCTTAACAGCATGCTCCGTTGTAGATTCCCCAGATCTAATTCACAAACGTTTGGGACATCCGAGTCTATCCAAACTGCAAAAGATGGTACCTAGTTTGTCTAGTTTATCCACATTAGATTGTGAGTCGTGTCAACTTGGGAAACACACTCGTGCTACGTTTTCTTGTAGTACTGAGGGTCGTTCAGAGTCTATTTTTTCATTAGTTCATTCTGATATTTGGGGTCCTAGTAGAGTCAGTTCCACCTTAGGATTTCGTTATTTTGTTAGTTTCATTGATGATTATTCAAGATGTACTTGGGCTTTCTTAATGAAAGATCGTTCTGAGTTATTTTCTATTTTCAAAAGTTTCTTTGCTGAAATACAAAATCAGTTTGGTGTTTCTATTCGTACTTTTCGTAGTGATAATGCCTTAGAATACTTATCCTCCCAATTTCAGGAGTTTATGACTCACCAAGGCATTATTCACCAGACTACTTGTCCATACACCCCTCAACAAAATGGTGTAGCTGAAAGAAAAAATCGGCATCTTATTGAGACCGCTCGTACTCTTCTCCTTGAATCCAATGTTCCGTTGCGTTTTTGGGGAGATGCAGTTCTGACGTCTTGTTATTTGATAAATAGAATGCCTTCTTCTTCTATTCAGAATCAGGTTCCACATTCCATACTGTTTCCTCAGTCACATCTTTATCCTATTCCCCCTCGCGTCTTTGGGAGCACATGCTTTGTTCATAACTTAGCGGGAAAAGATAAATTAGCTCCTCGTGCCCTCAAATGTGTCTTTCTTGGTTACTCTCGAGTCCAAAAAGGGTATCGTTGTTATTCACATGATCTTCATCGATATCTTATATCTGCTGATGTTACATTTTTTGAGTCTCAGCCTTACTATACATCCTCTGATCATCCTAATGTATCTATGGTCTTACTCATACCTCAGGTTTTACCTGTGCCAATCTTTGAGAAATCTACGGTTACTTCTACATCTCCAGTTGTAGTGCCACCATTACTAACTTATCATCGTCGTCCACGTCCAACCCGATTCGGATGATTCATGTCATGCGCCGGACTCGCTCTGCGGACTTGCCTCCTCCTAGCCAACCGCCAGACTTCAAAAAGGTATACGATCCACTCGAAATACTAACCCACATTATACCTTCTTAAGTTATCATCGTCATCATCACCCCATTATGCCTTCAGGTCGCCTTTGTCCTCTATTTCCATTCCTAAGACTACGGTGAAGCACTTTCTCATTCGGATGGAGGCGGGCTATGGTTGATGAGATGTCCGCTTACATAAGAGTGGTACTTGGGAACTTGTCTCCCTTCCTGCAGGTAAATCTACGGTGGGTTGTCGTTGGGTTTATGCAGTCCAAATTGGTCCAGACGGTCAGGTTGATAGACTTAAGGCTCGCCTTGTTGCCAAAGGGTATACTCAGATATTTGGGCTAGATTATAGTGACACTTTCGCTCCCGTGGCTAAAATAGCTTCGCTCGTCTCTTTCTATCTATGGTCATCGTTCGTCATTGGCCTCTTCATGATTGGACATTAAGAATGCTTTTCGCATGGTGATCTTGCGGAAGAAGTCTATATGGAGCAACCACCGTTTTGTTGCTCGGGAGTCTAGTAGCCTTGTATGTCGATTGCGTAGGTCACTACATGGTGCGAAACAATCTCGCCGAGCTTGGTTTGGGAAGTTTAGCACGATTATTCAGAGTTTGGCATGACTCATAGTGGGCCGATCACTCTGTTTTATCGGCATTCCGCACCAAGTCGATGTATCTATTTGGTTGTTTACGTTGATGATATTGTTATCACCGTAATGATCAAGATGGTATCACCTATTTGAAGCAACATCTCTTTAAGCACTTCCAGACTAAAGACCTTGGCAAATTGAAGTATTTTCTAGGTATTGAGGTTGCTCAGTCTAGATCAGGTATTGTTATTTCTCAACGCAAGTATGCCTTAGACATTCTTGAGAGGCGGGAATGATGGGATGTAGACCTATTGACACTCTATGGATCCGAATGTTAAACTCCTTCCAGATGCGGGGAGCCGCTTAGTAATCTGAAAGGTATAGACGGCTTGTTGGAAAGTTGAATTATCTCACAGTGACTAGACCTGACATATCTTTTCCTGTGAGTGTTGTAAGTCAGTTTATGACTTCCCTTGTGATAGTCATTGGGAAGCGATTGTTCGATTCGCGATATATAAAGTCGACTCCGTAAAGGACTACTCTTTGAGAATCAAGGCCATGAGAATATCATTGGATATCTGACGACGATTGGCGGAGATCACCTTCCGGCTGCACGTTCGACATCCGGATCTTGTGTTGTAGTAGGAGGTAATTTGGTGTCGTGGAAGAGTAAGAAACAGAATGTGGTTGCTCGATCTAGTGCGAGAATCGAATATCGAGCAATGGCGGCAAAGACTTGTGAACTAGTTTGGATCAAGCGATTCTTTGGGAGAACTAAAATTTGGCAAAATTGATCGATGGAACTTGTGTGTGATAACCAGCGACTCTTCATATCGCATCAAATCCAGTGTTTCATGAAAGGACTAAGCACATTGAGATTGACTGTCACTTTGTCAGAGAAAAGATACTCTCGGGAGATATTGTTACGAAATTTGTGAAGTCAAATGATCAGCTTGCAGATATGTTCACCAAGTCTCTCACATGTCCTCGTATTAATTACATCTGTAACAAGCTAGGTACATATGATTTATATGCACCAGCTTGAGGGGGAGTGTTAGAATATAAATAAGTTTCCTACTTAGAATAGGAATAAGAATAGGAATCCTAGTTGGAAAATGATTCTAATGTAGTGTCTATAAATAGGGTCTCAATGTAACAATTTAACAACAATTCAATAATATTCTTTTCCTATATTTCTCACAATGACAAAATGGCAAAAAAGGACTGGTAAAAAGAATGTTAACATGATATAAAAATGCAAAATGTGTGAATATTAAGCACACTGTAGTTTAATGACCCACTATCAAAGATGTATATAAGAACTTCTTCTGCAGCCTAATTGAAACATGACAGAACAGGAAAAACAAGGTGCAGCACCAACGAAACTTACCCAATTATCAGAAGAATAAGAGAAACAACCCATAGAACCATTTGATACATCTTGAATTTCGGTTTAGCCGATGTTGAATATGCTCTGGATGCATATCTCTGGCTCACCCAGCCAAACTGGGGCCGGATCAGAAATACGAAACCAAGAAGAAAACCAGACACAAATCCTCCAATATGAGCGAAGTTGTCAACGTGCGGGAGAAGTCCAACCGCCAGATTTATAATAATGATGACCACAAGGGTCGCTAAAACTGCAATCTGCAGAAAAGGGGAAACAAGAAGTCAAAGGGCTAATAAGATGATTTCTCAATCAAGTGAGCAACAAACCCATCATTAATGGAAGGTGTGAACTGTGATGAGAACTGTTTGATAGATACCTTATTGGCATATATGGTCCAATTGATTATGAGCTCTGAAAGCATGCTTCCCAGCAACCCAAAAAGTGCACCAGAAGCACCAACAGATATATTTGACTTAATAAATAGAGCTGAGAACAAACTGCCACCAAGTCCGGCGATGATATAGAGCACGCCAATGCGCACTACAAGACAAAACAAAGAAAAATAAGCAAACAGTAGTCTCAGCTACTTCTGAATAACAGGTCAGAGATCACATACACCAACACAAGAAAGATTAAGTTGAGAACCCAGAGGTGGATCTAGCTCTTCACAGCAGTTACAATCAAATTCACTGCAGTTGGCTAGTAACCAGACTTGAGCGTCTAACAGGACAAGGCAAGACTACTTTTTTGGGGAGTGCTTACTTCCATAAATCTCAAATGTGATAATTCAACTGAATTCTCTAGTGCAAATGGGTATCAAGGGACTAAAGGTTACATATGTCATGCAAATGAGAAAATAGCACAAGTTTGACAAATGCATATCAGCACTTTCAGATCAAAGCATCTTTCTAGTCAATTGGATCCATTGAATGGTTCAAATACACCTTTTACCGCCAAAAAAACTAACAGGAGAAGGTGATCCTTTAAAGAACGACACTAAAGGAATGGCCACAAAATTTCAGTATCAATACTAGCCTCAAAGTTGGAAATGGACACAAAACTTCCTTTTGGACAGGCAATTGGTTAGGACCTGGTCCACTCATACTTTATTTCCAGTTGTTTTCATACTGAATCAACAACAAAGAGCTAATATCAGTGAAGTTTGGAGTAACCAAGGCTGGGACCTCAGTTTCAGAAGGCTTCCAAATGACTGGGAGATGGAAATATTCAAAGAATTCCTCAACATTTTCAATCTCTTCAAAAGAGTCTCACTAGAACAAGATAGATTATGGTGGTTGAGAGACAGTTCACGTATCTTTTCGGTCAAGACAGCATATCATATGAGGAAGAACAACAACCTTAATGTGTAGTGGTTCTGGAAGCACTTATGGATGACCAAGATACCATACAAAGTGGCATGTTATGTTTGGTTAGCAGTTAAGAGGGCCTGTGTGACACAAGGCAGACTGCAGAGGAATGTACCTTTGCTCTATTTGCCATCTGCATGGAGGAAATGCAGAAACAAATAGTCATCTGTTTCTGCACTGTAAGGTGACTTCTCAATTGTGGGACATATTTCCAGCTATGATTGGTTTGAGCTGGACAATGGAAATGAATACACTAGATATGCTAGCTAGTTGGAGTAGAAAGGGAGGAACAAAAGCTTAAAAAGCTAGTTGGAGTATGATCCCAGGCTGCATATGGAGGACTATCTGGAAGGAGAGGAATTCAAGATGTTTTGAGAACAAAAGCAACCCTCTCCAGAAGATAAAGTTTAATTTGTACTCTGCTTTTGCATTTTCAGAGGAAACAAGAGTATATAACTGACACAGTCACACAGAGTCACTATAGTTTTTGTTTAATTAGCCTTTTTGTATAACTTATATTTAGTTTACTTCCCGTGTAATTTTGGCCTCCACAGGCCCTGTTGATCTTAATACAAGAATGTTACCATTTCATCTTTATCAAAAACATATTACCATTTCAAAAAAAAAAAAGAGGCAAAAGGATTTTCCGAAAATGTGCCTGTTTAAGTGAAGGATATTTTATTATAGAAAAGAAAAGTGATGTATTTGTTTAGCCTTGAATACCTGAAACTGTTGCAGAAACTTGTTTTCAATGAAAACTAGAAAGTTGAGGTCCGATAAATCTGCTGCACCAAACAAAATTGCAGGAGAATTTATATCACTTGCTTTCTTTTACCTTTTTTGCAATCTATTGGGGAAGACAAGGCACAGGGAGTGGTCAAGTGCTGTGCAGGAGAGTAAAGCTTCAGGGCCAGATGATTCACTTCAGCATTTTTCCAGCTGTCTTGGAATATAGTCAAGGACGAGGAGATGGTACATTGAGGCTTTTCAGGATATGGAAGAATTCGAAAAAGAGTCCCAACACCTCTTTCGTTGTTCCAAAAAGAGAGGGCGCCAAGGGTATCAAAGATTATATAACCTATTAACCTAGTGTGAGGAATCTATAAGATTATGTCTGAAGTGTTTTTTTGACAAGGAAGATTATGTCTAAAGTGTTACCCAATAAACTAAAGAAGGTCTTAGATAAAACGGTATCTATTTCGCAGAATGTATTTTGGGAAGGCGGACAAATTCTTAGATGCAGTATAGGTGGCAAATGAAGTGGTTGATTCAAAGAAGAAAGCAAAGGAAAACAAGGATTTTGTGCAAATTGGATCTTGAGAAGACCTACAATCTTGTAAACTGGGAGTGTTTCTTGATTTCATTAGGTTGAAGAGACTTTGGTGCAAGGAGGAGGAAGTGGATCAAATGTTACATTTCAACAACTAGGTGTTTGGTCCTAGTGCTCGGCAAACTGTTTAGTTCCTTTGGTGGTTCGAGATGACTGAGACAAGGCCGGCACTCTATCCTCTATGTTGCTCATACTAATGATGGAAGAGCTGAGCAAGGTGGTGGATAGAGCTGCTGTAGGAGGTTACATAAGGGTTTTTTCACAGCGCTTGATGGACATAGTACTGTAAGCATGTCTCACCTATTGTTTGTATATGACACTTTAGTATTTTGTAATGCTAACAGAGCTCAGTTGGCTTACTTGTGACAAGTGTTGACATTGTTCAGAGTGGTTATAAAAGGAGAAATCATCCCAGTTAGCAAGGTGGAGAAGATTGAGGTCTTACTTCTTAGCACAAGTGTTTAATTGCAAGGCAGGGCTCTTCCTTCTACCTACTTGGTATACCACTAGGAGCACCAGTAAGGACCAACCAGCTTGTATGCCCGTGATAGAGAGAGTATAAAGGACCTCACATGTTGGCAAAAGAGATACTTATCCAAGGGGAAAGAAAGTGTCAACTAAGGGTGCTCTATTGAGTATTCCGACATTTTTCATATGCTTGTTCCATGCTCAAGTTAGTACTCGGTAGCACAAGAAAGTCAAAAAACTTAAAAGGAATTTCCTATGGGATGCTTCAAGTGCAGATAGGAAGTTCCACTTGGTAAATTGGGAGACAAACAGTCACGAAACCGAAGTGTTCAAGCGTACTTTGGGATTAATGATTTGAAGGTAATTAATAAGAGTATAAGACGCTATTTGGGAAGTGGCTATGGAGTTCGGGATAGAGGAGAATGCTTTTTGGATGGGGTAACCACAAAAATATGGGATCTCGGAAGGGGGGTTGGAGGACTAAAGATATCACACTTCATTATGAGTGTGGACTATGTTAGAATATCTTGAAGGAGTATGAAGAATTCAATGGGAATGTATCATTCAGGATGGATGATGGAAGCCGGGTAAGTTTTTGAGGACAACTGAATTGCCTCACAAACAAAGTATTTCACAGGTTAGCCATGATGAATGGAGATGGGATGGGGAATAATGGTATCTTCTCGTTAAGTCATATTATGAGAAGCTCCTGAGCCAAGAAAAATGTGTTTTTCCAATAGGCAAGCTTCAAGGGGGTGATCTTGACGATTGAGAATTAAAGAAGAGAAAAGTAACTTAACTTCATGGCTAGCCGCAAGGGGTGATCTTGGCGGTTGAGAATTTAAAGAAAAGAATGAATACTTATGTTGATGCTTATTGTGTAAAAGCTCAGGAGAAGGCATGAATCATCTCCTTTTACATTGTTGGATAGCACCTCGCTTGTAGCGGTAAATACTGAGATGGTTTGGACTTCAATTGGTGATGTAATGTACTATTAAAGAAGCAATGTTTAGTTGGATTCTTAGAAAAACAGCAGAGTACACCCAAGGCATGAGATGTTGCTACATTAGCACTTATGTCGATCATACAGAGGCAGAGAAGAGGAAGAGCTTTTCATAGAGTAGAGAAAGATTTTGTACACTTGAGGAATAACCTCTTAACCCATATATTTTTAGGTGCATCCATTTAGTTCCTAGGTTCTTATATGTATAGCAGATTGTCTTTAACAGAAAACCATATTGTTCAAGGTTTTCCTTTTTTTTTTTTTTGGGTATATTTCTTGTATGCGGGCTCATTTTGGCCTCCGTTATATGAAATTTTCTTAGCTTTATGAGCAAAAATGTGAGATGCAACATTATCAGACATACTATATCCAAGTAACCATTACTGGTCAGTAGGTCTTAAATTCTGCTTTACGAATTCTAATATCAGCTAAGGGAAGAATGAGCTTATAAATCTTGTGACTAACAAATGAATGAAAGTTGTAGCAGCTAAGTCTTAGCTTCTAAAATCTCAAGTACTTTTGGAAATGCAACATAACATCTACTGTGAATCTGCTATAAGATAAAAGTTTTTTAGATCTATGATAGCACAAAACGTAGAGAAAAAACGAAATGTAAATGCAGGTAAAAGCTCTGTTATTTACAGCATACCAAATCCAAACTCTCGCTCCAGCCGAATGCCAATCACGAGAAGACTCAGCATGTTGGCCAGTAAATGAAAAACTCCACCATGCAACCACATGCAAGTAATAAGGCGCCACCCTTGATGTTCGCGGACCACCTTATTCACATCTAGAGCACCCATCTTCTCTAGCCTAAACAAAAAGGAAAAGATAAACAGCTTTATACATGTTTGATGTTTATCTATTCCAGTGTAGCTTAGTTTAAGCAAGAAGAATCAATTCACTAACATAGAAAATCAAGAAAAAAAATGAATGCCACAAATTCATTCATCAACCTCAATGCAGTAAGAGATCAACAAGTTACAGAAATTTGATCATCAATATTGAAGTGCATGACTAATCAAATGTACCGGCTCATAGATGGTATGACGAATATTGAAAGTACTAAAAGAATTTTTGATAAGGATGTTAATGTACTAAAGTAGGATAAGTTAGACCTCTAATCACATGAATGGAAGTTCTTTCAAAAGATCTATAATCTCTTGAATCTGTGCCGTTTTAGCAAATCATAAACACACCGGAAGCAAAATATCTATATAGTCAATACAATCAGGTTGGGTTGTGGTTTAATTGATATTAACACACTGACAATAACTCAGGCGCTTCACGCATTCTCAAAAAACAATAACTCTACCATTTGACATGAGCCTTTTTAGTTTGCTTAGAGATTGCATGTAGTGTAGGAATTGGTATGAAACAGTGTGTCAAAGGCACGCTTAAGCCCTAAGTGAGGCTCAAAATATGTTGAGTGTTTCGGGTCGCTTAATGTGCACTTCAATGTCATCATCAAGGGGCTCTGAGACATACTTTTCCTTGTCAATGAGCAGTTCCTGAAGAGGCGACACTAAACAACTAATATTTCACTTAATTGTTGTTGTTTTTTCAATTTCTTTGTCCATATAATTCTTATAATTATTAGTCTTGGACTAAGCAAACACATTTGTATTTATTCTCCATTTGCGCCTTTTGCAATTTAGTCGGTGGTAAGGTCTGCGTACACTCTATTAGTACCGTCAATACAAGGAGTCCTCCTATTTGCTGTTCAACACAAAGCGATTCAATAAGCAGTCTTACCTCTCTTCTTTTTCTCCCTTTTAACAAATTCATCGGTCAAAACAAAATTAGATTGTGAATGCAAAGTTAGCATTCAAGTAAAAGATCAGCCTTAAATATGCAACATCCAATAAACTTTACAATAAGTGTAGCCTTACTGATGGTTCTCTCCCTAGAAAAGCTACCTCAAAGTACAATTTTACCACAAATGGGTTATCTGGGGTTCACAAGGAAAAAGAACTCCATATAAGGTGAAGAAATTTCCCAAAAGGTGCTGCATGTCTAACTAAGAGTCCAAGCCAGTTAATTTGTTTTTGCTTTTTCTGCATTAGGGTCGTCATTTTTTGTTCAATTTCTCACTAATTCTTGATGCAATATGAAGCTAGAAACTTAAGTGCAACTTATGGTACAAAGTGAAGCTAAGTACATTAAAGCACAAACTTCAATAAAAAGCTCCTTGTAGCTTGATTTGGATCCTCATAAAAGAAAAGGACAAAAGAATGCCTGGAGAGTTATCAGATACAGCACTGGAAGAAAGACTCAAAAGCATGTGAAATCTCTCATTGATCCCGCTTACTTTCTGTGCCTCTGTGTGCCTAACTCAATCTGTACCACTTAAATCCTTTTCTACAATTATCCTTTGGTAGTCAAACCTCAGATGAGAGTGATGATCCAGTTCTCTTTCTACATAAGCTCATCTAAATAAAGTCTATCATAGAGCCCAGGCTCTTGAGAACTTGATCAAAAAGGGCACATCTATAGTCAAATTGAGTATTATTTCATCTTATTCAAGCTTGTTCAAACAACATGAACTCTACCACACACATAAGTAAACAAACCTTCAGCTTGTCATAAAATTGACACTTCCACAAGTTCCCCGTCCTATCCATCCCTTAGGCCGCGGTGCTGTCCCTCCACTATTATAGGTGCTGGTAAACCTGCCCACCAACTTCTACCTGGAAAATAAATGTTTTTCTCCTACAGCTTAACCACTCAGCCATCCCTTTATTTTATTTTTTTGATAACCTTGGTGTCCTGATGTCCGGGTCCGCTTGCGCGCACCTCGACTAATTCTAAGCGATACCCCTCCACCACCACCCAAGTAACTGTCCACCAACGCTAAGACGGATGGGAAGAAATCACCTGGTATTTTATCTTTGCTGGCTGGGATTTGAACCTACGAGCTCAAGATGCTCAATTCACTTCATTGACCACTAGGCCACACTCTTTCCCCTTGGGACTCCCAATTGGTTTCCTCTTAAAGAGAGGATCATGAGTACACCATAAAGCTTACAAATTTCACAAACAAATACTTCAATCAAATTACAGAAGAAGAAAAAAAGTAAGAAAGAGATACATACGTGGTAGAAGAAGGCCCAAGAAGAGGATTTTCACTGAATGGCTGAAATGAAAATCTACCCAAGAATCCAGCATAACAAGAAACAGAGTTGTGGGGGCAGTTATTCACATACATGGTCACCAAAAATGTCACTACATTGACTATAACAAAAGATGGTATTAACCATGGAAACCATTTCTTGAAATGCTTAATTTCTCTATAAAAAGCAGGTCCTCCTGATGATGCTGTTGTTGTCGTAGATGGCTCTACTGGGTATACTGAGTTACCCCCTTTCCTTGAATGGACCTGGATTTGGATCTCCGGTTGTGAATGAACTCCTCCGGCCATCTCGCCGGAAAATCAAGAACTGGAAATTGATGCCGGTAAGTTTAAATTCCGATTGTACACAGTGGGTAGAGAAGAAAAATGAGTTTTGGTGGCTTTGAAGAGAGGATAAAGTCAAGTTGATTGATTCATACGAAGATGATTAGCTTTGCCGACGAGCTGGTAACTTCCTACACTCAATACCTTTTGTAGCCTTTGTTTTTTCTTCTTTTTTTTGGGCAATTCTTTTTTTCTTCTATAAATAGTTTAAGTTATTTATTTGAATAAAATACTTTCATTAAAATATACTTTGGTTCTTCTTTTTGTTTTTAGGTTGTCTGTACTTATTTTGGAGCTCAACTAATTAAGATCCTTATCAAAATACCTCATCGTAAAAGATAGAAGTTTCTTATCAAAGATGACTTCGTATTAGTATTTGAATTTGAGACTTTTATAATTTGTTAGATCAAGCTTTTAAAATTAGCTTATTTTGAAAAGCGCTTTTAAAAAAATATACTTTTACTAAGAAATTATTTGTGTTTGACCGATAAATTTTGAAAACAGTAATAATTAGTGTTGACCAAGCGTTTTAAGTGTATACTTTTCAAAAAAAAAAAATTGTGTTTTAAGTGTATACTTTTCACAATTTAGGGACCAAAATATGTGATATGTATATCTTTAATAAATGTGTTCAAAACATAAGAGCAAAAATAGAAACAAAAGAAATTGTATGGTTATTTTTTAGAAAAAAACTTGCTGTAGTTTACATCAAATTAATAAATATAATATAAGACATATATTTTATATTTATCTTTTAAAGTTTTTTTTAAAAAATAATTGACGTAAATTAGGTTGTCTACCTCACATATTTTAGGTGTGGCCTTTTTCAGCTTTTACTAGCACGAGATATTTTATGCATCAGACTGTTTTTTGAAAGTGCATTTTAATTTATTTTTTTCTGCGTAATTAATATGCACCTTTCTGTGATTCTTTCTTAATCAAAAGTGAAGTGATGATATATGTATAAAATATATCTATATTTGTTAATGTGATGAGCACAGAGTTTTACATATATAGTGAGTAGTTGAACCGTTCTTAGGATTTTGACCAAGTTAAATGTTTGTTATATTTAGGGTTATGCTTTGTGTGTCCATGTAAACATGTTTATAGCTCTATGATATATTATTATTCCGAATTTATCGGTCATATTAATTTAATTTGTATAGCGACTTATAAAGAAAAAGTACATCGTATTAGATATATCTTTTATTCTATTGATTCAAATTTGAAAATTTTAATTAATAACATAAACTAAGATCATATTTGGGGTTATGCTTATGTGTTTTTTGTAGACATGTTTATAGTATCATGTTTTGTTCCTCGATCGTGAATGATAATATCTTAATTAATTAGTTTGAACTTTTTTTAAAAAATAATTATCACTAAAATTTATTGACTTGGTTAATTCAAATTTAGACTATATACGGCTAATTAAGGAAAAATGTCTTGTATCTATCAATAGTATATTTATTTTTTCATTCTCATGGTTCGAAGTTGAGTTTTTTTCATTAATCATAAAGAGATTATCTCATTCATTCCACCATATTTTGAGTGACAATGTTTGTCTTGTAATACAAATCAAGGTCATATTGTGTAATTTGAAGAGTTTCTAAAAATCACAAAGTTTTTATAAATTGTCAATTCTGTTTAACATCGTTTATGATTTTAAACTCAATAATTCATTGCACGTGGTGTGTTTAAAGTTTGAATTCATTAACCAAAATAAAAATAAAAATGGAATTTAATAAAATATGTGTATATCTTCCTTTTTTTTCCCCGCCTATTCTTTTTCTCATGAACATATAATTATGTCTAATTTGAAACTGACAACTATACCCCTAATATATATTATTATAGAAATAAATAGAGGCACATATAAAACTTGGATTTTATAAATTTAACTTTGATATTTTATTATAATTTATTTAATTCAAGTTAGTTAAAAATCTATTTTTATACTAATTTAGTTGAATTTTTAATATATATGACGTCTCAATTGTAATATTTTTATGGAGTATTCTAATTGGACACCATCAATCATATATTGTACCCAATTTGTTTAAAATTTTGCACGTGTATCCATTTTGAAACAATTACCCACATGTGATATTTGAAGTTTTATACGGTTAAAGTTAAGTCATTAAAAATTTAAACACATATAATTGAAGTTTTTTCATTTTTATCTAAGTTTCAATCATATATAATTGAATCCAATGAGTACTTTTATCCGAAATTCATGCATATATGGCCAAAATTTAGCTATCTTTATCAGAACTTCAGTTTAATTTATGCGGTTGAATTCATTACTTTTTGCAAAAATTAAAGTTCATATGCATATGCATCAAGTTTAATCATTTTTACCTAAAAACCTTGGCTATATAATACTTCAGACAAGCTTATATGATATTGTTTCAAATATGTAAACTTATAAATTTTTATACACTACGAATATCACTTAATTTAACAATAATCTCAAATTAATTATTTGTGCACTTCGGTTCATCTGAACAGAAGTTATTGAATTCCATCATGTAACTAATGCACTAGCCACTAGATATATCCACTCGGGATACAAAAACAAAAACGATTTTTTCCAACTATAGGGTAATAAAATTTTATAAAATGGCCTCAATTACGTAAAAAAAAACATATATAAATTGCTTAATTAATTGCTTCTATTTGACACATGCATCTAACTTTCAATGGATTTGTTGGACATTCTCCATAGGGACGTTGTACCTAACCAAACGTATTTTGCAACTACCATATTGACTTAGTTTATTTTTAATTTTTTATTTATATTTTTCATTTAAAGCAATTGATTATTAGTTGCTTAACTTGTAATTATATATATATATATATATATATACACCTATTTTTTCTATTGAAAACATAGCTCATCTACTTTTGGGCACTTCTAGATTGTCATGCTTTAACTTATAAAACAATATTGAGTCAATAGTCATGTAGGCCATGGGAGATTGGAATATTTTGCTTCAGATACTTAGCTCCTACCTAAATCGCTATTTTCTCCGCCGCAAATTTGTTGGAAATTTTACGAAAAATACTTTCTCCACGAACACTTGTATTGAATTCACCAAAGCTTATACTTTACCACAAACACTTACAGGAAATTCTCATATAAGGAATATTCTCACTAACATAAAATTATTGTAACTTCAAATCAATTTCTACTTTACCATTTTTATTCACACCAAATTTATTATTTTTTTATCAAATACATTTACCAACCAAATTGACCAACAAATGACTCAAAGTAACAATTTTGGTTCCGTCTTCTTAGTCATATGAACGAGAAATGCAAGTTCAACGTGAGAAGATTGTCCGTACTATGTGAGAAAAAATTATATTAAAGACTAGTACATCATAACTTATGTTTAATTTGATTTTTTATTGAACTAAAAAAGCTTGATCAATAAATATTGTATTTTTTAAGAATACTTTGTGATAGTGTACTAATGCAGTTTTATAAATTCGTGCTTATTTGGTAAGATTGTATAGAGAATTGGGACGATTTTAATAGTTTTACAACTCATGAGGTTTTATGTTCATGAGAAAAGATACAACATAAAAAGTTCAAATCGTATGTCCAAACAAAACTACAACTTCATTTAATGATTTCAATCATAATTTTACTACGCATAGCCAAACGGACCCTAAATTTCAAATACATTTCAATTAAAATAGAGTAATCAAAGTTTCAACTTCTAAACATTTATACTAATACTAGGTTGCATATTTGTTAGTATTTTAATAATAATAATGTGTGTGTGCGTGTGAGTGCCTGTGTGCGCGTGCTAATTTAAAATGGAATAAATACACCACAAACGCTGACAAGACATCGAGAGTGTGCACACTATTTTGAAGGCAAGTAATGAGTGCATAAATTTGACACATGTCATTTTTTTATTGGTAACTTTATCATTAGTTAATACACATATTTATTAATATTTAATTATTTTTATTTCTTTATTTAAAAATATTTATTTGAATTTCTTCCTCACTTTAAACATTTTTTAAATTAATTTATTATTATTTCACTTTTAATTTATTTTTAAAAAACTATGTGTATTTAAAAAAATAATAATTTAAAGTGTCCTTTAATTTTAACATTTAATTTTTTATGTTTTATTTGATTTTCTTCACTTATTTTGATATCCGTTCAAAATTAACTTATTTTAAATACAAGACATTTGGATATAATTTGAAATCAAATCAAAATGACAAACAAAGAAAATAAAATCAAAGAAAAATAAAAGAGAAAAACAATGAATGAAGTAAAAAAAAAATATTCGATACAAAGTAAAAAAATGTGTATTAACTTAATTTAAATACAAGATAAAGAAAATAAGATTATTTAAAAAAAAAATTGAAAACAAATTTGTTTTTTTTAAAAAAAATGTACACACGTGGCAGGCGAGCGTGTACAAACACAACCAACTTGGGTTAATAGGACCACGTCAACACAAAATACGTAAAAATGAGTTTAGGGGGTAATAGGACCGTTGTTAAATTGATGTGCGTCTCTGAGATTTCGGTCATAGTCTAGGGGATACTTGTGCCTTATCCCTATGTTATTTATGTAACTATATACTTCGGTATGATATTTGATATTTCGGTATGTTATTTCTAAATACCAAATATCATACTAAAAAAATTAAAATGTATACCATATACCATAATATCAAAACTATGGTATTAAAAATTTCAATATAGTATGATAATTCGGTATATACCATACCATACCAGGCTCACCGGTATTTTTTCATCTTTAACCAAGAAATCTCGAGCTTCAATGTTCTTGGGTGCGAAATCGCGGAAACACTTTACCCAATGTGAAACTTTCCAACGTGGATACGGGACATGGAATTAATACTTTTGTTTCTTCCAAGTTCTAACCCTGGTTGTCTCTTTTATGTATGTACTAGATAATTTAAGGCCCGCGATACGGGTTCAATATAATGAAAGGCCCGTTTACGGGCTTGATATTACAATATTATATATATTTATAATAGAAATTTAATTAGTTTTCAAAAAGAAAAATTATTATGACATTTTCAAATAAGCATGGTAAGAAATAATAAACACCACATGCTCCAATGATTATTTTAACATCATGTCAAACATATATATTCGAATTAAATAATTAATTTAATGATATTCTTTTTCTATTTTATTTGAAAATTATTCAAGAGAATAGATTAAAATTAGGGAAAATGCATAAGTACCCCCCCAATCTATGCTCGAAATTTCAGAGACACACTTATACTATACTAACGTCCTATTACCCCCCAAACTTATTTTATAAATAATTGTCTACCCTTTTCGGCCTACGTGGCACTATCCTTGAAAAAATTGTCAATACGCGCTGAGCCCAGAAGATAGTGCCACGTAGGCCGAAAAGGGATAGAAAATTATTTATAAAATAAGTTCGAGGGGAGGGGGTAATGGGACCTTAGTATAATATAAGTGTGTCTCTGAGATTTCGGGCATAGGTTAGAGGGGTATTTGTGCATTTTTCCTTAAAATTATGAGTCTCAATATATTAACAATTTTCATAAACTATATGAAGCAATAAAGTCTATTGATCCATCTATATATTAATTTTGAATACACTTAAAATTTGTTTTATCTGTGTTTAACAAACAAAAATAATGACCTACTTGATGAAAATTAGAATGAATCATCTCATTCTTTACAAAGTGATAAAAGGATGAAAAAAGTTTGACTTTATATCATGTCTTTATATTCATTAAAATTAGGAAAACAATTTAGTATAGCAAGGAATTTTTTGTCACACCCCAAACTCAAAGGGTGCAACTGACTCCTAATGCCAAAACTCGGGCCCGAGCCGACACTGCTGAACCATTTGTTACTAGTGCATGGCAGCCACACGCAATCAAGAAAACAAACAAGTATATCTCAGCTTAAAACTAAGCCCGAAGCCCCTGTCAACAGATTTATAAACGAAACAGCTACTCCCAAGAGTTCGTATAAAGAAATAGCCAACTAGCACAGAAGTCCTGATTGGGCCGTCGAGGCCACCATGATCTCTATACCAAAACTGAAAGCATGTATATATTAAGACAATACATCAAACAGCTCGCAAGCTTCAACAAACCAACAAACTAGGTCAGCATGGCCATAACGTAGCTACACACCCCACACACTAGTCTGCAAGCCTATAGAGTAGTATAGATTGGTGGGACAGGCCCCCAGCCTACTCATAAAAATATATACAACAAAAGCTAACAAACCTCCAAACTCTGACAGCACCGGAGGAAAGGGGCTAGTCAATCGGATAAAAGTCAATCATACTGCTGAGGAGGTCTACTGGGTCGTCTGTCGGGACCTGCATGTATGAATGCAACGCCCCCAGGCAATGGGGTATCAGTACGAAATAATGTACAAAGTATAAAAGACAATAGATGAGCATGTATTATAATATACTGGAATAATCCGATAAATAGATCAAGGATACGATAAGTATACCGACCTGCTCTTAAATCTTAACTTATCAAAAATAATAAAACAACCTAACCAAGCCCCCATAAGCTTGGCAGGTACAAACAGCACACAAGACAACCTACTCAGGCCGCCATAAGCTCGGAAGGTGCCAATTAGTCTATATACCCCTATCGGTAGTCCCCTAGCCCCGTAGGCAGTCACATAGCCCTCTTAGGCATTAATATAGCCCCGTAGGCAGCACGTAACTCTCTTAGGCATCAACATAGCTTATAGACAACTCATAGCCCTCTTAGGCAACAACATGGCCTGTAGGAAGCATATAACCTTCTTAGGTGTCAATATAGCCCTGTAGGCAACTCATAGCCCTTGTAGGTATTAATATAGCCCCGTAGGTAACTCATAGCCCTCTTAGGCATCCATATAGCCCCATAGGCAGAACATAGTCCTTCTAGGCATAGATCACATTTCTGCAGCTAACCACAATAGACCCAAGGGTCGCTAAAAACGAGCAATTTAGTTATAAGCAACCTATACAAATAGCCTCTAAGTCGTGTCCAACATAGGGACGCTACTAACTGAATAAGAATCCCGATAAGAGAGGATTATATCAACTCGAACAGCCAATAATCAACAATAATGGCTACAAGTATAACAAGGATAACAACCCAATTACATTGCTCCTAAGCTTTAAAAAAACATATCGTAAGTAGGGAATAGCCTTAACATACCTTTTTCGCTGAATTCACGTGGCCTAACGACTTTACTCACAACCCTCCTCAATACTACAACAAGGCAAGACCGTAATCAACACAAAAGAATAGAGGATCCACGATAATCCGATAAAAGATATGTATTTCCATCACAAATTGCTATTTGCGACTTATCAAAGCTAGAGTCGATAGAAGAAAGGTCTTACCTAGATTTTAAGTTCGTAATACACCTCAAAACTTTAAAATATGCCCAAACCCCTGCTGTCCACACACCAAAGTACGACATTCTAGGAAATCGATAAAATAAATTATACCATGTTGACGAGCTCAATGCGTAAAACAACTTTTGTCAAGGACTTAAGTCATGAAAATCTGTAACTTAGCTGATCCTAGAAGTGGTTTTTGTGAGCTTTTTGGGTATTCACTAAGAAAAACAAAGGAAAAATGAAGAAAAGTCGAAGAAGATGATATATATAAAATTCCACCTACCTAGGGGACCCATCTCACCTACCTGCTTGCGCAGTCTTGCAAAAACGCGAATATCTCTCCATTCTGAAGTTGTATGAACGAATGGGTTATGCGTTGGAAACTAGACTCTTATACCTTCAATTTCATAGGTCGTGGGCACCATAATTCTTTATATATTGGAGAAAAATCTCCAAGACATTTGACCCAAATTTCAGACAAATCTTTAAAAAGGAATTTACGGTAACTTTCGCCAACTTTTATTTTGCCACTTACCTAACTTCAAAACTTGAGATACAACCCTTGAACACTTAAAATATCACATAACACATCATTCTTAATTTATTACCCACCCTCCTGGTCTTTCCACGAAGATACGAGTCAATTTAGACGTTTCGAAAAGTCGGGGTGTTACATTTTTTTTCTAAATTAATTTATATAACTGATGAATGAATGTTTTACCTCAAATAATGAGAATTTTAAAATATTAACAAAAGTTAATATAGTATATATTGCAGTAATTTAACATGAGGTAGTTAAACTAATAATTTATATAACTTGCTTAAAATGATTTTAACTGATGATAAAATAATAGTAACAAATAAATATATGTTTCTCAATAAATTATATAATGACATGTATGTTACGTGAAGTTTTGGAATTATACATAAAAAGAGAAATCAAGTAAATTAGATACTTCAAAAATTATCTTTACAATTCAAAAAGAAAAGCAACACCATGAAATTGAAAAGCTTAAAGAGAACCAAAGGAAAGGGCATAACATGCTCCGAAATTATTGGAAATTTTGTTCTTGAAGAGCTTGCTCATTGGTTGCATTCCTTATGAATTAGGCCTTTCGAGAATTGCAATTGTAATTGATATTGGATTTAACATGTTAATTGGTCCATTATCATGTTTATTAGAGTGTCTGAAAAACGTCGACCAGTTGAATTTTGCTGAAAATTTGTTATATGGACAAGTGTGTTCACTAAGAAATAGAGAATTTTACTTTTGTCTTATAATTGTTTTACAAAAGTAAGGTCATTATGTAGGAAATTGATAAAAAATGAAGTTCTTAATGTTGAAAAAAATTGCATTATTGGTCTTCCTAATAAGATAAGAGATCTCCATTGAAGTGTGTAATATTTAGGATGCAAATTAAAAATAAAGGGCGAAAAATTTATTGGTACAAACATGAGAGGGGAGAGAATTGAGGAGTGAATGGGTTAGTGTCTATTTATTTGTGTCATAGTTAGTTCCAGAAAAATCTTATAATTTATAGTTTCTAGAATAATCATGTAACTTATGGAGGAAATTTAGCCACTTGAAAAAATATTTTGACAAATTTAAAAATAGATTTTATGGAATTTTAAAATTAAATATATACGAAATAACCATATTATCCTTAATCGTCCTCAACTTCATATTTCTATATTTCTATATAATAGAAAAATACCAAATTTTGGCCGAACAACTTTAAATTTAAATCAAACTTATATTAGTTCACTATTCAGATTAATATGTTTGAAATCAAATAAAAGAAAAAATTTAATTATATAATTTAATGAAGAACTACTCTTTTATAACATTTTTAGTTTACTTTAAATGCAAATATACCCTTCTATTCATTTTATTTGTAAAGTTACTTTTTAACATCTTTTAAAATATGTATTTTTAAATATTGAAACTAATTTTATTTATTCTTTAAATTCAATCTAATATATATTATTAATTTTTCACACTTATTTCTTTCCAGGTATATTAATTAGAGCCAAAATAAAAGTGAAGTTAATTAATTAGATTTTTAAATAATGAATTTTTATATTAAAGTAGGCATTTTTAGTAAGTATAGTGAATAGAAAAAATATTAAGAATTAAATTAAAGTAATAGTAAAATAGAGTAATGAATAGATATCATAATAACTAAAAAAAAAAAGTAATAACAAAATGAGTTAATAATAATAACTAAAGGTGTTTCTAGAACTATTTAGTTTTCTTGTTATCATTCTTGGTAGATTTTTGTTTGCATGAAGTTATATTTTTACCTTTGATCATCATTCAAAAGACGTTTTTAGAATATATTTTTTTTGCTATAAGAGATTTTTGTTCAAATGAAATTACATTTTTATTCTTGGTCGTCTTAAATGCAAATATATCATCCTATTCATTTTTATTTGTAAAGTTACTTTTTAACATTTTTTTTTCTTTAATTTCAAACTAATATATATTATTAATGTTATCACACTTATTTATTTTCAAGTATATTAATTAGAGCCAAAATAAAGATGAAAATAATTATTTCATAATAAACTTTTATATTAAAAAGTAGGCATTTTTGATAAGCATAATGAATAGAAAAAATATTAAAAATTAAAGTAAAAGTAATAGTAAAATAGAGTAATGAATAGATATCACAATAACTCACAAAAGAAAAGAAAGTGAAGTAATAACAAAATAAGTTAATGGTAATAACAATAACTAAAGATGTTTCTAGAACTATTTAATTTTCTTGTTATCATTCTTGGTAGATTTTTATTAGTATAAAATTATATATTTATCTTTGATCATTATTCACTTCATAAATAAAAAAAAATATTTCTAGAATTATTTACTATTTTCTTAATAAATTTTTATTAGAATAAAATTACATTTTTACCTTCATCGTGCTGCCACTTCACTCTTCTGTATAATAGAAATATGTATTCTTTTGTCTGGTCAGTGCTTTTGGTTCTTCGTTTAATCTTGCCTCTTGCTCGAATTCATTTCCTTTTTTGTGCATCATCGGTATGTTTTCGTATTTGAGCGAACTGCATTTGGGTGATTTTTGAGGCTTCAATTGATACTTGGCAAGAGAATTTAGAGACCCGTATCATGGCGGGGCGACCCGAAATGCAACCCGAGGTTTGCAGCCATGGCGATGTTTTCATTCTCTTGTGTTATATCAACTATCTAAGCTTCAATTTTTACTCTTCTAGCTTGTTTGGATAGTTGTTATCTGTTGTATTGTATTGTTACTCTAAAAGGGTGTGTTTGCTGTTTGGTATGAAGTAAAATGTTCCTTTTTTATGATGAATTTCATCAGTGTTTGGTTACTAATGTTGGTCTTACCCGTATCTTGGCTTGGCAAATCCCGGGATGGCATGCAACTAAGGCTCTCTCTTTTGCATGCAACTGGTGATTTTGCAGCCATGGCGTGGTTGCCTTCTCTTTTATTGAGCCGAGTTTCTATTAGAAACAACCTCTCTAACCTTACAAAGGTAGGGGTGGTTTGTGTACGCGGTACGCCCCACCCTCCTTAGACCCCACTTGTGGAACTGATGAGCTATAAGGAAGTTCAACTGTATCACAAAAAGATGGGTGCTTTATCTGTTTCTTAGATATAAGCACATGACATCAGAGAATTTAACCTAAGAGTTCTTGTAAGTCTGCATTTACGCCAAAAGCACTTTGCTTTTTCAGTGAATGTTGTTGATAGATAGATATATAGATAGAGAATATGAGGCTATGATGATATTTTTTTCCCTTCTTTTTTTGAGCAACTCAATAGGGCAAGAAAATAGAGGGACTGTATCTTGGCGAGGCAATCCGGATGACTAGTGATTTTATGTCATGCAACCGGTGTTTGCAGCCATGGCGTTGCCTTCATTCTCTTGTCTTATTGACGGATCTGAGCCTCAATTGTACTCTTAGGGTGTCTTTGGTTGATGGAAAACATTTTTCAAGATGAAATCAGCACTTGGTTACCATTGTATTCCTATGAGGCGAGAAAATTTGTAACATTTCCAGGTGAGAGCCAAGAACTCCTAAAAGAAGTCGGCCCAGAAAGAGAAATGAGGTTAATAAAGAGAAGGGATTTTCTTCCAAGGGTGATTGTCTCTCTCTGTGTGCCAATGATTTTCTGTAGCTACTAAACCAACAGTTGATATCAGAGAGATTTTAACTAAGAGAACTTGTAAGTCTGCATTTACACCAAAAGCACTTTGCTTTATCAGTGAATGTTGTTGATAGATAGATATATAGATCGAGAATATGAGGTTATGATGATATTTTTTTCCCTTCTCTTTTTGAGCAACTCAATAGGGCAATAAAATAGAGAGACCGTATCTTGGCGAGGCAAGCTGGATGACTAGTGATTTTGTGTCATGCAACTGGTGTTTGCAGCCATGGCGATGCCTCCATTTTCTTGTCTTATCAATAGATCTGAGCCTCAATATTACTCTTATGGTGTCTTTGATATGAATGGAAATATTTATTTTGATGAAATTAGTATTTGGTTTCTCATGCATCCCTCTAAGAAGAGAACTGATGGGAAATTCTCAGGTGAGAACCAAGAATTTTCCTGATATGTAAGTCGGCCCAGAAAGAGAAATGAGGTAATAGAGAAGGGATTTGATGTCTGTTGCACCAATGATTTTCTTTAGCAACTAAACCAACAAGCCTTGATTATAAAATACACAGAAATAGACATTCCGATCACGGAAAGACATGCATTAAGCTTTATCTGTTTCAATCTACAGCTTCAGCCATATAATTGTCTCTTTGTGAGTATATGTGTTTGACACGTTTTCTTCTCCTCTTTCACAGTGAGTGATAGAGAGGCATTGATGGTAATGTTTCAATATCCTGGCTGGAAAAATATGGCTTTGAGACAATCTGACTCGTATCTCTGCTGGGCAATTCCCCTCTTGTGTATTCAACTGGTGATTTTGCAGCCATGGCATGGCTGCCTTCTTCCTTTTTCAAACTGTTTTGAAATGCTTTACTCGTGCTGAGAGTCTATCGGAAACAACCTCTCTACCTCCACGAGGTAAGGGTAAGGTCGGCGTACACTCTACTCTCCCCATCCTTCCCAGATCCCACATGTGGGGTTACACTGGTATGTTGTTGTTGGCGTGGTTGCCTTCTCTTTCTCTGACCAAAATGCAAAATCTGAGCGACAGATTTCTACGACTAGACCAAAACACCCTTCCTTTTCAAGCTAAGTGGTAAATAAGTATTCAGCAATGGAAAACTAGAAAGATTGGTGCTTTAAATTTTAAAAGACTTACATTGGCACAAGCAAATGATACATAAGCTCAGAAAGTAGAATGAGGTTTGCGGAGAGAGTAGTTCTTATAAGGGTGGTTGCCCCTCTTTGCAACTCCAGTGACTTCTCATATGAAATAAAATCAAACAGCCCTTTAAATCTCAGGGAAATTGTACTAACAGCTGGTTGTGATATTTGTCCAAACATTGATCACTCGGGCAATGTTACTCTGCTTCTTGTTATAAGGTTTTGGGCTCAAATGGTCCTTGTTTAGGAGTTGTACTAAACTCATCTCTGCACCCACAAAAATTGAAGCTGTGATGATACTTCTTTCTCTGAGCAAATGAATTGGGCAAGAAAAATGGAAGGACCTGTATCTTGGTGGGGCAATCCGGATGGCTAGTGACTTTGTGTCATGCAACCGGTGTTTGCAGCCATGACTATGTCTTCATTTTCTTGTCTTAATAACAGATCTGAGCTTCAACTTTACTCTTAGGCAGTCTTTGGTATGATGGAAAACATTTTTCACGATGGATACAGTATGTGGTACCAATGTGTCTCTCTGAGGAGAGAAAAGTTGTAAAATTTGCAGGTGAGAGCCAAGAACTCATAAAAGAGGTCAATCCAGAAAGATAAATGAGATTAACAGAGAAAGGTTTCCCCTCTCTGTTGTGCCAATGATTTTCTTTTTAGCAACTATAAATCAACAACTCTTGTTCATGAAATACACAAACAAATTGAGACACATGCTTAGCTGTAGACCTCAGTGTGTGTATGTCTGTGTTGTTTCCCTGCGCTTTGGAGTAAATGTGCAAGAGGCTGTGATGATAATAATGTCTAACTTTCTGGGGCATTGAGGGCAGTATGACCCGTATCTTGGCTTGGCAAATCCAGGATGACTGCAGCCATGGTGTGTACTTGACACCTATAGTCTTTCATTACCCATAACTTAAAAAGTGTCCTTCCCCTGATGAGTATAAATAGAATAACCACAAAACCTTTATCCCACTCTTGACATTAAGATACTAAATGAAACCACAAAATTATTTTTGACAAACCAAGCCAATGAAATGGTCCATGTACGAATGCCAAAGAGTCCATATTAGATAACAAAGGGTAAATGCCAGTAGGATGTTTATCAATTTTCTCCAGGAACCACTTTTAAGCACTAGAATTTCATTGCGTGCTGTCTGATCAATCTTAAGGATCTTATAGTCATAACTAGTCGAGGCATATCCTAATCTGCTAGTACAAAATTCCTATGCTGAAAATTTTGAACAGGGAACTACTATTGATCTTCCAGATCACCTGAAAATGTCTATGGTGATGATTGCTTCTTTCTGTGCTATCTAGTTTACGGCTTTGAGAAAACCTAACCCATAACTTGGCGGGACAATGTGGTATGGCATCATATGCAAATCAGTGTCTGCAGCCATGGCACGTGTTGCTTTCTCTTTTCATGATCATTTTTAGCAAAATCCGAGCCCTAAAGGAGTCTCTCACACAACAATGACAATTTGTGCAGAAGGAAGAATGAGGCCAACAGAGAAAACAGGGATGTCTTGAGGGTAGTTGCTCTCTCTGGTTGGCCTGTGATTTCTCCATCAACCAAATCAACAACCTCCTGCTTTCCTTTTCTTTCCGCTTTGGTATATTCTGGGGTGGTCATGGTTTGGTTTAGTTTTGATCTATAAAGAAGACAAATAACTGTTGTCATTGATGTGATGCTGATATCTATAGTACTCCCTCCGTTCATTTTATGTTTTGAAACTGTCCACAAATTGCTTTCAAAAGTTTCTATTATCCGAGAGGCAATGATGATATTGCTTATCTGGGCTGATCTTTGGGGCATGTGAGAGAACCCAAGTTGTATCTTGGCTGGGCAAACTCGGATCATATGATCGGTTCATTTTTCAGCCATGGGCTTTGTCGTCTCTCTGTGCCCCATTTTTCACAGATCTGAGCCTGCCTAGTGGTCAATGAAGTGGTTGAGAACTGAGTTCTTAGGTTCAATACTCAGTGGAGACAGAAAACACTAGGTGACTCTTCCCTTGTGTCCTAGCCTTGGTGGACCTGTTGCTGCTGATGGGAGGTGACAGGTATCTTGTGGAATTATCGTCTATGCGCGCGAAAGTTGACCCGGGCCAAAAAAAATATGAGCCTGGCAATGTTTAGTGTATGTCTGAGAAAAACGAAATATCTGTTTGTGTACTAAGGATGAGGCTTTTCATGGAACTCGAGAAAGGTTGAGATTTCTTAAGGGTGGTTAATCTCTTTCTCTGAAGTTCAATTTAGCCAATGAATTTTCTAGTTCTTTTGTTATAAAAAGAAAGCTTACAACCCTATAAGAGAGAACAGATACTTTTGCCCCCCTAAATTTGTCCAAAAAAACCCAAATTCTAAACCCCAAACTTTGTGAATGAGGCTATGATGATATTCTCCAGGAAGCTTGCAAGTCAGGTTTTTGAGCTGATTCATATCTTAGCTAGGCAAAGGCAAGGGAATTTGTGAGGTGGGTTCTTATGTGCTCTCACACAGAAGACCTCTGCTTTTTGCAACCATTGTGGATTAGACTTTTTCTAATAGATCAAATATGAGCCTCTTTGCTGTGTTAAATTTAGTTCTACAATGGTAAGTCTGTTTCTTTCATCCTTTACTTCTTTTTATGATCATACAACATAACATACCCAGTGTAATCCACAAGTGGGTTCTGGGGAGGGTGGCGTGTACATACCTTACCCCTACCTTGTGAAGGTTGAGAGGTTGTTCCTGATAGACCCTCGTCTCATAGCATAAGGCTTACTTATTTTTATGATCATGTTGTATAATATTGGTTTGAGCTGAGTCTAAACGAATGACACTATGAGTATTCATATAGTTGATCCCAGCTTGTTAAATTGTCCAAACGCCTACTTGTGGGAAAGATCCCATCTTTCAATAGGGGCTGTGATGATAATGCTTATGGCAAAACCCTCATCATAGTTTAGCCCAGAAAGGAAGAATGAGACATTAGAGAGATGGGATTTTCTGTAAAAGGTGGTTGCTCTCTCTGCAATGTGCATGATTTCTTCTCCATTCATAAAAAACCAACAACTCTTTCAGAAGAAAAAAAGAACAAGAATGTTGATTTTCGTGTATATATATGTTCCAATTTCTTCTTCTGCTGATGCTACAGCTGATTTTCACTTATAGTCTCTTTTATGTCCCTGTAAAATACAAGGTAGAAAAGACGCAACAAGGTAGCCACTTTTAATGGGACATTTACAAGAATGTTGATTGATCTGAAAATGGGCTGTGATGATGATTTGCTTCTTTCTGGGCTCTAATCTACTTCATCGACTTGAGAAAATCCAACTCGTATCTTGGTGGAGCGACCTGGTATGGCATCCTTTGCAAGCCGGTGTCTTGTAGCCATGGCTATGTTGCTTTCTTCTTGCATGTTTGTAGAACAGCAAAATCTGAGCCCTAAAGTGTACGTCAACCATTGGATGGTCTTGAATGAATGGCCGTTCTTCAGCTTTTGTTGAGCACCCCATTTCTCGGATGCAGTTCTCCATCAAATTTTAGCTCAAAAGTGATGCAATCGGAGAAAAAAAAGGGGATTTTTCTGGGTGGTTGACCATTTGTGGTATGCCAGTGATTTTATCTTTAGCTCTAATCAACATCTTTTTTAGCATATGTATGAGGTCTTTATATTTATGTATGTATGTGTGTGTGTATTATATGACTCTTTTCTGTCTCTCTATCTGTGACTACTTTGCTTATGCATGGCTGCATTTTCAGGCAAAGCAGCAGCAAAAGCATAGAAAAGGCACAGTTAAGCACTTACAGACTGTCTGGTTAAATTATCTCTTATAAATCAGAGTGTTTGTACACAAAAATGGAGGTGTACCCAGTATGAAAATGAGGCCAACTGAGAGAAAAGGGAATTCTTGGAGGGTGGTTGCCCCCTCTGTTTGGCCCATGATTTCTCTATCAATAAAATCAACAACCCTCTTTGGAAATACTTCTTATTTTATTTTATTTTATGAAGTAAGTTGTTTCATTAGAAAGCATGCATGATTACAAGTAGGCAAAATACAAAAGGGAATTGTAGGCCCTATACATTTGTTCCTCTTAGAGTACTAATGAAATCCAATAACTGTTCAGTATTAGGTAATGGGGACATTGGTCCAGCATTTGGCTTTAAGAGCATGGAGGGGAGTTGAGGAACCATCATAACATCTATTGTTCCTCTCAGTCCATATATATATATATATTGTGTTTCTCTTTCTGGCTGTGTTTTTCAGGCAAAGCATAGAAAAATGGAGGTTCAACCCAGTATAAAGAACGGAAAAGGGACAATATACCCTGTACTAAAAAGAATGAGGCCAACAAGAAGAAAAGGGAATTCTTGGAGGGTGGTTGCCCCCTCTGCTTGACCTATGATTTCCCTATAAACAAAATTAACAATCCTCTTCAGTAGTACTGCTTCTTTGCTGTTTTCTCTGAGCTTTAGACCAATCATCCATCTAACCTTTGCTTTGAAATTGTCCATATGCTTGCTTGTGGGAGACTTTCCATCTTTCAAAAGAGGCTGTGATGATAATGCTTATGGCAGAACCCTCACCATATTTTAGCCCAGAAGGGAAGAATGAGATATCAGAGAGAGATGGGAATTTCTGTAAAGGGTGGTTGCTCCCTCTCTTCTATGTCCATGATTTCTTCTCCATTCATAAAATACCAACAGCCCATTTAGAAGAAAAAAAGAACAAGATTGTTGATTATTGTGTATATATATGCTTCTTCCAATTCCTGCTTCTGCTACTACTACTATAGCTGGTTTTCACAAATAGTCACTTTTATGCCCCTGTAAATACAAGGTAGAAATGACACAACAAGGTAGCCGCTTTTAACGGGTCATTTACAAGAATATTGATTGATCTGAAAATGGGCTGTGATGATGATTTGCTTTTTTCTCTATAATCTACTTCATCGAGTTGAGAAAATCCGACCCGTACCTTGGCAGGAGGACCCAGTAAGGCATTTATTTGTGAACTGGTGTCTTGCAGCCATGGTGATGTTGCTTTCTCTTTGCATGTTTGTAGAAATGCAAATCTGAGCCCTAAAGTGTATGGCAACCATTTGATGGTCTCAAAAAAAACACACAAAAAAAACACCATTTGATGGTCTCAAAAAAAACACACAAAAAAAACACCATTTGATGGTCTTGAATGGATGGCCGTTTTCTGGAACTGTGATACCTGATTAGGTTCTTCATTTTTTGTTGAGCACCCCATTTTTCAGATGCAGTTCTCCATTAATTTTATCTTTAGTTCTTATTTTTTTTTTTTGAGAAAGGTAACATTACTTCTATATATCCACAGGTATACTATATCAAAGTGTAGTCCCCCTCCAAAAAGTTTTACTTACATCATAACTAGGATCTTCTAGTTACAACCAGTCAATAATATTAAACACATTTTCAGCATCTCTTATCACTACTTGCTTACACCAAAAATAATAAAGCCCTAGGCAATTAGTCTTTATCTTCTGGATATTGTTCTGTTTTCCTTCAAAACATCTTTGATTCCTTTCCTTCCAAATTGTCCACCAAATGCAAGCTGGGACAATCCTCCATCTCTTCTCATTTTTTCCTGCATCCCTGTTCCAGCATTGTAGTATCTTTAGTTCTTATCAACAGCCCTTTTAGCATATGTATGAAGATATATATATATATATATATACATATGTGTGTATTGTATGTCTCTTCTTGTCTCTCTATCTATGGCTACTTTGATCCTGCGTGGCTGGATTTTCAGGCAAAGCAGCAGCAAAAGCATAGAAAAGGGACACTTACAAATCAGAGTGTTTTTTTCTGTTGCTTTGACTCTTCAAAAATGCCGACAGGTGCATGTTGGATCCTTCCAAAATTGTGCATTTTTGGAGGATCCGACATGGGCGCGGCAACATTTTCGAGAGTCCGAGTACAATATGTTTCTTTATACAAAAATGGAGGTTCAACCCAGTATTAGGAATGAGGCAGACAGAGAAAAGGCAATTCTTGGAGGGTGGTTATGCCCTCTGATTACCTATGATTTCCTATAAGCAAAATCAACAACCTTCTTCAGAAGTACTAGTACTCTTTGCTGTTTCCTCTGAGCTTAGCAAACTTACTCTGATCTCATCTTATGTTTGTTAAAAATTGTTTGAAATTGTCCAAATGTCTACATGTGGGAAAGTTCCCATCTTTCAAAAGAGGCTGTGATGATATTGCTAGTATGGGTTGATTTTTAGGGCATGGAGACATTCTGACCCGTATCTTGGCATGGCAAATCCGGACGGTTTGTGATTGAGCCTTGTCATTCACATGCAACCGGTTCCTTTGCAGCTATGGCGCTGTCATGTTCTCTTTACCCCATTTTTTTTTGGCAGATCTGAGCCCCTATTGAACACTATATTTGGACTGGATTCGAACCCAGGACCTCTTGTTTGGTGAAGATTTTTGATATTTAGTTTTTCTTGAAAACCTTATTGTTGTTCTCCATCAAAGTTTAGTTAAAAGAATGAGGCATTTAGAGAAAAAATGGGAGCTTCTCAAAATGGTTGACCATCTCCATCTTGCCTATGATTTTTATATCTTTTAGCTCTAACTAATATTAAGGACCATTTTTGATAATTTTCTCTGTTTTCTGTTACTGTTATAGTCTGTTCCACGGAGGCTCTGGTTTCCTGGAAAAGCAACAGCAAAATCATACAACAATGAAATGGAAAAGGAAAATAATGGGCTGTGATGATTATTTTACTGAGCAAATGGAATAAGGCATTGTTGTTTCAGGCCCCTATCTTGGCAGGGTGACCCATATTATAGGGTTTGCAGCCATGACAGTGTTGATGCCTGAGATACATTAAAGATCTGAGCCCAGAAGGAAGAATGAGGCCAACCAATAATCCTCTTCTTTTTTCCATTGGTATATTCAGGGGTGCTCATGGTTCGGTTTAGTTTTGACCAAATAAGAAGGCAAATATCTGTCGCCACGATGTGATGCTGATGACTATGGTACTCCCTCTGTTCCATTTTATTTGTTGTGTAACTGTCCAAATTGCTAGGGAATAGTTTCCATCTTTCCAGAAAGGCAGTGATGATGTTGCTAATATAGCATGTTATTTGGGCAGTGGGCATGAGAAAACCCGACTCGTATCTTGATAAGGAAAACTCGGATCATGCAATTAGTTCATTTTGCAGCCATGACATTGTCGTCTTCTCTTTGCCCCATTTTTCACAGATCTGAGCCTCAACTTGCAAATTAGTAAGGGTCACAAAACGGATATCTGTGCACTTCCCCCATGTTACTACAACAACAACATTACTCAGTGTGATCCCACAAGATGGGGTCTGGGGAGGATGGGGTGTACGACTAACTTATGCCGACCTGTGGTGGGGGTAGAGAGGCTGTTTCTGGTGGACCCTTTGGCTCAAGAAAACATTTTTCAGAACTGGATTGAAAAATATAAAAAGCTAGGATGCAAATATTGAAGAAAGAAAAGAATTGACGACAAAAATATATAGTAAAAATAAGCCCCATGTTAATGCATTGAGAAAATCCTACCCATATCTTGGCGGGGCGACCTGGTATGGCATCATCTAGAAACCTGTCTCTGGTTATGCTACCATTGCTCTTTTGCAGAAAAGGAATACTGAAATGGGCTGTGATGATTGCTTTCTTCTGGTCTACCTACTTACCAGCTTTGAGAAAATCTGACATGTATCTTGGCTGGGCGACCTGTTATGGCAACATTGCAACCAATGTCTGCAGCCATGGCATGTGTTGTTGTTTTATCTTTGCATATCTTGGTGTGGCATCTTTTGGGGTCTTGTGAGATATGGGAACCTAAGGAGCACGGACTCTTCACTTTCTATGCCACACCAGCGTTGGATTCTCCAAAAATACACTATTTTTGGAGAATCCGACACGCACCAGTTGATATTTTTGAAGAGTCTGAGCAACATAGATGGGAACTATTTAGGTTTCTGGATCTCACAAAGACTTCTTAAGGTTGCAGGGGTTTAGCTTACGTCTTGGAAAAAGTTAATCTGGGCCTCCCAAATATCTGTATTTGTCCAAGGAATTAAGATTTTAATGGAACTCGAGAAAGGTTGACATTTTCTATGGGTGGTTATTCTCTTTCTCTGAAGTTCAATGTAGCCGATGAATTTTCCAGCACTTCACTTACAAAGAGAAAGTTAACAACCCTTTTCATCAGTTAATGCCAATTATGCTCTTGATGATGATAATGATGATGACGATGATTAGCCATGGCTATGGTAACAATAAGGGAAAATACATGTTCAAACCCCCCAACTTGTCCAGGAAAATCTGAATCCTAAACCCTGAACTTTGTGAATGAGGCTGTGATGATATTCTCCTGGAAGCTTGAAAATCAGATTTTTGAGCTGATTAGTATCTTGGCTAAGCAAAAGTAGGGGAATTGGTGAGGTAGGTATATGTGCTTCTCACAAAGATGTCTGCTTTTTGCAGTCATGAGAAGAGGCAGCGATGATGATGTTTCACTTTCTGAGCTAGCTGACTCTTGAATTTGGACAATTTGACCCGTATCTTGGCCTGGCAAATCAGTGGATGGTCGGCATTTGGGATTCTCCCTTTGCACGCAATCAGTGATTTTTCAGCCATGGCGTGGTTGCCTTCTCTTTGCCTGATCAAGATCATATTTGAGCCTTAAAATTTCTGGGAATTGAACTTGGGTCCTCTTTCCTTTGAAATTCTTTAGAACTCAAGCATACAGTGGTACGAGCCAATAGAACACATCCTGTTCAATTAAGGTTGTCATTAAAATCCATTAATGTCTGTTCCTAATTTGTAGCTCATATAAATGAATCTATCAATAACTACCCCGTGTGCAAATATACTATTGATTGAAGATGCTAGAGGAATGGATTAAACCTTTGTGTTTGTGTTTAACAGTGACATGCTCTAATGATTGCTTCTTTTTGGGCTATCTACCTTACTGCATTGATAATATCCGACCTGTATCTTGGCGGGGTGAGCTGGCCTTGCATTATCTGCAAACCAGTGTCTGCAGCCATGGTGTGGTCACTTTCTCGGAACCGGAAAATGTTTTCCTCCATGCCAAACACACCCTAGCTCTCTATAGTTAAAATTAATTCCAACACCATAGCTCGATCTATAAAGAGTCTTTTACTCAACAGTGAGAATCATCCCAGAAGGAAGAATGAGTCCAACATAGAGAACATGTATTTCTTGGAGGGTGGTTGTCATCTCTGATTGGCCTATGATTTCTCCTTCAACCAAACCAACAACCCTCTTTTCTGTGTTAATTTTCCAAGAAGGCAAATATCTATTGCCATTGATGTGATGCTGATGGCTGCAGTAGTACTACTCCTTCTGTTCCAATTTACTTGCCTTGAAACTGTCCACAAATTGCTACAGAAAAGATTCCATCTTTCGAAAGAGGCAGTGATGATATTTCTAATCAGGGCTGAAAATTGGGGCATGGAGAAACCCCGACTCGTATCTTGGCAGGGCAAACCCTGATCATGCAACCAGTTCATTTTGCAGCCATGGCGATGTCGTCTTCTCTTTTCCCCATTTGACGCAGATCTGAGCCTTAACTGCCAATTTGTCATTGTGGAATCTGCAAGACTCTAAATCAGAACCTCGTTAGATGGAAACACAGTTAATTTTGCCTCAAATTACTCTGGCAATTGGAGAAAATGTGGATTTTTTCAGGGCGGTTGATCATCTCCTGTATGTCAATGATTTCTTCTTTGCTCTAACCAGCAGTCTTTTTCGCTTTTGTATGTGGGCAGAAGTGCACAGATAACCAATTTTAGGACTGCTATTTAGGGAATAGTCGAAGTTGAGCCCATTATGAAGTCACGGCAAACCTGAATGGTTTGTGATAGGGTTTTCTCTCACATTTAACCGGTTCTTTAGCAGCCATGACAGTGTCACCTTCTCCTTTCCTCATTTTTCCGCAGACCTGAGCCTCAATTTCCATCTAGTCCTTCTGGATATTCCAGGACTCAAATCAGGACATCATAGGGTTGAAACCCATGTCATGTTCAGGAGCCTGGTCATGAGAATTATTCATTTTTTTCAGAATAATTTTTCACTTTATTACTTTATTTCAAAATCAGTGTTTAGTTATAAAATTTCCAAATCCAACTCGGAGTTGGATTTCAAATTTGGAGAACAGGAGAAGTGCTCCAAACTTGTTTTCCAACTCCCATCTTCATGAATTCCAAATAAGGTGCTCATTTCTCTCCTTTGCAAAAAATCTAACCAAACACAACTCCATCTTCAATTCCAACTTCATATATTCCAAATAAAGTGAAAATATTTGAAATCTATGGCCAAATGTCTACTTATAATCAGCTCTAAGAATGAGGCAAGTTGCTGCTGCATCTTCTTCTGTTCCTTTCGTTCTTATCAATTGAGCAGCAAGAAATCAATTAAGAGCAGGGAGAATTTAAGGCTATGATGATAATGCTGTTTTTGAGCAATTTGGTTTGGGGATTGAGATTATACGAGCTGCATCTTGGTGGGGTAGCCTGGAGAGGTTGCTGCCTGCAGTCATGGCGGTTTCTGATAACCTCAATCCCTGATTAAACTGAGACCTGAGCCTTGTTAAGATTAGAAGAAAATCCAAATTGTCCTTAATGTTCCGGTGCCTGACTATTTTGGTCCTTGATATATACTCCTTAGCACAAATGGTCCTAATTACTTGCATAAAGTGTCCATAACCCTTAGACTAACAGGAGACACCAAAGCTCCTGTTAAGTTTAACAGATATTTTCTCCTGTTCTTGCTGCTGTTGGAATGTTTTATGAACTAAACAACAAGAAATCAATGTAAGAACAGGAAGAAATTTATGGCTTTGATGGTAATACCTTTTTCTTTTTTGAGCAATTGGGTTGGCCGTTGAGATGGTAAGAGCCTTATCTTGGCAGGGTAACATGGGGAGGTTGCAGCCATGGCGGTTTCTGATTAAACCCAATGACTGATAAAATTGAAGTCCATCTGTGCATGTATATTGTCTGTATACTACATACATGCACACACACATACACACGTCATGTGAGAATGATAAAAATGGTCCCTTATTGAGGCAGTGATGATCTTTCAATCTATCCTCCCAAGCTAGTAGTTGAGCATAGAGAGTACCCGACATGTATCTTGGTGGGCAATGACCCAAATACAGGTGATTGTTACATGCAATTGGGGCATATTTAGCCAACGTATGGCTGGACTTTCTTTGCTTGAGCATAAATACAGATCTGAGCCTCGATTCACTTATACAGTCAGACCTCTATGTAGCAGTTGTATTCTTTGACAACATTTCACTATAACAGTCATGTTTTCTGTGGGACCGATCTTTCACGTTAAGTTGTATTATATGTTCTCTGTAGCAACATTTCGCTATAGTAGCCAAAAAATATCGGGACAAATGATGCTGCTATAGAGAGGTTTGGTTGTAACTTACTTTTTGTATATTTGGTATGGAGGAAACTATTTCAGTGAAGAATTCATTTCCACATATAAGACCTTCGACATGAGGCCCATAATTTTGGGAGGTCAAAAGAGATTACACAACAACAACAACCCAGTGTAGTCCCAAAAGTGGGGTATGGATTGGTGGGGTGTAGGTGGACCTTACCCCTACCTTTGTGGGGTAGAGAAGCTGTTTCCGATAGACCCTCAGCTCACAAAAGAGAAGGCCACGCCATGGCTGTAAAATCACTGGTTGCATGCAAAAGAGAGAGCCTCCATTGCAGGCCATCTTGGGATTTGCCTGGCCAAGATACGGGTTGTATTGCCTTCAATGCCCCAGTTTGTTATCCCCATCAGTTGAGTGAACCATTGTTGAGGTCCAAAACAATTAAGGCACTATAGATATGAAGCAGAAGGTGAAACGAAAATGGTAACAATCTTATTTGTTTAAGTCCAAGTCTGCTGGATTCAAAGAGTTGTTTGACATAGTTTTGCCCCTCTGTGTCATTCTTAGAAGCCAATGATCACCCAAAATTTCACAAATTCTAACCACTCTTTTATATAGCAAAATAAGTTCAATGAGGCAGTGATGATTTTCATTCTTTATTCATGAGATGGTTGAGCCTTGCTATATCTTGGTGTGGCAGCCTTTGGGGGGGGGGGGGTCTTGTGAGATTTGGAGCTATTTTAGTTTCTGTGTATCACAAAGGCTCCTTAAGCTTGCAGCCATGGCGGGCCTCCTAAATGTGTGTTAATGTTCAAAATGATGCTTTTATGGAACTCGAGGAATGTTGAGATTTTCTAAGGGTGTTTGTTACTCCCTTCCTCTGAAGTTCAATTAAGCCAATGAATTTCCCTATACCTTTTTTATGCAGAAAAATTAACAGTCCTTTATTACAACAACAATAACATACCCAGTGAAATCCCTCAAGTGGAAGGTTAACAGCCCTTTCATTGAAAATATGCCGATTATGGTAATGATAGTGAAGATAGCCATGTTTATGGTAGTAATAAGGAAAAGGCCACATACATAGACGCCCCTTAAACTTGATCCAATTTGTCTGTTTGCCTCTTAAAACTTGTCCGGAGAAATCCTTTGTACTAGGATCCTAACCCCTAACCTTTGTGAATGAGTCTATGATGATATTCTCCAGGAAGCTCGAAAAGTCACATTTTTGAGCGAATTCGTACCTTGGTTAGGCAAAGGTAGGAAAGTTTGTGAGGTGAGTTCTTATGTGCTCTCTCACAAAGGGGTCTGCTTCTTGCAGCTATGGCGGATTGGCCATTTTTCTGATATATTTTAGGATAATCTGAGCCACTTTTCTGTTAAACTTAGTTCTTCAATGAGTAGTCCTTCCATTACATTCTGTTCATGTTCTTTCTTCTGTTTTTGAAGAATCCCAATTTCGAAAGAATTATTTTATGTACTCATCTCCATATTTTCCTAGAGAGAAATTATTAGGCATATGAGACAAGTCCAAAGCTTTTATGTGTAAGTGAATTCATGTACTTTGAGAGGCTAATTGTTGCATAATTTATCTTACACAGTATCCACACTTTCACGCCTTGTTTTAATCTTGAAAAATCCCAAGTTTCAGAGGCAATGACGATTTTTCTTAATGAAAAGTGAAAGATTTGGAGTTGATTCATGGCCTGGCTTGGCAAGAAAAATCGGAAGGTCTTTCTTATAAGCCAACTGATGATTGCAGCCATGTCAGTGTTAACTCTGCTCTTTTCTTTGATTAAATAGGCGAAAATCTGAGCCTCATCATTTGTTTATTTACATTTTTTTGACTAGTCTCTTAGCAAATAGTTTGACTAGAAATATTTGAAATGAGGCTAAATACATTTGATCCAGATGATTTTTTATGGTCTTGAGACTCTTCTCTCTTTGTTGTTTCCAAATTTTTGTTCCTATTCCTAGGGCTGATTGGTTGGAGAAAGGCTTAAAACCAAAATAAGGATGTTTAGATTTAGAAGAAACATATGGTGGTTTTTGTAATCAAATCAATATGCTTTTTGAAAAGTTTGAGCAAATCTTTCTCATAAAAGAGTATTTCAAAGAGTGAAAAAGAGTTGTCTTTTTTAGCTTTTCTAGAATAGCATGGTATTGAATTTTCAGTTTCCTATTCATTTGTTCATGTTCTTGTATAAAAGTTATAACTTAGTTTTATTTTGACAATGGTTGCCCTTATTATATAAGCTTATGCTTGTAGTTATGTAAAAATTAAGTCACTTATGTGTTTGGGTAAGCATCAATTTTTTCCACTTTTGAGTTCTGCAGCGTTCAAAAGGCTTAATTTTTATGTGTATGTAATATGTATTGTGTAGTAACTAAGAAGGCTATAACAGCTTCTGAGAGCAGCAACCAAAGGACAGATGCATCCATATGGTGTTACATTGCCACTCTGCTTTATCTGAGTCACAACTGCTATAACATGTCTGATCTTTTCTTTTCATGGTTCTTTGTTCTATTATTTAGAATCTCAGGTTCTCTTTTATTGAGTGACTTGTTGTAGATTGGAGGGAGGTTATGGTGTCTCCAATTTCTCATAATCATTTTGTCTTTGCGCAAAGGCTTTGGCCTGTCCATAGTTGACTTCTGACTCCGTAGAGATAAATTTCAAGCAATTCAATGAGATTTAGGAGCTAAGATTTTGTTTTTGTTGATCATTCATGCCTAGTCAAAATTGAGATTCAAATTCAGCCTAGAACTATTATTTCATACTGTTGTTGAAGTGCCAAATATAAAGTGGTCATGGAGCTAGCCTCTCGGAGATCTCTTGGAATAACTGAGATATACAATTGCATCAACTAAGAATGACAGCATTTTCAATGTGGTTGACCGTTTCCATTATGCCTATGATGTCTATTTTCTTCAGTTTGAGTTGTATATGCTGTCAATGTGAATACTTTTTTACACTGTTAGGTCATATCTGTATGTTGTGGGAGGTCGCCTGTCTTGTTTTTAAGATTGCAGATCTACATTTTAAGGAGACTTACCTATAGATATCCTTTCAGCAACCTGTAGTGTAAAAATTATTCACACTGATGGTGTATCTTAACATAAACTCATTTTCTTTTAGCTCTAATCTCACCTGCTATTTTTTCTTCATGTATTTGTTTGTGTAACCAACCCCATATATAAGTACTATTTTGATAATTTTCGTTGACTGTTATACTCTGCTCCTCTAAGGTTGCATTTCCATGGCAAATCAACAGCAAAACCATGCAACGATGTGCTGGAAAAGGGAAAATAACACGGATGTAATGATTAGTTTTACTGATCAGATGGACTTGGGTGTTATTGTTTTACCTCTGCATCTTGATGGGTTTGCAGCTGTGGAAGTGTCGAAGAACTCAATGTCTGAGATCAATTGCTTATTATGAGTCTCAAATCTTATCAAAACAATCTGCAGATTTGATTTTCAGCTTGTCGATTTGCAGTGGACAAAATCTTAGATATTCTTACTAGTATTAATGGTCAAGTCTTGGACTGAAAATTATGTTTTACTGTAAGCCTTTTTGCATCTTATGTCTATTGGTGTTTCGTCTACCTTTTTTGTTCTTCTTTTCCGGCAGCTCTAAGGTTAGATGGACTATGCCACAGTCGACAATAGATACTTTTGAGTTGTTGGAACAATGTGAGCAGCTATGTTAGGCAGAAGAAAAGGCGGAGTTTGTTACCAGCTTGTATATGGTGGATAAGCCCGAAAGGAGAGGAATGCTTGGCGTTTTGAAGAGAAGCAGCTCCATCCAGAAGATGAAGCTGAACTGCATACTGCTTTTTCATTTTTGTTGTAAAGAATGATGTGAAAAATGATGATGATTCCATACTAAACATTACAGATTTCTTGTAAAATGAACAAGACATGTTTAGTTGCTGTTTTTCTGTTTTATTTTTGAAATATGTACAGAAGCCTCAGCACACCCTTTGTGCTGGTTGATGTAATACAAATGTTACCATTATCAAAAGAACAAATATAAAGGTGCTCAGGATCATGAAACTTTATCATTTGTTGAGAATTGGAATGAGCTCATTTTATAAAAAAACAACCTGGTTTGTGTTCATTGGTGAAAATGAATTACTAAGTTCTATAAGGCTGCTAACCGAAGAACCGTCAGTTATAGCGAGAGACGGAGTCAGGATTAGAAGTTCAGAGATTTTAAGTTTCATTTTACAAGTATGCTCCTTTCTTATCATTGAGCCGTTAATCAATTTTATCAGGGATTTACAAGTTATTATATATATATATATATTTATTTTTTTAGTATGCGGAAAAACCATGGATTCGTCTGAATCCATGAACATCATCTAGCCATTAACCCCTCCTAGCTCCGCTTCGGGCTACAGCAACTTATGTTCTCTATAGCCTCTCTATGTATATAAAGAGTGTTTTACTGAAGAAAATGAGAATCAGTTCAGCCCAGAATGAAGAATGAGGCCAACTGAGAGAACACAAAAATGGATTTCATGGAGGATGGTTGCCATCTCTGATTGGCCTGTGATTTCTCTGTCCGAACAAACTAACAACCCTCCTCATGGAAATTCCAAAAACAAGAAAAAAAAATTATTACTTCCTTCGTTCCATTTTTACTTGGTTTTGCAAAATGTCCACAAATTGCTGTAGAAAAGAAGGAAAGAGGCAGTGATGACATTGCTGTGTGATGATTCTGGGCTGAAATTTGGGGCATGGAGAAAACCCGACTCGTATCTTGGCGGGGCAAAACCAGAATCATGCAAAACCGGTTCATTTTTTTTGCAGCCATGGCGTTGTCGTCTTCTTCTCCTCTTTGCCCCCATTTTACACAGATCTGAGCCTCATTTTCAAATTCGGATGGAAACCCAGTTCATTTTAGCTCAAAAGACTGAGGCAATCGGAGAAAATGGGGATTTTTTTTCATCTCCGGTATGTCAATGATTTCTTCTTTGCTCTAGTAAACACTCCTTTAAGCTGTTGATCTTATTTCCTAGATTTTAAGGGTGGGTATAAAATTGCATGTTTTGGGGATATAAGTTCTTTAGAAACTGAAATTATACGAAAATATTAACTTATGTCTCGCGATAAAGTTATTTGTTATGAATGCATAAACTAAAGACCGACACAAAATAGGGGCAAATGTGTGAATGATCCTGTAATGGAAGCTCAGCCCAGTATGAAGAATGAGGCCAACAGGGAGAAAAAGGGAAGTTCATTGGAGGGTGGTTGCCCTCTCTGATTGGCCTGTGATTTCTCTTTTAACCAAACTAACAACCCTCTATAAAAGTGGAAAAAAGAAACGATGTTTGTTGTCATTGCCTTCAATGGTGGCAATGTGATGCTGATGGAAGTTGTACTGATCAATTTTCTGATTATTCTGAGCTACATTTAGTTGCATGGTCATAAGTTCTTAAGGGTGGCAGGACAAAAGTGCAAATGACCCTCTGAGCTAAGGTCGGCTTATGCTTTAAAGCTACTAAAAGGCAGTCCAATCCAAACAGGCTCTTGTTGAATTTTTCTTGTTAAGGTTGTTCAAACGGTCTCTTCTGGAAAAGTTACCATTTTTAGGCAGTGATGATATTTGCTAGTTTGGGCTGATGTTTATTGTTTGGGGCATGGAGACAATCTAACCCGTATCTTGGCATGGCAAATCCGGATGGCTTGTGATAGAGTCTTCTCTTTCACATGCAACTGGTTCTTTTGCAGCCATGGCGGTTGTTGCCTTCTCTTTGCTCCAATATTTTGCAGATCTGAGCCTCAATTTCCAACTAGTCCAACTGGATGTCCCAGGACTCGAAGAGTTCTGAACCTAAATGATGAAAAAACCCTATGTATGCACACACACACAAAAAAAACACATCATGAGAAAATGTCAAAAATGGTCCCTTATCGGGGCAATGATGATCTTTCAATCTATCCTCTTTAGCTAGTAATTGAGCATTGAGAGTACCTGGCCGGTATCTTGGCGGGGCAATGACCCAGATGCTTGTGATCTTGTTGCATGCAACTTGAGAATATTTGCAGCCATGACGTGATTGGACTCCGACTTTCTTTGTCTGAGCATAAGATGGATCTGAGCCTCAATTGTCACTTATGGGTGTATTTGGTATGGAGGAAAATGATTTAGTGTTGACTACAATAAAAGAGACATTTTGTGTCAAAAGAATTTTCTCTTACTGACAATATTTATTGCTACAAAAACATTTAGCTGCAAATTAAGTCAATGGCATTGCATCTAAAGTTGCTAAAGTCTTAAGTGACATTTATATAGAGAGATGTTTATAAATACTCATATATGTTATTGCCGCTAAATATATTCTAGTAGCAATTATACCATTGCCACTGAATAATTGCCACAAAATCCTTTGTTTGTTGTAGTAGAATCAGCCCTAAAGTGGCTATCTTGTGTACAACACCATACTTAAATGTGATCCCATTGTGGTCTGGAAAGTGGCTACCTTGTGTCATTTCTATAAATAATAAGACCTTTGACATGAGGCCCATAATGAAGCTGTGATGATTTTCATTCTTTACTCATCAGATGGTTGAGCTTCACTATATGTCTATATCTTGGCGTGGCAGCTTTTGGGGGGTCTTGTGAGATTTTGGAGCTATTTGGGTTTCTGCCTCTCACAAAGACTCCTTAAGCTTGCAGCCTGGTGGGGTTTAGCTTATGTTTGAGAAAAGGCGAATCTGAGCCTCCCAAATCTCTGTTTGTGTTGAAAGAATGAGACTCTTTATGCTATCCAACTTATGCTGCATAACTTAATACCTATGGAACTTATGCTGAGCGAGACAAAAGGTTCTCCAAACTTATGCAGAGACAAGAGCTCCCGATTTTGGGGAAATCTGTGCAAAAACTTGTTACTTTAATGCATTGAGAAAATCTGACCTGTATCTTGGCAGGGCAACCCGGTATGACGTCATCTGTAAACTGGCTTTTGCAGCCATGGCATTGTCCCTTTCTCTTTGCATGTTCATATACAACAAAATATGAGCACTAAAGTCGATGGTAAATTTCTCAGACGGTCACTCAACTCAATGTGGGTTCTCAGGAACCTGAATGCCCTATAGGGTTCAGTCCGAGCAACATAGAATACGTTCAATGAGGCAATGAAGATGTTCATTCTTTAAGAATCAGATAGTTGAACTATGTTGCTTGGTGTGGCAGCTCTAAGGGTCTGTGAGGTGAGGGAACTATATTGGTTTTCATCTCGCTAGGCTATTAATGCTCGCAGCGATGGCATAGTTTAGCTTTTTCCTGAGAAAAAGCAAATCTGAGCCTCCCAAGTATCTGTTGTGTTTAGAGAATGAGGCTTCTTATTGAACTCGGGAATGGTAGAGATTTTCTAAGGGCGGTTAACTCTTTCTCCTAAGTTCAATTTTGCCAATGAATTTTCCTATGCTTTTGTTATAAATATAAAGTTTAACAGCCCTTTCAATTAGCAGAATGCTCTTCATGATATTGATGATATGATTGCCATGATTATGGTAATACTAAAGGAAAATATATGTTTTGCCCCTTTAACTTGTGGAAAACCCCGAACTAAACTTTCTGAATAAGGCTGTGATGATATTCTCCAAGAAGCTCGAAAATCAGATTTTTGAACTGATTTATATCTTGTCTAGACAAAGGCAGGGGAATTTGTGAGGATGCTTTTTGCAGCCATGGTGGATTGGCTCTTTTTTCTGATTGATTTTCACTCAAATCTGAGCCTCTTTTCTGTTTAAAGTATATTTCTACAATATTTAGTCTCTCTTTCATTCTTGGTACGATCAGTTCATATAAGGAAGAGTCCCCTTTGAGAAAGAAACTTTTTATGTGTCCATCTATACAATTTCCCCAAATTGTTAGGTACATACTGATATGAGACAAGGCCAAAGGGAATGGAAGTGAATATTGAGGATCCGTATATTGTTGCTGTATTTTACTTTTTTTATCAAGATTTGTTGCTGCATTTTTCCACATATTCAAACTTTGATGGCTTGTTTTAATCTTGAACGCTCCAAGTTTCAGAGGCAGTGAAGATAATTCATAATGAAAATGAAAGTGAAGAAAATTAGAGTTGATTCGTGGCCTGGCTTGCGAGTTCAATCGGAAGGTCTTATAAGGCAACTGTTGCTAGCAGCCAGGGCACTGTTCAAACTCTGCTCTTCCTTTTCTTTGATTAAATAGGCGAAAATCTGAGCCTCATTCTTAACTTTGCCCATTTGCTTTTTTTGTTTTGTTTTTTGTTTTACTAGTCTTTCTGGAAAGAGATTTAGATTACCATCACTGAGGAACCACTTAAATCAACAGCTATCTCCCAACTCCAAAAGCCAAAAGGAAAAATAAATGATTCTGCATTGAGTACATGCATTTGTCATCTTGATTTGGTTGACGAAAATTGGATCCTCCGCCCACATGAAACGGTAATCATTTTTACCTTCAATTTGCTTTTCTGTTGGTGGAATATAGTCAAACTTGACATGAACAATATCCACATGTGTTTTTTTTTTGAGGTCATTTTTTTTGGTTGTAATTGCAGCATCCACTGAATCAGTGGCATAGCTAGAAATTTCATGAAGGGTGTTCATAAATGTGGACATGGACTGTAGTATTAACTGATACGATAAGCTAAACACATGCTCACGTGTCCACTACCTTAACTTCTAAGGTCCAAAACAGAGTTGAAACTGTTGGGAGATTATTGATCAGAAGCACCATATTTGCCAAGTTAATGGTGTATTCTCATTCCTGATTAGAGGTAGTGCCGGATGGACAAATTAATTGGTAAGTAACCAATTTTAACACTTGTTATTAAATATATAGTATTAGTTAATGTCTTAAAAGGTATTATTGCCGCTAAAACACTTCTAAATTCTAATACCTTTTGAGAAAGTTAGATAATCAGTAGCTATTTAATTTGAGAAAGAATATTTTTATATAATTAATTTAAAGACAATTTAAGATTTTTATTTTTTTAATTTATTATTTTTATTAACACATAAAGAAACCTATAATCAATTGGAAAATAAATATTTTGACACGTTAGATATATCTTTTAATTTATTTAATTATAATTATAATATATTGTTATTTGTCTTAAATCTTTGTTATTCTTTAAGTTATTGTATCATTAGTAATTTGTTCTTAAAAATATCACATATCTAATTAAAATTTGGTTCAACAATTAGATTCAACGTTCTCATATAATAATATGATAATTTATTAAGTTTTTGAAATATTAACCGTGCGTTGGAATTCAACCCTACCAAATCCTACTTGAAGAATAGGTCAAAGCAATAGAGATAGAGAGAAGAGGAAGGTCCAACTATGACCAAAAAGAATAGGTCAATACCCCCTCGTTTCATAATGTATCATATTGTATTATATTGTTTTGATGAATATAATTGTTGGATAGATGTATGCTACTATAAAAAATAATAAAATTTGCAGGGGAAAGCGGATGGATGTTGATAATCATCAGGTTAGTTATCTTCTACATGGGCCTAACCATTGTTTAAGAACAGAACAAGTTCACTTCCCCGAAGAAATAATTGTGGACATCCTCAAAAGGTTACCCGTGCAGTCTCTTCTTCGATTTAAATGTGTTTCAAAATTTTGGAAGATGTTAATCTCTGAGCCTCACTTTAAGATGAAGCATCAAAGTCATGTCAAGAATGACTTAAATTCGAAAAAGTTTCTTGTTAGCCAATGGCGTGTCGGTGAGGAAAACAAGTTTAATTTATACTCTTCTCCTTTATCTTCGGTTCAACCAGCTGTTGAGGATATAGAAAAACTTGATTCTCCTTCAAATCGCAAACCATCAACTTGTATGTTGCATTGCTCTTGCGATGGGTTGGTTCTTCTCTCAATTGCTGACCGCCTTTTGGTGTGGAACCCCTCTACAAGAGAATCAATTGAACTTCCACGTTTAGAATACTCAAGAAAGCGTTGTTCATATGGATTGGGATATGATGCAACTAGTGATGACTACAAATCCTTAAGTTTCACTTTGATGGCAGTGAAATTCTAGCACTAAAAAGTGGTTCATGGAGAAATAACTTTGTCGAGTTGGCTTTGAACCTTCGTTGAATCTTCCTGTTGATTCTCTTGCATTTCTACATGGAGCATTTCATTGGGTTTGTTACGTACAGAAAAAAATTGTGGTTACATTTAGTATTTCAGATGAGGTGTTTGGAAAGATGCAGTTGCTAGAGTCAATGTTGGAAAAAGTCAATGATTTTACCAATTATGGAGTTTCAATGTTGGGAGGAATGCTTTGCTTTTATTGTGCTCATTGTGCTTACAGTAATCCAAGTGAGTCTACTTTTAAGTTGTGGCTAATGAAGGACTATAGTGTCAAGGAATCTTGAATACTATCGTATACAATACAAGATAACGATTTGTTTTTTCTCAAACCAATACAAGATAAGGATTTGTTCGATTTGTTTTTTCTCAGACCGATACATATGTTTGTTGAGGGTGAAGTGCTACTCAACTATCGATATATAGACCACGTAGGGTCTAACTTACCATTTAGGACACATCCAAAGGACCATTTGGATTATGGCCCGGAAATAATATCCTAAAGCAAGGAATTATTTATACAGTAAGCTTGATCTCTCCAAAATCACTTATTTAGCGGTTGCTTATGTATATGATCGAGACACTTTTTACTTCTTTTTTTGTTTTTGAGTATCATGTAACAAACTTTTAATTTTGATAAGTTTATCTATTGCACACTAATTTTTGTTATGTAAAACTGTCAGCTCTGTTATTTCGTGTTATTACATGATCGACTCTTTCAATTACACTAATTTTAAATGTGTTGATATCAATGAAGACTCATTTTTTGATCAGATAAAAGAAGATTATGTAAACACTTACTCGAGATCTCACTTCACGACAATTGGAATGCATTTACTTAACTGCATTGCAACGGTACCCTTGTTATCAATTTCATGAGTGAATAACACCTCACGACATGATTTGCCAGATAACTCGTGAAAACCATCAAAATTTTCTCAAATTCTTATCGTCTTACAAAAAGAGTATACCAAATGAACAAATTATAGTTCATAAATAGGGTATTAGAATATCTTAAGATATCACCACTTATAAATCACCTATATCCATATTCTTTTTATAAATAAAAATATTTGGGATTGTTGTAAGTTATTATGGCGCGTATTATGCCTCGTAGGATATATATGTCTATTTATTCAATTTTATATAAATTTAAATATATAGTAAGACCAAGTTGAAAAACGTATTTTTTAGATCCTTTACAACCATAAGACCCAGTAGGCTTTTCGCTTGAAAGGTGACTCCTATGATTTCCGCGTCAACGACTGATGACTTGCTATTACCGGTTACCATCTCCCCTGTTTTCTTGTACAAGAATCTTGCATAATACTCACATTACTTCATTTTTCTCTCTCTTTGCTTCTCCTTAGGTTTAAGGTATGTCCTTTTTCTCATTTTTTTATATTCATATTATTTTAACAGTTCTGTTTTGCTTTACATGGTTTTTTTTCTTTATTTTTTAAAGTAAGTAGTTCAAATTTGAGCTCAATTTTATGCTTAAGTCATTGAATAAGGACTATTTATAGGATTTAGAGTTGGTTAATTTGTGCAAGTTTTTGCTGGCTATTTCACTAAGTGACTGGTCCTGGTTATATAGTGATAAAGATTCAATTCTGTTAATGCAGGATCTGCTGTTTGGTTTCTTGATTTTATGGGGTTGTTAAATTTATGAGGGATTTTACTTATGGGGTTGTCTGTTAATTAGTGATAAAGATTCAATTTTTAATGCAGAATCTGCTGTTTGTTTTCTTTATTTTATGGGGTTGTTAAAGTTTCTGTCTTTTATGCTATTTTTTGAGAGATTTTACTTGTGGGAAGTTTGTATAGTGATAAAGATTCAATTTTTAATGCAGAATCTGCTGTTTCTTTTCTTGATTGTATGGGGTTGTTAAAGTTTCTGTCTTTTTTGCTATTTTTTTTGACAATAGTGATAAAGATTTAATTTTTAATGCAGAATCTTCTGTTTGCTTTCTTGATTTTGTGGGGTTGTTAAAGTTTCTGTCTTTTTTACTTTTCTTTTTTCTTCTTTTCTGAGAGATATTTCTTGTGGTAGTTTGTTAAATAGTGATGAAGATTCAATTTTGTATATGCTGAATTTGCTGTTTGTTTTCTTGATTCTATGGGGTTGTTGAAGTTTATGTCTTTTTGCTATTTTCTGAGAGATATTGCTTGTGCTTGTTCCACTTTTGAGCTTGGAATTGTATATGGTGTCACAGATACATCATTGACTTTGAGGTCTGGTTAAAATGGATCCGAGGTTTAATGGACATCCGAGTTCTTTGAATAATTTTCGATTTGGGAACCAACCATTACCTTTTTCTTCAGAGCAGAGGATGATTAATGGACCAAGATTTGGACTTATTTATTCAGATCAGAATCTACTCAATGGTCCTAGACTTGAAAATAGCTTTGTCCAACTCGATTTTGGTGCTGTTGGATTTGTAAGTGGTGACCATTTGCCTACTAATGTAGAATCAAGAACTGACCTTGGCGTTGAGAACGACTTCAACGAAGATATTGATTTCTCGGATGCAGTGTTGAGCTATATAAATCGGATGCTAATGGAAGAAGACATGGAGGACAAGACAGATATGCTTCAGGAGTCCTTGGAACTTCAAGCTAAAGAGAAATCACTTTACGAGGCCCTCGGTAAGAAGTATCCACCATCACCGGAGCAAAACGTGTTTACTGATCGGAACAGTGAGAGTCCTGATGACTACTTTGCAGGAAGTATATACAATTCCACAAGTAATACTGGGGACAGTAGTGGTTACCTAATCGATCCAAGGGGGGTTAACATTTCCACTGACTGCAATTCTTCTTACTTCGAAGGCCTTCCATTTCATAATACTTCTTCAGTTTGCTCATCAAATAGTGGGAGTAATGTTGTCGATGGATTCTTAGACTCTCCTGTTAGTTCTTTTCATATTCCTGATATATATGATGAGAGTCAATCTATTTTAAACTTCCAGAAAGGAGTTGAAGAAGCAAGTAAGTTCCTCCCGACTAGTAATAAGTTGCTGAACAGTGTAAATATAAATGGCTTGCCATCTCGGGAGCCCCAAAGGCAAGCTGGTTATGCAGCTGTTCAGGTGGAGGAAAAGGATGAGAGAGAGACTTCACCAACTGAGGCGAGAGGGAAGAAAAATCCTCTGAGGGGTGATAATAATATCGAAGAAGAAAGGAGTAGCAAACAGGCTGCGGTTTTTACTGAATCAACTCTGCGATCGGAGGAGTTTGATATCGTCTTGCTGAATAGCATGGGGAAGGGAGGAGAAGCACTAGAAGCTTATAAACAAAACCTGAGGAATGCTAAAAGCAAAACCACAGTGCAGATATCAAAAAGAGGAAAGGGCCGGGGGAAGAAACAGGGTGGAAAGAAGGAAGTCATAGATTTGAGAACTCTCATGATAAATTGCGCGCAGGCTGTTGCTGCTGACGATTCCAGGATTGCGAATGAACTTTTGAAACAAATCAGACAACATTCATCCCCATTTGGAGATGGAAACCAGAGATTGGCTCATTGCTTTGCAGATGGTCTCGAGGCGCGTTTGGCTGGTACTGGTAGCCAGATATATAAAGCTCTTGTCAATAAACGAACATCTGCAGCTGATCTTTTGAAGGCCTACCATTTGTATCTCGCATCTAGCCCATTCAGAAAGATCTCAAGTTTTGCTTCAAACAAGACAATCATGATAAAGGCAGAGAATGCAACAAGGGTTCATGTTATTGACTTTGGCATCCTGTATGGTTTCCAATGGCCTACATTCATCCAACGTATTGCAGAAAGAGAAGGGGGGCCACCGAGGCTTCGTATTACTGGCATAGAGTTTCCCCAACCAGGCTTCAGGCCAGCGGAACGGATTGAGGAAACAGGTCGCCGTTTGGCTGATTATGCTCGATCCTTTAATGTTCCATTTGAATACCATGCAATTGCAAATAAATGGGAGAGCATTACAGTCGAGGATCTAAAACTCGACAAAGATGAATTTCTTGCCGTCAACTGCTTGTATCGTTTTAAGAACCTGCATGATGAGACTATTGCAGTTGAAAGTTCAAGAACTGTCGTCCTCAACCTCATAAGGAAGATCAATCCAGATATCTTTGTCCATGGTATTGTCAATGGGGCCTATAGTTCCCCATTTTTTGTCACACGGTTTCGTGAGGCCTTATTCCACTTTTCTGCACTTTTTGATATGCTTGAAACTGTTGTTCCCCGTGAGATTCCAGAAAGACGATTAATTGAGAGAGAGATATTTGGGAGGGAAGCCCTGAATGTCATAGCTTGTGAGGGGTGGGAAAGAGTTGAACGACCAGAGACATACAAGCAGTGGCAAGCTCGTATTATGGGGGCAAGGTTTACGCAGATACCTTTTGACCGGGAGGAATTTGTGAATAAGGCAATAGAGAAAGTGAGGTTAGGATATCATAGAGACTTTGTAATAGATGAAGATAGCCAGTGGTTGTTGCTGGGGTGGAAAGGAAGAACAATTTACGCCTTATCTTGTTGGAAACCTGTGTAAGAAACTTGAAACACATTCTTACTTTTGAATCCCAAGTCCATCCACATATTTGAAGATCAAATGCAGCAATACAGTATGTAAGGCTCTTGATGTATTTGTATAATTTTTTTTTTTCTCATACTCTAAAATTTAACACAATTTGCCAATGTCACAGGTAAGTGGCTTCTCAGTGTCTTGATACAGTAATAAAGACTGCTTCCAGAAGTAACAACAAGATCATTTGGTTGCTAAACTTTTCGAGTTTCTAATATGGACGGGACTATAATACTGCAGCGTACACTTCAATAACCATCTGATAATCAGACAAGACGAGGCTTCGGTGCATGTTCTTGGTAATGATCATCAGCATACACAACATAGGAGTTGAGTTGATTGAATCGATATTCCATAGAAGAATGACCGAGGCCATAAAATCATTCGTTGAAGAGCTAGCTGACAAGCCATTACTGCACAGTGTGCATCAGATATGTACTCTGGAATTTTGTGAACTTGCAGTATATGTTAGTTTGTTCAATATACTTGGAGCCCTATTTGAAGTTAAGTTAATACACCGATAGTGTAAATAATTTTGCCATGTGACTTGTTAACAAATTGCATTAAAAATATTTGTGGGGACTTTTAAGTCCAATTGATAACAGAACTTTGAAAATTGTGATGTCGTTTAGCTGTGGGACAGAGATCAGAGCTTATTCTTAGGATTCTTAAGAGTATTTTTAGCTCATTATTCATATTGTATGGTGCTCTTTCAAGACTTTGATTGTGAAAAAACGGACATTTTAGTAGCTCAATTGATTGACTAGGTGTATTTATATCTTATTGTTGGGGGTTTGATTCCCTACCTTGTGATTTGTTTCTTCTCTATTTATGTATAATAGTAATACGAAAAGAATGGTGGAGATTGTGTTGAAGATGTACTAACATGAGGTATATATATATATATTATTTTAAAAATAATAATATAAATACATAATTTAAATAAACATTAATAGATTCGTCCAAATCCATACCTTATAATGTAGTGTTGCCCTATTGTACTAATATACAAGGAAAACCAAATCTAAACACCTATAAATATACAAGTAAAACCAAATCTAAACACCTATAGATTCACGTAATTTTTGTTCATATCACAAATATATGTGTATTAAATATTCGTCTATAAATATAGTTATAAATTAATATAAAAACTCATATAAACTTTAAATTCAGGATTTGATGTCGATAATGTTCATTTTTTCATGAAGTAAGACTTGCAAATAAATAATTGATTTCAAAAGGGAGAACCAAGTTTTGAAATGTCTCATATTTTGGGACCACACTCTAGACACTTTGATGGGACTTATTATTTAATTTAAATTATAGTCAAAACCAGAAAAAAAAAAAAAAAGAATCTTAGTATATAATATTTTTTTTAGTGTATATAATATATGTATGATATAAGCACAAATAACGGCTGAAACGCCATTGATAAAGACATAGTGCTTCCCAATAATTGCTCATATAAAAAATAAATGTTCTCTTTGACCAATGAGATATTAAAGAACTTAATATAACACATCAACAAATTAAAGATGTACTTAATATAGCTGACTGAGTCTAATATTTTATTTATTAGAATATTTAATATTCATAGTTATAGTAAAAGAGTCTAATACTTTAATCGTTTGAAGAATCTACTAATTTATTTTTGTGGCTATTCAAAACACGTCTAATTTTCTACTTTGTTTATACGATTATTCAAAGTCCTACCATTAACAAAATTTAAGAAATAATTAAAAAAAATCAACCATATTTTCAACTTTCATGCTGCTTAAATCTCTTCAAAATATCCTACGGCGGTATGCCTTATTGTTGTGCACATAAGCATTCATAATTTGTAAAACTCATAATGCTGACTTTATTAGGTGACTTTTATTTTACAAACATTTAAAAAATAATTGTAGATGTATATCAAAACAATTGTCTTAAGCTATCTACATATTTTATTAAGTTCATACATTAAAAAAAACAAAGACTTTTGAGTTAGTTTGGCACTAAGAAAAATGCTTTTTTTTTAATGGAAAATAAGTAATAAAAAATAAAATCAAAGAAACATTTATACGTAATATAGGAATATCTAAAGAAGGGGTCAAACCACATGAATCTATTATACACAACTCAAACTCATGACCTCCTGATCACAACTTTACTAGTTACGTCAAGGAGGCTTCCGAGAACCATTTGCATATGAAAACTATAAAACCATGGCCCTGATCCACCAGATAAGTTTGATTGCCATCAAGGAGGCATAAAATGAAAATCATAAAGTTGAAACATTATTTGGTGAAGCATGCAAATGCAAGCAAGTAATAATAAGATAGTAGTTTGCTTTTTGCACAAGTTCAACAGTGCTTACTGAGTTATATTGCCTTCCAAACATCAGAAAAATCAAGAGAGGCACATAACATAACCCTCTACTTCATCATTGAACTATTGGCAAGTCATCTCTGAGTATGTCATGGTGTCGATGAGGTTAGCTGCTACGCAGGGGGGAACTGGGAGGGATCTGCAATGGTACAACCAAACTCAGATGCCTACCTTAAGTTTATAGCCTCTCTTTTGAACAAATGTTGGTAGAATAGAGTGATGAAAATTTTGGACATAGTCCTAGGGAGATGTATATCAGAAATGAGTAGCGATTTGTGCAAATAGAGTCTTGAAATCCTTAGTTGGAGTGCCAGTTCCCTCAGGTTTTGAGGCCAGATCAAATGCCTTAAATTTTGCTTCCTCATACTGCAGTGCCTGTCAACACCGAAATGCCTCGAAGAGTTTAGTCATAGAAGATGAGCAAACAAGCAGCAAAGCTCTAGAGAATGAGGTTTGATGAAAGCATGAAGCGTTGAAGCAGACCAAAGTAAAAGCAAAGGACCTATATAGAATCAAAAAAGATCTGAGGCCGTTAATATACCTGAATGCAGACTTCTGCAACATCAGCCCTAGCAACAGTTTTAGTTTCTGTCTCGAGAAGTTCATCGTCCTTGCCAACAAGTAGTTCCCTTATACCACCTTCTTTATCTTGTAGCCCTCCCGCCCTGAAAAAGAAAGAAACATAAAAATAGTGATCACACAGCAAATCTTAAATGAAATTCGGGATGATTGTAAAATAGAGGTCACATCACAGGAATAATTGACAAGCGAGTGGAATAATAATAAAAATAAGGGCATAAACCTTGGATGAATTTAGTATTGTCCAAGAACTACAGTTTTCTGTATTCACCAGTTGAAAACATAATTGAGTATAAAAGTACACTTTGTCTAACAGTTTGAGCTTTTAAACGAGTTGGACACACACTTCAACATGGTAAGAGAGTAGGCAAAGATTCTAAGTTCAAGTCTCACCTTTATCCATTTTCAAAAAAAATCTCCATGTGCTTGTATAATGAAAAAGAACTGGGCTCGGATGCGAGGGGCTTTATTGAAAAACCAAAATATAATTACATAAAGGCATAATACATAGATAGACACCTTAACTTGACAACTAAACACTCCAACGTTGAGAATGCACCTCCTCGTCCCTACTATGTCTCATGGACACCCGATGCTGACGTGGGACATAAGTTATGGAGGTGTCTAGGTGATCATTTTGAAAGTTGGAGTGTTCAACTGACACAGTGGTGACAAGTTGAGGTATCTTTTCGCGCTTCTCCTATCAAATTTCTAGTTAGAGAGAGAGCTAACTGCTGCCAAACTAACAGTTTTTCATTCTTGATCCTTCCTTTTAGTAGTGTTCTTGACTAGAATCATAAATGGTGATCTTTACTAAAAGATGTAATGAAAGGTACTCCGGGGTCAAAGGGTGTTCTTTGGAATTGTGTGATCTCCATAGAGAAGAAGGATGACAACATTGAGATACAAACAAATATACAACAATCCATCTCTTCTGCCTTTCATAAATATTTTTATCAGCATACCAAGAAATATTAGTGGGTTCCTTCAGTAGGTTAGACACTCTGCTCTTCCTAGTAAATGCTCAGGAATTTGGTTCTGTAGGCATAACGTAGTCAGTTTTTTTTTTTTTTCACTTTATCTTTGAAGCATATTGAACTTTATTTGCACACAAGTGCATTTTGGCACAACAGAATAATTCTCAACTACTAATTCATTACCCAAATTTGCTTCATATTTCTTTCAAATATGTGAATCCTTTTACCGATTAAAAAAACCACATTTCCAAGCCTTGGAGAATATACCTACAAACTGGTTAAAAGTAAAAGCTTCTAAAAAACTTACTATACTAGTAGGATAGTGCGACTCACATTTTTTGGTTTATTTCACACCTATTATGGCATAAATATCTATTAAGAGAACCTTTGGTTATTATAAATGAACATTCAATGCTTTTGCCATATTTATACAGCCACAAAGGAATATTGATACAGATATGAGCATTGAACAAACCTTATAATTGTATATGGAATTCCAGAGTCAGCCAAATATTGTTCAGCCTTTCTCTTCCAAATCTGTAACCTTCATAAAAGTTAGTCTGCCAGAATTTATGAATGACATTCCCAAAAGAGAAAGAAAGTCAAAAGGTAACAGTGAGAAACTAATCAAGCATCATCCAAATAAAAAGTTTGTCAGTAGTCAGCAATGTAATATTATTAATTCTCTTGAAGTTACATTCTTTTCCAAACACGCATAACTGGAAAATAATTATCCTCTCCTAAGATGCAAGCATAGGACCAACTTAACATCTATATAAGTTATGACATCTAATATGTTAATGCGATGGCAGCATTATTGAGGAATGCACTTATTATAAAAATATACTCCCTCCGTTTCAATATGTTTGTCTTACTTTTCTATTTAATTCGTATTCTTTTACTTTTTAGTCCGTTTCAAAAAGAATGCCTCTTTCCTTTCCTAGAAACTCTTTCATTTCAACTTTTCAAAGATTAAAAGACATTTTTGAACATTCTACATATCTTTATTTTAAAACCACAAGATTTGAAAGTCTTCTTTACTTTCTTAAACTCCGTGCCAAGTCAAGACCAGACAAACAAATTGAAATTGAAATGGAGGGAATATATTATATCTAGTATGACTTCAAATAGCTTCTGATATTCGACTATGAGAAACAAAAACTTGTAGAAAGATGGAACAGCAGTATGCATGCAGCCACAATATTTTTGCAGATGTGGAAATGTTCGGGCAATGTGGCCATCAAAATGGCAGTAGAAATAAAGGAAAGAGAGTACTTTTGCAGGAAAAAGATCAAGGAAAAGAATCAAGTTACAAACCAATATATTCCCGTTCCCCAAACTGTTCAAGGGGTGGTTAGGATTTGTCCCTCCCATTGACCCAACTAGCACGATCTGCTTCACACCAGCAGCTTTAGCTGTAAAATGCATATTGTATATCTTAGATAATCAGATAAAAGTGCATTCTAAGTACCAGAACTGCCAAAGATTATTCCATACCAGCATCTATTTGGTTCTTTTGGCCGATCCAATCTACCTAAAAATACAAAGTCAGTAAATTTTGTGTCAGCCAACAACAACTAAGAACCTGAGGATGGATATGAGTACCCAAAGCATGATGTACCTGTTCAGGATTTGCCCCATCTTCAAAATAGAATTCAGGTCTTCCACCTTTTGTTGGATCAAACCCGGGTTTCATTTTTGGAACAGCACTTGTAAGAATAACAAGAGCATCGATACCTTGTATAGCAGGAACAAGACTCTCGGTATTCCTGATATCACCAATATAAACATCATCTGCACCACCAATTTTTTGTTTGCTTTCCTCTGTTCTAACCAAACCTCTAGCTGTATAATTCTCTGACCTCTCCTTCAACTTCTTATACACAATTGATCCTACAATTTGAACAACGTGTCAATAAAAGATCAGCAGAACAACTTACATCATATTATAAAGCTCATAGCCACTTGACATGATCGATTCTAGCATTAGTCATTTACCAAGAAGCCCAAGAATAGAAAAGACAAAATTCCAAGAGAAGTTGTAGCCTTGGGATACTCAGGTTGAATATTCTTCAACTAGAAGTCTAGAACCATCTAAGTCATTGTGCGAAAGTTCTTAAACAATTTTAAGTCAGTCATGTGTTTACTTAATAAACAGCCAATTGAAATATGATGATGAATAACCAATAGACCAACTAAATTTGGTTCGAGAGCGTACAGCTATGAGTATCTACCACCTCCACCATCATCGGAATCGACCTAATTGATGGGTGATCCTAACTCCTACGAATAGATAAACAGTACTACAAACAGAAAAAAAGTACATTCTTGAAAGCTATCAAGAGTATCCTTGATAGATTTGAGAAGCAATGTTAATATGACAACAGTTTACATATTGTTGTAATAGGACTTTAACACCAAAATGAATCTCATCCCTTGAGCTCCTATCTCTTTTTTTAGAGTATTCTTTTTGAAAGGGGGAAAAGAAAGATAAAAGCTTTATCTTCTAGAACAATATGTATCACTGATCTGCACCCAAGATGTGTTCTAATGGTCAATAAAGTGGATTCAGAACCATGAGGGCTCAAGTTCAAATCCGCTCGCCAAAACACTACTGATTTCTTCTCATCTGTTCCAGCCTTGCTGGATAGAGTTACTAGGTACCTGTACTAGCGGAAGGTAACAAGTACCCCATTCCTTCCAGGTACTCCATGGAATTAGCCAAGGTGCGATCAAGCTAGCTCAAGCACCACGATAAAAATGAATCAGTTGATCTCCTCTCCACAATTTTCACTCAATCCCACATTACTCATTAACATTACTTCCCCAAAATCCAAAATTATAAACAGAATCACCAAGAATTAGCACCCTAAAAACTACATAAACAATTTTTGGAAAAAAAATATAATCTTTATACTCAATTCACACCCCATTGCCACAAAATATCAGTAGTTACAGAAGTACTCCACATTAAAAAGGGCAGCCTGGTGCATAAAGCATTCCGCGTTAGACACCCCAAGATGTCCCAGGACAGTCTACCCTAAACAAGAATTAGTGGTTGCTTCCGTGGCTCGAATCCGTAACCTATAGATACAATACAACTTTACCATTGCTCTAAACTCCTTCTTACTTCCAAAAGGAAAAACACTCAACCTAACACAATTTCATTAAAGATTATCAAAATCAAGAACCCCCAAAAGGTAAAAAAGGAAACTTTACCAGTTCTTCCACCAGCACCAGTAACAAGAACAGTGCTTGTGTTCAAATCAGCCATTGCCAACACTGAGAATCTGCAAAATTTCTTGCTTTTCTTTGGAAATGAAACAAACAATTCTGGAAGTCTCTGATGTACCAAACTTAATTTATGACATTGGTAAGGAGATACACGTGTCAAGGCAGCCATTTTTATAGCAAAGATTTTTTTTTAGTAGTCCATTCAAGAATCAAATATGTGTGAACTTATTAGAGTATATTAGTTATTAGTTGGGATTTTTGTACATTTTCTTATCCATTTGTCAGATTTTCATGTCACCTTATCAACTTCTCATGTGGTTTTATGGTCTACTTATTGGGCCTATAAAGTAAACCTGATGTGGTTGGAGTCACACCCTATCATTGGGCGTAAAGACACATTGCATATACAACCTTCTACGTTCGCTGGCAAACAACACTTCTCCTCTCGCTCATCGAAAGGAAAAATTAATGGTTAGTTGGTTACACACCTCTTACCATATTCACTATACGGAGTCAATCTTCAATGGTTATACACCTTTTACCATATTCACTATAAGGAGTCAATCTTCATTAAAAGTCAGTATTTCCATGTATGATTATAATTAGTGGTTACAATTTGTTTAGTTACGATTCATAGTTATGATATTGGAGTTGTATCTATTCCTTCAATCTAGGTATATTTATCTGTTCAATTTTGTTGGATACGTTATATTTGGTTGCCCAACGTCTTTTCATTAATATATACAATTTCACATGAGACCTTGTATATGTTTGTTCTACCTAGTTGTATCAACACATATAATTTCACTAAATATATTATATATATGCACACAAATGAAATACATTATATTTGCACTCTGTATGAATTATATTAGCATATACAATACATTTAAAATCATCACCCCGAAATGTCACACATACAACTAATATATATTTGTATTTTTGAGTGTATACAACATGTCCAAAACTAACCATTTCTAAAAAATTATCACCTAAATTTAAGGAATAGGAGAAGGTCATGAATGAACATAATTGCACTATTTTTTCTTGAAATGAGTTGGTCTTATGATTTTTTTTTTCTCTTTTAAAAACTAAATGTATACCTAGTGAGGCATAAGTCTTTAGAAATCGAAGTCATATAGGGCATAATTTCTGAAATTTGTAAAAAAAAAAAGAACAAATAAATAAGAAAAAGACATAAATTGTGTAGTATTTTAGGAGAATAAAGATAGCTAGTCACGGACGATTTTCTCACCTACATGATATACGAATCCAAGACTTCCTAGCTAGAGGCTAGACGGTATCAAACCACGGAACAGGAAAACAAGAACAGATTTCTAGGTTTGTAGGGTCAGAAATTGTAGGAGTGTTCATAAATTGAATTTATGCTTTTTGGACATCTATTATCTATCCTTTTTAGAGAGACATCGAAATCCAAATTTCAGTTAAAACTTTCAATCCCATTAAAATAGAAATTTTATTTAATAATCTATCCTCCATATAAAAATTAAAAATATAAAAAGAACAATGAGACAAAAGAAATAAACGCAATCCCACCAAAAACATGATCCTTTAGTTCACCCTGCCACCCCCATCTACCCAAAGCCAAAAAAATAGTACTCCCTCTGTCCCAATTTATGTGACACTTTTCGTTTTTCGAGAGTCAAACAGTTTAAGTTTGACCGGGAATTTGCGCATGAAATCTTTAATTTTTTTAAAATGAAATTTATATATTTGTAAAGTACATAAAAAGTACTATAAGTCACAACAATTGATAATTCAAAATGTTTAAAAGATCTATGACAAATTTACGGTCAAAGTTAGACTTGTTTGAATCTCGAAATCCGAAAAGTGCCACATAAAATGGGACAGAGGGAGTAAAAAATATCAAATGGAACTTTAGTGCAAGTATAAACATAATATGATATATCTAATAGTATATTGATTATTGATGATATATAGTAGCAAAAATTATGGAATATTAATGATAGTTTTGAGTTAATGCATCATATATAGAGTTAATATAAATGTATGGTATGCTAATAACTTAAAAGTTGTATTAACATCAATTTATACCTATGGAACAAGATGCCTAAAGTGAGATTGAAATAATTTGAGTATCACAGACGCCTTAGTAATGAGGTGCGAGAATTTGGTGGTGGTATGTTTGAGAAAAGGAAGGGATATAGATCAAGGAGGAATTAGGGAGAGTTATTAAGCACGACGATACGACACATCAACAGCTCATCGAGGATATGTTCTCAAATAGGAAAACATGAAGTTCGAGGATTATGATCTTTTGCCTAGTTGCAATCCATCCATACTGTAACACCCCAGAAATTTTTTGAGCTAAGACTCGAACTGTTCTTCGTAGTGAGTAAGATTTTTGCAAGGAATTTAAAATTTCTTGAGTATTAAGGTCACTAGATAGCACCTTGAGTTCCAAGAAGAACTAAAGAGAGTTCATTCAAGTCATTCCTAAGTTTTTCTTAAGTTTTGGGTCAACTTCAAAAGACCATAACTTCTAGTACAAGATGAGTTAGGTGAGCTACAAGATAGAAAATTAAATCCCTTCGAGTCCTCTTTCCAACGCCACCGAGTTTTCTAAATTCCGAGCCTTGAGTAAAAGTTTATGACTGATTTACTAACGATGCTCAAACCTGGCAGCAGCTCCGCAATGGCTCCGCGTTACGGAGCCAATACGGACCTCACTGCCTGGTGAAAAATTGTTCCGACTTCCAGTTTGTTTTAATTATTTCTTTAAGGGTATTTTAATCCTTTAGGAGGTCACCTAAATTGCCCTAAACGTGTAGAAAATCAGTTTTTCATAAATCAAACCCTCTTATCCACTCCATAAATTCTACGCTCAAGGAATTCCAGAAACGCTAAGGCTAGGGTTCATCTTTCAAGATTCTCCTTCAAGTCCTTCAAAAATATGGTTCTTTCAGGTATGTAAGCTTTCATAGTGTTGGGTTTGTTCACCCACACACCAATCATGTTAATTTTAGCATTAAGTTTGTTCTAGAAAGTTGAGTATGATGTTCTTGAAATTGACTTTAGTTCTTGAGTTTAGATGAGATTATTGAGTTCCTTGATGAAATCATGTCGATTTTATAGTTGTTTATGAGTAGGTTCTTGTGTTCATGTGATGGGTATCTAAATCTAAAGAGGAATTGAAAAAAAGAACCGAGTTTAGGTGAATTGGGGTTAGAAAACGAAGAAGGAAAAAGTCGGGCGAATCTGGCACCTTGCTCCGCGTTGCGGACTTGCTTCCCCACTTTATAAAGTTCATCTTCGCGTAGTGGAGAGGTCACGAATCTCTCTGCCTCAAAATTTAATTCGCGACCAAATATTTTAATTCATCTCTGTGTCGTGGACTTGCTTCCAGACAGTGATTTCTTGATCGTTTTTCATGTTTAACTGTCTAAAAACACTCCTAAACATCATGAGATCATTCCTATCACAAATCACAACCTTGAATTCATAATTCACATTCAAGAAAGAGTTAAAAGTAGAGTTCAATAAAGTCTTTGAGTTCAATTGTGAACCCTTTGATATCCACCATAGATTTGACTTAAGTTTTGAGAAGTAAGTAGGAGAATGAGAAGAGTCATATACCTGAGTTCCTTATTGATATTTTGACCCTTGAGTCAAGTCGTTCATGCCTATAACTTCCGCATGAACTCCATCAGTTTAGTATCCTTGAAAGAAATAGTATCTTCAAGTTCTAAGTCTTGAGTATCGAGTTCCTAACCCTTCCAAAATTATAATTCTAATCATGGGACCATTACCTATTACCTATGAAGTCCATGAGTTGAGTTGTTCATGCCCATAATTCCGCATAAACATTATAAGTCGAACAATCTTGAGATAAGGAGTATCTTTGAGTCCTTGAGTTGAGTAGTTCATGCTCATAATTCCGCATGAACCCTCTGAGTTGAGCATTCTTGAAATTAGTAGTATCATTGAAGTTCTTGAGTTCCAAGTATTTGAGTTCTATATATGGTTATTGAAAACCTTGCATTGAGTCGCTCACGTCCATAATTCGGCATGAACCACATTTTAAGAAGTCTTTTACAAATATTTTAACTTTGTTTTAAGACTTAAGTTTTGAGTTGAGTAAAGAGTAAAGATTGAAGTCATTTCTTCAAAAGAGTATATTGGGACTATGTATTCCCAAAGAGTAAATATTTTCACATTTAAACAAGAAAGGAAACTGAGATTTCCAAAAGAGTCTTTGAGCTAGTTTTCAGTAAAAAGTAAGAGTAAAGTTCATTCTTCAAAGATTATACGGGAACTAAGTATTTCCAAGAGTTAAAATGTTTTCACATTTGAGCAAATGTTTTCACATTTGAGCAAGGAAGGAAATTGAGATTTCCAAGAGAGTTTTTAAGTTAAGTTTTGAGTAATTATCTCAAACCAAAAAAAGAAGTTATGTTTTTAAACATATGGGCTGAGTATTTTGGGAGTAGTATTGAGCACCGATATGGAGAAGAGTTCAGATAACTCACAGCCCCTATAAACCATGTTGCCATCATGGGTAGTAAAGGATCATACTTTTTAGATGATTTCTTAAGTGCTTTTTAGCATAGACTAGTGGATCCACTTAGTTAAGGCGTTCTATATGACGGCAAAGTATAAGACAGTTCTGACAGTGTGGGCAAGACGTTGTATCACTACTTAGGCTAATAGTGGTGGTTATCGGTTAGAGAAACTCCCACATAAACTGTATTACTTTATTATAAAAGTAAAGTTGAGTTTGTTATTGCATTTTCTTTAACGAACTAAGTTGTTTTTACTGTTTTATAAATCTTTCCATATATTGCATGTGTATGATTGCTTTATATTTAGTTGAGTATCCAGAGTTAAGTACCCAGAGTCGAATATCATATTTTTGAGTTGAGTATCTTATCCTTGAGTACTTTTGAGTTGAGTAAGTTAAGTAGTTTTGAGTATATTTGAGTATTCCTTGAGTTGAGTAAGTTTGAGAAGAGGTAAGTATGTTTCCTTTTTATCAAGTTTCAAACTTATGTTTATGTTTCAGAATTCTCTTTACAAGCTCGTACATTCCACGTACTGAGCCATTTGACCTGCATTTTTTCATGATGCAGACACATGTATTCGAGATCATCAACAGGAGATTCGTTGATACATCCGGGAGTTCAAGTTAGCTTTGGTGAGCCTCCTTGTTTTCGGAGGATTTCATTTACTTTTCAGTTTAGTCAGGATGTCGTGGGTTTTGTCTCGACTTCCATATTTATCAATTAGAGGCTTCATAGATAGTCAGTATAGTTGAGAAGTCTGTATTATTCATTTATTTTATTAAATGTTTTAAAGACTTAAGTTACATATTTTATGGCGAGTTGAATATATTATTTTTATTCCAAGTCGTTCATTTGAATTAAAGTTTTGAAAAGTTGAGTTTATTGAATTTTATTCAATTTTAAGCTTTTGCATGCTTAAGTTAGTCTTCCGCTTGTAGTCAGCCAGGATGAGGGTTTACTTGGAGACCAGCAATGGTTCGTGAATGCCGGCCACATCCAGGGCGTAGACTCGGGTAGTGACAAACTTGGTATCAGAGCACAGAGTTTAAGTATCTTAGGTTGTCTATGAAGCTGTGTTAGTAGGATCTTGTTTATGGATGTGAGGGCCCCACTTCTATAAACGATGGACTGCATATATTTAAGAAAAGTTTCCCTTCTTTCATACTCTTAATCGTACAATAGAGCTATGCCCTAGAGATTTTATTCTTACTCCTACATTTCTCAAAATTCATTCAACTACCCATCATACCAGATGTGGTTGAAAAGTAAAGTGTAAAGATCCTTATGGATGAGTTGATCTTAGCAAGAGTCTTGAGAAAGTCAAGAGACCTCAGAGGGGCTTGAGAGAAGCCCAAGAGTAAGTTAAGTGTTCAGTTTCAGAGGAATGCACTCATATTCATATGAATTATGCGTTTGAGTTAAAAACGAGTTGTACTCTTTTCCTTAAGCCTTGTTTCAGCTGAGATCCTTTTTAAGAAGTATGTTTAGAGCTTGGGTATGATTTTCACCCGAAAAGGTAGCATGAGTTATGAGATCATGAGTAGTAGTAGTGAAAGAGCCCAGAGTTAGAGGAAAGTATGAAGAGGTTTAGTAATCTAAGTAAGGGAGATGGTGTTTTGACAAGCTATGTTACTATAGTCAAGTACCTAGTAAGTTAGTAATGAGGAGTTTTCCCTTATGGGTAGACGAAGAAGTGATGAGTTGTGCAGATTTCATCATAGGAGGTAGAGTGGATTATAGCTAGAAAAGAGTTGTGATGAAGTGTCATTGTGTAGGTAATGATCAGGTGTAAGTGTTGAATAGAAGAGCATGAGCATTCATGAGGTGATAGATCTAAGCTAGGCTTGTGATTTTGAGGAAGAGACCATAATATTCAAAGTGTTATAGAACTAATTAGGCATTGATGTATAGCGAATGAGTGAATAGTACTCAAGTTGTGAAGGGAAATGTGATAGTAAATTGTAAGTATGAATACTAAGAGGTGAGGGTTGGCTATTTGTCATAAGGTCCTAGTGGACGAGTGTTTTTGAATTTGTATATAGTAGTTGTAAGTTAGTATAGTAAGCGAGCAATCATATTGATATTCGGGTTTAGTCATAAATATTAAGCTTGAATTCGAGATGAGTGTCATGATCAAAAGAATGGCAACATTAGGGTGATGATGTTAGTCTTGAGATTTAATCTAGAAGACTTGACATAGAGTAGGTGAGGAATGGAGGTGACTAGTTGCAATAGATATGAGTGGTACAAGGAAAGACCTTAACCTTTAGATAAGGGCAGTGAAGTGTGGCTAAGTCACAAGAGTAACAAGAGCATTAAGAGGTGTGCCGAGATGGTATGTTACCAGATGAGGTTCCAATTAAGTTATGATTTTCCATGTGTGCCTAAATAGCATAATTGAGTTGTTAATGTGGAATAGGTCCATAGATTTCAAGTGTTAGGTTTAGACCTAAGGGGGAGATGATAAGATGAGAAGTCAAGTCAAGTGTTGATAATTTCTTAAGGAGCTGATTAGTAGGAGTCCATGGAGTTGTTAGAGTACTAAGCTTGAATGTGGTGTTGTTAAATATTTGGTGGTTCTTGATATGAGCCCAATATGGTGGTAGAGAGTAATAGCTTGGGATGAGATTTCCTATAGAGAGGTATATAATCCGAACTTAAGGATTTGGGTTAAGCTTGAATATAGTAAGAGCATACCATTAGACTCAGACCTTAGTAAGAGTAACCCCATTCTATACCCAGTCCAGTCGTCATTCGAGGACGAATGATCCCAAGGGGGAGATATTGTAACACCCCAAAAATTTTTTGAGCTAAGACTCGAACTGTTCTTCGTAGTGAGTGAGATTTTTGCAAGGAATTTAAAATTTCTTGAGCATTAAGGTCACTAGATGTAGCACCTTGAGTTCCAAGAAGAACTAAAGACAGTTCATTCAAGTCATTCCTAAGTTTTTCTTAAGTTTTGGGTCAACTTAAAACGATCATAACTCCTAGTACATGATGAGTTAGGTGAGCTATAAGATAGAAAATTAAAGCCCTTCGAGTTCTCTTTCCAAAGCCACTGAGTTTTCTAAATTCCGAGCTCTGAGTAAAAGGTTATGACTGATTTACTAACGACACTCAAACCTGGCAGGAGCTCCACAATGGCTCCGCTTTACGGAGCCAATACGGACCTCACTGCCTGGTGAAAAATTATTCCGACTTCCAGCTTGTTTTAATTATTCTTTAAGGGTATTTTAATCCTAAAAACCCTTAGGAGGTCACCTTAATTGCCCTAAACGTGTAGAAAATCAGTTTTTCATAAATCAAACCCTCTCATCCACTCCAAAAATTCTACGCTCAAGGAATTTCAAAAACGCTAAGGCTAGGGTTCATCTTTCAAGATTTTCCTTCAAGTCCTTCAAGAAGATGGTTCTTTCAGGAATGTAAGCTTTCATAGTGTTGGGTTTGTTCATCCACACACCAATCATGCTAATTTCAGCATTAAGTTTGTTCTAGAAAGTTGAAAGTATGATGTTCTTGAAATTGACTTTAGATCTTGAGTTTAGATGAGATTATTGAGTTCCTTGATGAAATCATGTCGATTTTATAGTTGTTTATGAGTAGGTTCTTGTGTTCGTGTGATGGGTATCTAAAGCTAAAGAGGAATTGAGAAAAAGAACCGAGTTTAGGTGAATTGGGGTCAGAAATTGTAGGAGTGTTTATAAATTGAATTTGTAGGGTCAGAAATTGTAGGAGTGTTCATAAATTGAATTTATGCCTTTTGGGCATCTATTATCTATCCTTTTTAGAGAGACATCGAAATCCAAATTTCAATTAAAACTTTCAATCCCATTAAAATAGAAATTTTATTTAATAATCTACCCTCCATATAAAAATTAAAAATGTAAAAAGAACAATGAGACAAAAGAAATAAACGCAATCCCACCCAAAACATGATCCTTCACCCTGCCATCCCCATCTACCCAAAGCCAAAAAAAATAAAAAATATCAAATGGAACTTTAGTGCAAGTATAAACATAATATGATATATCTAATAGTATATTGATTATTGATGATATATAGTAGCAAAAATTATGGTATATTAATGATAGTTTTGGGTTAATGCATCACATATAGAGTTAATATAAATGTATGGTATGCTAATAACTTAAAAGTTGTATTAACATCAATTTATACGTATGAAACAAGATGCGTAAAGTGAGATTGAAATGATTCGAGCATCTAAAGAGGATGACATAGACGCCGTAGTAATGAGGTGCGAGAATTTGGTGGTGGTATGTTTGAGAAGAGGAAGGGGTATAGGTCGAGGAGTGATTAGAGAGAAGTTATTAAGCACATCGACATGATATATTTGCCGCTCATTAAAAATATGTTTCTAAATAAGAAAATATAAAGATCGAGGATTATGATCTTCTGCCCTAGTTGTTAATAATAATATCAGTCTGGCTTCACATGGAAATGGCTGGCCATTAAATGACATCATTTTGTACCCCATCAAACCTATAATTACACGACATGTCAATTAGTCACAATCTTGAAAAATAAAAAAAAATTCCAAACCACATTATTGTGCTGATGCCAGATTGATTATACATCTTAATCATAATCTGTTATATTTGTAAATAACGTATTAGTATCAATATCGATCCACGTGAATCATGTTTGATGCGTTACGCCATCTTGTTGATAACATTTTATAATAATGATTATCTTTAGAATGAACTATTCATTCTATATTATAGCATGCGTTCTATATCCAGACAAACAACATTATAGCAATCTTTCAATCTAGTAAGAACTTTAATCCAATCTTCTCGAGTCATTTGGATAATAATACAATTTTTGTAAACACCTTATAAAATATGTGGGCTACGTTTGTTTTATAGCCCCCACCAATATCATAATAAAATTAAAGAGATGCAAAACTTTATCCTTTGGAATAATTAATAATTGAACTTTATTATATAATCATAGAAAGGTAGACTGATAAATATAAAATTATTTACAAGATTTGTGGATGGAAAGGAAACACTATAACTAGTTATTAATTGATAATAAAGACAACAAAACATCTCATTTAAATCAAATTTGACAGGAAATTTGGATCTTCCCACAATCATTCTTGATTGTTTTTTTTCTTCTGCCAACAGCATATAGTACTACTACTGATTCTAAGCTGTGACAGATGTCTCAACAGCTACACCAGAGTAGTTAATTTCAGCCAGCCTGTCAACTTCCCAAAGTTGTGGTATTGCTTCTCTTATGTTGTGGATGCTTTCTAATGCATAATCTGCACCTGCAACTCTTTGGGAATTTCCAACCTGAAATGTAACAGCAACACATGAGCATGAGCATTAGAGGTAATAGTGCACAAGATTAGACAGGACATGGCTACATGACCCTACATAGGAAAGTATGAAGGTCGAGTATTAGAGTTGACAGTTAGTTGGTAGTCGAGTGTTGTTGCACTGCACTGTATGTGGGAGAGGTGGGGTTAGCCTCATCCCCTCCGCTACCCTCCCTATTAGTAAGCTAGTTAGAAATCACTTAGTACTGCTCCCTTTGTTTCTCCAGAGTAGGACTATACGTAGTTTAAGAAAGATAAGACTTCTGCCCATATACCATAACAGAACCTTAGAACTGGCTGTCTTGAACATGCTGTTGGGGTTAAAGAGTGTCTCGTTAATGGTAAAATACGAAGTTTGAAGTTATGAATTACTCAAATATTTATAAAAATGAATCGTTAATTGTGGAGCAGAGGGAACAGTGTCATATAAAATAAAACAAAGGGAGTACAACTACTTACCAATACTGTATCAAGACCTACACGCTTGCCAGCTTGAATGTTACGAACACTATCTTCAAAGAAAAGCTGAAACATAGAAATTTTTCCAAATGAGTACGTTAAGATAGCAGTGATTCTTGAAGTAGTATATTCAAGAATGAAACAGTTGAAATTGCTTACTGTTCTGTGTGGGTTAATGTTGGCAATCTTTAAAGCCCGTTCAATGGCAACTTCTGAAGGTTTGCAGACAATTGGTGTCTTTGGCAACGCTGATTCAGCCTTAGGTTGAGAAAAATGTCCAATAATGTCAAAGATCTCAGAGCTGTTAGTAGCAGTCGCGTTGGAGAATGTGGCTGATCCAACAAACTCAATGTCGTCTTCGTCATCTGATGGAGTGCTCTTGTGAACTGGATTCAGTGTCTCAAAGCATAGTATCCCTTCGAAACAATCTTCCAATCCAAGTTTACTCAGAGCCTTCAGAGCATGGACCTTATCAGCATTAGTGAAGATCTGTTACACCGAAAGAAAAAAAAAACATTTAGAAAATGCTACACAACCAGCCATTTTCAATGGCTATAAAATGCATATGAACTGTGATTATGGACTTACAACTTTGCGAATGGGAATGCTTAGCAAAAGATTTCTCAGAACAGGGTCAGGTCTCAAATTTTCATAAGGTAATCTACCATGGATAAAACTGCAGAAAACAAATTTGGCAATTTAAGTTCAGTAACCCAATACAATACAATGACAGTATAAAATCAATTGAGTGCTACAAATACTCACCTATGGTACTCATCATAGTCGAAATCGTAGCCAATTGCCTGCCAAAAATAAACAAGTTGTCTCATTAAGTTAAAAGTTGTCAAATAAAACTTTGTTTGGATGATCAAAATTTGTTTCTAAAAGGGTAAAATTTGAAAGAAAAAAATCAGAAAAAACTTTACCCTGAGGCCTGCCATTGTGGTTCCATAATTCTTGTACAGTAAATTACCCAACTCCTCAATTTTGCTTTGTTCTATGCCAAGCTTTTCAACCATATAATCTGCAGAAGCACATTAATTCCTAAATTAGACACAAGATTACCATTTTAAAAGGGTGCATTTCGTCTTACAATTTTGTTGAAAAATCATGTATACCTTCAATGTTCTGGCGAACACTAGTCGCAAGACCAGCACTAAGGGGATAAAGAGTGTCATCTAGATCTGTAAATTCCAAAATGCTTTATCATCAAACTTGCATAAAGATAAATAAACGATGAAATGAATGAACAAATGGGATTTAACAACTAAATTTTTCAGAAAAGATAACATACCGAAAAGAAGACAGTCGTATTTTGGCCTCTGAACATGTCCATATTCCATCTTGGCCTAAAAAACCTTGGGTAAAGAAATGAAATACGTAAGAACAGTTGACAAATATAATCTAAATCCACAAAAACCAATTTGAAAATTCAATCTAAGTTTCAATCTACACTTCTTCATGATGGCTTCTCAATTATTGAGTTTCACAAAACAACATCTTGAATCAGCAGATATATGATTATTACAAGAAAAGAAAAGGGCTAATATTCTATATGTCCCTACTAGTTTTATGTTCATATAAAAACAAAAGCCGCAAGTCCATAACCTACTACTCATTTTTAACATCAAGCCAAAAGGAAGTGGACCCTTGACCCTCAGAATTCACAAAATAAAAAAATAAAATAAAAACTTCTCAAAATAGAAAAACTACAAGTTTCTTCAAAGTACAAATCATTAGAACAAATATTATTAAAAAGAAAAGCTAATGCACTTCATAAACTAACATCATCATTTTGATCATCCAAGAAATTAACATCAAACACCAGCAAATCATTAAAGAGAAAAAGCAGGACACTTTCCCCTTCAATTTCTCATCATTCTTCATAAAACTGTTACATTCATGAATCAGCACAGTTCATCACAGAATAAATTTTAACATTACAAATACTGTAATCAAAATTCCAAGAAAACATCATTCTTCATTCTTCAATCACATATAAATATCAGTTTAACCAAAACTAGTTCAGTGTGTCAAATAATTAACTTTGACCCTCCAAAATACACATCAAAATAAACGTACTTTGGTACATCAATCATCCAAACACACATCAAAATAAACATACTTTGGTTCCAACAACATCCAAATACAATCTTTCTCATCCATCAATCATCATTATGCAGATATATCATATAATATAATAACAGAGAAAATAAAACTCGAAGAAGTTAAAACAAAAAATAAACTTCGACCCTTCAACATACAAATCAAAATAAACATACTTAAGTTCCGACAACATCAAAATACCATCTTTCCCACCCATCATTACACAAATATATAACATAATAACAGAGATAAATACATAAACTAAGAAGGAAAAACAAAAAAATATAACTTCGACCCATCACCATACACATCAAAAGGAACAAACTTTAGTATCAAAAACATCAAAATATCATCTTCCCCACCCATCATTACGCAAATATACAATATAATAACAGAGAAAACAGATAAACCAATAAGGAAAAAAATCAAAAAACTAACTTCGATCCATCAACATACACATCAAAATGAACAATCTTTAGTATCAAAAACTTCAAAATAAACCCATAACAAATTCCAGATTCTGCAATATTTCTCACCAAACTGTACGCAAAAACAAAAATTAGAGAAAATGGAGAAAAACCCAGATAGAAAAACGTACCAAGAATCAAAATGGGGATGATTTGAGAGAAGAAAACGAAGATTCACAAAAAAATATTCTCTGTAGTGAAAGTAGAGTAGTGTTTGTATGAAGAAAAGGAAGAAGAGGGAGGAAAATTAGAAGGCATTCGTTGGGCTTATATAGGCAAAGAGTTGCGTTTTTTCCTAATTTAAAAAAAATTAAAAGTAATAACTGATTATTAAAAAACCGCCTAAGGATATTCTTCGACTTTTCCATAATTAAAATAAAAAAAACTTTTCGTAAAGATTATATTAATATGAATATTATAATAAAATATTTCTATTAATCATTATTTTTTAAAAGACATATAGTAATCTAAGTGAACTAGTAAAAGTGAAAGGCGAGATTATGATGTATCCTACTAAATTCAGATTCATAAGTTATAACTTTTTTAATTTATTTTCACAAATATGAATTTAAGACGTCTGATTAAGAATAAAGAATCATCGACTAAATTATTGCAATTGATCTCTCTATTGTACTTTCTAGACTATTATTTGTTGAAACTTGCTAATTTGTCCCCTTTTTTTCTTCATTTCCTCCTTATAAATACTAGAAAATGTGCCTATAATTTATTATTATAATTATAATTATTATTTGTAACACGTTATTACAACGCCAATTGAAAAAAAAATGTATGTGTATGTGTAAGGGCAATGATTGATCTATAAACTAAATATAAGATTTCTCGTTGTCTAATGTGCTTTAGTTTTTTTGTTTTTTGTTTTTTTTTTGATGTTATGTAATGTTACTCCAATTTGTTATGATTTTTTATTTATGTTTTTATACTATTTTGAGATGTGTTATTTGAGTTGAGTATTTTTTTAAAATAGTTTTTTTATCCTTAAGAAGTAGGAGTAAAATTTGTGTACACTTTAGTATTTTTTCCAAGATAGTGTTGAAAAATATATGCATAGCGAAAACATTTCAGAAACATAATGCTTACGTTAATAATAGATTACACATATTTATGTTACAACACATATGATCATGCTAGAATACATAAACTAATTGGAATTTAATTTTTGGAATACCTCTTGAAGCGTGATCACGAATATTCTATAGAAAACTAATGGATTTTCTAGGTTTGGAATACCTCTTGAAGTAGTCTACAAGTTAGTGATCTCAAATTCACAATCGAACGCTCTCAATACTGGTCAAATATCCTATAGAAAACTAATGGATTTTCTAGGTTTGGAAAACCCCTATTTATAGAGATCTTTTCCCAGTCCAAATTTGAAACGGAAAACATGTCTTCTCCTTTTCTCATAGGAAATAGGATTCCAAATTCTGGTTAAATATGAACATAATAGGAACCACATAATTAATTACTACGACTTCCTTTGTGACAATAATTTTAAAAATTAATTCATAATTATTCTTATCATAATAAATTACAATACATTTCACTAAAAACTCGTAATTGTACTTCTCCATTTATATTTCAAAATTCTCATTAAACTCTCAACAGATATCACCTAAGAGATTACACTGATATAATAAATTAATTGAAGACTTGGGATATTTAATAGAACGTCCCTTTGTGTTGTTGTTAGGGTACTAATGTCTTATAGAGCCATATTATACAGGATATTCCATCTTTTATCGTTATTCAATTTATTTCAACTTTCAAAATTGCAATTAAATTTATTTAAAAGATTGATATTTTTATGCAAACGAATATTCGTCCAAATTCTTATCTATAATTAATAATAACATGAAATTAGATCCTCTTCCTTCTCTTTGAAATTTGGTAGGTAGACTACAGCCATAAACTTAAGACAAAGTTAAACTCAATATGAATTAAATGGATAATTTCTCCAAATATTAAAAATAAAAAAGGGAAATATTATTTGAAATTAAATTGAGAATAATGTAATTATAGTAAGCCACAAAAAAATGTTATAACAAATGATGATAGCTAGTCTTTGATTGATATTTTAGGATAAAATTTCCTTTTGGACAATTTAGTCCTATAGATATTTTTGGTTGGTATGAATTATTATAAATTATAATAGGTGTTTCTAGAAAGCCTAATGAGGATACAGTTGTATTATTGATAGCGTATTTATTACTTTCTGACCTCATTATATAATTATAAATATTATTTTTTTTAAAAAAAAGATTTGTAGCAAATCATTATTGTTCTCACATAACAAATATATCATATTCTGAACTTATTGACTTAAAGTATTGAAGTTGTCTCTTATTTAATTTTCTTTCCTGAATAATTGTCAATTTATTTGCAACTTTTAATTCAATAAAAAAAATGAAGGATTGATGATTGGTAGAGAAATATTTGACTAAATTAACAAAATACATATTTTAAAGTGTACTTAACTTATATTATATGAATATTTCAAAGCATTACCCAATTTCAAAACCATTACACTCATGGGGTGTAGTATTAATTGCATAGATATATCTAAAAACAATATGGAAGTGACTCGAAGCTTCTAGATTGAAGGTATGGTAGGTTAGAGGCTTAATTTGCGATTGTAATTTTTTGAGTACGCATTAAGTAAACTTATTTATGTGTAATAATTTACAAATTTTGTAGAATACATAAATCATATTAGATAAGTCCAGTACATCAAGCTCAACTGAAAAAGGTGTTAGCATGAGGAATCAATTTGTGGCCTTCCTAATTATAAGATAGAACATATTGTACCAACTTTAGTTTGTTTGATCAAATTTTTTGGAATTTAATTATTTTAAAAGTATTTTTTTGTTATAAGAGTTTCTCGAATAATATACTTTTAGAAAATAATAATTTAGTTTTTTCGATCAAAATTTTTGAGTTAAGCACTTTCACCTTTATTTATTTATTTATATAAATTTTTTTAAAATCGTTTAGATTCTAGAAAATATATGGAAATTCAAAATTAATGACTTAAATTTTTTGACGGTCGCTTACTCCAGGGAACAATCTTTAAATTAAGAAATTAAAACTTATTAACTCAAAGCTTTATTGTGATCAGGCAAGCAGAGTCAAAATTTTAAGATCGTCCACCTAGCTCCAAGCACTACTGAGAAAGGGGACGAATATCAACCACCAAATCAATTGACAAAAATCGTCCATCAATGATTATTTTTTTTCCTAATCTTTTCTATAATAACAATTGAGCGTAGTCAATCTTTTAGCGCGAAAAATCAAATAAGTATATAATCGATCGAGCTAGGAAAAATAACGCAAAAATTATTTTTACGAAAATCCACTAATATCGGTTGATTTTATTTTTTAAAGAATCAAAAACCCGACCGAGATCAGCCGGACAATTTTTATTTATTTTTAGAAGAATTCTGTTGGTTTTTGCAATTTTTTACAAAAGAAACCAATAGAATTTGATCGATATTATTTTTGCAAATAAAATGAGCATGAAGAGTATATATAAGAAAACGTCTTAAATACATTCCAAGGGAGGCTAATTAATGCAGTAGCAGATTTACTAGGAAAATACGGAAGGGAAATGAAGGATCCATGTATGATCAACAATCAACCCCATATTTTGGAAGCATCTCCTTCACTTGTACCGAATGAACTCGAAAGAGATGCAAATGAAACTATATCCCATAGACTAGTTCCACTTGTCTATCAATTGTCATTCTATTCATATGACCTCAAAGCAGTGGCGGAGCCAAGAATTCTATCAAGGGGGTTCAAAAAAAATTAAACACGCGAATATTATCCATAAATAAACGGGTCGGGTCATATATGAACGGATTGATTAACAAACAGGTTGACAAAAAAAAATCCTTAGTTCAAATATTTCTTACAATTACAACTTATCTTAAGAAACAAATTTAAAGTACATATCTATAAAATGATAATAAAGTAGCACAACTCATTCAAAAAGTTCTACAAGTTCTTCAATTCCTTTAGAATTCTCTTCGGCTCCTGAAAGTGCAAATGGAGAGCAAGCACAAATTTAAGCGAAGAAACACCAAAAAACACAAAATCGCTGAAAATTACACTTAAAATTGAAGCCTGAAGCCTGCAAAATCGCTAAAAATTACAACAAAAAAATATGTTGTTGCCCAGAATCGATCCCGCAACCCAAAGCTCACTTGAGCGAAATCTTGAACCCCCTCAACCGTTGGGCTACTCCTTTGATATATATTCAGGTGGTTCAATTTTAAATATATACATGTACAGAAAAAAATCGATCTTATATGTAGTGTAATTTTTTTACCGAGGGGGGTCGGATGACCCCCCTGAAAGGACTGTACATCCGCCCCTACCTCGAAGGGTTTTTATCACTCGATATAACATGTTTATTCGAAAAAAATTACAATCATTTTCTCTTTATTAAGTTACTCCAGAAGATTAGCAGTCTAGCTAGCCATGTTTATTACATGATTTTGCAGTGAAATAAATCTATATAAGTCTAGGTACATGCATGGGCATGTTGTGCTCATACTTGAATATATTATTTATTGAGGGACAAAGCAACATTCATGTTATAATTAATAGCAACGTGGTTTTAAGATATTTCAAAAGAATATTATTAGTATTATCACGATAGCCATTCAATTAATAATTATTATAATCAATAAGGTCCAAATAGAGGTGGCAATTCAAAATTTTCAGCCAAAACTCTTTGGTTATATGAACAACAATTGTATTATTGGAGAAGAATTCAAAGTTTACAGTAATCATGTTTTTCGAAATGCAAATACGTTTGTCTTCCCAAATTAATTATTTTTCTAAAACTATATATTAAAAACACACATTTTCTCCAGAAAACAAAATAAGACAGATACAAATATAAGATAAACCAAATTGTTTTTCGAAATTTGAAGCTAGATAATTTCAATTTTAGTCTCGACTTATTAGGCTGTGTTTAGTAGAAATGGAAAATGTTGTTCTGGAAATTTATTTATTGGATAGCAAATGGTTTTGTTACTTATTTTTCAGTGTTTGACAGGTAAACCAAAAAAAAAAAAATCAAAATTTATACGTAATCTAGGAAATCACTATGATGGTGTGTAGCATAGGTGGGGGTGGGTCGAGGGGTTGGGAGTCGATCAGGGGTGGATAAATGTTAACATTACTTGTAAAATTTGTTTTCCCTCTCATTACTGAAGTAATTCTTTTTGTTTTCTAAGGAACTTATACATGTAAATATTAAATTTCTGATTGATTGTTATCTTCTTCCACCGATACAAATTCATATAACTCTAATAATAAAAAGCTTAAACAAACATAAAGAAATCAATTATCATGTTTTATCTTTTTGTAAAAGTTAAAATATTTTTATGATTTTGCCTATCTTTCTTGACAGTGATGTGGAGGATACCCTTGTCCACATATCTCTCTATGTACCTAAAAAACAGATCCAAAAAGCTACTAAGATCTATATACTCTCACTAATCACATGCTTCAAATGAAAATAAAATTAAAAAAAAAAAAAGGACTAAACTTTAGTTCTTTGAACTTTACAATGTACATAATCCATCAACTGTCACAACATAATTTCCAACAAGTACAAAGTGTACAGCTCAAACTTTTTATTTTTATATGGATGTAGGTGTTTAATGAGGAAGGTGAAATTATAAGCTCATTGTTTCAAATAAGAGGAATTAGGTTTATATAGAAATAAAGTGTGTTTAATTAAGTTGAACTTTCTTCTAAATTCCAACTTGTGAGATCTAGTTGTCCACCAAAAATTAAAGCGTATAGTCATATTTGATTATTTAGAAGCTAGCTAAAAAGATCAATTCATTTTTTTTTAGTTTAACCATCTCGTATTAGTGTTTCATTGGCTAATTAATCATATTCATGTCGAGGAGGTCTTAAAAAAGTGTTTTTATTAAAAAAATAAATTAGCATAAAACATAAATGTGTCTTTTAACTTTACCTCATTTTATGTTTATGCGCGTTCTTCAACTTTGGATATACACACGTAGGCACTTAAACTTGTATAAAGTTGAACAAGTAGACACATGAGTCCTACGTGACATAATACACATAGGACACCACATAGAACACAAATTACGATGTATGTCATGTGAGACGCGTGTGTCTATTCGTTCAATTTTATACAAGTTTAAGTGTCTACTTATGCATTATGCCATAAATTTGAATTTGATACATTAGATTAAGAACGAAAGGATTTCAGTGCATTCAGAATTTTGAGTTTACTTGATTTTGGATAAATTATTGTCTATACATATTTAGTGGATTTCTTGACAAAAATATAGACTGATTGAAGCTAATGAATTCTGTCGAATCTGTAACTAGAATTCTAGTTCTGTTTCTGAGGGATCCTAAGTATCCTACCACACTAATGGTAATGATATTTCATATTAATTTAGAAGTATACCAAAACTTTCCAGCTAAGATGTTATTAATTAAAAGAAAGAGTTATTTTTAAGTAATGTTTGTTTTGGTAATTAATCTACTAATATGAGAGCTTGTTTGTTTCTATATGGTCTTGGGGATGGAAGGTACAATGTAAAACTCACCAAATATACAAATGGACAAAAGCATCTCTAATTAAATTAAGACTCTTGGTTGAATACAGCTAATTAGAACTTAATTAGAATTAGTGATAATTGCACTTCTTTAAGCATATGAGTTTAATTTGTTCTCTTTTACCTCTCTCAAAAAGTCAAAAACTTTGACGAATAGATTAGGAATATAGTGGAATTTATTCTTCTTTTAAGTTAATATAGATTCGTGTCATGTATAATTCATAAAAGAAAAACTCCTTTTACTAGGATTTTTTTTGTCCGTTCTTTTGTTCGAACTCGAAACCACTGATAATTGTGAAATGAGTTCATTTTTTCACATTATTTTTTGTGTCTTCTCGTTTCATCTAGACATTAATTATATTCCTATCTTGGTTCCCTAACTAGGTGTATTCTCATTTTATTATTATGATCTTCTTTACATGACATGAATTTAAAATTATTAAACTTAGTATTCTAGTACACTTGACTCAAATTATTTCTCCCGTCTATTTTTACTTGTTCAGTATTTGATTTGACACATCTTATAAGGAGCAATAAATAATAATTTTACTATAATATTTTTTGAATATTATAAATTATTTTGAAAAATACATTAAAAATGACTATATATAATTAATAATAAAGAAATATTAGGAACAAAGTAACAATTTATCTCTTGATTTTAAAATTGAATAAATAAATATAAATATTTATTTTTTTAATATAATGAACAAGTAAATGGAACGGAACGGAGAAAGAGTACATGTAAAGAAGTTCACACTTGTCCATTTCACACGCTATACAATATACATTTTTGAATTAAAAGTAAATAGGATATGTAATTTGAAACTTTCTACAAAGTATAAAATAAATATAATAATGCCTAAAATTTTAGAAATGTCTTAATTTGACCGTATAAATTATGATGCATGACACAACAATATATATGTTTCTCCCATTTGGGTGGTAATATATAATATAAATAATATATTAACAAAAAAGAACAAATCTAAATAAAGTCTGTGCCGCCATTACCTAATTGAAAATGACTAAGCATAAAATGACAATAAAAAATTTATGATTTGTTTAATAAATTAGTACAATAATTGGAACATAAATAGCCTTATTGACTCTATAAGTAAAATTTACAAACTACAAAAGTCCCCTTAAATAAAGGGCTAAAAATAGACCCTTATAATTAGTCTTTAATAAATATCTCCTTCACACGTCTTGTTGTATAAAATAAACACTATTAAATCGATTTAATTCATATATAGTGACAGAATTAAAAATAAATTAAATACTAATCTATAATAGTAAGTTAGATTATTATTTATTTTTTTTAAAAAGCAAGTTACTAATTAATATTTAGTATATAAATTTATTTTACAAATAACATAATTATATAAATATTTGTGTGTTATGCCAATTGTACATGATTTTTTCTGTTCGTCTCAAATATCTGTCATATTTCTCTTTTACACGTTTCTTAAGGAAATAATCTCAACTAGAAATTGAATGTTTATCACATAACATAATTTAATTTAATAGAAGACTTCATATACAATTAATTTTTTTTTTTTTTTTTTTGTTTTTTTTTTTTTAAATTTATTTAAAAAAATATTTTTTTTTATTTTTTTTTTTTTTTATGTTTCTTTCTGAAATATTTTTGAAAAGGTTTTTTTTTTTTCTAAATTTTTTTAAAAAGTTTTTAGTTAGGAAATAGGTTTTAGATAAAGTATAGTTTTTTTTTTTTCTTCTAACACGTTAAACATAACATAAACATGAGAGTTTTATTTTTTTTTTTTTTTTTTTTTTTTTTTTTATTTTTTTTTTTTTTTTTATTTGGTTTTTTAATGTTTAATTTTTTTTTAATTTCTTTTTTATATTATTTCTTTTCAAATATTCATATTATAATATCATATCTTTTTATTATGAATCTTTTTTTTTTCTTATATATTTCCTCAATCACCTTCAATAATAACAGTACAGAGCGCCAAGTGTTGCCCATAACGATCATGTCCATTGGGTGATCCAAATCGGATCAAATGATGGTCAAATCAATTCAATCAAATTTGCAATCAAATCAGTGATAATTATTTTGAATCGTGTTTTTATTAAAATGATTTTTATAAATTTTCAAATATATTTATTTTCATCCAAAAAAACAAAATCAAAAAATAAATTCACTTGAAAAAAAAAACTCAAACTTTTTTTCGCTATCAACTTTTTTTTAACTTTTTTTTCTTTTCTTTTTTTTTTTTACTTCACTGCATTTTACTTTCAACTTAGAGTTTCACTTTTTTCTTAAACTTTTAACTTTTAATTTAAGGCTCCAATTTAACTTTTATTTTTTTTTTTTAAATCATTTTATTTTTATTGATGAAGAGCAGATAAGATTTTGATAAGAAGAAGATACAAAGAAAGCAGAACAATGAAGAGAAAAGAAAAGCCAAAAAAAATCAAAAAGTAGATTGATTTGTTTTATTTTGTTTATTATTTTTTTATTATTTTTTTTTATTATTTTTTAAAAAAAAAAAAAAAAAAAAAAATTTTTTTTTTTTTTTAAAAATATAATATTCTTTTATATTATTTATTTTTTTTTTTTTTTTTTTTAGTTTTTAAGTTTTAGTCCTTTTTAGTAAGAAAGGTTTTTAGCTTATTATAATAAATAAATATTTTCTGTTTTTTTACAATAACAAACAAACACATCCACAGTCAATTTAAAGCTTTTTGTTTTTTTTTTTATTTATTTTTTTTATTTTTTTATATTTTTATTTTTTTTAATTTAATTATACCAATCATCATATAATATATATATTATTATTTCTTTTTTTTTAGTTTATTTGCGTTTTGATCAACCATAATATGAGTAAAAAATCAATTCTTCTTAGCATGCCCTAATCACCTTCATAACCCAACATTAATAAGGAGTAATTAATTTTGTTTTAAACTTTTAAAATAATAAATATTTTTTTTAAATTATGATGATATTATTAAATTAAATAAGAAAAGGGAAAGATCAATACGCAATTTGATACAATAAAGTCACATTCTAATAATTGGTACATTTCTTAATAATTGGTTCCCTTTCCCTAGAAATCTTATTCTTCAATTATTAATTATTCCACCTGGCTGGCTATGATTATGATACATATTTAAAAATTAAATTAACTTTTTTAATGATGCTCCTAATTGTTTGCGGTAATTAATTAATTAATTTTAATGTCGTAACGTTTCAGTAGGTGAAGTCTGGTATCTATGAAAGTTACGGCAACGGAGATCCTTAATCCCCAAAATAAATTATTTACAATTTGATTAATTAAAAATTAATTTTATTTATATTTTAATTAAGCTTTTAATATTTTATATTTTTCCCTTTGAAGTGACATTTCCACCAAATTGCATTGTTAATTTATTTACATATATTCATTAATTTTAATTATTTAATCATTTTATATTTGTTCCCTATTGCAGTGACATTTCCATCAAATTTCATATAAATTGTTACATATCTAGAGCATCAAAAGTCAAGAATAAATTTAATATTAGTTACTATTCACTATAACAAAAATACTTAAAATTAGCTACGAATTTCGTCACTAAAATATTAAATAAGTGCATCTTCAGTGACAAACTTTTATGTTTAGCTATAAAATTTGTCTGTCATTAAATAAAATTAGTTACAAATTTTGTTGTTTTGTTACAAAATCCGTCCGCAGTTGATACTATTTTTTTAAAATGATTTTTTCTCTAAATTGTTTAAGGAATTCGTTAATCACATGATTATCCAATGGGAACACTTGAAACTCATGTAAATTCTCTAGTGTGTACATAATTAAGGACCTATTTTGTAAGAGATTCTTTGACTTGTCATTATCTTAAGTACTAAATATAAATTTATTTATAAATAAATAATTAATTAAACTACTAGTGGCAACTAAGAAGGCCAATAATGTTAGAAAGTTGATAAACATGAGGTCAAATTTATAAGGTTTTCAAATTGTTCTCATAATTGTAAGTTGTTAGGTCCTAGACGCATAATTTTGGCAGGACATGACAAATAATGCACTTCAAACATATAGTATAGTAAATAATAATAAAAATTGAATACATTAAAAGTATTTAAATTTGTTAATAAATTATTAAATTTCATTTATATATATATATATATATATATATATATTCGGATTGTGATTTCTTTCGCTTAAATATTTGATTATATAATAAAGTATTTTTGTTAGACACTTTAACTCAAGTTCATATATTCAATAGACAAGTTAATCTCCTTTAATATTATGTATTAATTTTACCAAACCGTAAAATTCAGACTTATTCTAATTGAGGCTGACGTATATAAACATATTTACGTGGTTAGCTTACATAATGAAAACATGTTCACGTACGAAAAAATTTAAAACTTTGAGTAAAAAATGTTTAACAGAAACATTTTATCATGTATTTAGATGTTTGATTAAAATATAACATAATTCGAAGTCCTAAATAAAATTTACTCATAAATTTTATAAGAGATATAAATCATCGATGCACTCAACCTAAATAATATTTTAAATAATTCCCATGCCACGTATATAACATGAATATAGTTGTCCACATAATTATTGACACCATAATACATTTCTTGTTTATCTAGCTCACTCATTGTATTTAATTTTGTCCTCTTATTTTTGAAAAAAAAAAAAGGTTGAAGATGAAAAACTTTATTTATTTTATTTATTATCTGCACCCACACGCTATCTCACATTCAATCCGTGCCTAATTATTGTTTTTTATCCTAATTATCTCACATGATATAGTGTTTCAATTGAATATTTTTTTTATCAAATTTAGGTAAAAAAATTGATTGTATTTTCAAGTGTCTATTACGATAGATAAATAGATCACTTACAGTGCCTCCTTTGAGATGTAAAGTTTAATGCATGTTTCAGTTGAGTGTGATGTGTATAATAAAGGGAAATGACATATTTTATGTTGTTAACTAAACTACTTAATAACCGCTTGAGAATATACTCAAAGATTTATTCAAAATTTGAATCATAAGTATATAATAGAAATAACAAACAATAAGTCTACGTATCTAAATGAAATTTGTTAGTATTTGTTAAAGAGGTTAGCGATGTATTAAGCCGTATTATAAAGAAACTTTTATTTGTTTTAGGTTTGCAAGCTACAATATATTATACGTGTTAAAGTATGTTCAAAGGTATGTCAGTCGATTGAAAAAGAAACTTAACTTTCTAAGATTCAATATTAATTAGGTAGCCTAACTTGGTCCAAACAAAATTCGAAAGCACTATGTTTTTCTTGGTTGGATCAATTTGATCGATAATTTTTGACAAGTCTTTCTGAATTAGAAAAACAAGAGGCGAAATCTTGCATACTTAAACACCTTTAAATTAAATTATTTTCTTTTGTGATATAGTTCTCTTTTTTGGAACGAGAAGAGATTAATTAAATATAGATGGTGTAAGGATTTAAAGTTTATAAATTTGAAAACTTTAGTTCATTTAACGTATTGAGTTCAAAATTAATAATGTCAAAAATATTTTTAAGAAAAATACAAAATTAAACTCAAACTAATAAATTCAGATGAATTCATAATTCGTATTTTAGCTTCACCCCTAATTGAACGAGTATTTGGATAACAAAGTCAGAGGAGGAATATATAATTAAGAGACGTCTTAAAAATTATATCTACCTCATGATCAAACATTAAATCTAAAGAAATATCCAACTACCACTTAAAGTACAAAAAGTACTAGCTAATTTTGACTATCAAAACCCTATAACAAGAGTTAGAAAAAGTGGTCAAATTATTTTTATTTTAATACATTTTGCATTGCCCAACATGGCAAAATGCCAAATAGTATATCATTTATTAGACTTTTTTCCCCTACTTTTCCTTTTGGGTTTTGACTAGTAGTATATATATTATTTTTGTATATATTGTATATACATACAACAATTTGTAGCTTATGTTGTTTCTTTTAAGGCATAATGCATAAATATGACCCTTAACTTGGCGTCAGCTGACAACTATGACCTTTAACTTTGGATGTGCACAAGTAGACACTTAACCTTGTATAAAATTGAACAAATGGACACATTCGTCCTACATGGCACCCTACATAGAAATTTTGTGTCCTACGTGTATTATGTCATGTAGGACATGTGTGTCTACTTGTTCAATATTATACAAGTTTAAGTGTCTACTTGTCCACACTCGAAGTTGGAGGGCATAGTTGTCCACTGAAGCCAAATTAAGGGTCATGTTTATGTATTATGCGTTTCTTTAATGTTGCAAGTGCATGCATGCTTGTCATATTTACTCCACTTTTACTAAGATTGGAAGCTTTAACAAAAAGCACTAATAAAGAATCCAAAAGGGCATTTAAATTAGTTCATTATCAATTGTTTTATATTAATAATAACACAAGTTTGTGAACACCTCAATTATATAACCTAATAACTACTAGTACTTCCCACTAGCAAAAAGGATTAGTAATTTCACCGATAAAATATTAGATAGATATATTTTTTTTGTCTCAATCAAGAGTTCAATCCCAATAATTTACTGGACTTTATTGACCAATAAATCACACTTGTGGGTGTCATGTAAGCAATTGTTTTAAGGAACTATATATAGCACATATTGATGGAATAGGTAAAATGTGTTGTAAAAGCATCCCCTTTTCGTTAGCAAATATGATAATATTTCTTTTAAAAAGACTACTAGTGAATGACATAAAATTGAGTCTAAGTATGTAGATTTAGAAACACAACCAAATGATTAGGGTTGATAAATTATTTTTTAAAGTTTTGTCAAGTATGTTTATTTTCTTCTTTCCAAGTAGGAAAGTCACTTTAATTAGGGGTTTTTTCATGGCTGCTTTTATATTAGATTCAAAAAAGGCATAATGCTAAAATATTCTGTTCATATAGTAGGTCATGTAAAGACAAAACACATTTTGTTTGGTTATAGTTTTTAGTAACACATTTTAGGACATCCATTCATGTTTAGTCTTTGTGGATCACACATTTTTTTAGTTCCATAAAATCAAATAATTATCAAGTTCTCACCTGAAATTGATAGGGCCATTGTTTTTTTTTTTTTTTTTTAAGGTATTACCATAATTTTTTGGTCATGTGATTTGATGGATAGTCCATTAGTAATATATTTAAGATTGTTGAGAAAATAAGATTTCATATTGATATTGTTGAGAAATAATTAAATAGATAAAAGTGAATTTTTCTAACAATTTAAATTTTTTTTAGACAAGATGGTCAAATACTTCAATATGATATTAGAACAGATAGTGATTCTGAGATTGAATCTTACCACTGAATCTTTTCTTTGCATAGGTTGGAACTATTTAAACGTGACACTCTTATTCTAAAAATGCACAATTCTTACTCTAAGTCCAACTTTAATTTACTATTTTTATCTTGTCAATGTAAGCTTGAAAACACATACGCACAAGAAGAAGCTAGGTTTGGGCTTCAATATGCTCGATCATATTGGTGATATACAGTATTAACTCCACATTAATTATTGAATAAAATAAGAAGCTAGGTTTGGGCTTCAATATGCTCGATCATATTGGTGATATACAGTATTAACTCCACATTAATTATTGAATAAAATTAGAAAATTAAAATGTATACGACATAGGTATATTCATAATGATACAAAGACTTTTAAAGATTTATCCAAAAATGAATAATATCATACCATGTCATGGCTTTAACTCTAGCTCTAGCATTTTTTGTAAAAATAATTTCTTTATCACACTAATACATAAAGTAATAAAGGCATATATATGAAATCTTTTTCATCAAATTGATATGATTAAAATTGTAACTGGTAGTATTTCTTAAATATATATTTTTGAATATTGAAATTTTTATTGTGAAATATTGAATTGATTTAATACAATTTAGCAAAAACTAAACCTAACAACTAATTAAGAACCAAAAAAATAGTAATATTAAATTATAGTTTTTCTTAAATCACGGTATATATATTTTTATGAATATACAATACAAAACTAAGTTAAATTCTTATTTATGTTAGCCACAAATTAATGTGCAAGGCAGATAAGATGAATCCACAAACAGACATTGGCACATCACCTCAATTTTTTTTTAATAAAACTTAATTATGACATGGCGTTAGCTACACCAAGTGTATGAAGAGCTGCACCTGTCCACAACCCAACCTGATGTAAAAAGACAGTTCGATTTACAAAACATTTCGTGTTTATAATAAGGTCTAGGATACTAACGTTGCATTTCCAGAAGTGAAATGTACATAGTCTATCTTAATACAAACATTAATAAGTACTTTCACAGATCAAATTCGTAACCTTCCTTGTATCTTTTGTAAACAAGACTAGAAAAAAAAAATTTAGAACATGATATGAAAGAATACAAAAATCTATCCATATTCTGTCACACTATTTTGGCATCCATATTGATACTTAAGAACATGTTATGAACATCGTATCTAATGTTTGATATTTATATTGAAGTTCGATTCACAAAGCATTTCACGTTTATAATAAGGTCTAGGAAACTAAGGTCGCATTCCAAGAAGTAAAACAAACAATTAGGAGAATCAATTAAACTAATATCATTTGATTAAATATATATGCCATAATCAGAGCTAGTCATAAAAGTGTAAATAATTAAAGTCGAAGTGCATTTCACGTGAAAGTGTTAAAAGAATTGACACTTTCAAAAAGTGAAAAGTATCTTAAACTCATTTTAATTTTCTTGTGATTTGTACCTTTTTTTTTTCTTTTTTATCTTTAAGGCCTCATCTAAACATGGTTTCAATTGTAATGTAAAATCAGATTAATTTAAAATTCAAATTTTGTGTAAATAGATAATTTGAAGTTTTTAAGTTATATATTTTATGATAAAAAAACCTTAATCCGTGAAAATTGTTGAAATTTTTTCAATTGTTATATAATCAAATTAACAATAACAATGTACTAAATATTATCGCATAAGTGAGGTTTGAGAGAATAGAGCATATGCGGATCTTATCCTTATCTTAAAAAGTAAATAAACTATTTCCCATAGGCCATAGACTCTCAGTTCAACGAAAAGATGACAAAAGAAAAAGAGAAGACAAAGATGTTGTAACAATAACAATTTACAATAACTATAAAACACGTAGAATTTTAATTGAAGTACAAGAAACAACATATGATAAGAATAATACTACTATTACTGATATGCCCTCCATAATCACATATCTAAAGTCATGTTCTTAATAAGCTGAAAATTGTGTCACATCTTATGTGACCTATTTAATTAATTTAAATTCATATCTTATGCGACCCATTTAAAAGGGTAAATAATTTTTAGGAACTCAAAATCAAAATTTATCTAATTAAGAAGATCTTGTCTATTCCATCAGAATTGTAAGTCCTTTATACTATATGCTTTTTTTTATTTTTATAAAGTTGCAAAGGCTTGATTTAAAGCACATCTCTTATTTGATTTTTGGTTCACACATTACTTACAAAATATCAGGGTGTGGATATTTTGGAACATATAATGCAAGTTAACATTAGTGTGACATAAAATAATGTCATTTGGTGCAAAGTTATTGTCATAGAGGGCTACATGACTTTACATAATAATTAACATGTGCATATGATATATTTATTAGTTTGATATAGCAAACTTTATCGGGACATTCCTTAACGAGCCAATTTCAACAGGACATTCGTTAAAAAATCAATTTTTTAGTAGTCTCTAGACTATGTATATGAGGATCATGGGCGGAGCCATCTTAGGTGAAGGTTGGTCCGGCACATAGTCTTCGTTGAAATATTATTTGATATATATGTTAAATTTAGTTATTATTATTGTATATTTAATTTTACACACCCTTAATATAATTGAAAAGAATATTTACATTGCCTTCCTCAAATCCCTACTCTGCCATGAATAAGGATAAAACACTCTTTACAAGAAGTTCTATATTTTTAAATCTCTATTTCGTAATTAAGAATCAAAAAATCTCAATCAATCTTCATACCACATGCTACATTGTCTATCCATTAAAAGATAAAAGTATATCTTATTAAGTGAGGAAACTTTTTTTTGTGGTTGCACTAAAGATGCTTTGAATTATTCAATTTTGTCCACACTTTACATAATTGGTGGGTCTTACATTGTACCTTGCAATTGCATTCCCTAAGTGAAGGAGCATCTAGCTCTTTCTTCTTGAAAGCCACATGTAAAGATAAAACAAAAGAAAGCTAGGTACATGAGAAAATGACAATGTATACATTAATTGTCCTAAAGAAAATTAAACTTTCTTTAACATTTTGAGGAACTTGTGAGTCGTAGCGTGATTGACAAAGTTTTTATCATATGATTAATCGATTAGCATGTTATCAGTTTAGGTTATCGAAACAGTCTCTCGTAAAAATGTAGAATAAGACTGTGTATAATAAACCTTAGTGATCATATTCTTCTTCTAATTTCTCACATAGCAAAATTTTAGTGCATCAAATTGTCAGTCGATTTTAGAAAGACAAATGTGAGCCCTTGGCATTTATATATTTTGCTGTACAGCTAGCTCTCACCAGTTGGAAAACTTTCAAACTCAAACCTAAAATGGATGCTAACCCCACTTTGTTGCTATATATACCTAATCCATTTCTCTCAAACTATGAGCTCATAATAAAAAATATTACAAAAAAAATAGGGGAAAGACAAAAGTTGAGTTGTACACTTGTGATTGTTAACTTTGGTTATCATCATGTCATTTAAAATTTTCAACCATTATGATATATTTTTATTTAGTTAATTATATTTTGAACATGTTTATTATAGATCAGTATAATTTATTTTTATGGATCAAATACGTAGATTTTGTTTTTCATAATAGAAAGAAAGTTACACCCAATGGTGTGGTCTTGAAGACTCCCGTTCAGTCATAGGCAAACCTTCACAGTTAAAAATCTAAACTGCTAAACTTGAAATTTTACCTATGGCCATGAAGCAAGTAAAGTTCAAAGTTCGAGACCATTCACCTTCAAGAATATTGTTTAAATCACCGTTTGGTAAAATTTGAATCTAAACGTTGGCTCTGATATTATATTTAAGACGACCTTTAAGTAAATACATACTTGCTTTGATGAGATGAACATTTTTAAGGTTCTAAGGACTTAATTTTTCCTTCTTTAATGTTGGCAAATGTGTCCTACTTTAGAGTTCTTAGGATCTTAATTTATATTATAAAACTAATTAAAATCATTGATAATCTTGTAAAAGCAAATGTTTTTTGTCCACTTCATGCAATTTTTTAATTTTATATTATTTTATTTTTGTTGCAACTTTTAACTTATAGTTACATTATTTTTTCTAAGAGGAGGACCAACCTACAATATTAATTGTCTTTTTTTTTTTGGGTATCTAGCTCGTACCATGTACAGCTTGTTTCCATAATGTGTCTTAAAAATATCACTCATTATTGTGCCCAAATTATTGGAGATTATATATGATCCTAACTCATTGTGACACAACTATTTTAGATTTTTTTTTTTAATACTTGATTGAGTGTGTAAGTGTCCATTAGTGACAAATCGAGAATTTAAAGCTTATATGTTTTAATAATGAGCTCAAGTACATAATATAACTATAACGATAAAGTCATTGATCAAACTTTTTTTTTTTTTGTTTGATATTTAGTAGATTTTCATATACAAGATCTATGCTAAAGTTATTGAATTCCGTAAATCTATTAGGTTCACCCTAGACTCGTCACTAGTACCAATGTAGTACTCCAATACATGTTAGAGAAAATATTAAAAGAATTATAATATTTAGGTCTTTTTTGATATATTTTAACAGATGACATTTTGAAAGTGTCCAGCTGGTAAAGAAGGTATTGAGTGGCTAATTGGGTTGCTTCTCTATTAAATTAACCCCAAGCGGAGCAGATCTAAATTAATCAGGTCAATGAACTTCAAATACCAATTGTCAATTGGTTAAAAATTTAAGTACTCCCTTTGTTTCAAAAAATTTGTCGTGCTTTTCATTTACATAATCCTTAACACAACATTAATTAGGAGGAATATTTGATTATTTACCCTTATTCATGTTTTAAGATATGATCTCTTTTTCATTAAATATTTATTCTATTTATATGTCATAATTGAAATGCTTGTAATTTTCTAGAACAATCACTATTAAGGATAAAACGAGAAAAAATGGTAATCTTAAACTTCTAGAATAAGTATTCTAAAACATCTTAATAAGAACGACAAGTATTTTGAGATGGAAAAAGTACAATATCACGCAAGAAATGATTGGACATGAATATTTAAGATATTTATATATATATAAAAAAAATTATTAAGTACAATTTTTTTTTCTTTATTGCTTTCCAAGTAGGAAGTCATTTAGGTTCTTTTCTCTCTTTCTTTTTTTTTATGATGAAACTTTTCTTTTTTATTCACAATGGCCCAGTTGTCAAAATCTAGTGAGTCTAGTCCAAATAATGAGTGTAAAAAGACAAAGCATATTATTATAGTTGACATATTTAGCACATTCATTCATGTCTATAGTCCTAGACTGCATCAATACTTTAGTCAAAATTTCACCTCAAATTTTTGTGGGTCATTGTGGTGCTTATCTAATACAATAGCTGCAATATTTTTTTAAAACAACTTTAACCACTTCATATAAAGGGCATATTATTATCACTACTAAAAGAAATGTGATTTTTCAATCAAAAATCATAAATTCGAGCCTTAGATATCGTTTCACCTTTATTAAGGAGCGTTTTATCCTTCTTCCTTTAAAGTGGTAGTTTTGATGAATTTCCTCTAAAATACATGTTTTTAGCAGGGCTTAGCTACACTCATGACAGGGTGTTTAATTGGACACCCTTCGTTGGAAAATTATACTATATATACAAATAAAATGATGGTTTAGGGCTTTTTTTTGCAAAGACACGCAAAATTATAGTAATTCTTTTTTTTTTTAAGTAGAGCAGGTTCACTGTAGCACGTAGACACCCTTCGTAAAATTTCTCCCCCTTCCTCCAAAGTGAGAGTTTTTGACACAAATCCAAATCAGTCAGACCTCAAAATAAAAACCAAATACCAGACGGAAAAAAAAAAACCCTAAATTGCAGAGTTTTGAGAACCATACAATTAGCTTATTATTATTATTTGCATTAAGTGAGGTAAAGGGTCCAAGGAAAAAGACATATAGTATTAGTATTCTTTACTCTTCTTTTATGTGCCATGGATCCTCACTGATTTAACAGTTATTTTTGGTTGCCACTAATGTTTGCAAGGAAAATGATGATGAGTGTAGATAAACACATTGCCATAGATAAAAGTCCCACTTCTATAATTTGTATAATATAAAATAATGTATAATAATAAAAATCTTGACATGGCATCAGCTACACACCAAAAGAGTTGAACCACTTCCCTCTTCCTCTTTATTTATGTACTTCATAATGAATTTAAAGAGGGTAGGATGTATAGAAAAAAATATGACGGTAAAATAACAAAAATATAAATCAAATAAAATAACAGATCAATCTATTAACTTTTCGGGTTCTAGTCTAATCTTCGACCTTCTTACCTTTCTATCTAGGGTTGTGTAATTCATAATATCATCCTATATAAGAGACTATAGGATTTAGTTCATGAAATGATGATACGATAATGATGGATAAGTTTGGGGCACATGAGCTAAATATAGGTAAAATTATACATTTAATCGCTCACAAAAATATTTACAGTCACTAACGAGATATATACAAAAGAATACACTAGTTATGTATAGAATATTTATATTATATCATTGCAATACAATATAAAAATTCTCTAAATATATTAGCCTAAATAGCAATATAGTAATTAACTAAATTATAAGGAAAAGAAATTGAAACTGGTTTGAGTTGAACACGTCAGCTTATGATTTATAGACTAGGTCATTTTGAACCTATCCACTTCAGTAATTTTGAGTGAGTTGATGAGTCACCGATTTGATGATTCAAAAATTATTTTACTACGTCCAAATTCATCTCCAATCGTTCATTTAATTTTGACGGAGCCGAACTCAATGCACCCACACCCAAAGAAGAACTAATTATCTTCTTCTTTATGTGCAACTTACATATAGGATTAAACCGTTTGTAATAACATAATCAGTTAATCACTACTTAACAAGATAATAAGGATAAAAAATCATTGAATCAGCAACCGAAGTTCTATGCATTTTATGAATAGAAAGCAATTGATTCATATACACACGATGCCAAGGCAATTCCATGAAAACACCCCTAACAGCAAAGATAAATAGACATCGTAGCTTTACTACATTGGAAACAGTTAGAAATAACGCACTGCAATCAAAAGCGTGGTAAACTAGATTTCCGCAGCCACATTTTGTCTGGTATACTAAATTTATGCAGCCTTGGGAATAGGGGTGGCCCAATAGAATGGATGGCCTAAAGTCAAAATTTAGAAAAGGGGATTTACATTTATTTCTTTAATGTTTTATAAATAACATTTCTTGTAATATTTTGTAAGAAAAAGGAATAAACATATATAAATTATTGTACGTTACATAACAACACAAATGTCTAAATCTCTTTTATTGATTATCGTTTTGAAATTTTCAATAAAATCAATTGTTCCATAAACTATCAAAATTATAAGTTTTGAAAAATAAATTTAAGACTTCACTTCATTGAATATTCCAATTAGAGTATGATTTTTCTTTTACATATATAATATTTCATAATACTTTTCATTACAATTATAGTGATTGTTACACATTCAAAGTAAAGATAATATTTTTTAAAATTTAACTATTTGATTATCTAATTAGTTTGAGCTTGAAATGTTAAATAAAACATATCAAAGAATTGAAGACATCTTACCAAGCCAACATCAAAACATGGTTAATTCAAATTGAAGTGAATTAGATAAATTAAGAAATAAAAAGTAACTGTAAATTTAATTATCTCTCATTTTTAATTATAATCACATCAATAATAAAATTTCAAAAATATGTGCATAATAATTAGTATGATAGCAAGGGAAAAACTGTAAGCAAACCTGATACAATTAGATTACAGTATTTCTTTCACCTTCCTTTGTGATTTCATGGGGTGCACAAAATGAGAAATGGATTTCTCTGTTATTAATATCAAGATGTGTTTTTTTCTATCTTCAACTCTTTTCTAATAAGAAGTGAAAGTGAATATCCAGACAGCAACTACACCACCTTATCATTTACAAAGCACCAACCCACAACTACAATGGAACAACCTCAGGTACGACCGGTGGTGATCCGCTATCTTCTACAGTCTTATTTTCGGGGTTATCTTTTGTTTCTTTGTTCTCTTCTTCGAATCCTTGCTTGAATATATCATAGTTTGTGGGCTCGAGACTCTTGAATGGGCGTTCACCCAATACCCGAACCAAATCTTCTTGATGAAGGACCTCTTTCTCAAGTAGTAACTCCGCAATCTGTGCTACATGTTCTTTGTGCTTCTCTATAAGTTGCACAGTTCGTTCATATGCCTTGGAGACCCATTCTCTTACTTCAGTGTCGATAATTGCTGCTGTCTTGCTACTGTAAGGCTTTGACATCTCAAATCCATCGTCTCTTTGTGGGAAAGAAAGAAGACCAACCTTGTCACTGAAACCATAGACGGCTACTTGGGCATATGTCATTTTGGTGACTTTCTCCAAATCATTTTGGGCACCAGTCGAGATCCTCCCAATCAAAACCTAGTCAATAAATGAAATCCAAATGACAAAACTTCAGGCATCTTATATTCAAACAAAAAAAAAGGTGAGAAAACCAAGCTACTATGATGGTAGAAAAGTGATGCTGCAGATTAGCATTTGAAAAAACAAAATTCTTCATGTACACGAGGTACTAAATCTTCTCAGACAGTAAACTAATAAGTTTATCCTATAAAATCCACTTAAATCAGAGCCATCATATTCTGAGTTACTATTGTTAAGGTTAGAAAGCATATAATATAAAAGACAAACTTATCATACATCATAAGACATACAGGCCCCTTTAAATTTAGATTCACGGATCTGCAAAAGTTAGGTCTTCGGCAAGAAGATACCTTCTTTAATACTACACCTAAAGATGTCCTTTTAAGGAAAAAAAAACAAAAGACGTGTTGCACAACTTTAAGCCCAAAATATATTTAAGCAGAACCGTGGAACTCGCATAGTTTAGCTCACCTGAGATAATTCACATTCTACTCGAGTCATAAGATATTCACCTGCTACTAACTAACCTTATATTAGGGGGAAAGATAAAGAAAAGCAAAAAGAATAACAAGCGTAGTATGATGCCTAGATTAGCAGAACGTGGTGAGGAAGTCTTAGGGGGTCACAAGTGTAGCTGATGCCTAGATTAATAAACACAATTCAAGCACCTATTACCACCTCAACAGAATTTTATTTTTCTGACATTTCTTCATAACAACTTCTGAAAATACTAAATAGTTCTTTTTCTATATTGGGAGGAGCTTCTGCTCAGTAGTTTTAGGTTATTTTTACTCTAGAGAAGCACTGGTTTGAAACCACACAACCTATATTTTATTCTTCTCTTTAATACAGATACAGATGCCCAAAAATCTTACACAATGACATGTCAGAGTTGGACTCGACCCTAGCCCCAGCTTCCGGAAATAAAGTGCTTGGCCAGTAGCCTAAAGAAACAGGTTGTTAAGTAAGGTCAACTATATTGTTTTTGTTTTAGCATATTATTTATATAGGTATTTAGGTAGTAATATTTTTCTACGAAGCAGTGTTGGATGACACCGGTTGAACTAAGGTGCCCAATAGCCTGTTTGGCCACGCTTTTGGGAGGTGTCAAAAGTGCTTAGTTTTTCAAAACAGTGCTTATTTTAGAAGAAAGTGAGGTGTTTGGCCAAGCTTTTGGGAGGTGTCAAAAGTGCTTATTTTAGAAGAAAGTGAGGTGTTTGGCCAAGCTTTTGGGAGAAAATAAGTGCTTCTGGAAAGTAGCATAAGTTGTTTTTCATAAGGTCATAGGCTAAAAAATAGTGTAGTTTTTCTCCAAAATCACTTTTGAAAAGTACTTTTGAGAAAAACACCTAGAAACACTGATAAAAGTTTTCCCAAAAACTAATTGTTGCTCAAACGTGTTTTTAAAATTTATTGGTCAAACACAAGCTGATTTTAACCATAAGTACTTGTTATAGAAGCACTTTTGGAAAAAACACTTTCCAAAATAAGCTGATTTTAGAAGTTTGGCCAAACAAGTTATACGTCCATCTACAGGGAAAAATATGAAAGCAAGACAATATTTGTTTTCCCTATATATTCACCTGCTCAGCAGCTCGACCTCCAAGAGTCATGCATGTCACATCAAATAGCTGTTCCTTAGTCATTAGAAGATTTTCATTAGGAACATACTGAGCAAATCCCAAGGCTGCCGTACCCCGAGGAACAATTGTCACTTTTAGTAATGGTTCTGCATGTTCCAAAAACCATCCAGCAACAGCATGACCAGATTCATGGTAGGCAACTGTCCGCCTCTCTAGCTTGCTTATGACCTGCAGAAAGCACACAGGAAAGCTTTGAGATGTGATGTATTCCGAAACAAAAAAAAATTATTTACCCTTCAAACTTCACAACTCAACCTTGGACCAGAAATTTCTAACATTAGCCACATCATACTTTCCCAAAGTGCGCGTCCACCCAAATTCCTTTTTTAATAAAACTGACAAAAAGAGAGAGAAAAGAAAATGGACCACAATGTACAGAAAGGTCAATCTTTATTTTGCCCACCACCCTCTCCGTGCCAAGTTGGTTCCATAATCATCAAGTCAACAAGAAGCAGTTATAATGGTGTTGAAGTGGAGTATACCAAGAGCTACTCTCACTTCAAATACTCTCCATAATGTTACTTCTTAAACAAATAAAAAGTGCTCAATAACCACAACAAAACTCTCCAAGAAAACTTTATGGATATCCCAGGATGTAGCAGCGAAGGACCAAACGGTCACCACAGCTTCCAACTCAAAGCCCTACAGAAAGAGTTCTTACATTGAATATCTTCTGTCACCACAGCTTTTTTTTTTTTTTTTGATAACCGAGAAATCCTTCTGTGACCGCCCTTTGGACCAATCACAGCCTTCTAAACTCAGTGGATAATGGGCCCGCCCCTCTACCCTTCTCCACTTAAATACCAGGCTTCGCTTTGCATGGTGTGGGGCTTGAACCTGCGACCTAAGCCACAAATCCTCCACCTTTTGCCACTTGAGCTAGGCCTTGGGGGCAAAAGAATTTGGCTGACAGGATATTCAACAAATGGTCACTCCAGTGGTAACTGACTTGGGACACCATAATAAAAGTGGCTATTCTTACAATACTGAATGGGTATATTGGATCCTTCCCACCCAAAAAGAAAAACTAAATTTTCTACCTGCTACAAGGAGTTTCAGGCCTGGCCTTTAGAAGAGTATTTTGCACCCAATGACCATAAGTTTCTTGACAATTACAACATCATTTTTTATCAGGTTAAAAACTTCATTGAATATTCATAACCTCCAACCAACCCCCACCTCATCCACACAAAAAAAAGGAGAGGAAGAGAAGCAAAAGACATACTTGCCTAGTACTAAAGAAAACAGAGAAATTCCAAATTTATAATCAGCTCAAACGCTTGTAGGATTTTTATATCATAATACCACTTCCTTCCAAAAAAGTAATAAAAACATCCTCTGATAATGCCCTAATCACAATTATATATGTTATCCCGTAGCAACTGAGTGATAGATCCAGGCTGATTGGTCTGGAAAGTCATGGGAGAGGCACTAAGATTAAGATAGTAGTAAATCACATAATATCCTCAGCTATTTTTCTCTTTTTAAATTCAGAAATAGTAAGCATATGTAAATCCAAGCACTTCTCTCTCTTCCTTTTTATTTCGGCGATGAGTTACATAAATCTAAACATTTCAAGCTGAAAACAATGTATTCCATAACCAAGATCCAGAACAAAGCCATTACATGAAATGTCTAGTATTGAAAATGTGCTACGTATCAATAAAAAGTAGATAATGAAACGGAAAAGCTGAGGATTGGATACCTTATTCTTCTTCTCAAGACCACCAATTACCCTATCTATGGCTGACTCAAAATGTTGCATTGTAATTATTGTGCTCTCATTCCTTGCGGCAATTAAAGCAGCTTCATTACAAACATTTGCAATGTCTGCTCCAGCAAATCCTGGTGTTAGAGCAGCAAGCCTCTGTGAATAAAAGGATGCCTCATGGTCAAGTTTCAACTTGCTCAAATAGATCCTGAATATCTGATCACGACCTTTTATGTCTGGTTTGTCTATGGTAATTTGACGATCAAATCGACCGGGTCTTAACAAGGCTTTGTCTAATATATCAGGTCTATTTGTGCCAGCAAGTATAACCACGCCAGATGTGGTGGCAAAACCGTCCATTTCAACAAGCAGTTGATTTAAAGTGCTTTCACGTTCATCATGTCCTCCTGAAAAGCCACCTCGTCCTCTTGCTCGACCAATGGCATCAATCTCATCAATGAAAATTATACTAGGTGCACACTGCCTTGCCTCCTGAAATAAGCTCCTAACTCTGGCTGGTCCAACGCCAACAAACATCTCCATAAAATCTGATCCAGAAATAGAGAGAAAAGGTACACCAGACTCTCCTGCTGTAGCTTTGGCCAGAAGTGTCTTCCCAGTCCCAGGAGGACCCACTAGAAGAGCACCCTTCGGAATTTTGGCTCCCAACAGCTCATATTTCTTCGGGTTTTTAAGGAAGTGGACGAACTCCATGATTTCTTGCTTTGCCTCATCACATCCAGCCACATCTTTAAAGAAGACCTGTACCAAGGACATGTCAACAGACTTTCCAAGAATTAATCATGAAATATCATGGCATGAAGATATAAATTTTAAAAACACTATCAATACTTCTGAATCTGCACCCAAGTTTCAAACGTGCATGGTTAGAAACTTAGACTCACCTTATTCTTGGCATTTTTATCCATCTTTGTGAAATGCGCTTTGCCAATGTTAAATATTCCACGACCACCTTTTCCACCAGGGCCTCCAACACCCATCCCACCCTGCACTCTACGTCCCATAAAATAAAGGAAAGCAAGAAGCAACACTGTTGGACCAAACCTCATCACTTCTTGGAACCAATTCAGTTCATCAACATATGTAACAGGAACATAATTATGAGGATCTATTCTTAATGCCTCCTGTGCTTCTTCAAGCTTCTCCTCGAATGACTCGACACTCCCAATGTTAAAGTAATATTTGTACTGGCTCGTATTTCTTCTATCATTTCTACCAGCTACAGGACCTTGAACAGCATCGTCACCAATTTGATCAGAACCAGGTGCAGAGCTTCTCACATAAACTTTGGCTACAGATTTGTTAGTAACAACAATCCTATCAACAAGACCAGCTTCAAGTAGCTTGTTTTTGAACTCTTGGAAGCTAATCTGAAAATGTACATTTAGGAAAGTTGCTGTGAGAAGAAAGAGAAGCAAGTTACAGAAGACAACCAATAACTGAAGATAAGAGAACTGCCCCTTTAATTATATTCGCACCAGTTTTACTCATCTCATCAGTTAAACAATACATATATGGAAAAAGTCACATGGTTTCATAAATTCACAGTTATATCGTTATACTAAGAGAGACTCTTCATCAAAATATATGTTTGAGCAAGAACATATCAGCAACAGAAGTGAGCTCTAGGAAAGTGGTGAATGGTTGTATGAAGTAGAATAAGCACTGAGATTCATTCTGATTTTTCTATGCTCATTCAACAAGTAGGCAACTTACAAGCTAGTGCAACGCAGGGCCATTACCTCATGCCAAAACTTGTCGTCAATAGGATAATAGAAACGATACTTGTTCTGACATGTGTTATAAACTCTACGCTAGACAACAACCGAATTTGGATTTGTTAACATAAAAAACAGATAGTAATATGAAATAGGAACATAAAGCCTATGTATCATATAAGAACCCAAGTTTTTATATTACCAAAAAGACCATAATGGAAAACATGATCAAGTCTTCCATAAATGTTACTCCTTCCATTTCAATTTATGTAGCTTGATTTGGAGGATGAGGATCAAACTAGCTAATGTTCGGTGTTGTATTCGGACATAGAATTTTCTTTTTCAATTTTTTTTACATATTAGAAGCAAATAAAAAGTACTATAAATTTAACAATTCAAATATTTTGGAAGTATTAGGAAAAAGTATGGTCAATGAGAATAACCTTTCACTCTCCAAATAGTAACTAAGACATATAAATGTAATAATTGCAGACTAGAAAATTGTTTTCCTTTTAACAATTAGACCAACAATCCAATATCTAGAAAAGGTTACGACTCCCCATATTACTATCCGGTATCTACAAGCAAATGTTCCCGTGTACTGACTCAACCTAACAAAGTCGTCCATTCCTAATCATTTTCCATTACGACTCATCAAATTAAACAAGAAAAATCATATTAACTGTGAAAATTTTAACTGCAAATATTCTATAGTCATAAAAGGGGATTTTAAATATATATATATATATATATATATATATATATATATATATATATATATATATATATATATATATATATATATATATATATGGAAAGGTAACAAAGTGCTATTGCTGCCGTACATTTAACATCCTCTATCCTAGTGACTAATTATCTTACAGGTGGCTGACTCTGTTTTTGTTTCCATACAATTAATGTAGAGGTAAAATTGGTCTTCACATATATATTGCAATGTTTAAAATCAATTCTTCTTATAGGCCCTAAACTCATCCACTTCTAGTAAAAAGCAAAAGGGTTTGTGTATGTGTGTGTGGGTGCATATTGTGTGGGTGGGGGCCTGAGGGGTTAGCGGGGAGCTGGAACGACAAGATCGACATAGGAGAAAAAAACTCTGTTTAAGCACTAACCTCCTGCTGCTCTCGAGGAGACATGAGGATAGATGACAGAATAAACCCAATAAATAATAAGGGTGCTAGTAAATTGTAGTTTAGCTTAATGAAGTTCTCCTGAGGATTTCCTTGCTCACCTGAACCTTCCTCTGCAACAACACAAACCAAAGCAAGAATGTTCATTGTACACAACCCAGAAATAAAGCTTTAAACAGGAGAAGAAAATTTGTTTCTCCTATATTTTTCATATAATTCTACAACCAATTTCTTACATAAATTGCATCTCCGTGCTGTATCGTCAATACACAATTAGAACTTCAAAATGAAGCAGAATGGCTACAGGGGATCAAATAGGCGATTGCAACTAAGATTGACGCCTAGTTGTTGGTTTATACATAATCCATACATTTACCAAAACACATAAAACAATGCACTACCATACCTTTGCCCGACTCGGCCTTTTGATTATTATTTGCTTTGGGAATTTCTTTCTTGTTCTTTGGATAATAATTCTCATAGTCTACAAAAACACAACATTCAACAAATAAGCATTGAAAACCAAACAAAAATCTATACTTTATCAAAAAACTCAATTATTCAATCAATTCTCACTTCTTCTCTTTGGCCCTTCGCTACAGAAAAACCTCCTAAGCCTAGAGCTTGCCACAACCGAATCAAGCTCCGACAAATACGCCTTACTCAAACTTTTCCTTCCACCTCCAATCAACGTCAAATACGTTCTCACAAACCCTAACCCGCCATCAACGCGTGTAATGCACGCGCCGCCGGTTGCCACTTCATCCAACACTGCTGACCTCACTCCATATCCAACACCCTAAACATAACGATAAACAATCACAAAACTATCAATTTCCAAAAAAAAAAAACACACCTTCATCAATAACATTAATACATGAACAGAGAGCTTACTTTGTGAATGCTGGAACGAGAAGCCTTAGATATGGAGCGGCTAATACGTGAAAGCATCATTTTTTTGGTGATTTCCTTAACATGAATTTCCTTTTCAACAATTTCAAATCCTTAGAAATCGATTCCGAAAAACGGATCCTTTAAGGTAAATCGATTGTTAATATCGACGAGAAATTAGCAAAACAAAGTTTAATTTTCACAGATTGATAAGATTTTTTGCATTTGGAGCTATTGTGTAGGTCGAAGAGTTTGCCGAATCAGAGAAGTTTGGGTAACAGGGAAAACCGGGAAAGGAATGCCATGGTTACTAGGTGAATTTACTTATTTGACCTTGGAAGGGAAATTACTTCTGTTTTTTAAGAGTCAAACAGTTTAGGTTTTGCGGAATTTTGCCAATAAAATTTTCATTTTTTTTGAAATAAAATTTATATATTTGTAAACTACGTAGAAAGTACTATGAGTCACAATAATTGACAATTCAAAATATTTAAAAGATATATAAAAAAATTACCGTAAGAGATAGACTTATTTGAATCTAAAAATTTTGAAATGTGTCACATTAATTGGGACGGAAAGAGTAGTTTGCAAGGTGTTAAGGGGTAATTTGGTCATTGGAGTTTTTTTCTATGTGGTTGTAGGATAGGCCACAAGTTTGTAATGAGGTCCAATGATGGAAGTTGGACTCATTTGGGCCCAATTTTTGTATCTATGGGCTAAAAGTTGATGGACATGAAAGGTGGATGTATTGGGCCCAATTTTTGCAGGGAGAGTTGCGGATGCCAACTAATTTACCAACATGATTGAAATACCATGATATACACATTATTTTAGTGTATATATGTAAATAGATATATCATGTGTATAATATATATATATTTAGTATGAAGTACACACAACCATGGGCGGAGCCACATTAGGCTAAGGGTGGTTTGGTGCATACTCTTTATTGAAAAATTATGTGTATAGAGGTTAAATGTTAGGGAGTGTATATTTATTATTCCAAATTTGATCACTATTCACAAATTTTCTAACTTCATCATTGTACACAACCTTTATACTTTGTACATTATTTGAAAAGTAGATGATCGAATAATTCAAATTCGTGATTATCCCTTTTTTTAAAATCTATTGACTATCATTGATGGATCTTTGAAGGGAGGAAGATCAATAAATAGACATTTTTAATATCTGCCCTCAAATGTTAAGCACTAGTTTGATAGAACCAAAAAAGAAAAAACCACAAAAAAATAATAATATAAGGAACATAACTATTGAAATTTGTGATGATGGGGAAGTGAAATTATACTTTTCTTATTTACGTTTATTTTGATAGTATTTGTCTGCTCAGCCAAAACAACTATATCCATTAGGGAATTTGTAAAAAAATTATACACTAAATATGTATATTATATGTATACTATCATTTATATATTTTTAAAAAATATACATTTATCTACTATTATTTTGATGAGCAACTGTACCATGTGAAAATCTTTTTTTATTGATTTAGGACAAGTGAGTCCATGTAATGAATTTTACAAGGTTTTCATTTCTTTTCCACATAACGAATTTTGCAAGGTTTTCACCCACAATTTATTTAGCTAAAATCACCATATAATTATTTTCCTACAACAATATATAGTCTATAAATATCATACATACAATAATTTACTAGTTAAAAAAAACACTAATTATTTGACCAAGAAAATGAAGGAGAAGTTGGTGGAGATGAATAAGAGCAAGATGAAGAATATGAGTTTGTGGGCTTATTAATAGATGGGTTTCTAACCACTAATGGCACCATATCTTCAAGTAACCCTTGTGAGCCCATTCCATCAAAGCCCAATCCTTGTGAGCCCATTTCATCAAAGCCCAATCCTTGTGAGCCCATTTTATCAAGGCTCAATCCTTTTTCAAGTTCAACAATTGGGCCTGGGTTGACAAGTATTGGGCTTTTATCAACTTCACTTGTGTTTTCAGATTCATAGATATGGGCTTTTGAATTTGTTACTTTGGGCTTTTTATTGGGCTGATTAAGAGATTGAGGTGGATCAAGAGTGATAAATGGGTAAGCAAAATGTAGATGAAGGCCTTCATAAGTGATTATGAAAGTGTTGGGCTCATCACTGGACCTCTCAACTTGTCTTTTGGCTCCACACCTTGGATTAGTGCATTTGTAGTAGCTCCTGTTGAAATCAATTCAATAACATCAAAAACAATAGAAATATTTTTTTTTTGGGTGGGTGGGAGGGCATGAATATCCGATTTTGACGCTGTCATTTAATTTTTATTCTGTTTAAACAAAAAGATTATATATGTATTCACTTCAGATATACAGTGTCTGAAGTACGTTTTGACATAACTTCAGGCACATGTTTAAAGTTTCATATGGTTGACCGCTGATGATTAGTCATGTTTTCTCATTTTGGTCATTTTTATTTGAATCTTGGTCAACTTTTTCCTTAATGTACATAGTTTGACATTGAACTGTTTTTGCCCGACTTCATTCATTTTTGTTCGAAGTTCATGCATGTAAGATTGAAGTTCAAACAAAAATAGATGAAGGCTGACAAAAATAATTGAACTTCAAAACCAGAAATGACTAAAATGAGGCAAAAATTAAATAGGTATATATGAGCATATATATTATACCTTGGATATGGGCTATTCTTAATGGATTTTTGGCCATATTTTCTCCACTTATAACCATCATCAGCCATTGCATTACCACAACTCTGTATTCTCAATGTATATTTAGCCTCATGAGCCTCATGCTTATTCATCATCATGTCTAACCCTCTTCCCAACCCAAAATTCCTGCATTAATATGAACAAAATTCAATTACATTGCAAAGGAAAACAAAAAGAACAAGACAATATTTGCTCTAATCTAGTATACAAAAAGAACAAGAAAAAGCTAACTTAGCCTAAAGAACATAAGTTATATAAATTTTGTTTACGCTCTTTAGAGTAATTTAACATGTTATAGCAGGTCAGAGTTCCCCTTCATATATTCTTATTCAAAGATTTCAGGTTCGAAATCTTGGAAAAAATCACATATAGTGGGAAGACTTTATCTCCCAAAAGTGAAACTTTCCAATGCGGATGAGAAAGCAAATAAGTAATGCTTATTATAGAGATCGAACATAAATAATTTTTTTACACTGTCAGTGTATAGAACTTATAAAACTAAAAACATCAAGAGAGAAAATTCAAACCTAGCATCATGAGATTGAAGTACTCCATTACTTGTCATAGACAAACCACTCTCTATATCATCATGAATATTGTTAGGCAATGAGGAAAGTGAAGAAATAGAGCTCTTTGTTACATCAAGTGAATAATAATTTTCACTTGAAGAAGTTGTTGAGTCATGTTGAGGTGCAAAAGAGAATGGTGATTCATCATCAAGAAGTTCTTTTATCAACTCATCTTCATAAGACCATGAATATTTCTCCATTAGCATTTTCACTACAATGACTATATTTTAATTAATTTGCTAGATTTTTTTTTGGTAACAATTATGAGGGATTTTAAAGAATTTTGAGGAAAAAGGTGAAGGGAGAGTGGAGTAGATGAAGAAAGATCAAAGTTCTTGATGTTTTTTTTTGTTTTGTGTTATAAAGTATTATTGGTAGTTGATGCTTTATGTGTACATATTTATAATTTAAAGGGATAAGGTATGTAGAATCTATTTATTTTTTAAAATGAATTAAATTGATTTCTAAGTGTCAATTGTACAATACATGGGAATATTTTCAATTCTTATGTATAATATATTAAAATGTATTAATTCTAAGCACAAGAATATAATGTATTATTTCATATTAGCTGAACTCAAATTATTAATAGGCAATAAAATATCAAGAGCCAGTTTACTCAGCTAGTGACAGTTTTCTTTTCCTTTTTAAATTGGCGGATTAATTTAAATTTGCATCGAAATATTTCACTTTACATATAAAACACTTCCTACAAATGTGACTCTATTTCAGAGTTCGAATACGAGATCTGATCTAATTAAAAATGGAGGAATACTTTTCTGTTGTCAAATGGTATTTTATGCTCTATATCCTATTTGTAATATTCTTTTTCTTTTGTATAGATTAAAATTAATAGAAATGTTGCCACTGCAGTTGAACTGCTGTCACAATTGTTTATTGATGATATTAAATTGTAAAAAAAATATTCTGAATTATCTAATTTTTCTATCTTGTATATTTGTCCTACTAGGGTGCTTTAAATAAATCTAGACCTACCAATCTGGATTGTGATGAGATGGTTGAGATTTCTCCATTCATAATCAGAGGTATCACGTCCGAGCTTTGAAAATTGAAAAAATCTTATTGGAAGCGCCGCCTTCAGGACTGGACCCTACAAAGCGCTTTGAATTAGTTAAACTCTAATATGAATACTGATCATTGACTAAAAAAGGGGACCTAGGCCACCTGAACCATGACTTGTATTCGGTAGATATGTGAACAAGAGTCAACCACTAAAGAAGGATTTGAAAAGATGCTACTCACTTGTAATACTTAAATTAATAATTGGAACAAAAATATTTGGTGTGTATATATATATATATATATACCTTTTATCCATTTTAGGAAAAGTTCTCATTTCATGGGCAGTTGAAAATTAATATTAAAATTACCTAATATGACAATAATTGAGGTTAAAGTGGAGGATCAATTTCTTTATCCAAAAGCAGGTGGAATAAGGAATAACTTGCTCAAATAATTAACTCATTCTTTCTCAAAAATCAAAATAATTGAGTTACTTTTATCTTATCAATTTTTTTGGTATATATACATGTTGGAGGGATGTCTAACTCTTTCATTATAAGGGTGGAACGTTGAAAAAAACTAAATAAAATTGTATGTAGTATTCATATTTGTGAAACTACGTCCGCCATAAATATATTCAAATTCATAGTCTGCTTGGCCAAGTTTTCAATCTGGTTATTTGGGGAAGTGTTTATTTTAAAGAAAGTTATCATTTTTGTTTGATTAATCAATTTGAAACTCACATTTGTCAATTTTAGAGCAATAATTTGTTATTTGTGATGGTTCCAAAAATACTTACTCTAATTATTGATTAGTCTTTTAGTTTATTTATTTTTTACTATTCATGCATTGGGATCCTTAAGAAACAGAATAAAACATGTTTAATTGTATTTTATAAAATAAAATATTATCACACAATAATGGACATATATATTGCATACACGTACATTGCAATTCCATTCATTTTAACCTTTTGGAATATTAATGTGGAAGTGGAGGGGTCAAATTGTCCATTCCTCTTTTATAAATAATCTATGATGATTTGATTAGAATATAATCCATATCTTTTCTACACAAAATTGTTGAGAATCCAATCAAAACATTAGATGCACACGTGGCCATATTTTGTTCCTTATAATTTGCACACTCACAAATGTTCTAATTTCCTAATTATGCTTTTTTTTAAAAAAAAAATATATAAAAAAAAATCTCTCTATAGATATGTATAAAGGATCGGAATTAGATTCAAATCACTAAGTAAGTCAATTTAGATTAATGTTAATAAACATAAAATATATTTTAACTTATGAGTCATTACCAGTGGCGAAGCCAGAATTTTCAATAACGGGATTCAAAATATGAAAAATTAGACACATGAAGTAGTCGAAGGGGGTTCGACATCTCCTATATATACTTAAAAAGTTATTTTAACCATGTATATACTATATAATTTTCCGTCTAATGGGGTTTAGATGAACCCCCTAATAGTATGGTGGCTCCGCCACTGGTCATTACAAAGAATAGACACAACTTAAGATTCTTCTAAAATTAGAGTTAAGTTTTCGTATGGTTACTCAGCTAATAATTGTTATTTCAGAAAGTAACTGAAAAAATTGATTGATTAATGATAGTTATCTCAAAAAGTCGCTTAACTTTATTTTATAACACAAAAATCACTCTACCTATTATATCACTTTACAACTTAAAACCTAATCCATTGTACATAACACACATAAAGATTTGGGTAGATAAGATTCTAAAAATTTTATGATATTTCTTCTACCCTAACATTACAAGTTACTAATACATAAGGGTCATCATTCATTATTTTTTTCACTCGACTTTAAAAGTCGTATCAATCAAGTTTAAATTATGAATACTCGTCTCAACTACAAACAATCAAATCAATATTTTATTCATTTTTTTTATGTGTATGAGTCAACCAGTGGCGGATACATAGGGTGTCGACCGACACCCCCTCGTTGAAAAATTACGCTGAGTAGCTAGAGTAAAAATATTTTTATGTATATATTGACACTCCTTAAATTTTACGCAATTTTACTTCTTTATATTTTGACACCCCTTAATCGAAGTTCTGGCTCCGCCAGTAGAGTCAACCCCATATGGATCCAACATGGTGGTTTGCTTCAAAGTCAGGTAAAATTTTGTTTCTATATGTAGTTGACTTTTATTTTTAGAGTCTCCGTGATGATAATTCTTGGAAAAGCCCTATTAATGTGGGTGGGGGTAGTTTTTTTTATTTTTGGATAGTGACTTATTTGTATGTTTGTTTTTTTTTTTTAAAGAGAGACAAAATATGGGTTGACTGAACATGAAAGGTGGAGCTGCTAAAAAATAATAATGCCAAAAAAAGTAATTGTTTCATTTTTCTATTAGCAAAATTCCAATTAGTCCGTGACCAAATATTGGTGGAACTTTTCACAAAAGTCAACCCTTTTTTGGCCATTAATTTAATTTTTGGTCATTATATAGTATGATAGTAACCAATCAAGTTCGAACGGTCAGTGTTTTTGCCTTGTTTAGTAATACTCACCCTTCAAAGAATTGATTTATCACGATCCAAACCATCGTGATTGGCACCCACACTATACTCCGGTATAAGAACCACTACTACAATCCAAACCAAACAACTAATCTAAAAACTAAGGCATTTAAGTATATGAAACCAGAAATAATAGCTGAAAACTAAAGCTCCCATAAACTTCAACAAAAGATCTAACAACTAACAATACGAAAGAATTAACCTAGAACCTGAAAGTCAATGTATTAAAACATCTAACAATGATTCAAGTCTAAACAAGAAGGGATACAACCCCATACTAATGAACTAAAAAAACAAATGTCTAAGTCCGGAAATGGTGGACATAGACGAAAGAGAATCCCATGGCAGCCCGGAAGAATTGGCTCACCCTTGAATTCGAAGTGACGATCACTGATCTCCTAAGCGAGGTCTGTCAGTAGCCGCTTGAAGATGTCATGTACTCAACAAAAATAAGAGCAAGTGCAGTATCAGTACACAACCACAGTGTACTGGTAGGATCACGCGGCTATCCCACTAAGTGCAACATAAGCAAGTCAAGACAACATTATAATCACATGCATATATATCAACATATACAATATTATCAACATTTACGAACAACGAACAACTTCACATTTATATCAAATCATTGGTCCTCTCATGGAACCCAAACCCAAACAGTTAGCATACCGAAACGTGGTATCCGATCCCATAATTATGCCGGAACGTGGCAATTGATTCTATAGTTATGCCGGAATGTGGCAACCGATCCATTCAACACACCACAATCACAATCACAAGTATATTATCAAGATCATACATTTAAGTCATGATTTCATGGTAATCATTATTTATCTATCTCATTTACAACAAGTGTGATCAGCATTGCAACATTCATACATATACAAGTATCATAATGAAGCAAGAACAAACATACATCACACAATCATAGAATCACAACCATTACTTACCTCGAAAAAAGCTTGAAACCCTAAACATTTGATCCTTCCCTTTCCGAATTTGTTTCGCTTGTTCTTGGTCTACAAACAATCATAATAGCATGGGAATCAATAAACAATCACTAATTACCCGAATTACTAACAATTCTATGAACCCTAGATCATACCTATGATCCCAATTATCCAGTTTATGGTTGTTTCCACCATAGAATCTATAACAAAACCTTCCCCCATCAATATTCACTCATTCTATTATGTTCTACGGATCAAAAAACGAATTATGGGGGTGAAAAGCTTACATTTAGCCTTAAGAATGGTGAAAAACAAGTAGGAGTGGTTTGGGATTCGTTCCTTAGCTCTAAAAGTCGAAAAGTGCATAATGGGGTCGTTTAGGGGTTTATTAACGACTTTAATTTGCGTCGAGCCCGCCACAGCGGCCGTCACCCCGCTGTAGCGGCCCCGCCAGAGCGGCAAAATCTAGCGCCAAAGCGGGTTACGCGAGACAGAGAGCTAATTCAAGAATTCCAAAATTCCCATTTCACAACACATCTCTAACCAACGACGCTCAGAAAATACCCTTTACGCCAAGATTGATTTCTGAATATTTAAAAATTAAGATGGTTTGTTTTCTTAATATCTAAATATACAAAACTCATCTTCATTTGAAAAATAATAGATATAAAATTTAAATAAAAGACTAAATTTATCCAATATTATACCGTCAAAAATATAATTTAAATAAAAAATTATATAGCGGTTGATGATGGTAACAACCAGCGTGTGAATGTCGTCGATTGGGGATGGTGTTGATTATTAGACAAGACATGTCTCGACTTCATATTACCGAGGACATGACTCTAAATAGGAATGAGTGGAGACAGAGTATTAGAGCAGAATGTTAATAGGGGTATAGTGATGTCTTGTCTTGTGAAGGTTTAGGCTTTGGTAGTATCTATCAAAGTTCTAGTCGTACTCTTGTAGTTCTTGTCATATGTTGTTTATTGTGTTTTGAGTATCACATTATTTTATTAATGTTATTATTTCGAGTAGAGTTTACATTGCTTTTCTTTTTAACTATTATGCTTTATCCATTGTTTTGTTCTTCTTCTTCTATTACTTGAGTTTGATGCACTTGACCCGAAACTTTCAAAAACAAGCTCTCTAACTCTACGAGATAGTGATAAAATCTGCACGCAAATCACCGTCAAATGGCAACGGCCCAATATCCCAAAAAAAGCTTATAGGCCCAAGCTATACAAGTATAGTATTATACCATGGTCCATGGATATCATGTTCTAAGTATCCTAATAGCCTCTCCTCGATTTAAGTGTCGACGGACGATACACCAATAAGAAGGATTCTACTTGACATGACTTTATAAAACTCGGGAAATCACATGTAATGACCTTGAAAATGGATTTTTGAACTTTCGGATCCTCCATAAATGTGCCTTTTAATTTAGCCTCAACTGACATTTATGACCTTCAACTTTGTGTGTGCCTAAATAAACACTTAAACTAGTATAAAATTGAACAAGTAGACATACACGTCCTACATGACATACTATGCATCCTATACATAATAATACAAATCAATTAGAGTGTATCTACTTGTTCAATTTCATACAGATTTAAGTGTTTACTTGGGCAAACCTAAAGTTAGAGGGCATAAATAATAACTAAAGACAAGTTAAAAGAATACGTTTATGTATAAAACATAACTATCTGACAGATCAATCACAAGTTCTAAACAAAAAGGTAACTGCTTTCATGTTTGGCTGTAGCAACTCTTTCCAAATGTACTTCCAATTTTTTAACAAAGTTACAGTACCTAAGATTTTCTCATCTTATTTTTCATTGGTCAATGTACACAGACAACAATAACATATTCAGTATAGTGTCATAAGTAGAATCTTAAGAGAATGGGGCGTACACAGACCTTACCCCTACCTTCGTGGGGTCGATGTACACGAACACCAATCAGGGATATGGACTGGGTTCATTTCACATTATTGCAGAAGAATATATCATTTTTCTGGATAAAATGATAGAAGCAGAACAAATTGAATGTAGAAAATTATCATTTTCTTCAATACGGCTAATAGTGTCCACACTTTATACAACATTTAGTTTGTCAACAAGAATAACAATTGAGTTTTGTATTACAAGTAAAAAATGATACAACAAAACAAATAAAGGACTAGGGAGAATTACTCAGCTCCAAAATTCCCGGTTCTTGATGGAGACTTGATCATCCACTTGAGAGTTGTTCTCGAGAGTCCACTTCTCGAAACTACAGTCAACAAAGTCATAGTAGCCACCGTGAATTAAGAGCTCCCCTTTATTCACCTTTTCCTTAATCCATGGGTATGTAAGCAAATTCATCAATGAGCAGTTGACCGATTCCTGAACGTAGAAAATACATACATTGCTTCAATACTCGGGATATCACATGCATACACAAAGTTACAAGTTCTCCATATTCAAGAATCAGATTAGACTACCGGTTCGAACTACCAAATACACAAAATACAGCACACTTGGAAAGCAAGCACACACAACACCTAATTTTGATGACACCAAGACATCTTGTATGTAAACAAACTTAGCCGCACCAGGTAGAGCATGTAACTTTCCGACTAGACATAATTTTCTTTCTGACGGGAAACTAAATTAAGGAAGAAAAATACTTGCTTCTTATAGATGTCTAAAAGAAAAGTGGCAAAATGTATGGAAGTTCTCGCCAAAAGAAAATGGAAATGCATGTGCACTCCATTTATCAGAAAAGAGAAAGACGACAGTCTTATCCATGGCATGAGTTTGGGTGGCTATGCCTCAAGCGTGTTTGAGCTGCCATTTTACTAAAAGGGAAAATACATACAGTAACTGCTAAACTTGTCCCAAAAAGTCATTTACAAATTAAACACTCTAGCTAGTTTTTCAGATACAAAAACAATCAGTGAAGACATCAAACATAAAGAAGACTTATCAATCATGTCTAATTTTCTTAACAAAGAGTAAAGCAGTCTTTCTTGCTGGGAAATTTCGATGGAGCTATGCTAACAATGAGGAGTTCGGTTCCTAATGTACTACTATGATTTACAGATGGGTAAGGTACATTGCCGATCATAGTGGACAGGCCAACAAGTTTAACGAAAAGAGATTAGTGTTTCAGGAAGAGAAGAAGGAGGAGTGTAGATTTGGAGATGGCATTGTCACCGAAAACAATGGAGTCAGACCTCGAGTTCGTCAATGTTTTATCTATTGTTTGGATAGCAGCTGCTCTGCCACATCAGCATTAGAGGGGGTACTAATTGCACCACAACCAAAATTGTTTTTTTTTTTTTTTTTTGGGGAAAGTTTAAGGGGTAACTTATGTATTTTCCCTAACTAAAACATAATGAAAGTATGAAAAGGAGACTTTACCTTCTCGCAGTGCTTGCATTGATGGTCAAAGCTGAGGTTGGAAGCAACAGCTTTTGTGCTTGTCCTGGCAGCTTTTCCATTAATTACCCAACTCCGAATGAAGCTACAAGGAATTAATGGAAGATCTTATTACACATAAGTGACTATTTTACTGAACTTCATAAAGAAATTAGTTTGTCAGAGCCGCGCCTATAACACTTGATAAGAAGAGAGACTAGCCAAACCTTGAATTTGTTTCATCATCCATACTCATTAAAGCACGAATGCCTCCACAGCGACTATGACCAATGACTAATATGTTTTCGACCTGCAGATAAGAGAAGCCAAACCTGAAAACTTGAGGAAAATGAAAACAAGAGAGACCAATAACCGCAACTCCCCCTTATCCGCACCTCCTTGCGCAAAAGATAAAAGCAAAATACATAGAAAAGAGGAAATGAAACAAATGGAAGTAGAAAATGAGATGAACTTGTAGGAATTCTAAATTCATTGGGTGATGAATAAAAGTAAATCCATCATCCAAGTTTCCCTTGTGTTTTGGACATTTACGACTTCCAACACAATTTACATCAAGGTAAAAAGCTATGCTCCCGCTATGTACGGGGTCCGGGGAAGGGGCGGAACACAAGGGTCTATTACATCAAGGTAAATACAGTAAATTCATCATGAGCGTCATGTTTTGGAAAGTCAAAGAGTAACAGTCCAGTTACGAAAGTCTCAAAATTGTATTATTGGAAAGTCCTGTTTAGAATTTCCATTCTCAAGTAACTTTATTCCCTGTTCCATAATTAACTCTCAAATAAAGCTAAGAGATAACAGAAACAGGCACCAAAGTAGAGTAAGCAGCCATGAAATATAGATCTCAGTGATGGAACTATAAAAAGAAACAACACGCCATAGGATTTCTGGATAAATTTTACTCACTTTGAGAGTATTAACGGAAAACTCAAGAGCTGCCTTTACTTCTGAAGGACCAGTCTGCACCAGAAGAAAAAAATACAATTTTTTAGTCTGAACAATGTTAAAACACATCCTCAGCATTTATTAAGTGCAAGTGCAGTATACAACACCTCATAAGGAGGCACCAAATTTGCGATGTTGCGGACTACAAAGGCTTCTCCTGGTTGAAATCCCAGTATGTTTGAGGGACACACCCGAGAGTCTGCACAAGAGATTACCAAAAACTGCCCTTCATATGTCAGTTGAGCACTTCAACACTACCCACAAAATTAACTTTAAGTTTTTTAATATGGAAAAGGAACAGCAAATCACAAACAGGGAAAACAGACTGGAAAGGGAAGAGAAAAATCAGTGACTAAATGGTGAAATAATGTCCATGCTTAAGAAAATGTCTAAAAGGTGAAAGAAAAGTTACCTTTGGTGATTGTTCGTCTGCAAGACTCTGATAATGCTCCAAATTTTTCCTTGTCCAATAAAGCGAAACAATCAAATGAGAAGAAACCTTCACAGTCAAAAAAGTTGAAAAAACAGTTGCCTACTTCTGATGATGCTTACAAGTATTTGTCCTTCTTGAAATTCAAAAATCTATGTTTCAACGTAGTGAATTCATTCGATTCATGCTCAGTGACAGCACTCATCTCTTTTTCATCCACCACTTCCTTGGTCAGGGTCATTGGTCCCTTCCAGACTTTCAATTTTGGAGTTGAATTACAACTGCAGTTTAAAAGTTATATTCTAAGATCAATTCATGAACTTAGATTAATAACCCATACATTAAGCAAAGCTAGCAGTGTTATCCAAGGCGAGAAACGCAAAAAAACTCTGAGGTCCATTGAAGCTTTAAGTGCAAATAAAGCATGTGCTTTAACGAAGAAAGGTACAAATGGAGAATTTTTTTTTACAAATATACATGTGTAGTCCAAGACTATATATGAACAAAGAAATTGAAAAAGAATAATAATTATTTAGTGTTGCCTCTTCAGGATTATGCTCATTGGCAAGGAAAAACATGCCTTAGACCCTTAACGACAACACTGAAGTACCAGCTAAGCAACGTGAAGCACTAAACATATCTTGCACCTTATTTCAAGGCTTAAGCATGCCTTTGACAACACCAAAAGCTAGACAATCTTAATGCAAATATCACAAAGAACTCCCCAATACACTGGCCATGACTGATCAAATCGAAAAAAGGTAAGGTCTTTCCACAAAGGATGAAACATATATAGGAACAAGGAAAAGATCCCATCTTTACATGATGCATTCATTGTTTATAAGATAGAATAAACTCATTACCCCATAAACACAGCACAACTTATTCCGATTTTATTCAATGCACACCTAAACTTTCCGTAGTCCTAATTATTCCCCTATACTCAACAGGGACAGAGCCAGCCCTGTATTTGCATTAAATTTTTCGTTTACTACGAATAAACAATCTATTCAGAACTCATAGAGTAAAAGTTCTAGCTCCGCATCTACATACTAGGCCAAATAACCAAATCTCAAAATCTCAATTGAGTTCAAGAAGCTTACCTAGGCAAATTCAAAAATCTCAAATGGGGTTTATCAACTTCCAAGAACCTCACTTGGGTCCTCAAGATCTGCACAAATAACCAAATTCAAAACATCAAAATCAAGAAACATGAGCAAAAACAAACACCTACATTAATTCCCAATTGACTAAAAAAGACAACTTTTTTATACCCTTGTTGTAGCTGAACTCTTATGAAGATCTACAGAAGATGATTGAATTAGAGGCCTAGCCATTACAAAGACAACAATAAATCACAACAACAGTGAAAACAATATGCAAAAAGGTGATTTTCTTGATTTCACTATAAATATAGATTCCTCTTCTGACATAAAAGCTTTAAAAAAGTTGGTTTTGTACCATGTGAGGTTGTTGTGTTGGATCTAACTACATTAGTGTCAGTTAGTAAACTTGTTCCTCTCCAAGAAAGACGGAGAAACCAAAGTATTTAAGTTAAAAAAATCTTTGAATAAATCGAAGAATTATAAAAGTACAACAATTGAAACCTAGTGTACAACTAATATATGCATCTTGTTAAAAATGGCTCTTTTGTTCAATCAAAGGTCAATTTAACACTTTGTTCTAGAGTGTTGTAAAGTTGATTTTGGGCCTCTGTGATGTGATCTAATGGGCCATTATAGATTTAAAGTTGGGCTAGGATTGAAACAAATCTTCACTTTAACATATTTTTGAATGGATTGCCTCTATCTCGGGATGATATGTAATTTTTGTGCCTTCGATGATTTTTAATTGGAAAAATTATGCGATTAAGCAAATTTATAGTACTTGATTACTCATTATAGCTATAGTTTGCTATAATTACCACTCACGACTAACATTATACATTAATTACGTGGGCTGACTTGAGTTTGTATAATTAGTCACGTTTGTATATGTATAATTAGTAGCTAACAATTCTTTGTTTGATTTGTATTTGTATACGATTGTTTATATTGTATATGACAATGATTTCCTTTGGTTTTTCAGTTTTGTCATCATATACATTCAATCTTTTTGTGTATAACTTTTTAATGTTTGTATAAACGTGTAGTTTTTGGATTTTGTATAATATAATTTATATAATGTAATTTGTATAATATATTTTGTATAATTGTTTAAAGTTCATATGTTTATGTTTGTATCAATTCGTTATTTCGAGTTTTATTATATTTGTATAATTTCAGACTTTATATTACTCAATTATACAAAAACACGTGAATTATACAAACGTACCTGTGAATTATACAAACGAGATGCGAATTATACAAATTATTATCCTCTCTCGCTCATCTCTCTCTTCCCTCTCCCAATCTCACTCCCCTCGCTCCTCCCTCTCCCAATCTCGCTCGCCTCTCTCCTCCCTTTCCCAATCTCTCTCGTCACAATATACAAATACATATGTATAATATACAATTATCTAACCGATATACATATACAATTCACCTCTCTCCCTCTCTCACTCACCTCTCTCCTCCATCTCCCAGTCTCTCTCGCCACTCTCCTTCCTATAACATGTAACTATGAATTGTAATTAGCAAACTATAGTTATGGAGCGTAATTAGGCTATTTTTGAGTGGCTATATGGGAAAGTTCCTCTTTTTAATTTTCGTCCCTCTAATTGAAGTTACTTTTTGTCTCATTTTGTTTGACATCAATAAAATTTTGAAAGTTAATTAGATTTTAATATAGTTTTTAGATATTTTAATTTGTTAATTATAATGCATTTTACGTAATTTTTAAACAATACATTCCTTTCTTCTTACTATATGGGAACCAAATTTCCTTCGTTATTTCCTATTTACAACATAATCCAAAGGTCATGGAATCAAACCTTATTCACGCAAAAAAAAAAAAAATCAACAATTTCTCACATGATGGATCGAGTATATATAGTCATATATTAAAAAATATGTAGAAAAACTTGAGTGTTTAAGACTAATTATCTTTGAAAATAGATAATTCTTTGAATTTTTATAGTAAAAGATATATCAGATATATTTGATTAATCAATAAATGTAAGATCTTTAAATCACTGAATTTCGATAGATATGATCTAGACAACATAAATCACATGATCAAATTCTCAAATGTAAAATTCTTAAATCATCAAAATTTCAATAGATATCTAGATAACATAAGTCACATAATCAACTCTCCGTCATTTTTTATGTTAATTGTTATGTGCTTTTTTTTTTTTCATTAAAGTTTTCAACGATCCTAGTTGTCCAAATTTCATTAGAACCATCCTTAGTGTGATTTGTATGACAAAAATTGTGACCTTTTTATTGTGAATTTTTAATTTGTGATGATGTAGCGCATGATTATAAGGTCGTGATTGACATAATCACTTGAATTTTCACATTTGGTATTCTTCATTTATTGAATTTGTCATGGTTTAGTCAAGAAGGAAAAGAAAATTATTCCATAGTCCATAAAAATGTTAAAAAGCACAATTTTTAAAACTTTTTCAAACTTCATATCAAATTAAACAGGTTCACATAAAACTAAACGTAGAGAGCAGTTGTTAATTATTTTCTGAGCACTATGGTGGCTAGAGATGCACTGAGCAAAAATATTACATTTTATGTCTCATATTAGTCGTTCACGTTATTACAAAAAATTATTCCAATAAGTACTTATTAATAAATTTATAAAGTTCTAAAATATTTTTCAAGAGGTAAATTAATTAAACTGTCTTTCTTATTTATGATTTCATAAAGGCATGTATTTGTAGAAGATAAAATAGACGAGCAATATGAAATGAAGAAAGTACGGTTATTGTCCCAAATTATGTAAATATTTGATTGAGCACATATTATGTGTTTGTGTAGATAAAAGTATTATAAAATAATATTAAATAAAATATATTAATAATACTTATATTAGTTATACTTACATTAATCCTAGATAGCCTCCTTCCTCTCTGCAATATCCTCTACTTAAACATTCCAAATTAATTGAATTTAGTCAAAAAGAAAATTGTACTTTTGAGCTTTTTGAGTTGTTAGGTTCAATCTATCTTATCAAACTTTCTCAGCCATGGGGACAAAGTTTGTTTGGTAGTTAGATTAAAAATTATGTAAATTATAATTATATGGATATTAATTGTTTCATCTCTTATTCTATATCAAAATAAAAATAATAATATAATATATTAATATTCTCATAACTTATGCAATTTGGTAAGTTACTGTTGGTGTAATATACCACAAATATAATAAATTATAGTTGAAAATAAAAATGACAAAAATGAAATAAACAAATATTTAGGTTGAAACGCGAATATCTCGCTCTCTTTAAGGAGATTCAAGCCCACTGCGGCATAATCTACACCGATTCGGCAGAATCACTCTTGACTTATTCCCTCCAGGATACAACATCCCAACGACATCGTACAACTCAAACAACTCTGGATTAATTGAATAGTCCAAAGCTCCACAAAAAGAACATCTTCCTTCAACATATAATATTCTCTTTTGTATAGTGAATATAGTTGAAGACTTAGAATATTTTCTTTGTCTCAACTCTCTCTTTCACTACACTAACCTCAATATAAACTTCTCATCTTTTCTTACATTATTTCACTTCTACTTGGGATCCTTCACAAAGGAAGAAACACCACTATTTATAGGTGAAGAAGTCTTCCATATGATCAATGGGTAGAATGAGGGGTAGTAATGTGGGTAGATGTTAGATGAGTTACAAGAAACTAATGGTCATATGAGTTACAAGAAACTAATGACCATGAGAGTTACAAGAACTAATGGTCATATGATTTACAAGATACTAATGACCATGAGAGTTACAAGAAGTAATGGTCATATAAGTTACAACAACCAATAGTTATCTTCTACAACAATTTATACCCACTAACATATGCACTTAATATTTTATTTTAATAATAAAATGCATATACACCAACATTCCCCCACTCATTTTAATATTAAAATAAGAGAGTTCTTCACAATTTAGTTGAAGATAGACTATTATGCATAATTAAGGTATGCTCTGCATTAAACCTTCACTTAGTAAAACAATAACCTTTACTCCAGAGTCAGTAGTGGTCTCATACTTGAACTATGATTACTTAAGGGAAATAAAGTATCACTTTAATAGCATATTACGGCCTTGTGCTATCCCGAATATCATGAGTTTTTTAGAACAAGTCCATTCTCATATAAAGCGACCTACTTTCACACTCACATAGGTGAAATCTGTCAAGGGTGCACCTATAGTTTGACACCCCACTCATACGAGATACAAAATTTCATTAAGAGTTCAAGACTTAACCTCCACAAATCATTATAGGATAAATGCACTCACATCATATGGATTGAATAAAATTAAGAATAGTGCATTTCACAACAAGTCATCATATGATTCGTTCTTCCCATTGAACCTGGTTGTAGGATCTCTAGTCCCTAGGTTGGGTTTACTCGTATATGACTCAAAAATTTATGAGCTTCAATTTCATCCCCTCGATGTGCTTCAGACCCTTTTTCTTGCAAAGGCCTTAATTCATGAATCTGCAAGATTATCACTAATAATTTTAACACAATGATCAAATTATTTGATGGTATACCAATGATCAATACGATTTCACAATATTGTGTTTTCTTCTCATGAGTCTGAATTTACCGTTATAATAACGATTTTGTGTTCAACCATTATACTGGTGCTATCATGATTAATCAAAATTAGAAAAATTATTTTCTCAAAATAAAGTATTTCAATTCACTTTTTCACTAGTTGAAGTTTAATTTTTTTACTTCAACCATCATAATAGAGTTAGCAAAAAATAATGTGCTTTTCTCATCCCACCAAATAACACCAATTTTTTCTCATCTAGTTTGCTTGTACCTTCAAAGTACTTTTACTTCAAACACAACATCAAGTCAAGCTATTAGTCACATAGCTCATATTTTTATTAGGCTAGCAAACTCCCTTTTTTTATTTGTCACAACATTCTCACACAATTGAATCAAAATGAGTTGCAAGACTCACACAACCAACAAAATTGTATTTCATAAACTTTTCAATATTATGTGACTTGACAAGAAAAAATTCCATCACATGTTTTATGGTATTTTTCATTTCAAGAATGAATTTTTGCTCACCTAAAATATTTTATGTTAAATAGCTACTAAAGATGTTTTTCATAACTTATTTATAACTCTCATGTTAGAGCCAAAAATCATCTCATTATTGCCAAACAACAACATGTGATTTTCTCAAAGATGCAAAAAATCATTTTTTTCACAATGACATTTTTCCTCATTTCATGAGCCCCCACTATTTTAAGAATTTAAATATCATTTTTTCCATGACAAGTAGTATCACATTTTTCATGAAATATTAGGTAAAACATTTTTTTTTCTTTACCTTTTCTCCACTTGAATTGAGCAAGTAGAAAAACACTTTACCGTACACCTCTTCTCTTCTATCTCTTGAAGAGAACGACGTTGAGCGGAATTATGTTGAGATCCCTATCTTGATATCCACACTTTTTTCAAACTGTAACAAAAACCTGAATCTCCTTAAAATTGTTGGTGTAATATACCACAAATACAATAAATTACAGTTAAAATAAAATGACAAAAATGAATAAACAAATCTTTAGGCTGAGTCACTGATATCTCGCTCTCTTTAAGGAGATTCAAGCCCATTGCGGCATAATCTACACCGATCCAGCAGTAATACTCTTGACTTGTCCCCTCCAGGATACAACAACCCAACAACATCGTACAACTCAAACAACTCTGGATTAGTTGAAGAGTCCAAAGCTCCACATAAGAACACTTTCCTTCAACATGTATATAAATACTCTCTTGTATATAGTGAATATAGTTGAAGACTTAAAATAATTTCTTTGTCTCAACTCTCTCTTTCACTACTACACACTACAATATTATTTCACACTTCTCATCTTTTTGAGATACTTCACAAAAGAAGAAACACCACTATTTATAGGTGAAAAAGTCTTCCGTATAATCAATAGGTAGAATGAGGGGTAGTAATATGGGTAGATGTTACATGAGTTACAAAACTAATGGTCATATGAGTTATAAGAAACTAATGACCATGAGAGTTACAAGAACTAATGTTCATATGAGTTACAAGACATTAATGACCATGAGAGTTATAAGAAGTAATGGTCATATAAGTTGCAACAACCAATAGTTATCTTCTACAATAATTTATACCTACTAACATATGCACTTAGTATTTTATTTTAATAATAAAATGCATATACACCAACAATTACAAATAAATCATCATACTTTCTTTTCTTTACCTCAATTTATATGATATATTTTCATTTTATTCACTACATATTTTTTTATTAGATAAATACTTGACAACATTCAACATTTATCTCAATAAACTCATGTTGAGTTTCATTTATTTCAAAAAAACAATTCATAAAAGTGTAGTCTTTTTAATGATAGCTTTGGAACATTACAAAGTCTTTTCATATTTTTTAAACTTCATATCTAGTTAAACTATATCACATAAATTGCGAAGAAAGAAATATTTATTTTCTAACTAGCTAGTAAACATTGTATAATCTTTTCAAAATGGGATTAGGTGAAGAAAAAATGGAAAGAGGATTACAATATCAGAAATCAAATTTTTACTAATAAAGTAAAAGTTCAGATAACCAACCAACTAAGCTACTAAGTTATTTCTTTATAATCAATCATAAAATAAATGACTAATTTCATATGATTAGAAAAGAGTCAAAAATACCCTCCAACTTTTATTTATTAGTTAACTTTGCCCTTACCGTTAAAATAACATCGCAACCTCAAATCTTCCCGCCAAAAAATGTGCCGACCCAAACAGATGTAATGCGCCGCCTATTTTGAAATGTGAAAAATACGCGGTCTTAGGTGGAGCCCACGTTACACAGCTCAAACATTTAGTTGGTGCCACCCCATAATTAACTGTCAATTGTTTTATTTTATTTTTATAAAAGCAATAAAAAGTAGTACAATATGATAACTATTTTAGCTGTGATATAATTTTTAAAATATTTGTCAATTTATGAATTCTAAATATTCTATTCTCTTGATTGATGGGACATACGATTATTTTGTTGGTCCAAAATGTTTCAATAGATTTCAAATATTTAAATTTCCCACTCATAAAAATTCAATAAAATTATTCAAATGTTTAATTTCTTACAAAATGTTTTCTTAACCGTCAATAGAATAATACTTGAGTAAATTTTAGTTTTGATCTTTGCTACATTCAACCTATTTAATTTTTAATTAATTAAAATATGTTTTTAAAAAAAATTATTTTTTGTACCAAATATATTATATTCAGTTTATTTTTAAGAGTATATTATCATTATAAAATAACAATACAAACTTTACCTGATATGTATATAATTAAATAGTAAAATAATTAATATTTCAAGAATTTTGTAAATATTCACAAGTACAGAGTATAAAAGTGTACACGTCAACCAATTGAAAGTTATATGTACTTTAATCGAATGTTGTGACGACTAAAATCAAAATTTGTTACTCTAAGATATTAAAAGTGGTATTTGAAACTCTATATAAAGTCAAATAATTCCATAATAATAAAAAAATCAAAATGCTTTTAATTATTTTTGTTAAACCTTCATAAAAACTTACCATCATTACCACGTATTTATAAGCCTGGTACAGTACAATAGCTCATTTACCACACATGAAATATGACGATACTAGACAAGCCCTGAGCTACAAATTCAACTGAAGAGATATTGACATGGAAAACCTCTCTTATGAAAGAAATATCACATATTAGACCCTTACGAATTAAATTTATTCTTTTAGGACACATAGTAAGTATATATATTTTAGAAATAAAAAACACCAAAATAAAAGGGGCACGTGGTGCAATCTTATCCTTTGATTCGATGTTTAATAAATGTCGGGTCGGTGGATAAGATTATGACACGTGTATGTTCAGTAGTATAAAGGGTATATATGCTCAAGTTTTTGGACGGTAAGGGCACCAATGTCCCAAAAGTACGACGAAGAGTATTTGCATACCATTTACGATAGTTCAGACGTATATTTGTCCTTTTCCCCTTGTACTTTTAATTGAAAAATATAAATATACCCCCGAACTGATGTAAATGGTGTGCAGATAACCTTCCTCATACTTTTGGGATATTGATGTCTCTGCCGTCCAAAAACTAGAGCATATATGCCATTCACTCTAATGAAAGATTAAATAGGCACACGTGGCGCAATCTTATCCGTCGATTCGATATTTAATAAATGTCGGGTCGATGGATAAGATTATGACACGTGTATGCAGGGGCGGAGCCAACATGTCTTTAGGGGTTCATCCGAACTCCCTTCGGTGGAAAATATTACTATATATACATGGTTAACATTATTTTTTAGATTTATATAACATTATGTTACTCCTTCAGATTTTGAACCCCCTTATTGAAAATTTTGCTTTGCCACTGCGTGTATGTCCGTTAGTAGAAAGGTATATATGCTCTAATTTTTGGACGGCAGGGGCATCAATGTTTCAAAAGTATGACGGAGGTATCTACGTACCATTTACAACAATTCAGGGTATATTTGTCTTTTTTTCCCTTTTTAATTTGCCTCATTTTTTGCATTACAAATTCATTCCCTCTCTCCACACGTTCAAACTTGCCCCATTTTCAGTCAACACGTTCTCTGTTTTTCCTTTCAGCCATTAAATAAACATCAAATTCTCAACAAAAATTGCTTGTTTTTCTCCAATTTGTAGAATAATGAACATGGATATGGAGGAAGAAATGTGTACAACACCAAAAAATCAAGAATATCAAATCCAAGCTCCATTAGAGTGTCCACCAGCTCCGAAGAAGAGGAAGAATGAAAACAGAGCAGCAGCAAAAAGGTACAAAAAGCCCAATAATACAGCCTACTTTCATTCTCCTGATCTTGACGCCTTTTTTGCTGGGAGCGGAGCTAGAGTTTTAGTTATGAGTCCAGCAATTCAGTAACTGGGAACTGTCTTTTCTAGAATTCAGTAAACTGTTTTTTCTACGATTCGGGATCCAATAAGTTGTCTTTTTATTAGAAAAAATCATAAATTTTAAATTTTGAATTTATCGTAGTTGTTTAATTAGCTAGGTTGTAAAATAGCATAGATATAGCCTATAATTTTGTTTTTTTTCAATTTGTTCTCTTTTTTTTTTTTAATTATTATTTTGGGTGGATATGTGTATGTTATGTTTGCGAGTGAAAAGTTTAATTACTTCAAAATAAGTAAGTATTTATGATTATTTTAATTTCTTTTTAAGAGCTAAATTAGCATGTGTTATTAGTGATTCATTTGAATATGAAGAACAATCGCTTCCAAATCTGTGTTATGGAGCATTTAGGTTCGGTTGATCAAATATTTTGAAAAATATAATTTTGAGAATAGATTTCTTAGAAATAATAAAAATGATTTACAAGTGACTTTTCATATTAATTACTATATCCTCCACTCTCCAATATATCTTATCTTCACCTATCTCCCTAGTTTTATTTCCTATCCGTCACAAAAAAGAAAATAAAAAAATTATTTATTTTTTTAATAATACGTAAATATTTTCATTTGTATCAAACACAACGAAATAACATGATGTAAAAAAATAAACTTATGTCCTACGGGAATAAAAAGGTTAATATTTAGCAAAAATTAAAGTTCCAACATAAAATAAGGGAAAAGTGCTAATGACCATTCTGTTGGATTTCATTTGGGCCACAAAGAAAGCCCTCTAATTGAAGAAATATGGGAAGAAATATTAGATGAATCCTTATGGAAAACTTATGGCCCATGGATCCTCCATTCTGTTAGATGAATCTGTATACTTTCAAAGAATTACGTATCTTATCACGAATTAAAAATTTCTTACTATATATTGAGAAAAATACACTTAGATACATGTATTCACGTTATTACCAGATACACTGAAAAAAAGGAGAGAGACGAGTAGGATGAGGAGGCAAATCCACTTGGATATAGTGAATTTAGAACAAATTACACCTAATTTTGACCTAATGTATCTCAAGATACATATAACTGGACATATGTGAACACACCAAAATATGGTAAGAATCGTAATATTGCAAACTAGAGTGTATCTAATTAGCTCCTAAACTAGTGAGATTTCTATAACATCTCCATTATTTAATTAGACAAATATTCATAACATATTTACTAAATCATACTACACTTTAAAATAATTACATAATCTCTTGCTCTCTCTCTCTCTCTTTGTGTTTTGTTAAATTACATATAAATGCTCTACTTATTAAACACTAAAAAATAAGTAAGAAATCAACTTCTTTTCCAAGAAAATATTTTTCATGGTCCATACCAAACTCACCCTTAAGTTTACCAAGTCCAAATAAAATATAGATACTTTAATTTCAACATAATAAATGTTATTAGTAGGGATTTTGTGGTTAGAATAGTGTAATCAGCCTTTAAACAAGCAATTAGGTGGACATGCTTTTGGAATAAGAAATAAGAGACAAGGGTCAAAAAGGAGGTCAATGAAAGAAAAAGAAAGGCTGTATTTAGTAGTAGGTGTTTAATTTGTTTCTTGTTGGATCAGTCAGATATAATAATTAATCATTTTCATCAATATTAAGGTTGTATTTAGTAATACTCAAGAACGAGCTTAGACTTCAATACAAATATCGGACATTGAGTAAAAAAATAAAAAAATAGTACATCCTTTTCACCCCTCAAGTTATTTTACAACGGTTATATATGTTAAATGTATTGATAACGTGAATGCAATTTTTTCATTATTGGTTTAATAACATGTCGTGAAAATTACCAGCCTTGTTTTCTAGGTTGCACATCAACTGATTATTTAGTTTTTAATTATTTTTAAAGAAACTTAATAGTGTGTAAAATTGGGTGGTGAAGGTATTTTTTGATTACGAGTTTATCTGAATTCATATTTTTTTATACAAATGGTATGCATGTATATTGTTACTCATCTGTTCAAAATTATCGATTATATACTAAAAATTCTTACTAGAAATGATGAGATGAACTGTCTCTGTTCCAATTATTTTAAATCACCTGAAAAAAAAAGGAGGAAAAAAAAAGACAATTTATGAAACTTTTATTTTTGGTTGATAGTAATTTAGAGAAAATATAATCAAGGATTAAGAGGTTAATTAAAATTGTAGTTGTCTGAATTATATAGTCTTGCCTTTGGAGCAAATATATCTTACTCCTTTCCTTATCATGATTAATAAAGATAATTATTGATCAACAAACGTTTTAGGTTTGTCTAAATTATAATTAAACCCAAAATCCATAAACATTTTGGCTCTTTAATAGATATCTTTTAAATAATATCCGTTTAATTCTTTTCTTTTAGTTTAATGCTTATGTTGTTAACGAGAAATGTGTTAGGATCAAAATAAATAATGTCATGCGGAAACTAACAAAATAAATTAAAAAAAAATAATAAATCAGACAAAAGAAAAAGAAGATATGTTTCAAAAGAGGCATGAAGAAAAATAATCTTAGCATTCATCTGCTTAACCTCTAAATTAAGATTTGTGATCATGTCTTGAACCACATGAATAAAATACATTTTTAATGCTACTTATTAGGACCAAAATAATATAATTAGGTATCATGTGAAAGTTAATGAAGTAAATCTCAAAAGACGATAATTTATTAGACAACAAAAAATAAAAATACAAAATACACAATATTTAATATGGTCTGATCAATCTACCTACATCTATGGCATGAGATGAACAATTTATTGTACAATAGATCGTACAATATATTGAGAGAAATAACCTTACAAAATTTACTCAGAAAAAAACTCAAAACTCCTTTAAGGGATGCTATCAAGTGAGAAGGAAGAAGCAAACTGATATAAACCGTATTCTTCGTAAGACGCTCCTATCTCTCCTTCTCTGAGCTCTGATTATGAAAGAAGGAACCACGAAGAAGGTATCAACAACAACTTATTTTATTACAAGACAATTCATGATATTTATATCGATCAATTATACACCTTTATATCTAGCATTGGATAGATCTCATACAATAACTATCTTAATTTTACCATATATATTTCAGGGACAATTACAAACACTTTTTTTAATTATAAATTTACTACAAGTAGACATGGTAATATTTTAGAGATTAGTTTGACATTTTAAAATTGCATATCAAAGCTGCAAAGCAAACAAGAATTAATATTATAACTTATATGCACTTGCAGTTTCACACTACTATATATAGTGTTTAATAATTGTTATAACTTAGTTATAAGAATACTATTTACTTTATTAATTACTCCGTAATTAGGCTTATTACAATGACTTACATGTTGTTTAAGGTCATCCCAAAAAAGTAATTACACACAATTAGTGCTCATAACAACTTGTTTGGAATAATAATTACTCCTAGAAAAAAAACATAAAATTAACAGTTCAACCACAGATTAACACTAAAACAAAACAAACAAGGGGGGGTCATAAAAGATTGAACAGTTTAACTACAATAATAGGGACATTTCTAAGCCCTCCCCCCCAAACTAAGTAAATTAAGATAACTACTATAGTTTACGTGTCAAGTTTAGATATTCTGTAATCTTTCTTTAAGCGCGATTAAACTAATTAATCGTAAAAGTTGATGATATTAAGATGTTCTTACTTGTAATAATAAAAAGATTTACAATTGAACATGTTAAGTAAATCATTTTACTTTATCAACACTCTAAAATTAAGGTCGACCAACATAACAAAGATCTCACAAGGTGACCAAACTCAACATAGAAAATGACATTTTTCTTTCATTCAAACAATTTCAATTAATCTTTTCATCTTCTTAATTCAATATTATTACCTAATTATGTCCCTATATATAGTCCCCTAAATACAGTAATAATAATATCCTCCACAAAATGGGCTACTCATATTTGCTTTTTGGATTTGCCATTTTATGTCTATTGCCTCAATCAACATTTTGCATTACTAGGCATTATACATTCAATGTAACAACTTATAAACTTCATTTTTTTCTCTTGATTTTTTTCTAATATCATTGAAACTAACTACATTTTTGTTGTGTCTATAGATTGTAAAACACAACGCAACGAGACTATGCACCACGAAGAGCATAGTTAGCGTGAATGGACGTTTTCCAGGTCCTCGTATTGTTGCAAGAGAAGGTGATCGAGTGATCGTTAAGGTGATCAACCAAGTTTCCAACAATATATCTATTCATTGGTAAGAAATTAGACAACACAAGAATAAGTATCGAAAAAAGTTAGTTTAAACAAGCTTGTACAACTATTATACTGTTTTGTGTTGTGATAGGCATGGAATTAGGCAACTTGCAAACGGATGGGCAGATGGACCAGCATATGTAACACAATGTCCTATACAATTTAACAAGAGTTACACGTATAATTTCACGATCATCGGTCAGAGGGGAACTTTGTTCTGGCATGCTCATATTTCATGGCTAAGAGCAACGGTTTATGGGCCTATTATCATCTTGCCACGCCGTAACGAGTCATATCCATTTAAGAAACCACACAAGCAAATTCCAATCATGTTTGGTAAGTATCATAGTAAAACAGAACCATATTATGTTAGTGTTATAGTAAAATTTTAACATTAGTTGACACAAATGTTGATGTTCTGTTTTTTCTTTTTTTTTGGTTTCAGGGGAATGGTGGAATGTTGATACTGAGGCTGTAATAAATCAAGCTCTTCAGACAGGAGGTGGACCAAATGTTTCAGATGCATATACTATCAATGGCCTACCAGGACCTTTATATAATTGTTCCTCGAAAGGTATAATCAGCGATATTGCTCAGACTCTCCAAAAATACACGACTAATGAAACATCTGACACACACCTAACGATATTTTTGAAGAGTCTGAACATTAATGACAACCACAATGTTACATACTGTTGATGTAATGTGACCATCTTATCTAAAATCTTAAGTTGTTAGAGAGATGACCATGCATCGAAATGGTATCAGAGCAGACAAAAGTCTTGAGTTTGAGTCACATAGCTACTAGCTAGTTGTCAAAAAAAATTTTTTAGTTTTCCACGTGCTTAGTCTATGTAAAAGAATCAGTCCTACACGTGAAGAGGGCTTGTTGAGAATATAATCAAGTAAATGAAATTGTGCTCTGTCTAATGACTTAAGGTTTTACATGAGATAATTGCATGCTACGACACATACTAGCATACGTCATTTTCAAATTAACATATCATGTTTCTTCAGATACATTCAAGTTGAAGGTGAAGCCAGGAAAGACTTACATGCTACGTTTGATCAACGCTGCACTGAATGATGAAATGTTCTTCAGCATTGCCAATCACACCCTCACCATCGTTGATACAGACGCTATTTACACCAAACCATTTAACACAAATGTAGTATTCATCACCCCTGGCCAAACCACCAATGTTCTTCTCAAAACAAAGCCACATTACCCAAACGCCACCTTCCTAATGGCGGCTCAGCCATACTTCTCCGGTCTAGGAACATTTGACAACTCTACTGTTGCCGGTATCCTAGAATATGAATCCCCCTTATATAGTTCTCCCACCAACAAAAGTAAAATCAAACTTTTTAAACCAACTTTACCAAATATGACTTCAACAAGTTTTGTTGCCAATTTCACCAAGAACTTTCGTAGCTTAGCCAACACTCGATTCCCAGCAAACGTTCCACTAAACATTGACAAGCGTTTTCTCTTTACAATAGGACTTGGTTCTAATCCATGCCCCAAAAACATGACATGCCAAGGACCTAATGGCACTAAATTTGCAGCATCAGTAAACAACATATCGTTTGTCCTTCCAACGACAGCACTACTCCAATCTCATTACTCTGGACAATCTAATGGGATTTACTCTACAGATTTTCCGGCTACCCCTCTAAATCCATTCAACTATACAGGATCACCACAACCAAACAACACTTTTGTAACCAATGCAACAAAACTTGTTGTCTTACCATTTAATTCGAGTGTTGAGGTTGTGTTACAGGACACTAGCATTCTCGGTGCTGAAAATCACCCCCTTCATCTCCACGGTCACAATTTCTTCGTTGTTGGTGAAGGATTTGGTAACTTTGATCCTAATAATGACCCAACCAACTTCAATCTCAAGGACCCTATAGAGAGAAACACGGTTGGTATCCCTGCTGGTGGATGGATTGCTTTTAGATTCTTCGCGGACAATCCAGGTAATTAAAAACTTTATTTGTAAACAAATGAATGTAAAAATAATAATAATGATCATAAATTGTGATATATCAAAACAGGAGTATGGTTTATGCATTGTCATTTCGAGGTGCACACAAGCTGGGGACTAAGGATGGCTTGGATCGTGTTAGATGGATCGTTACCTAGTCAAAAGTTACCTCCTCCACCTTCAGATCTTCCTAAATGCTGAACAAGAACTGAAATTCAACTGCTCATTTCGCGATTTCTTGAGTGGTTTGATCTTCCTTTTTTTTTTGGAAATTTTTTTCCTAAATTAAGTTAATGTGTTGTTACATTCTTTTCTGTTACATTGGAACAGTTCAAGAGAACTGTGATCAACAAATGTTCTTCATTTTTTTCGAGAAAATATGTTCAGCTTCTATTAAACAACATGTCCAACGTAATCCCACCTTTGTACACAAATCTTATCCTTACCTTTGTGGGGTAAAGATATTGTTTTCTATAGACGGTTTAAAAATTGGAAGTGTAAATGATTTTCACCCTTTTATAAATCTACTTCTACATTTATGCAAGAAATATTATCGATTATTCTGAAATCAAGAAATATTAAGATAATTTGAAAGGAAGGTGATAATAATTATATTAATTCTCATTATTGATTTCAAACTTGTAAGAGTTTTGAATTTACAAAAATCCTTTAACTCTCTCTCTCTCACACAATCAAATAAAAATAACATACATGAACTGATAATAAGAAATAAAAATACAAAAGATACCCCACCAACTAACAAAACCAAAATTGCACAAAATTAAATTCTCAACATTTGGGAAGATCCATTGGTGGAGGAGGCAACTTTTGATTTGGAAGTTTTCCATTTTGAACCAATCAAGCCATTTCAATCCTCAACTTGTATGAACTTCCAAGTGACAATGCATAAACCACACTCCTAGTAACAAACAACAAACATACATACATTATTATTCACGGAGTTGGAAATTTTAACCAGATAAATAATATTGGTTAATTCCTGGTGATCATTTTATTATTGTCTCATTTACTATTTATTAACTACCTTTAGATATAACAGTTGTGATTTCATATCAAAGGGTATAATAGCTCTGCTTAGATACATGTTGTCGTTGACCTACAACAACAGGTAACTCGACATCAAGCCTCGTATGGTACCAATATAGCTAGCGTAAAAATTCTTGATACTATCACAATATACAACTTACAATAATTGTGGATTATTCTGAATGCAAAGATTAGTAAGATAATTTGAAAGGAAGATGATAAGTACATTAATTCTCATTATTCATTGCAAATCAATAAGAGTTATGAATTTACAAAAAATCCTTGACTCTCTCTCACACACATAATCAAATAAAAAAAATGGGAGGTACAAAAATTGCACAAAATTAAATTCTCAACATTTGGGAAGATCCATTGGTGGAGGAGGCAACTTTTGATTTGGAAGTTTTCCATCTTGAACCAACCAAGCCATTTTCAATCCCCAACTTGTATGAACTTCCAAGTGACAATGCATAAACCACACTCCTAGTAACAAACAACAAACACACATACATCATTATTCGCAGAGTCAGAAATTTTAACCAGATATATAATACTTCGAATGATATTTGAATGCAAATTCTTATAAAGTTACCTGGATTATCCGCGAGAAATCGAATAGCAACCCAACCACCAGAAGGGACACCCACAGTGTTCCTTTCAATAGGATCAACAAGGTTGAAATTTGATGGATCCTTATTAGGGTCAAAATTTCCAAATCCTTGTCCAACAACAAAGAAATTGAATCCATGAAGATGAAGAGGATGACTTTCAAGACCAAGAATGCTTGTATCTTGCATTACTAACTCCACACTTGTGTTAAATGGTAAAACCATAAGTTTTGTGTCATTATGAACAAGAGTGTTATTTGGAGGATTCCCAGTGTAATTAAACCAATTTAAAGGACTATAAGGAAAATCAGGTTTGTATACACCTTTGGATTGTCCAAAGAAATGAGATTGAAGAAGAGCAGTTGTAGGTAATATAAATGACACATTATTGACTGAAGCTGAGAATTTTGTACCATTAGGTCCTTGACATGTTTTGTTTTGATCACAAGGACTTGTTCCAAGACCTACTGTGAAAAACAAACGTTTATCAACGTTTTGAGGTACATTAGCAGGGAATTGAGGACTCGCGAGACTTCTTAATCTACTTGTAAAATTGGTGACAAAATTTGTGTCATTCAGAGCTGGTAGTAACGGTTTAAAGAGCGGTAGATTTTTCAAATGGAGTTTTGTTTTTGATTCATACTCTAAAATTCCAGCAACTGTAGAGTTGTCAAATGTACCAGGACCTGTCACATAAGGTCGAGCAGTCATGTAAAATGTGGCATTAGGGAAATAAGGCTTAGTTTTGAGAAGAACGTTATGTGTTTGTCCTGGTGTAATAATAAGTGTACTTGTCTCAAATGGTTTAACATAAACTCCGTCAGCATCGATAATTTGGAGAGTATGATTTGCAATACTGAAGAAAAGCTCGTCATTAAGTGCAGCGTTGATCAAACGAAGAAGATATGTTTTTCCAGGCTTCACCTTTAGCTTAAAAGTATCTGTATAAACAACATATCTAATAGTGTTAATATCATATTCTAGTGCACTAACATTATATAGAAAGCGAAATAATTGTTTTATTACCTTTTGTGGAGCAGTTATATAAAGGTCCAGGAAGTCCATTGATAGTATAAGCATCGGAAACATTAGGCCCTCCACCTGTTTGTAAAGCTTGTGAAATTATAGCTTCAGTATCAGCATTGAACCATTCTCCTGTGTGACATATAGAAATAATTAATTTCTTATAGACAAATTAATCAAGGATTATAAAAATTTTCAATTAATTATGATTTGTTCATCATTACCAAAGATGATGGGAACTTCTTTGTATGGTTTAGCAAATGGATAAGGAGTATTTTTCTTAGGAAGAATGATAATAGGACCATAGAGAGTTGATCTCAACCATGATATATGTGCATGCCACCAAAAAGTTCCTCTTTGGCCAATTATAGTGAAATTATACAAATATTTTTGGCCAGTTTGAATTGGACATTGTGTTACATAGGCTGGTCCATCTGCCCATCCACTACGAACTTGTCGAATTCCATGCCTATATAATAATCGCGAAATATTAAATATTGCTTGTTGAACCTTATGAATTTCACGAAAATTAAAAAGTTAATTCGTTTACCAATGGATGGAAATGTTGTCGTGAACATGATTGACAACTTCAATTTCAAGACCATCACCTTCCCTTGCCACAATTCTAGGTCCAGGAAATTGTCCATTTACTGTAACCATACTCTTTGTGTGACATAGTCGTGTCACATTTTGCATTTTAATCTGAAACACGAAAAAAAAAATGTGTAAGTATATACATACTAGATGCTAATTAATTCTAAATCGAAAAATTGAATTCACTTAGGAAACTATACAATAATATATATACATACTTCAAATTTATAGTGTCTGGTTGCAGCGGAAGTGCTAGGGAGGAGACACGATGCAATTATCAAAGAGACAAGAAATATTTCAATAGCACCCATTTTCGCGCACAGAAAATCAAATCTCGATTTTTTTTTTCCTTTGTTACTTACTTAACTTGATGTGTTTGTTCTATTTAATGCACGTAAGTCAAGTGTATATATAGAGATGTTTGGTTGATTTGGTGAAATTATTTTAAAAGAATTGAATTGAAGAGAAAAGTGAATAGGTTGATTGTAAGCTATGTTTGGTTAGACCAACTGTTGCTGTAGAACAAACTTTAGAGTGGTGTCAAAGAATACATTTTTTTTTTGTATATTTGTATATCATTTGTGATTTGTGTATTTGTCATGCAGATATTTCACTGTATATGGATTTTCCTTGTTAATAACTCATTGAGGATAGATTAATTTAGACTTCATAGACAGCTAGCTATAGGCTTCATGATTTTGACTCTCTTCCATACAGAAAGATGATACATATAGATATTGACTCATAAAATCTTTATTTCTTTTTACTTTAGAAGTAAAGTTTTGTTCAGAATTATATTCTGGTTTTTGTTCTTCTTTTAAGGTATGTGATCCTTCCCCTTTAACAAAGTTTTCTTGGGATCCACCTGTATCACCTTTATTCATAAGAACTTTTAATTTTTTATCTGAAAGATCAAGGTCTTCTAATGCATAAACTAGTTCATCTAGTTCATTCATTTCTTTGTTCAAGGTTTTCATCTGTTTTACAAGATTTGATTTCTCTTTTGACTAAAGAGATAAAGTTGAGATAAGATAAGATTCTTTCTTATCTTTTTCTTCATGACGTAAGTGCTTACGTCTTCTGCTTTGTCCTTTCTGACTGGCTACATTGTTGCTTTTACAGCTATCTGTTCTCCACTGGGATAAATAGCCTTGAACAAAAAGCTTTTATCATGCATGCATTACAAAGTGTAATTATTATCAAAAAATTTCTTACTAACTTGAAGTGGAAGAAATTTAAAGGGGTTGATATAGTTACACAGTCACTCAACTAATAGTTATTATTTTTTTAAAAAAAAAAGGTCTAATTTTTTTAAACAAAGAAAGATGACTTTCTGAAATAATAACTATTTATTGAAACTTGAGTGACTACTTGAGAAATCAAGTCAAACTTATTTAGATGTGTGTATAGTATCCAAACAAAATTTAATGAAGGCTTAATCAAAAGTTAATTCCTTAAACTAGTTAGGATATTTTATTTAGATATTTAAATCAAGTCATGTTCCAATTAAATACTCCAATTCCTAAAAAATATTCTAATTAGTCACTTTTTTATACTTTATGTATTTATTCAAATATGTAGATGAGTGAAGTAGAGTTTATAAATAAGTTTGACCAACTATAAGCTTGGCCAAATACCCTCTAGTTTTTTTAAAAAATATAACTTAAACTTTTTATTTTACTCTTACCTCTCTAGAAGGGATAAAGTCGGATAAAGTCTGGGTACATTCTATCTTCTCCAAATCCTATTTGGTGGGATTACATTGGGTATATGTTAATAGTTGTTGTTTTTATGTTTACTCTTAACAAAAAAAGTTCTAATCACAAAAATATTATACCTTCCTTCTATCCTTTATTATGTCCCAATTTACATGACGCTCTTTCTTTTTACTCACTTATATAAGGAATGCTCACATCTTTCTCTATTTATTAGTAGTATAATAACTTAACTTTTCATTTTATCGCTAATTAAATAATTTGTGGAAATTTGACTTATTTTTTAAATCATAAGTTTTAACATTCTTCATTTTTTTCTCTTAAACACTGTGTTTAATTAAATATCATCACATAAATTGAAACAAGAGAATAATTAATCAGATCACAAACTTTAAAAGTCTTTATTAATTCCGCCACATGAATATTATATTCTCTCCAACCTATTTTAAATGTAGTTTTACACCCCTTTTAAAGGTTTTTTGGGATGCCAGCGTCAGTGTGTGAATTAAATTTCATTCTAGTTGAGCCAATCACGAGACGCTTTTAATTCCTGCAGCAACAGAATAGTTGTTTTCCATCTTAAAATATTTGTCATATTTTTATTTTTTTATATATTTTTTCAAAAAAATTATGATTGAAGAAATATAATTACCTATTTTACAGTTATTTATATTTTAAAATACAATCTCTTTTCATTGAATATTCCTCTTTTTATGTATCATAATTAAAGTATTTGTAGTTTAGAAAAACAATTATTAAAATAAATTAAAGTAGAAAAATCACTAAAGTATTTGTAGTCTTGAAAAAAATATAAAAATAAATTAAAGGAGAAAAATCACATAAATTGAGACAAAACAAAATAAATAGTAAATTAATTAGCAAAAATATTTTTTATTTTGTTGCAGCGAATTAGCTGGCGTAAAATACGGGATAATGGGGAAGTTATCAATACCCAAAAAGTGCACTCTGTACCATTACGTGTGTGCTTCATAAATATTCTATCGTCTCAATTTATTCGACATATTTTTTAAAAAAATTATTTAAAATATATACCATTTTTAATAATTCAAATAATTAACTTTGAAATTTCTTTTCATCCTTCCATTCTTAATAGAAAATAGTTACATTATTCTACTGACATCAATTTTTTTTTCTTCATATTTAATCAAATCGTGTCATATAAATTAAAATAAAAGAATATACGTACCATATTCTAACTTTAACTCTGCAATAAGTTAGTAATAGCCCCACAATGTTAATACTAAAATCTTAAATTTGTGCGTACTTTTATATATATGAAAACAATGCAAATTGAATAATACAATGAGTAAGGCAAACATCGATCATCCTCGTGGGTTCACGCAATAGGTTACTGCAGTCAAAATATAATATATATCATGTTTGCATTTACCATTTTTCATGAGTCTTATCTCCTCTTTTTTATTCCACAACCCCCCCCCCCCCCCCACACACACACACAAAAAAAAGAAAAAAAACCTTTGCAACTGTATATTTATAGTATAAATTTTTTTATACTTTCATAGTAATTTAACTTGTCATATGATGTCATGTCAATTAACTATGGTTAGAATAAATTTTGACCCATTTATGTGGTTATAAATTGTTTTATATATATATATATATATATATATATATATATATATATATATATATATATATATTTGAGATATAATAAAAATAAAATGTGTTCACGTAAATTGAAATAAAAAGAAAACAATGCATTTGTATCTAAGTTACTTTTTCTGGTTCAAAATAATTAATGTTTTGGCCTCTAAAATTTGATACAAACTAATTAATATTTCACATATCAAGAAATTATTTAATTCTTTTTATATATTAGTATATACTATTTCCTCTGTGGCTAATTACTTGTCTACTTTTTCTTTTTTAGTTGTCCCTAATTAATTGTCATTTTGACAAATCAAGAAAAGACAATTTTTTTAACCTATTATACCTTCAATTAATTCCTTCGAAAAAGGTAGAACTTCTTAAAAATCTTAAATTTTTAATTCATTCACTTTATATTTAATAACGGTAAAATGGTAACCTCACAATGTCAGTGATTATTTTCTTAATAGGTATGTCAATTCAAAAGTGGACGATTAATTAGGGACAGAGAGAGTACTATCTATCATGAACACACATATATTTATTAAAAAACAAAGTTGGGGGTAGGGCAAGGGGAAATGTGGGGGGGGGGGGTATAATGTGGGAAGTTCTAATTCGTATCCACACCTATCAAAAGTTAAAATAGTCAACCAACTGAGCTAGCTACTAAGGCCCCAAAATATTTTTTCTATATATTTTTTGCTTCATAGAAATTAAATTCAATTTGCTATAAATTTGGCTACCCAGGCTGTATACACTACTATTTCATATGACTCTTTACTCCACCAAGAATTTTAATACTACTATTATACTATATATTAAAGTTTTCCTTAAGGTTTTTGTGCATGACACAAAGCACTAGAAAGGGACAAATTTATAAAATCCTTTTTATAGTTTTGCAGACTATCTTATCATGTAGTGATCATTTGCATTTTGTCCTCTTTTCAAACTATTTGTACCCTAAATTTTTCACTGACAAATTATAAGTCATTCTTGGAATTATTTAAAAATTTTACTCCTTTTTTTCTTTCTACAAAAGATGGAGAGTTTGCTTTGTGATGAAATTTGGCTAGAAAAAGAAGAAGAATTAAAAAATGCTGTTGAAAATTCTTGTTTTTTTAAGTCAAAAGAAGATTGTGAAGAAGCTTTTGAGATTTTATTAAACAAGGAGATAAGTTACATGCCTAAAATAGGCTATTTGAAGTTCATAAAAGAGAATTGTTCTATTGAGAATGCAAGGTTCAAAGCTATTCATTGGCTTATAAAGGTAATTTCATTTTTTTTTATATGAATCATATCTCCCATCTCTATCGTAAGACGTAGATTCAGTATCATAGGCAAGATTTTCACGAAGATAATGTGTGATTTTTCCAACAAATAGAGTTTGAATGAACCCTTCTTGATCCCTCTATCTCCGCCCCTTAAGATGTCCATGTAGTATAGTCTCAACTGGTTCAACTAAATTCAATAATTTTTTTACGAAATTTAAAATATGTATTTGAAAATTTACTATAATTGTATCATGTATAAATTGTTCTAGTATTAAGATTCAATTTTTCTTGCATAGTAACTATTTTTTTTTGTGTTTTTTATCTCCTAATTTTATTTTTTTTAATGATTATGAACATATGTAAAGTCTCAAAGGAGGTGGAATCTCTCATTTGGAACTGTTTTTGGTGCTGCAAGTTACCTTGATCAGTTTATCTCTTTAAACAAGTGCCAGGTAACAATATTAATTTATATTAAAGTTTCTTTTTAAGAAATATTTTATTTTTAAAAAATAAATAAATAACTGAATTCAAGTTAATTGATCAAATTTTATATTACACAATTTTTTTTTTGTAGGGATGGAAATATTGGATGTTTGAGTTACTCTCAATTGCATGTTTGTCTGTGGCCTCTAAATTTCATGAAACAAGTCCCCCTCAATTGCTTGAATTACAGGTAGTTTTTTATATATATATATTATCATTATTGATAGATAAATTAACTCGAGTGTTAATCAGAAATAATTTTTTTATTTTCATAGGATAGGTGTGAGTCTACGTATACATTATTCTCTTCAGACTATATTTGTGAAATTATACTGATTATGTTATTAATTGTTGTTGTTGTTTGATATATAGATGGAAGGAGTTGAACATTTGTTTGAATCAACAATGATCCAACGTATGGAATTGACATTATTGGAGACTTTAGGATGGAGATTAAATTCTACAACACCATATTCATATATTGAATTATTTCAATGGCGTATTAATTCACTCAAAAGTGTCAATGACCTACTTCTTCGAATTCTTTTAGGTAAAAAAAACACAAACTTAAAACTAGAATTGATTTCTCGACTTATAATTATCTCAGAAAGTGAATTTCTGAGATAATAACGATTAGTTGAGTGGTCATATAAAAAATCAACCACTTAAAACTCTTCTTCTTCTATTTTTTGAAGGAATTTAACTTATATGTACTGACAGACTGATTATAAGATTTATATGTTGACAGATGCTAAATTCTTGGAGTTCAGGCCTTGTGTGATTGCACAATCTGTTGTTACATGCATTTCTGAAGATTTGTCTCCATTAATAGATGACTCTTGTTTCAATAATTTTACTAGACTCATACCTCAAGATCAAAAGGTAAATATTTACACAATCCTTTATTTAAAAAATAAATAAATAGAAAATATTCATTTTAATATAAAATATTCTCCAAATTATTTAAATATAGAAGCTAGATAGAAGTCACTATAAGTCAATTAAAAATACTTTGTCAAAACATGTATTAAGAAATTAAAACCACTTTTGAGTCTACAAAAATTAATTGTCACATCAAGTAGAAAGGACTATTATACTTCACTAAGAACCTCATTATTATTGTTTGATAATATCACATATTAATTGACGAAAGTATGAAAAAACATCTCGTAATGTATTTAACTAGAAAATAGATTATGCTCCTACAGAAATATCAACTCGTTACGGAATCTCGCGAGTGTGAATTTCATAACCCTTCTTTTTTTCCCCCTCATTTAGGATGGTCTAAGCAAGTGTCAAAGAATGATGATGAATAAACAATTGTTGATTGAGGAATTTCAAGAATTGATCACAAGTGAAGTTTTTAATTATGGCCCTTCAAGTCCAGTAACTGTATTGACAATGGAGCAACATGACTTGTGTGATATTCCTCAAGGGGACATCAATTACATTTCTAATGCTAATAAACGTAAAAGGGAACGTTGACGAACGTGTCGGACAGACGTCAAGTGGTTGAATTTTTCTTTTTATTTTCGAGGACAAATCTATCAAATTTGATCAATTCTAAAAATGTTGTTTGTTAATTTTATGTTGTTGTAGTTGATATCTCTTTTAAACACTACTAAGTAGAAGCTTAGGCGAGGATCAAGAATAATTATTATTATTATTGTTGTTGTTCTACTGCTAAATAGCGAAGCTTTTAGCAACACTAATTTTAATTTACGATCGTCATTTTCTCAGCCTATATTTATTATTGTCTTTTATGGCATGATGAGATCATTTAATTTTGGATTTTTTAATTCATAGATCGTAATTCATGATTTATTTTATTGAATTATTTTTTATAGCTTAAAATTCAGCGAACCTTACACAAATATCATAATAAAGTCACTAAGCAAATCGTTCAATATAATTTTGTCTAGTTAAAAATCACAAGTCACTGAACCACTTTTTCTTATAAATAAAAAAAGTCATTTGACTAAAGTACTATGTAAAATATTTCGTGTGTTTCCTCCTAGCTAGTTATATTTTGTGATATTATTAGGAATAGTTGAGCAATTCTTTTAGCGACCTCGTGATAGCTAAGTAAAATTGAGTGATTTTTTTAATCAAAGATTTTTCCATACCCAAAGTTTAAACTCTAGGCCTCAGACCTCTGATTAAGGAAAGAACAACTTCATCCACTATATATCGTAATTTAGTGGCTTTTATTAGTTAGTGTAATAAAGTGAAAAGTTGAGTTACCGTATATAAACTCTTATAAGTTTGTAGCATAGTTTTAACACAAAGCATAATAAGAAAATAAAATATACTCTGTGTAATATCACCTACAACAAATTTTTATTTAAAAACTAATATTAAATAATGTACTAAGTTTAATTTCAATAAAATCAACCAAAACAAAAATAAATCGGAATTTAGTTTTCTATTTTGAATCAGATGTACATTTTAATTCCAGCTGTATTTGAATAATATAGAAGACGTAACTATAAGCTCAAATTAAATATGGATTTTTCGTGTTTGTATATAGGTAGAAAGTATTGAAAATATCCCTAAATTTAGTGTGAATTATTAGTTTCATCATCGAACTATTGACGGCCTTGAAAACACTATTTTACTTGACTAACTAAACATAAATACATCTTCAATCATACAACATAAGTGAAATACACTCCTAAATACTCGTCAAACTTACGAATGTTTTAACACTGCTCGCGTCTAAATTTAATAAAAAATATTATTGTATTAAAGAAATGCATGCATGGGAAGAAGGGCAACGTGAGCTTTTATAACGGGCTGTAGTTGTAGAAATGGCTACGTGACCCTATATTACATCTTACGTGTTCCATTTTTGGCTTCTTAAATTAATTTTTTTAATTTATTTTTGGTGAAAATTTTGGAAAGAATGATGGTGATATATTATCATATCAAGAACATAAATTTGGAAGAGGGTTTGGTTAAATCAAATAGAAAATATGCTATATTTGACTATTTATCAAATTATATTATCGTAAAATATGAATTAATAAAATAAACTTAACATACATGAATAATTAGACGGTTGAACGGTTAATAAATGATGATAAAATTTATGATTATTCTCAAAAAAATAATAATTAAAAGTTCATACTTTAACTAATTGAAGAATTAAGTACTTAATAAGATGTTATAAATATTAAGATTAGAATTTATCAATACCCCTTTATGTAGGAAGTGTTTATTACGGAAGAAAATGTTTTTCAATTTTTTTGTGTTGGTGTACATCCAAAGCTGAAGACATATATAGATGTCAGTTGAAACCTAGTTGAACTGTTTAACGAGCACATTTATGTGTTTTTTTCCTGTGATAATCGAACACACCATCAAATTAACCGAAACCAAAAAAAGGAAAAATATGAGGTGTCAAGGAGGGCACCTATGTGGGGAGTGGGACACACTCATTTAGAGAAAGTAATTCCTCTTATCAGAATTTTGGAGACCACAAAATAATTTGTTGATAAGGTAACACAAAAACAAGAATACAATGGGCTAATTTGCTTCCAACTTTTTTTGTGTAACAATGGCTTCACTCTCATCTTCATTCCTCTCAACAACACTCTCTGCAAATTATTCTCAAAATCACCATTTATTTCTGCCCAATAATCTCAACTTCAAAATTACCAAAAGGACCTCCTTCAACATTCAGGCTGCAAAGGTTCCAGCTGGGGTATGTGCTTTATCATGTGCCATATTTAGTTTTGAACTTTGAGATTCAAATTGTATTTTTTTTTATGTATCTTGAATTATCGATTATTGGGACTTACGGTATTTTTTATGTGGTTTCCAACGATGCAAATTTTAATTTTGAAAAAACTAAAAAGATTTTATGTTCGAATTTATGATCAAAATAAATAGTTTTGACTCTCAAAAAGGGAATTATATATATAAATAGTGGGTAATGACTTTGAATTCAAAATAAACAGTTTTGACTCTCAAAAAAGGGAATTATATATATAAATAGTGGGTAATGACTTATTTAGGATATACATAAGTTGTTAAATTCGATTGGCATAAGACTTTTTTTTGAGAAAATTGGCATAAGACTTTAATCCCCTTATTTCAATTTCTGATTTCCCATCTTAGGATTCGTTAGGCCATGAAAATTCAGAAAATCAACGTTTGACTATAAAAATTTCAAATATAACTTGAAATTGTATTTGAAATTTGAAAAACACCCAAAATCTGTTTTCACATATATAACTATGTTTTTTTTTGTTGTTAAGTGGTAGATAAAAGTGGACCATAGTTACAAAATGATGTTTCAAAATGTTTGTAAATGTGGGTACCGGACACCGAAGTCGCCTTTGTTAGGGAGAACTTTTGCCCCTCAATGTGGGATTTTCTTGCCCGAATTCGGATTTAGTCGAGCTCTAATATGAGTACCAGACATCGGGTGGGTGGGAAACAAAAAAAAATGTTTATAAATGTAACTTGTATTGTGTAGGTGGAGTTGCCAAAGGAAGTACCAAAGTTAAGCAGACCCCTTTTGGGTTTCACAAAGACTGCTGAGATATGGAACTCTAGAGCTTGTATGATTGGTCTTATTGGTACATTTATTGTGGAATTGGTAACTGTACATCTTTTATACCTTTGAATATTTGGTTTTAATTGATTAATTACTATATTGTAATCTTTGTGTGTGGCATTTTTCAGATTTTCAACAAGGGAATTCTTGAAATGATTGGTGTAGAAATTGGAAAAGGCCTTGATATTCCTCTCTAAATGTTGTATATCTTTAATTTCTTCATCAACATTCAGTAATGTACAACAGTGATACATTCATTATTCAAGAAAATTTCGATATCTCTTCTGCTGTTTAGAGCATATCATATCTACAAAAAGTATATAGATACTTGTGAGTTGATGAACGTAATGTGCCTTGAACTTTTCGATGGAAATATGTTAAGGAAGGAAACAACTACAGGACTCGGCTTATTCGAGTATCTATGACAAACACTTTGGTTGATGACTCGGATGACTCTAGTGCCTCCGCGAGTGACAATCTGCGATTTGTCCAAGCTGTTTCAGCCCACTGTTTCATTTTTTCACCTTCTGTTTTTCTGTTTTCTTGCACGATAAGCGTCTCTGCATACCCACCTGCATAACAACCAAGCAAGTTGATCCAGGTACTAGGATGGAATGCCATAAAATCACACACTTGAAAAGATTCACTTTCTGTATAGCTAGAGTACATTAGCAAGTAGTTTCATGATGTTTATCAAAGATAGGCAACGATTTTGTGTAAGAAACATCAGCAAGGTGGCAGGAGAGTGGATCAATGGAAGCGTACAAAACATACTCAATGTAATCCCACGACTGGGATCGGGGCAGGCTAGAGTGTACGCAGACCTTACACCTCCCTACCTTGAGAGGTTGTTTCCAATAGATCCTCGGGTCAAGGAAAAGCATATCAAAGCAGACCGAAACATAAACAATGGAAGTGAAGAAACTATGGCAAAATACCATAGAAAGCATGACAAAGCATTCTGAACAAAAAGAACAGTAACTACAACTAAATACTTTGATAATTAAAGTACAAGAGCCAGTAGACAGTAACAAAACTCGAAGGACAAGAAATTACAGGAGAAATACTACTACTACTAGTATTGAAGGATAAGTGAGACAACGCTCTACTACCAACTAACCTTCTACCCTTATTTGTGTCCTCCACAACCTCCTACCTAAGGTCATATTCACAGTAAGCTGCAACTGTCCAATATTTCTTTGGCCTTCCTCACACCTAGCACTGCTAAATCTAGATCAATCCTTCAAGTACAAACAAAACTTTCACTGATTGCTGCAGCTGAATTCTTAAAGTATTTCCATATGTTTTTCCTCTCGAGTCAATTTGAACAATTCATCCTTCTTAAAAATATGGAACTGAAAAGCAGGAGGCATCTATTACTTTGGTCAAAGCACAACAATCTGGGAAGCCATGCTAACCCCTGCAATCTATAGCTTCGTCTCTTTCAGTGAAGACTCAAAAACTATAATGCCTGACGGAGGCAAGGGTTGCAGAAAGAGAGATCACTTTACCCTAAAGACACAGCTTTTGCTACTATTACAAAGTTTGTTTCCAGAAAAAAGATCTTGTAATTAGGGTGAAAGAGGAATATCTTGAAGAGGTCGGGCAATTCTGCAAAAGATGGGGATAAGAAGTAAATAAGATCCACTAAATTTTAGAAGCAATGTATACCTCTTGCAAGGGCAAGAATATCCCTTCTAGACCGTGTCGCTCCAATACCTGTAAAAAGATTTTGAATGGTTGTTATTCTATCTCTGGTTGATTTCTGCATGATGCAAACTTGGAACTTTTTCATTATTTGGCATACCTTCTACTTCCAAGGGTGGAGCTTTGAGCACTTCAATTGCTCTTCTATAGAGTCCCTGCATTATTCAATGAAACCCTTTAAGAGATAGAGAGAGAGAGAAAGAGAGAAACCCTGAGAAAGAAAGTATTTCATATTCAACTATTGTAACTGCAATAGGGTCACTCATTAAATCCTTTGGAATCAGGTCCTTGAAATGAACAGTTTCTTGACATTATTTTTGGATTAAGTTTTTTTCAGTATCTTCAGAAGAAATCCTTAGAAACAAACCCACCAACGTCACCTAGGGAATAAACCCTAAATCGCATCCATTGAACCATGCATTCTTTAAAATTTTGGAAATGCATCCCAAAACCTACTCACAATGTTAAAACGAATTCCACCCAAAATCATTGTTACTGGGTTGACATTGCATGGGCATTGCAATGGTAAAACAGAAAGTAAATGCATGTGGTGTATAGATATTTGTATATGCCAATGGCTCTGAGAATAGTTTCAGACCTCTTGAATCAAAAGCGAGCTTGACCGCTCCATGGCTGCTTTATGTCGATACATGAGAGCTATGCAGGTCAAAATAATACCTAACTTTGGATGATAATTACCTGCATAAATAAAATAAAAATCAATAGGATACAAATGAATTTGTCATACATGCAATAATAAATTGATGTAGCAAACCAAAGCACTCTTCTGCTTTCTTCAGTGCTGCAGTTAGTATTTCCTCAGCATCATCAAAATTCCTACAGCCACCAGAAAAGTCTGTGCATGAGGGAAGATATTGGAATATATGTTTATACAAGGGAAAGCCAAACATTTAAAGGAAGTCTTACCCCAAATGAGCCTCAAGCTGACCTAGAGCACAAGTAGCTCCTAACAAAGTCTCCTCCAAATTCATGTTACAAGCTGATACGGACTGTGAGTCAGTAAAATCTTTACGTTCTGATACATCCTGCATTGCCCTTTGATATAACTCCCTCGCCATTTGAAAATTCCGCTTACAATGCAGGAATTCACCAAAAGATAGTGCAACATTGCCTATACATCACGATATCAATATATTGTAGAACTATGTCATCTGTGATGTCTCACAAGGTAAATCCTTACCAAAGCAACCTTTATCACCTTGAGCTCCTTCAAAAAATGACTGGGCTGAAATGAACATACACAATTTCAATACCTTACAAAGAATAACACAGAAAGCAGAGGAAAAGTTTGACCACTATATTTTTCACCTGATTCAACATTACCATGGACCAACTCAACCAGCCCTTTCAATGCTTTTGCACGAGCTTCCAAAATGTCAGATCCACCACCACCAATCTCTAGCCTTATGGTTTCCAGCAGTTGCAAGCACATATCTGCAGTTGCTGATGAAAAATCATCCTACATTTGGAGAAATATTTGCTAAGTAATCCTATATTATATATAAACTATATGCCAAAAATCAGTTCAGGCAGACATCAGCAGTTCAACAAGTCTTACTTGATATGATTCTAAATAAAGCCCAGCAAGTGCTTCAGAGGCGGCAACTGCAATCATATGCCTAATTGTTACCATGGGAACTTCAAACTGTGGATTCTATCAAAAGTGCCACAAGTTTTACCTCTAACAGCTAAAGATGACAAGCCCAAATCTTGAATTTTCTGGAGCTTCTCAATGGCTTCACTAAAATTCCCTCTAAAAAACAAAAAAAAAAAAGTACCAGGAAAGGAGAATAAAACAATTAACTTCAAATTTCAGGTCATAAAGTGGATAACCACATCATAAAGACTAACCTTTCAGAAAATAAGGTAGACATGGTGAGCAAAACCAATCCTTTAGCACTCTCATCCGATTGAGTTGAGTGGCACTGCTCAAGTACCAATTGAGCTTGCGCATATGATTCATCTATGAACACATGGAAAATCAAATCAAATTCACAATGACAGCAGAGAACCAAACTCAAGACACAAACTTGATAAGTTGGGAAAAGTAAAAAAAAAAAACTGATTGAGAAGAACATATGTGCCCAATGTGGAAAATCAAAGTAGATTCATATTTTACAACAGATAAAAACTCAAGACATGAACTTGATGACATGGGAAAAGTGAAAGACCTGATTTTTCGAATAGGCATCTATGACCAAATGGAAAATTGAAGAAAATTCACATTTACAACTGCCCTAAATGATAGTTCACAAATTTCACGAGGTCTTACATGGTTGACTGTCGCATCTTTCTTTTTTAAAAGATATGTCCATTCATGAAAGGTGTTACTTGGAAAATAGTGACTGAATCCATTAGAAAGCAACTCTTCTTAAGGACATGAATGGGTACCTTCATTAGTCTATCTCTCTACATATGTATACATACACATATGCACACACAAAAATAAAAGTGCTTCAGAGGAGGCACATACATACACGCGCACACAAAAGTGCTTCAGAGGACGCACATACATACACACGCACGCGCACACACTATTCTATAAGTGGGAAGCCCCAAATCAAAGTATTAAAATACTAAAGTAACCTTAAAATGTTGATGAACAAAAATAAATGCCCTTTCATGACTAATTATTTTTTTCATTTATAACCAGTACATGAACCTAGCTTACATTAATCATTCTTTTCCTCATTAGTGTAAAACGGCAGAACTTAAAGAGTTGTAAAAACTCAATATAGACTAAATACAATTTACCAAGTTAACACAAACTAAATATCCACTATATGTTATATTACTGCTAGCTATAAATGCTTATCAAATGAACTTCTCCTTGAGTTGAGTTGTTGCTTTGTCTTGACCGTTGCTTTTGCTTTGAAATTGTTTGAGAGTTCTGATTGTGAGCATATCATCTGCTGCTTGTAATATGACGACCACTGAAGCATATGAGAAGACTATCTTTCCAGGATGAATAAGCGATATTGGTTAATTCCAGCTTTCTTTGAAGAGGATTTAAGACAGATACCTACTCTTTGCATTCAAAGACTATCTTTCCAGGATGGATAAGCAATATTGGTTCATTCAAGCTTTCTTTGAAGAAGATTTAAGATGGATACCTACTCTTTGCCTAGAGATTACAAATCGAGCAGACGGGGTGAGGCCGATGAGGGCAAAGTCTTATGATCCCACAAAAAATTAACTTGTCTAGCTTTGTCTATTCCAATCCTTCTTTGTATCACCCTGTTGGGCTTAAGTTTTCTTTTTATTTTAATTTCTTTCCTTTTTGCACTAGTAATAGCAATTTTTGTTAGTAGATTATGTCTAAGGGGACTTAATCATAAGAAAATAGGTAATTTTTTTAAAGTATATATTTTATATGTTGAATCTTTTTAACCTCTTTATATTTAACTATCTTAGTGATATTCGAGCTCTGCTAAAACAAAGAAGAGATGACTAATTAAAAATAATAATACTTCTTACTTAAATCATCAAAGTCCTAGAGATAAGAAACAAAAATAAAATTGTTATATATAGTGAAAATCTTATTTTATTTGGATAATAATAATTAAATGTCAAATTATGGGCCTTTAGACAGTTTTTTGAGTAAGAATACAGTCTTACCTTATCTTCACCATAATACGGGCTCCAAGTTCTTATGACAGAGCACGAGGAGATTTATCATCAACTTGATGATTGGAATGAAACTCAAAAGCATGGGATCCTCGTGGTCCAAGAAAATCAAACAATCAATAACAGTAAGCATGAGATTTTTGGTAGTATCGGTTAACCCGATGGTCGCGGCCATGGAATGTGGGACGGAGGACTTGTAGTATTTCTCTAGATATGGCAAAAGGAAAGACCCCCGAGACGCACAAATTCTTTCTAAATCTTTCGGTGTCTTCCTTATGTGTGATGCATGTGCTGTGTTCCAATAGACTATTCATGTCGTTTAGACTTTAGTAGCATACAAGCTGGCTTCAACTAATGTCAGAGTGAATCCAATTCTTCGATTCAATGCACGTGTCCAAACACTAGTAACTATAATAAGATCAACCGATAATTCACAAAATGTGCTAATGAATTATTGCAGTAGAGTGAATTTCCAAAACATATTAGAAAAGAGAAATACGAATTCTTTGTTTATCATAGCAGATTCCTGTCATAACTACTACATAAAGAGACCATTAACTTCATTTTCTTAAACCATTCATCTTCTCTCAAACATTCAAAATACATAATTAAACACTAGAAATGAACTTCACGACTTGAGAAAACAGAAAATACCTATTACCCAGATGGGGAAATCAAAGCAAATTCACATCTACAACACAAAAACAAACTGAAGAGACCAATTCATGATATGGGTATAGTGAGAAAAAACCTGATTTTTGTGCCCGAGCAAGGGAAATAGCATAATTGATCATCTGAAGAGCAACTGGGTTGGTCTTGAAACCAGTATTAACATTGTTGTTAATGGAGAAAAATCTTGTTGGTGGTGACCTAAAATCGCACACGGCGGAGCCACCAATTCTTGCAGCTCTATAGAGCTTAGCTCCGATTCGAAACATAGTAAATGCTTCTGCAAAACCCTAATTGCAAAGGGTTTATCAGATTTGGGGTTCGATTTCAGTAGCTTTGAATTTTGATGGAGCTACTCCATTTTTTTTTTTATTTTTGAAGCTAAATTAAACACTTAATATTTAATAATTAAGATAAAATTATATTTAAAAATACTATATATTACTCAAATATTATTAAAAGATTACATGGTTAGATTATCAAGTCAAATCTAAAAATAGTTGTCTCAAATTATTCATTTTAGAAATTCAAAATAAATTATATTTTTTCTATTTTTTATTCAGTAGTAATTGTTCTTGAAGATAATACATTAATGGATAATGGAAACAGATAGTCGCTCTCATAAACAAATGAATCCAAAATTATGTATATGTACATTTGAAAAGTTTTTGAAGACATTTATTCATTAGAAGTTCGTATGCGATTCGCGATACATATATATTTAAAATTAGTATAGTGGAAGTTTTTTTTGGCAAATGTAATATATACAATTAAGTGTTGAATTAGATATTAGGGAACCGTTCTAATCCTTGTTATGAAGTTAAACGATAGCTTAAGCATAATGCAGCTTAAATTCTCCCTTATAAAATAATCACGATTCTTAGTAGTGTAAGTTTTCTTTTTATTTTAACAAAATAAACTTGTTCAAGGTCATCTCATGTGAAAATATTAGGTGTCGTGTGGTAGCTCATTCGGAGGTGAGTTATGCATATATTAAATTCTGCATAAATAAGAAGAGGTAAATTATTCAGGTGTTTGATTTGCAATTTAGAAACTCACTTAACTAATACATGTATAAGATATGAGAAATTTATGTACTACTATTTTATGCACGATAAAAGAAAGCAACTTTATTACAATATTTTTGGTCATCTCACCAGTCTAGATTTATCGATCATACGTATAAGAAGAGAGCACACATCACGAAATGTGGCATTTTAATCGGACGATATGCTACTAGTAACAAGTTATAAGCAATTGATGCACGTAAAGAATGCGTATCATGGACAAATTATTTGATCAATAACTACGGCCTAAGTAGCGCAAACTCTTCACTTTCAATTCCGTAACCATGTCGGATTCTCCAAAAATACACTAAAAATACACTACTTTTGAAGAATTCTACATGCACACGGGACTCAAAGCGACATCGACCATGACAATTCTAGCTTCTGATGAATGAGTCAACTATTTTTGGAAAATCAGACACGCACACATTGACATTTTTAAAGAGTCCGAGCAACATAGACCATGACAATCCTAGCTTCTGATGACTGAGTAAAGTTGAAGCATGTACACAAGCTAAGTATCTCCAAATCACATTAAGCTATAGTGAGGTACAAGTCCTCAACTTGAAGCAATGCATATGTGCCCTTTGTTCCCAAAAGAAAGGTAAAAAGATACCATTGTTGGTTATAATAAACTAAAAGCACACTGCTAAACAGAATGTTTAGTTTGTACTTATAAACTTGAGCTAGCTCTTCCACTCCCCACTAACTCAGTATACCTGAGCTTCAGCTTCTCAAAGTGTCAAAATGCAGATTTTAACTCATCTACTCTGTATTGCACTCTGTCTATACCTCTTTCTTGTCAGCACAAGTAATTCCTGACTCTTATTCCATGTCCTCAACTCATTTGTATGCAACTTTCTTGACTTGTTTTACTTTTTGTCATGTGACTACAGATGGGACACAACTTATTCTGGTTAACAACTGCAGAAGAAGCATATGGCCTGGAATTCTTGGCAATACAGGGAAGATGACTCCTAATGATGGTGGCTTTCATATGAGAAGTGGTGACGAGGTAGTCTTCGATGTGCCTGAGAAGTGGTCAGGTAGGATATGGGCCAGGCAGAATTGTCACTTCAATAAAACTGGTCAAGGCTCATGTGATACTGGAGACTGTAATGGCCGGTTAAAATGCCGGGGGTTAGGAGGTAAGCCACCGGTTACTGTAGTCGAAATGACACTAGGCTCATCGACTTCGCCCCTGCATTTCTACGACGTGAGCTTAGTCGATGGCTTCAACGTGCCAGTTTCAATGAGACCTGTAGGTGGAGGAGCAGGCTGTGGCGTGGCAGAGTGTGATGTTGATCTGAATATATGTTGTCCATCTGCACTAGAAGTGAAGGTTGATGGAAAAGTGGTAGGGTGCAAGAGTGCTTGCTTGGCTATACAATCAGCCAAGTACTGCTGCACAGGAAAGTTTGCAGATCCCAAAACTTGCAAACCTACTATCTTTGCTCATCTATTTAAGGCCATCTGCCCCAAGGCTTACAGTTATGCATTTGATGAGTCTTCTAGCCTAAACAGGTGTAGGGCTACAAGGTATGTCATTATCTTTTGCCCTCCAAAATAAGAGTTCTGGGAATCTGTTATACAAGTTTCAAGGACTGGATGGAAACACATGTCCATCTAGAGGCAGTTTGTTGTCCCAACTTATGTAACTCAAGTCTTAGCAGAAAATTAATGGGAAGTCGATGAACATCAATATTAGTACTAGTTGAGATTCTCATATTGTGATAAAAAGCCGCCAAAATAAAAACACATTCAACAGTTGATGATCTAAATATACTATAACCAAAACGAATACAACATTACACTAAGATTTTGGTTAAACAACAAAGGAAAAGAAGAAAAATTGCATTGCAAGTGTGACATGACAGAGAGGAAAGACTAAATTATCCAGAAACACTCGGCATTTAACACACCATGTTATTTGTAATATCATAAAGATATATTAAGCCGAAGAACCTGGTATTGCCTAAAACATGTACATCATGCAGAGGTGTCTCTATTTTCTGCCCCAGACATGGCTCCACTAAAGCTATTCTGCGCAGGAGGGTCCTGTGTAGGTGGACCTAGGCCTAGCAATAAGGGAGCCTGTTTCTTTTCGTTACTTGGCTTAGTATCCTCATTCCTATTCGCAGCCCAAGCTCTCAGAGGAGGTTCAAAATGCTTACTAGCAACATCAGGTGGTAATGCATCCTCTCCAGGGAGAACAACTAGGCCTTTTTCTCTAAGAGAAGAAGGCTCATTGTAGCAGGTATTCCAGAGGGAATCGACAAGCTGCCTCTCTTCTTTAGCAGCACCAAGATCTTCAGGTGACATAGAGGAAATCCCCTTAATTCGCTTCTGGAGTATTTGCTTGAGTTTCTCATTTTCTACAATTGATGAGGAGCCAGCAACATCTCCTGTCTTGTCTTGGGCAAGCGCAAGAAGTCCTCGTAGGGCACCCTCTCGCACTTCTCCATCATCACTAGACGCTAGATGCATCATAACTCGAGGAAATCCTAGCTCAGTCACTACATTGCAGTCTGAACGATTCTCATGCAGTAAATAATGGATCAAGTTAAGGGCTTTCCTGCAACAGAACAGAAACTATACCTATTAGAAAAGGAATATAAAAGATTCCGGTTAATTCAGAAACATCTAGTGCATGATATAGAAAATAGTACCTTTGAAATTTCACACTCTCAGAACTCAAAGCATCTCTTAAAGCTGCATAACCATTTGCAAGACGAAATGCAGCAATGGCAGGCTTGTTGTGCCTGATTAAAGCTGGAATAAAAGAAAAATAAAAGGCTAATTGATCAGCGCTACTGGAACACAGATGACATGACACCAAAACTTAAAGGACACAATTAACTAATAAACCATTCATCAACAGGAAAAGTACTCACATGAAATTGCACCAAGAGCTTTAGTGCGGGCAGTAACATCAGGATCTGAGGTGAAATTTGACAGAAGAGGTTCTAGGCCATTAGCTTCCATTACCAGTTGTTGGCTCCTCGGGTTGTTCTGAACGATTGTACTTACGACTTCTGCCGCTTTGGCTCTAATGTTTGCATGGGAGTTCTTTAAGTAACCAAGAAGAGGCACCAAACCACCAATTGAGTTCAGATCTGCCGAATTAACAATAAAGGGAGAGAGCATAAGATTAAAACTTCTTATAATGGGAATACCACATAATTAACTATTGAAGGCTCCTGCAGAAAATGACAACAAAAGCAAGTAAAGAGAACAAAATCTCCAAGGAATGAGGGGGGAGAGGACACAGAGCGGACACGCCAAGAGTTGATAGTAAGAATAGCTATGAGCCAATAATACTAACAAAGTATAGACCACTTCCCCCAGGTCACTCTGGTCCTCTTCCCTTTTTCTAGTTTCCATAGCAGTACGAAGGAATACCGTCCCCCAGGTTCAAGTGGCTCTTGAGAACCGATATAGCTTAGTCATAGGCATTCCTGATAACATTGATGCTGTAAAGATGAGAGATTAAATGATTTCCTTTGTTTCACGCTCTTTGATCCTCTTAGAGGCCATCTTCTGTAAGTGTTCCATTCTATTAAAGGAAGCAACCAATTACCAAGTTCTTAAATGAGGTACCAGAGTCGAAACATCTCAAACTGTAGGACATACCCATTCTCTTTATGCCTATGAAAGCCCCTTAACTGCAGTCATACCAAAGTTTCCAAGAAAACACTTTATTTTTTTCCTTTCTACTTGGTATACCTTTCTTTCTTTACCTCTAGGTTTAATGGAAGTCTTGAGGATCTCATATTGTAGAGCACAATAACACCAAGAGTACATTCATACAAAATACATATTAAAAGAAAATTGTGACTGCTTATATAAATTATCAGAATTGAGCTTGGAAAAAGCAGGACAGAGGATCAGAGTTATGTATAATATGGACTACTTAATAGTGTCAGCTTGGTCCAATATGCTTCATTTTTTTGCTTTTCAACAAGTAATTATTATCTGAACACAACCAGTTACAAACACTAGGAACCAGAGATAAACATAAGGTAACTAGGAGCGACATCCAAGAGGATTATGTGTGACCGAGGTTTTTATTTGCTTAGATATGTGATTATGGAGCACAAACATCTTCAATAGAGATTAACATGAAGTTGCATAACTTTATTGAGCACTTATTGTCACATGGTCTTCCTTAAGATGAGTGGATGTACGTCCTTGAATTAATTGGAAGTAAAAGATGAGAGCAATATCATTATTGCTATTTTGTGACGGAACGAAATTCATCAGTCTAGGAAAAAACCAATGTAGAACTATGTTGCTCGGACTCTCCGAAAATGTTGCCACACCCATGTCAAATCCTCCAAAAAAAATGCACTATTTTTGGAGTATCCGACATGCATGCTGGTAAGTAGCTACTCTACAGAAATGTAGGATGCTTGTCATGGCATAATTCACAAAACATGAAATAATTACAGTCTTGGTCCTAGATGAACAGAGTGATATGAACTACCTTGTTAAAGAACAGATCAGCAAAAGAATAAACTCATATAACCAATGAAACCACTCCTGGATCGGGGCCTTTTTTTTTTTTAATTGCCGAGAAATTCCGAGGGCCAGTGGTGCACGGGAACCAGTTCAGAACTGGGTGATAATTGGTACACACCACTACTCCTGTCCACTTAAATACCGTGATTTTGAATGTGGCAGAGTTCAAACACATGACGTGCAACATTGAAAACTTCAATTAAACCTACATGATATTATTAAGTAAATGGACCTTTGGCCGACTGGACCCCAAAAGCTAGCTTAAAAGGTGAGGATTGACAAGGGGTCATTCTTTCAACCAATGTGATATGTTAACTCTCCTCTGAACACCAGAGTAGGCATCTAGAGCCTGAACAATTTAAAATAGGGGCCTAGTATTCAGTAAAACTAAGAATATATTGGTGTAGCTCTAACTCCATATTAAGAAATGGACTTTGGGCATAAATCAACAACAAAAGCTAGCTCATGTGCCAAGAATTGTCCAATACTATAAGGAGACAACAATCTATAGTATTCCCTCAACTAATGTGGGACATTCTAACAGATATATCATCAGATAAAACCTTCCATAAATCAATCAACTAGGCCTCAATTCCAAACTAGTTGGTTTATAAGAATCACGTAGTACTTGTAAATACCAAATCATGATATGCATATGTTGCTGAAGACCTAAATTACACCAAGAACTCACCATTAGCCATGTCAATTGATTCAACGTGTTCTTGTAGCTCATCCAGCATATCTGTGAAATCATAAGGCCAGTAAATAAGACAAAACAAGCAAAATTCATAAAATATGATTACACATTATCCAGAAAAACTAAACAAGTACCTTCAATATCTTGGGAAGTCACCCCCTGTGATTCCAAAACCTGCTCTGGTGTTTGCATGACAAGTGTAATCTCCTTCATTCTCTTTATTACATCAACAGTTTGAGCTTGCATAGCCTCCATGAACCACCTCCTGTCCTCCTCACTGACCCACAGTAATACAATCAACCAATAACTTCAATATAAAACCAACTTTCACAGAAAAGAACAAACAAAAATAGAAATTTCATTCAAATTACTACACCAATCAATCAATCAACGACAATAAGATACCAAGTGTAATTCCACAAGTGGGGTTTGGGAAGGATAGTGATGTTGTTTCCGATAGACCCTGGACTCAAGTATAACCATTACAACACAATTCGAAAAACGAAAACAACTGAAGTTAAGAAAGCAAGACAAAATGCTAAAAGAAACCATGACATAGCATACTAAAAAGGAACAATCCCTACACCAATCAGTGAACAAATAAAAATAGAATCTTTATTCAAATTACTACCCCAATCAACCCCAAAACCAATTTGCCTGCTAAATAAATCCTCTTTATCAATTCCACTCATATTTCAACTATTTTTAGCTTGTCCTCAACCTACAACACCATCTTTTATACTACAGCCTTTGAAACCAAGAACAATGAGCCCGCCCCTCTACCCTTCTCCACTTAAACACAAGAGGCTTAGTTCGCACAGCACACAACTCAAACCTATAAACTATCTGAACTGTAATTACTATTCAATCGAAAAAACCCATATCAAAAGTTTCAATCTTTTTGCTATAAAATAAAAAAATTCATTATTTCATTATTAACAAGATTCGAATTTGGTTACCTCAAATTGCGAGAAGGAGGATTGGTACCATCAGCATGAGATAGACTCCATTTCAATAAACCATCCCAATTAGGTCCTTCTTTCGCCATTTTTGATTTCGTAGTTGGATTTTTTGAAGTTTGATTTTGGAGAAGAAGAAGAATTTATTGAAGGGATTTTGGAGAAACTAGAAGATACTGGAACTTTGGAGAAGAAGGGATTTATCTTGGAGAAGGGTTTAATATTTGTTTATATTAAATTAAATAGAGATGGGGTATATTAATAATAGGGATATAATTACCTCAAATTTAATTCACTCATAATTTTATAAAACGTAAAAATCATCTCCACATTCAAACTTTACTTTTAAAACATTTTTTTTCCTCTTCTTTTTTATAATAATATAATATAATCATCTTGTGATAGGTAAAATAAAACAATATTTTTATGAACCTGTTACAAAATGAAACATTATGTTTTTATTATAATCTTAAGTGTATTATCTACATTCTACGTACATATATGTATGTGCTTAGACATTTTTAACTGAATGGACCTTCAAGAGATGATCGAGAAACCCCCAAATTACTCAGGGGCTGCACTATGTTGTGTGGATGAGATCGTCTCTCCTTTTTGAATTCTTTTTTTCACACATTTTTTTTTTGTCTTCTTTCAATGAGGAGAAAAGAATAATCTTCCAAATGGATAAAAATTTAAATTTTTATTAGATCCACATGTATTATCTACGTATATATACGTATGTGCTTAGATATAAGTTTCACTTCTTGTTTATTTTTTATCATCTATTCTATCTATCTATATAAATAAATGGATTTTGATCATCTATCAAATTAAACTTTGGAAGGCCTTCGGGTCCAATTTTTATTCTCGGCCCAATAGATTTTCTCAATCCAATAATTATATATCCACATTAAATTGGGCCTCATTCATAATATTCTCTAATTTCCATTCACCCCCTAGTCCCTACAATGGCATGGATCGGGTTGCACATTTTTAGAAAAATAAATTTCTTAGAAATAATGAAAATGATTTTTCTAATCAAAATCAAAAAAACAAGTTACAAAATAACATTGTAAGTTTATTATTCTTTTCCCCTATACACCCAACATCCCCCTCGCCTCGACTATCCCTATCCTAACTCTCCACCATATCTCACTCTTATAGAGTTGTAGTATTTTACAGGATAATATATAAACTATTTTTGAGATAATAATATTTTAATTACTTACATAATATTAGAAAATAAGTAAAAAAAAAAAATCACTTATTTTTAAAATATATATAAAAATACTTTTCTTGAAAAACATTTTCCTTCCTTCAAACAGTTCCTAAGAAACTCTAGAGTGTTTAGTTGCTATATTCTAGAGAAGCCTATGGCAAAAATAATTTATGTTTTATTTTACTTATCTTATATTAAAAATAGATTTTTTGTAATTCATCTGTATAGCAAATTAAGAGAAAATTATTGTTCATTTGTTGTAATACTAAATAACTATATAAAGTATTATTTCCTCTATTTTAGAAAACACTTTAGTAAAAAAATAAAATATTCCAAAATAAAGTGTCACTTTCAAATTTTAAGACAAAATTAATATTGTATGTTTTTTCAATCATACCTTTGTATCAAAAAACTGTTTTCTTAATAATGCATGATTTTCATAATAGATAGAGATTATTTAGTAAACTATACTTTCTATAATTATTTTTCTTAATAAGTGTAAAATAAATAAAATTAATATTTATTTTGAGACGAAAAAAATAATTATCAGATTTAAATTTACAAAATATAACTAGAAACTCTTTGATAAATATATATATATTTTTTAAAATTATGTCAAATCAATATGAACCAAATAAAATAAAACATCTGCTACGAATTTGTTATGCAGGAAATTTTAATTCCTGGAAGATTCTCTAGTGGCGTTTAAAAAGTCTCGAGGTAATATACAGGTTGTTCTGATAATCATAGAAATATATACAAACGTGCATTGTTTAATTTGGTCTTTTTGTCACCAAATTTATCACAAACTTTTTGTTTGTTTCACTGGAAATGTCTACATCGTGTTACATGAGTTGGTTTCCCAATTAATATGAGTTGCGTTGCGGTGTAGTGGTCGATAAGATTGTTTTACTTTTAATTAGAGATTTCAGATTCAAGTGTTTGAGGGGGTTCAAGTCTTGTATATGGAAGAAAATCATATTGACAGTGTCATTCCCAAATTGAATCGTGAATGGTCGGTATGACTGTTTCACTCCTAATTAGAGGTTTTGGATTCAAGTGTTTGAGAGATTCAAGTCTTGTGTATGAAAGAAAATCATACTGAGAGTGTCATCCTCAAATAAACCCCGCAATGCAAATGCACGATCCGAATTTAGTTAAAGCGCTAATGATTTTAATCTAGAATTAGAATATATATAAGTGAATTCAATATTTATTAATTACTCCTTCTAGTTTATATATAAGTGATTAATTGTGATTTTCTTATAATTCAAAAATCCAAATAAGTAAATTCCTTAAAGTTTAAGAGAATTATTGAGACCTTTTTCTATTCATCCTTTCTTTATTTAATGAGATTTTTAACAACGTTACATTTTATAATTGAATAGTTTGGAAATATCAAAAGAATAAGAGTGGAAATTAACTTTGAAATTTTTATCCTTAAAATATTTATCGTTAAAAATATGTCACATCCCAACTATTCACTTAATATGGACTAGAGAGAGTACTTCCATCGTTTTAATTATTGACAGCTGCATGTAAATTAACTTAAAGCTACTGTGATTAGTTAGCTAGTGGTAAGTTAATAATTAATACTCCCTTCATTTTTACTTATTCATTTTACACGTTTTACTAGGAAATAATGATTTAACTATAAGTAGCTAGCTAGCTACACTGTATTTTCAATACAACAATATTTGATAAAATTACTACATATTACTTCTTCTTCTCTCATTACTCTATTATTTTATTTGACTTAAAAAGCATTTAAAATAAGTCAATGCAAATATATTATAAGTCTCCAATTTATTTACTAAATAAAAGAGAGCAGCTTTATATTGAAGGATGACATTCTTTTGGTTGCACTTTGAAATCTTCAACTAATTTAGAGTTATTTGAGTTATACAATGTTGTTGGGCTACTGCATCCTGAAGGATACAAATCAATAGTTATATTATTGCATTAATATAAATTACCGCACTAAACTTAAATCTCTTTAAAGAACGTGAAATATTCACACATCAATGTAAAAATTTATTTGTTTTATATTTTAATTATAATTTATGATATATTCATCGATCCATATTCATGTTAAAAGATGTTTGGTGGATCAAAGAGATGTGTTAAGAGGGTCCCCATTTTTTTCCAGGGATTGTGTTGCCCATATTATAGTAACATGTCATGTGCTAGCTTCAAACTCATTTGAAGAGTATTTTGATGTGTTGATTTTACAACACAACCCATGTGCCAAAGTAAACTTACAAGTTTTAGATCTAAGATGCTTTCTTCAACTTCACTTATTGTTTACTTTAGTTGAGTTCTTCACACTTATTTGAGACAAGTGTCTACTTTTGCATAAATGTCTTGACAATCCCAAGAGTGCTTTAAAGAAGCAATGAGTGAAATCAATAAAGTCTCATTAATGCCTCAATTGTGATTAAACCATTGGGAGGTAAGTAATACGTTGTTCTTTTTGAAAAAACACATGCACTAATAAGATATATTTATAATTGACATGTTAGATTTGCTCGAATGGTTGAACATTTGTATCATGATATCATCATTAGATTAAGATAAATGGCGATTACGCTAATTTTTTTAATAGTATGATGTGCGGAAAAAGAAAAGGAAAGTAAGATACATATTTCTAACTTGAACTATGCTCCATCCCATTTTTACTTGTAATTCATTATATATATATACCAAAAATAAATTTTTAATATTGCAGAGAAATTAAGATCTACACTTCCCATTACAATATACGAGGGAGGACGCTCCGTTCGTAAAAGGCTTTTTTGATTTCCTTCACTTTTAGCTTTTAAAGCTGATATGGCAATTCATTATTACATTATTAATCTCCTCATAATTAATTTCTACATTATTAGTGTTTGTATAAATAATTATTGTAGCATTATTTGTGTACGAGCCAAACGTCCCTAAGGTGTTTATTACTTTAATAGGAAGTTTTAAACAGACAAAATGATGTGATTTTAGTTGATTAGTCCATTTTCTAGGTTTAGTAGGATTTGGCGGCACGTAGTTGTTGAAAGCCATTAAGTCAATTCTTATGTCCCACTAAGACCAATTACCAATTGTCATGCATGAAAAAGTTAGGCAAATGCGCTAGAAAAAATAACTGAGTTTCTTACTTATTTTCTTATATTTGTAGTATTTTTATTTTTTTAAAATATATATAATCTAAATAAATACTAATAAAAAGTGAGGAGTGTATGTCGGGGAAACGGGGGAGGGGGGGGGGGAAGGATTAGGGATGTGGGGTGCGATTGGGGGGGATAAGAGTTGACGGAGGTAGGTAAGTGGGCTGAAGATGAGTTTTGTTAGAGGGTGAGAAAGACACAATTACAGTAAAACTGGAACATCATCACATGTTGAACTGGTTTTTGCGATTTTCATTAGGAAAATCATTCTCATTTTCAAGTTTTATTTTTTATCAATCACACATGAAAAAATTAAAAAATTTCAGCAACGGACACACCCTAGATTCACTTGGAAGCTTTTACTACACACGTAACAACTTTAAGATGTTGGCCAGTCTGATACCAATCATGATTACGAAATAAAATCAATAAAAGAGAAAAAAATAAATAAATATTACTCTATGAAAATTCAAACAAGATAAATGTTCTTTCCTTTTCTATTTAATAAATTTTGATTGTACAAAATCATGAAGACACCACGATCGTTATCGTTAGGGTCACTCTTAGGTTGATCGTGTGGTATAACTAATTTTAACATAAAATCTATACAAATAATAAAATAGCCATTTAATTCCTGCAATATTGGGTTGGCCCTATTTATTTAATAATATATGTATTAGGTTATGTTGGTATCTATATATTGTTTTATATGTTGGTAATGGAAGGTATTTTATCGAAATCAGTAATTTCTCTCTAAATTTTGACCTGTATTAATCTTAAACGATTCATTTTATATGTATAAATTAATAATTTAAAACCTTTAAAAACAATTAATTCAAAACTCATAAACTTTAAATTCTGAATCATCTTTCGAATAAAATATTGAATAATGACACGTCCCTTATAATGAAGATTCGACTTTAAGGACAAAAGAAATACATATATAACAACAACTCATTATTATTAATTACTATCATATATAATAGTTTTTTTCATTATTCACCACTATATAATAATACATTCATTATTACTTACGCCATAAATAATTCCTTCATAATAATTTCACATAATTAATTTGTAAATCAAGTGATCCTTAACGAAGAAACAACAATATTTTAATAATTAGAAAATTTGAATAGTTTAATTGGTTGACTATCTAAATTTTGACCTTTGTCGGTGATTAATAAAATTCAAATCTCACATTATAATATATTGTCCGATTTCTCGTTTCCCTTTTATTTTACTAATAAGTTTTTTGAACGTACCTTTTTTGTGTTTGACGAAAACCACAAAGTAATTAATAATAGTATAAGCAACCTCAAAATGTGGGATTTCCACCGATTATTAAATGTTAATCAATCGCCCAAAACATCGTTTTCAAATCTTTTCAATTAAGCACCTCTAAGGTGTCGTTTGGTCGTAAATTAGATTAGTTATATATGATTTAGTTATACCGGATATAATATTTATAAATTAGTTTTATTGTACTCAATAGCGAAATTATAAAATATAGATTGACTCATTGTTTATATATATATTTTAGTTATATTTTGGAAAATCCTTCCATCATCGGTTCAATTCTAATTCCTTCCACGTGATTAATCTGTATGTGTGATCAATGGCTGAGTAATCTTCTGTTAATTGACATTCTTTCGTTAAAAAATTACACTATTTAAGTAGATTATAAGTTTAGGTTTTATGCATAAATTATAACATTTTAGTTTTTGATATTTTGACACCTTTCAATAAAATTATTGACTCAGTTATTGTATGTGATTGTAGAATGACAATAACAATAATTTTGACGTGCTAAAGTTTAAACAAAGCAGTTACAAGGCTATCAATATAATATTAAGATACAATACAGAAGTGTTTTTTAATTGACATAATACCTAAACATGACCCTTAACTTGATTTTAGCGGATAATTATGTCTTCCAACTTTGAGTGTGCACAAGTAGACACTTAGACTTGTATAGAATTGAACAAGTAGACACACGCGTCCTACATAATATAATACACTTAGGACGTAAAATTGCTATATAGGTGCCATGTAGGACGAATATGTCTATTTATTCAATTTTATATAAGTTTAAGTGCCTACTTGTGCACATTCAAAATTAAAGGTCATAGTTGTCAGATGATGCCAAGTTAAGAGTCATATTTATGTATTATGCCTTCAATTATATACATGTTTGTATATTTATGCACACTAAAAAATCGTATAAAATTAAACAAATAGACACATGTGTCCTACGTGACACGGGACGTAACAACCATCCAGAGGGTTAAAAACGACATCGTAACAAACTTTCAATATTGCTTAGCTTTAATGGCTATGACCAATTTTCACTTGAAGCCACCATCACCATAGAAATTTCACACATACCCTCTGTCCCCAAAACTCAAACACTAAACTTTTTTCCTCTTTCAATTCACCATGAAATTACTTCACTTCTTCCTCCTCACACCATTTCTCTTCTTCCTCAAATATTCTTCCACAGCAAATTTCAGTACCCAAATTGCTTCACCAAGTTTTATTTTACCCCTAAAAACTCAACAAATCACATCTGGGTTTTCCGCACCAAATAAACTCCCATTTACTCATAATGTTACTCTTACTGTTTCCCTTTCAGTCGGTACGCCTCCACAGAATGTAACAATGGTGCTCGATACAGGTAGTGAACTCTCATGGCTACATTCAAATTCAACCCGAATCAAACAACCCATTTTCAACCCGAACCGCTCACTTTCCTACAGACCCGTTTCTTGCTCCGAACCCACTTGCACGACCCGAACTCAAGATTTCTCCATCCCAGCTTCTTGTGATTCGAAGAATTTCTGTCATGCTGTGCTTTCTTACGCAGATGCTTCGTCTTCTGAAGGGAATTTAGCTATGGATACGTTTACGATTGGCGGGTCGAATTTTACGGGTACGATATTCGGGTCAATGGATTCGGGTTTCAGTAGTGATTCGGATGAAGACGAAAAGACAACCGGGTTAATGGGTATGAACCGTGGATCTCTTTCTTTTGTTTCACAAATGGGGTTTAAGAAGTTTTCTTACTGCATTTCGAGCCTTGATTTTTCTGGTATTTTACTTTTAGGTGAATCGAATTTTACTTGGATTTTACCGTTAAATTACACGCCGTTAGTCGAAATTTCACTTCCGTTACCTTATTTTGATCGAGTTGCGTATACTATTAAACTTGAAGGTATTAAAGTGTCGAATAAATTACTTCCGATACCCGAATCCGTATTTATACCCGATCATACCGGGGCGGGTCAAACGATGGTTGATTCGGGTACCCAATTTACTTTCCTACTTGGTCCAGCTTACACTGCACTAAGGAGTGAGTTTTTGAACCAAACTATGAGAACTCTTAAGGTCCTTGAGGATCAAGATTTTGTTTTTCAAGGTGCAATGGACTTGTGTTATCGGGTACCTGTTAATCAAACGTGGCTACCTAAGTTACCATCGGTTAGTTTAGTGTTTCGGGGTGCAGAAATAACGGTTTCAGGAGAGCGATTGTTGTATCGAGTACCTGGTGAAATTCGGGGGAAAGATTCGATACATTGTTTTACTTTTGGAAATTCCGAGTTACTAGCAGTTGAGGCGTACATTATCGGACACCATCATCAACAAAATGTATGGGTGGAGTATGATCTTCAAAAATCTCGCATTGGCTTTGCTCAAGTACGATGCGATATAGCGAGTCAAAGATTTGGTTTTTTCCGTTGAAAGTTATATATATATAGTTCGAGTCAAAAACAGCATCGCGGCCCTAATGATATTAACCAATGGAGATGGTGAATTTTTGCAAGTAGAGGTTTGAGTGGTCCCAAAGTAATGTCCCTCAAATTTATGAATTGCCATACTTGGAGTTGCAAAACATCAAGTGAAGGTGGGGGTAGTTGGTTCAAGACTAGAAATGGTTGGTGATTTTTTTTAAAGAGAAGCCTTTACCATTTTGTGATTCAACATAAAGGGTGTGTTGAATTTTCAAAGGCAATTAATAATCTTCTTTGTCTAGTTATGTATAATCATTGAATTATTTTGTTTGTATGTATGTAGGGAAATATATATTGGTTATTATTGTAATAAAATCTTTTAGTTGATTGAATTAAAGTTTTGTTACATATTAACATAATTGTATCACTTTAAAATTATAGTCATCCATTGTATATCATTTAATGTCATTTAATGTCTAATTTGTTTGGGAGATTTGCACAAATAGAACCATTTAGAGTTGTTTTTTAAATTTTGTCATTGTTTAAAGAATTTGTGCAAAAAAATAATCATAAATTTCATGATTATAACTTTTTCGCAAAGTCATATCGAGTGGAAGATCAAAAAATTATGCGTATATCACATCCTATCTGAATTTTGAGTTTACACCTTTGCATTTCAGATAGCTGACTGCAACATCACAACAAGGATTTCAATTTCAAGATACAAAAAGAGAATATGTTATATATAGGAGATTGGTATTTCTCAATATGGTGTGTAATACAAAATTACATATTACTATGGATGTCAATGGGGCGGGGCGAATGCGGGTGAGTTGAAGTGAGTTTTTTTAAAACTAAGAGCGGGGTTGTTTTTGGGTATAGATGATTTTATGTGGGTTCAAACTTAATTTTAACTTTTTAGATGTTATAAGAGTGATAGAACATTATTTATTAAGATAATATCTTTAAAACTACTATACCATTCAAGATAGTAAATGAAAATGGTTCAACAAAAAATAATACAATTTTCTTACATGTTTCCCAATGGATTTGTAATTTTCTTTTCATGTCATTAGTCTATTAAATTAATACAACTTAATGAAAAAATGAATTTATTTTTATGATTTTTTTAGTATCAAACTTAACTAGAAAAAGAAAATATTAAAAAACTTATGCGGAACGGATTTATGCGGGACGGATTTATGCGGGGCGAAGTGAGGGCAGGTTGAAAATGAAAAATTTATTATGCGGGGCAGGGCGAGACGGATTAAACATTTTTCAAATTTATAAATTCAACCTGCCCCGCCCCGCCCCATTGCCATTCCTGCGTGTTACTTGTGTTTTAGGTAACATAATGTGAATCCATAAATTACATGTTACTTAAGTAAAATTCCTTTGTGTGTCCCATATTAGACATTCCCTACTCTAATAATAATAATCTCCTTATAAGTACTGAAAATGGATAGATACCGAACAAGTGAAAACCCTTCTCTCACCAACTTAAGCTTCTTCAACTCTCATCTTCCTAACTTGTAGTACTCCAATAAAAATTTATCCATATCGAATGTTTATATTTATAAATCAACAAGTATAAAATTTATATCTTGTAGTTTTTTTTCAAACATTATGATTAAAATAGTATGTATATATATGATGTTGAACTCTCTTTAACCTCTCCATATATTTTCTTTTTATATTTCAAATTCCCTCAGTGAAAATTCTACCTTTGACATTGCTTCTAAAAAATTACTATAAATTATATGAGATGATGTGACACTTTAACAATTTACAGTACTCGTAGTGAAAATTAATACTCCCTCTGTCCCAATTTATGTGATACTTTTTGTTTTTTGAGAGTCAAACAATTTAAATTTGACCAAAAATTTGCGCGTGGAATCTTCAACTTTTTTGAAATGAAAATTATATATTTGTAAACCACGTAAAAAGTACTATAAGTCACAATAATTGGCAATTCAAAATAATTAAAAGATATATGATAAATTTACTGTCAAAGATAGAATTGTTTGAATCTCGAAATTCGAAAAGTACCACATAAATAGGGACGGAGGGAGTATATCTTTTTATTAGCATTAGGTTTTAAAAGGTATAAAAAATGATTAGAATTTGACCATATGATTAGTTAAAATATGGCCACATGCCTAATGTAATAGTCGAAAATAAGATTGTTTAATCTACAAGCTTACTTTTCCTAATTAATTACTTAATATTAAAGCACCTTTAGCATATATGATGTTATGCTTCACTTGTCAATTTTCAATTAACTTCCCTCGTACACTTTATTGTCCTTTGTTATTTTAAAATTTTGGTAGTATTATTGTTCGTAAAACTTTATACTATAGTCAATCTAGCATAGGTTACAAATCTGTGGAACCTAAGGTTAGTATTATAATTGGAAATAGTTATTGGGTCAGGACCATTCATAAGGACCATCAATTACAAATTTGTTTATTTTTTATCCCTTTTTAATTCTAATTTTTCAGATGATATGTTTAAAATCATAAGATTAAAAAGTATTTTGCTGATTCATTCAATATATCTTTAGTTTAAGATCACAAGATTCAAAATTCTTTTGTACTTCTTAAATTCTGCGTCAAGTCAAAATCAGACAAACAAATTAAAACAATAGAGTAGCATGACATTACAATTTTCTCAAGCTTTTTCCTCAAGGCAATATATCATGTATGGAAGATCGTCAAAATCATGCCTATAGTTGTCTATATATGAAGCCTATGAGTCATTAAGAAGGAAAATCCATACACATAGTGAAATATTTGCATGAAAAATATATATTCTAATGATATACAAAAAAAAAAATGTATTCTTTGACACCACTCTAAAGTTTGTTCTACAACAACAGTTGGTCTAACCAAACATAGCTTACAATCAACCTATTCACTTTTCTCTTCAGTTCTGTTCTTTTTTATAATTTCACCAAATCAACCAAACATCTCTATATATACTTGACTTACGTGCATTAAATAGAACAAACACATCAAGTTAAGTTAGTAACAAAGGGAAAAAAAAAATCGAGATTTGATTTTTTGTGCGCAAAAATGGGTGCTATTGAAATATTTCTTGTCTCTTTGATGATTGCATCGTGTCTCCTCCCTAGCGCTTCCGCTACAACCAGACACTATAAATTTGAAGTATGCATATATATTATTGTATAGTTTCCTAAGTGAATTCAATTTTTCGATTTAGAATTAATTAGCATCTACTATGTATATACTTACACATTTTGTTTTTCGTGTTTCAGATTAAAATGCAAAATGTGACACGACTATGTCACACAAAGAGTATGGTTACGGTAAATGGACAATTTCCTGGACCTAGAATTGTGGCAAGGGAAGGTGATCGTCTTGAAATTGAAGTTGTCAATCATGTTCACAACAACATTTCCATCCATTGGTAAACAAATTAACTTTTTTACTTTCGTGAAATTCATAAGGTTCAACAAGCAATATTTAATATTTCGCGATTATTATATAGGCATGGAATTCGACAAGTTCGTAGTGGATGGGCAGATGGACCAGCCTATGTAACACAATGCCCAATTCAAACTGGCCAAAAATATTTGTATAACTTCACTATAATTGGTCAAAGAGGAACTTTTTGGTGGCATGCACATATATCATGGTTGAGATCAACTCTCTATGGTCCTATTATCATTCTTCCTAAGAAAAATACTCCTTATCCATTTGCTAAACCATACAAAGAAGTTCCCATCATCTTTGGTAATGAACAAATCATAATTGATTGAAATTTTTACAATCCTTGATTAATTTGTCTATAAGAAATTAATTATTTTTATATGTCACACAGGAGAATGGTTCAATGCTGATACTGAAGCTATAATTTCACAAGCTTTACAAACAGGTGGAGGGCCTAATGTTTCTGATGCTTATACTATCAATGGACTTCCTGGACCTTTATATAACTGCTCCACAAAAGGTAATAAAACAATTATTTCGCTTTCCATATAATGTTAGTGCACTAGAATATGATATTAACACTATTAGATATGTTGTTTATACAGATACTTTTAAGCTAAAGGTGAAGCCTGGAAAAACATATCTTCTTCGTTTGATCAACGCTGCACTTAATGACGAGCTTTTCTTCAGTATTGCAAATCATACTCTCCAAATTATCGATGCTGACGGAGTTTATGTTAAACCATTTAAGACAAATACACTTATTATTACACCAGGACAAACACATAATGTTCTTCTCAAAACTAAGCCTCATTTCCCTAATGCCACATTTTACATGACTGCTCGACCTTATGTGACAGGTCCTGGTACATTTGACAACTCTACAGTTGCTGGAATTTTAGAGTATGAATCAAAAACAAAACTCCATTTGAAAAATCTACCGCTCTTTAAACCGTTACTACCATCTCTGAATGACACAAATTTTGTCACCAATTTTACAAGTAGATTAAGAAGTCTTGCGAGTCCTCAATTCCCTGCTAATGTACCTCAAAACGTTGATAAACTTTTGTTTTTCACAATAGGTCTTGGAACAAGTCCTTGTGATCAAAACAAAACATGTCAAGGACCTAATGGTACAAAATTCTCAGCTTCAGTCAATAATGTGTCATTTATATTACCTACAACTGCTCTTCTTCAATCTCATTTCTTTGGACAATCCAAAGGTGTATACAAACCTGATTTTCCTTATAGTCCTTTAAATTGGTTTAATTACACTGGGAATCCTCCAAATAACACTCTTGTTCATAATGACACAAAACTTATGGTTTTACCATTTAACACAAGTGTGGAGTTAGTAATGCAAGATACAAGCATTCTTGGTCTTGAAAGTCATCCTCTTCATCTTCATGGATTCAATTTCTTTGTTGTTGGACAAGGATTTGGAAATTTTGACCCTAATAAGGATCCATCAAATTTCAACCTTGTTGATCCTATTGAAAGGAACACTGTGGGTGTCCCTTCTGGTGGTTGGGTTGCTATTCGATTTCTCGCGGATAATCCAGGTAACTTTATAAGAATTTGCATTCAAATATCATTCGAAGTATTATATATCTGGTTAAAATTTCTGACTCTGCGAATAATGATGTATGTGTGTTTGTTGTTTGTTACTAGGAGTGTGGTTTATGCATTGTCACTTGGAAGTTCATACAAGTTGGGGATTGAAAATGGCTTGGTTGGTTCAAGATGGAAACCTTCCAGATCAAAAGTTGCCTCCTCCACCAATGGATCTTCCCAAATGTTGAGAATTTAATTTTGTGCAATTTTTGTACCTCCCATTTTTTTTATTTGATTATGTGTGTGAGAGAGAGTCAAGGATTTTTTGTAAATTCATAACTCTTACTGATTTGCAATGAATAATGAGAATTAATGTACTCATCACCTTCCTTTCAAACTATCTTACTAATCCTTGCATTCAGAATAATCCACAATTATTGTAAGTTGTATATAGTGATAGTGTCAAGAATTTTTACGCTAGCTATATTGGTACCATACGAGGCTTGATGTCGAGTTACCTGTTGTTGTAGGTCAATGACAACATGTATCCAAGCAGAGCTATAGATTGTTCTAGTCTTGAAATTTTGAAACTTGATGTTTGGACTTTTTCCCCGTACGCGGAACTGGCATTTGACGAGGACTAAGACCCTTTGATACAGCTGAGCCTGTAAGAATGACCTAAGAAGATGAGGGGTGGTTATTAAATGCCACAAATTTGAGGCAATGTGTGACATTGATGATAACAAAATGTCAAATACATGCCTCCTAGATTTGACTATATTGTGTGATTATTTGTCATATATACATATTGAAGTTTGGCTGGCCTCAAGAAAATGACATTACAGAGTTTACATTGTAGACTTGAGCATTAGGACATAGATAGTCATATTTGTGATTGTATAAAGTTAACCCCGCGAACATTATTATCAGGCCTATCCCTATAAGAGTTCTGCGCAGACATGGAGAAATTGTTTTTAGCCATGATTTTTCAGTTTCTTGTTTTGCTTTTTCATTCTCCACTAGGCCATGCAGCTGCAGAAGATCTCGATTTTACCTACAACGGGTTCCACTCTACAAACTTGAGTCTTGATGGAATAGCAGAGTTCACATCAGATGGCTTGTTAAGGCAAACAAATGCTTCACAATTGCAGGAGGGTCATGCTTTTCATCCTAGACCTATCAATTTCATGAATTTAGCATCTAATGGTTCAGATTTCTCTTTCTCAACTACATTTGTCTTTGCCATAGTGCCTGAGTACTCGATTTTAGCTGGTCATGGCATGTCTTTTCTGATTGCACCAGCTAGAATGCTTCCAGAAGCACTTCCAAGCTCTTATCTTGGCCTGTTTAATGATTCTAGTAATGGAAATGCCACCAGCCATGTTGTTGCGGTGGAGTTAGACACGCTACAGAACCGTGAGTTTGATGATATTGACAGCAACCATGTTGGCATTGACATCAATGGCCTAAAATCTGTAATAGCCCAGCCGGCCGGTTATTATACCAGTAATGAGAAATCCTTCAATAACTTAACTCTTGCTAGTGGCCAGCCAATGCAAGTTTGGGTGGAATATGATTCTGTGGATAAGCATATGAATGTCACAATGGCTCCGCTGCACGTTGCAAAACCAGACCGTCCTCTCCTGTCCTTAGTCTACGATATTTCATCTGTCACGGATGAAAACGTATCTATTGGATTCTCAGCATCCACCGGTGCAGTTGTTTCAACACATTATATCCTTGGATGGAGCTTCAAAATGAATGGAATGGCTCAAGGGCTTGATCTCTCTCAACTTCCTAAGCTTCCTCGAGTAGTACCTAAGAAAGAATCCAAGCTTTTATTGCTTGGCTTGCCCGTAATTTCTTCAGTTTCATTTGTGATTGCAGTCCTGGTAATAATTTATTACATAGGAAAGAAGATGAAGTTTGCTGAATTGCAAGAAGAGTGGGAGCTTGATTATGGACCACACAGGTTCAAGTACAAGGATTTGTACACTGCCACAAAGGGCTTTAGCAGCAAGGATTTGTTGGGATCCGGCGGATTTGGTAGAGTCTACAGAGGGGTATTGCCCATATCCAACATTCAGATAGCAGTCAAGAGGGTCTCTCATGAATCAAGACAAGGGATGAGGGAATTTGTTTCAGAAATTGTTAGTATTGGCCGGCTACGTCACAGGAATTTAGTACCACTTTTGGGTTATGGGTTATTGCAGGCGTAAAGATGAGTTACTTCTGGTTTACGAATGCATGCCTAATGGAAGCCTAGACAAGTATTTGTTTGACAAACCAAGCTGCAGTCTTGATTGGAACCAAAGATTTCGAGTCATCAAAGGCGTAGCATCAGGATTAGTCTATCTTCATGAAGAGTGGGAACAAGTAGTGATTCATAGAGATATAAAAGCGAGTAACGTGTTGTTAGATGTTGAATTAAATGGAAGATTAGGAGATTTTGGGCTAGAAAGATTGTATGATCATGGGACAGATCCTCAAACTACGCACATCGTTGGAACTCTTGGATACCTTGCCCCTGAGCATACAAGAACAGGCAAAGCCACAACTAGCACTGATGTATATTCATTTGGAGCATTTTTACTTGAGGTGGCTTGTGGGAGAAGGCCAATAGATCAAAGGGTATCGGACGAGGACCTCGTTTTGGTTGACTATGTATTCTCTTGTTGGACTAGAGGTGATATTCTTGAAGCCATTGATCCAAACTTGGGCAATAACTATGTAAAAGAAGAGGTTGAGTTGGTACTAAAACTTGGACTGTTGTGCTCTCAGACAGAACCAGCAGCTAGGCCAAATATGAGGCAAGTGTTGATGTACTTGGAAGATGCCCTGCCTTTGCCAGAGTTATCACTGATGCAAACTTCAAATATTAGCTTAACTTTTGCAGGCTTGGATCATTTTGCAATGTCATGGTCTTCTTCTGTTACTGACTCCCTTCTCTCCGGTGGTCGATGACTCGGGCGAAATTTTATTATTTTCCAAGTAAAATAAAAACTTGTTATATAAGCTATATTTCTTCCACCTATAAGGTTGTACACTTGGTTCATTCAGGCATCTTGGAATGAGTTTTTTTTTTTTTGCTTTGATCCCTTTAAGCTTATGAACCAGTTTTGTTTCTTGAATAGGAAGGAAGACTATGATAAACATCGAGTTGATTCATTCCTCAAATAGCAACTCAACTAATAGTTATTATCTTGACTACTTGCATAAATTTGTCCATACACGTCTTAATTGGTGTGGAAAATAATCACATATTATATTCTTTCTACACAGCTAACAAAAGAAAAATTTCCAGGCTATATAGTGTAAATGAAGAATAGTACATGCCCACAAAGTTTGACTACATGTTCTTCTACTACTAGTCACTATCACAATTCACAACCAAGAAATTATGTTTAGGACCACAGTGAAGAAAACATAAGAATTGGCTTAAAAGGGTGTTCATTATTTCAATTATCACATCTTCTTATTAATTATAGTTGAATCTGAGTTCTAATGAATTAGACCTACAGTTCACCGAGGACAATACTCTAGATAGGAGGATATGGAGGTCGAAGATTAGTCTTATTGCATGCTTTCCGTGCAACATTATGCATAGAATGAGGCATATATAGAGAATTACAGCCGTTATTACATAAAAATTTAAAAAATAATGAAGAATCTACAATATCCTATATACAAGCCATCTACCTTGACATTGCTCTTTTCTTTTCAAAAATATGAGTTGTTTCTAAGGTGCACGTCCAATGCCGCGAGGCATTTTCTTTGAGCTAGAGTCTTCAACATCTTTCAACTGATAGTAGTGAGGAGCTAATTCTACAAGCCATTCCGGTTTCAATTCAGTAACCTGCTGCATGTACTCCTTACTCGTCAAGACTAGCTCATGGTAGACAACCCATCTAGGAAGCTCGTGCGCTAAGCCTGATCTGGGGTGAATGTTAACTGTTTGGGGATGTTTAACAGTTCGATAAGATCCAGCCTTTTGTAGTCTCGCGGAGTGTGGGAAAAATCCTGATGTTATAGACTTCTGTATAGCTTCCAAGTCATTAACATTTGAAGTAAACTCAATTTCTACTCTCTCGAGCAGGCCTTCCAATTGATCTGGGATATCCCTAGCTCTCTTCATGCTTCGGACCTGGATGTAATTATAGTAGCACCATTGTGTTGAGAAGTTTGTCTCCTTCCAGGAATTATAAACCTTTAACAGTGCGATATGATCTCCCACGTTGCCTGTATGAAAATTCAAATGTGCATTGTCAGCGTGGACTTGTTTGTCCTTTGGACGATAGAAGACTGAATTCCCCACAGAAAGCATTGCAGCAATACTCATAATTTCATCAGAATACTTGTATTTGTATGTGCATAGGTATTTAGCTAGTGGATCCACCTAAGTTAAGAGTATGGTTCTACCTTCGGCAACTAGGACAACCCCTTTTCAGTGTGGGGTAGACACTGGATTCCATGGTAAGAAAATCACTTAATTCCTGTAAATTGCCTCCTATATGCCCAAAAATTTATGTAAAAATGGTGAGACTATACGTACCGCTCCCTCAATTCCCTACAGAGGGTTTCGTGAAAAAGGAAATCCACTACAGTACTCATGTAACAATTTAATTTTTTTTTTTTTTTTTTACCTTTGAACGTGCATAACTCCAAAACTTACGACTAGAGTTTTTTGGAGTCATCGATAATTTCATTTTACAATACTCTTCACATTTACGTACATGGATTGTTGAGACACAACTATTAATTTTCAAATATCAAAATATAATATTAGTAGAAGAAGATAAAAGATTGAGAAAATGTGAAGTGAATAAGAACATATATTTATTGTTGAAAAAAAGATATTCTTTCACATGAAAGCTAGTAAAAAGCTAATTCAAAAAATTATAGTCGTCTATTTATGAGCGAGCTACCTTAAAACATTTGAGTTGTATTTTGAAGTGGAATAGATGGAGTTAACGTTGTTTTAGATAGTTTGCTCATTTGTGGGCGAAGTGTCTATGTTTATTCATCTATTTAGAGAGGGTCCCTTTTAATTTGTGGTGCCCAAAAATGTTCGTTTTAAGGCGGACCCTAGACACAATTACCACTAATGTATACTTTCTTTGTGTCCTACTTAAAGAGCTTAAAATACGTAAGATTAGCCACCAAAATTTTACTATTCAACTTACTCATAATAAATTGTACCAACATTTTCCTACAAAAAAAATTCCCTTCACAGCAAATTCAACAAAAAATTACTAGCTTTGGTGTATCTAAATTTGACATTTTTTCCACTTCTTATTCAGGGTCCTCTTGCAAAATGATTGTAGGATGAAGTATTACAACCTAATTAACAGTAGGAATTTTGCATATAGGTGCACTTTATGCATATGGATGTATATAAAAGCACTGTGGTTAGGGTGATGTCCGCTGAGAATACAATTAATTAATAAAAATGTGCTCTCTCTAACAACTTAAACTTTAAGATAATATGGTCACACACTTCAACATGACATCAGAGCAGACAGAGGTCCCCAAGGCTTGTCAAAAGAAGGACTAGTAGGCTGGCAAACTTCTAAAGAAGGGGCTATATATGATAGCTTAGGCGAATCCCCCATCGGAATAAGATAGAAAACTAGGTGATAACAGTCAAAGAGTGCTTTGTGGTTGCAGTTTGTCATTGTCAACATGTAAAGTCATGAACTCATTAAAACATCCAACAGCTGAGGAAGGCAATTATAGTGCCCTTCATCACAAGGAATTGGGAAAGAGACCAATGAATGACTTGATTCCTATGAACCAATGCTATGCCTTAAACCACTCGGTCATCTCTCCTATATAATGATTATGACCCAAAAGCCGAGTTAATGACGAGTCAGTCATTAAACAATTATTGATTGGATTGGTGAAAACTTAACAATGAAAGAAAAATAAGTATTTTCTAAAGCAGGACAGTACTTATCTCTGTATGTTGTTCCATTGTAAATTGTACTATCAAAGCCTGAATCATTTTAATGTTATGAGCTGTTCTATTACACGCTTCGCGCGTTGATTAATTCTCCATAAAATGTTTCAAATATTGAATTCGATCTGGATCAGAAGAGAAGGTGTACAGTATTCCATCATAAGCTACTCTAATTTATCAGTACATTATCCACCAAAATAAGATTATATTTACCAGGCTCAATACATTAGTAATCATCGGCCACCAGAGAGGAAGGAGTCTGTTACAGATGGAGAACCGGAATATGCATAGCCCAAAGAAGATGGATACGACTTGACAAAATCATCAAAACCTCCGCGATGTTCAAATGTTAGGTTAGCTGATGAAACACCGAGTTCTGATAACTCTGGTAAGGCCACAACACCATCCAAGAACAACAAGATTTGTCGCATGGTTGGCCTACACGAGGGGTCTGAATGAGAACAGAACAAGCCTAACTTTAAGACCAACTCCACTTGCCCTGGAACAAAATCAATGCCTATGTTTGGATCAGCAGCATCAAGAATATAACCCCTATTCCAACATGAGAACACCCAATCGACCAAAATCAGATCATCACCGTCTTGTCTCGGCTGTATAGGCCTCCTACCACATGCAACTTCAAGCAGAAATGCCCCAAATGAAAATACATCACTACTAGGTGTTGCCCTGCCAGTTCTAGTATGCTCTGGTGCAAGATAACCAAGAGTACCAACAACACGAGTAGACTGAGGATCGGTCCCATGACCATACAGCCTAGCCAGTCCAAAATCTCCTAACCTGCCATTTAGTTGACCATCTAACAAGACATTACTGGCCTTAACATCTCTATGAACCACTACGTGATCACATTCTTCATGTAGGAAAAATAGTCCCGAGGCTACACCTCTAATGACTCTGAATCTTTGGTTCCAATCGAGGGTGAATCTTGGTTGATCGTATAAATACTTGTCTAGACTTCCATTAGGCATGTATTCATATATCAAAATCAACTCCCCTTTTCGCCTGCAATAACCCAAAAGTGGTACTACATTCCTGTGTTGCATACGACCAATACTTACAATCTCCGAAACAAATTCCTTCATCCCTTGTCTCGATTCATGAGATATCTTCTTTACAGCTATCTCAAGTTTAGTGATAGGCATCACTCCTTTATAAACTTTACCAAATCCTCCGGCTCCCAATAGCTCCTTTTCTCTGAATCCCTTAGTAGCAATGTACAATTCTTTATACTTAAACCTTTGTAGGCTATACTCGCGTTCCCAATCTTCATGAATTTCTTCATACTTCTTCCTTCTTACATAATAAACCACCGCTAACACAGCTGCAACAAGTGAAACCAACGAGATTATAGGCAAACCAATCGTTACAAATCTTGATGTCCCTTTACTCCTAAGACGAGGAAGCTTAGGAAGTTGCGAGAGTTCTTGTGCTTTCCCATTTGTCTTGAAGCTCCATCCCAAGATATAATGATGTGTTGGGACTGAACCTGTTGACGATGAAAAACCAACATACATACTCTGATCAAGAACCGACGAAAGATCATGTTTCAAAGCCAATAGTGGTCTAGCTGGTTTTTCCATATGTAATTGAGCTATGGTTACATCAATTTGGTTAGTGTTCCCATCGTAATCAATCCAAACTTGCATTTCCTGGCCACTAATTAAAGTCAAGTTATGAAACAAATCAGTATCATCAAAATAACCTGCTGTGTGATTTGCTACAGACCTCAATCCATTTATATCAATTCCAACATGATTGTCATTGATATCACCAAATTCCTCGCTATAGATTGTATCGAGCTCAACTCCAACGACATGGTTTGATCTATTCCCATTATTTCTAGAGTTAAAAAGACCAAGATAGTGATTTGCCAAAGACCCCTGAAGTCCTTTGTGTGGCGCGATAACGAAAGCCAGTCCATGACCACTCAAATTTCCATAATCAGACCTTATCGCAAACACAAAAGTTGTGGAGAAAGAAAATACAGTACCATTTGATGAATTCTTGAAATGAATTGGATTTGGATAAAAAGCATGGCCCTGATTTTGTGTTCCTGAATTTGTTAACAACAAAAGATCATTAGATGTGAACTGTGCTATGCCATCCAAGCTAAGATTAGCTGATTGGAATCCATTGTAAATGAATGCATCAACTTCACAAGAAGCTGGTGAAAAATCAACTAAAAAGAGAGCTACTAGTATGAAAAGATTGAAGAACATTGGGAATATTCTTGTTTGGGAAATATGGTGAGGCAAATGAGAAAATTAATAAATGACAAAATGTACAAGGCTATGTCCAAGTCCTTCCTTCTATAGTAATCCAAAATTATTATTTTGTTTTTAGGTTTTTCATTCCGGTGTACGTTACCCACATTGGGCCCTGACTAATCTAGATTCGTATCGAGTAAGGCCCATTCACTACTAATAAATTAGAAATCGAGGATCGAAACCGACAGATTCCCTCAGTTTTTTAAGGAAAATCGACCGACTATACATCATTGGTTTGACTTGGATCGGTTAAAACCGAGGGAGTCCGTCGATTTCAATAAAATTAAAAAATGTTATAGAAATTTTACCGATGGACTTCCGTCAATTTTATTTAAAAAGTTAAAAAGAAATGGATTGGGTAGGTTTTCCCTCGGTTCTTTGGACCGACTTAGTCCGTCGGTTTCCTTAAGGGTGGAGGAGTCTTATCTATCCTACTATTGTTAGAGTTTTGCCCTAATTTTCTTATGACATAATTCGTAAATGTGTCATTAACTTGATCTCATTTCAATTTATGACCTCTTTTTGGGTGTGTACAAGTAGACTTTTAAACTTGTATAAAGTTGAATAATTAAACTTGGGTGTGTACAAGTAGACTTTTAAACGTTCTACTTGGTGCCCTACATGACAATTGGTGTCTTACGTGGTGTTCTATGTGTATTATGTCACATAGGACGCGTGTCTACTTGTTGAACTTTATACAAGTTTAAGTGTATACTTGTACACATTCAAAGTTGAAGAACATAAATGTGAAATGAGGTCCAGTTAAAAGGCACATTTATGTACTAAGCCTTTTCTTATCATATTTGAATTTTACTCTCTCTTGAAAAAAAGTCAAATCATTACCATAGTTGTTTTTACTTTTTCTGAGAGAAAAAAATAGTTCTTTGTAGAAATTTTGAAACTCTATAAATTGAAGACTCGTATGTTTATACCAAAAACACAAGAGCATCCATATTGTACACATTTAAGAGTTTTGTTTAGAGGAAGATCTTCTTCCAACATATTTATGCTAATTATTTATTAGTTTTATAATATGTAGGTTGTTTGACCAAATTATATTAATAATATACTTTTAGTATGTTTTTCTTTGTTATTTGATTTATCACCGATATAATTTAGAATTATAAACTTCCGCATGACATCCTTATTCTTTCGAACCTAACAACCATAACCGATGTTCGTCGGTAATGCAAAAATGTTACTATATGCCAAGTCGTCTCAAGTAATCCAAAAAGTCATCTACCAAGTGTCTCATCATACATGTACTAAAGTTTGGACTTACATGAAAGGAATGGTCTATATTGTTCGTGTATTTACCTCTTTATATTTTGAGCGTCTTAATAAAAAATCTGACTCTATCACTCCACGTCACATCCTTGGTCGGCAATCCAAAAATGTTACTATATGCCAATGTAATCCAAAAAAGTCATCTACCAAGTTGGCTCATCATACAAGTACTAAAATTTGGATTTATATAAGAGGAAAGGTCTATATTTTCAACTAGAGACCTTTTCTTAAAATGTCATTTTAGCAAACGCAGTAAAAACATCTAAACAATTAGATATGGATTACCAAACTAGGTAATTTCCTCATTAAAATTTCAATAAATTATAAATTGATGATGGCAACCACTCAACAGATATAATACAAAATGTTAGTAAATACCAATTGATGACCCTTTTTAAAAGGCATCTGCAAAATAATGTTGGCAAGTTGCAAGAATTTAATTTCTATTGCATTACTGTTCTCATACTTTATTTATTGTAACATATGAATTTATTTATGTTGGGAATTAAAACTTTTGGATAGAGGCAGATCTAGCTTGTAACCTATAAGTTCACATTACAATAACTTGTATAAAATTTATTAAATATTATTCGATTGCGAATTTAATTATTATTATATTTGAAATTGATCATGTAAAAATTCATAAATATTTAATTCTATCCACTTCTGCCTCGAGTGTGGATTTAATATAATACTCCATCCGTTTTAATTTATGTGACATTTTTTTGCTTTTTAGTTAGTCACAAAAAGAATGATCATTTTCTATATTTAATAATAATACATTTTAAATTTCTCATTTTAACCATTAATTAAATACTCAATCCGTCTATTTTTACTTGTCCATATTTAAATTGACACACCTCATAAGAAATAATAAATAAAATAATAATTTTAACATATTACCCCCTATTTATTGTAAGTCATCTAAATGTTTAGACGTGAATAATATATCTTACTTTTCAATCTGGACATCTATTTTAATTATCGAAAACAAATAAAATTGAACGAAAAGAGTAATTTATATCATAGAGATTTTTCATGCCTATTTTAGGTCAATAGATTCAAGATATTCTTTCATCTATAAAATGAAATAACTTCTTAATAGGAAGCGTTTTATTCTTTAAATGAAATTACTTTACAAGAATCTGAATTAGTCTTATTTTTCATTGATAAAAAAAGGGGATCAATCAAGATAGTGTAGTTTTTGTATATTAAATATTTGGGGCGGGGGGGGGGGGGGGGGAGGTAATATTGCAAGGGTGGCCCCAATTCACGATGACATGACCTTATAATTTATATATCAGTCTATTCTAACCATGGACAGAGTCATCTTAATCTAATATTTTCTTCGTTGAAAAATTATATGGTGTATAAAGATTAAATGTTATTTATTTTGAGAATATATTTAATTTTACACACTATTAAAAGTTCACAATTGAGAAAAAAAATTATACATCCTTTGCTGAATTCCTAATTCCAGCATTTGAATTTCTAACTACTTTTCATCCTAATAAGTTGCATACATTAAAATGTTTTTAATTTTTTTCAAAATTTGCGGCACAATGACAAAAATGAGAATCACAAAATGTCCTTAAAATTCCAATTGTTTGACAGTTTTGAGACAATTGGTAGTTTTCATATTATATATATGAATTGTCATGTTTATTATTTTTCATATTTTTTAGGAATGATATCATCTTGATATCATCTTGATATCATATCGATCTACTTCTGAATATTTATATTTATATTTATATCTATATTTATAGGAATGATATCATCTTGTTAGCATATCGATCTATTTACAAATATTTATAAAAAAATCACACCACATATCTATTTAAGGGTTAATATTATGGTCTTTCTATGTATGAAGATTCAAAGTAAAACGTTGATGAACCAAAATGACCTATAATATTGATAAAATTTTGTGGCCTTCAATATTTTTTTACCAAGTTTGTGTCTTACTTCCAATAAATATTACTCTTGGTAGATAAAAGTTGTAGTGCTTATTCAATGTAACACAAATAACTTATTTATATCTTATTTTTTTATTATTTTGTAGAAATGTGATGCAGAACCTATCTTTAGGGGCTTTAATGAGCATTTGCAGCTGAAATATAATAATTGATTTTAGATCAATAAATATTTAATTTCTAAACCTGAACGAGTTATAAGGGGATAATGTATTAAAACTTTTTGACATGACGCGTACAAGTGATGCTTTGTATAATTTATCATATCTCGTACTAATATTAGTAACTTTATCTTATAAATAATATAAGTATGTATATGTATCAATGATTGTATTTATATATATACTGGAAAATTATATATTTACAATTAGTAGGTGTATGTATCAAAAAATACAATTGTATTAACAAATACAATTTGTATAAATGAATAAATTAAATTGTATCAGCAAATACAATTGTATCAATGTTGTATCAAGTTCAACATTTGTATTTGTATGATTGATTACTGTTATTTGCATCAATGTTGTATCAGTGAATATACATATGTATTTGTGTTTTGTATCATTGAAAAAGATATGTATAATTGATACTTATTATTTGTATTTGTATAATTAATTGTTAATTTGTTATCATTTGTATTAGTATAATTGAATGTTAAAATTTGTATTTGTATTTAGAGAGGCGAGAGCGAGAGTGAGAGCAAGAGAGAAGTAGGGAGAGGAGAGAGGTGAAGGAGAGATGTCAAAGAGAGAGAGAGAGAGCGGGGGGTGGGGGTGGGGGGGGGGGGAGGGAATAACGACAAAACCCTAACATTAGCTATAAATTATGTAATTCTTACATATCAGACGATTGCCTAGTTACGTAATTTTTCCTATGTATAAACATATATGATACACAAGAGATACATGGATATATATAAAAGATATACACATATACAGAGGAAATATACATGAAAGACATACTCATATATAAATGAAATATAAATAGATATACAACGTCTCAAAAACTTATCTTCCTCATTTCTACAAATTTTGCGCTGCATCACCAACACAAAACCATATGTCATCCCATAATAACAATACAAAACACCATTGAATCTAAAAAAAAAGAAAAGAGGGAAAGAGCTAATTATACAAATTTCATAGCGTTAAGAACTAATTACATCCTATTTCTATTTTTTTTCAAATTACAAAAAACCCCTTAAATTTGGTGTAATTCAAATACATCCCAAAACGTTCCGATACATCGTGTCCCAGTTTCGGATACATCACTCAATATTTCGATGCATCACATTTTTGTTTCGGATATATCACTCAACGTCCTGATACATTGCATATAGAGAAGTATCCGACCGATACATCGCGTAAGGTGATGTATTACGTCCCGATACATACATCGCATAAAGTGATGTATCACATCTAGTAAAGTGATGTATCCGAGAATAGGAGAGAATAGAGATTTTTATAAATTTTTTCAAATGATAGGAAATTTTAGAGGATATGATAAAATAAGTTGTGTATTTAGATAATTTTTCCGAATCTTTTTGCCATATGTTAGACCGGATGACCATAGCATAAATCCCACATTCCATTGTTTGCAATATTTTATATTTCCTTCTAAAGACTTTATTCAAAGTGCACCATTGAATAAAACACAAGTTTCATGAGTGACATTACATATTCATCTGCTCCTTCCATTTTGCATCCACACCCCCTACGCCCCACCTCACCCCCTAAGGTATTTGTCTATATTATATATAAATATTTTTCGGAACAACACTATAGTTACTTATCAAACATATTAAGAAAACCAATTATTTTTCGAGAAAACATTTTCCTTCTTACCAAACACACTATTTTTTTCTATATTTCTTGACCAAAAACATTGGTTAAACTTTCATAACTTGAACTTTAAAGTAGTGTTCATCAGGAAAATGTTCCTGAAAACTATAAAAATCTGCACACAACTTCACAATCACTACCTAGGTAATTCATCAGTAAATAAACATGAAAGTGGTGCAGTAGAAACAGAAACAAATGTACCATTTGCATTTTCATTAGCCAAACATGATGTGTGTCCCCTTGAAGATGCTAAAGAATGCATATATTCGTTTTCGTCGAATCCAAATCCTCCATTATAATCACCAGGAGCCATTGGAGCATCAGGAATATCAGCTTCACCTTCCAAGTAACTCATCACTTGTCTCATGCTAGGTCGAGACGACGCCTCATTGTTTGAACACATTAGTCCTAATTTCAACACCATCACAACTTCACTTTCATTGAACTCACAATTCAATCTCTTGTCTACAACATCAAGAATTTTCCCTTCTCTCCATTTGTTCCACACCATGTCCACTAGAACTAATTCCTCAGGCCCCACCTTTGAATCAATCGGTCTACGTCCACATACCACTTCAAGCAACAATGCACCAAAGGCAAAAACATCAGATTTTTCAGTAGCCCGTCCTGTTCTTGGTAATTCCGGTGCAAGGTACCCCAATGTGCCTACCACCCTAGTCGTGCTCGGGTTTGATCCGTGCTCATATAGTCTTGCTAGTCCAAAATCTCCAAGCCTGCCATTTAACTCTCCATCTAGTAGCACATTACTAGCCTTAACGTCTCGATGCACCACAACTTGTTCATAACCTTCATGTAAGTATAGTAAACCAGAAGCAACCCCTTTGATGATTTTGAACCTTTGCTCCCATGTCAACACCATTCTAGGTTTTTCAAACAAGAAATTGTCCAAACTTCCATTAGGCATAAAATCATACACAAGTAAAAGGTCACCACGACGTCTACACCAACCTACTAATTGAACTAAATTCCTATGACGGAGTCTTCCAATGCTAGAAATTTCAGACACAAATTCGCGTAAACCTTGTTTAGATTCATGTGAAATACGCTTCACAGCTATTTCCATATTCGAACTTCGTAAAACACCCTTGTAAACTTTACCAAATCCCCCAAACCCAAGGAGCTCACTATCCTTAAAACTTCTAGTAGCTTGCTTAAGTTCTTGATAAGAGTATCTATGAGGACCAACCTCAAGCTCCCAAGACTCTATAACATCAGCATTCTTGAATCTCCTAACTAAATAAATAGCAACTAATATAGCAATCAAAACCAAAACAACTACTATAACGGAGATAGCTACGATTACGCCACTGTGCTTCTTCTTGAGACCAGGCAATGATGGAAGTAAATCCAAGTCTAGAAATTTGGCTTCACCATTCAACTTAAAGCTCCAACCAAAAACATAATGTGAACTTGCAAGCAAACCAGTTGAAGCAGAAAAACCAACATACATAGTTTCTTTGAGAAATGGAGAGAGATCTATATGATAAGAGAAAAGAGGCAACTTTGGTTTTGTAGCAAATCTTGAAAGTGTAACATTAACCAAGTTTGTAACAGAATCATAATCAACCCATGCCAATATTACCTTACCACATTTGAGATTCAGATCTTGTTTTACCAAATCATCATCAAAGTAAGATGCATCAGCAGACATATTAGACCTTAAACTATTAACGTTTATACCAACATGGTTATCATTAATATCCCCAAACTCAAAATCTTGTACTGTATCAAATTCAACAGCAAATATGTAATTTGAGAAGTTACCAACATCAGTAGCATTTAGTAAGCCAAGATACTGACTTGGAAGAGCTGTGCTGAAATCATTAGACTGAGAAATAGTAAAAGCAAGTCCATGACCACCAAGTTTTGGATATTCAGGAACTATAGCAAGAGCAAAACATGTTGAAAATGAAAAAGCAGTGCCATTAGTTGAGTTCTTGAACTGAAAAGGTGAAGAATAAAAGGCATGCCCCATTAATCTACTTGTTTCATTGGTTAATTGAATGAATCCATTTTGGCTAATCTCAGCAATTCCACTTAAGGTGATGTTATTGTTTGGCTCATTGAATCTTGTATAAATGAAGCCATCAAGTTGTTGAGATGAAGCTAGGATTGAGAAGGAAATGAATGAACAGAGTAGTACAAGACAACTATTAACCATTTCCAAAAGGGGGTTTTCAAGATTTTCAGGCAAAGTTTCAAAATTTGTAGTAAAGATTGTTGCTTTATAATGAAAAAAGCACTTTTGGGGGTCTGAGAGAAATGTTACAGAAACACAGCCAAGCCAAACAAGAAGAGCACCATTTGTAAAGCTATATTTTCAAGATTTTCAGGTCAAATTTCAAGATTTTTTCAAGGGTACTAAAGATTTCAGCAATTAGAAGTAAAGATTGATGCTTTACAATGAAAAGTGCACTTTTGAGGTCTCAGCAAGATGTTACACAAACAAGAAGAACACCATTTGTAAAGGGCATTTTTTTTTCAAGATTTCATCAAGAGTAGCGAGATTTGGACCGAAAGGTATACAAGTTTGAGAATTTTGTAGCAAGATTGTACAAGTTTTGAGTGAAAAACAAATGTACTACTGGTGTATGAGAGAAATGTTACAGAAAAAACACAATCTAGGCAAACAAGGAGAGTGACATTTATTCCTTAGAAAAAATGTATTATTGTCTTTGGACTTGCAGCACTACTATGGTGGCTGTCTTTTGTTTATTTTAGTACTTTAGTTTGTTATGACAGTGACACCACTATAAGTTGATAGTGTGTATAACCTAGGACTACAACTTAATATGTTGGACATCAAACATATTTACAAATCAATAATCCAAATTGATAATAAATTTTAAGGAACAACTTCTCTACCCTTCATGAAGTAAAGATATAATTTGTGTACACTTTATGCTCTTCAGATTTCATATATATAATAGAGTTATTGAGTTAATGGTACATGTTATTGATTTGTCCACTTTTTGTAATAGTTCAGTGTCCTATTTATTGGGCTATTGATTTGGATATCGTTTTGGCTACTTTTATTAATGAGTTGTCGATAATAAAAAAGATAAAGTTCTAATTTTACTCTTAGATCCATTTTATTTGAAATACTTTTAAAAATATATATATATCATGCGAATATTTATTAATCAAATAACCAAACTATTGACGACTGATAATCGATAACTATTAATCCGTCACCCAACTATCAAAATCTTATTGATTCAATTATCAATATTTTGCTTGATACAACCCAAACTAATATTTAAAGTTGATCTCATAATTTCAATTTACCTCGATGCTAAGAACTATAAAGTTGAACCGCATTATACTAAATGTGGAATAACATTAGAGTTAATAATATAAGTCCATAAAAAAAATACTTCTCACCCAAATTTAAGCAAATTAATAATATAACGGCATATTTTGATTCATCCATATTAATCATTTATTTGATACCTTTTGCCCAGCAAACGTGATTTTCCTAGAAAGGAGTATAAATATTATATAAACAATATGATGATCTTTATTCTTCTCTTTTTTTTCTCGAATTTTTCTGTTTGTAGTTTAAAGAAAGTGGGGAGTAATTTGGTGTTCCAAAAACAGCTAAATTCAGTGTTTTTATTATATTATTTTTCCTTGTTAAAAGGGCCAAAAATGCCAACTGGATAATTATGCTGTCTTTTCGTACCTAACCTTTTGCAACTTTTCTCCAAAATAATTACTACTTGTTGAAAAGTAGAGTAGTAGACTAACACGTTTTGCGTGGCATAATAGATCGTATGATACTATATATAATACAAAAATATCATGTAGGATATTACTTAAGACTATGTAGGATATTACTTAAGACTAATGTGTTTATTTATTTAATTTTATATAAATTTAAGTATGTATATATATATGCTTAAAATTAAAAAAAATATAAATATCAAATTAGACCAAATTTAAATCACTATGATGTATTATGCATTTTTATTTCATACATACACAACCAAAAGAAAAAAAAGTTTGGTCAAGTTGGAAATTCAAGATTTATTGCACATCACTCTACAGGTAATCTACAACAGAAATTAATCAATTACCAATGGCAAAAGGATAACATACATATTACACGCACCCCCAAAAGAAAAGAAAAAATATAGATATTACAAACTACTCTAATAAACTACTCAAATATTTACTTTGTCGAGAGCAGAATCCTTATTTTATTTTTTTTATAAATGGCAAAAATATTTTAATCAAAAGCTCCCTAGGTTCAGGATCACTATAACGGTTCGTTTGAGTTATCCAGATATAAAATTTGTATAAATAATATTATATTTGATAGTTGGACCGATAGAAGTTGTGAGTTTAAATCATTGAGGAAATAAAAAGGTGGAAGCTTGTGCGAGAAGGGGTAAAAAATAATATATTTGTATCTTTTACCCCACATAAAATAATACATAAACTCATAACTTATACTTGTAATAAAAGTTTTACTTCTCCATTCTTTTTACTTGTTTTGCTTCTTGAGAGTCAAAGTGTATAGATTTTAACCAATATTTTAGATGTATTTTTTTTTATCATGTTAATATGAGAATGATCGCAATTTGTAGTATTTTCCTGTTTTTCCCGAATATCTAAATTCTAAATCTAAAATATTGAATTAATCTGCTTCAATCTAGCTCCAATGATTAGTTAAACTGATTCTCATAAAACAAAATATGACAAGTAAACAATAATGGAGGAAGTATTAGTTATCCAAAATTTTAAAATACATGTCAAATATCGTATATATTTTATACACAAATAACTTACTTTTTAAGGAGCTACCAAACATTTACAAAAAGTAATACATAAATAAATTATCTCTAGTCACCAAACGATCCCTGGCTATTTAATAATGGATGGTTTGAAAAGAGCCAACCTTCAGAAACAAAAACATGCATTATAATAATGCATTTGCGTATTATAGTAATATAAATCACCACAAAACTTGGCATTAAGAAAATTCCAATTTTTTCATCATTGATTCTTTTCTTTAAAACGTTACTACAATTTTTTTTTTTTTTTTGGCTTTGGGATTATGTTCTGGATTCAAAGGAAACAGAAAATTCTATTAAATTAATAGTTTTGGTGATACAATTATGAAAAGCGAACACTAGTGGGAAAAAAAGTCCTCTGCTTTTGGCTAACTCCCATTGAGCTCAATGATGAAAGGTTCTGCTGGCCCATTTTAGTCTGTGTTTGCATGATCTAGATATCGAATATCGAAAAAAAATTAGGGCACCTAAAAGTTTGTAGCCTAACGCCTTGCTTTATTGGCTTGACCCTCTAACCGGTCTTGTTTGAGAGTCAAACTGTATGGATTGTGATTATAGTATTTTAACTATGACAATCATTACAACTTGTAACTTCTTTTTGTAAGAATTTTTGAACATCTAAATTTTAAAAATTAATAATTCAATTAACTTCAAAGATCAGTCAACTAGTCAAATTGACTCTTGTAAATCAAAACGCGATAAACAAAAGAGAATGGAGGGAGTAACAAACTAGGATTGGAAAAAAATATCCCAATAATGTGTAACCTGTCCAGATTTAAATGAGTTCTATAATTATCAGTTATTTAACCCTCTGCCCATAGTTTGCTTATTTACGAATCATATTTGTAGCGGATACACTCTATCTGCACATACAATATGTCTGCATAACTGAAATCGCGCGGTTATAAGATCAAACTTACATACACTTTACAATCATCACACGAAGATGATTACAATATCATGACAAAAATGATACAAAAACAGAACTGATTTAGGCTTTAAATCGATGAAAATGTCTAGCTAGCAAAGAAGGATCCATTGTTGATGGAATCAGCATTGGCATCACCAAGTGCAGCCTCTTTAAGGTACTTGTCAGCTAACTGAACTCTCTTAACATTCTCTTGCTCTTGAACAAGCATGTTACGGTACTCGAGGAGCTTATCTATAGTCATCTTTGGTTGCTCAAATGTTGGTGGTCCATCCCTTGAGTTCAAAAGTTTCTCTCCAATTTGTTCAATTCCAGTGCTTCCAATCCATTTCCTCACTTCATCATCGTATACTCTAGTATCCATCATTGATATTATTATTCATCTTAACAAAAGTTAAAAATCCTAATATTATTAGTATCCTAGCTTACCAATAGATTGTCCAGGGAAGCTATTGACGATCTTGACAACGTCATCATCAGGAACTTTGTCAGTTGTGAAAATACCTTTGCAAACACCAATTCTGTCTTCTCTAGTTGGTGCCCAGTAGAACTTCTCCATACGACCATCACGTATAAGAGAGGCATACAATGTGGAGAAATCGTTACCAGTGACAATAATAGGTACCCTGGCATTCTCTTGCTTGTTGTACATACCGGGGAGTTGGACATTTGTCGGGTTATCAGCAATGTTCATGAGGGTAGCATTCACCATCTGATTGTTGACAGTGTATTGTGTAGTTCCACCCATTCTACCGGCTCCTGCATCAAGATCGTTGATGAAGAGGCAACACATGTTTCCCTTCCTGATGATTTCTGCGGCCTCTCTGTACCTTTGCCAGATCAATTTAGCTGGCTCTCCTGCATTTCCACTTTCCAGTTCTCCAGCACTCATCATAATAGGCTGCAACTTTAATAAACCGAATATTGTAAGTAACGTTAGTCCATTTACAACAACATTCTTATTGAAATCCCACAAGTGAAGTCTGGAGAGGGTAAGACTGCATGTAGATCTTACCCCTATCTCGTGAAGGTAGTGAGGTTGTTTCCAAAGTAACTTTAGTCTATTTACAACAACATTCTCAGTGAAATCCCACAAGTGGAGTCTGGAGAGAGTAGATTGTATGCAGATCTTACCCCTACCTCGTGAAGGTAGAGAGGCTGCTATAAGGACTCTCTAGATCGCGAGAATGCATGTTCTGATGCTTGCATGGGCTCATCTGCTTCCAACAATCCAACAAAGTGAGTTTCACAGAAGGGAAGATAACCTCCTTTGAAGTACCCTGTGTGGATCCGGGGGCTGCTTCTGCGGTGGCTTTGCTAGCTTGCATTCAAAGTAACTTTAGTTTATTTACAACAATAACATTCTCAGTGAAATTAAATCCTACAAGTGAGGTCTGGAGAGGGTAGACTGTACGGAGACCTTATCCCTATCTCGTGGAGGTAGAGAGATTGTTTCAGAAGTAACTATAGTCCATTTCCTCGAAAAAAAAATCCAAATAAAAATGGTATGTTATTTAAGGCAATACTCACTTGATTCCCATCTTTCTGAAAACAAGCTCACATTGGAATGATTTACCTTAGACCTTTTCCTCCCCAAATACCCAAAATAAGTGGAACCTGTAAGAAACATACACAAAGTTCAAATCTTCTTTTACACCAAACACTACTTAAGCCAAATTTTGTAAACAAACATCTCTTTGACATACCTTGATGTTGGGCACTGTCAAGAAGTTCTTGGTGATGTGAACAACAAGCTTGTCCATGAAAGCAGGAGCGATGTAGAATCCGTCCAACTTGTTATCCAAGTTATATCTAATCGAATGTCAAAACATATAATCAAGTAAATAAAAGTGCGCTCTGTCTAACAGCTTAACCATTTAGACAATATGATCACACAAGTCAATAGTACTGTAAGCTTTTAGATAAGATGATCACACAGTTCAACTTACTGGCAAAGACCTTGGCTGAGGTATTCGTAGGAATTCATGATGGCGTGGTGATTACCAGTACCCGTTGGAGCCTGGAAAAGAGAATCAACCATACCCTTACCCCTTGCAATGTCCTGTTGATCATCGGACACATTGATAACAAGTCCCTTCCATCTGTCCCCATCAGTCTGTTTCTTCTCATCAATTTCTTTTTCTAGAGCAACAATCCTCAAGTTCTTGTTTGAGATGTTTGTGCTGGAAACTATGTTGTTCACTTTCTTTAAGGTTTTCCCAAAGAAGGCTGTTGGTGGAACTGAAGTTCCAACAACAGAGTTGTTCAAACTCAACTGCAAAAAAATGATGTTTTCTTAGTAATAGCGACACAATCCATAGTCTATTTTCTAGTCGGAGTCAAAATTTTTAGTTTATAAGTTCTGAACCAAAATTTATTTTGCTTAGTGGATTCTGAATAAGTTATTTATACATATTAAGTAATTCTTTTAACACAAGCGACTCCGCCCTTGCCTATGATCAAATCTTGACAAAAAACATTCTTAAATCATCCGGTTTAAGTGGGCATTCGTCCATGTTTCAGTGTGAAATTTTAAAAAAATAGTTTTTCTTTTCAAAGTGAAAATAATATTAGAAAGTTGGGAATTGCGTTTGGTTATGAATACAAATTGAAGTTGTTTTTGGATATTTGTGAGTAATTTGGAGTGAAAATGCCTTTTTGATGTTTTCCAACTTATTTGAAAATGAGTTGAATGCCAAAATTTTATGGTCAAACGTGTTTTCTGGAGTTCAACTCTAGGAAAAAGTGAAAAAAATACTGAAAATACTTCAATTTCATGTCATTAACCAAGAAAATGTATTAAGTACCATAATGAACAACTATTAACTCCCACCCCTAATTCTCATTTTTTTTATACACACCAAAAGATCAATTGGTAAGTGTTTAACACAGTACCACTACCTTGTTGACAGCTCCAATGGTTGAGATGGAGGTAGCCATATGTATTTGACTTACTCTAAAGACTCACAAAAAATAAAAATTTATTTGAAAATTCCTCTGTTTGTAATTTGCTAAGAAAATATTTTAACACTTGGTTTTGGTGAAAAAAAGTACGGGAAATGCTAAATTTTATAGCACAAAGTTGATGTTACATGTATGGCTAAAAGTGTGTGTATCAAAATTTATGTTGATTTGGCTTACCAATTCCTAATGGCCACACAATTGAGTTGGCTATACTAGTTTTTTTTTTTTTTTTTTAGAGGGACTAAATAGAGTGTGACAACAAAAAAAGAAGAAGAGATTTTTTGGAACCATTTCGGCTTTAAAATAATATATCTAAATTATTTGCGTAACAATAGACGTATAAATATATTAATAACATGTTAGTCGATGATATACTTACTTTAAATCATATAGTATAGGAATATATTTGAACATTTTCCTTTTTTTTAATTCTTCAATGGCCAAATGAACAGAACTAGGTGAACATCCCTACTACTTTATCTTAAAGGCTTACTGCTAGTCATTAATTAATAGGAAAATTACCTTCTATATCTATTAGGAGGAAAAAAAAAATTTATGTTATATAACTTACATTTTAAATTTGTTATTCAGTTTAGTCTATATTTATTTATATATAATTACCTTCCACTCATTATTATACACTTCTATATAAAATTTATATATTATGTGTTATGTTTTTTCCAGGTTTAATATTATATTATATATTATATTATGTAGCGTAATATTTTATATTGTATCATAAATTTTTGAAATTTTTCACAATCTAATTAATTAAATGCATTTCAAGAACAAGAAGTTAAGAGATGACAATACACATTAATATATTCAGTGTAGTCTCACAGAATGGAGTGTACATAGACTTTACCTTTATCTTAGAGGTGAGGTAGAGAAGTTATTTTCATAAATTCTCGGCTAAGAGTAAAATCAATTTGGGAAAAGATATAATAAAAATACTACGCAATAGATAGAAGCAAAATAATATTACAACAAAAATAATAATACAAACAAACTACGTGAAATAATAAATAGTTACAAAAATCGAGAATAAAAATAATCGTATAATTACTAACAGGACAACAAGACAAAGCGCTTCTAGAGATGGCAATCAGTGGCTACATTCCAACTTCCAAAAGCAACTATATATCTTTTTTTTTTATTTTTCACCTGGTGTCTCATACGGAAATTGACGTTAATTGCGCTCATTAAGTACCATTCGAGTTCTGCCCCAATTCGTACTTTCTCCATCTGAATCGAACCAAAAACCTCTAATTAAGGGTGAAACATCTATATATCTACTAGTTAAGAGATGACAATATATGGCTATATTCCAACTTCCAGAAGCATCTATCATGAAGACATAAATGGCCATTCAAATCTGTTGATAGCTACCACAAGATAAAATCATACACCTGGAAGTTTTCTAACCAGTGATTTGTCCACGTGGCGTCCCATTAGTAAAAGTTGGAAATGTTTCAATAAGTTAAAGTTAGTAAATTCTACTCAATTGATCATAAATTCTATCTTATAGTCAAAACTTACACGTGTTGTTCAATTATTCATGAATGATGATGAACGGGCAAGGTTCAATTATGCACAAATTATGATGAAAGGGCAATATTTGGTTATATTTGTTCTACATATTGTGTTAAAAGGGTCACAAGTTGTGATGTATTAACAACAATTTCTTGTATTATTTAATGGAATAAGATACAAGTAGCCTAGACTATTATCAAAATCTTAGAGACACATCTTAACTAAACTAATGTCTTATTACCCTAGGCCATAGTTTGCTATTATAATAATTCCTAGAGCTATCATAACCAAAACCACCAAAAATTTGTTTAAACAACACATAACGATTCCAAGGATGGATGTGCCGCGTTAATCCGGCAAAATCGCTCCATTTTACGGTATATTTTAGTGTATGGGGTCTAGATACCATTGTGTATTTTATGGAGATTAGATTGAAGACGAAGAAGAAGAATAAGCTGTAATCTGCTATGAAGGAGAGTTATCCTTGAGGTAAAGCTCTCTCATCAATTTTCTTTATTGATTTGTTACCTTTGATAGAGTACAAGTACATGAAAGGTTAGAGTTCCTAACTAACTCTTTGAACTTGCTAGTTATTTAACTAACTTATTATAAACTTTCTAATGAGTGTTGAATTCTCTAGTTTGCTCACTCATAGTAGCACATTGTCATCAAAATTATTAGATATGAAAAGCAAACCATGGCAAGAACCTAGTTAAATTGGTGTTTGGTGTTTGGTGTTTGTCCGTTGAGATGTGCTCAGATGATTTATGTGTTGTCGATTAGGGATTTGACTGATTTTGATATGCACCTAAATCTCAAAAGTGACTTCACCGGAAGTCTACAAAATATTGCATCCCTTACCTCAATAGGGCCAGACATTGTTGTGAAATGCTCATTCTTGCTGATGGAGTTTTAGGATTTGGAAAATTTGGAAGAAACGTAGCATTCTTTGAAACAGTTTAGTTTTATAAACAGTAAGCTCCTACAGCCAAATTTAAAAAAAAGAGATCTTAAGCTTATTTATGTATATAGTATTTTCAATTGTCATTATAATATTTCTAATTTGTAAGACATGAATATGCATATATAAATTATTATATGTTATATAACACTATATATGTTTATATCTTAGATAAACTCTTATTGATTATAATTTTGAATTTTTTATTAATTGAATATATTCTTATACAAGCTATCAAAATATTTTAGAAGTAGTAGGAATATTAAAAAAAATAAATTGAGACTTCACTTGATTGAGTATACCAATTATAATATCATTTTACTTGTATATATGTATTTTGTATTATTTTAATTACAAAAATAGGTCTAAACCATAGTGATTGTTACACTTTAGAAGACCTTTAAAGTTAAGACATTATCTTTTTAAATTTAATTATTTGATAATCTAATTTGTTTGAGATTGAAATGTCCAAGAGACACCTCAAGAAATTGAAGGCCGTCTAACAAAGCCAATTTTAAAATATAATTGATTTTAATTGAAGTGAATTAGACAAATTAATAAGTAGAAAGTAAGTACAAATTTAATTTCATTAAGAAAACTTCAATCATTAATACTAACAATAAATACATAATTATTTATATTTATATATAACACCATTGAATAATTTTAAGGCATTGTTTTTCAGGGACCTAAAGCCATTGTTTTGGTGGCTTTAGGGTTGAGCTGCCTATTGATGTTATGAAAAAATTATAAAAATCTCTACTCTTTGCTTGAATACATCAGTTTACTCGATGTATCAGGACGTACAATCGTATAATTAAGATGTTGAGTGATGTATTTGAAACTGAGACACGATGTATCAGGACGTTGATGGATACTGAGAAGCGATGTATTGAAAGATTTTGGAATGTATCCGGATTCCACCAAATTTAAGGTATTTTTGTAATTTGAAAAAAAGTAAAAACATAATGTAATTAATTCTTAACACTATGAGATTTGTGTAAAATTCTCAAATATCTATTGTGTCAAATTCATTCCTAAGGAGTGTTAATGAGTCTGTTAGTTCATTAGCTTGTTCTCCTTCTTAATCTTAAGCATAGTATAAAAATACACTTTTAATAGTGTAGGAAAAAAAATATTTTTTTTTTCACATTAGATATTTAGATATCTATTGATTTGGCAAAGCCCAAAGAAATTTAATTTAAATATTTGAGCTACTTGTATAGCTCAAGTAGAATATTAAAATTAATCCTTAATTTACACATTTCTTTATAATTAAAAACATTGTAAATAAATGCTTCAAAAAGTGTCTTGTTTAAATGTCCCTAAATATTAATACATGTAACCTATCAATATTTGTGAATTGATTTAGAATATTTATGTAGTAATTAATATCAATATATATTCATTCGTTACATATATATTTAATTAGAAACCGGCCTGATTGTTCATCGCTCTCATTTGTCCCCTCCATATTATATTCATTTAATTACACGACTTATCAGATGATCTTTAATTTTTTTTAGCAATCAAACTTATACCTAATGAAACTGATTTTTTTCAAAAGTACAAAACATAATTTATAAAATATTATGATAGGAAAATATAAATGATTTCAAATTTTTTTTATTGAAAAGTAAAAATAAAAAACTAGCGTAAAATAGAAGCAAAAGTACAAATGACCCTTCAAACTTCGAAGTATAAAAAACCCATTTTCTATATTTCATTATTTAAGATTATCCATTTAAAATATTTTAATCTCTTTTATTTTTTGGTTGCAATAATCGAAATAATAATATTGCCTGTTGAGGACGTGCAATAACTCTTCCACGTAGAAGTTGACACCAAGAACTTCATTTGTTTATTATGAATATGTATCATTTTTTGTTAGTTATTTATTTATAAATTAATGTTTAGACACTCAAATAGTGCTTAAGTTGATGTTCACCACTCTTTATGATCCTGTCCTTTTCCTAAGAAACTCCAAGAAAAAAAGAGACAAATAAAAATATATATTAGTAGACTACTTCATAAATTATTTGAAGTTTGTGCAAATTGACTTTTTGAAAAATATCCTTTTGAAATTAGGTATAGATTTAGAATTTAAATTCTACTAATTAAATTTTTTAAGAATTTTAATATTGAATCTATTATATTTTCAAAGTTATAGTTTTATTACAATTTTAATAAATCCTTATACAAATTTATGCTCCACATGAAACTTATGAATTTAGTTGAATCTATACCTATAATAATATATCTGTGAGTGTTGACAGAAGTATTGAAAATACCTCTAAACTTGACGTAAATTATTAGTTTCGTTCCGAACTATTGACAGTCTTAAAAAAACTCTCTATTTGACTAACTAAACTTAGATACACCCCCGTCTGTCACATGACATAGCAAGTGACCTCAAACTCTTGTACGAGCATGAAGCTCTTAATAAAATCCGAGAGAAGTGTTGAAAACAACCCTAAACTTTACGAGAATTTAGGAATTTATTTCATTTATGTTGCAAGATCGGGGGTGTATTTAAGTCAATTAGTCAAATAAAAATGTTTATAAGTCTGTCAATAATTCACAAATAAAATTAATAACCGAATTTATAAGTGTTTTCAATACTTTTGATCTCGTGCCCTATTTGAATTTATCTTTCATTGACAATTTAGGACTCATGAACCATTGACAATTTTATCCACTATAAGTCTTCCTTGTCCAAAGTTATTGCTTACCATAATAGAAATAAACAATCGAAAAAATCGAAAAATATATATAAACAAGTCCAATAACTACCCAATCAAACAAGAACTTATTATATATATATTATATTTATATTAAAATACCTAAGCTTTAAAACTTAAGGATTTAAGTAGAAGATCACCATATCTTTATGAACACTTTTTTCTAAAAAATGTCTCAGCTAGAAAAATCTTCTTCTATCTCCAATATTATTCAAGATCCATTAAAACTGTTGAAACATAACATAGTCCCATTATTTCCCAACACAAAAATGACAAATATTTTCACAATTTTCATGAAGTGTTTTCTTGTTATTTTCTTCTTTGCTTCCTTTTTATTTATCTCCTTCACTTCATTTTCCAATCGATTTATATGGTTTAGTCCATGTTCTGATTGTGGTGCCATAAATATTCATACTAGTTATGCTTATAGTGCTACCGTTACAAATAATATCAACGAAAAAGATGATATTACTAACATAACTCATATTTTATTTGGTATTGGAGGGTCCGCTAAGACGTGGAATAATCGAAAAAATTATTCCGATTTATGGTGGGAACCTAACGTGACACGAGGGTTTGTGTGGCTCGATGAGAACCCGGGAGAAAATGACACGTGGCCTGAATATTCACCGCCCTATAGGGTCTCGGAGGACACGTCAAGATTCAAGTACACGTGTTGGTTTGGTGATAGATCAGCCGTGAGGATCGCGAGGATTGTGAAGGAGAGTTTTGAATTAGGGTTAGAGAATGTGAGGTGGTTCGTTATGGGGGATGATGATACGGTATTTTTTACGAAGAATTTAGTAACAGTTTTGAGTAAATACGATCATAATCAAATGTATTATATTGGTGGTAATTCAGAAAGTGTGGAACAAGATTTGGTACATTCTTATGGTATGGCTTATGGTGGTGGTGGAATTGCTATTAGTTATCCTCTTGCAGAGGTCCTCGTAAAGATTTTAGACGCTTGTATTAATCGTTATCATGATTTCTACGGTTCTGATCAAAAGATTGGTGCATGTATGGCTGAGATTGGCGTTCCTCTCACTAGAGAACTCGGATTTCATCAAGTATAATTTTAATTATTTTTTCTTATGACTTATTAGTCTTCTGCTTAGATATAACGAAGCTTGATCTGATGACTTTTATTACGTTAAGATGATATTCTTCTACTGACAGTATAAATAATTTTTTCAGATGGACATTCGAGGTAGTGCACGTGGACTTTTGGCAACGCATCCATTGGCACCAATTGTATCATTGCACCATCTAGATGTTATACATTCTCTAATTCCACTAATGGATCGAGTCGATTCAATAAAGAAGGTAATCGAGGCATATAAAAAGGACTCAAGTCGAACAATGCAACAAAGTTTTTGTTACGATCTAAAGAAAAATTGGTCGATACCAGTATCATGGGGATATTCGATTCAATTATATCCAAATTTAATGAATGGGAAGGAATTAGAGACACCAATGAGGACATTTGAGACATGGAAAGGGTTTGAAGAGCCATTTACGTTTAATACTAGGCCAAATTATATCGAGCCATGTCAAAGGCCTATCGAATATTATTTGGATCGCGTTTTTGAGCTTGATAATGGTGAAACTTTAACGAGTTATAAGAGAATTGGTGATTATAATAAGCAATGTGAAAATGAAAACTATTCACCAGCATTAGCAATTCAAATGGTTAATGTCACAGCCAATATTTTATCTCCCCAAGTATGGAGACAGGTAAAATTCTCCTTTGTTTTATGAATCTCTCTCTTTATTTTTATTTTTAGGATGAAAAATATTTTTTGAAAATAAGGTACGATCTAGAGAAAATGACTGTCCTCACTTTCGAACAGTCATTTTTTTCTTTGTAATTATCTCAAACTCTTAACTTCACGTTTCTATTTTCACTCTTCTACCACCATCAATATACCTAGTGAAATTTTATAAACGAGATCTAGGATGAAAACTATTTCCGATAATTTTTCTACTCAAAATACCCAAAAGTACTTTTCAAGAAAATATTCTAAAAAGTCATTTTTCATCGTATCAAACTCTAAAAAAATCAACTAGTCAAGTCTTCCACATTCAATGTAGTAGTAACATTTTCATTAATCAATATCCATTTAATATAGCAATAACATTAATATAATTCTATTGACTTTGAAAAGGTTTGTTTGACAATAGTCAAAATTCAACCAAAAAAGATATGTTATAGAACGTGACCTCTACTAAAAAGTACACATTATTAGAAAAAGCTACAATTATTTGCAAAAATGGAATGTTTCTTTATATTCTTTCTACGTGCCACATTTTAATTATTTTATTTATTTGTCAATTTTTCATTAAGTGACTAACACGTTTTATTTTATCAATATTTAAAAACAGGCACCACATAGGCAATGTTGTGAGGTGATTAATGGTGAAGATAATAGTAATATTATTGATACTGTTTTACAAATCAGAATTAGAAGTTGCAATAAATGGGAATCAACAACATTGCCCTTTTGACATTAATTAATTAAATTGTAAACCTTGCTAACTAATTGTACAGCATTGTATTTGTTGTTGTGTTATCTAATCTCATTTTTATTTATTTTGATATATATTATGGTATACAATTTCTTTTGTAACTGAGTTATTTGGACAAAAAAAAATCTTTCTTTGAGAAATTAAGAAATTTCTCAGTATTGATTAATATAAGGCGTTGGTCATTTTGCCTTCATTTTGATCAGTATCGGTATCGTTGGTTGTTGTGGCTAGTAGAGTTATCAAGCTTTTTATTAAGGGATTTACATTATGAAAAGTAAATATGAAAAGTCAAAGGGGTTGAGTTCAACTTCTAATGTATTCACACACAAAAAATAATTTTAAGCATATATAAATAATATATTTTTTCTGCTGAACAGATGAACCCTTTGATTCTACTTAATTGGCCCAGCTATATGAATTCAATATTTGATGTAATTTATTCTAAATACATTGCATCTAAGTGGATTCATATGTATCTGGGATACATGGATAAATCTTACTCACCACTCTCCAATATATTTGATATATGTATTTAGTGTGATTCACATGTATCTGGGATACATGACTATCTCCCTCCCCATCTCGTTCGCCTCTTTTCCTATTTTAGTGTATCCGATAGCAAAAATACATGTATCTAAGTGTATATTCCTCAATATATATGATAGAAAATTCTTAATTAGTGATAAAATACATAATTATTTAAAAGTATAAATATAATTGATAACGTTTTAAAGAGTTCGCCTAGGTAACATATAAACTTTCCTCCTATCAACTAACATCATTATTGTCTATAATTATGACCATTTTCCTCTTTGTTTCTTTGGGTGTATATTTATTTTTTCTAAAAATGTTTTTAAATGTCAAACTAAAAGGCATAATAAAAGAATATTCCTTAATATTCCAATAATAGTTTGACTTATGCAGTAAACAATTACTTTTGATGCATATATATATACCATACCACATGAACCTATTCAAAGTAACTAAACAAAATCATCTCAATGGGTCAAAATATGATTAATCTCAGGACCAAAACTCTTTTTTTGTCACTCATTTTTCTACTAAACATTGCTCTTGTTACAAGTCGTCATGGATTTACTTCAAGATTTCATGTTTACATCATTGATAACCTCCCTCCTAATTCCAAACTAACCATGCATTGTCAATCTCATGATGATGATTTAGGGTACAAAGTTCTTCATCCAAATGATGAGTTTAGTTTTAGTTTTAATATGAAACTTTTTGGCGGTACGCTTTTTTTTTGTCATTTTTGGTGGAACGATCAAGGTATAACATTTGATATTTTCAATAACATTATAGCTGGAAATTGTGGTGTAATAGATGGTGATCATCTTGAATGTTATTGGAAAGTGCAAGAAGATGGCTTCTATTTTGGTGCTAGGAGAAATCCTCCACCTGAATATGAGAAGCAACATGATTGGAACCAATAGTTTTATTTAATTTTAATTACATATATGTAATATAAGTTTTGAGTTATATAAAAATATATGGTCTTGTATTTTATTGCTTAGGTATGAACAATAAAGATAAATGTAACGCCACCTTTAGGCATTAAAGTTTATATAATTAATTTGTTCGCCACGTAAGATAATATCATAATTTGAAATCATGAGATGAAGTTGATTTGTTGAAGTTTTTTCTAGACATGCAATTGAATTTTTAAGTTGTATTTTTTCCTCATAAGCTGTTAAAACTATCGAAATTGCCCCAATTCTTTATACAATCTTAAAAAATAAGTACTAAACGTTCATAACAATAGTATAAAAAATAAAACATTTATCGATCGTACTTTAGGTTAAAAAAGAAGAATTGGACATGAGTTGTAGTGTACTATTCTTTAATATAATTCTCTCACCTATAGTACAAACAATCTTCTCACATTGAGCATGCATTTCTTGATCATATGACCGAGAAGACGAACTAACATTATTACTTTGAGTCGTTTGTTGGTCCATATCATTAGTAATAAACTATAATTTTTGTTTACATATGAAATAAATGGCGGGTAGATATAAAATGATAGTGTTTTTTTTTTTACAAAATATAAACGTGTGGGTCAATTTTTGTACTCTCTCTATTCCAATTTATGTGGCACTTTTTGTTTTTCGAGAGTCAAATAGTTTAAATTTGACCAAAAATTTGCGCATGAAATCTTCAATTTTTTTGAAATAAAATTTATATATTTGTAAACTACGTAAAAAGTACTATAAGTCACAATAATTGGTCATTCAAAATAATTAAAAGATATATGAAAATTTTACGATAAAAGATAGACTTGTTTGAATCTTGAAATCTGAAAAGTGCCAGATAAATTGGGACGGAGAGAGTATTTGAAAAATGTGAAATCATGATATAAAACTTCAAATCAAATTTTTTGGAAAATTTATTATTTCATCTCATTATTTGAAATCATAAAATGAAATCGCATGAGTAAATGTTGATTTCATTTCCTGATTTCAAATCACGAGATGTCTATATAAAACCTTAATATTGGTCGATTTGCAACACTTATAATTTCTTTGTAGATAAACGGATGGTACAAACAAGAGAAAGACGGTCATCCTTTCAACTTGCCATAAAATATTAAGAAAAGGTAAAAGACATAACCAAAATAATATTCTGTTAGATATAATTAAATCCAACATTTTGCTAACCAAAATAAATCAGTTTGCTAACCTACAAGATGAGGAAGGTGTCGAAGAGGATTGGTTGGAATATCATTAAAAATATCTTAACATTTTGCATTTTTTTAAAAATTTTTTTATCACTATTCTGCGAGTGTAACTAGGGATGTAGATATTTCTCTGAGGCAACAACGCAATAACAAAAAGAAGCATATAAAAGAAAGATTAGTTGGGGGATAGAAAGGTGAGCCGGGAGTTTGTTTCAACACACCTACCGATGCGACTAGCAAAACAAAATCATATGTCAGTGTCAGCAAATGATCAACAAAATCATATGACAGTGTTGCTGAACAGATTTGAAGAAGAAGATAAGAGAAAAAATATTCTAGGTTACTTTAGATGGGCGATCAATTTTTTTAATTCATGCATCTTACTCAACCTTCTTCTTGGTTGTTATATTTTTGCACTATTTAATAAGCATCCTCATTTGTAATATCATCATAGGCTAGAGTGTATTACAAATTATGTGGTGATCACAAAATATTCAGTTCTTTCTAGCTCTTATTTTCTTCATCTGCTTGATAGAGTGTAGAGGATTGGTAAGGTAAAACCTACCCCAATTGCTTATACTTATCCCTATTGAAATTCTTTTTTATTTCTAATAAAACTATAAAAAGCCGATGGACACTCGGTCTAGTGGTAAATTTTTCCCAAAAAAAAATGCAACATTTTCTAAATTAATAAGGTCTACTCATTAATGCAATTGTTCTTTTGAAGCATAGATAAATTATACTATGACTAGGCAGAGATAGCCCATGCTTGCACGCGCCCAACGTTGCTAAATGCGCACAATCACATTGGCAATCGTTTGTTGTTGAGTTTGCGGGATATATATATATATATGATTGGCAATTGTTTGTGGCTGCGTTATTTACATTAGATATTTACATCCTGTACTATTTACATAGTGTTGCATTTTGGTTGTTTTCCGGTGCTAGTCAGCTTCTGGCAAGAAGCACCTGTGGAAGAATAGGGAACATGAATTTAGGTTCAAAGTGAAACATTTAGTTATATATAATTACCACAATTTTTCTCTGTTCCACAAAAGTTGCATTTGTATGCGATAATCGGATTGTAGCAGGTATAGTTTAGTGGTAAAAGTGTGATTCATTCTATTATATATCCTCTAGCGACTCAAGATATGGTAAGTCTTGAGACTTACTGTTTATGAAGTCTAGTGGGTTATGCCTGGAGGGGTTCCTTTGTTCATTCTATGAATTGTTTAGTTATTTTGGAAACGAAGCAAGATACCTTTTTGTTTAAAATTTCGATGTCCATTGAAGAATGTAACATCTACTTAGAGGCTATATTATGTCTAGATAGAATTTTCAAATCGCATCTAGTCAAGGGAAAAACCTGTCAGCTAGGATAAAGAGGAAGGATACTAAGTTAATGATAGACTGGAGCATGCAAGATCTAAGTATATTGTAAACACTTTAGGTCGTACCTGAAGTTGTAGCGAATATGAGCCGACTGTTTTCAAAAGTAGGCAGCAAAAGCTTATGCCATCAACAACAAAAGTGTACGCCATCAACAGGCCAACCATATTGCAAAAAGGTAGTAAATACTTCACTGGCAATCAAAGGAAATGATGTTAGACGGACATCTGCTATTTGGGAAATAGTGTTGATAAATGAACACAGTTTAGCTTTGATTGATGGTAACAATTAAGTGTTCTCAATATAAATCAGTATGTTCAATTCACACAAGTGATGCCTCAAGAACAAAAGAGCACAAAATAGCCTACCTCAAAATAACCAGCATATTTAGAAATGAATACTTGTTCCTTGATCATATAATTTGTGTTCTTAAAATTTAGAAGAAATCACATCAATCTAAGTGTAGGAGCAGTACCTTCCGGTCTTGCTTTGTCATAATTTGTTTCAGCTTGCGTTTGCTGCTTTCTGGGGTAGCTGGTTCAGTGAGCGGCAATGGCTGATTTCTAGAAACAGTTGAAATGATGACTCAGCCACAAAAGCTGGAGGTTGAAGCCATGGTGATGGGCAGGGGCGAATTTATGTATGTTTTTTGGGTCACCCGAACCCGTGGTCATCCGACTAAACTCGATATATTACTTCTATAATTATTAAAGAATATATTAAATTAAAACTTGTTGAACCCGTTCTCAAGATGGCTGGATGGTTCACTGGTACGACTGCAAGATTTCAACACAAAGGTTGCAGGTTCGATCCTAGAATTTATTTTTACTAACTAAAAACACGTTTTCATTAAAAAAAGCTAAATTAATTTTTATGTATTGCTCGCTTAGTTATTGTTATTATAAATTTTTATCTTATCTTTAAAGTTTCTTGAAATCTGGATGTAATGGGTGACTGCAGAATCATGATACTCCAATGCAATTCAAGGCACAACACTAGTTTTTGAGGTTATTGTTAATTTTTTACATCTTCATTCAATCGATTAGGATAACTTTCACATTTGTTTTATCCAAATGATCAGAATTAGTTAAAATGAACTCAAGGTAGTACTTGCAGCTTCAGAGAGCCGGCTACCAATAAGGAACGAGTAGAAATGACATTTTGCTCCAAGATTTTAACCTTCAACACTTTAACATAATCAAGCGGCATTTGTATTCGGTGCAGAGAGTAAAAAAAATTCGCAGCAACACTTAAAAATAATGACAACTAACCAAAACATTCTGTACAGATTTCAATAAAGGTAGATAAAACTAATGCACGGTTCGACGGACATACCTGTAGCTGAAATTCTGGTAAAGATAGCTGCAAATCCTTAACTTCACACGGCAAGGGAAAATAATTTCAAAACGTTGGTGCAATGAGGCATAGAAACTTTAAGCTAAACCTACAACAGCAGAATATAATAAAAGCTAGACATACTATACAGATGAACTGCCAAAAAAATCATGTCATGGTATAACATAGTACCTTAACAGGTTTACCAAAAATGATTCGGGCATTTCCCAACTAAATAGCTCGAGCTGCTTCAGCATGACTGTTGTATCTTACAAAAACCAAAACCTTTGTCTCGCTGAATACGGACATCTTCAATGGCACCAGCCCCAAAAGCATGAAAATGACGATGGAGGTCAACTGTAGTGACCTGAAACACAACTGGAAGTCAGAATAACAACATATTCTAAATAATTGCAAATAAATTCCTCCCGACTAAGCTTAAGTGATACTTCTGTCCTAATTTATTTTAGTACTTCCCTTTTTACTCTGACCCAGAAAGAATGTCATTATTCATTAGAAACAATTTAACTTTATACTTTTCCATTTTACCTTTGATGAGATGATTTATAGCCACAAAAATATTATGACTTGTTTTAGACAACAAAATTCAAAAATCTTTGTTTTTTCCGTGAACTTCGAGCTGGTGAAAGAGCTGATGTGATTCAAATAATATGACGTGGTGTAAAACAAGTATCATTTCAGAAGAGTGGTGACTGATCCCTACAGCTTATAATAAGTTCAAAAGAAATGAAGGTTCAAACGGACTTACTTTATGAGCAAGGTTGCCAACATAAGTCCTGGGGATTATTTTCTTGGAGTGTCTTCGTTGGCCTTCTCTTGACCATCATCTACATACACGGAAAAATAAATGACATGAAGATATTCATAATACAAGTCCCCTAATAAACAAGGATAGGCCAACCGCCCAGCATATCTAAACACTTCATTGCATATTTATAGTTCACAACCTCACAACAGTTTGATAGAAGATTCATGTATATAGAGCACGGAATTCCATATCATATGCACGTGCTCTAGTCTATACTCAAAGATCCTGCATGAAATTTGAAGCTAATTGAAATGGAAAACACTGAAAACTAGAGATGTTTAAAATAATGAGTACAGACTCTCAGCCATCATAACTTGAAATAGTATGCGAAGAAACAAAAGCAATAGTAACCAAAATAAGCATGTAACACAACCAACCTGATGTTTCTTGTCAATTCAACAACACTTTTAGCATCTAAACTCTGGATACCATCACCGGCTCCAGCACTTTTTGCTGCCCAGTTGCAGCGGATTTGTCTGCTTCCAAGCCACTTGCCTTTTGTTTTCAATAAGCGAAAAATTTCAATTAGGTAACACTGAAAGAAAGAAAATCATGGGAGTCTTTGATAAAATTCACTATTAGGGGTCATTTGGTTCATGGGATAAGGTGGGATATCCCAAAACTAAGTTTGAAATTAAATTTATACTTTGTTTGGTTGAAGGTGTAACTAATCCAGGGACAAAATTAATATTTCAAACTTGGTGTTATTTTATTATCCCACCTGGAAGGTGAACCTAGAACTATAATTCTGGGATAACTTTGTCTGCAGATCAAACGAACCCTAAGTTTCAATAGGTAATAAATAAAATCAGGGGCGTCTTAAATAGAATTCACTCTTCTAAAATGATAAAGCAAAGATAACAAGAAGCTAACTTATTAGCCATATGAAAGTGAAATTCCTAAAAGGAAAGACAGTGTCAATCCTTGTATTCTTTAATGCAGAGAATATTTGAATGATGTTTGATTGGTCATGTGTTTAAGAAAGAAAAGAAGACTTTCAAAACTTATTTTCTAAATAAATCTTAGTTTGTTAGGTTATAGATCATTTCATTTAAAGTTTAAAATAAACATATTAAAGTCAAATTGCTACTAAATACAGGAAAGTGTCATTCTTTTTGTGACCGACTAAAAAGGAAAGAGTATCGCATAAATTGGGAGTTGGGACAAAGGGTGTAATAGATAACTCCTATATAGATCTTTTTCTTCCACTGTATTCTATCTCTCGCTAAGTCTACATGGATCCCTGAAAAACTTTAGGCCCTTCTTGACTTCATTCCAGATTGATTTTAGGATTACCTCAGGCCTTTTTAACAACTTCACTAACTATGGTTGCACATATAGGTATACCATCAACCAACATAAGGAATATAAATAGTCACAACCACATTTTTCCAATTCATAAATAGGTCTACCATCGAACCAACGTAAGGAATATAAAAAGGCACAACTGCATTTTTCCAATGGTATATATATGAATGGTAAATAAAATTCACTACAGACACCATGGTCTTAATTTATTGAGATTGTAGAGAGGGCATACAAATATAATGGAGAAACAAGATATAGACCAACATTTGATCTTACCATTCAAGTCATTTATAGTACTTTGGGCTTCCTGCTAAAAAAAACACAACAAAAGCTTTTATTTATTTTTTATTTGCAATCCTAGCGAAGGTTCAGAAGATAATATTTAGCTAGCTTAATACCTGCTGATTACGAAAGGAAACAAACCCAAATCCCCTAGACCGGCCTGTTTTCTGATCCCATATCACTCTTGCATCTCTGTAAGAGAAACATTAATGTAGCATCAAGTATAATCATCCCTTTTTCAAAATATGAATGCCAGGAGAACGTGTATAGTACAAAATAAATAGAGAATAGAGCATACAAGCAGCTAGTGTATACTGAAAAGCACGCAAACAATGTGGCATCAGTAACCTTTGGACTAAGATCACCACAAATATGTTAAACTGATCTGCAAATGAGAAGAAAAAGCTTTAGTTCTTGAAAAGATAATGTAAAAAATTAAGAGGGTCGAAAATGGAGGTGAGAAAGATGTATACTTGATGTGTCCTCTCTTTAAGCACTGGCATACGCCCAATTAACTTTTATAGTCTGTCCAAACCTGCGGATTTCATTATTTTTGAGGCGGGCAGACACTAAAATATTAGATAAAACTGCAAGAGACAGAGGTTTAGACTCACATTTGGGTGCTGGGAGAGGGAGTTCCTAACTTATGTAACTTTGATTTATTTAGAGGATGTTACTTATATACGGTATAACCTTTTAGTTGGTAGTCCATTGTATTCTGTTTTAGCTTCTTTTCCTGTGATATTGTTCTAACAGATTTAGTTACATTTAATAAGAGATCTGTTATTCCTTTTTAACCAAATAGTCTACATGATGAATAAATGAATAGTTTTCAAATCTGTTTCAGGCTTTTGCTCACTCTCTGATTCTGCCTTAACTTTCCTAGAAAAATAAAGAGAAGAAAGCATGTCCACATCCTACATCTGCTACATACAAAAAATCCAAAAGCAATATTTCACAACACATGGCATGAGGAGTTCATGGTTCAAAGTTTGGTAGCATATCAATTGTTTCTTTATACTTTACTTGGATCTCTTTTTATGCTATAAGCTATTCTGTTGGTTTCTCTCCAAACAGGAACAATTGCAGATCTTTAACTTCACATTGTAAATGAAAATAATTTCAAAATGAAACTCAAAGCTAAACCCACAACAGTATACGACTAAAATGAAGAAACCCAAAAAGTTGAAAAAAAAAAAAACTAAAATGAAGGAATCCAAAAATTTAATTTCGACGGAGAACCCATCTATGAACAGAAAAGGTTCAAAAGAATTATGATGAAGAAAGACTAATTAATTGCTGCATGTGATAAACAAAGCAAAAATCGGTAACGGAACACGAAAAACGCAATCACAAAACAAAAATTGAACATCAACAATAAACCCAACTAAAAAAGAAGGAAAAATCTTCAATTTTGAGGAAAACAAAGAAGATTACAAAAAAATTAAAAAAAAAACAACATGAGGAAGCATACCTGAATAGAATGCTGGAGAAAGGAGAAGTTTTGGTGTGCATAGACCGTAGTTCGCAGTGATGTGTACACTGAAAGCATATCAACAAGACACTTAGCCAAAATGGAGTACTAAAAAGACCAAAATAACCTTAGATCTATGAAGCAGGCATGTTGAACAAGCCTTTTCTAATATAAGAGTAATCCAACTAAAATTAACACAATCTTAAGTCATTATTTCTTCGAATGTATATATATAGCACACATGAACCTCATAAAGGTCTCAAAGAAGACATAAAACAAAATAAATCATTTCAAAAGGTTAAAATATGATCAATTTCAAGACCAAACACTTTTTTTGTTCGTTCATCTTTCTACTAATTTTCGCGTGGGGATGTCATTTTTAAAAATAGTTCACATCATCGATGCCCTTTTGCCTGGTTCTAAACCTTTTTTTTTTTTGGTTTCCCATCCGGTGTCCGAAGCCCACATTAGAGCTCCAACTAAATCCGGATCGCGCTCTGCAAGGTCCATTCGGGGGTGGCGCTCCCAACATGATTTTTACATTGTTCGTTGTCAATCTAAGAATTTTGATTTAGGATCTAAAGCACTCCTTTCAGGTGATGAGGAGGTTATTTTACCATTTGTAAAAACGTTTTTGGGAGTACAAATTGCTCTTGATTTTTTGGTGGTATAGCAAAAATACAACATTTGATATTAACAATGACAAAATTCTTATCTATGTTTTTTTCTAGGAAAAGGGTCAAAAATACCCTTAAACTATTCGAAATAGCTCATATTTACCCTTAAACTATATTTCAGCTCAAAACTACCCTTTCTGTCAAACTATTGGGTCAAAAGTGCGCTTCTTATTAACAAAAGTTGTTAAATGTCATGTGGATGCTACATGAATGCCACATTGCACGCCAATAGGGTTCCACTGCCACATAGACTAAAAAGAAAAGGGGTCAAAAAATACCCTTAAACTATCCAAAAAAGCTCATATTTTCCAAAAACGATTTCACCCCTTCTCTCTCATTTCGCGGCTAGGGTTTCACAGTTTTCTTCGTCGCTGGATTTCAAAGTGGATATTCGTGGTTGTAGGTTAGTAAATCTTTTTTCTTATTTTATTATGTTTACAACCACAAATATCCACTTAATTTGAAACCCATCCCCGAAGAAAGCTATGAAACCCTAGTCGAGAAATGAGGGGAAAGTTGTAAAATCCTAACTATCATGCTTTGAAATCGTAAACATAATAAAATAAGAAAAAAGATTTACTAACCTACAACCACAAATATCCACTTTGAAACCCAGCCCCGAAGAAAGCTATAAAACCCTAGCCGCGAAATGAGGGTAAAGTTGTGAAATCCTAACTATCATGCTTTGAAATCGTAAACATAACAAAATAAGAAAAAAGACTTACTAACCTATAACCACAAATATCTACTTTGAAACCCAGCCACGAAGATAACTGTGAAACCCTAGCCGTGAAATGAGGGAGAAGGGGTGAAATTGTTTCTGGAAAATAATGAAATGACGGGGGAAAAAGAGTAATTAGGATTTAGGGATTTAGTCTAAGTGGCAGTGGAACCCTATTGGCATGCAATATGGTATCCACATGACATTTAACAACTTCTGTTAATAAGAAGGGTACTTTTGACCCAATAGTTTGACGAGAAGGGTAGTTTTGAGCCGAAATATAGTTTAAGGGTAAATATGAGTTATTTCGGATAGTTTAAGAGTATTTTTTACCCTTTTCCGTTTAGTCTATGTGGCAGTGGAACCCTATTGGCATGCAATGTGGCATCCATGTGGCATCCACATGGCATTTAACAACTTCCGTTAATAAGAAGGGCACTTTTGACCCAATAGTTTGACGGAAAGTGTAGTTTTGAGCCAAAATATAGTTTAAGGGTAAATATGATCTATTTCGGATAGTTTAAGGGTATTTTTTACCCTTTTCCATTTTTACTATTTACTCATAAGATATAGTTAACTTTGAATGTAATCAAATTAATGTAATCAATTTTAACTTTAAAAATTAGTCAAATTGACTAATTTTGGAGTTAATATCAAATTGAAAATTAGTCAAATTTTAGTTGTTATGGTTTCCTTTTTTAGAGTCAAGTGATAAAAACTTTGACTAACATTTGAATATTAGTTAATTTGACTTTAGAAAAATGAAACATCATAACTAATGAGGACGGGTGGAGTAAAAGACATCATAAATAGGATATTGTGTTAGAAATTGACTCCAACATTATACGGAGTATTAAATTAATGAACATCTATATAGCCGTTTTTCAACGGTCAATAATTTCTTCAAATGCATATATATGTAGCACACATGAACCTATTTAGGATCTCAAAAGTAGACATAACAAAAGCAATTATTTCAAAAGGTGAAAGTATGGTTAATTTCAAGATCAAATTCTCTTTTTGTTCATTCATCTTTCTACTAAACTTTGGTTTGAGTAGTTGTAAGTCGCCATTTAGCACCATATACACGGTTTACATCATCGATGCCCTTCCAAGTAATTCAAAACCTTTGACTGTACGATGTCAATCTAAAGATGATGACCTAGGATATAAAAACCTTTATCCAGGAGGGGAGTACCATTTTAGCTTTAAAGAAAATTTTCTCGGGGGTACACTTTTCTTTTGTCATTTTTGGTGGAATGGTAAAAATATAATATTTGATGTTTTCGATAACAAAATAGATATATATTGTGGAGAAGTAGAACTTTTATCAAATGATCGCAATCATGAATGCTTTTGGAAGGTTCAAGAAGATGGATTTTACTTTGCACCCCACAGAAATCCTCCATCTATATATGAGAAGAAACATGATTGGCCAACAGCATTAGTTTGATTTACCTAAAATGTTGAGTATTTTATTTGGTAATGAAATGAAGGGAAAATATTATAAAAACTTAAATTGTCATTACAAAAAAGTCCATGTGTTTCTAAAGATATTTAGATTTTTATGTTTTGCCATATTAGTACAACCAGTCGGTAATAATTTTTGAAATAGTTAATTTTTTCATAATATGCCAAAAATAAAAAGTTAGTCTCAAATCTATATATTAAAATTCAGGTTTTAATTTAATCTTGTATAGGCTACTCCTTCTCATCAACTTTAATTTTTCATGTTACTCTTAGTAGTACTAGTCCCGCTGATAGGTTAGAGGTAAGGTCCATGTCCCCCTCTAAGATCTTGTATATCTGTTCTATCCATTGCTTCTCTTTACAATTTATTTTCCTATTCACTATCTCTAAAATTCTATACTTGCAACTCTCTTGTCTCTCTCTCATGATCATGTATGTTCTCTGTACTCTTTCCTGCCCGTTCCTTGCTTTCCATATCCCATATATCAATGCTGCCATCACATAGGTGAAAATTAGCATATCGTCCATAAAACATAGTTGATTCAGCTTCATTCCTTTACATTTTGTGTGGTATTAAGGATAATGAAGTAGTCCTATACCTATGTAAACAATTTTTATATAAATATAAGGGACAAGTCCATCATACGACAAAGATGCATTTAAAATTATCGATTTTTTACTATATGTGAAATAATAGAGATACACATATTTTTATAGAATGCCCCAATGCCATCCAGTTCTGGGGAAAACTATCTATTTTACACATATTTGTGGAATGGACGGCCCCCCCACACACACACACCATGCTTGTCTTGAAGATTATCGATGTCAGAACAACTTTTGCTAGGCATGACATGCCTTTTTTAAATTGGGATAGTTTGAATTTTGTTAGTAATTTAGCAAGTAGTCCAGATGTTAGTACTACTTCAGGCCATCGGTCTTGTATGGATGTATATTGTATATAAATAAATAAATATCTCTTTTAACCAACAAAAAAAATGTTATCCTTTCTACTTGTAATAAAATAAAGATTTTATTTTTTTAAAAAATGCATAATTAATTGAATAGTCTGCTAGATTACTCCAACATTAATTTTTTTTCCCAATTTTTTACTGTCATTAATTTCTTCAAATGCATATATAGGTAACACACATGAACCTCTTTAGGATCTCAAAGAAACATAACAAAACGAGTTTATTCCAAAGGTAAAAATATGGTTAATTATAAGACCAAATTCTCGTTTTTTTTTTCATTCATTTTTCTACTAAACCTCATTTTGAGAAGTTGTGGGGCGCCATTTAGCAGCATACGAGTGGTTTACATCATCGATGCCCTTGAAAGTAGTTCTAAACCTTTGACTGTTCATTGTCAATCTAAAGATGATGATCTGGGATATAAAAACCTCCGTTCAGGAGAAGAGTACCATTTTAGATTTAATGAAAAGTTTTTTGGGGTACACTTTTCTTTTGTCATTTTTGGTGGAATGACAAAAATATAATATTTGATGTTTACAATGACGATATAGCTACATTTTGTGGAGATTTAAGCCCTTTATCGGGATTCGATTATGAATGTTTTTGGAAGGTACAAGAAGATGGCTTTTACTTTGCGCCACACAGAAATCCTCCATCTGAATATGAGAAAAAACATGATTGGTCAAGAATATTATTAGCTTGATTTAGATAAAATCTTTTGAGTCCTCTTTTTGGGTAATGAAATGAAGAAAAAATATTATAAAAACTTAAAATAGTTATTACAAAGAAGTACAAGTGTTTCTAAAGATACTTAGATTTTTCAAGTTTGACCATATCAGTGCAATTACTATTGAAATGATCATTGACTAACCGCTTAAACTTTTAGATGACTCAACATAATATTCATGTGTTATTATATATCAATGTTCTTAGGATAATAATTTTTGTGGAAAAGGTCAAAAGACCATTTAAATGTTTCATTAAGGACAATGTGATATTTATTACTACTAATTGACTACCACTTTCTTCTATTAATTAATGCATGGAGAAAATAAATGATGATCTTATCTATAGTGTAACTAAATCAAAATAAGCAATAACTATTACTCATTCACTTTTAATTGTCACAATTTCTCTTTTTAGAGTCAAACTATAAGAACTTTGACTAATATTTCACGATGTATTTTTTCAACATATTGATATGCAAAAAATTGTAATTTATAATACTTTTCGTATAGTTTTTGAATATTTATTTTTTTTGTTTAAAATAATCAAATTAATGTAATCTAATTTAACTTTGAAAATTAGTAAATTTGACTTTTGAAAATTACAACATGACAATTAAAAGTGGACGGAGGCAGAACTCTCTTGATGCACATAATATATATATTCACTTCTTTAGACTTTCAAACAAAGTACCATTTCTAAAAGGTCAAAAATATGATAAATTTCAACACCAAAATCCTTTTTCTCTCAATAATTTTTCTACTAGACCTAGTTCTTGCAAAAAGTAATGGGTGGATTACTAATAGCGTAGAAGTTCACATCATCAACGCCCTTCCACCAAATTCTAAACCTTTAGCCCTTCATTGTAAATCTGGTGATGATGATTTAGGAAATAAAACCATTCCTATGCACGATGAGTTTGATATTTATTTTAATGAGAAACTTTTTGGAGGTACGCTTTTCTTTTGTCATTTTTGGTGGAATTCCAAAACTATAGTATTTGATGTTTATAATAATCACGTATCTAAAAATTGTGGAGTGAAGGATATTGTCACTGATGAATGCTATTGGAGGGTACAAGAAGATGGATTCTACTTCAATGGTCATCGTGATCCTATTGATCGTTATGTTAAAAAATATGATTGGTAAAATAATTGAGATGTATCAAAAAAAAAAATGTCTACAATATAATAGTAGACAACTTGTATTTTTATCTTTTTATCTTGAAACTGGAATGAAATGGATAAGTTATTTGTATTTCTTGGCTTGTTCTGTGAAAAATATTATAACGTAAATAGTCATTTAATAAAATAATAAGTAGCAAATATATATTTAAAATGTGTTTTGTGAGCAATGCGCATTATTGTCTTGTGTTCGTAAGGTCTTAATGAATTTCTAGGGTCCATTTCGAGAATTTTCTCATGTTTTGGTGCCCGTGGCAAAGGAGGTTTGTGGTTTAGATTATTAAATGATTATGTTAAAATGAACATTGTTTGAAAGTAATCTACTTAAATTTAAGCCATCTTCTTAAATTTTTTTATTTTCCTGCAAATATTAAATTCTTCCATGAAAGAATTTCATGAATGAGTTTATATTAGTAATATATACTTGTAGATTTAGAAAAATAATATAATGAAGAAGAAAAAATATGACTTGAAAACGGATTTGAATAAAAAATGTGACCTCCATTGAAGGATATTAAGCTTGAAAAAATGGTAGAGGTGGTGGCCTGAAAAATGGAGAAGAAGAAGAAAACAATAAAATAAAATGGCTAAATTAAGTCTTTCACGTGCTATTGTTGAGTGTAGCACACTCACTTTGACATGTCAGCAGAAAGTGTCAAAAATGACACAACAAGACCCAACATGAGGTGTCTAAAATAAACATCGTCCAGTTAAAGTGTCTAAGTGAAACTTGGTGCCAACTTTTGGATGAATTTGGCCTTTGAAATTTACGTTATTATTGTGATCATGCATACACATTCATTCTCATGGATTATAAATCTATTATTATGATATGTAATGATAAATGATTCCACATAATTTTACTATTTGATGGAAAGTCCCTATTCGAGTTCGGGTAAAATATATGAAAAGTCCCGATTCGAGTTCGGGCAAAATATACAAAAAGTCTGGCTAATATATGCATTAAAACATATACATTATTAATATCATGATTTTTTATGTATTAACTATACATAATGTTGACACCCAATTTTAACCCTCCACGATAGAAATCAATTTTCGAACTTCTTAATTTTCAAACGATTTGGAATAATTAGTTTTATAAAAAGAAAAAAAAGAAAAAAAGAAAAAAAAAAATCCAAACATATCTTTTGAGTTTTAAAGTGTTTTTAGTCATTTTATAATATTTTTAAATAATAAATATATTTTATATAATTTTATATATAACTAGTATATTTTATAAGTAGTTGAAAATCATATAAAAAGATTTCTACATTATTAAAATAGATATTTTAATTAATTTTTTTTTAGTTCGAATTATAGTTTTAATTTTGAATGAATTAGTTTGTATTTAAATTTTATTTCGTTAAGATTAAGAAGGAAGTTAATTAATTTATGAAAATCTATCTTGTTTAAATATAGGCCGAATTCACCCACTAATTTCAATTTGGCTACCAAATAAGGTGACCAGCACAAAACTGAAAAACATGTTGTTGCTAGTAAATGCAGACTGGCTAGACACCCAAGTATTCAGTTTGTGAAGTTCTATGAACGATGGGGACACGAGAACTATTATAAGAATTTTCCAAATGAGTTTCTCGATTATGGTAGATGGAGGCAAACTCAAACTCTAGCATTTGTCGTATGCCTATTAGGGACGATGGTATTTCCTCAGGACGGAGGGAACGAAATTGATACTCGGATTGTCATGGTAACTCACGCCATCTTTGAGGGTGTTGGTAAAGAGGGACACGTTAAGAAATACTTCAACCTGGCCCCGATCATTTTGGTCGACATCTATCGAGCTTTAGGTCAATACAAAAATGGGTTTCCATTTTACCAAGGATGTAATATCTTGCTACAGTGGTGGATGTCTAAACATCTAGTGAAGACATACGAGACTCAAAAACAAAAATTGGCCGAACCACAAAAAGAAAGTCATCTCAATCACTACGAGATTCATTTGAGCATCAACAGGTTCAAGATCCACAGCATGAGGGAAGCATGGGCTAAGGTCTTCCACGACATAAAAGATGGAAATGTACAATGAATGTTTCAAGATTTCATGTCGGAAAAAATAGATGTTCAGGGGGCTAAGTGTCCTTTCCTAATCCTTCCTTGCATCAGAGGGGTACGACCCTACAACCCTAGTAGGATAATGCGACAATTCGGCAGAAAACAAATTCTACCTTTCAAAGAAAACACTAGCCGCTGCGTCTTTGACTATGACGGATGCGACAAGATACCTCATGCCAAGGATATTCTCGATGAATGGGCCGGGCAGGTCAACCTAAAGGAAAGCATGGCTGAACACAGATACGAAGCTGGGTATGTTGACGAATACAAAAAATGGTTGCAGAATGATCTACGTGGTACACTTGACCCGACGCTACGCACGGGCCGACAAATTGAAGATGTAAATCCAAGCCTACCACTTTCAGCAGGAATGAGATCGAAGAGAGCAAGAGTTTCAACGTAAGGAGCAAGAATACCTGCGTAGGGAATAGGAGTTCCAGCATCGAGAATATGAAAGTCAAAGGGCCTTAGCCTTTGCCACACAAGAGTTAGCTAACGCAAGAGCCTGCCTGATACGTTTGATTTGAACTTGGATGATCAGCTTAACACTCTCCAGGGCGTCGATGTCTTCCAAAGCTGTGTTCGCTGAGCCGCATGTGATAACTAGCAAGTTCCTCATTCGAGAAGAAGTGGAAAAAGCAAGAGGAAGAGCGGGACCTTCAGCCTTTTAGTTATCTTATTCCCCTGCGTGGGATTGATGTTATTGTATTTGTAGTTTATCCCTTCCCTAAAAGATGTATCCCTTTGCTTAACTTTGTAATGAATTCTCTATTGTTTATGAATCTTATTTTGGGAGGTGCAACAATTTATTTCAATTGGCGCAATACATCCTTCAAAATCGCTAGGCATACCCTTGGCACAAAAGGGTCATATATCTGTTTAGGACGAGATATATGCTTGTGTGCTTTAACTGTTTATGTGATTTGTTGCTTTGAATGAGGACATTTTTGCCCACTCGTTTTAAATTTTTTTGAAAAAAACAACAAAAAAAAATCTCTACAATACTGAATACAAGTCACTGCCCCAAAATGTCCGACCAAAATTCCATTAGTCTTGAGTTTCTCAGCCAGAAAATAAAAATCCTACTACCAAATCCTAAGACATTACTCTATCATCTCAGGAAAGGTAAAACCGCAACTAAGATGGAAAAAGGGAAGAGTATCGACATAGAGTTAACTGAGGAGGATTTGAGGATGAAATTGCAGCGGCTCAGACAAGAGATCCAAGAAACCAGAGAAAGGAGAATAAAAGTGGAGATTGCCATCGCGGTCGCACAAGCCGCAAATGCGGCACTAGACGAGGAGTTAGCGACTAAGATGGCAAGACACGCTATCGTAAATGAAGAGACAGCCGCTATGCGAAAGAGAGACGATGTCTTCAAAGATGGTATAGTCATGAGACTTCAGAGGCTATGCGAAGAACACCCTCTCTTGGATAACACAATCCCTGTCCACGAAAACACTGAATCAGAAACTGTCGAAGGAGAACCTGAGGAGGAAATTATCTATAGGCCTCCTTCTTATGGACGGTGGAAAGAAGGGAGTGGGGAAAATTACCCTTGAAGCATATGAGTTTACCCCCCGTGATTAACTCGACAATTGGAAGAAGAATGGCTTGGATGGAGGCACATTTTATCTTTTAGGAGCTTTATTATCTGTTTTTCACTTTCCTTGTAATCATCAGAAATGAATGAATAAAAATAAAAATTTTCTTTTTATTTGAACTACGTAGGACCTAAATTCTCTTTGCGAGATACGTATACAGCCTTTCAAGGCCCGGCCCCTATCTTTTAAAAATTTTCTTTCCCCTCCCCCTCCCTTTCATTCTATAAGGAAGTGTCGAGTTCAGATCAACAGATGCCAGAAGATGCAACAAGAAAACCTTACTTCAATGCAATTTAACCCTCCTGAGTCACTAGCCTCAAAATAAAGCGAGCAAATTCCTATTTGTTCAAGAAAAAAAATCAGTTCCCATTGTTCGTGGGTTAACATGTTCTCAAACAAAGCAGCTCTTATGTGTTTATATGCCTTCTATGTGATATTTTGCATTATTTGTCCTGAATCAAAACTAACAGATTTGCCTTTGAGTTGGTTTTCCTCTACAGGTAGTTAAGACTGATCTGTGTTGATAATCTGGCTGAATACCCTTATTTTACAAAATCAAAAGGCCCTACAGATTCCTTCCCCAGTCAAAGTTCTCGGAAGGGCAAGTCAACAATGGGCGATAACGTTAAGGATACCAGCTTAACAAATGTTGTTGTGGCTCAGCCTGTCGTCGCCAATCAGAACAAGTTAATCATGCAGTTGATGCAACAGATCGCTGAAATGCGGGTTGAAATACAGAGAAGGCAAGATTTGCCCAATCCAGCGTTTGCTTCCAATGCTCCAGCAGATGGAAGGCCTCCACTTCGCTTTCCTTCTTCAAGTGCGGAACAGGCTCAAAACCCACCATTCAGTCCTGTTCATAACCCTTCAATCATCGACCTAACCACCCAAAATCCCCATTATGCCTCCGCCTCTTTTCAGACACCACCTCCTCCTCAAAATACCAACCTCTAAGTGCCACTTCTCCCCCCCTCCCCCCCAAAATGCCAACCTCCAGACTGGCCCACCCCCTCAATCCAAAACGTTAACAACCTGCAAACTTCCCTCTGTCACCAAAATCAACATACCAACCCCCAAACTTTCCCCCAAAACTACCAAGCCACTCAAAATTTCCAAAGTCCCTCCATTGGTCCACCCCTACCCCAGAAAGCCATTTTCCAAATCCCGGTCCCCAATGGGCATGACGCCAATGATTCTGAGCTCGACCCTTACAAAGAGCGAGAAAGAAAGTGGAGGTAAAAGGAAGAGACCACCAAGCTAGATATGAAAGAAGAGATTCAAAAAGCCATGAAAGAGTTGCAGTGTATTCCTGAAGTCACCGGTTTGAGTTACGAGGATTTATGCATCCATCAGAATTTGGACCTCCCGAAAGGGTTCAAGGTGTCCAAATTTGACGTTTTCAGAGGAATAGGGAACCCCTTAGCGCACCTGAGGGCCTATTGTGACCAGCTCGTGGGAGTTGAAGGAGATGAAGCTTTACTGATGCGGTTTTTTAGCCGTAGTCTGGGCGGAGAGGCTCTGGAATGGTTTACATCTCATGAAACAAGACAGTGGCCTAGCTGGAATGCTCTGGCTAAGGACTTTATCGAACGATTCGCCTACAATATGGAGATAGTTCCTGATCGTTATTCCTTAGAAAAAATAAAACAGAAATCAAACAAAAGTTACAAAGAATTTGCATACAGATGGAGAAAGGAGGCGGCTAGAGTTCGACCACCCATGTCTGAGAAGGAAATTGTCGAAGTATTTGTATGGATTCAAGAGCCCGAATATTATGATAGAATCATGTTGCTCGTTGGAGCAAAGTATGCTGAGATAGTCAAAGTAGGTGAGACTATCGAAAATGGATTAAGAATCGAAAAGATTGCCCGTGTTGCTACCTCGCCTAGATCTTCGGGTTTATTGAAGAAGAAAAGAGAAGATATGTCTTCTATCTCTTATGAGGGTAAGAAGACTCCAAGGAAATCCTCATCATACCAAGGTCGTTCTCGACCTCTACATAGTTCGTACCCGGCTTGTTATGCACGGGCCGACTACTAAAATACCCCTCCCCCTAGTTACTAAAATACTCCTCCTCCCAATTATCAAAATACTCCCATTCCTAGCTACCAAACTCCCGCTCCAGTTTACCAAACTCCACCTCATCACTATCGGAACGTCTCCCCCAATTGTGCTAACGTTCAGGCTAATTACCAAACTCTTCCCCCAACGTACCAAACTCTAGCTCCACTTTACCAAAATACCCCTCGAACTACCAAGCTCCATGTTGACACCCAATTTTGACCCTCCACAATATAAATTAATCATCAAGCTTCTTCGATTTCTAACGATTTAAAATAATTAGCTTTATAAAAATTTCAAAAATAAAATAAAATAAACATAGTTTGCAAGTTATTTTAAATAGCTTTGTCACTTTTACTAATATGTATGTTTTGTTTAGTTATGTATATAATTAATGGATTTTATGAGTAGTCAAAATCATCCCGAAAGATTTTATATTTTTTAAATACGTTATTAGTAGTAAGAGTCGTAATTTTAAATTAATGAATTTTATGAAACTCAAAAATATTCTCAGGTTATTTTAGAGTAATTTTATCATTTTAAATATTTTTAATAATATATATATATATATATATTTACAATCACATTATTTTACAAACATTTGAAAATTATCACAAAAAGATTTTACATTTTAGTTAGATATTTTGTTAATTTAATTTCGAGTTCATTAGTTTGTAATTAAATTAATTATTTTATAATTGAATAATTATTATATTTTGTTAAGATTAAGAAGCTCGATAATTAATTAATATTAAATTCATCTAAATTAAACCTTTTATGTTTATCTCTTAAAGGATCTAAATTTTTTTTATTTTGGGCCAATTCCAGCCCACTTCCATAGCATTCCAGCAATTCCCAGCAAACACAATACAACCCAATGACCCATAATAACAACCCCATACCCGACCCAACCCATACTCTTCTTCCAAACAACAACAATTCCAAACGACTTTTTACTTTTCTTCTCGGCCATTCACATACAAGACCAAGAAACGAACCCCCACCCTGCGTCTCTTTTCTCCTTCACCAACACGTGAAGAAACCCGAAAATTGCGTCAACTACTCTGCAGAACCCACACCGCAACCAACCACCCTTACGTCCCTTTCCCCATTTCAAGGGATTTTCAAAGGACGGAGGGATTTCATTTGGGAATGAAAAATCCAACCGTTTTCCTTCAAATCGATCTAAAATTCCTCTATATAAAGATCTTTCTTCTTGGGGCGGAGGGGAAAAAAAGGTCGCGTTAAAAGTTGTTTGAATTTCCTAATCTATCGTTCGAGTCTAAATCGAGGCAAGAAGTGGCTGCTCTTTTGCTCGTTTGGTCTCGATTCTTGCCCCTAAAAGGTAACACTCATTCCGATTTGAGTAGCTTTTGTTCTTAATGCATTGACGGTTGATTCTAAATCATGTGAGTTGTTAAAATGTTAGTATTTCATCTTTGGGAGTATTTTGACCTATTGTGGATTAGAAGTTAATGGTATAGTTGGTCTTCTTATTCAAAAGCGATTTTTCAATGTTCTTTTGTTCAAAGTTTGGTTGGTTTCATTTTAATGTTGAGATGATTTCGTCATGTTAGGGACTCCTTATCCCACTTTGTTACCTCTGCCTGTTGTCTGTGATTTGTGGTTTCACTCAAAAGTTCTGATTTTAGTTGATATAATTAGTTTGTCTCACGTTGCGGGCTGATTTGCGCTTTACATCTCGACTAGTGAGAATAGTATGAAAGGAGTATGTTACTGCCTCATTCATATGTTTATTTGTCTATAGTTGTTGTGCCTGCCGGTGTGTTATATTTTGGTATGATTTCGGGTTGATTAATACATGCCTTTTGGTTGTAAATGCGATAAATGACTTTATATTTTTATAGCAAAAATAGAAATCGGGTAGGTAATGTTCATTGTTATCTGTCTGTCCTTGCTTCGTGATGTCCAAAATATATTGATGTGTGTTAAGTCATTGAATTCCTAAGATTGAATGTATGCTATGTGGAAAATAGTTTAGAGTATATATTGTGTTTGTAGCCGTGAATCATTGAATAATGTATGGCTTTCAAATCTCTTTGAGATGTAAAAATTGTAGTAGCCTAAATTAACTTCTCGGTCTCCCATAGTACATGTATCTATTCGTGGTTTGCATTAGTAAACTTTTCATAGAGAATGTTTTAAACTTCAAGTGTATATGTTGTTCATATAGCCATTTAAGGTTGGATATGCGCTTGTTAAGCTTCTTTGGTATTTGGCGTCAAATTTATGTATTATTACAATATTAGCTGTTCATTAAGTTTTGCTGTTAATGTTTTGGTTAATAATGACGTAAAAGACATCCTTTTGAGCTCATTTACATAGCTAAATCACATATTAATATGTTTGACGGTTTGGATCCTGTCATAATAATTGGTGAAGAATGAGTCAAATATTTATGGGTTATGATTGAATTCTTTGATTGAGTTATTGCCTTTCCAATGATTAATTTTCACTAATGAGATTGTTAGCAAATTTGACCGTAGTCTTAGTGTAGTTTTGTTGGCATTTCATCTAAGTTTTTGTTTAATCATGCTTAGAACTTTCTCACAACAATAGTTCTACTACCTTAAATTCATGTGAGGTTTATAATATGGGATTCCTTATTTTGCCTTCATATGTTTGCAAATTTTTTAAAGTATTGAATTATCGTGATCCTTCTTCTTATTCTAATTTTTATCATCTCATCTTCTTTGCATGAATTCCCATCTTGGACTCCCCTCTTGCATTTCATTGAGTTGAAACTCCCTCGAGTCAGCCCCCTAATCATTGACCAAAGTCGAAAGCCGATATATCACAAGGGAAGCTGAATAGTAGGCTGCCAGAAAGTCTAAAACAGGGCTGCATACATGTTGTATACAGCAGTATACATTGATATACAGGTTTAAGGTGGCAAATACAGGTCAAAAACGTGAAAAAACAGGGCTGGGGCAGTGTACAGGTGTTTGGGAGCGAAAAATGCGTAAAAAGAGCCGATATACATGCTCGTATACACTGATATACAGCCAGTGTATACCAAAAAGGGGATTGGACAAAAGTCCAAAAAATCCCGACAAAATAGGCCCAAAAGGCCCAAATTTAATTGCTTTACTAATTATTTATTTGTGATTATTTATTGTTTGTTAACTCTAACTTTATAATTATTAATTAGCTTAATTAGATCCCCTAAAAGACGAGCTATTTTCTTTGCGTTGATTGATTTTTTATTTATTTAGTCAAATATGCCGGTCAAATTATACATTTTAATTAATTTAAACACTTGGTTCTTAAAAAATAATATTGCTAAGTTTTTCGCTTAATCACTTTTTTTTATTTATTTTTTATTTTTTTATTTTTATTTTTTTTTTATTTTAAAAATTGTTCAAGTTAAAATATATTTTTTCTCAAATAAACTTTAAAAAAAGTATTAGTCAAGATCCTTTTCAATTAGTAATAATAAAATAATAATAATCATAATAATAATAATGATAATAATATATATATATATATACCTTCCTACTTGATCATTTTTTCGCAAAAGGTTAGTTAATTAATTAAAATTGATTTCCATGTTTAATTTATTAAATTGGTTTAACTTATTATTTCAAAAAATGAATTACATGAATTTTAATTAATTTGGTTTTATTAACATTCTAATCACATGCTTGACTCAATTATTTTTATATTTAGGTTCCTCTTTCTTAAAAATATAAAATAAAATGTGACATTTATGTATTTTCTTTAAGATAATCATATTGTATATTATTATTTTTTGTTAAAACATTTTTTCCAAACAATTAGTTAAAAATGTCTTAGTCAAGTCGCAGGTCAACCGCGTATTAGCGGGCACTTCGAATGCCTAAACCCTTCTCGAAGTGTAAATTGAACCCCGAACCCTTTTTTTGGTATTTTTCAAATGATTTTTTCTGTTCAAATCTTTGAAAATTATAAGTTTTCTTAATTTCTTTAAAAAATTAAGTGGCGACTCTTTTCTAAGTATATATATATATATATTTTTAATTATTTTATACTTAGAACATTTCAAAAAGTAATTTTTTCTACAGATAGGAAAATTACGGCGCAACAGAAATGGCGACTCTGCTGGGGATTTAATTAAGTTCTAACCATAAGATTTGACTATTTGACTAATTATAATTAATTGTTGAATTGTTTATTTGTGTTTAATATGTTTAATTTGTTATAAACTGTTGCATTTCATGGCATAACATATTCCGTCAAATGACACTTATTTTAATTTTCTACTTAAAGGACGATTATGCGGGCCGCAGTCGTTCGTTAACCAAATTGTTCTCGGGGCACCCTGACGAATGTAGTTGGCTACTGGATAGTCAACGGTCGTTAATTGTCCCAGCCCAAGTAGTCCGCTTGGGTCACCGACCCACTATAAAGAAAACCCACTCTTAGTCAGACTAGGGTAGAGCAAAACCCAAATTCCCAAAAATTTAGCGCATTGGCCTAGGATGATCCAACACCCAAGGCGTGTTGGGCCCATTAGAAAGACCACCTTGAGTCCAAAGGGCCTACGGCCCGAACGGACGTTCATACTTATATGTTTGAAGGATGTATGCGCTATTTGACGAATTATTTTATCCTGGGTTTGGGGGGTATCTAATTCTTTGTATGTTTTTGTAGATGGCAAAGCAACACTTGAGTTTCAAAATGGTCACCGAGACGCCGAACCTCCTCCGTGTATGGTGGAACAATCTCAATACATGTCAGAAAAGGGAACTTTCCATTCATTTGGGTAACCTCCCGTCAATAATGAATCTCAAGGTTTGGCCTAAGTTCATTGAGGTGGTCACTCGATTTTGGGATGATGAGAGGATGGTGTTTCGCTTTGGAGATGTTGAAATGACACCAACTGTTGAAGAAATCAAAGATTGTCTAGACAACATCGGAACGTGCCAGAAAAGGAAAAATCATCCGGATCATAACATTTTGCTATCGGATAAGCCGACCAGCGCAGGACTAAAAAATATGTTGTTATTGGTAAATGCAGACTGGCTAGACACCCCAAATATTCCGTTTGTGAAGTTCTATGAACGATGGGGACACGAGAACTATTATAAGAATTTTTCAAATGAGTTTCACGATTATGGTAGTTGGAGACAGACTCAAACTCTAGATTTTGCCGTATGCCTATTAGGAATGATGGTATTTCCTCAAGACGGAGGGAATGAAATTGATACTCGGATTGTCATGGTAACGCACGCCATTTTTGAGGGTGTTGGTAAAAAGGGACAAGTCAAGAAATACTTCAACCTGGCCCCGATCATTTTGGCTGACATCTATCGAGCTTTGAGTAAATGCAAAAATGGGTTTCCATTTTTTCAAGGTTGTAATATTTTGTTGCAATGGTGGATGTCAAAGCACTTAGTGAAAACATGTGAGACTCAGAAGCAAAAATTGGCCGAGCCGAAGAAGGAAAGCCACCTCGACCACTACGAGTTTCATTTGAGTATCAATAGGTTCAAGATCCACAGCACGAGGGAAGCATGGGCTAAGGTCTTCCACGACATAAAAGATGAAAATGTACAATGGATGTTTCAAGATTTCATGTCAGAGAAAATAGCTGTTCAGGGGGCTAAGTGTCCTTTTCTAATCCTTCCTGGCATTAGAGGGGTACGACCTTACAACCCTAGTAGGGTGATGCGGCAATTTGGTAGAAGACAAATTCTACCTTTCAAAGGAGACACTAGCCGTTTCATCTTTGACTACGACGGGTGCGACAAGATACCTTACGCCAAAGAGATTCTCCAAGAATGGGCTGGGCGAGTCAACCTAAAGGAGAGCATGGCCGAAAACAGATACGAAGCTGGGTATGTTGATGAATACAAAAGATGGTTGCAGGATGATCTACGTGGTACACTTGACCCGACGCCACGCTCAGGCAGACAGATTGAAGATGTCCAAGTAAGGCTTCAAATCCAAGCCTACCACTTTCAGCAGGAATGGGACCGAAGAGAACAAGAGTTTCAACGTAGGGAGCAAGAATACGTGCGTAAGGAACAGGAGTTCCAGCATCGAGAATATGGAAGGCAAAGGGCTTTAGTATGTACCACGCAAGAGTTAGCTAACGCAAGAGCCTGTCTGATACGTTTGGATTCAAACTTGGATGACCAGCTTAACACTCTCTGCATGATCGATGTCTTCCAGAGCTGTGTTCGCCGAGCCACATGTGATGACTAGCAAGTTCCTCATTCGTGAAGAAGTGGAAAAAGCGAGAGGAGAAGCGGGACCTTCTGCCTTTTAGTTATATTATTCCCCTGCGTGGGATTGATGTTATTGTATTTGCAGTTTATCCCTTCCCTAAAAGATGTATCCCTTTGCTTAATTTTGTAATGAATTCTCTGTTGTTTATGAATCTTATTTTGGGGGGTGCAATAATTTGCTTCAAATGGCGCAATACATCCTTTAAAATCGCTAGGCCTACCCTTGGTGCAAAAGGGTCACATGCATATTAGGACGCAATATTTATCTGTTTACTTGTGTGCTTTAACTGTTTATGTGGTGCGTTGCTTTGAATGAGAACATTTTTAGCCCACTCCTTTTCAAAATTTTCAGAAAAAAAAAAAAAAAAGAGTTACAAGTCACTACCCCAAAATGTCCGACCAAAATTCCATGAGTCTTAAGTTTCTCAGTCAGACATAAAAATCCAACTACCAAATCCTAAGACATTACTCTATTATATCAGGAAAGGTAAAATCGCAGCTAAGATGGAAAAAGGAAAAAACATCAACATAGAGTTAACCGAGGAAGATTTGAGGATGAAGTTGCAGCGACTCAAACAAGAGATCCAAAAAACCAGAGAAAGGAGAATTGAAGTGGAGATCGCCACCGCAGTCGCACAAGCAGCAAATGCAGCGCTAGACGCAGAGTTAGCGGCTAAGATGGCAAGATGTGCTATCATAAATGAAGAGACGGCCACTATGCGGAAGAAACATGATGTCTTCAACAAAGAGATGACTAGGAGGCTCCAAAAGATACACGAAAAAGGTTATTTCCTCAATCCAGAAGCCAATAGTGGCCCCGAATACACTCGCCCTAGAGTTACTGAAGAAGAAACTGGGGAGGAAATTATCTATAAGCCTCCTTTCAAGGGACGGTGGAAAGAAGAGAATGAGAATTATCCCTGAAGCATATGAGGTTACTCCCATGATTAATGCAACAATCGGAAGAAGAATGGCTTGGATGAAGGCACATTTTATCTTTTAGGAGCTTCGTTATCCGTCTTTCACTTTCCTTGTAATCGCAAGAAATGAATGAATGAAAATGAAAATTTTCTTCGTATTCGAACTACGTAGGGCCTGAATTCTCTTTGCGAGATACGTAAGCAGCCTTTTAAGGCCCGGCCCCTATCTTTTGAAAATTTTCCTTTTCCCTCTTCATTCTACAAGGAGATATCGGGTTTAAATCAACAGATGCCGAAAGATATAGCGAGAAGACCTTAGCTCAACGCGATTTAACCTTTCTGAGTCACTATCCTCAAAATAGAACAAGCAAATTCCTGCTTGTTAAAAAAAAAAAAAAAAAAAAATCAATCCCCCATATTCGTGGGTTAACATGTTCTCAGACAAAGCAGCTCTTATGTGTTTATATGCCCTCTGTGTGATATTTTGTATTATTTGTCATGAATCAAAACTAACGTATTTGTCTTTGAGTTGTTTTCTCTACAGGTAGTCAGAATTGATCTGTGTCGATAAACTGGCAGAACATCCATATTTCACAAGATCAAAAGGGCCTGCAGATTCCTTTTCCGGTCAAAGTTCTCGGAAGAGCAAATCAACCATGGGTGATAACGTTGAAGATACCAGCTTAACAGATGTTGTTGTGGCACAGCCCGTCATCACCGATCAGAATGAGCTAATCATGCAGTTGATGCAACAGATAGCTGAGATGCGGGTCGAGATGCAGAGAAGGCAAGATTTGCCCAATCCAGCTTTTGCATCCAATACTCCAACAGATGGAAGGCCTCCACTTCACTTTCCTTCTTTAAACACGGAACAGGCTCAAAACCCACCATCTAGTCTTGCTCATAACCCATCAATTATCAACCTGACCGCTTAAAACCCCCAATATGCCTCCGCCTCCCATCAGACAGCACACCCTCCCCAAAATACCAACTTTCAAGTACCACCCCTTCCTCACAATCCCGACCTCCAAGTACCACTTTCCCCCCAAAATGTCAACCTCCAAACTGTTCCACCCCCTCAAATCCAACATATTAACAACCAGCAAACTTCCTTCCGTCACCAAGACCAACACACCAACCGCCAAACTTTCCCCCAAAACTACCAAACCACCCCAAATGCCCAAAGTCCCTCCATTGCTCCACCCCTACCCCAAAAAGCAATGTTCCAAATCCCCGTCCCCAATGAGCATGACGCCAACGGTTCTGAGCTCGACCATTATGAAGAACTGGAGAGAGAGTGGAGGTCAAAGGAAGAGCCGCCGTTCGACATGAAAGAAGAGATTCGGAAAGCCATGAAGGAATTACTGTGTATTCCTGAAGTAGCCGGTTTGAATTATGAAGACTTATTCATTCATCCAAAATTTGACCTCCCGGAAGGATTCAAGGTACAAAAGTTTGACATTTTCGAGGAACAGGAACTCCGCGATTTGAGGGCTCATCGCGATCACTCGTGGAGTTGGAAGGGATGAAGTTTCATCCGATGCGCTTTTTAGCCGAAGTCTGAGCGGAGAGGCTCTAGAATGGTTCACCTCGCATGAGACAAGACAGTGGCCTAGCTGGAATGCTTTGGCCAAAGACTTTATTGAACGATTCGCTTACAATGTGGAGATTGTTCCTGATCGTTATTCTTTGGAGAAAATGAAGCAGAAGTCAAACGAAAGCTACAGAGAATTCGCGTATAGGTGGAGAAAGAAGGCAGCCAGGGTTCGACCTCCTATGTCGGAGAGAGAAATTGTTGAAGTGTTTGTGCGGGTTCAAGAACCCGAGTATTATGACAGAATCATGTTGCTCGTGGGAGCGAAATTCACCGAGTTAGTCAAGGTAGGTGAGACTATCGAAGATGGATTGAGAACCGGGAAGATTGCTCGTGTTGCTGCATCGCCCGGATCTTCGGGTTTGTTGAAGAAAAGGAGAGAAGATGTGTCTTCTATATCTCTCGAGGAGAAGAAAACCCCCAGGAAGTCCTTATCATACCAGGGTCGTTCTAGACCTTCACAAAGTTCATACCCGATTTATACCCCTCTTCCCAATCATCAAAGTACTCCCCCTGCTATCTACCAAATTCCCCCTCCAGTTTACCAGACTCCATCTTATCACTATCGAAATATCGCCCCCAACTGTGCCAACGTTCAAGCAAATTACCAAGCTCCTCCCCTAACATACCAAACCCCAGCTCCACTTTACCAAAATACCCTTCCGAACTACCAAGCTCCACAACCAAATTACCAAACCCACTCATATCCTAGATATCAAGCCTCTCGCCCAAATGCTCCAAATTATCATCAAATGCCTCCTCCTCAACAAGGCAATTACGATCCCCCTCGTCCTAGATTTGAGAAGAAGCCTGCCAGAGTTTTCACTCCGCTTGTTGAAAGCCGCACGAAGTTGTTCGAGCGATTAAACGCGGCAGGCTATATTCATCCAGTAGGGCCCAAACCGGTTGACACCAGCTCAAAGTTTTACGCACTGATCGAGGCATGCGTATCACTCCAACAATGTTGGGCATGATACCGAGGACTGTATCAACTTGAAGCACAAAATCCAAGACTTGATTGACCAGAAAGTGGTCTCTCTCCAGACAGTCGAGCCCAATGTTAATAGAAATCCTTTGCCAAATCACGGAGGTGTCACTATCAATATGATAGAGACAGATGACGATTGGTGTGTAACAAAGGCAATAGTTCCGATCGCTTCTGATAACCTGGAAAAGGCTGTAGCTTCATTGAGCATTAGAGACAAGAAAGAGTTTGTGATTCTGACACCCGAGAAGGTTGTTGCCTTGGTGCCACAAGAAACTCTTGCCCGACCAAAATTTGTGATCGAGACGGCTGTTACCCAGGGCATGACTAGATCCGGCAGGTGCTATACACCAGAAGAGCTATCCCAAGGGACGCAGAAGAGAGAGCAGTCTAAAAGGCCGATCAGTGAAGCTGAAGCCGAGGAGTTTTGGAGGAAAATGCAGCCGAAAGATTACTCAATTGTGAAGCATTTGGAGAAGACGCCGGCTCAAATTTCCGTATGGGCTTTGTTGATGAGTTCGCAAATGCATAGGCAGGCTTTGATGAAAGCTTTGGATGACACTTACGCATCTGGGTACTAATAGTGATAATTTGGCGCAATGATAAACCAAGTCAGACGAGGACATCGAATCGGGCCGTGACGAAGAGCTACCCTTTGAAGGCAGGATGCACAACGAAGCTCTGCATGTCACCATGATGTGTCGAGACAAAATAATAAATCGTGTCTTGATTGATGACGGATCTGGTCTCAATATTTGCCCACTATCGACTCTGAGGCAGCTAAAATTTGACTTGGGAAAGCTTCAGCAAAACCAAGTCAATGTGAGAGCTTTTGATGGAGTGCAAAGAGACACATTGGGTGCGGTAAACTTGGATGTTCAGATAGGTCCTGCGGAATTTAAGGTAGAGTTTTAGGTGTTGGATATCAACACCAGTTACAACTTGCTTTTGGGAAGACCGTTTATCCACATGGCTGGAGCTGTGCCGTCTACCCTTCACCAACTGATGAAGTTTGTTTGGAAGGACCAGGAATTGGTCATTTACGCGGCGGAGTCATTCCAACGTATACGCCGATCGTTGATAATGTCTCTCGAGGTTGTGATTTTTACACGTGGAGCCGTAAATGCCACCGTGATGATTTGGCACACACCTCCTATGCCTTCTGTGTACAAGATGATTGCTACTGTGATGCTCCGGAGTGGTTTCGAACCAGGTTTCGGATTGGGGAAGCATTTTCAAGGAATTGTCGAGCCTATCAAAATTCCCGCTAGAGGAGTGAAATTTGGTTTGGGGTATGTCCCCAAAGATGATGAAGCGAGATGAAGAGTAAGAGCGTTGACCAAGCATTGTCGGCACTAATCCTCATCCGCACGATGCTCCCGACGCGAGAATATGTCAATGACGATGGACTAGGGAAGGAATCGCGGCCTTTTCGGCGAGATTGACGCAGCTTTGAAGACAAGGTCGAGACATCGTGCATCCGTGATGCGAGAATCGCGAGCAATTGCAAAATTGGACCTCCACGCCAATCCTGATTTCCCGCTCTTCTGGGTAGAAAGGACATGTGCTTTTGTTTGTTTCTTTAAATCGGTGGTAGTCCGAAGAGGCCCGAGACCCACCCTTTATGCGCTTTTACTTATTTGAATGTTTTTACATTTTCGTGATGTTTTAAAGACAAAATGGCCTTTACCATGGCCAAAGTTGTGTTTGTCCTCCAATTTAAATGAAAGCCTTTTATCAAAAATTCTTAGTTATATGTTTATATTTTACGTTTAATTTTGTTTGTTTATGATTTCAGTAATATTAATTTAAAACCTGCCCATGTCATGTCATGTCATGAGCCGAATGAACGAAATGAAGTAGGTGATGATGAATGCGAAGAACACAAAGAAGAAAATGAGATACCAGAACATATAGCTGAAGAATTTCAACAATTCGAGACTCAGCACAAGCCAAATTCAAGAAAGCGAGATCGTAAATCTTGGAGATGAAGAATGTGTCAAGGAAATCAGAATTAGTGTCCATCTGACTGAAGCTCAAGGGAAGGACCTGGTTCGTTTGCTCAGAGAATATATTGATGTATTTGCCTGGTCTTATAAAGATATGCCAGGGCTAAGTACGAATATGGTGTCTCACAAATTGCCAATTAATCCAGACTTCAGTCCAGTGAAACAAAAGACTCGAAAGTTCAAGCCTGAGTTGAGTTTAAAGATCAAAGAGGAGATTACCAAACAGATCGAGTCTCAAGTAGTGGAAGTGACGCAATATCCAACTTGGTTAGCCAATGTTGTTCCGGTTGCGAAGAAAGACGGAAAGATCAGGATTTGTGTTGACTACAGAGATCTCAACAAAGCTAGCCCAAAAGATAATTTTCCATTACCAAACATTCACATTCTCATCGATAATTGTGCTAAGCATGAGATGCAGTCATTTGTGGATTGTTATGCGGGCTATCATCAAATCCTGATGGATGAAGAAGATGCAGAAAAGACAGCTTTCATCACACCCTGGGGCGTATATCATTATCGGGTGATGCCTTTCGGTCTCAAGAACGCGGGTGCTACTTACATGAGGGCTATAACAACTATCTTCCATGATATGATTCATAAAGAGATCGAGGTGTATGTGGATGACGTCATAATCAAATCCCGCGAGAGTTCGGCTCACTTGAGAAAATTCTTTGATCGTCTGCGTCAATACAATTTGAAGTTAAATCCTGCCAAATGTGCTTTTGGAGTGCCGGCCGGCAAGTTGTTGGGATTTATAGTCAGTAGGAAGGGCATCGAGCTTGATCCTTCCAAGATAAAAGCAATCCAAGAATTACCTCCTCCGAAGACCAAGAAGGAGGTGATGAGTTTTCTGGGAAGGCTAAACTACATCAGTCGATTCATAGCTCAATCCACCGTGGTGTGTGAACCAATCTTCAAGTTATTGAGAAAAGATGCTTTGACCAAATGGACCGGAGAATGTCAGACTGCTTTCGATGCTATCAAGAATTATTTGTCCAATCCATCGGTATTAGTTCCTCCTCGAGAAGGGAGTCCACTATTGCTATATTTGTCGGTCTCAGACAATGCATTTGGATGCGTGCTTGGTCAACATGACGAAACTGGAAAGAAAGAACGAGCCATTTATTATTTGAGCAAGAAATTCACTCCTTACGAAGCTCGATACACTTTTTTGGAGAGAACGTGCTGTGCTTTGACTTGGATTGCTCAGAAGTTGAGACATTATTTGTCTTCCTATACCACATATCTCATTTCCAGGATGGACCCGTTAAAATATATTTTTCAAAAAGCGATGCCTACCGGGAAGTTGGCTAAATGGCAAATGCTTTTGAGTGAATTTGACATTGTGTATGTGACTCAGAAGGCTATTAAAGCACAAGCTTTAGCTGATCATCTTGCGGAGAATCCAGTTGATGAAGAATATGAACCGCTCAAGACTTATTTTCCCGATGAAGAAGTTGCATTTGTGGGTGAAGATATTTTTGAAGGGTACCCAGGTTGGAGGGTATTCTTTGATGGAGCGGCGAATCATCAAGGGAAAGGTATCGGAGCGGTCTTAGTGTCAGAAACCGGTCAGCACTATCCTATGGCGGCTAAACTCCGATTTAATTGCACAAACAACATGGCTGAGTATGAAGCTTGCATCCTCGGTCTGAAGATGGCAATTGATATGAACGTTCATGAGTTATTGGTTATTGGAGATTCAGATCTGCTAATTCACCAAGTTCAAGGAGAATGGGCCGTGAAAAACCCAAAGATCACACCATACGCAAGATATACGAGATTGTGCAAAAGGTTCCGTAAGATTGAGTTCGACACACCCTGTGACACGTAACGAGTTAGCCGACGCTCCCGCCACTATTGCCTCAATGATTAAACATCCGGATACAAGTTATATTAATCCTTCGATATCGAGGTAAAAGAGCACTGCTCATTGTTCACATGTCGGGCGTAACGGATGGTTTGCCTTGGTATTTTGACATCAAAAAGTATTTGGAGATCGGGGCCTATCCTGAGAATGCAACATTCAACCAGAAGAAGTCGATACGCCGTATGGCCCTCAATTTCTTTGCAAGTGGGGAAATTCTTTATAGGAGGACTCCAGATTTAGGTCTTCTCAGATGTGTTGATGCTAGTGAAGCTGCAAAGCTTTTGGAACAAATACATGCGGGAGTTTGTGGTACTCACATGAATGGACTCACTCTAGCAAGAAAGATCCTCCGAGCCGGTTATTTTTGGATGACTATGGAGCACGATTGTTGCAAGTTTGTGCAGAAATGTCATAAATGTCAAGTACATGGTGATTTGATTCGAGTGCCTCCTCACGAACTCAATGCTATGAGTTCGCCTTGGCCGTTTGTAGCTTGGGGCATGGACGTCATTGGTCCAATAGAGCCAGCCGCCTCCAACGGACATAGATTTATTTTGGTCGCCATTGATTACTTCACCAAATGGGTGGAGGCAACTTCGTATAAGTCGGTGACCAAGAAAGTTGTATCTGATTTTGTTCGCAACAACCTGATATGTAGGTTTGGGGTGCCAGAATCCATCGTTACTGACAATGGAGCAAATCTCAACAGTCACCTAATGAGAGAGATATGCGAACAGTTCAAGATTACTCACCGGAACTCAACCGCTTATCGTCCCCAAATGAATGGAGCTGTAGAAGCCGCCAACAAGAATATAAAGAAGATTCTGAGGAAAATGATTGATAATCGCAGAGGTTGGCATGAGATGCTGCCATATGCTTTGTTAGTTACGTAACGCATCGCCGTAACATCAATTGGAGCTACTCCATATTTGCTAGTATATGGAACGGAAGCAGTTATACCTGCAGAAGTTGAAATGCCTTCATTGAGAATTATCCAGGAGGCTGAATTGGATGATGCCGATTGGATTTGCAAGCGGATCGACCAGTTAACCTTGATTGATGAGAAGAGAATGGTTGCTGTTTGTCATGGTCAACTATACCGACAAAGGATGATTCGTGCTTTCCACAAGAAAGTAAGAGCCAGAACGTTTGAGGTTGGTCAGCTGGTTCTCAAACGTATTTTCCCTCACCAAGATGAATATAAAGGGAAATTTGCACCAAATTGGCAAGGACCCTACATGGTTCGTAAAGTGTTACCCGGAGGTGCCTTGATCCTGTCAGAGATGGATGGAATTGAATGGCCAAAACCAATCAACTCAGATGCTGTCAAGAGATATTATGTGTGAAGTTTCAATTTGTATTTCTGTCATTTCATTGTAATCGCTCTACTTGCTTGTAATCACTTTGTTTAGAATTTTATCCCACTGTAATGAACTACGTCTGACCTGAATTCTCAAAAATGAGATACGTAGGCGGCCTATGTCGGCCTCGGTCACCCCTTCATCCCTTTTTAATACTTTCTTTGTAATGAACTACGTCTGACCTGAATTCTCAAAAATGAGATACGTAGGCGGCCTATGTCAGCCTCGGTCACCCCTTCATCCCTTTTTAATACTTTCTTTGTATTTGAACTACGTTCGACCTGAATTCTCAAGAATGAGATACGTAGGAGGTCTATGTCAGCCTCGGTCGATTTCTTTCTAATTTTCTTACTTTTGTTAATCCTCAAGAAGGGGAACTACGTTTGACCTGATTCCTGCCTCAACGGGATACGTAGGCGCCACAAGGGCTCGGTCATATTTCCCGAAAGATTTCTATTTCTCTTTACAATAGAAACTGGGACAGAATTTTTGAGAGGAACTCAAAAATTCTCAAGAAGAAGATCTCTCCAATAAGGTCAAGACCAAAGTTACTTCTAAATTGTAAACTGGGACAGAAATTTTAAGGATGACCTCAAAATTTCAATTAGTCTCATCGGCAGCTTGGAACGGCTTTGAATACTTTCTAGCAAGTAATCAGATAGACCTTGAGGCATCAACTTCAAAGACGTTCACTAAGCTTGATGTGACATGACACTTGGCAGTGACCTTTTTCAAATATTACTTTTTGAAAATCTGTTTTCCTTAAAACTTTTCTTTCGTGTTTTGATTGTTTTTGCATACAAATGTCTTGTCTTATCTATCAAGAAGCGGGAGATCGGAGAAATCAATTGGAGATAGCCAGACAAGGATCAGACAACCCAAGGAATCGGCACAGATCAGTTCACTTTAAACTAACAATTTTTCTGTGGATGCAGGTCTATAGGTTTACCTCGAGATCATCATATTCCTCCATTCAACGAACATGGAGAAGTCAAAAAGCGATGATATCCCCAAAACTAACATTTTCTCTATAGAGAAAGGAAATATTTTATGATTCTTATATCAAAGAATTGGGAATAGAAATATTATTATTCAATTTCCAGCAAGGCGAAATCTATAATGAGTATGCTACTATATTCAGAGATGGAAGAAATGAAAATCATGAAGAGAGCAATATTGTTATTTTCCAGCTACCAAGATGCCTGGAAGACATTTATCTGCATTTGATAATTCTATTACCTTAAAGGTTATCTATATCGTGTTGTCAAATGAGATGATACCAATACTCCGAGGATTATTTATTGTCAAAAAGACAATGCCACCACTACAAGATACCTGGAAGATCATCAAAATTGTTCGGTGAAGTATCATTTTCGTTCCGTATCGGGAGGCATCATCATCACTTTCATGCATCGCGAAAAATTCATGCATCGCGTAAATTCATGCATTGAGAAAATTCATACATCGCAAAAATTCATGCATTGAGAAAAATTCATGCATTGAGAAAAATTCATGCATCGCGAAAATTCATGCATTGAGAAAAATTCGTGCATCGCAAAAATTCATGCATTGAGAAAAATTCATGCATCGCAAAAATTCATGTATTGAGAAAAATTCATGCATCGCGAGAAATTCATGCATTGAGAAAATTCATGCATCGCAAGAAATTCATGCATTGAGAAAATTAATGCATCGCGAGAATTCATGCATCGCGAAAATTCATGCATTGAGAAAATTCATGCATCGCAAAAAATTCATGCATTGAGAAAATTCATGCATCGCGAAAATTCATGCATTGCGAAAAGATATTCATGCATTGAGAAAATTCATGTATCGCAAAAAATTCATGCATTGAGAAAATTCATGCATCGCGAAAAATTTATGCATTGCGAAAAGATATTCATGCATTGAGAAAATTCATGTATCGCAAAAAATTCATGCATTGCGAAAGATGTTTATGCATTGAGAAAATTCATGCATCGCGAAAAGATATTCATGCATTAAGAAAATTCATGCATCGCGAAAATTCATGCATTGCGAAAAGATATTCATGCATTGAGAAATTCATGTATCGCAAAAATTCATGCATTGCGAAAAGATATTCATGCATTGAGAACTTATGCATCGCGGAGAATATTCATGCATTGTGAAAAATTCATGCATCGCGAAGAGTCATTCACAGAGTATTATCAAACGCGAGATAATACCATCACCCTGAGGGGCATCATCAATATAATATCCTCAACCTACAGAAGGATCTTCATTAACATTATCCTACCGATTGATCTTCTTTATCAACATCATCATCCTGACGATGAAACATCATCATCATAATCTCATGGATCAGCATCATCGTACCAATGGATTATCGTCATCTTACTAATGAAGAATCATTATTACTATTTTCATTTGCAAAAACGATGTCAAGAGAACTATCAACATATTACATCGGTCTACTTCTTATTACTTCATATTAAAGAAAGAGTACATTGAAGATTATATTATAAATATGAGACATAAACTTTATTTGCTTTACGTCAAGATGAAGGAACTGACGTTAAATTGTTCAATGCGAGCGACTAAGTGTCAACATGGTAAAAGATGTTATTTCTCCATTTTGAATTATATTTTACGCTAATGAGTTTTATCTCAGTCTTTGTCGAGAACATCCAAAAGGATGAATTCTCAAATCAAATCACAGGTGCGGACGACATCAAAAAAGGATGCAGCACAAAGTGGAACTTTTTCTTAGCAGCGAACTAGGACATAGTCCAAAGAGGAACACTAAACTCTTAAGACGCGAGCAAAGGAGCGACTTCCACCACAATCAAACCACACCCCTGTCAGAAGGCATGTGGGTTTATCTTTGGGTTTGTCGACTCCTGTTCCGCATCCAAAAATTTTGGTCTCTACCGGAAGCAGCTTTCCAATCTGAGTGGCAAGGCTCCAAGAGTTTTGAAAATTATGTCTGTGTAAGTTCTTACTTATGGATGTGAAGAGCTCCGCATTCATGGCTAAGAGGTTGCAAGCCTCCTTTCCATACTCGACTTATTTATCACTCCTCTGGAACCAAAGGCGGGCTCAATGTTGAAAACTCGGCTGTATTTCAACATTTGCACTTAAATCTTATTCTCGAGCATTTCGGTCCCTTCATAATTTGGTATCAGGATGACTTTTGAATTCTTTCAAATCGTGCGTCAAATCAAGCGTGTCAAACTACAAGTAGTCTGAATTCTCATATAACCTGAGATATGTAGGAAACCCACTCTGGGGTTCGGCGATAATTCCTAAAATCCGTACCAAAAGCCTGTTCAAAAGAATGAAGATGTGGTCGGTCAAAATTGGATTGGTCAATTTCATTTTCCTCGAATTTCTTGCATCAATCCGAGTAAAATGAGGGACAGCTGTTGACACCTAATTTGATCCTCCACAATATAAATTAATCATCAAGCTTCTTCGATTTCTAACGATTTAAAATAATTAGCTTTATAAAAATTTCAAAAATAAAATAAAATAAACATAGTTTGCAAGTTATTTTAAATAGCTTTGTCACTTTTACTAATCTGTATGTTTTGTTTAGTTATGTATATAATTAATGGATTTTATGAGTAGTCAAAATCATCCCGAAAGATTTTATATTTTTTAAATACGTTATTAGTAGTAAGAGTCGTAATTTTAAATTAATGAATTTTATGAAACTCAAAAATATTCTCAGGTTATTTTAGAGTAATTTTATCATTTTAAATATTTTTAATAATATATATATATATATATATATATATATATATATATATATATATATATATATATATATATATATATATATATATATATATATATATATATATATATATATATATATATATATATATATATATATATATATATATATATATATATATATATATATTTACAATCACATTATTTTACAAACATTTGAAAATTATCACAAAAAGATTTTACATTTTAGTTAGATATTTTGTTAATTTAATTTCGAGTTCATTAGTTTGTAATTAAATTAATTATTTTATAATTGAATAATTATTATATTTTGTTAAGATTAAGAAGCTCGATAATTAATTAATATTAAATTCATCTAAATTAAACCTTTTATGTTTATCTCTTAAAGGATCTAAATTTTTTTATTTCAAATAATTCCAAATTTCACTTCCATAGCATTCCAAAGAATTCTCAAAGAAACACAATACAACCCAACAATTTATAATAACAACCCCATACCCGACCCAACCCATACTCTTCTTCCAAAACAACAACAATTCCAAACGACTTCTTTACTTCTTCTTCTCGCCACATACAAAGCAGCCAAGAAACGAACCCCACCCTCAAGGCCCTCTTTTCTCCTTCACCAACACGTGAAGAAACCCGAAAATCAAGGCCAACTACTCTGGCAGAACCCACACCGCAACCAACCACCCTTACGCCCCTTTCCCCATTTCAAGGGATTTTCAAAGGGACGGAGGGATTTCATTTGGGAATGAAAAATCTAACTGCTTTTCCTTCAAATCGATCTAAAATTCCTCTATATAAAGATCTTTCTTCTTGGGGCGGAGGGGGAAAAAAAAAGGTCGCGTAAAAGTTGTTTCAATTTCCTAATCATCTGCTCGAGTCTAAATCGAGGCAAGAAGTTGGCTGCTCTTTTGCTCGCTTGGTCTCGATTCGCTTCTAAAAGGTAACACTCATTCCGATTTGAGTAGCTTTTGTTCTTAATGCATTGACGCTTTGATTCTAAATCATGTGAGTTGTTAAAATGTTAGTATTTCATCTTTGGGAGTATTTTGACCTATTGTGGATTAGAAGTTAATGGTATAGTTGGTCTTCTTATTCAAAAGCGATTTTTCAATGTTCTTTTGTTCAAAGTTTGTTGGTTTCATTTTAATGTTGAGATGATTTCGTCATGTTAGTGGACTCCTTATCCCACTTTGTTACCTCCGCCGTTGTCCGTGATTTGTGGTTTCACCAAAAGTTCGATTTTAGTTGATATAATTAGTTTGTCTCACGTTGCGGGCTGATTTGGCGCTTTACATCTCGACTAGTGAGAATAGTATGAAAGGAGTATGTTCTTGCCTCATTCATATGTTTATTTGTCTATAGTTGTTGTGCTGCCGGTGTGTTATATTTTGGTATGATTTGGGTTGATTAATACATGCCTTTGGTTGTAAATGCGATAAATGACTTTATATTTTTATAGCAAAAATAGAAATCGGGTAGGTAATGTTCATTGTTATCCGTCTGTCTGCTTCGTGATGTCCAAAATATATTGATGTGTGTTAAGTCATTGAATTCCTAAGATTGAATGTATGCTATGTGGAAAATAGTTTAGAGTATATATTGTGTTTGTAGTCGTGAATCATTGAATAATGTATGGCTTTCAAATCTCTTTGAGATGTAAAAATAGTAGTAGCCTAAATTAACTTCTCGGTCTCCCATAGTACATGTATCTATTCGTGGTTTGCATTAGTAAACTTTTCATAGAGAAGGTTTTAAACTTCAAGTGTATATGTTGTTCATATAGCAATTTCAGTTTGGATATGCGCTTGTTAAGCTTCTTTGGTATTTGGCGTCAAATTTATGTATTATTACAATATTAGCTGTTCATTAAGTTTTGCTGTTAATGTTTTGGTTAATAATGACGTAAAAGACATCCTTTTGAGCTCATTTACATAGCTAAATCACATATTAATATGTTTGACGGTTTGGATCCTGTCATAATAATTGGTGAAGAATGAGTCAAATATTTATGGGTTATGATTGAATTCGTTGATTGAGTTATTGCCTTTCCAATGATTAATTTTCACTAATGAGATTGTTAGCAAATTTGACCGTAGTCTTAGTGTAGTTTTGTTGGCATTTCATCTAAGTTTTTGTTTAATCATGCTTAGAACTTTCTCACAACAATAGTTCTACTACCTTAAATTCATGTGAGGTTTATAATATGGGATTCCTTATTTTGCCTTCATATGTTTGCAAATTTTTTAAAGTATTGAATTATCGTGATCCTTCTTCTTATTCTAATTTTTATCATCTCATCTTCTTTGCATGAATTCCCATCTTGGACTCCCCTCTTGCATTTCATTGAGTTGAAACTCCCTCGAGTCAGCCCCCTAATCATTGACCAAAGTCGAAAGCCGATATATCACAAGGGAAGCTGAATAGTAGGCTGCCAGAAAGTCTAAAACAGGGCTGCATACATGTTGTATACAGCAGTATACATTGATATACAGGTTTAAGGTGGCAAATACAGGTCAAAAACGTGAAAAAACAGGGCTGGGGCAGTGTACAGGTGTTTGGGAGCGAAAAATGCATAAAAAGAGCCGATATACATGCTCGTATACACTGATATACAGCCAGTGTATACCAAAAAGGGGATTGGGCAAAAGTCCAAAAAATCCCGACAAAATAGGCCCAAAAGGCCCAAATTTAATTGCTTTACTAATTATTTATTTGTGATTATTTATTGTTTGTTAACTCTAACTTTATAATTATTAATTAGCTTAATTAGATCCCCTAAAAGACGAGCTATTTTCTTTGCGTTGATTGATTTTTTATTTATTTAGTCAAATATGCCGGTCAAATTATACATTTTAATTAATTTAAACACTTGGTTCTTAAAAAATAATATTGCTAAGTTTTTCGCTTAATCACTTTTTTTTATTTATTTTTTATTTTTTTATTTTTATTATTATTTTATATTAAAAATTGTTAAAGATAAAATATATTTTTTCTCAAATAAACTTTAAAAAAAGTATTAGTCAAGATCCTTTTCAATTAGTAATAATAAAATAATAATAATCATAATAATAATAATGATAATAATATATATATATATATATACCTTCCTACTTGATCATTTTTTCGCAAAAGGTTAGTTAATTAATTAAAATTGATTTCCATGTTTAATTTATTAAATTGGTTTAACTTATTATTTCAAAAAATGAATTACATGAATTTTAATTAATTTGGTTTTATTAACATTCTAATCACATGCTTGACTCAATTGTTTTTATATTTAGGTTCCTCTTTCTTAAAAATATAAAATAAAATGTGACATTTATGTATTTTCTTTAAGATAATCATATTGTATATTATTATTTTTTGTTAAAACATTTTTTCCAAACAATTAGTTAAAAATGTCTTAGTCAAGTCGCAGGTCAACTGCGTATTAGCGGGCACTTCGAATGCCTAAACCCTTCTCGAAGTGTAAATTGAACCCCGAACCCTTTTTTTGGTATTTTTCAAATGATTTTTTTTGTTCAAATCTTTGAAAATTATAAGTTTTCTTAATTTCTTTAAAAAATTAAGCGGCGACTCTTTTCTAAGTATATATATATATTTTTTTTTAATTGTTTTATACTTAGAACATTTCAAAAAGTAATTTTTTCTATAGATAGGAAAATTACGGCGCAACACTCCACATCCAAATTACCAAACCAACTCATATCCCAGATATCAAGTCCCTCGTTCAAACGCTTTAAATTATCATCAAATGCCTCCTCCTCAACAAGGCGATTATGATCCTTCCCGTCCTAGGTTTGAGAAGAAGCATGCTAGAATTTTCACTCCTCTCATTGAAAGTCGAATAAAGTTGTTCGAACGATTAACTGCGGCAGGATATATTCATCCAGTGGGGCCCAAGCCGATCGACACTAGCTCAAAGTTTTACAGACTTGATCAAAGGTATGCATATCACTCTAACGGTGTTGGGTGTGATACCGAGGACTGTATCAACCTAAGGCACAAAATCCAAGACCTAATTGACCAGAATGTGGTCTCTCTTCAGACAGTTGCACCTCATGTCAATAGTAGCCCTTTGCCAAATTATGGAGGCGTTACTATCAATATGATAGAGACGGATAATGATTGGTGCGTGACGAAGGCAATAGTTTTGATCGCTCCTGATGAACTGAAAATGGCTGTAGCTTCGTTGAGCATTAGGGAGAAGAAGGAGTTTGTGATTTTGACACCCGAGAAGGTTGTTGCCTTGGTGCCACGAGAAACTCTTGCCCGACCAAAATTTGTGATTGAAATGGCTGTTACTCAGGGAATGACTAGATCCGGCAGGTGTTACACACTAGAAGAGTTATCCCATAGAGTGCAGAAGAAAGATCAGCCTAAAAGGCCAATTAGTGAAGTTGAGGCAAAAGAGTTCTGGAGAAAGATGCAATCGAAATATTACTCAATCGTGAAGCATCTGGAGAAAATACCAGATCAAATTTTCGTGTGGGCCTTGTTGATGAGTTCACAATTGCATAGGCAAGCTTTGATGAAAGCATTGGATGACACTTACGTACCCGTGGGTACTAATAGTGATAATCTGGCAGCCATGATAAACCAAGTTGTATGAGGACACCAAATTAGTTTCTATGACGAAGAGCTGCCCTTTGAAGGCAAAATGCACAACAAAGCTCTGCACGTCGCCATCATGTGTCGAGACAAAATAATTAATTGCGTCTTAATCGATAACGGACCCGGTCTTAATATTTTCCCACTTTCGACTCTGATGCAGCTGAAATTCAACTTGGGAAAGCTTCACCAGAACCAAGTCAATGTGAGAGCTTTTGATAAAACGCAAAGAGACACATTGGGTGCGGTAAACTTGGATATTCAGATAGGTCCTGCATAATTTAATGTGGAGTTACAGGTGTTGGATATCAATATCAGTTACAATTTGCTTTTGGAAGATCGTTTATCCACATGGCTGGAGTTGTGCCTTCTACCCTTCACCAACTAATGAAATTCGTTTGAAAGGACCAGGAATGGTCATTTATGGTGAAGGGAACCATTCCAATGGTATGCATCGATCGTTGATAATGTCTCTCGAGGTTGTGATTTCTACACGGTGGAGCTAGTAAATGCCACCGGTGATGACTTGGCTCCACAGCCTCTTATGCCTTCTGTGTACAAGATGATTGATACTGTTATGCTCCAGAGCGATTTCGAACCAGGCTTCGAATTGGGAAAGTACTTTTAAGGAATTGTCGAGCCTATCCAAATTCTCTCCAAAGGAGCAAAGTTTGGTTTGGGGTGTGTCTACACAGATGATGAAGCTGTGATGAAGAACAAGAGTGTTGATCAAGCATTGGCCAGACCAATCCCTCATCTGTACCAGTCATTCTCGGTGCGAAAATATGTCAATGATGATGGTCTCGGGAAAGGAATCTGAGGCTTTTTTGAGGAGATTGATGCGGTCGTCGAGGAAGAAATTGGGACATCGGGCATCCGTAATGCAGAACCTAAGGATCAATTGCAAAATTGGACCTTCACACCACTCCTGATTTCCCGCTCATCTGGGTAGAAAGGACATGTGTTTTTGTTTTTTTTTTTTAAAACTGGTGGTAGTCTGGAAGAGGCCCGAGACCCACCCTTTATGCAGTTTTTACTTGTTTGAAGTTTTTAAATTCCTTTGTGATGTTTAAAAAGGCAAAATGACCCTCGGCCATGGCCATAGTTTGTGCTTGTTTTTCTATTTAAATGAAAGCCTTTTTTATCAGAATTTTGTTTACTTATTCGTCTATATTTTACTTTTCTAATTTTGTTTGTTTATGATTTCAGTAATATTAATTTAAAACTTGTCAACGTCATGTCATGTTATGAGCCGAATGAACAAAATGAGGCGGGTGATGATGAATGCGAGGAATATTAAGAAGAAAATGTGGTACCCGAACATGTTGCTGAAGAGTTTCGGCATTCGAGAACCAACACAAGCCAAATTTGAAAGAAACTGAGGCTATGAATCTAGGGGATGAGGATTGTGTTAAAGAAGTAAGAATCAGCGTCCATCTGACTCAAGCTCAAAGAAGGGGCCTGGTCTGCTTGCTTAGAGAATACATTGGCGTATTTGCCTGGTCTTACGAGGATATGCCGAGGTTGAGTACGAATATGGTGTCTCACAAGTTGCCAATTAATCCAGTCTTTATCGAGAGCATCCAAGAAGATGGATTCTCAAGCAAACCACAGGTGCGGACGACATCAAAAAGGATGCAGCACAACGTGGAACTTTTTCTTAGCAGCGAATTGGGACATAGTCCAAAGAGGAATACCAAACTCTTAGGACATGTGTTGAGGAGTGACTTCCACCACGATCAAGCCACACCCCTATCAGAAGTCACACAGTTTTTCTTAGGTTTATCAGTTTCAGTTTTGCATCCAAAAAATCTTGGTTCCCACCGAACGCAACTTTTCACTCCAAGTGAGAATGCACCAAGAGTTTTGGAAATTATGTCCGTGTAAATTCTTAATTATGGGTGTGAAGCGCACCACATTTATGGCTAAGAGGTTGCAAGCCTCCTTTCCATACTAGACTTATTTTGTCACTCCTCCAAAACCGAAGGATATCTTGGCATAAGAGATTTCCTTTTCAACCGATTGAGTCGAACTACAAGCAGTCTGATTCCTAATGTTTAAGAATATGTAGGCGGGCTCAATGTCGAAAACTCGGTTGCATTCTGACATTCACTCTTAAATCTTATTCCCGAGCATCATGATTTCTTCATAATTCGGTGTCGGGATAGCTTTTGAATTCTTTCAGAATCGTGCGTAAAATCAAGCGTATCAAACTATAAGTGACCTAAATTCTCATATAGCATAAGATATGTAGGAAACCCATTTCTAGGGTTCGGCCATAATCCCGGAAGTCCGTACCAAAAGCCATTTCCCTAAAAGATGAAGATGTGGTCGATCAAAATTGGATTTGTCAATTTTGTTTTCCTCGAATTTCTTTCATCAATCCAAGTTAAACGAGAGACAGTTGTTGACAACCAATTTTGACTCTCCACGATAGAAATCAATTTTCGAACTTCTTAATTTTCAAACGATTTGGAATAATTAGTTTTATTAAAAAAAAAAAAATCCAAACATAACTTTTGAGTTTTAAAGTGTTTTTAGTCATTTTATAATATTTTTAAATAATAAATATATTTTATATAATTTTATATATACCTAACATATTTTATAAGTAGTTGAAAATCATATAAAAAGATTTCTACATTATTAAAATAGATATTTTATTAATTTAGTTTTAGTTCGAATTATAGTTTTAATTTTGAATGAATTAGTTTGTATATAAATTTTATTTCGTTAAGATTAAGAAGTTTCTTAATTAATTTATGAAAATTCGTCTTGTTTAAATATAGGCCGAATTCACCGACTAATTTCAATTTGGCTATAATCAAAACTCATTCGGCTATTATTTATTTGCAATATTAGCCATTTCTAACCCCTCCCTTATCTTTTGTAAGACCCAAAAAATGGGTCAATTGTTCCAGCCCATATTCTTTTTCAATTTTCCTCAACAATACATTAAAGACCCATCAACCCATCCCTCCAATTTCCAATCAACATTACACCAAATCCCAGCCCATAACCAACAATTCATACGTACAACAATACCAAAAACAACACCAGCGCATACCATCCGACCCCTGCGCGTGTTCTTCTTCTCCCCTGTGAACAACGACCAGCAAACCCAGAAAAAATTCCACCAAAAACGTGAAGAAACTGAGAAATCAAGAGCAGCACCAAACCCGACCCCACTGCCCCTACGTCCTTTTCTCCTTCACGCTGCAAACCGAGCAGTCCAGCAGAAACCCGCCCCACTGCCCATACGTTCTTCTTCTTCACGCTAAATCAATCCGGATTTTTCGTCGCCTGTTCTTAATTAGTTTTGGTGTGAAAATCTGATCCTAATTCTCGCATCCTTGGTACGAGGATGAATATATTGCCTTATTTTTGGTTGATCATAGTTGAAATGTTCAAGTCCATTGGTGTTGGTGGCTGAAATATTATTTCTTTGGAAAGTATTTTGGCTCCAAAATCATTTTTTAGGTCCAAGATATGTAATGTACATTTTGACATTACTCACCTCTGCTACACATTTGTTCAAATATAAAGTTTTGTTGTCTGTGTTGCCTAATAGATATCAGAATTCCGTCTTAGTTGCATGCATAGTTTTTTTTTTTTAAAAAAAAAATTATGTCTTGCCTATGTTCATGTTTGGAAGAGTTCATGTGACATTGCTTATTTTGTTACAATCTAGTGATCGACTTTGAGCAAATGTCAATTCATTTATCCTTATATACATTAAGAGTTCAGTTCCTTTCCTTTATTGGTCTCAATACACATCAAATATCTATGTTTAAATTGATAAAGGTATGACTCGTTATTTGTGGATGTTTAAACTCAATTGTTAATTCTTTTGGTTAGTTTATTAGATGCTCCTTGTAACATGTCCCTCTCACCATTAGCCACCAATGATTTTGAGTTATTTAAATTACCATCCTAGTTCTTCTCGTCTTATTTTTCTTGCATGAACCCCCTCGGTTTGAGTCCATCTGTTACTCTCCTTGCATCACGGGTTGGGTAGAAACCCGACATCTTCTCCATCGAGTCAGCAACCATTTTATACGAGCTAGAATTGAAAATAGGTGTACGGAAAGTCCGAGAAATGGTCTGTATACATATTGTATACAGCATTATACACCGATATACAGGTTTAGGACAGCATATACGTATCCAAAAACGAAGATACAGGTTGGAGGTGTCAGATCAGGCTGTATATAGTTGATATATGGTTCTATATACAGGAAAAAGGCTTAGAAACGACCTGTATACAGCAATATACGCTTGACGTAAACACAGGGTCTCAAAGGGCAGGAATTAAGCTGAAGCCCAAATCAGTTGCAGCAGGCCCAAAAGGGCCCAAATTCATTTCTCCTTTACTCTTAACTTATTCAATTGTGGGATTTTTTTTATTTTATTTTTTTTTATGACTATTTGTTTAACTCTAAATTTAAATAACTTAATTAAATTCTCCAAAAAGATGAACTATATTTTTTATGGTAGTATATTTTTTTTATCAACTCTTAACACTTTTATTGAGTATATTTAGTCAAAACGTTGTATTTATTCTTCAATTAATTTAAAATGGTTTTCATGTTTTAATTAATCAAATTGGTTCAATTTGCTATTAAAATAATTTAAATAAATTCTAATTATCTAGTTTAATTAAAATTCTAATCACTTGTATTACAAAACCAAATGTTTCATTTTGGATTCCTTACTCTAAAAAATAAAAATAAAATAGAATGCGGCATTTATTTAACTACTTTATCAAAGCTAATCAAATATTGTAAATTATTATTTTTATGTTAAATCACCCTTTTCTAAAAACAGTCAAAAAATATTTTAGTCAAGTCACAGGTCAACCACATGTTAGTGGACACTCCGAATGCTTAAACCCCTTCTCGAAGTGTAAATTAAACCCCAAACCCTCTTTGGTATTCTCAAATGATTTTTTCTGTTTAAATCTTTTGAAAATTATATGTTTTCCTAATTTATTTAAAAAAATTAAGTGGCGACTCTTTTCTAAGTATTTTTTCTCAAATTGTTTTATACTTAGAACATTTCAAATAGTAATTTTTTTCTAAAAATAGGAAAATTACGGCATAACACATAAAAAGAAAAAGTATCAAACATGATACTAATAATAAACTAACTAATATATGAATTATTTTTTCTAATACAGACCCTTTTGAGGGATTATAAATGACAACGATTTTCATTTATTTTTACATATCAAAGGCAAACTACCAAAGTTGCAACTAACAACTGTAAAAAGTAAAAAAAGGCATAATAAAAAGAATATTCCTTTGTATTCTCTTAAAATGGAATTAAACTATAATGTCAAATCTCTTCTACAAAAGTAGAGATAAATTAGATTTGACTAAAATTCTTCTCATTCCCTATATAAATGTATGTCATGAACCACTATATAGTATAAAGAAATAATAAAAGAAATCAATTTCCTTTCAAGGGTACAATATGATTATTAATTTCAATTCCAAATTCCTTTTTCTCTCACTCATATTTCTACTAAACCTCATTTTTGCTAGAAGTTTTGGTATTAGCTCTAGATTTAATGTTTACATCACTAATAACCTTCCCAATGATACTAATCCTTTGACCCTTCATTGTAAATCTGGAGACGATGATTTAGGGCAAAGAGTTCTTCATAAAAATGAGGAATATTCTTTTAGCTTTCGTAGAAAAATTATTATTGGGAGTACGCTTTACTTTTGTCATTTTTGGTGGGAACAAAAAGACAAATCGATTGATGTTTTTAATAACCATATAGCTGAAAAAGATTGCGGAAGGGTAAATCCTGATTTAATGGAATGTTATTGGAAAGTTCAAGAAGATGGCTTTTATTTTGGTGCACATCGTTATCCTCCCCCTGAGTATTGGAAGAAAGAATCTTGGTAAATTATATGTTATATATTTGAAAAATTATATTACTTGTATTTATTCTTTCCTAGCTTTATATTATGGGGTAAAAATAATTAAAGGAGAGAATGCAAGGGAATGAAATATATGGTGTATGTTCTATTTCATTGTGTTGTCATCCTTTTATGATAATTACTTCTTTAGCTCGTTTTTACTTGTCTGTCATATTTTTAAAAAAAATATATATTTTACTTGTCTATTTTAATGTATGGAGAAAATGATTTATCTTTTTTATTTTATCTTTAATATTAATTACTTATATTTCGTCACGGTTGACCTCTAGAAAGATGTTGTTGGAGAGGCAAAGAAGGTTCTATTTCCACTAGATGATACCAATTTAGAAAGAAAGTTAGCTACTTGATTAGCTTTTTTAAAGTAATGAATGAATTATAGTATTCCCTCTGTTCTAATTATGTGACCTCTTTTCAATTTTGAGATTTAAATGAGTTTATTTTTTATTGTAACTTTTAAAATATATATTTTAATTATTTTAAATTTTTAATTATTATTGTGGAAGGGTAAATCCTGATTTAATGGAATGTTATTGGAAAGTTCAAGAAGATGATATTTATTTTGGTGCACATCGTTATCCTCCCCCTGAATATTGGAAGAAAGAATCTTGGTAAATTATATGTTATATATTTGAAAAATTATATTACTTGTATTTAATCTATCCTAGCTTTATATTATGGGGAAAAATAATTAAAGGAGAGAATGAATGGGAATGAAATATATGGTATATGTTCTATTTCATTGTGTTGTCATCCTTTTATGATAATTACTTCTTTAGTTCGTTTTTACTTGTCTGTTATATTTTTAAAAAAAAAAATTTTACTTGTCTATTTTAATATATGAAAAAAATGATTTATTCTTTTTATTTTATCTTTAATATTAATTACTTATATTTCGTCACGGTTAGCCTCTAGATAATTGTTGTTGAGAGGATGATACCAATTTAGAAAGAAAGTTAGCTATTTGATTAGCTTTTCTAAAGCAATGAATTATAGTATTCCCTATGTTCTAATTATGTGACATCTTTTAAATTTTGAGATTCAAACAAGTCTATTTTTTATCGTAACTTTTAAAATTATTTTTTAAATATTTTAAATTGTCAATTATTATAATTTATAGTACTTTTCACACACACATATATATATATACACACACACACTATTTGAAAAAACTTTAAAGATTTTAGGCTTAAATTCACGTCAAACTTATATTATTTGACTTTTAAAATTCAAACTATGTCACGTAAATTGAGACAACTAAACTAACATTTGCTAATATCTTGTTGTGGGTGATGTCCAAAATGATCTTCTTGAGCTTCAAATTATTGGTCTCTATTAGTTAGCATACTTGCAACGACAAAGAGCCAGATTTTGAGTCTAATTCATTTTTAGAAAATAATTTAAGATTAATTAAGGAAATTTATTATTCCATTCAAAATGTGAAGGGGATATTATTTTTCAAAATCAAAATATTAAAAGTATAAAGTGGGATTTATTTTTAAATAAAAATACTAACTAAAAAAGAAAAGAACATAATGGCATTGGGAATTAGAATTGTGATTTTTCTAAAATAATAACATCTAAATCAGTCGCTGTTATAATATATAGAGAGAGTTTTAACTCTCAAATAAAGTAAAATAAGAATCATTTCAACAGTCAAACATGATTAATTTCAATAATAACATCCTTATATTTTTCTGTATTTTGCATTAATTATAGTTCTGTATGAATTGTTTTTTTTAAATGTTTAGAAAGTTTTGATGTCAATGAAAATGACTTCGAGAAAATGAGTTATTCCATAAAGTTCTCTAAAATAAAAGGTTTTTAATAAATTTATATTTACCATATAATTTTAGCAGGTTGAATTAAGTGGTGTGATCTATAAAATGGTAAACTAAAAGGTTTTTCTTAATATAAATAATTTAGGAGGTTATTTGTTGGGAAACACTTTTCTTTAGTCATTTTTGGTGGAATTCGAAGCAAAAAAATATTTGATGATTATAAATTATATGAATGTTATTGGAGAGTATAAAATATTTGATCTTTTTTTCTAGCGGTGCATTCAAAGTTTCTAAAGTCTTTAGTGGCATTTATATAGGGTACTGTTGATTATAAATATATGTATTTAATTATTATTGCTGATAAAGATAATATTGTGATTAAAATTATATTATTGCTGTAAATCCTTTATTTATTATAGTATACAGATACGTAGAACGTATCAAAATATCTTTTGATTTGAGCTTAAATATGTTATGTGAAAAATTAGAAATACGAAATAAAAAAGAAGAGTAAGACAAAAAAGAAAATAATTTCATGTAAACATTCTTTTTTTAAAAAAAAGGGTAAGAGACACTATGTAATCACCCTTGATGCCAAAATGAAGACAGAATGTAGTCATGTACCTATCCTTTCAACAACTTCAAAGGCAAGCTAAGGATCCATTTCAACTTGAAAAGTAGATTTTTGTAAGTTAATTTTATATGTATCAGAAGAAAGTAGATTTTTGTATAGAAATTTCTTCCATTTTTGTCATGTTTGATACCTTTGAAGCAAGACCAAGTTCCATCGACCTGATTTGTGGTGAAGTGGTGGGACTGCTCTACCTTTAATAAGAAGTCTGGGATTCGATCTCTAGGTATGGAGAAAATTTTGTGGGAAGGGTTAAAAAAAAAAAAAAAAACAGGAGACGAAGTTCAATGGAAATGGTCTAGGTTCTTAACTACTCCAATAGCAAGCAAAATGGTAAGATGTAAATTGTTATTTACCTCTTATTTTGAAGAGGACAACAATAAAGAATTGGAATGTGTACTAATTCATTTTAGGAAATTCTAAAAACTAGAAATAATGGATGACAAAGCACCAACAAGAAAACCTTATGTTACATGTATATAACAACAATTTTATTATTCCTTCATATATATTGTGTATGCAATTCCTTGAATATTCATAGAATAATTAAAGAATATATGTATGAAGTTGTAAATTAAAACTTAATTAAAAAAAATTAACATAGAGCCTAATTTTACCAACCTTTGAACTTGCTACATTGATCAGATGAGAAAATTTCCAAGAGTCATAGATTGAAATTGGTCCTTCTATACCATTAAAGAATATAGTGCAGTGGATGACTGCTCTTCTCTTAACCAGAGATCTCATATGCAAGCCCTGAAAAATCCTTAGTAGGCGATATTTCCCCCCTAAATGGGACCCTTCATGATGTTAATTCGGAAAAATCTGACTTCAATATTGTATCGCACACTAAGTGAAAAACCAAAAAAGTTGGTCCTTCAATGAGTTTTTGTAACCAATGATTACCTAATTAAGGAAAGAGTTTGGAGATGCAAATTCATTACGACTCTCCTTTATCCTTTTAAGCAAATTCTAGACTCCCTTTTTTACAAAAAACATACTTCTTCACAAAGATGATTTTGGAACACCACAACAACAAACACAATGTAATATTATAATAAGTGTGGTGGTGTCTACTTAGTCGTAGCCCAATCTTGAGGAAGTAGAGAAACTGCTTTTAGTAAATCTTCACTTAAGCAAAGCAAAGCATATCTAAATTAGTAAGAAATGAAAAATACAGTAGTAAAGAAACTATATAGAAAATAATGAAGATGATTTTGGAACATAATGTTTCTTTCTAAAAGATAAAAAAGAGGATACATGAAGCATGCTACCAATTTTTTAAAAAAAGGATACTGTAGTTGTTAAACCTAAACTTAATTAGAGAAAAGTTAAATAGAAGGACACAACATGTACCTAGCTAATTACAAACATGCGTATTTGGCATACATATTCATAATGAGAAGAAAAAAGAGAAGAAATCTTGTTAAATATAGATGATATAAGATGGAAGAAGAATTAATTGAAATAGTCATTCACTCAACCACTTAAACCAAAAATAGTGGACAGTTATAATATATGTGTAATCTATGTATATAATTTATGTATATCGACTAAAAAATGTATACAGTGAATTCAACCGGCTATTTGTATTCAATTTGTTGATATAGCTCGTTGCTGGAAGAATTATTACATTTAAAAAAAAATGGAAAAAAATACCATATAAGAAAAATAAATAGAAGTACCTCTAATTGGATAGATTCTGAGTAGGTATATTTTGATCAATTTATTAAAAAATACTATGGTTCTGGCCCTAATCGAAGCTCAAGGTCCAATTTTGAATCATCAACACTCAATTGCATGTCCTTATTAATTTCATCTTTTGATGGAGAGTCCACAAACAAAGGTAATTGTAAAATATCACCTCCAATAATCAATTCATGATTTTCATCTTTTTCTTTGGAAATATGATGATGATGTTGATGTTGTTGTTGTTCAAGTGTAACACATGGCCTTTTGGAGGGGTTACTCATGTTATTGCTAGATATATCTTGTTGCAATATTAATTCATCAGGAGAAGAAGGACTGACAGACTTCTTGGTATGATCTAAAGTCTCGATCGAGATTTCTCTAAGCTTGGCTCTATCTTTTCTATGGATATTCATGTGTCCACCTAGAGCTTGTGCATTAGAGAAACCTCTTTTACAAAAGCTACACCTATAACACTTAACTTGGCTTATTATACCTCCATCAGAACCCCATGTTATTTGGTATTTTTGGGAGTCGGAAGAATTAGGAATATCATTCTCCATAGCATTGAAATTGAATAATCAAAGTTTAAGAAGAAATTAAAGAAGGGAAAATTAATAAAAGGATTTTGGAGAGAGAGAGAGAGAGAGAGATACAGATGTTTTAATTGACAAGAACTAGCTAGAGAGCTAGCAAGCATGCTTGATTTCGTATTAAACATTATAAAATATTGTAACTATACTTCTATATCTATATTGTATAAATATAATACGCAATCAAGTTTATCTCATTCAAGATGACTATATATTGTCCTTTTCAAATATTTTGTATCCTTATCTTTGAAAGATCCGGCTCCCCTGCATTACCCCTTTCCTTTATTTCAGATCCGGCTCTCCTCCATTATCCCTTTCCTCCATTTCGTCAAGTACACATCTAGATTAGAGACATGTGTCATATTTAAAGTTTAAAGGTCAAAATTATATTATATTAACAAATATCATAACCATAGTTAAGTCAACTAATTTTAGAAAACTACTCTCCAAATTTGATAAGGATTGCAATATATTCTATACAAAATTTGATATTCATTAATATCATTAACTTCATATTATATTTTTGTATTTAAATATTAAATTGTAAATTTTTAGTTTTAAACCAATTATTTTTAAATGATAAAAGATTGCTATTGTGCGTTCTTTTGATTACTTCTTAATTACTTCTGATCAATTCCAATGTTCTCCTTTTTTGGGATAATTTTTCAGCTTATTTAATTCTACTAAACAATTGCTAGAATGGAAAATGATTTTTTTTGTCTATTGCTACAGTATGTTTTTCAAAAAAAAATATAATTAAATAATTGGAGTGGATTAGTAAGATAAATAAAATAGATATCTTCTTATTTCTTATAAAAATAGTTTAAAATAAAATTAGATTTCAACAAAATTTAATGAAAAAAAAAACATTTAAATTGATTGGATGAATTTTTAAGTGAATTATCAATAATTGAGTGACTTTCTAAGTAAAATATCAATAGTTGAGCGACTTTTGAGTTATAACCATTAATTTCATATTATTTTTTTGTATTTAATTATTAAATTGTAAATTAAAAATATAAGATGAAATTAAAGATATTAATAAATATCAAATTTTGTATGGAATATATTATAATTCTTACCAAATTTGGAGAGTAGTTTTCTAAAATTAGTTGACTTAACTATGGTTATGATATTTGAAAAAGTTGGATGTCTAATTTGTTATATTATTATACGTAGCGCGAGAGAAAAAAAAATGAAAAAGAAAATTACAAGATAAGAATTGAATTATTACCAGCAAAGTAAAAAATTAGATAGTTCAGTAACTAGCTAGTCTAACTACCACACAAATTCCCAATTTAATTTTAATTAGAATTAAAAACAACCTCCTTATATGTCTTCACATTATTATTGGTGAAAATGAGTTAAACTTGCCTACACTAATTAATCAATTATGAAATAGCTAAAAGGAGAAAAGATGTTACACTTTAATCTTTATATTTAATTTGTTCCAATTTTTGTGTCTTAATTTGGAGTATGAGCATTAAAATGACTAATATTTAGGGTTAATTCAAATATAAAATTTTCAATCTTCTTAAAATAAAATTTACATATATAGATATTATTTAAAGAATACTACCGTATAAGTTACAATAGTTAACAATTTTAATTATTTAAAAAATATTTGAAAAAAATAATAAAAAAATATATTCTTAATAGTAATTAAGATAAATAAATTGAAATGAAAGTAGTAGACATTATTTTATTTTTTTAGAACTCTCTATAATTTTGGAGGAAGCTACCGTCTTCACTTTGATGACATCCACTAACTTTATCCTAAAAAAGAAAAAATGAAAAGCATAGTTTATAGGTACGGTTAACTAAGGTTTTGTTACTTGCAAAACGTTTTATAATAAGCTTTTAATTAAGTAAAGAATTTGGTTAGAAAGGAAGTTGTTAAATTACTAAACAACATCTAATAAAACAACACCAAGCGTGAATGTTAGATTTGATTAAACTAATTAAATTTGAATTTGTAGATGATTATTAATTTACATTTTTCCTGCACGCTTGGAGACAAAGTCAACACTACATTTTAAACATATATAAAAATATTGAACTTTTTAATATTTTTTTTCTTCTTTTTTAAAAAGCAAGAAATAAACAAATTAACAATTTCCACCTGCACAAAATTCTTAAATGCTAGGTTTTCGGTTCCTTATCTTAACGTACTGCTGTCCCTTTTTTAATTAGTTGGAGTTTTCTTATATGATTAGAGCTCTTTATAATAATTATTTTTTATATAATAATTACTTTTATAAAATTAATTTTTATGTTATATAATATATTTTATAATAATATTTTATTATAACTATCCAAGAAAATATTGGACAGACAATATACTTATAAATATACTTATAGAGAAATTTGACTGTATTACTTTGTTTTTTTTTTGGTCAACATAAGAGTCTCCATTCTTATTTCTCCTTTGTTTCAATTTGGGTTTCTTATAAAGTTTGGTATGATAATGATTTTTCGTAGAATTAGAACCTTGTTAAGAGTAAAAATGGTTCACAACACTTTTTTGGTAATAAACTAATATAAGGATATTAAGTAGGTGTTTGGCGGTATATTTTATATATTTTTTACTTTATTTTGAAATTTATGAAGTTGAAATTGAAGATAAAATTATATTTTATCATTTTTACAACGATGAGAAAAGGACCCTTTATTTGAAATTAATGAAGATATTTGTTGAAAAACAGGTCTATATTTAACTAAATATCGAATCAATTCCAAGTTAATTTGAAAATTTTATAATCAAATATTAATTTTGAAATAATATAAAATGTTAATAAAAAATGAATAATTCTTATGATCAAACCGTTCTCAAAAGGTGATAAAGAAGTTTATTAAAAAAGAAATAAGAACAAACATTGGAATGTATAAAAAGATATAAAGCACGGCAGATTTTTTGCAACAAACTTGTGTTTTCTCTTCGATATTGACGGTTAGCTTAATATGTAAATTTTATTTTATAAAATTAAAAGTTTCACATTCAAAATCACTATTTAAAAGTTTTGACTCTTAAAATCATATCACATTATAAATTGAGATAAAAAAAGTACTAATATAAATAATTATTTAGTAAACTAAAATAATAAGGCATGGATGCAAACTTTTTTAACGATTTAAATTGCATTGGCGATGTAAAAGTTTTAATACTATCAGTGAATAATTATCCCTTTAGGCGGAGACAAGATTAGAAGTTTGGGGGTTACGTTCTAAATCAATATGTTTCGGGGTTCATAAGTTAATATACATAAATTTTTTTAATTTTCTAAAACAAATATAGGGTCTACAAAAAAGTTAGTAGGTTCATTCGAACCCATAAATCTTCATCTAGCTCCACCTTTGCGGCCTTTGGGGATATTCGATAAAATTAAAACGATACAAACATCAAAAAGGATGACACGCATCGAGAAATTGTCCAATATTTTAAAAAAATAATAATTAGTATGTGTCAAATTAAAAAATTATTATTATTATTTAAAATATTAAAAGTAATCAACCATCCTCCATTTGTCATATTATAGTGTGGCACGATATGAACATTAGGATAATTTGACATAAAGAGCCGTGCCACAAGAAAAGTCACTCATCATGTAATTAATGTATATATATTTCCACTAAAATTTAATTAATTTAGAGCTGATTTAACCTTGTTTTTGTTGTTTGATATTACTAACGTTATTAGTATGGGTATTTATGATTAAATATGAATTGATTTTTATTTTTAAAATGATCAAAGTAATTAAGTTTCTTTTCAAATATTAAAATTGAATTAATTAAGTCGATTTCTTACTGATCTACATTTTTTAATAAAATTTTATCAATATTTTACTAAGTTCCTTTTTTTCTCAACCACTAATACAAAATGAAGCATGGATTCACCAAGAAATTAAAATAGTACCGGAAAAATGTCATATTCTTTTCGGAGAACATTAATTTCTCTCATTCCAATATTATTTCACTTCAATTTTAGATATTATGCATTAAGAGGTACGATATTACGTTCACCTCCGAAAAGTATATTTATATTTTTATATTTTGAAGAATGAACCTCTAATTAATTGGAATCTACCTAACCGTTGAACTAAAGTTGATTTTCATGAAAGGTAAATAAGTAAAAAAACAACTCTTTACCACAAGTATATCATGTCACTGTAGAGTAAAATTATGTTGTGGTTATTAATAGAAAGGGAAATTATGCGGATAAGTAAACATGTACACTAGTTAATTAGCTAATATAGTTATAATTTGAATTAATTACCACTCACAACCTCTTTGTGTGCACCTATCTCTTCTCTCCTCTCTTATACATATACAAATACAAATTATACATACACATATACAATTATATGACAAATACACAAATACAATTTGCCTCTCTCCATTCTCTATCCTCTCTCGCTCACCTCTCTCCTCCCTCTCCACCATTTACATATATACAATTATCTGACATATATACATATACAATTTGACAGATATACAAATACAATTCACCTCTCTCAACTGTTTGTTAAATTAGGTCTAAGGCCTAACTCACACCCCAAAAGCTAGCTCGAGGGGAGGAGGATTGCCCAAGCTTTATAAGGAGTCCACCCATCTCATTAACCATCGACGTGGGACTTTTGTCATTCTTTAAAACCCCACCTCACGCCCAGTGCTTAGCATCTAGGGGGGCCAACATTGGGTGAGATGGCTCTGCTTTGATACCATGTTAAATTAGGTCTTAGGCATAATGTTGAACGATTTTAACACTCTTTGCCCTCTCTTGCTCGTCTCTCTTCTCGCTCGCCTCTTTCCTCCCTCTAACATATAGCTACAATAATATGGATATCCTGTTTTAAAAATATATATATATATATAGATATCCATATATATCCAATATATTAGGAAAATGGAGCGGCCCCTAATTATTATGATTATGATGCATCTTTAATGGATTGCCTGTCCTAAAATGGATTGTTCACAGGCCCAGTACCAAAAGCCTACACAAAGTTCTCTTCAATGCCAAAATAGATATAGTTTTAATTTATTTGTCTGATCTTGATACACTTTGAAATTTTAGAAAGTAAAGCAGAATTTTGAATTTTATGGTCTTAAATTAAAAATATGTGGAATATATCAAAATATTCTTTAATCTTGTGATCTTAAACATGCTTTATAGAAAATTCGAATTAAAAAGTTGTCAGGGGAAAAACATTTTCTTTGAACGGATTAAAAACAAAATCAAGATAAACAAATTGATATGGACGAAATATTTACTTTTAATCTTTTATTTCCTTTTTAACTAATTATACGATTACGAGAGATAAGGTTTTGTAGCTTTTGTAAACTTGTCATTAATTTTATGTTATTTTTACACATAAAATATTTAAAAATGTTATTCGTTTATAGTCATTTAATAATATAAGTGATCATAAGAGATTATTTCCTGAGACATTTGTTCGAAAATTCCAATTTTTCCCTAATTGCACATAGGAAGAAGACCTATGGACCTATAATTACCAACTGCAACTCTTCTTGTCCAAAAGAAAAATCTTACATTTAATTCTCAAATAAGCAATATATACCACCATCACTTGCAATATCTCTGGAGGTGTATTAAATTTTTAACAAAAATAGATATTAATTCATGTCATAGTATTTGCTATTATTTTGTAATAATGAATGTCCACATAATAAAGAGACTATGTAATAGTAATCAATAAAGACAAACAAATTGAAACGAACAAAATATATGCCTGTAATATTCAAGGTCAGAACCAGCTTGGGGCTAGAGGTAAGCTCCTTCAGCGGAAAGCTATAGTATTTATATATGATTAAAATCATTTTTTATATATAATTAGTAGATGTTGAATTCTATTTGGCTAATTCGTACTATTAGATTATATTGAAGCTATGTTGGACAGATTCCCAATTTATTCTACTGACTAAATAACATTTTTATTTAAAGGATATATAGTCTATTTAGCCAATAAATAAAAGTTATATCAATCTCGAGATCAAGTAAGAAACTTGTTTCCATGCAAATATACTTGTATACCTGTCAAAATAAAAATACTATAAACAACTTCAACATTCAGAATATTAATTATTTATTTACTCAAACAGATCATATTTAAATGTATATCTTGGAATTACCAAATTCTCTAAAATGAGAAAAATACAGGCACCTAGCTAGTTTGGGAATAACTCTCCAATTCTCTTCACTAAATTCTATATATACTACTGTTACACCATGTGCTCTTCTGTCCCCAACCCCTTAATTAATTTTTGAAACTTAATTCCCTCTGTATTTTTCCAGGCATGTCCAACTCAATAACACTAATCAAGACAAATCCTAGCCCAATCAACTTATTAATGACACCCTATACATATCCAAATTGGAGGATGCAATTAATTTTTAATAAGAAGTCCAATTACATAATTCAATATTTTCACAAAATTTAAATATTATGTAGAAAGTAGAAACTCCTAAGATTTTCAAAATACTATACTAAATTTTGAAATCATAATTTTAATTGTATTAGTGCTGTGATCAAATTTAAATTCTGAATCTGATGGTGTGTTTCTAAAACATTATTAAAAAACCACTATCTTCTCACCATCTTGAAATATCCCCTTTTTAAAACCTTTTGTTCTACCCTTCCCCCACCCTCCCCGGAGACAGAGGCGGATCTAGTTCTTTAGTTATAAATTCGTATGTACCTAATAATTATTGCTTAGAGCATAAAAAATATGTGTTAAGAATTTACTAAATAAGTACAAAAAACATTCTCTGATTCAATAAATCAAATAGGCTATGGTAGAATTTTGAACTCAAACTCATAATATTAAAATGTTGAATCCGCCCTTACTGCGATACAACACTAAACGCATGTAGAACAAGGTAAGAATAGCTCACAACATGTGTAAATTAAATGATAGGAGGAGGAGGGAAAAAATATGCTTATACAAAATTTATGTATATTACAATATACATATATACATAATTGAGGGAATGTATGTGTAATATATAAAACATAGAGGCTTGAATACTAGGTCACTAAAATATATGATATAGGGAGGCACATTATATTCCATGATTTCTTTATATCCTCATCACCTTCATTCATTCCATGTCTTTAATTAATTACATATAAGGTAGGTGAAGTAACCTAGCTATAATAATTATACACTCAAAGCAACAAAACAAAAAGGGTCTTAATTAAATGGGTAAATTACATAAATCTCATAGTTTTAATATGAAATTACATCTATCCCTAATAAGTTTCTAATTACATTAATCCCTTAAAAATTAAAATACCGGATACAATAATTGAAGCTCGGATACATTAATATGTAGCTCGAATACATTAAATACTGTCTCGGATACATTAATATGTAGCTCGAATACATTAAAAACTAGCTCGGATACATTAAATACTGACTCGAATACATTAATATGTAGCTCAGATACATTAAATACTGGCTCGGATATATTAATATGCAGCTCGGATACATTAAAAAAATAAGGAATTTTGGAGATTTTAAAAAGTAATAGGGAATAATGGAAATAAGTGAAACAAAATGTGTGTATTTCTGTAATTTGTCCTAATTAATCGTAAGAGTCATGATGTGATAATATTCTTTTTGACAATTAAAAAAATAGTATTTTTTATACATATATACATGATACTTGAATGGATTGATTCCCTTGTAGTTGGTGACAATTTTGGAAGGATTTGGGGAAAAAAAGTGGAAGAAGAGAACACAAGTATATGGCTTTATTATGTTGAGAGTACTGATCTTAACTGTAAAAAAGTTGTGACACAGATCTGGATGTGATAATAATACAAGAAAAAGGGAATCCGTGTTGTATTGTATCTGACTTATATATATGTGTCATTAAAAAATAAATAAACTATGTGTATGTCTACTAGTTTTATTTTGTACTGACAGAATGTCAGTGAGGTATTATTGATGAATGGGAAAAAAGAGTTCACTGCATTCCATGCAGTTTTTAGTCAGTTTCTTGATTCTTCACCCCATTTAGGTTGATCACCAACCCCACCCTAGTGGCGGAGCCAGGATTTTCAACAAAAAAGTTCAAAATTTGAAAAAATAGATACACGAAGTAGTCGAAGGGGGTTTGACATTTACTATATATGTATACCTAAATAATTATTTTAATTATGTATAAATCATATAATTTTTCGCCGAAGGGTGTTCGGATAAACTCTATAAGGTGGCTTCGCCACTGACCCCACCCTCACCCCCACACTACGGTCAAAATAAGTGATTTTAGCCCTTATGAAAAGAAAACTGATTTTTGAACTATTTTCACGCTCATCTCACATCGAAGTACTATAGAAGAACAAATATTTTTTCAGAAAATGACTTCCATAGTAACAAACACTCTTAAGAAGAAGAATGAAAACCTTTTTTTCTTTCTTTTGCCACCTTAAAAATCTTTCTCTAATATGTTATGATTTCTTAATCTCAAATATCTGTTCAATTGTTGATTTTTATCATAATTAAGGAAGTTAATACACTTCTTGCATTCAGAAGACTCTTAATAATTAAAGAGAAAATAAAGACCATTAATTTGTAGGCAGACTAGTAAAGGCAGCCCTAAATATACACCCTTGAGCTTGTTTCTTAAACTAAAAGTTAAACTTCTTGTGTTAACTTTCTAGTAATCATCAATCAACTAGTTTGTAAGTGTTGAAAGTGTGTGACCATCTCATTTGAAAACCTGAGTCGTCATCAGAAAGTACTAATCATCAATCAATGTGTAACTGTTTGAAGTATGTGCGTGGCTATCTCATCTTAAAACTTAAATCAGAAAGGACACATTTTTATTTACTTAATTATATTTTCACACGGTATATATCATGATTTGAGAGCTCGACAAATTCCTTCATCTAGACACCTAGAATTCATCGATCATCTTGTTTTAACTTTCTTGGAGATACTATATGCAAATAGCATAAAATCCACAAATCCAAAATTTATAAGTTACACAAACAAAATATTTGACAAGAGAACTTCCTCATGCTTAGAAAAATATTTGAAGCCTTTCATAATATCTTTAAGTCATTCTTACACTCTTCAAGTTTAGCTTAAAATTATCAGAAAACAAGTGAAAGATAGAAAAGAAGAGAGGAAGAGTGAAACATACAGAAAGAAATGAACAAGAGACCACAAGTTGTTGTTGTTGTTGTTGTCATAAGAGTTGTATTTTTTTTGTTTGGCCAAATTCACTTTACCTTTGGATTTTTCAAAGCTTCAACTCAAGATCCAATTCTTCTATTGCACTAGGGATCCTTTCAAGTGCTTCTGATTGGGGACGACACCTTTCGATTGATGAACTTGTTCTAGGGAAGAGATTTGCAAATGAAATGTTATCTTCTCGATCAACTTTCCTCCTTTTACAATTAGTTTCAACAATATGGTCATGTTTTTCCCTAAAGCTTGAGTCTATCATGACTTCAAGATTCCTCTCTTGATCTTTCTTGAAATCTATAGATTTCAACTTCTTCTTCTCGTCATTTTTCACACTAGAGAGACAAGAATATTTGTCAGCCACCAAGTTTGACCATGATGAAGACAAGTTATTCTTTTTCTCTTCTTGGACAATTGATGAAAAGGAAGAATGATGATGAGTTGGTAAGGTCTTTTGAGAAGAAACCCTAATTGGAACCCCAGAGGCAGAGTCAGAATTAGGGTTATACATAAAGGTACAAATTTGAGAAGGGTATTGAACATGGCTATTGTGATGATGATTAGGAGGATGAGGAGGAGGAGGAATAAATACTTGATGATCATGACCACTTGGACAATTAGATGGAGGAGATTGTTTCATTCTTGCTCTATCCCTTCTATGAACATTCATATGGCCACCAAGAGCTTGAGCTGACCTAAATTCTCTTCTACAAAAGCTACAAGTATAAGATCTTGGTGGCCATATGCACCCTCCAAGTGCTCCAGATGCATCTTCAGCAAAAGCTTGTTCCTCCCATGAATCGCCATATGATGAAGGATTATTTGATAATGTCATGTCATGTTTTCTCTTTGTGCTCATCCAATATCTTGGTTGTTCCATTTCACCTCACAAATAATCTTGAAAATGAAGAATCAAGGGATAAACAGAGTTGTGATTATCCTATTCACCAAGAATTTGACTAAAAGAAAAAGCTACAAGAGAATAATATTGTAGGGAATAGATGAAGAAGACATCAAATGAAGGATATTGAGCCAAAAGTTGTTTAAGTTAGGGAAGAGGAAGGTGGAGTGGTGGGTACTCTATAGACCCCCTCATGCAGCTACTCTTTTGTTTTTAGTCTGCCTTCAAATATAGAAATAGTAGAGGAAGACCTATTTAGTACTATGCATTACTTTGTTTTTAAAAGGTTTATAATTGTTCGATATCCGGAATCTACTGACCAGACTAATTCAAATTAGCTCATCAATATGATCTATATAGCTTCGCTCGGATATGAACTTTTGTCCAATTAAGAATGGATGAATCATATCCATCACACCACAATCCTTAATAATATCATGCATTCACGGAATTGGAGCTAGTTAGAGTTATAGTTTTAGAGTTTGAAAGAAATCAATTGTTTCGATCAAAACTCTATATTCATCTTATAAAATTTACGTAAGCATATAAATAATTTATTCAAAATTCAATAAAATCGTTTTTTCTATAATACATAGCTCATAAATTTCGAATTTTAAATCCAAATCTTATTGGTGGAAATCTCCTTAGTGGGGACTGGGGTGTAGTGGGGGTCCTTATATATGACCATTGTACGGTGTGAATGTAAACTGAGATAATCTGATTTTTACTCATTTACTTTACTGTCACGAGAGATTTTTTGTTTTGACAATTATCAAGTACTCTTAGAAGAAAAATAATAAATTATAGTAGCTGTAGATATGCTATATATTCCTATAAACTCTATGCTTTATGAGCTAGTTTTTCACATATATATAAAATTGTTATTTTTAGGAATTTAAAACTAAAGTTAATTAATTAACAATTGTTTTGAATTATATGTACCCTTAATATTAACGAAGTAAAAAAAGAATTCTCGCGAAATAATTCACTTAGGCTTTCACTTTCCGTGGTGATGAAGGATTTGACAGAGACCCTTACCCCTACCTCGCTATATAGCATAAAAGAAATAACTACAAATAGAGGGAGGGGGGCATAAAACCAAAAACCAAAACATTAGCATGGACAAAATATTATGTATCTAAATTCTATACCATTATTGTGACTTTTAGGTAACACAACATATAATATTAAAGCATGTTTAAGTTTAGATTCACACAAAAAAGATATTAGAGCAGGCAAAGATCTTAAGATCGAATCTCACCACTACATATATTAAAAAGAATTTTCACGTGTTTTGGCTCACAAAAAAGTGTGTTTTTTCTAACAACTTAAGTTTTTAGATGAGAACGTTATACACTTTATCAGAATTGAGATTAATCTATCATAAACTAAGCTCTTTTTGCAAATAAACATCTTAGATCAAGAAATTTAACGAGACATGACAAAGGGATAAAATCGAAGAGGAAAAACCTCCCCTTGATCAAGGTTTTATTTGGTTTTTGATCCGTTAACATCAAATTCAAAGCACAAACAAAATTACTTAATAGTTAGGGATATAGTAAGGGTGTACATGACCAGATTGGTTTGGAATTTTTAAATATCAAACCAAACTATTTGTGTAAAAAAAATTAATTTATAAATCAAACCAAACTAATAAAATTCGGATTTTTTCGGGTTTTTCAACCTCGGGTTGGTTCGGGTTTTTCAAATACCAAACCAAACCATTGTGTCAAATTTTTAAATTTATAAATCAAACCAAACTAATAAACCTTGGATTTTTTTAGATTTTTGGATTTTTTGGGTAAAGTTTTCATACAAACATATAATTAACTTGTGCTCCAAATATTTCTGTAGTCCAACCAAAATACAATTATCTTAGGTGTTTCTTAAGAAAATAACACAAATTATGAGATGAGTACTGATGCACTAAAATATTCAATAAAAAAATAATAATGAAATCATCATATAAAATAAATATTGCAAAGTCATAATGAAAATGATCATAATTCAAAAGTACTAAATCATGCTAAAATAAGTTTAATAAGTATTAGTTACATTACTAAATACTTAAGGAAAATTAAAATTAGATTATGTATTTTAATTGTCTAAACCAATGTAAACCTAAAGAACAAATATTCAATATTATTGTCATTCTTAGTGTTGAATTGATTTTCTTTTTGCATTAGTATTAATTTGATTTTGATTTAAGTTTAACTATAATTATCAACATCTATGAACTATAATCTTTATTGGACCATTTCGAATTCTAAGTTTTAAACTTGAAATAATATATTAAAAGATAAAAACTATGAAATAGTATAAGAAATATTTTAATTATATCAAAGTAAATATTTTTATGTATAAAATAAAATTTTAAAATTACATATATAATGTCGGGTTGGTTTCTTTTTGTTAAAACCAAACCAACCCAAATATAATCGGGTTTTTTTTTCAATACCAAACCAGGTCAAACCAAACCACTAGTCGGGTTTTTTTTTCGGTTTGACTCGGTTTCTGTTTGGTTCGGTTTGCGGTTCAATTTTGTACACCCCTAGGATATAGGATAAACCATATTTGCATCGATATAATTCGAATGCAATAAAGGTTATTGGAATTGACGTATGATAGCTATAAATAGAGGTGGTCTATTTAAGTTGTATGAGTGCAAAAAAAAAAAAGTTTCAAAGTGTTCGAGTAAATAGTGTTGCTGAAACAAGCAACTAGTGAGTGATTAAGTGAAAAATAAGAGAAAGCAAAAAAGAGAGTAGTTAGATTATGAGTGCAAGAACTATTGTGAGTAAGAACTGTATTATCAGAGTTATTCAAGTTGTGAGCAATCGATTTTACCCATAAAAAATATTCTAACATTCACGGTAAAACAAAATTTCTGATAGAGAGAGTGTTCTTTTTGTTTTATTTTATTTCAAAGGGCTAAGCATATATTGCATATACAATATTTACTCAATTAATTGGTAGGATTTTTCTTTGATTAATAATTTGGACAAACTCACATCTTGCACATCAAAATTTATCAGAATTGTTCCCTATTCCTAGCAGATAAATAACGTATTTTAGGCATAATTATATTAAGGAATATTTTTTTAAGCCTTAAACATAGGAAACATGTTGGTCACAAGATCAAGAAAAACAGGATCATACGTTAACGATAATTCTCAATCAATCAAATATCTAAATAACATTCGATTTTTTGACTTTGACCTAAGATGAAATGGTTAATGATCTAAGCAACAGATTTCCAAAAAAAATAAAATGAAATTGAATATAAATATATTTGGGGTGGGGTGGGGTGTGGTGGGGGGGGGGGTAAGGGGATCCATGGATGCCTTCATGATGATTAAAAGAATAAAATTTGAGCAGAAGATTTCATTTTTAATCATGAGAACGAATTAATTGTTATAGTTTTGTAGTGGACAAAATATTTTAGGTAGCTTAGGTTTTGGGTTGTATCGTTATTTATTAGAAAAATACCTTAATATATAACTTTTGTTTTATTATATTCTCTAAAATTCTCTACCATTTGACAAAATTACAAAAATCCCTACTCTTTCCTATTCTCGGATACATCACTTTGCATGATGTATCGATCAGATACATCACTTTATGCAATGTATCGGGACATAAGTGATGTATTGAGACATTGAGTGATGTATCTGAAACCGAGACGCGAGGTATCAGAACATTGAGGAAATCCAATACTGAGATGCGATGTATCAGAACGTTTTGGGATGTATTCAGATTCAACCAAACTTGCAGAGTTTTCTAACAACATAAAGCTTAAGAAGCTCGAATTTGATCAAGATCCGAACAACAATAAGCGCTCCAAATAAGTGCTTCGGCCACAAATATCTAGCTTAATAGAGAGATATAGTTGGAGGGATATTTTTTTATTAAGATGATAAGCATTTAATCCTGACATAAACAAGTTTAAGCAAATAATGAAATAATTGCAAATTTTATTTTAAATAAAATGAAAGTGAAACAACTAATAAGACCAAAACAAGTATATAGCCGCCTTCATCCACCCCTATTTGTCTCTTTTTTTTGTGCCACTCTTAAATTTGTCATGTATGTATATGTCTCACAAAGCTTATCCAACATAAAATGTGCATCTTTAGAATCCAATATGTCTTTATGGTAATTATAACATTATAAATAATCTAATCTTACTAAGTATGTCACTTCTACTAAATTACATATACTAAACATTTGAACAACATCTTTTTAAGTCAGAAATCCATGTGATTTTAATATTTAGCCAGCAAGTACATGATTGATTAATAGTGCCAATAACAAAAATACAAAATAGGACAGTCAAACTACAAGTGCCTTATATTGGCATGACTTAAAAGCATCTTTTTATGTAGAGTTTGTTTGGAGGTCCCTAAAGTGATTTGATTCTATTCATGCATGTTTTATAATCATAATTATTAATTCTTAGACGATTTAAAAAATAATTAAGAGCTAATAACTTATTTTATAAGGTTTTTGCCCTAATTGCTCCAATGAACATGTTTCAAGTTTGTCATCTTTGGTTATAACTATTCGAAGATCGTTTTATCTTTTAACTTTTTGCTAGATAACATCGATCTCTAGCTAGAGAAAGATAAACAAATTTTCTTTGTTTCTTCTCTTTCTTTGTATCCTCTTGACTAGGGACTTAAGTACTAGTACGAGTCAATTGAGTCCCACATTGGTCAGATAGAGTCGAATATAGAATTTTTAAATTGTGAGTGCATCTTTAAAGAAAAAGAGAGAAAAAAAGTAGCAAGTGAGAATTGATTCACTAGATACTCCATGGGGTAAATAATTAAGCATTCAACAAAGTGTAGTATTGTATGAGTGTCAACATGTAATATTAGATCAGTTTTAACAAATATTTATATAAAATATCTAGTTTCACAGTGAGGTTATGGGTTTACGTGCACTATTAACTTCAAAATAAATCTTCCCCCGGTGGGAGGAGGAAAATTGGTCTTTTTAAATATATGATCTTAAATGTCAATTCTCACCTCGTGAACTAACTTTTAAAGTTGAATTTGACGCTATCATATATAGTTAGATCCATCCTAATCATTGTTCAATCGATGTTGGGCCCCATCTTATATTATTCACACTCCAGATGTACAGTCCTTAGTCTAACAAGGGAGCTAGGGAGTGTTGAGTTTCACATCGGTGGGCTGAGAAAAAATTGATCTCTTTATATGTTCTACCTCTTGGTCTATCCCGAATACCCTATGATCTAATTTTTGGACTTGAGTTTTATCCCAAGTTCATATTTTATCAAGGAGTACTATATGTGTATTTTATTAAACTAAGAAATGTACTATATGTGTTTTATTATAGTTTAATTAATGCTACTTTCCAAATTCCAACGATATTTGCTAAGGATATCTGACAAGAACAACCCAACTAATTAAGAGGAGGTCCGTCTGAAATGATTAGAAATTAGATAAATAGAAGACTATTTCTGTAGTAATAAAGTGTTTACAAAAAAAAAAGTAATAAAGTAATTAATCAGCACATACTGTACAAATTATCTAAGAATATGGACTACAAATATGTACATACAAAATATACCTTTTTTCTATAAATTTTTAGGAGTCCATTTACACAATTCACCTCAATTTAATTTATAGTACCAAACACTATTTATTTCATTCCATTGTATATATCCGTTACTTTTTAATAACTATGTTTAAATATTTTTAGTCTAGTTGGAAAAAACAATTGAAATTTATTTGAACATAATTTTAATTGTTTTTTCACGATGCAATAATGTATTTCATAGTTCCAAGCCATTAAAAGGTCATAATATGCATCTAAAATAGTTTTCAAACATCTAAATATGAATGTCGCATATATAGGAACTGATGAATAGAAGAGATTATTATGATTTAGTTAGATTTATTATATTTTTCAAATTAACAAAAAATAGTTTGTATCAAACATGAAAAAATTGAAATACATTTCACTGTCCAAACACACAGGCACCCTAATATAATTTGAGGGATTGAAGAGATGATCAAAGCAAGTTGACCAAGTTGTTCTAAATCTTAACTCCAACTTAAAAAAAACAATTATCTCTCTTAATTAATCCATATTTAGACAAAATTAACAATATTCAACAGAGTTTAGAAATAATCAAGACTCAACAATAATACAAAAGATAAGACATGAGAGAGGACGATCACCTTTTCCTTACATTATACATAAAAAAATATTATGAGGAGCTAATTAATAACACTTGTTTTCTAATATTAAATTATGGTAAATTGTTAATATAATATTGTCACCTTTATCAGATTCTACTTAACTCGAATGTCTTCATTCTCATCAACTTGTGTGCCTAATTAAAAAAATATTATAATATTAACAAAAGTTATGGTCCTACTTCTACTTCTTGTTTCTTAGTGTACAAACAAGAATTATAAGTAGTATAATAGAGACATGATTAATATTAGAAAATGAAAGTTAATTAAGGGGTACTTTTTTTTTTCAAAATAATTAGGGGACAAAGATTAGAGAGATATTGATGTATTAATTGTCAGAATGAGATGACACTCTTTGATTGGGATGTGGTTGGCATTAAACAACTTATAACTAAAATTGCATTAAATTATCATGTCTTTTCACTTGATAGTATTAAAATTCAAACTTGATCTTTAAGTGATTTGATGGTTTGTTTGTTGTTGGTGATACTATCTATTTCAATTTATTTGTCATATTTTAACTTTACACAATTTTTATTTTTTTTTTAAAAAAAAAATTTAAATTTTATGATCTTAAAGTAAAAATATGCTAAATGTACAAAAATGTTATTTAATTTTATATTAAACATAATATCATATAAAAAGAGACATTTTTTTTAACGAAGGAGAGTATTAAATTACATTGCCTTGATTTATGGCGCGTAATTCAAGTCAAATTAAGTATCTATATTTAATTTGTGTATTCTCACTGACAGTTATCGTAAGTAATTATCATTATAAAATTTAAAATTCTTATTAGTTTGATTTTTTATTATTAAGAATAATAAAGAATAACTTTAGGTGAACTAGGTCTAAACCTATCAGTGGGCTGGGGGCGGTCGGGCCTGATAGATTGGCCCAAGTGTTAGTTCGGGTTTCGGCCCTTCGGTGCACCAGCTCGGCAAGTTAACAATTTATTTCTTTTTAATTTGATCGTTGGGTTTTGCTCGTTTTGTCTCGGGTTAAGAATTTAACATCGTATTTGGTATTTTTCACTATTTCATTATTTATTTTGTGATTTTAATTTGAGTTTAAGTGTTTGAAATTGAGAAGTCGTAATTTGAGGATTTAATTTGAGAGTTAATTCAAACTCAATTTTCGATGAAACTTCATATTCGAGATTCTAGTGTTAATGATAAGTTGATTTTGGAATAAAATTACTATTTTAACCTTAAAGTTTAAGGTTGACTTTTTTGGGGCCTAGATGAAAGTATATCAATGAGTATCCAATAGATACAACTTAATAGATTGGGAGTATTCCGAGGTGATGCGAAAAAAAACACACATTTGAGTCTTGATGTTGTATTTTGTAAATTTCTACACTTGATTTCTATTTTAAAATTTCTATGATTTTAAACTTGTTAATATCTTATTTCCACATTATTTACCTGCTTTTGAATTAGTTGGATGGTGGCTTATTTACTTGCTTGAAACAATTATTCCAAGAAGAATATCACAATTATGGAACGCATAATTTAATTTATAGTATATTCTTAATTGCACATAGTTATATGTCAACGTTGACAGACTTCACAAATCTCAGTGTGTGATTTTCCAAATTTAAGGTTAACCAGTAATTATCTAGTACTAATAAATTTAACTTAGGTAAGTTTTGTGTTTGTATTGACTGTATTTCATAATTAACTTGCATAGGTTAAATCCAAGTGCAAAAGTTCAAAAGTTACATTACAAATCAGACCATTATTTCCTTCACATATCTCCCACCATGTTGGAAACGTGGCACTTCATGGTCATTATAAATATTAAATATATATTTTAATAACGTTACGTTAGAATCAAATATCTTTTTTTCTCAAGAACGAAAGGATTTTATTTAGAGTAAATGATAAGGTTCATCCATACAAGGAGGAATTAATCTGAATGATATAGTACTCTATTGAGAACAGCTGATACAAAAGAAGGAGATGCTTAAAAAAACATAAGGCTGATTGCTTTTCATATTTGGATCGTTTGATTTCCTTTCATATATTGCTAATAGATCTGCTACTGCATTAACGATAACACATATCAGCAGTAACATTCACTAAAATTTCATTTTTGTTTGATAATACATATTAATTATACTGAGGGTGTCTTGATTGAGACTTGATCAAAGTATACCGAATCATTATAAAATCATCAGATTACTATATTTTATAGCCATTGGAAAAGTAAAAAAATTTCATGATCAAACGTGTCCTTAGCAAAAGTAGTAAACTTTACTATTGACCAACATTATGCTTTGTTTGGCTAGATTAGAATCAAGAAAGATAAGAGTAACAACAAAACAGTGTTTTTTATTTGAGTAAATTCCTTTTGTCTATTATCATATGTTTATAGTAGTAGCCCTTTGATAAATGTTTATAATTAGTTATTGACTAACTTGGTCGAATCCAAAATTCAATTATTTGATACCACTAAACAATTTTTTAATGGAGTGTTTGGTTAAACATCTCTTTCTATGTTAGAGAAATGGATGATTTACATATTATATTTTGAAAGAGATAGATGACCTCTTTTCTTGAAGAGATTGATTGGATTTCAATTTGAATTTGAATAGGTATTGATAGGGGTGTACATGACCGGGTTGGTTTGAAATTTTCAAATATCAAACCAAACTATCTGTGTAAAAAAAATTAATTTATAAACCAAACCAAACTAATAAAATTCGGATTTTTTCGGGGTTTTCAACCTCGGGTTGGTTCGGGTTTTTCAAATACCAAACCAAACCATTGTGTCGAATTTTTAAATTTATAAATCAAACCAAACTAATAAACCTCGGATTTTTTCAGATTTTTGGATTTTTTCGGTAAAGTTTTCATACAAACATATAATTAACTTGTGCTCCAAATATTTCTGTAGTCCAACCAAAATATAATTATCTAAGGTGTTTCTTAAGAAAATAACACAAATTATGAGATGAGTACTGATGCACTAAAATATTTAATAAAAAATAATAATAAAATCATCATATAAAATAAATGCAAAGTCATAATGAAAATGATCATAATTTAAAAGTACTAAATCATGCTAAAATAAGTTTAATAAGTATTAGTTACATTACTAAATACTTAAGGAAAATTAAAATTAGATTATGTATTTTAATTGTCCAAACCAATGTAAAACTAAAGAACAAATATTCAATATTATTGTCATTCTTAGTGTTGAATTGATTTTCTTTTTACATTAGTATTAATTTGATTTTGATTTAAGTTTTATTATAACTATCAACATCTATGAACTATAACCTTTATTGGACCATTTCGAATTCTAAGTTTTAAACTTGAAATAATATATTAAAAGATAAAAACTATGAAATAGTATAAGAAATATTTTAAAATTATATCAAAGTAAATATTTTTATGTATAAAATAAAATTTTAAAATTACATATATAATGTCGGGTTGGTTTTTTTTAGTTAAAACCAAACCAACCCAAATATAGTCGGGTCTTTTTTTTCAATACCAAACCAGGTCAAACCAAACCACTAGTCGATCTTTTTTTCGGTTTAACTCGATTTATGGTTTGATTCGGTTTGCGGTTCGATTTTGTACACCCAAGGTAGGCATAGGAATTGGATTAATGGAATGTGAGTAATTAATTAAAGAATAATGTTTTAGTTGAAATATAGATTTGGTAGGTAAAAGAGAGTCAAGTTATAACGCAATGGTATAGTTTGATCCTTCTACCACAACATTCCTTTTCTTTTCTTTTTTTTTCATTTTTCTTATATGTGTCGTATAATAATAATAATAATTACGTCTCGATTTCAAAGAAATTGAAATTGACTATATGAATCTTATGGATCATGTTACTTTATATAAATCTATGCTGAACTAATATCGTGTATAAAATAAAAAGTTATGAATTTAAATTTTTACATTTTCATTAGAAATATCAGAGATATTCTTAATCAAATAATTTAATTTCAATTTTAATTTGTGTTGAACTTATATATGTTGAAACCATCAATCTTGTACAAACAACATCTAGAAGTAGGGTCGAATCTTTAGTCAATATATGAAGTCCAAATTCAAATGTGCTTATTTGTTTGACCTTTCTAGTTCTGGATTAATTGGAATTAGTATGAGAAAAAGTCATTGAAGACAAAATTTTATAAAAACTTTATTTCACTCTATGACCAATACAATAACATACCCAATATTTTCATACACAGTTGAATTTGAGAAGGATAGGATGTATGTAGACCTTATGACTATCACATAAGTAGATAAACTATTTATGATAAATTCTCGGCTCAAAGAAAAGTAGTCCGAAGAAGTCCAAGAAAAAGTAACAAAAATACAAAAAAAATAAATACCAAATAGTAACAAAACAATAGATAATAATAGAAAAGTAACTACAAGTCTACAACAAAATTAAATGATAGTCGAAGTATAAAAAATAACCAAGTAGTAATAGAAATCGAAGGACAAGCAATTATAGAAGCAATACTACAACTATTATACCTACTCCCTTCTATCCTAATATACACCCTCCACAACCACGTCCTCGGTAAGCTAAATATGTGTCATCTAGATCACCTCCCTCAATGCTTCTTCGGTCTACATCTACCTCTTTGGAAACCATTCTTTGTCAGCCTCTCACACCACATTGTGGCATTCATAGATCTCCTCTTCACATGTCTGAAGCATCTCAGTCTCACTTCCCTCATCTTGTCCTCCACCGAAGTCACTCACACATTGTCCCGTATATCCTTATTTCTAATCCTACCTCTCCTATTATGCCCATACAGCATCGCAACATTCTTATTTATATAATTTTCAACTTCTAAACGTGGGAGTTCTATGACCATCACAACGGCAATGGAAAAATTTATGGTCAAAAGTCTCGGGCTCAGAACTATGAAATGTCTCCCTCCGTTTCATATTAATTGTTGTACTTCATTTTTCAAGAGTTAAAGTTTTACGTTTTATGTTTAAGGAAATACAGTGTGTTAGAATCTTGAATGGAACGTCCATATAATGATGATAATTGTTCGTTTGTGGGCTTCAAAAAAAAATCCAAAAAAGAATGATGCGCCTCGATCATATTGGGCCCATTAATTACCTAGGCCCAAAATTATAGTTGATTTCCCGAAAAAAATTATACAAATGTATAACAGATGCATATACACCTTTATACATATTATATACGCTGCTTATACACTATATAATGTACATAAGGTATCATATATATGTTGTATGATAATGTATATGAGGTGTATATTCAACGTTATACACCATTATGTTATATACACTGCTTATTTAGTAAAATTATACACCTGGATCCGTAAAGATTGATAATAGAAAATATGTTCTAAGAAAGATATTATTATTATTATAGTTCTGGAGTTGTTGGATTCGATTACTCAGTAACTAAAATATTGCATCATTATAAATAGTAACTTGTCCAGCAGAGCACTTATATATCTTTAAAATATACTATTAAATAGTACAGGGGTAATAGGTTATGCTCAAAGTTTGAGATTGTTACAGCAATTTCGGTCAAAATTCGGATATATTTCAGACACGTTTCTCCCAAAAAATGTTTTTGTTATTTATATTCCGCAATTTACTTCTTGTTTTGTGACTGAAGAATCCGATTCTTTCAGCATAGTAGATATAGCAAAAATAACATATAGAAAGTCATAAAACATAAAATAAAGGAATCACTCGATAATTTCCATGATTATTTTGTTGCATCTTCCTTGTTTATATCGGTCTCGATCGAACCATTTAAATGTAAAACAAGAAATTAAACTTAATAAGTCTCTTATAAATTATAGATTTTATTGTTGGTCTCTAATTAAATTAACTAGAATTAGCAATGGATGCTGATGGTAGGTGGACTCTTCAAGGCAATACTGCCATTGTTACGGGAGGCACTCGAGGCATAGGGTACGCAATCTAATTTTCAATTGACTGCAAAATTAAGATTTGAATTTTATGAGTTTGAAATTCTAATCTATTTAATTTATCATAATTTATGTTTTTTTGGCTTATTTGCACATATTAGGCATGCCATTGTAGAAGAATTAGCAAGTTTTGGGGCAAATGTTTATACATGTTCACGTAACCAAATGGAGCTTGATGAATGTCTTAGACAATGGAAAGCTAAAGGTTTTAAAGTTGGAGGATCTATGTGTGATTTACTAATAAGATCTCAACGACAGAAGTTTATGGACAACGTTAGCAGCTATTTTGATGGAAAAATCAATATTCTTGTAAGTTCAACTATGCAAACGATTTCTTTAATAAAAAGTGAAATTTACTGGCTCGACTAATCTGCATTCAAGTTATGAGATAGACCTATGGAAGGAATAACTTGAGGTTTTTTTTTAAAAAAAAAATTAAAATGCCCCTGATTAGTAGGGTTGTTATATATCTTGAGAATAAGTACAAGAGGGGGGTTTGACCTTTCCTCATAATACAACGTAAGGATAAATAATTCATCCTTTACAAAAGGAGGGCTAGGAGATCAATATCTACGAGCTAAACTCCACACATCTAAGAACAAGTAAATTAACTAACAAAAAAGTTCGATTTGTCGTATCTGAGTCTAATGGATGACAGTTGACTCATTTGCACTTTTGGCCTATTTTATGTTGGTCTTTAATTTTTATCTCTCATAGTAAATAATTTTTTTGTTGGACATAGTATCTTTTCTTGTGTCATAATGTTTTATAATTATAATTCCGCATCTATAAAGAATTTATGCCCTGCTAGATAGGCATAGGTTTGATTTTTAAGAAGAAAAATTAAAGATCAATTTATTTGCATGGTAAAAAAAATTGCTTCTAATAGATCCTCGATTTCAAAAAGTGCAAAAAATTATTTCAATTTCTGTGTGAAGTTAATTGAACTCCATCTATCTAAGTTAATTATTGCTATATTTTACTCAAATATTATTAATTTGACTTAATTTATTTTTTTATGTTTATTAGATAAATAATGCTGCTGTGGTTGTATCAAACTTAGCAACAGAATCCACTCATGAAGATTACAACACTGTGATGGGCATAAATTTTGAGGCTTCTTACCACTTATCTCAGCTTGCACATCCCTTCTTAAAAGCCTCAAAAAATGGAAGAGTTGTTTTCATTTCTTCTGTTGCTGGCTTTGTCTCTCTGCCCTTATGTTCCATTTATTCAGCAGCTAAAGGTAGTAAGCTTGTTGGACTATGATCGAAAAATTACGTTTTATGTCTATTTTTGAAAATATTGGTATCACGTAGATATAACTGGATAATTTATGGGAAAAAATGAACTTGAAAATGAGTGATCTTGAATTTATTTTACCTCGTTTGTTTTATTTAGGCAACATTTTTATATTTGTCCTACTTTAAGGTTTGCCCGTGGGATTGTGGGGATAAAAAATTCAAGATCCCTTATTTTAAGGTTATTAGGGTATTATTTAATTACTTGTTATTGGATTTCACTTGTATACCCCCATTAAAGTGTCAAAGAGCTAGGCAAGTCGAGCTGAATTTATACGGATGAAAATTGACTGAGTAAATAAACAGTAGATCGAATGGGCTGGTTTTAACATGTCCAATGATATTTGGGTTGAGTCAAAATGAGCTAAACAATGACTCATAGTCCAAATCGCTCAACTTTATACCATTGTTATCAAGTTCTAATTTCTTTGTTTGTTTGCTTATTTTTGTTTACTTACCAAATAAAACTAATCACTTTCTTTTATTAAAGGCTATATATAATGCATTAAACAAAAATAAAGTTACTTTTTGTAATTGTTTTTTATAAATTAAAAATGATTCATGGATTAATCTGAATTACATATTTAGCTCAAATCAATCCATCTTTTAGATAGACAGATCAAAATAAATTGAGTATATAAATAAACGGATTAATTTAAATAGATTGAATGAATAATATTTTCATAAACTAATTTTTTAGACAATGTAAAGAATGTTTACAACTACAAGATGTAAGAATCTTGTTTGATTTCTTTTCCCATTTTTCCCTCTAAATTAAGGGGCAACGAACCAATTGACAAGGAGTTTGGCATGTGAATGGGCTGTGGACAATATTAGAGTTAATGCAGTTGCACCATGGGTAATCAAAACCTCTCTCATTGAAGCAGCTTCAGTAAGTTTAAGCATATTATAATTATGAGTTTAAGCATATTTCAATATAGTTATTTTTTAGATCTAAATCTTAATTATTAAGATTTTTATCATTATATAAGTTTGTTTTATATTCATATTTGTAGAACAATTTTAATATCATTAAGGTGTCTATCTATTCGAAATTTCTACAAAGATGACAATTCATAAGATTTAATCATTACCGTTACGATCATTAATCATCATTATCAACTATTACCGTCCATTTACTTGCATCCAACATCTTCAGTCATAATAACCACCATCGCTATCAATCACTACAATAAGTTGTTACCACAATAAGTCATCATTATAATCATCATCACTAACTTCATTGCCAACACATCAATTACTATTGCTAATCACTATCATCGATCAGACATCACGCATCAGGTATATTTTCAACCATCATCATTCGTAACCACCATTGACTATCATTAGCTGTCATCAAAACTACATATTGCCATCATCAATTGCCAGTCATTATCATCACTACTATCCACAATCATAACATTAACCAACACCATCCCCAATTGGAAGCACAATACAATCTTAGTCATTATTATCACCAACCGCTATATAATTTTCTATAAATATGTTGTTAATGTAGTATCAGATTAATTTAGTATTTTGTTGAATTTTATATTTATTAAGTTTTACATTCAGATTTTTTTTAAAAAATAATTCATGTCAATTATTTAGTATTCAAATCTTAATGCATCATCTTAATATTTATATAAGTATTTAGATTCAAACATCGTGATTTTAATGAAAACAAACGAGGCATTACTAACTTTGTATCTGATTTTTTGCAGCAAGATCCAGAAACGAAAAAAAGGATCAATAAATTAGTGAGTCGAACTCCTATTGGTGGTCGACCTGGAGAGCCAAAAGAAGTGTCAGCCATGGTTGCCTTCCTTTGCTTCCCATGTGCTTCATATATCACTGGCCAAATTATGTGTGTTGATGGAGGAATAACTATTAATGGATCTTGTTAATCATTGTTATCACATAAAATAATAAAAATATAAATAAATAAATAATTAAAACGTCATTGATTTAATTGTCAATGTTTAGGATTTAATTTATCAGAAGTCTGGAGTTTGAATCTTACTATTACATTTAATTTCAAAAAAATATATTTCCATACTTGGCTAACATTTAAACTCATGATTGTACGTGAGTGGATCAATGTTTGGAGTTGGATGATAAAATTAAAGATTTGTTGAATGGCTTACCAATTAAATCTTCTTTAATCTTGTAATTTTAAATTTGTCACGTGAAAAGTTAGAATTAAAAATATGTTAAAAGAAGAAAAGAAAAAATATTTTTTAAATGGATTAAAAGTAAAATTAAAACAAACAAATTAAAATAAAAATAAAAGGTTATTTGGAACGTGATAGTTATATATTTCTAAAAGGTTTAATTATGTTGCTCATAACTTAGTTAAAATTTTCAATTTCTTTAATTGATACGTGGTTTCTTGATAACAAATATTGCGTACCAAGTTGGATTGTAAACAATTCTATATAATTTTTTTTGAAGAGGATAAAATATATGAACTTTCAATGATGTTAATATTTATCAAATTTTCAGATACAAAATAGTTACATGAACAAAGAATTTATTGATAGAGAAAATTGAAATAGAAAAGATACTTTTTTACATAGCTTTCCCCACCTAAGAGCATATACTTATAGGCTTAACTAACTGTCTTCGCTATCATCACTTAGCCACCTTCACTATTGCAAGTTGTCTTCGAGCTCTTGACAAAGTGTGAATTTTTACTAAAAAATCTAAAATATAAAAAAGTAAATAGACGAATTATCCGAAGAGGTTTAACATAATTATTGTATATACATAAAAATATTTTTTATCATATATAAATAATATAATGTTCTGTTGAAGAGAATTTAAATAAACCCCTAACTCAGTTCCGCCCCTGTCATCTGACCACAAATATAGTACTTTAACAACATTTTTTTTTGGTTTTCCACTCGGTATTTTTAGTTCACATTATTGGAGCCCCAACTAAATTCGGATCGCGCACTGCAGGACTTATTCGGGGGTGGCGCTCCCAACAAGATTTTCTCCATACATAGGGCTCGATCTCGAGACCTCTAGTTAAGGGTGAAGCACTCCCACCAGTGCACCACAACCCATGTTGGTACTTTAACAACATTTAATACTCCCTCCGTTTAAAAAAGAATGACCTCCTTTTCTTTTTAGTCTATTTCAAAAAGAATGCCATCTTTCTTTTTTTGGTAACATTTTAATTTTAACTTTCCACGTGACATGTTTAAGACCACAAGATTAAAGGATAATTTTGTACATTTGACATAACTTTAATTTAGGACCACAAGATTCAAAAGTCTTCTTTATTTTCTTAAACTCCTTGTCAAGTCAAACTAGGTCATTCTTTGTGAAACGGAGGATAGTTACGTGTTAGGCATGTGTTGTGATAACATATATAATACTTCAACATTTAACCATATAAATTAATTTTCTCATTGACATACTTTTCTTTTAGTTTATTTTAAAAAGAATATTTTTTTAAAATTTAGCTTTCAAGATTAATGAATAATTTGATACATTTGAATAAAGAGCTAGAGATCCACTGTGGTACCATGCATTATAGTAGTACTCTAATTGACATGACATATATATTAGCTAGCCAATATATTTTTGGACTTTACAATATTACAGCCGTAATTGAACCACTTTTTCATGCCTTGCCTTAATTATTACATTTTGTCACCTATTTAACACAAAATTATATTTGCTTAATTCCTATTTGATCTGCATTTAACTAGCAAGAACCATAAATGGCAGAAAAAAAGGAATCCAATAATAGTGAAGATGGAAGGTGGACTTTTCAAGGGCAAACTGCACTTGTTACTGGAGGCACTAAAGGCATAGGGTAAACTTATTTGAGTTTTAAGTGTTTCATGTATGTATCGATTTTACTTGTTTACCTTTTTTAGTTGATACATATATATTTTTATCAAAGTTAATATACATTGATTGTACATTGTTATATACATCTTTTCTCTCTCTCGATTTATGTGAAATAATTTGTCTCGACACAGAAATAAAGAAATTAGAAAAAAATTATATGAATTATGTATATGTATTATACATCTACTCGCTATTCCTAGGGTAAATAGTTGAATGAACGACTATTTTTCTTAGATTCCACTTGTATAATTATATTGAATAATTTGTTGTTATTATTTTGTTGATATTATTTTTCTATTGTTTGGGTCGAAAAATAGGCATGCCATAGTAGAAGAATTAGCTGGATTTGGTGCCATAGTTTATACATGTTGTAGAAATCAAGAACAACTTGATCAATGTTTAGAGAAATGGAGAGGAAAAGGTTACAAAGTAGAAGGATGTGTATGTGATTTGATTTTAAGACCCCAAAGAGAGATGCTTATGGAGAAGGTTATCAATTTTTTTCAAGGAAAGCTCAACATTCTAGTAAGTTTTTTTCTTTAAAAGAATTTTACCTACTTCCTTTATTTCAATTTACGTGATACACTTTAATTGAATTTAAAGTGGAAGAAAAAGGAAAAAAAAAACTTTGAAAACTTCTGGTCAAGGTCGAGGTGAAGTCAGGTAGGTAAAATGGGAGCATCTGAACCTCCTTTGATAAAAATTGTATTGTATGTAATAGGTCAAATTGCAATTAACTTAGATCAAAACCATATTTAATAGGTCAAATTGGATGATTAATTGTTTTTTTTTAATTACACTGTATAATTAAGGTAAAAAAAAATATTTTTTATATATACGACCTTAAACACAAGAAATCTCTAATTTGAATGTTAAATTACTATAATAATCCAAACTAAAAACACATCTAACTTCAATGTTAAAAAAACTATAATACCCCCAACTAAAAACACTTAGTTTAGTATATCTTCCATTAATTATATTTCATATTTATATACAAAGGGTTGTGCCTTTTCTGAAAGGTTGTAACTTTTCTGATCAAGCACAATAAACACATGTTCATACTACCATTTGTAATTGACCATAAATAGAAGGTTTTTCCCTCATTTTTGAATTATGAATTTTCTAATTAAGTTTTCTACTCTTCTTCTTCTAATAAAAACTCAAGTGTTATCTATTGCCATTGAGTGAGTTTGTAGTTCAGCTGAACTTGAGGTATACCACTATTCCGCTGAAATCAATCATATTGTATTTCAATTACTTTTTTTGTACTTTAAAGAAACATTTTGATGCAAATGTTGATTGGTTTTAGATATATCACATATACATAATTTAATATACACACGCAATGCATGAATCAAGAAACTAGTGTATATAAAGAGAGAAGAATCCCCTGAACACAAGATTGGATGTTGAGTTCATATTCCATATAATTTTTATTTTTCGAATACCCTTAATAAAAAGTCTGAATCTATCACTGCGGTTATAGCCAGAAGATATTTAACCTCTTTTTTTTTTTGTCTTTGGTGACAGATAAATAATGTAGGTATAAATATAAGTAAGCCAGCTACAGAGTACACTGAGGAGGTTTACTCTATTATCATGAAAACCAATTTTGAAGCTTCTTACCACATCTCTCAAATTGCACACCCAATTTTGAAGGCCTCAGGAAGTGGAAGCATTGTCTTCATCTCTTCTGTTGTTGGGTTTGTGGCATTGCCAGCATCTTCCATGTATTCAGCAACTAAAGGTAATCCTTATTCAATCAATACTTTACTCGATATTTGATATTTGTATTGACGTCCAATTTAATTTAATATCGCACATTACACGATTTAAAGTTTCTAGAATAATCTACTATAGTATTTAGAATAATCATCTTAAAAGAAATATCTAAATATTCTAGAGTAAAAAATAAAGTTAACATATATTTTTTTCTAGATAGATGTATCTAGAATAATTTCTAAAAGTATTCCTACACAAAGTATAAATAGATCAGAGGTGATATTATTCATTTGTAATCAAGACAATTCAAAGCAATTGAATAAGCCTTCTTCTGTAACCAAGTTATCCTTTTTAAAATCCTCATTCTCTTTTTTAGTTGAATTTTTCGATCTTATTTATTGATTTTGGGTTAATAGAAGATCTCCTCTATTATACTTTTCTTTTGCTATTCTCTTTACTATCTATTTATGGGGTTGTCCTTCCAATGAAACTTTTTCCGTTCTTAGACTGAAACTTGAAATCTCTAGTTAAGGGTGAAGATTTTCTATCATTCTATCACAATTCATGCTAATAAATACATGTTATGTGTATTTAGCGGAGTACGACGTACATAACTCATTTTTATAATTTTCCAGTGTCCAAAAAAGAAAACTAAATATGCATTAAAGATTAGTAATAAGTCGGAGATTGTTTTGATAAAGGTTTTCAGTATTAAAGATAAATAATAATATCAAAATGTTAGTTGAAAATTTAAATAAGGTGAAGTTCAAAAGGAAAATGACTTCGGCCTATAAGTGAAGGAAGTCACTTTTTGATATATATTTTTGGAAAAATATTTTCTATCAACAAAATGCAATAAAATGAATTTTGAATAAAGAATATACTTTTAAAAATGACTTCCATCGTATCAAATATATTCTTTAGGCTTCAAAGATGATAAGGGAGCAAAATGTAGACTTTATTCAATTTATTGATCCCATTAATTAGAATATTTTTGTGGGCAGTGAGCTAGGGATAGATAGAGCCCTAACGTCCCATCAATTAGGAATAGATAGAGCCCTAAAGTGTCATCAATTACTAAAAACTTCAAAATTATTATCTCAAAAATTTTTATCTTTCCTAATGTTGCATTTTTTTTTTACTTAAGAACGGAAGGATTTTATTTAGTATATATATAAGATCATTCATTACAAAAAGGAATTAGCAGTTTCAGTAGCATCTCTAGCTAGTGCATAAGTTACAAGCAATGGAGATGCATCAAAAACATTTGGTTGGTTTTCATCCATGTGATCCTTTGATATCCTTCCGCGGGTTGCTAGAATGTCCGCTACCATATTAGCCTCCCTCGAAATATGCTTCATTGTCTAGCTTTCCATCTCCAATAGTAGCGACCTACAATAGCGTAGATGTGTGAAAATATCGGGTTGTTACTATTAAGGGTATTCAGTAATACCTATGAGTCAGTTTCCACCCGCAATTGCTTAATATTTTTCCTTTGTGCTTAACATATCCCTAGAGGCCTACTCCATTGGAATCATATGCTTTGGAGGAATGACTTTAATGGAGTAATGTTGCATTTGATATATTAAAAATGTAATATATGCAATCTAAAGTACACTTACTAGTACCATTATATAAAATTATTTTGTATTTTTTTCATGTTAATAGGAGCAATGAATCAACTTACAAAGAACTTGGCTTACGAATGGGCTAAAGATAATATTCGAGTAAACGCAGTAGCACCTTGGATAATCAAAACACCCCTCATCGAAGCACTAAAGGTAATTTACTAGCTAGGAGACTTACATATTTTTCTCTGTGGAAATAATTTATTATAATCATGATACGAATTATTAATCGTTAAAAATCTTAGCAATCCTATGTTCATAACTTAAAAATCCTCTAAATGGAAAAATGTTTTTTCTCTTCAAAAACCTTGCCATTATTTTTAAAAGGAAAAAGGTTTGATATATCTCCCAACTTTGTCATTTAGAGTTAATATACCTCTCCTTAGAAAAGTGGTTCAGATATATTCCTACCACTATAAAAATGGCTTACATACACCCCCAACTAGGGGTGTACATGACCGGATTGGTTTGGGTTTTTCAAATATCAAACCAAACCATTTGTGTAAAAATTTTAAATTTATAAACCAAACCAAATTAATAAAATTCGGATTTTTTCGGATTTTTCAAATACCAAACCAAACCATTGTGTCGAATTTTTAAATTTATAAATCAAACCAAACTAATAAACCTCGGATTTTTTCGGTAAAGTTTGCATACTAACATATAATTAACTTGTGCTCCAAATATTTCTTTAGTCCAACCAAAATACAATTATCTAAGGTGTTTCTTAAGAAAATAACACAAAATATGAGATGAGTACTGATGACACTAAAATATTCAATAAAAAATAATAATGAAATCATCATATAAAATAAATATTGCAAAGTCAAAATGAAAATGATCATAAATTAAAATTACTAAATCATGCTAAAATAAGTTTAATAAGTATTAGTTACGTTACTAAATATTTAAGGAAAATTAAAATTAGATTATGTATTTTAATTGTCTAAACCAATGTAAAACTAAAAAACAAATATTCAATATTATTGTCATTCTTAGTGTTGAATTGATTTTTCTTTTTTGCATTAGTATTAATTTGATTTTGATTTAAGTTTTATTATAATTATCAATATATATGAACTATAATCTTTATTGCACCATTCCGAATTCTAAGTATTAAACTTGAAATAATATATTAAAAGATAAAAACTATGAAATAGTATAAGAAACATTTTAAAATTATATCAAAGTAAATATTTTTATGTATACAATAAAATTTTAAAATTACATATATAATGTCGGGTTGGTTTGGTCTCGGGTTGGTTTTTTTTAGTTAAAACCAAACCAACCCAAATATAGTCGGGGTTTTTTCCCAATACCAAACCAAGTCAAACCAAATCACTAATTGGGTTTTTTTCCGATTTGACTCAATTTGCGGTTTGATTCGGTTTTCGGTTTAATTTTGTACCCCTACCCCCAACGTAATAAAGTGGCACACATATATACCCTATTATCTAAAAGAAGCAAAAGAAAATCAATTTTAAACTATTTTTTCAAACATGATTATCTTTTACTGCTTTGATTACTGTTGATAAAGTTTCTTATTATTTTATTCTTTAGTGTAAAACTATGAAGAAGAAAAAGAACTGTGTATGGAAAAAATAGAAAAATATTAAAATTAATATTTTCCGGATTTAGTGTAGTAACATTTTTTGTATTTGTAAAAAAAAATAAAAATAAATTGGGGCATATATGGTCAATTTTACAAGAAAGTTAGTATTTTCCGGATTTGTCACAAAAAAATTGTTGAATATGCATAGATTATTAATTTAAAACCCAATTATTCAAATGAACTAGAATTTCAAACCTCTAAACTTTTAATCTTGATTTCGCCTCTGATCACTTATGCGATTACTAATATTTAATCTAATTTTTGTTCCAGCAAAATCCATTAATTAAAGAACATATTGAAAAAAATATTAGTAGAACACCAATTAGCAGAGCTGGAGAACCTAAAGAAGTTTCAGCAATGGTGGCATTTCTTTGTTTCCCTGCTGCTTCATATATTACTGGTCAAGTTATATGTGTTGATGGTGGACTCACAATTAATGGTTCTTTTTAACTATTTTATTTTATGTGTTAAATAATAAATAATGTACTTGATTGATATGTAAGATGAACCTTTTTTTAATTAGTTTAGTCAACTTGGTTAAAGATGGGTTGAGTTACTTGTGCACTAAACAACGTTACAACAAATAAAAGATTTTATAGTAATTATCTAACAGTAATAAATATGATTGTCGTTATATTATATTTAATGATAATAATAAATATGAATAGTTATTAACTTATTATGTGTTGCCTTCATGTGCAAGGCATGTGTTGTGACCACATATATGATATATAGAATTTTAATTGAATAAACAATTTACAATACTGTCTTGTTAAATATTATTTGTTATTCTTACTAAAAATAGATGATCATTTTTTATTTATTTTTTGTTATTTTAAAAAGAAAGGTGTATTAAATAAATAAATAAAATCTAGTTAAATTATTCTCTAATTATAATTTTTGGCTTTGTTCAAGAATCAACTGCATATGAATAAGCTCTTCCTTAGGGCTTAGGCCTTCAAAGAGGAAGTGGCTTTTTCTCAAAATTTCGGAAAAAATAAAATAAAATTCTTTTTGTAAGACAAGAAAATCGCCTAAAGAAAATAAAGTCTATCCACACTAACCGAATCTTTGAGAACATCGAGTTTTAATTAATGTTGCCTTAGAAGGACAGAAAAAGAAAACAAGAAGATAATAAAGAGCTAGAGATCCATTGTGGTTTCATGATGGCCACATATATTTGTTTTATACAAAAAAAACTATATAATAGTAATTGACATGACATACTAGCTAGCCAATAAATTTGTGACTATAGTAAGTGTATGTCACAAATTTAGCAATATTACACAGCTGTAATTGGACCACTTTTTCATGACCCCTTAGCACATTTTGTTACCTATTTAACACAAAAATATGCTGCTTAATTCCTATTCAACTTAAATTAACTAGCAAGAACCATCATCAATGGCAGAAAAAAATGAATCCAATAATAGTGAAGATGGAAGGTGGACTCTTCAAGGGAAAACTGCCCTTGTTACTGGAGGCACTAAAGGCATTGGGTAAACTTATTTGAGTTTTAAGTATTTCATGTATCTATCGATTTTACTTGTTTACCTTCCTTAGTTTGTATAAATTGAGTATAAACATATTATTTATGAATTATGTAAATGTGTTGCATATTCATTGGCTATTAATCCTAGTTAAATTATATACACACTATGAAGATAATTCACTATGAATTATAAAAACAATAGAGTTGGAAAGATGAAAGTATTTTTTATTTCATTCTTGAAGAGAGTATACAATGACTAAATCCTATGTATTTATATTCTCCTTGACTAACTAACTTACCTAACTTTTTGGTAACTACCTTCTAACTAACTTCTTGAAGTAATCCTAACTAACTCTCAACACTCTCCTTCTTTTTAACTATCTCATTACACTATTTTTCTCATACCCCGCTTATTGTATTGGATTTATTATTTTATTGTTTTTGATATTATTTTTCTTTTGTTTGGGTAAAAAAATAGGCATGCCATAGTAGAAGAATTAGCTGGATTTGGTGCTACGGTTTATACATGTTGTAGAAATCAAGAACAACTTGATCAATGTTTAGAGAAATGGAAAGGCAAAGGTTACAAAGTAGAAGGATGTGTATGTGATTTGACTTTGAGACCCCAAAGAGAGATGCTTATGGAGAAGGTTATCAATTTTTTCCAAGGAAAGCTCAACATTCTAGTAAGTTTTTTCTTAAAAGGAAGTCTTCTTTGTTCGAAAAATGCACAATGGTTATATCATGCCAATTATAGCAGTCCTAAGAAATTTTACTATTTTTCTTCGTTTCAATTGATGTGATACACTCTAATTGAGTTAGAAGTTTAAGAAAAGAAAAACCTTTTAAAACTTCTAGTTACGGCCAGTGGCGTAGCTATTCAGATTCAAGAGTAACTACTTGAACAATCTTTGTCGAAAAATTATATTGTGCATATAGAAAATAATATTGTATATATAGGTCAATTATTATTTTTTAGAGATATATATTAAATTTTAAATACACTTAGTAAAATTTCTAATTTCGCCACTGGTCATGATCGAGGCGAAGCCCGATAGGAGCAAAGGGTGCATCCGAACCTCCTTAAATAAAAATTACACCATATGTACAAGGTTAATACTATTATTTACTATGTATATGTAGTAGACGTTGATTCCTTTTGTTTTCTTCATATAATTACTTCTTCATATTTATGAACATCTTTAATGAAAATTCTAGTTCAGCTACTATTTGTGATAGACTAATGTATAAGCCATCGATATTTTGCGACTTAAAGTTATCTCATTAAAATAAAATAAAATTTTAATATTAAGTTATTTTTAAATATTCTAGAATATTAAATGAAAATAAAAATACATCATATAAATAGAAACAAAGAGAATATATATTTTATCCTGTTTAAAATTTTGAAATTTAACTTGAAGTTTCAAGTTCATACTCCATGTAGTACTATATTTTTATTTTTCAAATCTCCTTAGTGAAAATTTTGATTCTGTGATTGCGGCTATAGCCAGAAGATATCTAAACTTTAATTTTTTTGATATAGATAAATAATGCAGGTATACTAATAGTTAAACCAGCTACAGAGTTTTGAAGCTTCTCACCACATCTCCCAAATTGCACACCCAATTTTGAAGGCCTCAGAAAGTGGAAACATTGTCTTCATCTCTTCTGTTGCTGGGCTTGTGGCATTGCCAACAAGTTCCATCTATGCAGCAACTAAAGGTAATCCTCATTTAATTGAGGTTCGATTAATTCAAATTCGTGCATTATAAGACCTATTTATATTAGGGTTGTGCTTCCAATGAGACTTTTTCATTTTCAGGACTCGACATTTTAAAATTTTTTTTTTGTCCTCTCATTTCAAATGATTTGAAATGTTAGAATATTTTTGTGGACAATGGGCTAGAGATAGATAGAGCCCTAAAGTACCACTAATTACTAAAAACTTTTAAAATTATAATCTAGAAAATAAGTTATCTTTCAAAATCTTGCAATATTTGATATATAAAAAATGTAATAAATACAAGCTAAAGTACAATTACTATTACCAATATACACTACTAGAAAATATGGAATAAATTTAATCCCCCAGCTGGTTCGTTGCTATATAGCTCTTAGCTAATTAAATTTTCTTATAATCGGTCACTAATTCATAGTTGAATGAGATTAACATGTGATTTTTATCGTTTAACTACGAAATTTTATTTTATCGCTAATTCCTCGAATTCTAATATAAAAATTCTTTTGTATTTTTTCATGTTAATAGGTGCAATGAATCAACTTACAAGGAACTTGGCTTACGAATGGGCTAAAGACAATATTCGAGTGAACGCAGTAGCACCTTGGATTATCAACACACCCCTCATCGAAGCAGCGAAGGTAAAATACCATGATAAGAAAATTAATTAATCTGACTCAATCCTAAAATTTAGTTTATGATGTAAAAATTTCCCTCATAAATATTTTTGAATGATATGTGAACGAAATATTATGCGATTACTAACATTTAATCTGATTTTTGTTCCAGAAAAATCCATTAACTAAAGAACATATGGAAAAAAGTATTAGTAGAACACCAATTTGTAGAGCTGGTGAACCAAAAGAAGTTTCAGCAATGGTGGCATTTCTTTGTTTCCCTGCTGCTTCATATATTACTGGTCAAGTTATATGTGTTGATGGTGGACTCACAATTAATGGTGCTTATTAATTATTTTATTTTATGTCTTGAATAATAATAATAATGTACTTGATTAATATGCAAGATCAACTTTTTTTTAATTAGGTTGGTGAAACCATGAATTTTTTTTGTTCTAATTAATTATATCATATAATTGTTCACATGCCAGGCATGTTCTGTGATCACAAATTTAGATCCATTGTGGTACCAGGATGACCACATATATTATATGCCTAATTAACATGACATGTAACTAACATCGTCCGTGGTATAGTGGTCAGACTGTTTCATTCTTAATTAGAGGTCTAGATCAATAGAGTATGAGCCCTGGTATGGAGAAAATTCTATTGGGAGTGTTACCTCTGAATTTAATCGAGACTCTAATGCGGACTCTAACTACCAAATGAAAAAAAAAACATGACATGTATATGTATATGTTAGTTAGCCTATTTATTGGGACTATAATAGGTGCATGCATGTCACAAACTTGCAATAATACACAGCTGTAATTGGACCACGATTTTATGCCTTGCCTTAATTGAACTGCAATTAACTAGCAAGAACCATCAATGGCAGAAAAAAAGGAATCCAACAACAGTGAAGATGGAACCTTATACACTATAATAACATCATAGAACTCACATTAAAATAACTGGATTTTATTTAGTGAACGATAAAATGTATCCATCATGACTGATCTTACGTGTTTTTAAAGTGGATACAATTCAATTACTTTAATATTGTAATGTTAGTATTTGTCATTGTACTAATTAGAGATCTACTTGTGTTATTATTATTGCACTAGTTTATTGTTCTTGTTACTCTCTTGTTGCCTTTGCATTGTTGTTAGTTTCTATGTTTCTTTCTACAATAATATTTCCTTCATTGAATTTATTACATTTGAATTGAGGACCTATCAGAAATAACCTCTTTATCTCTATCAGATAGATAAAATTTGCGTACATTCTGATTTCTGACTCTATCTTTACTATACCACTTGTAGTATTTTGAATATGTTATTAAATCCTTACAGAAACTCCCTGATTAATACTCCATTCGTCCCATTTTATATGTCACCGTTTTACTTTGCACTTGCATGAAGAGATGATGTAATTTTACCTTCTACCCTTATTTAATTTTTTTGGAACTCAAGTTTTCAATCAATGAATATGAATTAATTTATTTTGATTAATTAATTTAACTAATGAACATGAATCATTTACTTAGCTTTTCTAAGTTGGTCAAATGTATATTTTCAAGGCTAATAACTCTCAAGGGTAAAAAAGGAAAAATATTGTAATTTATGCATTGATTTTATGAAATGACAAGTATTATGGACCAACTATTTATAAAAAAAAATGACATATAAAATGGGATGGAGGAAGTATTTAATTGAAGAGACAATTAAATGGTAGAACCCACCACATAGCACACAATTAGAGGAATTTCCAATGGAAAGGCCCACCTCTACCAACTCGAAATTTCCAGAGTCTTCTAGTGACTTCCTGGCAACAAAAAAAGAGATTCCATCGTTACTTTTTGTTGATTGTCCTACAAAAAGTACTAGTTTGCTTTTAAACAAAGATGTAATTTGTTAACTTTTTTTATTTTTGATTTGTTACTTTATTTCTTAGTAATTTTCAATAATTTTTTTATGTGAAACTTTAACATATGATCAAATCAATAACTCAATAATTCTTGTAATTTTATAGTAATTACTCCCCCTGTCTCATTTTATGTGAGGTAGTTTGACTCGACATGGAGTTTAAGAAAGAAAGGAAGACTTACAAAATTTTTGGTCCAAAATGAATGATAGAAATTAGTGTGGTTGTAAATCATTTCATTAAGGGTAAAAAAGATATTTTACAGTCAAATTGTTACTTAATACTATAGAAATGTGTTATTCTTTTTTAGACCGACTAAAAAAAAAATAAATTACATAAATTGGGACAGAAAAAATAATAAATTAAATCAATAAACTTCAATATCAAATTGAACGGACCAATGTTAGTTTTAGCGGAAAAAAGGACGGAAGAAATTTATGATCTTAAAAAAAAAAGAACTTTCATTTGGCTATTGACAACCTGTCCGTTGATCTGCAATACACATCTTACATCCAACGGACAAGCTTATGCCACGTCAGTAAATTCAAAAGCCTACATCTAGAAACTTCCAGTGAATTCGTGGCTTACAACAGAAGGGCCGCCACAATCAAACACGTGTCTCCTGAGATCCAACTGATCCGACGTGGCACTATTAGTTTACCTGTTAATGATACGCCTCTGATTTTTCATATTATTTTATTTCTCCACTACAATTAATTTAATTTCTTTGGTAGCTTCTAGTTGCTTCTGGAACAAAAGTTCTCGAAACTTCTCTGTAGAAAATTTGTGAATTTCGATTTTTTCTGAAGAAATGAGTGAAAATGGTGGAAGAGAAGAGGAAGAGGAGTTGAAAATGGAGGAAGAGAAGAAGAAGTATGAGGTGTTAATGTGGGGATATCTTCCCGGAGTATTGTCTCATAAGTCACCGTTAACTTCTCCGGTGGAAGTTCAGTTGCCGGAGAACGGAATCGATGTTCAATCATGGAAGGATGTATGTGGAGGAGGTTGTGGTTTCGCTATGGCTATTTCAGGTTATATGCTTAATCTTTGTATGGATTTGTATTCATATATGAATTTTTCTAGATGTTTACAGATATATGAATTAGAAGAAGTAGATCTCTAGATTTGTTCAATTTTGTGTTGCTAGCTTTTCTATTGATATTCAGATATTGAGATCTGCGATGATGAACGTAATGAAGTTTTTGATTGTCTTTTGAGGTACTAATTGACAAGTATGGTAACTCTTGAAGCTTCCAGAGCCTGTTCTGGAGATTATTTTGACTTTTTTAACGAACTTTAGTTAGTTTGATTCAGATCTTATCAATTCAGACATGAATATTTTCTCATATTAATGTAGTGGACTAAGAGAGAGTTAATGTGGAATAGCCAATTGTGAAGATTAGAATAGCGAACTGTGAAGAAAAGATTCCGACCTCTGTACCTTTATTTTATTTGATAGTAATTGGTCAATTTTTGGCTATTAGGTCAGCTTTTTGGTATATTCAGGCCTAAATCATTGCATACTATCTGAAATTTGTTACAAATCTCCTTAGGGAGTCAAACCACCCGCATAGGAGGCTTATACATCTCTGAGTTAGACTTCCATTCAGGTATTGTCACCAAAAAACCTTCCTCAATTAACACAACGGCTCTTAAAGATAAAGTAGACATGATCACGGGCCAATATCTCGGTGTTGTTGACAGTATGTATGAATACTTTACCTAGCGGCACATTCTCCAGGGATTCAGTACCCAACTACCAATTCCTCTTGGAACTGTTGTAGAAAATTCATACTTTCTTTTTGATGTTGCCCATCCGTAAATAGGTTCAAGCTAAGATTTTGCTCATTAGCGTAATGATATATGTCTGCCTCTAAACAGTGTTGTCGGTAGTGAGCTTATAGTGTGCTTAAGCCCTGAAGCGAGACTCAAAATGTGATGAGTCACTTAATGTGGACTTTAACCTTGTCATCAAGGTTCTATGACATACTTTTACTTGCTAATGATCTTCTTCTGAAGAGATGACACTAAACAATTGATATATATTTTAGGGACTATTTTATACCTATTCCCAGATATAAGAGACCGTTTTTGTCATTGTCTTGCTAGCTTTGCATCCTACCAAGGCTAAACTGCTATTGTTTTTGAGACATCAGTTTCTACTATCACAAGAACAAAATTGTAGTTCATATAAGCACAACTTAACGAAGCATTGTATGCATCTTTGTAGAATTCGATGAAAAGACAGAAGCTATAAGAGCAAACTAAATGGTAGGAATTGCATCTGACACAAAACAACTAATCCTTTGTCATGAATACCTATCCAATCTTATCAGAACTATTCCATTCTGGATCTGTCAGTCCATTCCAATCTCATCCTATTTTATACCGTCTTAATATTTTTCATGAAAATGACATGACCCTTGATTTTTGGGTTTTAACTATGTATTATTTGATAATTTGGCAGCAGGGTCTGGAAAACTAATCACGTGGGGTTCTGCAGATGATCAAGGCCAAAGTTACTTGACTTCTGGAAAACATGGGGTATGAGGCAAATCTTTCTTGTATGGACTCATTTATATAGTTTCCTTTGAATTGATTTTGCTATCTTCTTTCATTACTAAATTTATCAAGGAGACTCCAGAACCGTTTCCGCTTCCAACTGAAGATCCAATCGTGAAAGCCGCAGCTGGTTGGGCACATTGTGTATCTGTTACTGGTAATATACTCTCACCCAGTCTTTCTGGGTTGTCAGCTACCTCTTCAGCTAATTCAGAATGTTATTTGGCAGAACCTTCTATTTTCTTTTCATATTTCTACTTGAAATATTATGAAAGACAGCAAAGACTATGGTTATGTGATATATTTCTGTACAGAAAAGAATGATGTGTACACATGGGGCTGGAAAGAATGTGTGCCTTCTTCCAAGGTTGTTGCAAATTTCGCTTCTGGAGGGAGTTTTGAAGGGGATGCTATTCGGAGAGAATCAGTGTCAACTGAACAGGGTAATGGAAGTTCAATTTCCAGATTAAACCATTTAAGAATTTGGCCAGTTCAGCTGCATGTTTATCCCTGGTGGGGTTATCTAATACTATAAGGACTAATTCTGCAGAAAGCCCTCAATCTCAAGGCTCCAAGCCAATTGGTGGTTCAGTTGCTCACCAAGATAATAAAAAACCTGAAGAAACTGCAAAGAGGAGAAGAACAATGACGGCTAAACAAGAAATTGAAAGCCCACCCCCTGCTGACGAATCTCTTTCTGCACCACCTTGTATTGTAGAACTGGATCCAGGGGTGAAGATAACCTCCGTTGCTGCTGGAGGGCGCCACACTTTAGCATTGTCAGGTAATTTCACTCCTCCATGCGTGCCGTAGCCTGTTACTGTCATTTTAGAAGTGGAGTCGGTTGCTTTGTGGTTACGCCATATAGTTTTGTAGGTCATATGAAGTACGAAGATATGGAAGAACTATAATGTAAAGCAAGACACCTGATGCATCATATTTTTGCCGGATTTAGATGTGGGACAGGTATGGGGTTGGGGCTATGGAGGTGAAGGACAGCTTGGTTTAGGCTCCAGGATTAAAATTGTGGCTTCTCCTCATCTTATACCATGTCTGGATGCTTCTTCACATGGACCTGACCGGAGCCTTGGGAGTCCTCAAGGAAGCATTACCACTGGGAGTCAGAAACGTAAAGCCTTGGGGAGCTACATAAAGAGTATTTCTTGTGGTGGTCGGCATAGTGCAGTAATCACAGGTTAGCATGGATTTAAGTTTTAGTACTTCTGTTGAGCTCTTAATTGGGATACCTTTTTTTTTTCCTTCTTTTTTCCTTTTTTTTTTTTTTTTTTTTTTACAATTTTAGCTGCACAATGTGTGAAGAAAAGAAGAATGCTTTTGGAAATTTGTTAGGTTTTTAAGTTTGAATGACTTTGAGTTACTCCTTTTACAAGGGAAGTTAGACTTCATCTTAAATCATTGTCTCTACCTTTTGCATTTGAAAGTTGAGAATGATATTTCATCTGTCGTTCTGCTCAATTTGGTCTTTGTTTCAATTGTCAGATACTGGGGTGCTGCTTACATTTGGCTGGGGATTGTATGGACAGGTAAATGTTTCATATTATCACACCTGAAATGTGATGTGTGTGTTGTCCTGTTACCCTCAAAAGAATTTTTCACATGCTATTCTCTACAATTTCAGATTCACAACTAGAAACAGAGTAGTGTTCCATTTCAAAGAAAAGAAATATAGAGTAATGTTGTGCTAGCTGCATCTTGCTTATAGTGTTGTGGATATATGTTTTGTTGCTAGAATTGAACGTTTAGCAGTTGATATAGTATCTTTTCACACTAGCAGACAACTGTAATGTTGTCAGATTTTGTATTAAAAAAAAATGATCAAAAGCACCAGTAAGTTTACACCTGCAGTTTCAACTTTTGTGGTGCCTGGTTCGCGGTACACTCCTTTTCTTAATGTCAGTCCCTTAGCCTCATTCTTTGTATTCAGTGTGGACTAGGTAATACAAATGACGTGCTGAGGCCAACTTGTGTGTCTTCTCTATTGAACACTAGAATAGAAGCCGTGGCAGGTGGACTGTGGCACTCTGTGTGCTTATGTGATCATGGGCGTGTGTATACTTTTGGGGGAAATCAGTTTGGCCAATTGGGTCTAGGCACAGGCACTGACCACACAGAGGTGCGTCCAATATTTTTCACTTGTTAAATGTCTTTCCAGTTAACTTTTGTTTGTGGACTTGACAGTTCCAATGTCCAATAATAATATCTAGTTGAAGCTGAATTATCATTTCATTTAAGAGTTTGGTTAGTCGTACAATGAGATGTGCCAAGAAGTGGGATTTGATGAAATCCCAGTCCAGAAGTTATCCACCACAGTTGTAGCTTTAAAATGTACCTAGACACTTAAGGGATAAGAGATATTGTCAATTTCTGACAGCCAATTAGTTGAACCATATAATTCCCTACATATTTGCAGTTCTGCGGCTGCATTTTTGTAAACCTTCTTTGTTTGAGGGACTTAGAAACTCAACAGGAGATTTCTGTTACAGACATCACCTAGACTTGTGGATGCCCCAATACTGGAGAACAAGAATGCCAAGGTAGTGTCTTGTGGAGCTCGCCATAGCGCCATAATGACAGGTAAGAGCCCAGACTCCAGACTGTCAAGAAGATGAAGTGCATTTTCAGTCCTGATCAACTGGACAAACCGAGTTCTTTTTTTATTTTATTAATTGAAGACAGCTAGGATTCACTTAGTTCAATCTTAGACATAATTATCTCATTTGTGGTGATCTGAGATGGAGATGTTACATGCAATTGCTTATATAACTGTGACTAGTTAGTATTTGTAACTGAAATTTCTTTGAAATTTTACGAGTAGTAAATATGCTTTCGACAACGAGTTTGAATATACTTGTTTCCTACCCATGTGGGTACATCATATGGTCTGTTGTTCCACTATCAAATGTGTGTTAAATCGATCAGATGCTGGTGAGAGTTGGACAATAGCTTGTCAATCTGTCTATATATGTACATGTTAGTAATCTAAAGATATCTTTTGCTTTGACTTTAGATGACAGCAAAATTTATAGCTGGGGATGGAACAAGTATGGTCAGGTATGTAAAGAGATTATTACTCTTTCCACAAATATTACATTTATTTATGTTTCTATCAAACCTTTTTACCTTTATGTTCCAGCTTGGCTTAGGTGATACAATTGACCGTAATGATCCTTGTGAAGTACCCACCGACAATTGTATGCCGAAGAATGTAGCATGTGGGTGGTGGCACACACTATTACTTGCTGAAAGCCGTCCATGATCTCTCTCCGTTATTTGGAGAATAGCTAAGTAACCCACTGACAGCAACTCTCAGGTTTACTTTGAAGATTCTGGAGATGTTAGAGCTGTAGCATTTTGTTAAACCAGTGTACAGCATGTTGATTGTAACATATTTTTAACTCACGTATTCTTCTCAAGTTTGAATCTGATGTATGCGATAGTTTTAGACTTATTTGGTGTATGATAAGCTCTTTTTCCTCTTTTAGTTTTACAAAATTCATCTTTTATGGACAATCTTGCTGGCATGTTAAAGAAAAATGCGGCAAGCTGAGAAATACCATGTAAAGATTCAGCTTGGCCACTGCAGATGGCGAAGGCTGGGTCAAAGAGAAACATTTCTTTTAGAGCTGCCATATGGTTTAGTACTAAAGAAAGGATTGAGCGTAAGTGCAAGGAAAACTTGTTTAAACACAATATGGCAATTTCACGTTCTCTATTTAGGAAGAATTTCTTCTCTTCTCTAAACACTCTGCTATTCACACATTCATAGTTTTTTTGGATGAACAAAAAAATTAGAGAGAGCAGGGAAATAGGAACTCAAGCTTTCATTAATTCACATGGCTACACACTAATATCACACGTTCAAGGTGAACTATTACAGATACTATTTGATAGATACAAATTATAGAAAATACTAAATCCAGCTTCATTACAAAGCACCCAATCGTCAAATCTAACGCATAATTCAATAAACCAACTAGATGTTGCGTGAAATGGAACTTGGCACCTGCTGTAGGAGCTGCATCAGCGGCCAGAAGATATCCAGTCTATGGAAGCTTCCTGAAGCCTGTAAATAAGTCGAAAAATATTTCAGTACAACTATACTGCCATTTCCCTAATCTTGTTAATTAAGTTCGAAAATAACAGTGCTTGAAACAATTTTGTATTCTCCATATTATTATATCCCTAGAGTTGATAATTTTGTACGAGGAACCACTTAACTCAATCATATGCTACAATGGAGTAAATAAGTGTTTCCTATCTATTCAAAGAAAAAGGGAATTAGCTTGCGAAAGGAGACTACTACCTCAACAATGAAGTGAGCCCAGGTGCTCTCTGAACGCTTTTCCATCACGCCCTTCAAAATCGTCAGCTCCAAATGGTGAATAACATCAGAAATTTCTAAGAAACGTCCATGGTCGTCACACATCATCTGTTTGAAATTTATGTCAGCTCAAAATTTCATAATGCAGACAGATGTCAGGAGTAATGAGATCTCAGATTTTAGTTGTGGTGCTATAGCAGGGAAGTCTTTTAAAACACGAAAACTAGTAAGAAACTAGGACTAGTGAAGCCATATGATATACCTCTATAAGCATGTGTCCAGGGTATTCCAAATCTTTGACAATTATTGGGCATATCTGGTCCGCACTTCCCAATTCTAGAGCCCAAGAGGTTCCTTGTTGATTACTAGATTTTACTTGAGGTGACTGAAGGCTCTTCTCAGGGGCTACCTGCAGTACTTATGGATCGACAAAATTAGGACCTAACAAAATGTTGGACCCGCAGGAAAGGATAGCAGAAGGTGTGGTTCCGCCATAACATTATTTAGTAAAATTGGTCTCGAAACGATAAACACTTTGCAGCCAAAATATTAGTACATAATAGATAACTATATGAATCATGGAATGATTACCTCTGTCTGAGCCTGGAACCTTAGTTTATCAGCCTGATCAGTAACACTTCGCAGAAACAGCATGTGCTTTATGGTTTTATCTAGTAAACCATCAATGCTACACTGCAGGGAGAAAACAAAAAGTAATTTTAATCCTAGGAACAAGAAAATAACCTAATAGAACTAAGGTGAAGCTAGACTTACTTTGGCACCACTAGGGACAAGTTGCCGCAATTCCTTAAGCCGGTCCTGAATTAACTGCCTATCTCGTGGTCTGGGCTTATGACTATCACCAGACCGTCTCCTTTTCTTGTTAGTATTAGATATTTTTGACTCCTTGTGACAACTCAAAGAGCTAAAGACTTTTGTCTGATGATGCCCCTCATTAAATGCACTGACAACATAATCAAATGAAGAAGCAGAATGTGGACAGTTAGTCGAAGCATATTTGTCTACCCCAGCTGAAGCCGATGTAAGAGTGCTTCGTGTAACTGCATCTCCAACCGAATCACTTTCTGCAGATTGATTTAGCCTTTTGCGAGAAGGGACAGGTTTTCCTGATGACATGTTAAAGGACTCCAGACCAGTCACTTTGTGGAGCGAGTAATCATCAGAAAAACAGTAAGCACTGGCAACAACGGCTTCCAGAAGATTCTCTGCATTATCTTCTTTCAGAGGCAATCCATTTAATTGCCCAAATGATGGCTCAATATTAAACATACAATCTGCAGTATAGATAGATTTGCTAGCAGTATTTGCGCTAAAGCCAGACAATGTGTGAATTGTACTTCCAACGGCTCCATATAGTTCACATTCTGTTGGGCAGCTAAAAGAATCACTTACATTTCCGAGAATAGTGTCACTGCAATCCATTCCAAGAGATCGTGGATCTAGCATGTCTCCATCAAAGTAAAAATCTACTTCATTAGAAACACCGACTCCGCCAACGTTGCAGCTAGAGTAAGAAAAGGCATCTATATCTTTTGTATGGCAAGAAGATCTACCGAAGCTGCTTTCGGTTATCCCCGATCTATTATCATCAGAATATTCATGAGCGAGATGCTTCACTAGATTAATCATGTCCACATGTTGCATTGCAATTTCCCTTCCATTTGCATTTTCGAGAACATTTGGCATGTGTTCAACAAATTTGCTAATTATGCTTTCATTTTCATCCTCGAGGATATTTTGCATGTGCTGTCCAGATAACTGAAAGGGATGTTGAACCTCAATTAATGAAGTCATCGGAAATGCAGCTGATAACTTGTGTTCTTTCAGAATTGGTATATCAGCAGCTACATCATCTTCATTCACCTTATTTGTGGTAGTTGCAGATGGTATATTCAAAGTCTCTGAGAGAGTTGACTGTAGAAGAAATTCACGGCTTCCTCCACCAGGTAAAAAGCTCTCCACAAATTTGTAATGGGCATCAAATTCTTCAGCCAAATTGGTAACTATCTCCATGTTTTCAGCTACCTGATTACGTGAAAGAAATACAGTATTGTGTGAATGACCGTATAAAGATACTGCTGCATGTAAGCACATACACGATGCAAGGGACAAAAAAGTAAATGAGGCATCCTGTAGTTCTATGGCCACCACAAAGCTTAGAAATCACGTCTAAAATATAATTATGAAGTTTCATATGCTGCTTAAGTTTCCATTAGACGAGCATCAGACACAACTTTGTGAATCACTTGGCAAAAAAAAGATCCAATGAAGTTCAGATATTGGAAATATTGTGATATCAAAAACATGGCATACCGTTTCCACTGATCCTAATTGAAGAACACCATAAGGAATACAAGGTACCAGCAATATAGTCTGAAAAAGAAAGATATTTTATATGGTTAATTTAAGGAATACTGTTAACACAAGAGAAGAATAAAACTGCCTCAAACCTTATGCTACACAAACTCACCTTAATGCCAGTGACAAACTGAAGCATACACTTATCTGGACACTGCAACAAATTTCAATCAATCAATCCATCAATGATGCTTCAAGTCAAAAAATAGAATTTGAGAAATTTGTTATCCATAACTTTTAAAAAATCACTTTATTCTACATTAACGGTGGTCCAAATTAGTTATCCGTAATTCTAAAATCACTTTGTTCTACATAAACAGGAGAGGTCCAAATTAGTTATCCGTAATACTAAAAACCACTTTGTTCTACATTAACCGAAGAGGTCCAAATTAGTTAACCTTTTTATTTAACCAACTAAAGTTAAAGAAGAAAAGCTGGGCCTGCGAAGAGACCCCATTACTATAAAAAGAAATGGATAACTTTGTCCGGCTAATGGGGGGCAGAATAGCAGCATTTCACCAAGCTACATCAGTTTTGGCCCCGTTGACAGAGTGTTTAAGTGTAACATGGGTTCATCTCAATTGAGAAAAGGACCAAATAGTTAAGCAATAAATTACACTTCCCAGAAGCAAAGATGTCAAATTTAATATGTACCTCAGCAACAGAATCAAACCCAAGCTCTGCAGGTGCTAGACTGTCGGAAGAAATCCAGCATGGGATGCCCGAAGATGCCACTTTACCTACCACCCTGTTTCATTTTCAACAAAAGACACATAAGGAAAGCAATAAAGTTGACTCTTGATATCATACAAGAAAAGGAGATGACAACAAAAATAGCTCTCAGCTTATCAGGATCATGATTAAGTAATAAGAATGATAACGATGCAATGGAGATCCAAACTTGACAACATATTGAGTAAGTCAGGCAGAGTATCCAAGTGGTTGCTTAATAAACCATCAAGAATAAAGAGAAAATATTGGTTTATGAATATGCAGAAATTCTTAAGTCAGTATGACTTTCATTCGTCCGCTGTGGTGGCATATCAAACCTGAAATGTATGCTAAGATTTATTCCATAATTATTACCACTCTGATCTTTCCATAAGTTGGTCTTCCAGCACCAGAAAAATCTTGTACCGTCTATAAGAGAAATCGTAAACCCATTTGCTTTTGACAGAGATTATGGCTAGCCCCCCTCTCTCTTCTTCCTCCAACAAGGTGGAGCTACTTCTCTTAATTTAGAAGATGGTGCAAACTTGATAAATCTCAAAGGTTCTTAATCAAAAACACTAGCAACTTCTAAGGAGAAGCTAAGTTACTCACGTTTTCTTTTTCTTATTTTTTTGTCCTTTATACTAGGAACTAGTTTGCCTGTGTTTATCTACTTGATAATGTATTCAACACTTCTTTAATCAGTAAGATACATTTAACATATTTGTTCTTCTTTAGTCTCTGTGGGAAGGGAATGCAATTCCCTTTGGAATATACTCACTCGTCTGTACCAAGAAAAGCAAGTTTGTTACAGTTTTTTATCAAGAGAATTTGTAGAGAACTTTTCAATCTAAGAACAATTAGTTTTTTTCTAGCTGATCTAGATCAACAAATTATTAATATTATAGAGAATTTGTTGATAGAATGGGACGTGGGGGAAAATAAGGGCACACTGGGAATGAATGCCACAAAAGCTCATGACATCGCTAGCCAGCTTCAGTCAATTTTTCTGAAGCTAATTAATAAGGAAAGCCTAATTATACTACTATTTCAATAATAAATAGAAAAATACAGAAGCCAGAAAGAGAGAAATCAATGATCTACCCTTTTCCTGCAATGTGATAAGTACTTGACATCTCAGCCATGGCTAAGCCAATTGGATGTGCACCCAAATATCCATTATGTGATCTTGACCCACAGTTTGGGGATAACTCATTCAAGTATTCGCTATAATAATTGCCAATTTGACTTCTGTAAGGTTCTCTAGCACCCAGAATATCCAGATATCCATCTTCCCATGTCAAAATGCTGCAAAAGTAAGTCGAGCCAATGTAAGTGAGCAACTAGTCTCAACCATTCAGTGCATGTACAGATTGTAAACCACTAAGACTAAATCCTCTAAAAAAAAAAAGGCCGTTCTAGTACAATGCTACAAATGCAATACATTTTTGATTCAGTAACACAACCTGTAGAAAGACAAATATTAAGCAAATACAAGAGGAGCCCATTTTCTTCATGGGCTGCAAAATAAATAGAATAAGAGGAAGTTTTCACAGAATACAGAAAGATGGATGTAATCAAAAAGGTGTATAGCACTGTATATCTCCATAGGAACTTCATACCGGTCCAAATCAAGTATGATGGCTTGCGGAAACATACACTAAGCTGAACACAAAATAATTCAGATTCCTTGAAAATATACTTCTTTTTTGTCTTTTTCTATCCTTGTTTTGCTAGATAGGGCACTGAACTGTCGCAATGAAATGGGCTAAGAAACAACTTACGTAGGACACTGGTGCTGAAGCTTCCAGAACACTGCATAATTCCATGGAGATTTGAAGCAGAGACTTTCCAGGAAATGCCTCAAGGAAGCAGCACTCATTCTTCTTTATTCTAAATAAATCAAAAGCTCCAAAATTCAGAAAATAGCAACCCAATTTACCACCAACTACCAGACTAACTTCCTCGATATGATCCTCGCCCAGCCTGAACTATAAATAAACCAGCTCTGCGTTTCATTGGGGGTTCAGTTGAAGTCAAAAGCAACATGTCCATTCTTTTGATGATCTCTCCAACTATCAGAAAGCAAATTGATACAAAGGGCATAAAAATAGATTTAGAGCAGGAAATTAAGGAGATAGCAAGGCTGAGAACACGTCCATCACTTTAACACCAACGGAGAAGCAAATAATGCAGTAAATGCTGATCAAAGAACAAGACAAGCAGAGAAGAGAAGCCTCAATCCTATCCACAGCGACTCGATGCTTCCACTAAATAACCGAGAGAGAATCCAAAACTCAAAGCCAGATCCACGGGATAAACTGTAAGGAGAAAATTCACACAGTGATAATATACTCCAGTTAAATGCAAGGGAAGTTAAAATACATGAAGTCAAAAATTAACTATACAGTAATAGCAACGCATCCAGAAGATATACGATATAAAAACTTAAGGAGCTAATAAAACCGAAAATTCATATTTCATCATTTACATCCCAATCTTTACACCAAGACAAAAGATTCAGAAAGGCTTTTAGCTTCTTGGATGTACTTTACTTTGAACTAAGTAAAACACAAGAATTGACTCACCACAACAGATATTAAGGAAGAAATCACAATTTACCACTAAAAAAAGGTTAAAATTTTACTCAATTTAGTCGAAAGAAAATATTTTTTTCTTTAAAAAAATTCAAATATTAAAATTTTGACATTGCAATTAGAATTGGTGGTTTCTCGATGCTAATCTATCACTTTGGAGACAAAAGAGAACACATTAATTTCTTGAAATTCTTATCCTACTGAGACCAAGTAAAAAAACATGATATCATTTCTAAAGTTCTATCTTTCTCTCATTTTGCACCAAATCAGTGCAGCTAAATTTATATATATATATATATTTTTCCTAAAATTTAATCAGATTAACTAGTAAATTTAAGCTTTTAAAGATATTGACAGCTGATTTAAGGTAAAAACTGAATAATTGCACACAATTCAGTATCTGTAGATACTTTACTTGAATTTCATGTGAAATATTGAGCTAATGCCTTAAAAGTGTATTTCAATACTGATTTCTACTCATTTTCAACATTTACAAACTTTTTTTTTCAAGTGAACTAACAGGTCCAAACACAATTTCATCCAAAAAAATTTCCCCAATCTAAACTTCAAATGCTAATATTTTTTCAACTTTAACAAAATTATTGTGCAAATATCTACTTCGATTCAACCAAAACAATAGTATACAACTGTTGCAGACAAATCAAAGCTTCTACACTACCATAAGGATAAGCAAAACAGTAATTACAAAAGAGAGAAGAACATTTACATAAGGTAGGTGAAAATTTCACTTACTAAGCTAATTGTTTGACGAACAGAGAGAAGCTTCAAAGGAAAGAACTTTTGTAAACTTCGAATTGTTTAGCGTCCATAATTAGTAACTCGAATTGAACTCCTTCTTCTACTTCCACAACGCAATTTAAGAAAGTAGATCAATGAAATGAGTACTGCGAAGACCTTTCAAGAGACGAAGAACGACGACGAAGACGAACTCATTTTCCGGCAGGAATCTCAGTGTTGTTTTGCACCGGCGGCTACGAGGAGAGAGAGAGAGAGCCGAAGATGATGGCTTTGCGGAAAGCGTGAAGTGACTTTTTTGAGAATTCAGAGCATTGTGTGTATAAATAAAGCGCCAAGAGACGGAGATCGAATTTTATAATGCTTTTGTAAATCTTATTTTTAATTATATAAAATTTTCTTATGCACATAGTCTTATTTTTATCTCGTAAAGGTAGAAATATTACCAGTTACACCTAAACTCAAATAAACAATATCAAATGAACTATCGATGAAAATATAATAGTAATGACAATGACATGTTAAAAACAAAAGAAAAAGTAAACAATAATATAATAATGAAGAAAAAAAAAGAAAAAACAAGACATTAATAAAATTGAAAAAAAAGAATAGGAGTAATAATAATAACAATAATGTAATAATAGCATTAGCCACAAGCCCACAAGTATTAAAAGACATACTTACAAAAATAATAAAACATAGTTTGAAATGATTTTTTTTTCTATTTAAATAAATTGTGAATTGGCATGGTGATGGTAATAGTAAAATACTTTCTTCATTCTGATTTATGTAAATTGTTTTTTGAAATTCAAATGAATTTCATTATTATATTAATATGAGAAGAATCTGTAACTTCTTGTATTATAATTTTAAAAATCTAAATTTTAATTTTAAAAATATTAATTTATTTAATAAATTTTGATTAATTTTTTGTGGTAAACTAATAGCTTTACACAAATTAAAATGGAATAGAATATTAACTAATACTCCATTATAATTTGTGTGATAGACATGTAATAGTGAACAAAATTTTAAAAAAGGAAAAATACATTAGAAATTTATGATTGGAAATAAGTTATCTCAGGATAATTTATCCTGCTATCCTGGGATAACTTATTACACCATGTATATGGGATAACTTATCCTATCACTATGATATAAATGGTGGGATAAGTTATCCCAAACATGATAACCAAACAAGATAAATTTTTTTAATCCCATCACTATTATTTTTAATCCCTCACACCAAACGAGCCCTATAATATTTTTTGTTTTTTATATAAAAGTATGTGGTGAGTGGGTAATGGATTAAAGATAATGTGCTGTTTTGGCTTTTTCGCATTTCAATTGCCCCACACTTGGCTTCAATGATTCCTCAACAAGCAGTGGGATTCCAGTCCCACATTTTTACCCCACCCACCCTACTCTTTTTTAATTGACATTCGATATTCGTATTAAAGTTTAAATATATTTCAATAGTATGTACTAAGGTTTATTTTGAGACAATGCATTCAAATTTGAAATTTTTGATTAAGAATGAAGGATTATGACCATCTTATTACAATTCAGGTTGGTATCCACCGTTTACACAGGTGGTGTGGTATTTTTGTTCCCTTTTTCTTTTATTCTTTTTGTAGTTTTACTGTATGTAACATGTGCATTGTAGGTTGTACATTGTTTTGTCACCTTGTCTGATAGTTTTCAGATTTAAATTAATTGGAATTTTAATCTGAATTTTATGAAATTAAATTACCTTTAAAAAGTAAATCGTACTTTAGCCAAAAGTTTTCTAATTGAGATCATTAATAATGGAAAGTTTTCAACCATTTCACATGGTCGGCTCAAAGGAGGTCACTAAAATAATTGCTTTAGATTCAACGCCTCATTTTTTTTTAATTATTAATTTATTTTTATATATATATTAAAATTATTAAGTTTAAGTAAATATTAGATATGTGAAAATAATAATTTTCAGTAAATACCATTTTCTTAGGGCTCATTTGGCCATGTTTAATGAAATTATGATTTGAAATCATGATATGATATCCGATGAGATGAGTTGAGGTTTTGTATGGATGTGTAATTTAAGTTTTAAGTTGTGTTTTTGTGCTCATAAATATAACAACCCCATAAGTTGTGAAACTATCAAGTTATCTCAATTATTTATATAATCTTACTAAGTAGTCGTTTGGCCATGCGATATCATATCACGATATGGTATCGTGAAATGGAATCAACGTTTGGATATGCGATTTTACGCTGATTTCATCTCATGATTCCATATCACAAGATGTGATTCCATATTCTCCAAAAATCATGATATGAAATTATATGGGAATTTCATATCATGATTTGAGATATTTTAATACAAAAATTGATCCACCAGTTTATATTTTGTTAAAACAACCCCACATTTATAGCTACTAACCATTTATTTTATATGTAAATAAAATTTATAATCACATCATTACTTTTTAAAATTTATTATTCTCACCGACATAAAATTTATTATTGTCACCAACATATAGTCACTTTAACTCACACCAACCGATTGTTGAGTAATAAATTTATTTTATGGCCTTAATAAGAGCACAATTATATTTTATGTGTAAGTTATTAGTATTTAGTTACATATTTCCTATCAACTTTGTTTAAAGAGATAATATTTATTTTATAACTTTGCATTGTCTTAGAAGCACTATTTTTATTACTCTTACAAACATTATTTTTATGAAGTGCATTCTATAATGCTTCCAACTTATTTTATGTTCACTAAACTAATATTGATGTATTTTTTATTTGATAGGATTGTGTTGGTGCGATTGATGGAACATATATAGAAGGGAAGGTTCATAAAGCGGTGCAACAAGCATATCGTAATCGCAAAGGAAGAACATCACAAAATGTCTTATGTAATTTTGATATGCGATTTATCTTTGTTGCTGATGGTTAGGAAGGTACTGCACATGATAGTAAAGTACTTGAGAATACACTTGTTGGACCAACGTCAAAATTTCCATTTCCGTCATATGGTAACTTTAAATTTCATCCTTAGAATAAATATTATTTATTTACACAAAACTGTCTCATTTATGTCACATATGCTTTTAGTAATTCTTTATAAAATGTTTATTGGTAGATAAATATTATGTTGTTGATGGTGGTTTCCGAAACACAAAAGGACTTTTAGCTCCAGACAAAGGACTACGCTATCATTTGCAAGATTACCGAGGAAGTGAAAGAGAGCTTCAAAATCCCAAAGAACTGTTTAATTATAGGCATTCATCTTTGCACAATGTGATTGAACAGACTTTTGGAGATTGGAAAAATAGATTTAGAATACTGAAACAAGGCATGAACCATTATGATATTGATAAATAAGTGAAAATTGTCATAACTTGTGCAGTGTTACATAATTATTTGTGAGAATACCAAAGTACTAATGAAATATTTATGGTCTAAGAGCATGAAAATATAGTTGCGGATGATATTGACTAACCAATGGCTCAAAGTAACAATGTTGGTTCGTCTTCTAGGTCATATGATTGAGAAATGCAAGTTCAACGTGAGGAAATTGTCCGTACTATGTGGGAGGATTATATTAAAGACTAGTGCACTACAATTTATGTTCAATTTTTTTATTAAATTAAAGTTAGATGAAACAATTACTTAAGTACAGAACAAATAACTTTGTAATAATTTATTATGCGATTTTATATTTTTTTGTTTATTTGATAGATTGAGTAAACAATTGGGGCTATTTTAATAGTTTTACAACTTATGGGAATTTTATGTTTATGAGAAAATATACAACACAAAAATTTCATGTTGCATGTCCAAACAAAACTTCAATTTCATATCACGATATGATATCATAATTCCATATCATGATATCATATCATGATTCCATATCATGATACCATATCGCATGGCCAAACGGGCCCTAAATAAGCAAAAGTTATTAACAAAAGTATAATACACTATCATAAAGTTATTCTAAAAAAAGTATACAAGATTTATTGATGGAACTTTAGTTTAATAAAAATGTAAAATTGAGCATAAGTTATTTTGTACTATATTTATTGAGCCGCTTGTTGATCAATATCTTTGTGTTCATATTTTGTGCATATATTTCATCACTTTTTGAGTAGTCACGCAAAAAAGTATTTATAAAATGGTGAGTTTTTTATTACAAAATATAAATGTGTGGGTTAATTTTTGCATTTGAAAAACGTGAAATCATGATATAAGATTCTCAAAATCAATTTTTTTTTTTTTTTTGAGAATTTGAAATTCAAATCATGAGATGAAAATCGCATGTCCTAACATTAAATTCATCTCATGATTTCAAATCGTGAGATAAAATCGCATATCCAAATACCTAACTAGAATTTATGTCCAGGCCATCGATTCCATTGAATCGTTTCGGCTATTTCACAATACTCATCGATGGCAAGAAAGAAGTGTTTATTTCCAAGTTAAATAAAACCACTTAACAACGAAGATGAATTTATAATTAAAATTTGAATAATGCACATTTATTTATTAGTATAATCTAAGAACATTAAAATTTGACAATTAAATATAAATTAAACATATAACAATGTTTACATCAAACTCAAAATAGGAGTTGAACTTGTACTACTACTATAGGTACAACCTGTACAATATTTATTAATCAAGTCAACTTAATTACCAACTAGATATTAATAAATATTTCCGTCGATACCATTCTGCAATCCACATTTGTTAATCCTTCAAAATAAATATAATTTGTTGATCATGAAAGACAAATTAATTAATGTGTAAGTTCTTTTAACGTTGAATAACGTAACACGTATAAATAATACTTGTATTTAATTTGGAATAATGAGTTGATGTCAACTTAATAGCTTTATTATTATTTCGTTGACAAATTAGAAAATTAACAACTAGATTCTCACTTAACCTATTAGGGTGGTTTGGTTCGAAAACAAGTTATGTTGAAATTAGTTATTCTGATATTATTATTTTTATTTACTATTTAATTTATTATATTGAAAATAACATGTATTGCATAATTTAGAAGAAAAAGTCATTTGATTATAAAAATACTCTTCATATTATTTAGTAGGAAAAAAAGAAGGAACTTTATGAATTTGCTGTAATTAAAAAAAACATATACCTATATAGTAGCACAAGGTCTCAAGTTCGGTTGGAAATATAGTTTACCTTTTTGTCACGCCTGATTTAAAATAGATTAATCGGCCCAGTAAATTTTAAATAATAATAATTAAAAAAATTGTGACATTAGGATACAACTATAATCTCATGTTCAATTAGCTATCTTTATAGATGCGGGGAAAACAAATTGCATGTGTAATTTTTGAGCAAACGTTAGTTAATTGTGTTTGCAGTACAATTTTTTAGCAAACGTTAGTTAATTGTGTTTTCTACTGAAGCGGTTTGTAAAACTTGTCCAAAACCTAAGTAGTTATAGTTGAGCTTTTCAATTTGTCATTATACTTCGAGAAATAAAAAGAATTACCATCCACATAACTTGCATGTTTGGTTTTTAAATAATATTATTTTTAAGAAAATTATTGTATACACAAATTTTATTGAGTTATTGAACAAATTGTTCAATTGATGTGACCTTAACATTAAATTATTTGTTAAATACTAAAATAGATGATGGCTTGAATGATTCTTAGTGTTGGAATTTCTAGGGAAATCATTTCTTGAAAGCTATAACAAAACAACAACAACAAGGACCATTGAAAGCTAACGATTAATTAACAAAAAAAAAAAAAAAATACTACAAATATAGGTCGTAGAGATGGAATGGTTGTGATCCTTTCATTTTTAATCAGATGTCTCATGTTCAAATTCCCGACTCCTGAGACCGAGAATAGAAAAAATCATATTAAAAGTGTTGCCCCTAAAAATGAACTCTCCAATGCGCAATTTTAAATTTAATCGTGTCCCAATACAGATATCGAACAACAAAAATTATTGTCAAATGGTATACTATTGATTTTTATAGGGAGACAACTCCATTTTTGATTAAACATTTGTGTGAAAGTGACATTATCACTACAAGTTCAATGTATTTCACTCGGTCCAAATTACTATTGATTTTTTTTTATTTTTTATTTTTTCTTTCTTTCTCTTTCCTTGGATCCCCTTGCTCCAAAAGGCAAATAGTTTAAAGCACAACCAAAGGCCAATAATTAAATTGTGGCGTCATTAATTAGATTTTAATTTAATTTATTAGTCATGTCTTTTGCTCCCTTTTCTTAATTAATTAATATTTTGCGTGACTAACTCTTAAAATAATTAAGTTTGAGTTGTATTTACCGACCAATTAAACAATTTTTTATAAAATGATTCTTACTAAAAATGAATCAATGGCTTGAAAAAAGTTAATAGGTATTATATATTAAAGTTGATTAATAAGACTATATTAAACTTGACAAAAAAATTAAGAAAAAGAAAGTTGTCCCGATAAATCGTATACATGCTTCAATTAATTAGGCGACCTATATTATCGATATTTTTTTCAATAAAATTTACGCTATAATTAGAAGAAAAAAAAAGTAAAATTTAAAGGTTAAAAGAATAGGGAAAGAGGGAGGTATCAAGAAAGGGACTGAGGAAAAGTTATTGATAAATTCATATGATATTTGTTTTGATAAAATTGAACAAGACCGACAAAATGCATTGACAATGACAGGAAGCTAATTTATCTAAGGGTACTTTCGTTACAACGAAATGTGTTTTCTTGAAAAATATTTTCTAAGAAAATACGTTTTTTTTATTCGATAAGTAAGTAAAAGAATATATTTTAAAATTATTTGTATGTCATTTAGATAAATATTATGAAAGGTGGAATAGTGAAGTAGGTGTATGTGACGGTGAGGATGAGGGCAATGAAGAGTATGAGTGAAAATGAGATACGTTCGAGAGCGGAGAGGATATGTAACGTTATTAGTGCAACTAAGTTTTCTTACTTCAAGCATTATTTTTGCCTAAAAACATTTAAAATAAGTCAATTCAAACAAGCTCTTTATAATAAAAAGAAAAAAAGACTCGAATATGTTATTGAACTAATAAAAATGGTACAGAGATTTTTCCATCAATTTTATTAAACGACGAAATATGTATACTACTTAAAACAATAAAATTACTTTCAACTTTACTAATACATTTTATTAAATATTATTTTTATACGCCTTATCAAACGACGAAATATGTATACATTGTTGGGTTTTAAAGGTGTGAACAAGAAATGAAGGGTTGTGACTCTCCTAAAGAGTTGTGACCTTTATAAAAGGTTGTGTCCTTTCTAAAGGGTTGTGACCGTTTGAAAGGTTATGTCTTTTCCAAAGTGTTGTGACCTTTACCCTTTGTTGGCAATAAATAGAGAGGTTTTTTCTCATTTTTCTGCATCGAATTCTTCCCTTATTTTGCATACATTTCTTAC